>CM060897.1:136468284-137967659 GCA_030762935.1 Hymenopus coronatus
ACTACTACTACTACTACTACTACTACTACTACTACTACTACTACTACTACTACTACTACTACTACTACTACTACTACTACTACTACTACTACTACTACTACTACTACTACTACTACTACTACTACTACTACTACACTACTACTACTACTACTACTACTACTACTACTACTACTACTACTACTACTACTACTACTACTACTACTACTACTACTACTACTACTACTACTACTACTACTACTACTACTACTACTACTACTACTACTACTACTACTACTACTACTACTACTACTACTACTACTACTACTACTACTACTACTACTACTACTACTACTACTACTACTACTACTACTACTACTACTACTACTACTACTACTACTACTACTACTACTACTACTACTACTACTACTACTACTACTACTACTACTACTACTACTACTACTACTACTACTACTACTACTACTACTACTACTACTACTACTACTACTACTACTACTACTACTACTACTACTACTACTACTACTACTACTACTACTACTACTACTACTACTACTACTACTACTACTACTACTACTACTACTACTACTACTACTACTACACTACTACTACTACTACTACTACTACTACTACTACTACTACTACTACTACTACTACTACTACTACTACTACTACTACTACTACTACTACTACTACTACTACTACTACTACTACTACTACTACTACTACTACTACTACTACTACTACTACTACTACTACTACTACTACTACTACTACTACTACTACTACTACTACTACTACTACTACTACTACTACTACTACTACTACTACTACTACTACTACTACTACTACTACTACTACTACTACTACTACTACTACTACTACTACTACTACTACTACTACTACTACTACTACTACTACTACTACTACTACTACTACTACTACTACTACTACTACTACTACTACTACTACTACTACTACTACTACTACTACTACTACTACTACTACTAATAATAATAATAATAAAATAACAAAAATAATGATGAATAATGCGATACTGAAAATGTGCTCGTAAATGAGTATATATATTGAAACTCCCGAGCACAAAATTTGAGCGCAATCTATAATTGCAGAGTGACACTAGAGTTGATGGACAAAATGAGCTTATTCTGCAGGGTTTCTGTAAATACGCTCTGGTGCCATGAAACAATCGGTCGGTATCCCTTCTTCCATATTGTGCTCAACATTTCTATATACTTTTTTACTTTCTCTACACGTATATGTACATAGTGTATAGAGAAGGTGTTGTAATGCACCCAAAAATTCTATACCGAGATTTCATCGGAAATACGTATATGTTTTGAGACATCCCCTGAATAACAAAAAAGCATTTTTAGAAAAATGTCCGTGTGTGTGTATGTGTGTGTGTGTCTGTCTGGTTTGTATTTAGGTTTGGTATTTTCCAATGATGGGACACGTAGATTTTCAAGAAAATCCCCCCAACACCAAATTACCCTTTACATGGAACTTTTTTCAAAAATTTTGATTTTCTCAAAAATGGCTTTAACGATGTTGATTAAAATGTCATATATTAAAGATATTTACACGACAAATATAAGTATATCTTGAATTTTCTGGGAATAGCCTCTGAAGACTACTTTATTCTGGATGAATTTTCCGCAATTTTGCTAACTGCTGAATCGTAAGAAATGGACAAAAACTTACCACACAGAGAATGTAGAGCACATTAAAACACACAATTTATATTATATACATTTTTTGCGGAGTTGATCGTTTTTAAGAAATTCATTGTTTTTAATTTCAGCTTTGAAAAACTTACACTTTTCTCATATAGGAATTTGTCAACTCGTGTCCATACAAATAAAGGAACTTCAGTCACATAGCAACTAGCGTTTGACTGTCACTTTTGGCTATGTTTTTCTCTTATTTTGCTTCTACTTACAAAGACGCAAGGTATTTCTGCTAACAATAATTTGTTGCAGAGATGTAGAGAAAGTCATGTGAATGGAACACATCAGACTTTTTTAGTTTCTTTAGCACCTATGTGCATAGTAGAGTAGAAAGAGATTGTGTTCCACCCAAAGATTCAATACCGAGATTTCTCCGGAAATAAATGTTTTAGGGTACCTGAATAAAAAAAAAGCATTTTTAGAAAATGAACGGTCTGTGTACGTGCGCAAGTGTGTGTGTGTGTGTGTGTGTGTGTGTGTGTATAGACAGCATAAATAAGAAACAAAAATTCGGTTAAATAAGTTCAGTTTCTTCCGAGAATGCGACACGAAGCTTTTCAGGATCCCACCCCCTCCCTCCCGGCTATGCTTAGAACATTTTTCGAACATTTAGATTTTCTCAAAAATGGTTATAATGGTTTTGAATAAAATACCATATTTTTAAGATATTTTCATGAGAAACGAAATGTATATCCCGAATTTTCTGGGAATAGTCTCTGGAGACCTCTTCATTATGGTTGACTTTTGTATAACGGTTAAACCATAACAGATAAGACAAAAACTTACTATACAAAACATGTAGACTCGTCAAAATACCGAATTTATGTCTTTGTTATGATTTAAATTTTAAATTATTTAAACTTTTCTAAAATGGAAGTCATCTTTAATTTCGTATCACTTTTGTTTTACTCCTGGCAAGCTTAAATTGTTTACACAGAGACTAACTCTTAAAAGATGTCACTTTTTCTTAGTTTGACAAATGCCGGGGAAGTACAGAAGCTTAAGCCTAGAACATTGGCTTCTCAAATTTTCTTTTCTAATTATCATTTCATGCATCATAGTGATACCGCCTGTGATGCCATATGTAGCAAATGCGGCGTTAAACACTACCAACGAATACCATACAACGCGGGTCAGAGAAATTGCTTTTTAAGGCACTGAATTTGATAAATATGTGCTTCTCGCACCTGAAACTATTTAGTACTTTGGTTTTTATTATAACTGAAAATTAATAAATACATCTCCTCAACAAATTATTGTTAAAAAGCTTATGCTTCTATATACTTCATGCTAATTCAGAAAAAAATAGCAGAAATAGTCTTATTACTTGCTACCTTGCAAATAGAAGCGAAATAAGGTAGTAAAATAGCTTGAAGTGATAGTCAAAAGCTGGATCTATGTGAATGAAGTTCCTTTGTTTGTATGGACAGGAGCTGACGCGTTTCTGTATGAGAAAAGTATGTTTTTCAAAGCTGAAACCAAAAACAAGGAATATATAAAAAACGATCAACTCCAGGAAAAAATGTATATAACATAAATTGTGTGTTTTAACGTGCTCTACATTTTTTGTGAGTTAAGTTTTGTCCATCTCCTAGGTTTAGTAGCTATGCAAAATTCCGTAAAATTCATCCGGAATAAAGTAGTCTTCAGAGGCTATTCCCAGAAAATTCAAGTTACCTATACATTTTATTTGGCAAGTAAATATCTTAAATATAAGAGATGTTAATCACAATCGTTGGAGCCATTTTTATGAAAATCAAACATTTCGAAACTTTTTCCATGTAAAGGGTAGTTTGGGGAGGGGGGATTTTCTTGAAAATCTTCTTGTCGCATCCTTGGCAGATACCAAACTTAAATACCAGACAGACAATTTTTCTAAAAATGCTTTTTTTGGATTCAGGTTGTCTCAAAACATATATTTCCGGTGAAATATCGGTATCGAATTTTTGGGTGCAATACAACACCTTCTCTATATACTATGTACATAGTACGTATAGAGAAAGTAAAATAGCTGATATGTTTCATTCGCATGGCCTTCTCCACGTCTCTGCAACTTTTTTTTTTCGTTAAAAAGCTTATGCTTATATTTACTTTATGCTAATCAAGAAAAAATTAGCACAATAGTTTATTATTTGCTTCCTGTTAAGTAGAAGCGAAATGGGTTAAACAGCTAGTCATGGTCGCTATGTTGCTGAAGTTTCATTGTATGGGCTGGAGTTGACAAACTCCTGTAGGAGAAAAGCATAAGATTTGTAAAGCTGAAACCAAAAAGGAATATCTCAAAAATGGTCAACTTTACGAAAAAAATGTATATAATATAAATTATGTGTTTTAACATGCTCTATATGTTTTTGTGCGGTAAGTTGTTGTCCATCTCTTACGGTTCAGCAGTTATGCAAAATCCCGTAAAATCCATCCAGAATAAACTAGTCTTCAAAGGCTATTCGCAGAAAATTTAAGATATACATTTTATTTATCAGGTAAATAACTTTAATGTATATTTTAATCAAAATCGTTAGCCATTTTTGAGAAAATGAAAATTTTCGAAAAAAGTTCCACATAAAGGGTAGTTGGGGTGGGGGACTTTCTTGAAAATCTTCGTGTCGCAACAACTTTGGTATTTAACAGTTTTTCCGTTTTTGAGCTATGCTGTCCACACAGACACACACATATATACGGATCTTTTTCTAAAAATGCTTTTTATTTTATTCAAGGAGACCAAAAACGTGTATTCTAGTGAAATCCTAGGCCATTCTAAGAATAAGAACATTCATATATATATATATATATATATATATATATATATATATATATATATATATATATTACTAATCATAGAATGAGCTTAAACGTACTACACATTTCTTAGATAATATAAAATGTCCAAA
Organism: Hymenopus coronatus; assembly: GCA_030762935.1. Classification (NCBI taxonomy): domain Eukaryota; kingdom Metazoa; phylum Arthropoda; class Insecta; order Mantodea; family Hymenopodidae; genus Hymenopus; species Hymenopus coronatus. The sequence goes on from CM060897.1 coordinate 136,472,918, forward strand.
AATATTCCACGTAAAGGAACCTGGGAAGAGGCTTTGCATTGGAACCTGGGAAGAGGCTTAACTTACGTAGCAAGAGTTTGTTACACTCTTTTATCCTCATTATAAACTAAATCAATAAAATAACACTTCGATGTATTTAGCTTTAGCATTAAATATTGATTTTATATGTGCTACTTAAGTCTCTTGAAGCCCTCCTGCAAATTGTGGCCCTTTTGCATTAGTAGTGACCAATTCAAATTGCGCAATCTTAGGTGTCAATTCACAAGACTTTTTTCTACCTCATACAACTTCACGCAGTCAATTTTATATACTCTATAATACATAGGAAATATTTATAAGCATGTTATATTTGTCAATTTGATTATATATAATCTCAAATTAAGCAATATGGGCTTGAATGCACCATATAAAACTATTCCCATAACACAAATCAGTTCGCTATTAACGAATCTATATGAGAAAAAATCAAATTTGTTCCATTCACATGACTTTCTCTACATCTATGTAACAAATTATTGTTAAAAAGCTTATTGTTCTATTTACTTAATGCTAATCGTAAAAATTAGCAGGAATAGTCTTATTACTTGCTTCCTTGTAAGTAGAAGCGAAATAAGGGAGTACCATAGGTTAAAGTGATAGTCAAAAGCTGGTTGAGATGTGACTGAAGTTCCTTTGTTTCCATGGACAGAGTTGGCAAATTGCTGTATGAGAAAAGTATGTTTTTCATAGCAAAAACCAAAAACAATGAATATCTAAAAATCGATCAACTCCATAAAAAACGTATATAACAGACATTGCGTGTTTTAACGTGCTCTACATTTTTTGTGCAGTAAGTTTTTATCTATCTCTTACGGTTTAGGAGCTATGCAAAATTCCGTAAATTTCATCTAGAATAAAGAAAGCTTCCGAGGCTATTCCCATAAAATTGAAGATATACATTTTATTTGTCAGGTAAACATCTTTAATATACGATATTTTAATCAAAATCGTTAGAGGCATTTTTAAGAAAATCAAAATTTTCGAAAAAAAAGTCCATGTAAAGGGTATTTTGGGGTGGGGGGTTTATCTCAAAATCTTCGTGTCGCATCTCTGGAAGATGCTTAACTTAAATACCAAGTTTGGCATTTTACCGACTTTTCGTTTTTGAGTTATCGTGTTCATAGACACAGGGACACACACACACGGACCTTTTTCTGAAAATGCTTCTTTTGGATACAGGGGACTCTAAAACATATATTTCCGGTGAAATCTCGGTATCGAATTTATGGGTGGCGTGCAATACCTTCTCTATAAACTATGCACATAGTGCGTGAAGAGAAAGTAAAAATAAGTCAAGCAAAATACTGCATTGTTCGAACAGAAGTTGCAAGACAGGCAAGCTTCTGACTACCGAAACCTATGCTACCCACAAACAAAATGGAAACTTTAGATAACAATTAGTGTAGGTAATAAACAATGCTGCATGCGATACTTCGTCCTTTCAAACTTGCCGCCAAAGAACCCGGTTATTTACTCTATCTACCCGGTCGTATGACGTCACGAACCGAACCGACTTGTACCCACTCGCTCCTAATCCTAACAATCGTTAATACACCTTAAAAGAAAGCAGCCCTGTTTTAACAACGCTTAACTTAGCTACTTTGTTTACCCTTTCTAAAAACGATTGGATGTAGGACTGATTATTTGACAATTATACGACAAGCCACTGGGAACACTTTAACACGGAGATACGTGGATATTTAGTTCCTTATTGAAATATAATTATTTTTAGTAAACATTGATATGTTTCAGCTATATACGTATTATTTAAACAACATAAATTAAGAAAGTTAAAGCATTCTTAACTATGGTAATAATAATTATTAATAACATGTTCATGTCTTTACTATCAGTAGTTTCTAATTTGAGGTACATTGAAGTTGAAAAAAAATTAAACTCTCGGAAAGTTTAAACTAAAGAAAATGTTACATTTCTAGTGCATTCCTAGACAATAAATCGATCACCTGCAGCTCACAAAATATTATTTCCTAAAATGGTTTATATCGGCTTTACATTTATAATTTCAATGACAATATATCACCTGTTATGGTTTAATTTTATGTACTTCTATTACATAGATTTTTAGAAGAACAACAATTTATTTTGTCCAACGTGTTCAATCTGCTGCACCTGCGCATTATTATCGTGTGAAGAAGTTCGCTCGTTGGGATAATACACTCCTCTTTGTTCTTTTTTTTTTTTTAAAAAAAAGTATTAAAACATGGATATGTGCGTGCGCGCGCGCGCGCGCGCGTGTGTGTGTGTGTGTGTGTGTTGGTTGCATTTTGTGACGAATAGACGAAGTGAAAATGGTCTCGTGTCTGAATATGAGGAAGGATGGATAGACTCCTTTGGTGGGAGGAAGAACAGCTGTGGTGTGATTTGTAGATAAATGTGTAACGATTTTTAGCTTCTTCTCAATTTTTAGCTTCTTCTTCGGAGGTATTGGAGGGATTATTTGCAGTTCCGGAGAGGATGGTGGAGTCGGAGACATAGTGTGTTATTTTGGTTAAGGGGACCGTGGATATTGTCATCAAACAATTTACGTTTGACTATTCCCAAGATAGCGGTAGTGGTTTTAGTTGCACCCCCTCTTCTTTGCTATCTAAAATTGCAGGGCTATTTTTAGAGTACTTCCGGAGGACTGAAGTACGTTTTTTCTTGGTACCATGAATATCCAGTAATTGGGTAATGATAGTAGTCCGACTAGCTCGGTTGGATATGCCGTCCACGTGTATAATTAGTGTCGGGGAAGTAGAGGTGCTCTTGATGGATTTTTTTTATTAAAAAAAAGAGCTAACACATTCCACACACTACCACCTTCTCCATCCGAAAAACTTCAAAACAAGCATATTTTTAGTTTACCTATGTAGCACAATTTCGACACAGAGACCACTTTAATCTGTTGCAGTGTGCACTTTCTTTTAAAATATTTTAGGGTATTTATACAATTTTCTTATAATTATATGTCAAAATGATCAGGAAAGTCTGCACTAATTGTAGGCAAATAAGTATTTTTTTCTGAATTTTTAGTGCCGGATCCTCTACTAATAACGGCATAAGGAGGGAGAAGAAAGAATAATATTAATGTGCTTTATACACGTTTTAGTTAATTCAGCTGTATTCTCCACAGGTTCCAATATTCCAATAATTACGTTGGCAATGTTTTTTCTCTCTCTCTCCCTACTATCCATCCCCCCCCCCCATTTACTTCGTTGCGAATACGTTGAATTGTATTTTAGAAATATATGGGCAAGTAGTTTTTCCGCAAAGTTGATTCGCTTGGAACAGATTTCCTGTATATAAACATATATAGGAAGTCTGTTCCAAGCTTTTCAGCGACTCATTTTCCAATTTTCAGAAAGGAATGCCAATGTTAATTAATATTTTACACAAATCTAATTAAACTTGTGACTGCTAGATGTGGTAAAAGCTGCAGAAAGTAGCGTTATTTTCTTTCCACTATTCTTTAAGGCAAGTGCAGATATATGCTTTGTTGTTGACGCATGTTGGTCTATGAAATACTTTTTTTCATGATACACTATTCTCTCACAATCCTTACAAAATGAAACTGTTCTTTCGGTTGAAAACACGTGAGAACCAAATTCACTAACTTAGCTGTAAAGTTTAATTTACGAATGTAGGCATAATACAGAGCGGTCCCTCAGCACTCTGGCCGGGACTTGTGCTTGTCTGAATGAACTCAAGACCACGGGCTTTTCCACTTCTCGGACCTGAGGCACCAGGCTGTTATTGCTGCTTGTGTGTGGACGCGAGGCGCATGTGTTTTTGTGTGCGATTGAATTGTCGGACTGTTACAAGCCAGAAATGGTCCTCAAATATTCTCTTGAACAAAGACTTTTTATGAATGACACTTATGTGAAAACTGACTCATGTAGACAGGTTTGTAGACAATTTCATGATAAATTTCCTGGTGGTCCAATTCCCAGCAGGGAAACAGATATCTAGTGAATAAAGTGAAGAGAACGGGAGTATTTAATGTTCTAAGTTGTAAAAAGAAACGAAGGGTTCTAACGGAAGAAAAACTTGATGAAATTGGCGAAGCATTTGAACGGTCTCCGGATAAATCTTAACGACGTGTAAAAACCTCCGTACATAGGTCTAGGAAACTGTTTAAATTAAAACCATACAGAGTGACTATTGTCCATCAATTAGGACCGCGTAGTAATGAAGCCGTGTAAAGTTCAGTAACTGGATGTTATAAAATATTGCTGGCGGTACTGTTGACCCACATTTAATTTTTTCAGATGAGGCATGGTTTCATTTAACTGGCCATGTTGCTTCACAAAACAATAGGTATTGGTGTACTGCAAATCCACACTTAACTCACGAGGTTCCCTTACATGATGAAAACATTGGTGTATGGTGTGCTATTACAGCAGAACGGATAATAAGCCCAATATTTTACAACGATACCGTACATTCCGATAAGTACCGCAGAAATATTCTCGCGCCATGTTTTGCAATGTTGACAGACAATGAGAGGCAATATGGCTATTTTACACAAGATTCTGCCACAGCTTATAATGCGGAGGCTTCCTTGGAAGATATTATGAATGTTTTTGATAACAGAATAATCTCTAAAGGGTTGTGGCCTGCTCGATCGCCGGATCTTACTGCGTGTGACTTTTATCTGTGGGGAACTCTCAAAAATAGAGTGTATAGGAATAATCCTCGCACCATAGACGATCTTAAAAAACAATATAAGAACAGAAATTAGGGAAGAACTGATGTGTGTGAATGATAATTTCATCAGAAGGTGCCAAAAACGTTTATCTGCTGAAGAACACCACTTTGAACACCGACTGTGAAAAAGGTTAGGACTGGTAAAATAAAACGTAATTATGTTTGTTCGATAGGTATTCAATACATCGTAATCATCATAAAATCAGTAATAATACGGTTTCAGTATCATAATGAGATTAATAAACAGTCACACGGAATATAGCGCGCGGACACGCTTCGCGACTACCCAATGTACGACTACCGACCAGATTGCTGGGTATCGCGCGCGGAAAACGCATCACGACTACCCGGTCAGAGAGCTGAGGGTTCTGTAGCTTAGTATTCTACTTTCTACTTTCACTCGACAATAACTGAGTACTGACTGCTCCGAGCAAACATTTCGTCCTCCTACAACAATAAGCCCATGCAGCACCCAATTGTAACAATAACATTTGAAAATACAGTTTTTCAGTGACAGACGAAAGCGAATTGGCTAGAATGCTATGTGACGATTTCTATGAGAGTGGTGAGATATTTTGTTAGAAGAAGAATTGAATTATTTTATTAGCTACTTCCTGTATTTTTACAAAATGTTAACGGTGAATAGCAAGCCACAATATAGATATAGATCCCAAAAGTATAACATCTGTGAGAATGGGCAAAGATTTAACATTTGAGGATTAATCTGCTACTTGTGAATAACAAATCCGGCATAAAAGTGCTGGATGTCATCACAGATGATTCTACTTGACCATCCCTGTAGTAACAAATATTTTATTATATAAAACACATTGCATGGAAAGTATCTTGAGGGGCGAAAAAAATTAAAATGCAAAATCACAAATAAACAAGAAATATTGCTTAAAATGAAAAAAGGGGGGAAAAGGCATTTATTATTGAATGGGGATAAAATACCATAAAAAGAGGCAAAATAGAATTTGAACCTATTGGTTCTATTTACTCTGAATCACATTTATTTCTACGGAACTGTTGATTTACTTTTACCCATTAAAAAGGCAGTTTGCTTAACATCCGGGCACTAGTTATCAGACTTTTCATTTTTTTTAGTACGCCCACTGTCTCTGTCTCTCTCTCTCTCTCTCTCTCTCTCTCTCTCTCTCTCTCTCTGTCTTAGTCGAAATAACCTTTGGATGGGAGTCAATGGTCGAAATAACCGTTGGATGGGAGTCAATGGATCTCCAGGCGTATTCTTTCGAAATCTGCTAAAATCTCATACGGAATTTTAGGATGGAATGTAATACTTTCTCTGTTGATCGCAGGAAGTGGTAGAGAAAATAAAAATCATACGAGGGTAGGCTGATAAATAATGCCTTCACCAGTGATTGGTATTCGCATTTGGATGAGAATGTTTAATAAATCAAATGCGGAAATAATTCACAGAATGAGTTCTCTATTTTTCTGTATTTACATTTCTTCATAATCACCAGTCAACTGATACACTTCTGCCAACGATGTGCAGGTTTATTGCAGCCGTCCTGGAAGAAATCGGCGTTCTATTTGTGCAACCAGCCCCTCACAATTCTCTCAACTTCTTCATCGAATGCATAGTGCTTTCATCGCAGGTCATCTTTCATTTTTGTGAAGAGATAGAAATCACACGGCGCTAAATCTGGGCATATGGTGGATGTCGTATGTTCTGCTGTGATGAGTGGTTTTGCATTGTCATTCTGCAGAAAAGTTTTTCCCGACAATAATGTGGCCCACACGCTCTTCAGAAATACTGATTATGCTTGCAATTGCTTGCTAAGCGATGCGACGATCCTGAATCCCACTCTCAAGTTTGTCCCTGTGAAACTCCCCGCACGCTGTCACAGGACACCCAACACTTTCCTTGTCATGGAAGTCACTTGTTCGTGGATCAGCATCCACACACTTACCTATTAGTCCAACGATGCACAGTGCTCACACCAACACATTTCACCATAAAAAGCCTGCGTTCCCCAATGAATTTCCTTTGGTGTGACACCTCCAATGACAGCATGCTGTTTTAATCGGAATAACGGAGATACTCGCTTACTCAGTTACATTACACCGTTCACTGCTAGTAATTATCTCCAAGTGATGCGGCATCATTCAAATACCTGTTGAGGAGATTGGACGAGGCACTGTTTATCAGTGTACCTTCGTATACACTTATAGGCAGGTTGAGGAATTTTGAAGCAGTTGGCTTTAATTTAGTTATTCTTAAACCAGAATCGTATATAGAATGTACACATCAGCGAACATGAATCGCTTTCGGCAAGTAAGATATGTGGCTGGTCTGTACACGCCAACAGACGGAAGAACGTGCAAGGGGGTCCTTTGTTATCTATGACGTCTGAGCGTAAAGTTCGGTAATGGTTCAATCTAATTATCCTAGACCTTCCCACTGCTGAAGCTTCCTAGAGGGGTCGTAAGGATGGGGCCCCTCAGGACACTAAATTACAACACCGGATGTAGCCCTTCTAGCTCTTTGGCTTTTACGTGACTCCAGGGAGGGTGAAATACGAAGGGCAATCTAGATGATGACGGGCGCAAGCATGAATGGGGTCCCTAACGGTAACAGATGCAACGATTCCGACGCCGCCTGGTCTCTCTGCTTACGAGTCCCGATCTCCGGCGGTCACCCAGAGGGAGCGCCATGTCCCCAAGGAGTATCCTGATAGATCAATACCGACGATGACGCCAGCGCAAGCCACCATCCAGGTCAGGTAGGCCGGTCATGGGGATCGAACCCGCGACCTCCCGAATACGGTTGCAGAGAAAACCGCATTAGCCACCCCGCTCAGTTAGCTGCCTAGGAAGAGCAATGTACGAGTACAAGCTACCAAGCATCATCTAGTGTTGGACCCCGGGATCTCCCTAATCGGAGCCTGCCACGAGACCGCGAAGCTATCACGCTCGGTAATCATATAGTTAAATGATATCTAGTTCCCTATGTCATTTCTGTCTACCTCGTATGGTTTTCCAGATATATAAAAGTTAGTGACGAGGAAGAACAATCGCTCTACTATAGGAAAATTCGAGATATGTCTTACTAGGGTCGGCTGATAAGTCCCAACCTCATACAGATATGGCACCACAAGGCAGTTAGATGGTAGCATGTATAGTTTAACTAGCTTGTATCCATACTTATAGGTCAATAACTTGCTTAGTTTTCGAATGACAGCATTTTAAACAAGACAACTTTAGAGTTTTCACGAAAATTTAGGATTTGGAAAAACGAGCAGTGATTAAATACTTCCATTAACACCTAAAGAAATCAAGGAGAAAATGGACAGTCATTGAAAGACTCTGCCCCTTCATATTCTATGATTAAAAGGTGGGTTTCAGAGTTTAAAATGGGACGTACGAGCACTAGTGATGAGCCTCTCTCTGGTCGCCCTGTAGAAGTGACAACTCCAGAGATCATTGAAAAGGTTCTCGTTTAGTACTGGAAGACTGCAGATTGAAGTTGTTTGAGATAGTAGAGGCTGTAAACACATCAAAAGAACGTGCAGGTAATATTTTAGGTAATGTTTTGGACTTTCACAAGGTCTGTGCAAGATGGATACTGCGTTTGTTGACACAGGATCAAAAGTTGCAAAGAAAAACTGTTTCTCTTAAGAATGTGGAGTTCTACCGTAAAAATCACAGGGCATTTTTGTGACGGCTTATTACCATGGTTGAAACTTGGATACATCACTACACTCCAGAAAATAAATCACGGCCAAAACAGTGGATTGCGCCAGATGAACCAACTCCAAAAAATGCAGTCAATTTTGTGAGATAACAATGTTATGAGGAGTGTTTTCTGGGATGCACAGGGAATTATTTTTATTGATTACTTGAAAGAGGGTAAAAGTATGACTAGCGAATATCTTGGAGGACGAAGATTTCACAGCAATGAGGTCATTGATGCGGTAAACAGCTATTTTGAGGACCTTGATAAATCGCAGTACAGAGATAGTTTAATTAAATTAGAACACCGATATGACCAACGCATTAGCCTTTCTGGAGATTATGTTGAGAAATACAGCAAAAACACTTTTTTTTTTAAATGTTGTTTTCATTGAGAGGCCAGGGAATTATCAGCCGACCCTCGTATATGTCATGTCGATAAAGGTAATCAATTATTTGACTGCTTGAAGAAAATTTCTGCAGTAAAAATAATAAAAAAAATAAATAAATAAATAAATAAAATAAAAAACAGAGTGAATTAATTTATCTATGAGTAGTTTGAGTTAAAAAAAAATGTTATTAAAATATTTACTGGAACTTACAAACGGTATCTGACTCATGTAGAATTGCATTTTTTCAGAATCTTCATTTACAGTTCCACTGTTCTCTCCATCTCTTAACAAAGTATTTAGAAAATAAACCTGCGATATCTCGATTGGATATTTGGTTCGAATTCGAATCTTCCTCTAACTAGCAAGAGACAGTTAAAGTTTTTAATGTTATTTCTAAACGAAGCAAACCTGTTGAAACCTACTTCCACATCTTTGGGGAAAATATTGGCGGTCATAACAAGCAAACAAAATCTAACACAATGGTGTTAGATTATCATTTAAATCTTAATTCTCTGATAAATATCCCTTATAAGACTTTAATTTTAAGTCTTAAATCTGACATAAATAAATAGAAAAGCTTTCCAACTGAGAATAATTTAAATTTGTGAATTAAACATTAAATCAACAGAAAAATTGGATTTTTTAAGAATTTACAGCAATGGAACCAAATAAATTATTTTTGATCATTTACAGGAAACAAGTGTTCTGTATTTTGATAAACATTTTTTTTAGTTTTGTGACTTCAGTAGCGGTGTTCCCACCCCTAGCTCTAATGACATCCTCTAGGCGACGTGGCTTGCTCCTGGTTATTCTTACAATATTTTCGTGAGGGATATTTTCCCATTCTTCTTTCACAGCAAATTAAAGTTCATGTTTCTGGAACAGTTCTTCTTTGGCGAACCCTACTCATGAGAATGTCCCAAACATGTTCAATAGGACTGAGGCCGGGACTACGTGCTGGCCATTCCATAACATTAATGCCTATTGATTTAGCCTAATGGAAACTTCATGTGCGGTGTGTGCCTTGGCATTATCATGCATATGAATAAAATTATCACCAACAAATGGTGTATATGGCACGAGTTTTTCATGGATACATTGCTGTCATTGTTTTCATGGATACAATGCTGTCATTATACTGTTGTGTATAAAATGGAGCTCCGCGTTGCTTGCGACAGAAACTCCAGCCCAGGCCATCATCGAACCTCCACCGAAGGACACTATTGGTTGCAATACAGCTTCCATGTCGCGCTCCCCTCGTCTTCTCCATACACGTACACGACCATCAGAAGAATACAGAGTAAAACGGGGCTCATCCGTAAACAGGCAATGGTCCAATTCATGTGTTGACGTGCAAAGTTTATCATTCAACTCTATGCTGTGGGAGAAGTTTTGATACCTTGGAAGGCTTTCTTGATACCAATCCATGTTCCCTGAGCCTTCTTATTATACTAGCAGACACCATTACGTCTTGAATTTCTGCTAGGCTACGAGCAGTAATTGTTGCAGGAAACTAGCGGTTTCGTAAAGTGCTGAGGACGACAACTCTGTCATCTCATTCATTTGTAGACTGTCGAAGACCAGATCCAAGCCGCCTCTTATATTCTACAATTTCGTGGTAAATCTTCTGAGTGATACGAGCAATCATAAGTGTAACGGACGCTGCGAATATCTTCATTTAGAATTACGGTCTTTGCGACGTCCTCCGGTATCATAATTAATGTCGTGATGGTGTCACGATAAACTTGAGAATTCTCAGAATTTGGTGCAATTGTTTATTCAGTTCAATATACATAACAGTATAAATTACATAACAGAAGATAAAAACGAACGATCAAAAAATGTGGGTTACAACAATAAGATGACATAATTGATATTATAAGAATGAAACAAATGAATGTAGTGGTATTTTCCAGATAAAGTAAACTGAAGTTTTATCACATGATTTGACAAAACATTACGATTACGATCAATTTTAAAATAATTAAAAAATATTTAAGTGTCCGGAATTTTTTGATGCTCAGTGTATATTTTTAATTTAATGTTTAGTAAAAGATACCCTTTGTACAACATTAGATACAGAAAATAGTAATACCCGTTATCTATACATATAATTATTCTTAATCTCATTTTTCAAACTCTCTAAGAACTTAAATTAATAAGCACAAAAGCCAAAACAACGGAAACAATGCATCTAGCGCTACGGTGAATAAAGCTCCCTAGTTATCCAATACATCACCTGTATGCCAAATCCATCTTGCAACAGGAGTGGCCATGTTAAATAATAAACACATGAAGCGAGAGATCGATAAGTCAAGCTTAGCCAGGGCTGGTGGGCAGGGCCGCGCCTGGGGGTGCAGCGATTTATTAGTGACCCACATTCCTCTCACTGGGCCAATTGTCTGCCCCTGTTGCTGGTCAGCATCACCACGCATTCCGAGAATCGATCCTAGGATACGCTCCATATCCTCGCTTGCCCTCCTTGCCCAATCCTTGCAGAATTGTATTACTTAGTTCCTTATAAGTAGAATGGAACTAAGGGAATGCACTAGGCTAAAATGATAGTCAAATGTTTTAAAAATCATTGCAAATCGCTTCTTTGTTTGGTCAGGATCCGCTACTTCTCTATCAAGTAGCTCCTTAATTGGCCCCCAGGGACCTTACGCACCCCGGACCGTCTCCCAGCGGGGGAAAAATCCCCACGCCGGTACTGGGGATCGAACCCAGGTCTCCCGCTTGGTAAGCAGCTGCGCTACCACCGCGCTAAGGAGACAACCATCCTTGGAATATATCAAACTTAAATACGAACTTTGGTATTCTACGGTATTTTCGTTTTTGGGCTATGCTGTCCACAGGCACACACACACACACACACACACACACACACACACACACATATATATATAAATATATAAAAAGTGATAATTAAAAGCTGGTTGCTATGTGATTTAAGTTGTTTGTTTTTATGGACAGGAGTTGACAAATTCCCGTATGAGAAAAGTATAAATATTTTATAGCAGAAACTATTTCAAGGAATATCTCAAAAAGATCAACTCCACCCAAAAAACAATCTGATGTGTTTCATTCACATGACTTTCTCTATATCTCTGGAAAAAAAAATTATTAAAAAGCTTATGCTTCTATTTACTTCATGCTAATCGAGAAAAACTTAGCAGAAATATTCTTGCTTCCTTGTAACTAGAAGCAAAATAAGGAAGTACCATAGGTTAAAGTGTTAGTCAAAAGCTGGTTGCTATGTCACTGTATGAGAAAAGTTTAAGTTTTTCAAAACTGAAATCAATAAAAAGGAATATCTCAAAAACGACCAACTCCACGAAAAAAAATTTATATTACATAAATTGTGTGTTTTAACGTGCTCTACATTTTTTGTGTGGTAAGTTTTTGGCCATCTCTTACGGCTTAGCAGTTATGCAAAATTCCGTAAAATTCATCCAGAATAAAGTAGCCTTCAGAGGCTTTTCCTAGAAAATTCAAGCTATACGTTTTATTTGTCAGGTAAATTTTTAATATACGATATTTTGTCAAAATCGTTAGAGCCATTTTTGAGAAAATCAACATTTTCAAAAAAAGTTCCATGTAAAGTGTAGTTGGGGGTAGGGGATTTTCTTGAAAATCTACGTGTCGCATTCTTAGAAGATACCAAACCTAAATGCCAAGTTTGGTTTTTAACGGACCTTTCGACTTTGAGCTATGCTACCCACAGACACACACATACACACAGAGACAGACACACACGCGGACATTTCTCTAAAAATGTTTTTTTTTTTTGGATTCAGGTGGTCTCAAAACATGTATTTCCCGTGAAATCTAGGTATCGAATTTTTGGGTGCATTTCAATACCTTCTCTCTACACGATGTACATAGTACGTGTAGGGAAACTAAAAAGTATATAATAAATTGTGTTTTAACGAGTTCGAATTTTCTATTAAGTAAAGTTTTGTCTATATCACGGTTTACCAGTTATGCAAAATTCCGAAAAATTCATCCAGAATCAAGATGGTTTCAGAAGCTATTCCCAGAAAATTCAACATATTCATTTAATTTGTTGTGTAAATATCTTAATATACCACATTTTAATCAAAATCGTTACAGCCACTTTTGAGAAAATCAAAGTTTTCGAAACTTTTTCCATGTGGGGAGTAGTTGAGAGTGAGGGGATTTTCTTGAAAACCTTCGTGTCGTATACTTGGAAGATACTGAACTTAAACACTAAGTTTGGTATTAAACGGACTTTTCGTTTTTGAGCTATGCTGTCTACAGAAAGACAGACAGACAGACTCACATGGACGTTTTTCTAAAAACGGTTTTATTACTTAGTTCCTTATAAGTAAAAGGGAAATAAAGCAATACACTAGGCTAAACCGACAGTCACATATTCTAAAATGGGGTTGCTATGGGATTGAAACGTTTTCTTTGCGTGGCCAGGAGTTTACAAGTTCTTGAGACACTTTTTCTTTAACCAGAATTATTCCCTATCCCCCACAGAGTCTGGAAGTATGAATATAAGAGTGAATGTGCGTGTGTTTAGTAATAAAACATTGATTAACCTAATTTTCTAAAACGTACAGTACTACGAGTTTCACAAGTCAAAGCTCCCGATATGATCATTGCAGTTAAAGGGGACTATACAAATGAAACAATAAAAAACAAAAAGTTCCTGTGTAGAAACGTTCAAATATTTTAAAATTGAAACCAATAACAAGGAAATCTCGAAAACGGCCGACGCCACGAAAAAAAGTTTGTGACAGAAATTCTGTGTTTTAACGAGATCTAATTTTTTTTTTTTTTTTTTTTTTTTTTTTTTTTTTTTTGTGAATCTCTTACGGGACACAAGATATGCAAAATTCAAACAAATAAAATCCAAATAAAAAGGTCCTTAGAACTATGCCCAGAAAATTCAAGATAAACATTATTTGGCATGTAAATATCTTAAACATAAGAGATTTTAATTAAAATCGTTACAGCCATTTTTGAGAAAATCAAAATTTTCGAAATTTGTCCATGTAAAGCGCAATTGGGGATGGATTTTCTTAAAAACTTCGAGCCTCATTCCTGGTAGATACTGAACTTAAATATCAAATTTGGTATTTAACGAACTGCGCGTTTTTTAACTATGCTGACCACAGACACACACGGACATTTTTCTGAAAATGTTTTTTTTTTTTTTACTTTCTCTAGCCAGCTTGAACAATGTACATATTCCACCCAAATATTCGATGTCGAGATTTCACCGGAAATATATGATTTGTGATCCATTGAGTCCGAAAAAAGCATTTTTAGAAAAAAATTCCTATGTGTGTATGTGTGTCTGTGGACAACATAGCTCAAAAACGAAAAGCCCTATAAATACCAAATTTCGTATTTAGGTTTACTATCTTCCAAGGATGCAACACGAAGATTTTCAAGAAAATCCCCCCCACAACAAACTACCCTTTAAATGGAAAATTTTTCGAAATGTTTGCTTTTCTCAAAAATAGCTGTAACGATTTTGATTAAAATACATATATTACAGATACTTACATCGCAAATAAAATGTATATCTTGAATTCTCTGGGAATAGCCTCTGAAAATCTCTTTATTCTGAATGAATTTTGCTCAACTGCTAAACCGTAAGAGATAGACAAAAACTTATTACACAAAAAATGTAGATCTCATCAAAACACACAAACTTATCTCCTTTACAGTTTTGTTCTGTAGGTAACCGTTTCCGAGATATTCCTTGTTATTGATTTCAATTGTAAAATACCAATACTTTTCTCAGGCAGGAAGTGTCCGTTTTACTTTTGTTCTATTCCTGGCCAGGCAAAGAAGCCATTTACAATGACAATCGCATAATACAGTTCCTAAAACATTTGACTATCACTTTAACCTGGTGCATTCCCTTAGTTGCTTTCTGCTTACAAGGAACTATGTAATAAGAGCATTCCGCTAATGTTTATCTCGGTTAGCATGGTGTAGAAAGAAGAATAATATTTTATAAGAAGCTTGTTTGTAGAGCAGCTAGAGATCAGATTTTTTGGATTCAGGAGGATGTATTTCCGGTGAAATCTTGAAATCGAATTCTTTGGTGAATTACAATACCTTCTCTATACCTATGTAGATAGTATGTGTACAGAAAGTAAAAAGCGTTTTTTGAAAAATATATGTATGGGGGGGCAGCATAGCACAAAAACGAAAAGTCCGTGAAATACCAAACTTGGTGTTTAAGCTCAGTATCTTCCAAGCATGCGACACGAAGATGTTCAAGGAAATCCCTCGATCCCCAACCACCCTTTAAATGGAAACATTTTCGAAAATTTTGATTTTCTAAAAAATGGCTCTAACGATTTTTATTAAAATGTTGTATATTAAAGATAATTTACATGACAAATAAAATGCACATAATGAATTTTCTGAAAATAGCCTTAAAGACACCTTGATTCAGAATTAACAAAGAATAGATAACTAAAAAAGCTGATGTGTTCCATGCACATGACTTTACCGATACCTCTGCAACAAATTATTCTATTTACTTCATCTTATCGAGAATAAATTATCAGAAATAGTCTTATTACTTGATTCCTTGTTAGTAGAAGCGAAATAAGGGAGTACCATAGGTTAAAGTAATAGTCAAAAGCTGGTTGCTATGTGAGTGAAGTTCCTCTTTGTTTGAATGGACAGGAGTTGACAAATTCCTGTATGAGAAAAGTATGTTTTTCAAAGATGGAACCGAACACAAGGAATATCTAAAAGCCGATGAACTCCACGAAAAAAAAAATACATGAATCAAATTGTGTGTTTTAACGTGCTCTACATTTTTGTGTTTTAAGTTTTCGTCCATCTCTTACGGTTTAGCAGATAAGCAAAATTCCGTAAAATTTATCCAGAATAAAGTAGGCTTCAGAGGCTATTCTCAGCAAATGCAAGATGTATATTTTATTTGGCAAGTAAATAATTTAAATATAAGAGATTTTAATTAAAATCGTTAGAGCCATTTTTAAGAAAATCAAAATTTTCGAAATGTTTTCCATGTAAAAGATAGTTTGCGATGGGGGGACGTTCTTGAAAAACTTCGTGTCGCATCCTTGGAAGATACCAAACTTAAATACTAAGTTTGGGTTTTAACGGTCTTTTGCCTTTTGAGCTATGCTGCCCACAGACACAGACAGACACACACAAATACAGACAGACAAACGGACATTTTTCTAAAAAAAATTTTTATTCAGGGGGTCTCAAAACATATATTTCCGGTGAAATCTCGGTATCGAACTTTTGGGTGCAATACAGTACCTTCTCTATACACTATGTACATAGTACGTATAGAGAAAGTAAAAACGGTCAACTCCACGAAAAAATGTATATTACATAAGTTGTGTGTTTTAACGAGCTCTACATTTTTTGTAAAGTAAGTTTTTGTCTATCTCTTACATTTTACCAGTTAAGCAAAATTCTGCAAAATTCGTCCATAATAAACATGTCTTCAGAGTCTATTCCCACAAAACTGAATATATACATTTTATTTGGCATGTAAACATCTTTAATATACGATATTTTAATCTATATCGATAGAACCATTTTTGAGAAAATCAACATATTCGAAAATTTTTCCACGTAAAGGGTAGTTGGGGTAGGGGCATTTTCTTGAAAATCTTCCTGTCGCACCCTTGGAAAATACCAAATTTAAATACCAAGCAAGTTTGGTATTTAACGGACTTTTCGATTTTGAATGATGCTGCCCACACACACGCACATATACACACAGACACACACGGACATTTTTTTAAAGTGCTTATTTGTATTCAGGGGGTCCTAAAACATGTATTTTCTGTGAAATCTCGATATCGAATGTTTGGTTGCATTACAATACCTTCTGTATACACTATGTACATAGTACGTGCAGACAAAGTAAAATAGCATCTGGGGTGTCCTAGAATTCAACCGCACAAATTGGCAGGAGTGTAGAGGGGACCTAGATAAACAGTTTGAGATATGGAACCTATTGGCCTTTTTGCCGAGTAGCAAAGTTATGGCATGTTTTTTTGGATCGATGAACAATTGCCGTAAATTAAAAGAACGTGGACGTGTCTCCTATTTTCATTCAGAATGTCTCATTTGTATGCCAGTAATCGAAGGTGCGCAATCCACATGATTAGATACCGGATTATATGCAACATAAAAAGCTCGAAATAGCATGCAAATATGCATGAAGAATTCCTAAAATATGCAACATCAAATAATACATAGCACTAGCTAGTTTTATATATATATATATATATATATATATATATATTTATATTATTTAAAAACAATATACAATCTGCACTTTTTATTATTTACTTCCACAGAAAAAAGTATCGTTTACATTTTGTTACTATGGTAAACAGAATCGATCAGGTACTCTTCCAAATGTTCAGTAGTAAAATTGTGTCCTCCATCGCTTAAAACATCTTTATAAGCAGTAAAGGACCGTTCTACATGAACTGAGGTCACTGGACAGTATTTGAATTTGGATGGTATATCCGCACTTATTGTTGCTGGCAAAAGTTCACCGTCCCATTAATAAAATTATCAATTTGACACAAGGGTTCAAAGCCTAGGTTATTGCTCAAAATATTTGTAAACTTTTAAGTTTCCTCGGGAATACCTCCGGCAAGGAGGAGTTCACCAGATTGATTTTATCCATGGCCTGAATAGACTCAGTCAACGCCAAACCTAGAATTTAGATCTTTTTAATACACACAGGTACATGGGAAAAATGAGTGCTAATCACAGCAATGTTTTTTCTGAATACCGGAATTGTTAAATGCTTCCTTGCACTGGCAAAGTGCCAAAGCCTCTGCACTATCGAAGTAGTTTACTACGCATTTCATGGCCTTGAAATATTTATTGTAAAGCAACACACCATTGACCAAGGTTACCACTGTTTTGGTAGGTAAAGGTGAAGGTATATTTTAGTTATGGCAGGTGCCATAAAAACACTTTCTTTCTTGATGAAATTAATTTGTTTACATTCCCAAACGTGCATCGTACTTCTTCAGCAAGGCGATGTACTCCGTGAGCGAAGCTCGTCACATGAATCATATTTGTGTTAAATACTTGGAGGGCTTTTCCAGCTTTGATCATGTGGGGAGCAGCATCTTCTTTCATCTGCAGAAGAATCTGAAAATATCTTTTTAATGCCCTCATTCATACATCTGGTGATCGTAGAATGATTTATATTTTGTAATTCTTTGCAGGCCTTCAAATAGGAAGAAGGCTCTTGTTTTAATGCACCTTTAAATAAATTAGCAATGTAACGGCCACAATTTTCGGTAGTTTCATCAGCTAAAATCCAAATGATGTTATCCTTGTTCATTGCGTATTTCTTCCAGAACATGTAGATATATTGACGGCATGTAATTCTTAAACAATGTTGATTCATTTGGTATATACTGATTTAAGCCATGTTTGCGCAGAAATCCTTTGAGAATAGGGCTTGTAAGTTTGTGAAGAACAATATTACTTGCAAAGAATGCTTAACATAGATACATGTTAAAGTGTTTTTGTTTTTATTTATTTACTTTTTCTTTTCCCCCTCCTCTGAAGGTTAAATCTGGTACTGTTATTGGTGCTCACAAAATATGTTGTCGTAGGCCTTCCTTTTACATTCCTGCGATTAAAGACTTGTCTTGACATTAGTCTATTTGTGCATAAAATCGACATTTTAACTTATTTTCATCATGACTAAATATTCCAGGATGGTCAGTTATCCATGAAACGGCATTTCTTTTTTTCGGATCGCATGGTACACTGCACATTACACACTTCGCGTTGCACTTTGTACAAATAAATAGAAAACTAAGCTGAAACAATGGACGTGCGAGAAACGAGAACATGGAAATAGTTTTATTTATGGACACTCTTTTAACTGCTATGATACTCAGCGTCCCTTTCTATACTGGGCGTGAAAGACCGCTTAATTTTGCTCAGAGGCTTCTTTTTCAGGCTTGAAGTCCTTTTACATGCCGTAAATCTACGACATGGGACCAACGGCTTTACTTCCCTTCCGAAGGAAGCCATGCTAAGGATTTTTACGCCCGAAATCCATCGTCCTCCGCCGGGTTTGAATTCGCCGTCACTATAAAACGTCAAAACGAGAACAAGCTTGTGCCCGCCCTTTTAGATTTCTAAAATATTGTAAATATAGTCCTCAATGTGTATCATTACCAGTTTTTGGTTAAAATATGCCGATGAAAAAGGGCTAAATATGCAAATGCACATGCAACATGCAAAGGCATATAATCCGGTCTCTACACATGATATTTAAAGTAATTGCACTCGTAACTTTGTCAAAATGGCCTGTTCTTTGAGGGTGTGCACGCCGCTCTAATACACTGGTAGATGAGTCGCTATAGCACTGGTCGGCGAACCCCACGATACAAGGTTCTGAAGTTTCCATATTTTAGTGTTGTAATTTTCCGGTTTTTCTCACAGAGGTGCGCAATTTGAGCATCACTAATGCACTTAGTTTACATTTCTGAAGCCAAGACAATAAACCCTTCAGTACAAAATACTTTCAAAAGACTAAACGACATCTATGTAGCGTTCAAGTGCAGTAATTGTCAAAGAACTTGAGTAGATTAATGCAATAAAACTATTAGGTTTGCTGAAACACTTATGTAACGTGTACTTTGAAGCGTAGTAACTGAACTGAATTGAACTATGTTTTTGGAGTGGAATAAAAAAAAGTCCTGAATATTGCTTAGATTCGAACATCGGTATTTTGCATTTATTCGTACGTGCCATTCTATCCACTGTGGTGCTGGGAGAATGTGCTTCTGAAAATCGTGTCTAATGCCTACCCGTGATCTGTGAGAACCATGAATTGCTAAAAATTGTGTTCATGATTATAAAAATTCTAATTGTATTATACTACTTTATTATATTTTTCTCTTTTATGATTAAATCTTCAGATAATATTTTTATGAAGAAACAAAGCAGGCTGTCTAGTAAATGAAAACACCAGTTAAGTAAGCTAATAATGGAAAAATATGACTAGATAAATGCATCGTAAATGCTGCAACAGAAATAATGCGCAAGATTCAGTGTTACAACACTTCTGTGTATAATACGCAAAAGAAGCTTGAAAACGGATTAGACAATTTTTGCTGCCCCCCAGAATTCATCAATTTACAACAGCTTACTGCTGTTTAAGATAGATCTAGTGGTCATGTGATAGAGCCCCAATGCTGGGAATTATCCGGGTATCGGAGAGAGGTAACACTCGCGGAGAAGCTGAAATCAGGCTGCGGATGAATGTAGGTTAACAGAACGCTGACGCCTCACAAGATTCTCAAAGTGGCCGAAATGAGAAGGCAGGTAAGAGTCAACTCTGCACTGGTTAAATTTATGACCAGTGCAAATAATTGGTGCATAAGAAACAATGCCACAATCAGCCAGGTATGTAATATGATTTAGCTGGTGTACTTACCGAATGGGCCGTAAACTCTTACGCTACAATAAAAGAGCTATGTCCAACCTTTAGAAAAGAACGGAGGGTGGATTTACTCCATTCGTTTGTTCGCGGAGTGGCAGTTACAAATCTGTCTAGTGTCGTCTTGTAGCAGTGGCTTGACTTCAGTATTTTTACTGTTATTTATAATTAGTTGTGTCCGTGCTTTCATCCAAGCTAGAGAGCAAACTGTTGATCATGGTTTGTGCTGTAGGTGTCTCTGCATATCACACGATAATGTTTCCACACGGAACTTCTAGAAAGGCTTACTGACTACTGACACACTTCCTCAGTCGGTATATAATTGAGCAATCTTTCCAAACCCCCCTTCATTAAAAGACGTCATGTAATATATAAGTAACGGCCGTCGGAAGTCGGTTCTTTATATATTTTAGTTCCTGCAATCTTGCTTCACCTGCAAGTGAAACGTATTAATTAAACAATTGGCTCACAATTTAGCTGATATATTCAAATTAAACAGGTAACAGCAAGTGTTACTGATTAGTATCTATAAAACATGTTTGCGAAGAAGATATTTTACAAAGTTTCGTTTCACATTATATTGGGAACTCCAAGATGTTTGCAAATAAGATATTTCGCATTTTTCTTCGGCAAAACAATATTCTTCCTCTTATTCTTTTTGGAATGAGTATTTTTAGTTAGCTTGGAACATGTCATTGCGTAAAGCGGTCACTTGGGTGAGCGAGAGGAAATGCTTTATGCCATGCATAAAACGGAGGAGACCAGTTAAGAGACACGGCGAAGTCCTAGCTCATAAGAGAACAAGTTGAGTACCACTGGTAAGTAAAAGTTACCCAAGTTTTCTTTGTCACCATAAACCCTACCCATTTCTCGAGAGCTGTATACTCCTTAGACTTCTGTATCCCCGAGCTAAGTTATCCGATATTTCCTTACACTATATTATAAATGCTTAACTTATTTTCAAGATTAACTTACTTTTAAGAAAACTGATGCGTTGCACTGATATACCTCACTTAATCATTCTTCAATAAATTATTCTTAAAAAAAAAAAAAAAAAAAAAAAAAAAAAAAAAAAAAACACCTATTCTTCTACTTCACATTAATCCAGATAAATATTTGCAGGCATGCTTTCATTGCGAATTTTGTTGTACATAAAATGTGAATGGGTTATTATATTAGGGCTAAGAGATACTCTTTAGAGATCTATTGCTATAGTATGATTTTGAAATATTATCTTTGCTTGATCAGGAAAAAAAAAAAAAAAAAAAAAGCACAAATAAAGACTTACCATTTAAGAAAATTTTAAATATTGAAAAATGAAATCAATAATACAATATCTCAGAAATTGTTGACTCTATAAAAAAATTGCATTTCATATAAACTGTGTGTGTAGCAAGATGGAAATATTGTCTGTAGCAAGTCTATCTCTTAAGAGTTTGCCAGTACGCAAAGGTCATCCATAATAAAAATGTCTTCAGAGACTATTTCCAGAGCATTTAAGATACATGTTGTATTTGTTAAAAACTATTTTAAACTGCAGTATCCATTCTAATCAAGTTCTTTAGAGCCATTGTTGAGAAAATTATGAATTTTGAAAAAGTTTTTATGTAAGCGTAGTTTGGGGTGGGAGATTTTCTTGAAAATCTTTGTATCGTATCCTTGAAAGATAGGAACTTAAGTTTCAAGTTTGATATAACTATTTGTACTTAGTTATGCTGTACATACACACATATACATGCCGCAGACCTTTTTTCTAAAAATGGTGCTTTTTGGATTCAGGGAACAGCAAAACAAATATTTGAGGTGAAATGTCGGCATTTTTTAGGCGGAATAAAATACTTCTCCACCTAAAATATACAGAGTACGTGTAGGGAAAGTAAAACTGACTACCAAGGAGAATTTTTCCTCAGCACGTTGCTTCGTTGCAACATGAAATGAATTTAAATATGAGCAAGGGCATTGCCTGAACTTTGCTGGTTTTTAAGAAGTAATGACTGCACAATAATGCTGTACATCACTCAAGCATTTAACAAGGGATTTCTTCCTTATAATGGTCTAGATATTTTTACTTTCTCTACACGTACTATATACAAAGTGTGTAGAGAAGGTATTGTAATGCACTAAAAATTCAATACCGAGATTACACCGGAAATACATGTTTTGATGCTCCCTGAATCCAGAAAAAACATTGCTAGAAAAATGTCCCTGTGTGTGTGTGTGTGTGTGTGTGTGTGTGTGTGTGTGTGTGTCTGTGGGCAGCATAGCTGAAAAACGAAAAGTTCCTATAAAAACCAAACTTGGTATTTGGGTTTGGTATCTTCCAAGGATGCAACACGAAGTTTTCAAGTAGATTCCGCCCACCCAAAAATATCCTTTACATGGAACTTTTAAAGAAAATTTTGATTTTCTCAAAAATGGCTCTTTTGACTAAAATATCGTATTTTATAGATATTTACCTGACCAATAAAACGTATATCTTGAATTTTCTGGGAATAGCCTCTGAAGACTACTTTGTTGTGGATGAATTTTACGGAATTTTGCTAAACCGTAAGAGATGGACAAAAAGTTACCACACGAAAAATGTAGAGCACGTACTTTCCTCATACAGGAATTTGTCAACTCCTGCCCATACAAACAAAGGAACTTCAGTCTCATAGCAACCAGCTTTTGACTATCACTTTAACCTATGGTACTCCCTTATTTCGCTTCTACTAACAAGGCAAGTAATAAGTTTTTCTCGATTATCACGGAGTAAATAGAAGCATCAGCTTTTTAATAATATTTTTTGCAAAGATGTAGAGAAAGTTATGTGAATGGAACACTTCAGATTTTTTAAAGTTTATATTATTTCATGTCACTTTAACTTCTTGGACAAATCGCGACGGACATACCTCGTTGACGGTAACTGGTGAACAATAGTCTTTTAATACTCGTCCCCACTTTCGTTTCATGCCAAGCAGAAGATACAGTGGCCAGGCTAGCTGCTTTCACCATACGTAGTGTACGCCTGACATCTAGGCCATATTCCTATATACCATCCTACTTTGCTCCGCGACAAGCAAATGACACTAGAGTGTAATATAGTCTAACTATATTAACTATCTGTGGATAGCATCGCAGTCGCTATTACCATTTATTTTCAGTTTTACTCTTATTTTAGACTGAAGGTGGAATTCAATATCCAATCCGGTATCTATTTACTTTGGTGATTGAGAGGAAACCGTAGAAAGAAAGAAAAAAACAAACAACAAAAACAGTTTATCAGGCCAAGGTATTTGAATCTGAGACCTCCCGAATGCGGACCACAGACATTCCCGCCTGAGCCACCCTGTTAGGTAGTTACGTTTCCTTTAATGCCTAAGGTAACGGTGTAACAAAATACATCGGAATATTTGAAGTTTATTGAAAAGAGTCCTAAGCCCGCTGTGTTTCGCAGCAGTGACGTTTTGGACTGTGCCAAAACAGGTAACTGAGCATCGATTCCTGTTATCTGTTCCAACCAGCTGCTCCTCTCCCATTGTTCTAACTATAGGCAAAGTTCCGGGGAAACTTCAGTCGATAACTCCCGCATGCACACTGACATATATTTCGTATTTACATCCTTCGCCTCTACCATCGTCTTATAAGTACCTACTTATAACTATTTGAAAAAACAGATACAAATGCTTGAATATTTCCCTATGCTACACACATAAGTAGGTTTTTCTAAAATGTTGCATACCACAAATTTTGCACGTTACTTCACAACCTTATTTTACATTTAGATCTTCTAACAAATACAAGAATTATGTACTCCGCTAAAAAATTCGATGTCGAGATATTACCGGTAATACATGTTAAGGCTTCCTGAAGTCGAAAACACACTTTTAGAATATCATAGATATACACAAGAAAATGTGTAATGAAACTATTTCCATAGATGTTTATCTCCATTAACATGAAGTAGGTAGTGTACGTAAAGTATATTGAGGAATGGTTAGAGAAAAACAGTGAATGTAACACATATCTTTACTTTCTCTACTACACATAACAAATTAAATGCATAGCTTGAATTTTCTGGGAATTTCCTCTAAAGATATATTCATGCTGAATGGTTCTTGCACAACTGGTAAACCATAAGTAGTTCATATTATGCCTATCGGTAGGTCCTCATACTTGCAGCGGCAAGCTTGATGGTAAGGATCGATTTAATTTATTTTTGTCGGATACTATAACACAAATAAACACAGAAGGGACGTGTGAGACAAATTTGTACGCAATGGGTTGAAAATGTCAGTATTTTTCCAAATTATACGTTGTTTTCTGTTTTTGATCCGGTTCTATATCGTAATTTTGGCAGCTCGCACTAAAAATATTGCTACCAACATTCAGTGAAATCATAGGGAAACTATAAAATATGAAAATGAGATAATTTCCCTCTGGTTATATGAATTTCCAGCCCTGCTATTAGGGTTGATGTACCAAAACTAAACAACGAAAGAAAGATGTTTTGTGAGAGACTAACGAAATGGGATGACCTCGATTTTGAATATACCTTGTTTTCTCCAAAGTTCATGACTTTAAGATAATTAGAAAGACTAAAGTATTTCAATGGTGAAGGAACTATCCGAGTCGGATGAACCAAACATAACGGATCCACAGGAAAAAATTGTTTCCTTAATGCAAATTTCGATGCAGCAACAATAGAAAACTCCGAAAAGTTTGCAGTAATGCTGATGTTGATGACACAATTACGCGGTGCTCTTATTCTTGAAAAGTAATTGGGTTTTAGTATACGACTCATAGCGCCGATTATTCAAATACATTAACGCCTTCATGCGAATCTCGTTTTACCCTAACAGGTGGTACATCTTTAATTGAACCAATGCCGCTTATCGCCAATGACTCATTTACATTTGTAATAATTTGAAACTGCGTTCGTTTATACATAATAAGCATTCATTCACACCATCATCTTTGCGTCACTTTCAAGCAATCAAATTCCGAAACGGCTGTAATTACTAGCAATTGAGAAGAATAATGTGTCTGCATCGTATGCATCCCCATACAAATACAGATTGAATTGTGCGCTAATTTATGAGTAGTCTCTGAAAAATGCATTAGCATATGCTGTTCTTAAGAGTGGGTTCCTTACTTGATCCTCTAGAATAGACAACCAGCCGATCATATTGCACTAAAAGGAAATGGTCATTCTGAGTGGAAGCGAGGGAATCCAAATGCTTGCCGACATTTCCTCTGCCATAATAAGTATAGATCGTTGGTGCTGGGGCGGATTTCGAAAGGAATGATGGTTGGATGGATGCTGTGTAGATTGTAGTGGTTCTCAAGGTTGCTGCTTGCTGCGCTGTGGCATTTTAAACCTTTTTACGGGTTTGAATTTGCCGCTGTATAAGAAGAAGTTGGTAACTCTTGCTGTTGGCGAAACTGTAATTAGCTGGTTGCGCCAGACTTAATTGTTGAAGCAGTTAAGGTTACTGTCTGCAGCGAATTACTTTTTGTGCACAGCAGCCAAGTTTTCTATTTTTTCAGCTAGCTCCAGTCAGTGAGTACTAAAATATTAACCTCAATGCTTGGACGGTAGGATGTGATAATAGATAAAATTAATTTAAAAGATTTTAGATATATATGAATTTTTATTCCTTAACTTTTCGAACAATGTGATGCATTAAGGCACGCTATTTGAACAGAATCCTCTTTTTTATAAAAACTGTGCCACATATATGGAATATAATGTGTACTTACAATCAATCTCTTCTTGATAAATAATACAATGCTAGGATTTACACTGAATCGCCGCATAAGAGGTCTCGATTGGCACGATTATCTCTTTGCGTCCTTATCCCTGTCGTCTATCTCAATGACTGCGTCCCGGAAACTTATTAAAAATTATCACCTATATACAATAGCTGAAGATCACTGTTTTATACATTGCAATCTGTCCGTCTCCATGAGAACGGCAGGTTTTCCATTCTACATTTCGGGAAACACAAATTTATAATACATTTTATACATTCCTAATAATTTAAAGTCAATACCTTTGTGAAATTTACATTAAAATGTTCTTTTAAATAGCTAATATTTCTTAAATACATATATGTTTACTTTTGTTCCTATGCTTTGTTACCGGTATAAACAATTTAGAGCATCCGGTATCTCGTTCATCTTTGTGATTCTTCTTTTATCATATTACTGTTTTAATTATGTTTTATAATAAATATGCTTTTCTAACTACCATTTCTCATCTATACATTGTACAATATAATGTGATGTATTCGTTTCATAGCTTTGGCTATGTTATTTTTGTAGAAGCAAGTCATTTAAGGCTATGTTCCTGCGTATCGTGAGGCGATGACGTCACGCTGCCATTTTTATACATATTATTTTTGGCTTACATGGCGAAGCAATATGTTTTATTATTTTATACAATTTCTTTAGGGCAGTATTGTCTCATTTTCTGTTGACTTGATTTACTTGGCTTTAATTCCGGGTCAAATGCCCTCTCATTTCATCACATTTTTATGAACATGAATATATACCTGGATAGCTGTGTTGGAAAGCAAACGTAATGGCACAAACAAAAGCAAAACACAAAACAGCCCACAAATGCAGGCACAGTACAGAGAGTAGCAGGCTCTGCCCACCGGCCATGTATAAAAATGCGCTCTCCGCGGAGCTCTGACCAGCCACCGGATCACCTGTGAAGATGCCAAGTGCAGCCCTTGGCGAAACGTCGGTAACTTCAAAACCCAATGGACCACGGCCTACACCCCGGAAAATACTTTCTTTATTCAAGAAGCCGGCCGTGAAAGCCTCAGTCTGTACATATATATTTTAACAATTTAACTACAACATATGACTTATACATTTAATAATACAGTAGCATTGGCAATAAATGATTATAGTAAAAATGTGAGGGAATGAACATCTCCCACGAAGCATAAATTGTTTTGTTTACATTTTTTATGATTCTTTTCTGCTTATGTTGGTAACATTTACTACATAACCTCAGTTTTGACAAGTTTAATACCTTAACCAATATAACATTTTACTGAGGGAACTCATCTCTATGCAATTTACATTATTTACAATTTTGTTTTTGTGTTCTGTTTATAGCTGTTCATGTAGTGGTGTCACTGTGTGTTTCTTCTTGCGAGAGCTCCTTGAGAGGTCTTAGATTTTGCTTGTGATGTCTTCGCAACGATTTCTGTTGCGGCATCTGTAATTTCGAATGTATGGTTTCCAAATTTCTTCACTATAATATACGGTCCTGAATACAGTGATTCCATCTTATGGGTTCTCTTCTTAGTTGCATCCGAGAGGTGTCTTTTCCTTAGGAGTATCTTGTCTCCAACCTTTGGTTCCCATTTCTTCTTTCTTCTTATTGTTTTCTGTTTCCTGTATTCAACTTTCTTCTGTATCCTATTATAGGCAATTCTGCATTTGTCAATTTCTGACAAATCTGCGTCGTATGGTATAGCTGTAGGTAAGTTTCTGAAAATTTGTTCTGGCTTGACACCGAGCATGAGTTCTGCAGGAGTAAGCGATTGTAGTGGGGTTGATGGTATAATTTATTATGTCTTCGATGGCCTGACAATGGTTTACCCAACTTGGGTGATTCCAAAATTCTAGTATAAACATAAATATTTCGCATACGTCGTTCACAAGGGTTCCCTTGGGGGTAATAGGCAGAAGATTTATACAATTTAATTCCTTGCTCCTTTAGTGTTTTGGTGAAGATCTTGCTTGATTGAACAGTGGCATTGTCCGAAAGTATAGCTTCTAAGTTCCCATACTTTGGAATATAGTCTTCTAAAAGTTTCTTTAAGCAAGTCATGCTAGTAATATTTCTAACAGTATACAACTTCGTAAATTTCGTGAAGATGTCATATATGACAAACCTATATTTCATATTATATTTGCCCGCTGGGAGCTCACCATGTGCATCTATTGCTTCTAATGCATTTTTTCTGTCCCTTATAATGGCTGCTGGTTCAATGTCATATTTTACATTTACAGATTTTGCTTTCTGGCACAATTCACAAGTCGAAATATATTTCCTTCTATTCACATGTATAATATGAAAAGTTGATAAAGTTGTTTTCTCTGTACCAGAGTGCGCTAATGCATTATGAAATAAGCATATTATGTCCCTTTCCAGACTGGGTGGAATGATTGCTTTCCATTTTCTTGTCGCCTTCCGTGGTGTAATGGTTACCATGCTAACTTCATATACCCTAGGTCGCGGGTTCAAACCCGGCGGAGGACGATGGATTTTTTCGGGTATAAAAATCCTTAACATGGCTTCCTTCGGAAGGGAAGTAAAGCCGTTGGTCCCGTGTCGTAGATTTACGGCACGCAAAAGAACCTCAAGCCTGAAAGAGAGGCCTCTGAGCAAAATTAAGCGGTCTTTCTCACCCAATATAGAATGGGACGCTGAGAACCACTGCAGTTAAAGTTGTCCATAAATAACATGTCATTTTTTTCCATTTTCTTACAGGGTTTCCATGAAGTTTGTATAGCATGCCATCTTGTTTCCCAATGGTTCCTGTGAGGTTAGGATTTATATCCGGTGCTGTCTCCATGACTTTAGCTAACTCTGGGTCGCTAATTGTAAATTTCTTAAGTTCTTGATGTCCTGAGTAATTTTGTTGTTTGCCTTGAGATTGAGGTTAAGAATTTTTATTTCATGATGCGGACTATATATTGTTTCTGGTAGGTTATGGTTAGGTTTTAGTCTAGATAATGTGTCACTGAAAATGTTATCCTTGCCAGAAATGTGTGGGATTTCAAATCATATGATGTTATCTCGTGGATAAATCTTGATATCATGGAGCTGGCTAGCTTGCATTTCTTAATAAAAGATAAGCTTATGTGATCTGTCTGCACAATTACTTTACAATTGTATATACATTGCTTAAAATTTGTTTAAGCAAAATATACGGCTGCAATTTCTTGTTGCTTCAGGCATTTGCTTCAGATTTAGTTAATGTTCGGGATGCTGTGGAAATAATATGTTTGTCACCATCTTCCCAAATCTGAATTAGTATTGCTCCATATCCAACGGATGAAGCATCTGTCAGAATGTGGTATGGCAGATCTAATACTGGACGTTCTAGTAGAATGGAATCCTTAAATAAGTTTTTCTATTTCTCGAAAGCTTCTTGGTGTTATGGTAGCCATTTCCATCGCATGTCTTTCTTTAGAAGTTCTCAATGTTGCAACTTCTAAAGTATAATTGTGAAAGAATTTACTCTGGTACTGTAAAATTCCTAGATATCTTCTGAACTGTTTAATGTTTTTAAGTGCTGGTATCTCATCTATTGCAGATACTCGGTTAGGATTAGGTTTTATGCCCTCTGCAAAAATTACCTAACCTAAACATTTTGCCTCCTTGATTAGAAATTTCGACTTTTGCAGGTTAATTAGTCATGCCGCTTTCTCTAAATCTCCGTAATATGCATTTTAGGTGTGACAGATGTTCGTCAAACTCCCTATCATATATTAAGAAGTCGTCAAATATTGCGCGACGTATTCTTTAATTTGATCCTCAAAGATGCTGTGTAACGCCTTAAGTAGGGTAGCATTACTGGTATATAATCCAAAGGCGCATCTCTTGAACACGTAGTTAACACCCTCATGTAAGAAACCAGTATACTTTCTCACATCTTTGTGTAAAGGTATTTGCCAAAAAGAAGAATTTAGATCAATTGTGCTGAAAATTTTTCCCTTTTGTAAACTGTTCAAAATTTGATCTACACCAGGCGAACGAAACTGGTCTGGCTTGGTGTATGCATTCACCTTTCTTGCATCTAATGTCATGCGTAATTTGTTCTGTGCCTTATGAACCCAACTTAATGATTTACATATGGTGTAGTAGCGACCGCGATTATGTCATTTTTAAGCATTTCTTGTATGACCATATCTGCTTCTTTCTTGATTGAATTCGGAATGGTGGGGCATTTGTGAGTATAGGATTTGATATCTTCCTCTACCTCAAATTTATGTGTAGGTGGTACTCTTTCCAGGTCTTTCGCTGAAAACCCCCATATTCTTGCAGTATCTCTAACGGTTGTTCCATTTCTTTTATTATGTTATGGCATTGCTGAATCTTCTCTATAAATCTTGTTGGTTCAGTTGTTTCACAATAATTCCTCATTTGCTCTTCTTTTGGGTATAGTAGATCTCGCTGTCTTCATGACAATCAGCAAAGCTGATATTCTTACACGCGCTGATTTCATATTTATTTTCTTCTATCTCACATAGATTCATACTATATACTTTAATTATTTCTATCTCTTCTACTACAATATTCTCAATAAAAATCTTTCATTTTCTATTTCTTCTTCGTCGGTCATTTATTATTCTCGTTGCTATACTCTTCCTGAACCAAAGGAATAGTTTCACAGTTTTCAATTCCATGGACAGAAAATACGTGTTTCTCAAAATGTATCTCTGATTGCCGATAAATCATTATGTCACTACCCAATATTACGTTTGTTATTAGCTTGGAAACAACAAGAGCTACTATCTCAGTCTTGAAGTTGCCTATACTGATCTCTAACATAACCTGATTTTTCATCCTTTCTCTTTTCTTGCCTATGGCAACACTGCAATATACACCACATACTGGTAAATAATTCACTTTATGTCGGCTTATGATTTACTGGAAAAATGCCTCTGAACATACTGTAGTTGTACAACCTGTGTCTAACATAACCTCACATATTTCAGACATAATCTTTACTTTTATGTGTGGTGGGTTCCTAAGCTCACTTGTTTTCTTAGCACTTGTTTCATTCTTATGCAATAAAGTTTGTATATAACCCCTTTATGTGTTTTGTGTCTTAGGACCATCACTCGGAGTTGCAGTAAGATCCTGGCTTAGTTTTCCGATTAATTTTGCTGGGTTTGAGTCCTGTCACCTCTTACTGACGGCTCAGTTTCTCCCTGCGTCTCGACTCTATTTTCCCCATTACTATGTTTTGGTGCTCTATTTTCACATATACTTCTATTGGCATCTCTCTCCCTGGTATACCATGGATTTCGTGGGGGTTGGTACCTCTGGTAAGGTCGGTACCGTTGGCGTGGGTGGTGGTATTGTCCTCCAGCTCTATTATAATTAACGTGAGTACCACTCCTGTATATATTTCCTCTCGGTCTGTCCATCCTCATATTCCTGTACCTATGTTCCGGTGGATGGGGCTCCTGTCCTTGTGCTCTAATCGGGTTGGTCGGTGCCCTCTCCCCACGAAAATTAACCTCATTTTCGTTCCTGTATCTGTACGTCTGTGCCTCCGGATTTTGGCGACCGTTTAGCCTGATTATGGGCATTTGAGTTTGTTGATTAAGACTATTTCTTTCATTATAATTTTCGTTCCGGTGTGTAGTATTTCCGGGCGGATGGTAACCCTCAAATGACGTCAGTAATTCTAAGATGTCTGTCGTGTCGACAGGTTTGGCAACGATCAGCTTTTGTCTTAGTGAGTCAGGGAAATGCCGTGTTACAGCTGTTATCTCCTGCTCGGTAAGTGGCGGTTCTATTAATTTGCATTTGTTTGCAATTTTCAGAAAATAGTCAGTGAAATTCTTGTCATGAGCTGGGTTAAATTTTTCTGTTGCCACTCTACCCTAACTTGATTTTGTCTGGCTGGACCCCAGTACCTAGCCAAGAATAAATTCCTAAAGGTTTGGTACGACTCATCACCTCCAAAAGTTGATTTGAACCACAGTTAGCTCTTCCTTTTTAGGCACTTCTGGATTATTATATTCTCAGCTCCCTAAGAATTTTCTTTATTTTAAAGTACAGGTCTAACTCCTTCAAGAATGCTTTAGGAGAATCTCCTAATTCCTCATCAAAGGTGGGAGCATTTATCTCGCTTAGTGTCTGTGTAGTGTATTGACAATAATCATGTGTACTGTTGTTTCTATGTGTGTTGTCACAATCTAAATGTGCATGTACCTCGAAAGGTAGTGTAACTGTTCTGCTGTTTGTGTAGTTACCCTCAAAACATATATTATGTATATCATTGGATACATAACGATTTACACTGGCATTTTCAACATTGTTTACATACTCATGCATTTCTTTCTCTTTATTCTGAAATGCTACAAGCCGGTTGAAATTATTTAGATTTCCTCTGTCCTTAGTAATATTTTGTTGGATTTCAATTATTTTCTTTTTAAGTTCTTTTTGGTAGGAATTTAAAGCATCTACCCTGCCTCTTTGTAATATCATTTCGTTATTTACATTTTCCATAGCAATGTTTAATTCTTGGGTGACTTTGCTTATTTCTATATTTACATTTTCCAATTTTTCTGTATTTTCTGAGACTAGTTTTACCTGCTCTTCCCTTATCTCATCTATACTAGCTTTAAGTTCATCATTTTGAGATTCTAGTTTGTTATTTAAGTGGTCTATTTTGCTCTCGAGGTAAGAATTTAGCGTTACATTTTGTCATTTATTGATAGTATTTCCCCTTTGGTTTCTGCTTTATTTTTATCTAGCCTAGCATTCAATGCTGGACTATTCTCTTTCAACTTAGCATTTATAGCTACTAGTTCATCCCTACTTTGCCCTAATTTTTTATTTATTTCTAGTTTTATTTCATATTTACTCTGCTCTAGCTTTGCATTTAGTTCTAGTTTTATTTCATCTTTACTCTGCTCCAGCTTTGCATTTAGTTCTAATTGCTTCGAATTTAATTCTAACATGTTAATAATAGTTTCTTGAAATTTTTATTACTATCATGTGATTGTCTTTCACTAATTTCGACACTCTACTTTCTTGTATGTATTCCATTTTGGTGACCTTTCCACTTCTTAATAACATAACATTTTAACGTGCTTGGTTATTTTCCCTTACTATTGTCGTCGAGTCCAAATGTTGGTCCGGATGTTGGTACAGATGTTAGTCCAGAAGCTGGTACAGATGCATGTACAGATGTTAGTCCAGATGCTGGACCAGATGTTGGTCCAGATCTTGGTCCTGCTGCTAGTACTGCCTTGTTCTTGCCCCACGTTGGGCGCCAGCTTGGGGTAGATTTAGAAAGAAATGATGGTTGGATGTATGCTGTGTAGGTTGTAGTGATTCTCAGGGTTGCTGCTTGCTGCGCTGTGGTATTTTAAACCTTCTTACGGGTTTGAATTTGCCGCTCTATAAGAAGTTGGTATCTTTAGCTGTTAGCGAAACTGTAATTAGCTGGTTGCGCCAGACTTAATTGTTGAAGCAGTTAAGGTTACTGTCTGCAGAGAATTATTTAATGTGCACAGCAGCCAAGTTTTCTATTTTTTCAGCTAGCTCCAGTCAGTGAGTACTAAAATCTTAACCTCCATGCTTGGACGGTAGAATGTGATAATGAATAAAATTAATTTAAAAATGTCTTGAGATATATATATATATATATATATATATATATATATATATATATATATATATATGAATTTTTATTCTTTAACTTTTCAAACAATGTGATGCATTAAGGCACGCTATTTGAACAGAATCCTCTTTTTTTATAAAAACTGTGCACCATATATGCAATATAATGTGTACTTACAATCAATCTCTTCTTGATAAATAATACAATGCTAGGATTTACACTGAATCGCCGCATAAGAGGTCTCGAATGGCGTGATTATCTCTTTGCGTCCTTATCCCTGTCGTCTATCTCAATGACTGCGTCCCGGAAACTTATCAAAAATTTTCACCTATACACAATAGCTGAAGATCAATGTTTTATACATTGCAATCTGTCCGTCTCCATGAGAACGGCAGATTTTCCATTCTACATTTCGTGAAATACAAATTTATAATTCATTTTATACATTCCTAATAATTTAAAATCAATACATATCTACATTAAAATGTTCTTTTAAATAGCTAATATTTCTTAAATACATATGTGTTTAACTTTTGTTCCTATGCTTTGTTACCGGTATAAACAATAGAGCATCCGGTATCTCGTTCATCTTTGTGATTCTTCTTCTTCTATCATATTACTGTTTTAATTATGTTTTATATTAAATATGCTTTTCTAACTACCATTTCTTATCTATACATTGTACAATATAATGTGTTGTATTCGTTTTATAGATTTGGCTATATTATTTTTGTAGAAGCACGCCATTTAAGGCTATATTCCTGCGTATCGTGAGGCGATGACGTCACGCTGCCATTTTTATACATATTACTTTTGGCTTACATGGCGAAACAATATGTTTTATTATTTTATACCATTCTTTTAGGGCAGTATTGTCCTATTTTCTGTTGACTTCATTTATTTAGCATTAAATCCTGCGTCAGTGCCAACCTATTTCACACTGGGAGGGTAGGATTGTTCAATAAGGTCGAGTAATACTACTATATTTAATGAAATTACTAAAATAAAAGATACTTATTTATTCACAGAATAGTTCAGATACCTTCAATTGCATGCGAAATATTAAATATGTGACTCATTAATTTAAAGTTTGAGAAACATAATGTTACGGCTCTTAATTCTGACATAAATGTGCTGTAACTAAGTACATTCCGCCCGACAAGAGTGCCATGATCGCTAAGTCACAGAACTCTTGAACAGGAGATCCACGTTCAAATCCAGTCATGTACGCCCTCAGTGACTAAGGCTTCTTCCAGGTTTTCCTCAGAAAATGCCAGGGAGGTACCCTAAAAGTATGCCTAAAAGGTTTCTTCCCAAATTATGATATAAGGTATCATCAGTGACCACCGCCTGTGGTGCCGCTTGTAATTGGAGTGGGATAAGCTCATTCCTGCTTATAATTTCGTCTGTCACTGAATGAAGATCCAAATTGTTGGCTCCTTCACTATAACAGTAACATCGTTTAGGCAAGTACGTGGAAATCCAATATCTCCCACACAACGACACACATAATTTTAAAAGCTTGCTATTACTTAAATGCAAGGGTAGTCTCGCGACTTTGAAAATGGATGCACCACGATTGCTACAAGTGGATTTCTCACCACATGCGAAATTAATTACATTTTGTATCACTTTTTACTTTGAAAACTGATCGCAGATAAAGATGCACAATATTTATCTATAATAATGATAATGAAACCACGCATGTGAGAAGTGCATTATACTGTTCTCCGATTCTTATTCGATATTCAAGTGAAACTGAAACCTAGTTGGTCATCACTGCTTTTGTTACACAGTTGAACTCTGTATTTGAAATAAAGATAATCCTTTGCCCAACTCCATTTGATCTATTTAAACTTTTCTTAGGGCCCGCTTTATCTATGTGTGTATATAGTAAACCAAAAAGGCCCATGTGTATGTGTGCGCGTGGGTGTGTCAGATATTCTATGTACAATATACACCAAAAAGGAAAATCCGGAAGTTCAAAACTTGATATTTAAGTTCAGCTATTCCAAGAACGCCATACGAAAATTTTTCAGAAAATCCCTCACTACAAACTCCCCTTATATCGAAAATGTTGATTTTCACAAAAATTCCTTTAACGATTTTTATTAAAATATTGTATATTAAACATATTTACACGACAAATAAAGTGTATGTCTTGAATTTTCCGGCAATTGCCTTTGAAATTCTCTTCATTCAGAATGACTTTTGCATATCTGGTAAACCGTAAGAAACATTCACACACAATTCATATCCTATACTTTTTTGTAGAGTTAACGATTTCAGATATATTCCTTGTTATTATTTGTTTCAATTTAAAATACATAAACTTTTCTCAAACATGAAATCATCATTTGTTTTTCTTTTGCTTTACCCTTGACTATGCAAAGAGAACCAAATTGTAAATTCAATCGCAAAGCGACAGCTGTTAAACAGATTTGACTGTCGCTTTAGTCTAGTGTAATCTCTTATTTCAGTTCTACTTACAAAGAACTACGGAATAAAACAAGTTCTGCTAATGTTTATTTCGATTAGCATGAAATGAAGAATGCCCTTTTATAAGAATCGTTTGTTTGCAGAACAGGTAGTATAGAAAGACATATGAATGGAATAGACACATTTTCTTTTTTCTTTTTAATAAGAAATTTATCTTGGAATTTTAGAGGGAGCCAGACCTCTTCATTAAAATGTTTGAGGGACCAATCCCCTGTCTTTGCAATTTGGGCCAAAGACGTCCCTTGCCAACTCGGTTATATAGTTGCATGTGATTATCAACGCGGAATGATCATCCATTATGCTTTGAAATGCCTGAAGTTACTGACGCAAAGCTGTATGGCAATAGAGGTATAAAACATGAAACAGGCGAGTCTGTCTACATGCGAGTCGCCCCACCACGTCTGCCATAGACGTGCGTGACCCGCCACAACCTTTGCATGTGCTGCCGTTTTACGCACGTGTGTTCCCTAAGCCAGGACCCGCTCGTTTTACTATCGCGTTTGTCAGGGATTACAAGTCAACTTTTGAACACACACCTTTTACTCTTCAGTTAGTAAAAATGTTGTCGTTACCAGAAAATGGCATATAAGTTAGCTCTACAATGATTTATATTTTTGCTACATGTTCTGATTTTACTCTTCACTGTCACGTGCATAATAGATAGAGAACGTGTTGCATTCTTCCCAAAAATCGATATAACAATTTAAGTGGAAATACAGTTTAGAGGACCCTTTAATAAAAAAAAAGTTTTTTTAGAAAAAATGTCAGAGAGGAAGAGAGAAACAGAGAGAGAGAGAGAGAGAGAGAGGGAGAGAGAGAGTGTGACGCACTCACACACAGCATAATTCATGAACTAAAAGTCCGTTAAATACCAAACTTCATATTTAAGTTCAGCTTCTTCACCACCTAAAACTATCGTTTACATAGAACATATTTTTATTTTCTCAAACATGGCTAACGGGTTGATTAAAAAACAACGTGTTCATGATAACTTCGCGTCACGAAATGTATATCTTAGATTTTCTGGGAATAGTATGTGTAGACCTCTACACTGTGGACGACATATACTGGTAAACCTTTCTTTTTCTTTTGGTTAACCACTCGAGATATTTCTTGATATTGGTTTCAATTTTAAATCCTTATAATTTCCTCACATGAGATGAATTTATTCGTTTTTACTTTCTCTGCACCTACTAAGTACATAGTGTATAGAGAAGGTATTGCATTCCATCCAAAATTTTGAAACTAAGATTTCACCGGAAATAGACGTTTTAGGGTCTCCTGTATCCGAATAAAGCATTTTTAGAAAAAAGGTCAGTGTGTGTATGTGACCGTGTGTCAGTGAACACGATAACTTAAAAACGCAAAGTTGGTAAAATACCAAACTTGGTATATAGGTTTAGTATCTTTCAAGGATGCGACACTACCCTTTACGTGTAAAAATGTTCCAAAATGTTGATTTTCTTAAAAATTGCTCTAATGATTTTGATTAAAATAGCGTATATTAAAGATATTTATGCGACAAATAAAATGCATATCTTGAATTTTCTAGGAATAGCCTCTAAACACCTCTTTATTCTGGATCAATTTTGCTGGATTTTTCATGTCTTGTAAATCGAATGAGATGGAGAAAACTTACTGCACAAAATATGTAGATCACGTTGAATTTATGTCATATATATTTTGTTCGTGGAGTTGACCATTTTTGTAGATATTTCTTGTTATTGGTTTCAGTTTTAAAGTACTTAAAAGCCGTTCACTTAGTGGAATTTGCCAGCTCCTGGCAATGCAAAGAAACGGATTTCATTTACATGGCTTATAAAAGATTTGACTATCGTTTTAGCCTAATGTATTCCATTATTTCCCTTCTACTTAAAAGAAAGCATTTCTGCTAATGTTTATCTCGATTAGCATGAAGTAGAAGAATATTTTTTTTACAATAATTTGTTACAGAGATGTAGAGAAGGTCATGTGAATGGAACACATAAGATTTTTCTTACTCCTGGTCAAGCCAAGAGAACGAAATTTCAACGCCTTCATCGAATAGCGACCAGCCCTTAAAAGATCTACCTAATATTTAGGCCTATTGTTACCCAGTGACATTCCCCTCCATTCCTCATTCCACTGCCCACAACGTCGCTCAGGGCGATAAGAGTTCACGTCTTCATTCGAGCGTTACCCCTACAAGGCGGAGTCCCCGAAGGCTCTGTATTATCACCCACCTTGTTTAGCCTCTTTATGGCAGACTTCCCTACAGTGCAGGGCGCCAACATGGCCCAGTTTGCTGATGACGTCCTGCTCTACCGCACTGACAGGAACATACGCAGAGCCTTCAATCCCATACAGACACACCTCCGTCTCGTCCAGGACTGGTGCAGGCAGTGGCGGATGTCCGTTAACCAGGGCAACGGACATCCTGTTCTGTTCTCCAGAAAACGCTCCGCAATAGACCAGATACCCAAATTTTCCTATCAGGACCAGAGGATAGAGTGGGGAAATTCCATCAAATACCTGGGCGTCACTCTTGATAAGGGCCTAACTTTTCGTGAACACGTGCGGGGAACGTCGGACACAGCAAATGGGGCGGTGGCCTCCCTTTACCCTGTACTGGCCTTCCAAATGCCGGTTAACTTAAGTTACGTCTTTTCAAGGCGCTCGTAGTCCCCCTGATGCTCTACGCTTGCGAAGTGTAGGGTATGGCAGCAGACTCCTGGCTTCTCTGGTACAGCGGGTACAGAATAGAGGACTACGGTCCATATATTCTGTATGCCGACGTTTCCCTTTGAGGCTACTTCATGAAGCTTCGGCCCTATCAAATGTGGAAGATGTCATTAGGCGCCGGGCTCAAAAATTCTACGCCAGATTGGGCGAACATAAGAAGCACTTGTCAGATCGCTGGGGGAGTACTTACCTACTGAACACCGAAAGAGGCGGTTTCGGGTTCCCCGCAGCCAGCAGCGAAATAGCTGAACTAAGTACTCCATTGGAAGTGGTCTATCAAAATTAACCAACATAAATAATTGTAAAAATTAAACGCCAGCGGAGCAGAGGAAAGGATGCTGCTCCTGTGGCAAAAATTGCAACCGCTTGAGGAGCCTATCTAGCGGTACTTCCTTGATACCAACACTCGAAACCTATAAACTATAACCTCAACTTTCACCTCATCCCTGTGGTTAAACCCTTACCAGGGTAGGTACACAGCAACAACACCTAGGCTCACGACGAGCCTACCAGACTCGCACGCAAACGAGCATTACGTGTACAAGTAAAAAAACTCTTCAGGTCGATCAGAGAAGCACTGGCAGCATGTCACGGTACTCATTTCATCCTTCATGGGAGAAACAGTACTTTTTTGTGCTTCACAGTGATAAAGCTTGTTGTTTAATTTGTCATTAGCGGCTAATAGTGCTTTCACAGGATAATATTAATTATTAATTAATGCATTTTAATATCTGCATTTTGAGCAGTAAAATGACCACACACTCTGAAATGTTGCGCGTAAACGTATGTGCAATAAACTAAAAGTGGATTTCTTAAACCACCAATCAAAGCACAACGATCCAGGTTCCAATGAGGCCTTAAATGAACAACAAAACCAGAACGATTCAGCCATCAAATTGCTACGTGCAAGTTACAAGGTGACTAAATTAATAGCTGAAGCAAATAAGCCCTTCACAAAAGGAAGGAAGGTACATAAATTGTGTGTTTTAACGAGCTCTACACATTTTGTTAAGTTAGTTTTTGTCCATCTCTTACAGTTTACTAGTTATGCAAATTTGTGCAAAATTCATTCAGAATAAAGATGTCTTCAGAGGGTATTTCCAGAAAATCAAAATATACATTTTATTTGTAATGCATATGTCGTTAATATACGGTATTTTATTCAAAATCGTTGAAGCTATTTTTGAGAAAATCAACATTTTCGAAAAATTTTCCATGTAAAGGGTAGTAGGGAGTAGGGGGGAGGATTTTGTTAAAGATCTTCGTGTCGCATCTTTGGAAGATACTGAACTGAACTATGCTGCCCACATACACACACACTCACTCGGACATTTTTCTATGAATTTTTTTTTTTTTTTGTCAGGTCTCAGAACATATATTTCCGGTGAAATCTCGGTATCAAATTTTTGGGTGCAATACAATTGCTTCTCTATACACTATGTACATAGTACGTGTAGGAAAAGTAAACATCTAATACGTTCAATTCAGATGGCTTTCTCTCATCGCTGTAACAAATTAATGTTAAAAAGCATATTCTTCTATCTACTTTATATAATCGGGATACACATTAACAGAAATTTTCTTAATTACTTGCTTCCTTGTAAGTGTAAGGAACATAAGGGAATACACAAGGCTAAAACGAACGTCACATCTCCTAAAAGCTGGTTGCCATGTGGTTGAAATACATTTCTATGCAGGGCCAGGAGTTTACAATTTTCTCTGCGAGATAAGTTCAAGTATTTTCAATCAGAATTATTCACAAGGAATATCTCAGAAATGGTAAACTCCACGACAAAAGCAAACAAACAAACAAAACATATATGACATACATTGGTGTTTTAACGCGATCTACATTTTTTTGTGTAGTTAAGTTACTGCCTAACTCTTACGGTTTCCCAGTTACAAAAAATTCAGCAAAATGTATTCAGAATAAAGAGGTCTTAAAGGCTATTCAGAGACAATTCAAGATATAACTTTTATCTGATATATAACTAACTTTAATATACGGTATTTTAATCAAAATCGTTAGTCATTTTTGAAAAAATCAAAATATTTGAGAGTTTTTTCCATGTAAAGGGTAGTTGGGTGATTTTTCTCAATCTTCGTGTCGCATCCCTGGAAGATACTAAACTTAAATACCAAGTTTGGTGTTTTACCGACTTTTCGTTTTTGAGTTATCGTGTTTACAGACACACGGACACACACACACACACACACAATGCTTTTCTTGGATACAGGGGACCCTAAAACATATTTATCTGATGAAATCTCGGTATCGAATTTTTGGGTGGAGTGCAATACCTTCTCTATACATTTTGTACATAGTACGTATAGAGAAAGTAAAAAGGGAATGCCACACAATGTAGGGAATGTAATCAGAGATCTAGTTTTGAGTAATTTGTGTTTGTCTTATAGTTTTTCAGTTACACCAAAATTATACACAAGTTCTTCTGAATGAAGAGGCTTCCTAAGTTACATTCAGAAAATTGAAAACATTCATTTTATTGGCTGTGGAAATATTTGGAGCTTATGGTATGTTAATCTAAATTGTTAGCGGTTTTTTTTTTTTTTTGTTTGAAAATTTGAAAAAGCCTGTATATAAGGAGTAGTTTGGGGTGGACAGATTCCTTGAAAATTCTCATGTCGCATTCTTAGCTGATACCGTACCTAGATACCAAGTGGTATTTACGTAAAATACATTTTTGGGTGTTTATATTGTGTACTCGGAGCGCCTTAAAACATGTTCCCAGGGAAATCTCAATATCGAATTTGAGTGGAATGAAATACCTTTCTCCACACACAAGGTAAATGGTAGAAAAAGTAAAAATGCAAAGTAAGGATTCGCATCATCGTATCCCATCTATGTAACTGGACTATCGATCCATATTCCCATCCCAGAGCACACCTCTGTATCTCATGCGAGTGCAAACTTTATCTACAGCAAGTGTAAAATTCCAAACACCAAAGAAGAAGAAGTAAACAACATATTTTAAAAACCAGCTACAGCTACTGCGTACGAATAGAGATAGCAGAACACGCTCATATTCTGGATCACGGCTTCAACTGCCATGTACCGGTCAATTTAACTCCGCCCCTATCTTCATGGGTAATAATATGGTTGTCATATTTTAACACCACAACTCGTAGTTATATCTACAAATTAAAAGAAACTTAAAGTTGATGCTTGTCTTCGATTGCATTATACACTTCGCAGATGATGCGTCGAAGAATGATCCTATCACTTTAATTAAATTGGATCTTGAATTTCTTTGAAAGAACATTAAACTTTTTTTTAAACATTGCCATAATTTTGTTGTGCAAATGCGATCTGATCCGGACTGGTAAATCCACACGGCCAAAAAAGACGAGCGTCTAAACCCTGACGTATATTTTTTTCTCCGTCAATAGTTCAAAGTCGATATAATTGTAGGGTCAGTTAAATTCCGGTTAGTACTGTCTGAACTATTGCAGCATCATTATTTAAATTTTAATTTGATTTCATTGGTGAAGGTTGGCCATGGTTGCTGGAATATGAATAAAATTACTGTTGACTTCCATACATTACATTTAGTAAGTTTTATTGACTAAGGTTAATTTCTGATTAAATAACATTTTTAGAATCCATTCAAGAAGTGGACAAAAACTTGCATATGCTGAAGCATAATCTAGAAGGGAAAATGTGGCAAACTGTAGTAATCTCACAAAAGGTTTAATAAATTTTATTTCGCTTCTTTCCTTATCTCATAATTCATATTCACTTATCTGTATGAAAATAGCTGTATTTTTGGAAACCGCAACACCGTAAAAGTCTTTCTTTATTGATGATAAAATTCAGCTTAGCTTTTAGGATTAGCAGTTCGTACTTTTGCACGGGTGAACATGAGAGCAAAGAGAACTTCTCAATAAGATAGGCATTTTAGCAAAAGCATCTCTTTTTAGTCAGTCAACCTACAATCTGAGGCTGATAGTTTTCGTTCCTGCTCTCTATTAATAGATACTCTGTGAATATTACATTTTGGAAGATTAAATCAAATGCTTATTCATATGCTAAGTTAAAAGATTGCGTTATGTTGAAAAGCATTTTTAGCTGTTTTAGCTGGGATAAGCTAGAATTCCAAAACGTAAGAGATAAAAATACTAGGGATAAGCGGTAACCACACAGTTCAATAAAAGAGATTACAAAATGAGCATTAAAAAAGGTAGTTGTGGTATTTATCTTCACTTTTAATGCGTTCCAATCTTTCAGAAATGATACACCACAGCTTTCAGCGTTATATGAAAAACATCTTCCCGAATAGAATATTATTATTATTATTATTTTTATGTTTAAGTGTGCTTAAAAAGCGACACTCCCATGTCAATAAATATACTTGCATGTAAAATAACTCCTACGAGA
Source organism: Hymenopus coronatus (assembly GCA_030762935.1). NCBI lineage: Eukaryota > Metazoa > Arthropoda > Insecta > Mantodea > Hymenopodidae > Hymenopus > Hymenopus coronatus. The sequence goes on from CM060897.1 coordinate 136,516,220, forward strand.
CGAAATCGTTACACGGCAACGTGATATGATCCTAACAATTGATAGCATTGTTAACAGAGCACATACATATGTTAAATCCTAAAACCATATCAGCCAAGTAAAATTGTGACGTAGGTAACCGCTGCGCTAGTTCCGCTCGTACAACATCCGCAGGTGATGGCGAGTGCCTATATCCCCGCCTATCATTTGTCAGAATAAGCGAAAAACAGCAACTGGGCAAAACTGTTGCGTGTTGTACTGCCTAAACAATACAATAGTTCCCAAATGTTTTATGTACTCCTTCAGTGTATGACCTCTACACACACTTCTGGGAGTAACTGACGCTTCATAAGTTCGTTCTGTATTATTGCATTATTCATGTTCCACAGCATGGACTACGCGAAACTCAAGAGTTTGATTGTCTTTAAGTTAAACAACATGTCTACGACATCTAAGAATAGTTAGAAGTATGGTACTCTCTCTACCGCTTAGATACTACATAATTTCCATCTTGGGCAGGTAACAACACAAATTAGAAGCCTACCACTAATGCTTGTGAGTTTTTCCGTAGGAGATTTATAAGACATTTTACTCTCCACATCCCTATATTTTTACTTTTATAGATAAGTTGCTGGAATTTCAAATATATACATATGTGAAACTACAGTGAATATGTGAGACAGCAAGAGTTAAAAATAAGAGCACTTTAAGGAAGAAAGAACCATGGATAAAAATATTAGAAAATTTTATGAGCGTCATATAATCAGAATGGACGACATAATATGTATTACCAAATGTAGTTTTATTTTTACTTTCTCTAGCCCCGTATGTACAATGTACATAGGAAAAGAGAAGGTATTGTATTCCACCTAAAAATTCGATATCGAGATTTCACCGGAAATATGTTTGAGGTCCTCTGAGTCCGAAAAACGCATTTTAAGAAAAAGTTCCGTTTGTGTGTGATTGTGTGTGTGTCTATATACAGCATAGCTCAAAAACTTGGTATTTAGGTTTGGTATCTTCCAAGGATACGACTCGAACATTTTAAAGAAACCCCCCCCCCCCCGCCACCACAAACTACCGTTTACATGGACAATTTTTCGAGCTCTAACGGTTTTGATTAAAATCCCGTATATTAAAGATAATTACATCCCAAATAAAATGTATATTTTGAAATTTCTGGGAATAGCCTCTGAGGACCTGTTTATTCTGGATGAATTTTGCCGAATTTTGTTAAACTGCTAAGCAATAAGAGATAGAAAAAACTATTTCACAAAAATGTAGGTCTTGTCAAAACACACAATTTATGTCCTTTACGTTTTGGTTGTGGAGGTACCGTTTCAGAGATATTCTTTGTTATTGGTTTCAATTGTAAAGTACTTATACCTTTCTCAGGCAGGAAGTTGTTCTACTTCTGGGCAAGCATAGAAGCGATTTGCATTGACAATCGCATAACGATAGCTTAAAACATTTGACTATCACTTTAACATAGCGCATTTCTTTAGTTCCCTTCCACTTATACAGAACTAAGTAATAAGAACATTCTGCTAATGTCTATCTCGATTAGCATTGTGTGGAAAGAAGAAGAATCTTTTGTAAGAAGTTTGCAGAGCAGCTACAGAGTCATGTGAGTGTAACACATCAGATTTTTATAACAGCAGTCTCTATTTTTCATGAATGTGTTGCATGTTTTTAAACTGATACCAGTTACTGCCGCTGCTTTACGTATTGAGGTATGTGTGCATATTGTATGCGTGCTTTATTACCTGCTTTGTTTGTGTGTGTAGTTTGCGCTCCAAAATTTTGTGTGAGGAAATTACACAAGTGCATATTACATGTTAGAAATGTGTGTGCAGTCTACCTCCCTCGCATTTAAGAGATGCTTCAGGAAAAAAGTCAATAATTCGCTCAGTGGTTTTAAATAAAACTAAGACACTAAAAGTGAAAATGGAAGATATTACCTGGAGTTCTGGGGGCCCTCCCTCATCACGGATAAGCAGTAAATAGCTTTGTCCGTCAACAAGAATTTCTTTCTTGAAGCGTCCTCCTTCAGGCGACTCTTCCTGCATGTATGAGCCGGTAAGATAGCGGTGCACGAGAGCGGACTTCCCCGACGAAAGAGATCCTACAATTCCAAGCCTCAAGTCTGGAACACCTCTGCTCAATGTCCACTCCTGACTGTTGACGAAGGAATCTGAAATAGAAACAGAATTAACGAGATTCCTCATTGAGGTGGCTACAGGTGTGTTGCTCAGAGAAGCTATTCACAATTAAATCAAGGAAAATCCAGGAAGCCAAAAACTGTAATTTATTCTAAAGCTTTACTATATTAAATCCAGGTGGTTAAAAGCTGTAATTGTTTCTAAAGCTTTTGGACACCTGGATTTAGTATAGTAAAGCTTAGGAAACAATTACACATTTTGACCTCCTGGATTTTCCTCGTTTATTGTAAACACCATTTCTAAGTTGGCAAATTTTTATTACTCATTATTACACCAATGGTGCGTCTCAAATGTCCCGTTTATTTTCTGCTACGGATAAATAAAAATTCACCTTAAAACTCTCGGACATGCCAAACCGTATATTTTAAAAGACACTTTTCCACAAGCACAAACCATTCTTAATATAATTATCATCATATCATATAATATAATTGTTGTACAAGTTGTGATGATATAGGAAACATTTTAAAACCACATTATAGTTTTGTATAAGTACCATTTCAAAATGTTATTATTGTAATTTACTGTACAAGCTAGCGAGTGTTTTATGCAACAAAGTATATGCTAATCAAATAAATAATTGAACGGGAATCGTTATTGTGTGTCAATCGAACAATAACACTGCTAACGTTGAGCCAAATGAAATGAGATTTTTAAGAGTAGAGGCTGGCTATAGGAAAATAAACCAGAAAGGAAGTGCAGATATGAGAAGGGAATTCGATATGTATAATCTTAATAATAAAACAAAAGCGTACAAAACCAGGTGGATAAGCCATGTACAAAGAATAGATAGAGACAGACTACCATTTTGTTTTAAGAATTATAAACCGATAGCGAAAAGAAATGTTGGAAGATCTAAAAAGCGATGGCATAAACAAGATATATTAAATTGCTTCAAACATTAAGGGCTAGGAGACAAAAAGCAGATAACTGATTGTAGGTATGCCAGAAAACATAGTTAATGAAATAGTTTCCAAGCGGTGCTTTCTATTAGCATGTACCTACAAATAATTATACCTATCACCGTCGAATCATGTAATCATGTCTCGCTTATTCAAGGAATGTCTGCAATTGTTATGTCCGAATGGAGAGAAATATGATGCGTTATTCTCACTCATAGTTACTGCACTATATATAAAGAAGAAAAGCATGTGAACAGGACGTGTATCGTATTCTAAAGTAAACAATGTAATTTCAAATAAAAAACGTTACTGAAAACTACAACAAGAGCTGATTTGTTCAAAGTCAAAATCCCAGATTTTGTCCTTGCTTCTAGACTAATTCCCGTTGTTAGTCTTGTTAACATGCAGTCGTTTCTCTAGATGTAGAGGTTATTGTGAATATTTATTACTTATATTACATTGATTATATTTAAATTTATTGATTTTAAAAATATACTTTGTATGAATTTGGTTTTATGTTTACTTGAGTAGTTTAATAACAATTGTGATTTTTTGTGTAATCATTGAAAGAGTATGGAATTTCAAAACCACCATATAGCTATTCGCATTAAACATTTGAATATTGCCTCAGTTTCCAACCATCTTATATCTACAACGAAATATGAAATGAATCTATTTCTACTAAGGTTAACATCTAAAATGAAACTGTGTAAAAATAAGCTACAGCGAGTGCAGAAAATCATATGAATGTATCATATGGGACTTCTAGTTTCTGTTTTAAGAACAAACACAATTTTAGATGAAAATATTTTCTGGAAACGGAAGATTTGGCAAAACCTTTGGGCATTGTTTCATCCCCGAGAGGGATCTGCATGGGCTTTTATCGTTGTCTAAATTAACATTTTAACGTACTGCACATGTGGATGTAAGCCTCAAATTAGAAATATACCACATTCGTCGCCAGTCATTCGATCCACGTCGTGTTAATAATGACGAATCCTTAAATGCCGCATCTGGCTACAGTCAATTTGATTTATTTTGAACTTTGCATTAAAGTACAAGATATGGGAAACTGTTTAAGATATCTGGAAATTCCATAAAACAGGTATTAACATTTAGATGTATCTTATCCATTTTGTTTACATTTTCTCTACAGTACTTATAGGAAATAGTGCATTTCACACAAAATTTCGAAACCCAAGTTCCCCTAGTTTTTTGGAAGATAGGCCACCCATCAATCGGCGTTTGCGCTTTAGTCCAGTTTTGCGCATACTTAAACGTATTTCTTGACATTCTTGAAGAGAGGGACGCGCAAAATTCAGATGAACATCGGTTTAAGGAACAGAACGTATTCCTCGCTAAAGTACACCTCAAAAACATAGACTCGTTTACTGAGAGCGAATTCCGGTTTCCAGCCGATTTTACTATATTTTTATTTGAATATACATAGTAAGTAATTCAGTAAACGCCTCGGAAAAAATGGACCTATCATTTCAGTACACTGTGGCAGTAGATTTTATAATATAACCATGCATTCTGACGTAATTATATTGGTATTAATACACATGAAATATCTATGGAAATAAAAGAAATGATAATCTTATGTACGAGGGTTGTGACAAAAATCATGGCAACTAGTTTTTTTCTTGTAGATATGTGAACGGATCACAAACATATATTGTCGTGTGGAAGTTCTGCAGGCATAGTGTGTATATGCAGAACAACAGATGACTCTGTGATAGCTGGTAGTAGCGCAACGAGGGCTGTGAAATCAGTCAGTTGGTGAGTGTCGTGCGAGATGGAAGTAACCCGTGTTGAGCAGCGCGCTTACATTAAAATAGCAGTACTCCGAGGGAGAAATGCGATGGAATGCCACAGTGAATTAGTGGAAGCCCTTGGCAATAATGCCCTAACATACCGTACAGTAGCACGGTGGGTAGGAACGTTTCAGCAAGGACGTGTGTCAAACAGTGATGAGCAACGTTCGGGACGACCTCTCAGAGTGCGGATCGATGTGGAAGTGCTGTCATCAAGCAGCTCCTGGTTGAAGACAGACGATCGACGCTACTGGAGTTAGAGAGGGCAGGTGGCATCGAGAAACGCACCGTCCACAGGATATTGCGTAATGAGCTGCAATTACGCAAAATCGCATCGCGGTTGGTACCGCATGCACTGACGGAAGTTCAAAGGTGAGTGCGCTATGCGATATGCTCCCACCACCTTGCAACAGGACAGCGATCAATTCTTGTTACGAATAATCGCCATCGATGAATTTTGAGCCAGGGCATAAAAACCAGAACTGAAACGTCAGTCCGCGAAGTGGAGACATGCTGGATGACCGAGAAGGCAGAAGTTCCGTCAGAATCCTTCCCCAGTCAAATTGATGGTGATCGTCGCGTATGACGTCAGGGGTGTCATTGTTTGCCACTTTGTTCCACATGGCAGAACAGTGACCACACAGTACTACAGGGGCTTCCTGGTGCGACAGATACGTGGCGTTCGGGAGAAACGTCCGGACAGTGGAAAGTGCAATAATCCTGCACGACAATGCAAAACCACATAAAGCAGAGTGTATAGGGCAGTTACTGCGATGTTGGGAATGGGAAGAATTGGAGCGCCCACCGTACTCCTCCGACACTTCACCCTGTGACTTTGATTTCATTCGACAGATTAAGGAACCACTACGTGGTAGACGGTTTGAAACACGAGAGGACATTGCTAATGTTGTGCGTGAACAGATGACCCGATTCACACATGGTGCGGCAAATGCTGCGGCAGTTGGTATTCAGCACTTCCCACATCATTGGCAGCGTGTGGTGAAAGTAGCAGGGGACTACTTTGAGGGTCTTTAGGCCCAGGTTTGTTATGTCAACTGTATGTGTGCTGAGTTGTCATTCTTTTGCACCGAGAATACCATATTGCCCCATACACTACCGTAATAAATTAGTGCGTTACGATATTCAATGCTATTCATTGTCCTCCCATGTGGTTAACACCTTGTTCTTTCGTCTATATATGTCACATTTTCCAACCGGACTGGTATCTTCAAGAAAATAAATCGTTGCCATGATTTTTGCCCCAAACCTCGTATGTAGACAGATTTTGTCCTAACTATGGTTACCAAACAAGCATTGTTTGAAAAAATTCACTCTCAAAATTATAAAAAGTTAGCGCTGTGTATTTTGGATAAATGAGTGTTATAAACCTCGATATTCCTAAATATATTGTATACATTCGAGTAATACATGGCAACTGATAATGCATGTATAGTTAAGTATAAGAAAAAGATTCAGTAAGTGTTAATCGACGAATTTTGTACCACACAGGCCATTGTAACACATGCAAAGGAATTATCAATTTTAATCAAGTTTGTAATATTTCATAAATTATTTTGGGAAGAAGAGTATTTAAACATCAGTAATGTGTTAGTAGCCTTCTATGATCATTGCTTAATTAAGGAAGCCAATAAAAGCAATTATCGTTAAAGTTTGCTTTGGTTCGTTACGTTTGCAGTCATATAAGAGGTACGTCCAGAAAGTAAGTTCCGTTTGGTAATAAAATTAAATTGTGTACAGATACAGAATAATTATTTATTACACAAAATTCTACAACTCTTAAACTACTTTTCCACATAACTGCCGAAATTTTGCAGGCATTTGTCATAGCGTGGCACAAGTCTTTGTATACCTTCTTCATAGAAGTTTGCCGCCTGTGTCTTCAAAAAGTTGGAAACATTTTCTTTCAGCTATTCGTCATTGTTGAAGTATTGACCGCCAAGGAAAGACTCGAGATGTAAGAATAGATGAAAGTCGCTAGGAGCGAGGTCAGGGTTGTACGGAGGATGGTCAAACACGTCCCAGCCAATTCCCTGTAGGAGGTTTTTCGTCACATTTGCAGTGCGTGGTCGTGCGTTGTCGTGAAGAAAAACAACACCTTTTGACAGCAATCCTCAGCGCTTATTCTGTATTGCGCGGCGCAATTTCCTAAGTATCTCGCAATAAACATCTGCTTTGATTGTTTGACCACGCGGTAAGCAATCAATGAGTTAGATGCCTTTCCAGTCCCAGAACACTGTGCACATCATTTTTCGAGGTGTCAAGATTTGTTTCGGCTTAACCTTTGCTGGGGATGAAGTGTGCCTCCATTCCATTGATTGCCGCTTACTTTCAGGGGTATTGTAAGAAACCCAAGTCTCATCTCCTGTGACTATCTGTGTCAGAAATTCTTCGCCGTCTTCATCATAACGGGTTAAAAACTGAAGTGCACTACCCATCCGTTTTGTTTTGTGTTGCTCAGTAAGAATCTTTGGTACCCAACGTGAGCAAAGTTTACGAAATTTCAGTTTTTCGGTAACAATTTCATGAATTAGTGATCGTGAGCTTTGGGGAAATTCCATAGCGAGAGCACTAATTGTAAACTTGCGGTTTTCCTGGATCTTGTCATCAATCGCGTGTACCAGTTCTTCTGTAACCAAAGATGGACGCCCACTTCGTTCTTCATCGTGCACTTCACTACGTCCTTCATTGAACTGTCGGACCCATCTTCTCACCATTGAATCACTCATCGCATTTTGTCCGTAAACTTCGCAAATTTCCCGATAAATTTCAATTGGTTTCACTTTACTAGCATTCAGAAAACGAATCACAGATCTGATTTACAAGCGGCGGGATTTTCAATCAACACCGACATTGTAAACAAGCACAATAAAGCGTATGTGACTGACAGCGATCTCAAAATGGCGCACGTTTCTTCTCCGTGATACAGAGCGTCTACCGCGCCTGTGCGGAACTGCGATCGCAGCGCTGCAGCGGAGATAAATTGAAACGAAACTTACCTTCTGGACGTACCGCGTATATAGTTATTTAAAGTAAATAAATTAAAATACCTCAGCAAAAACGTACACAGTATCATTCAGTAGCTAAATCTCCTTGTATCACACGACACTTCGATTAATTCATGCTCAAATAAGATGCTGAAAAATTCACACAGTTATTCAAATGCTAGCCGGACAAACGACACCTAATATGACTTCAAGCTATCAACGAGCAAGCATTTATGTAGCAATTGTTTGAGTGAACCAAGAGCTTACCGCCAATACAGGTAAACCTACCTAACGTGGCTTAATAGCAGATAACAACTGTTGCCAACCCCAGAAACCACCCCAACACTATTAACGTCAGCTAAAAAGAAAATGGTGGAATCTTGTACTTAGAGCAGCGGTTGGCTGCCAACAATTAGTAAAACCTTAGGGACACGCCTCATCCACTAGATGTACAGTCAAAACGGGCATATTTAAACAACGGTTGATTTAAATTTCTGCGTGAACACGTCTCCTGCAACTCAAATAACATGAATAATAGCTTTGCCATTTAAATAATGATATTAAAACGCCCAGCAAGGGATCAAAACGGTTTTAAAAGGCTAAATCAAGCACGAAAACTCGCGACGTGGCAATGGCATATCGCCTGGCGTGCATATCGTACTATTGAATGCGGAACTTGCGTTCAGTGAAGTCTCGAAAGCGCTGAACAGAAGTATAAGGTGTCCAGTGGTAACCCCAATGACATAGATTCGAGTCTCAGCATTGTACTTTTTTTATTGCTCATCAAAATTTGGAAACCAACTTTAAAGTAATTTAATTTTCAGGTCCCAGTGAGTTCAGGTCATTATAAGTTAAATCGTTATTGGTTGGCTGCAGTTTGCAATTTGTAGAATACGTTTAGTGACGTCTGTCCCATTGGACTGCATGATGCAGTGTAATATTATGAATGCCGACCCCTTCATTCTCCACACGTATGCTGCCGCAGTCAGTCTTTCATTATGTATTCGGCAGACGAGTACGTAGATATGCTTTTGAACTACGGAGAAGCAACAACAAATGCACGAGCAACTCAGCATCTCTACCGGGAGAGATATCCGAATAGTCCACCACCAACAGCAAACACCTTCCGGTATGTTGAAAGGCGTCCGCGTATAACAGCGTCACTTGCGAGAATGCCTCCTATTAGACACACACACCAGCAACATCGGGTGTTAATGTAGAATTTGTTTTGAACGCCATCCAGGACAATCCGCAAACACGGGCAGTTGATCAGGAGGTGAACATCAGCCAGTCTTCTGTAGTGCGAATACTGAACACTAATAAGTTTCATCCTTATCGTTTGCACCTACACCAAGCACTTCACGGGAGAGATGTCGAAGCTCGAGTGCCTTTTGTGAATGACTGCTGGAGCGACTAGCAATTGATGTAGGATTCGTATTCAGGATCCTATTTTCTGACGAATCAAGATTCCACAATAATTATTGTGGAGATTCCGTAAATCGCCACTATATGCACTATTGGAGTGTTGATAATCCTCATTGGGTAAGGGAGGCAGCATTCCAAGAGCAATGCGGAGTGAATGTCTGGTGTGGAATCTTTGTTGGGACATTACTCTTCGAGGGGCATCTAACAGGAGCTCGCTACCTGGAATTCCTCCGTAATGAGCTACCCTTATTATTACATGATGTGCCACTGCCACTGCAGGAGTGAATGACGACGTAGTTTCAACACTATGGCGATCCTCCGCAACGGTCGAGGATCGTCTGCAATCATTTGAATGCTGCACATCTGGTCATTGGGTAGTTAGTCAAGGATTAGTCTCCTGGCCTACCAGATCACCTGATCGGACACCGCTCGACTTCTTCCTCTAGGGTTATGTAAAAGAAAGCTTTTATGCAGAGCAGAGAGACAATCCAGAAACCCTTTGCCAGCATATTACAGTGGCCTATAGACTGTTCAACCCGCCATGCTACACCGAGACAGAGGCTCCATTCAACAACATGTCCAGGCGTGCATTACCCAATAAGGTCACCAGTTTGAGCACTTGTTTCATTAGATGAGTCATATTCCAGGAATAGAAAAGCGCCACAAAATATACCAATATGAAAATATATTTCTAATGATACAATAATGCTATGTCTCCAAACTTGTGCTTAACTTCCATGTTAAACTCTGATTATATAATTTCCTTCTTTTCTGTGTTCAAATGTGTACTTAAATGATCCTTATTTCAACTGCACCTACCTATAGTTATATCTACAACTACCTACTTGTAGTTCACCAATAAAGAAACATCAAACAATACCATAAAACATAAATAAAACAATTAAAATGAAAATAATAACCACTTTCAGATTAATAATTGTAATTTGTGAATGTGAAACGGTAAAAACAATTAGTATATACATGGCATTTGTACCACCTTCACAGCAAACAGATACACTTCGGAGTCTTGCACTCGTTCCAATGAGTTACCTAGTAACTTTAGAGATCAACATTCCGATTAACATGTAGTATTCGTGGTCCCAATGAACCTTTGCAATAGTGCAAACGTCAGCTGTCTAATTACCAGTATATTAAAAGGCGACGCGATAGCATCTATATTAGTTGTAACTTCATCGAGTATTTAACATCCATGTTAAATACGTGAGTAGCACCTAGTAAAGGGGTCGATGTTTTCATTTTGGGGTATATAATGTGGATGGAATAAAACTCGAGAATAAGGGGTAGCTGACTCATCTGTGTGTGTGTGTGTGTGTGTGTGTGTGTACATAGTAGAGTAGCAGTTTTAGGGCGCATTAACTGCTGGGGTTATTAGCGCCCATGAATAGAAGTTCGGTAAACAGATAAAAACTACATGCACCTCCTAAGGATACGACCAGCTGTCAGGGAAAACTAAAACAGCAGGAAAGTAAAAGACGAGGCAAAGATAAAACTGAAAAGTCCACTTTCGCGTAAGAATAAAATTAGACGTGCAATGCCATCATCGTCGTCGGATAAAATTATTTTGAGACTGGGGGACAACCGGTGTTTATTACGACTTCCAGTGAAATTGTGGCAGTCGAGAAGATGTTTCACGGTGATGGGGAGCGTACAAAATAAAGACAAGCGGTTGATCCTTAGCTTGGAGGAGATGTCTGTGCATCAAGTGTGTGACCAATCCAGAGGCGGCAAAGAATAACTTCCTCGCGACATATAGGCAGGCGCAGACTGGTAGGCGAACGGGTCCACAATACTGTTAATGGCAATAGAAAATAGAATAGCGCTTAAAACAGAGCCCTGCGGAACACCATTTTCGAGTGTGTCTCCTCGACAACACAGTTCCTAGTTTGACCTGAAAATTTCGTTCCGAGAGGAAGGTTTGGAGAAACAAGGGAAGTGCGCCCCGGAAACTCCAAGAATGTAACGTGCGCAGGATTTCATGCCTCCAAGTCGTGTCAAAAGCCTTGGCGATATCAAAGAAAATAGCCACTAGGTGCTGCCGCTTCGCAAAGGCCTGGGAAATTGCATTGGCCAAGGAAACGAGATGGTCCGACGTCGAGCGGTGTGGTCGAAACCCACACTGAAGAGCGGACAATAGTTTCCGTTGTTCGAGGAACCATAATAAGCGACGATTTACCATGCGCTCCAGCAGCTTACATAAGCAGCTCGTCAGGGAAATGGTGCGATAATTGGAAGGTAGAGAGCGATCCTTCCCTTCCTTGGGAATAGGGGTTATAAACGCCTCACGCCATGAAGTGGGAAGAGTGCGGTCAGTCCATATTTTATTGTAGAACTGTACAAGGAAAACCAGAGCACACGGTGGCAGATGGTACAGCATGACATTGTGAATGCCATCAGGTCCAGGAGTAGAAGCTCTGGTGGAACTGAGTGCTGCCTGAAGCTCTGGCAAAGTAAAGCCGCATTGTAATCCTCAGTGGTACGAGAGGAAAAATCCAGCGAACACCGTTCCTCCAATGTTTTATGAGCAATAAATTCCGGGGTGTAACTTCCAGAACTCGAGACTATCGCCTCATAGTGAAAGGCAAGAATTTCGGCAACAATTGCGGGTACTGACACAATGGAGCCCTTGTGCAGCAACCCACTGACAGAAAGAGGAGAGGAACGGCCTTTAATTTTTCCAACCTTACGCCAAACTTCCGAGGAAGGGGTGTTGGACGAAATAGAGGAAATGTAAACATTCCAAGAGGTGGTTTTACTATCCAGAATGCTTTTCCGTGCTTGAGATTTCAGTTTCTTATACTAATTAAATTTTCCATCGTAGGATGGCGCTTAAGATGTTGAAGGACAGTTTTTCGGGCACAAACGGCTTTCGCGTATGTAATACTTCACCATGGTACGGATGGGCATTTGCTACCTCCAGAGGACTGGAATGGAAGAGCAGACGGCCGAGAGGACAGCGTCAGTAAAATGAGCGGCCATATCGTCCACATTGGAAAAGCACCCGTCAGAAAGACGGAAGGACTGATGAAATACAATCCAAGCAGCGTTCGAAAAACGCCACTTTGGAGAAGAGAGAGAAGACTGAGGCGATGCTAGAAAATGAAGTATGGGAAAGTGATCACTGCCATAAGGTTCCTGAAGGACGCTCCATTCAATGGATGACGCAACAGAAGGGCTGTAGAACACTAAATCAATAGCTGAGAAAGACCCAGAGGGGGGACAGAGACGTGTGGAATCTCCTCTATTTAATAGAACAAAGTTGTGCATGTCTAGGAGCCGCTCAATCAATGTCCCCCTAACACAGGTGCGGTGAGAACCCCAAATAGAGCTGTGGGCGTTTAAATCCCCAACTACCACACAAGGAGCAGTGAGAGCAGCCAACATGTTACGAAGGTCAGTGTCAGAGATGGGTATACCAGGAGGCAGATACGTGTTGCATTGTCAGAGTTAGGATGGGAAAAAAGACTTCAACAAACAGACTAAGGGGTGGTAGTAAGAGTCACTTGCCTAGAGAAGGTGAAATTTTTCACCAATATAGCAACGCCATTGTGGGCACGGAGCCCATAATTAAGGACACTGCTATAGGTTGTGTATCCATGCAAACACAGTGGCTGTTCTGATAGGCGCGTTTCCTGCAGACAGTTAAGAAGGGGAGCGTATCGGAAGATAAGAAGTTGCAACTCCTCAATACGGTGTGCAAGCTCAATAGGATGTCGAAGTTTATACTGTTGACAGGCCTCGGAGAACGACAACTTTTCGGTGACCCGAATAGCCTGTATCTTCTTTTCGATTTGCCACTTAGGACAGTCTTTAGAATTTGAAGAATGGGCACCGTCACAGTTAACACAGTGGAGTGGAGCACTGCAGGCAATAGAGCCATGAGCATTATCACCGCATAACATGCAAATAGCTAAGTCAGAGCGACAATACTGGGAAGTGTGACCAAACTTCTGACATTTGAAGCACCGCATGGGGTTGGGGATATACGGGCGTACACGGAGGTTAAAAAAAGTCAATGGAAATGCGCTCAGGCAAGGATGACTTATTAAACGTCAAAATGAGGGTAGAAGTGGCGACCAACTGTCCCTCCAGCTTGCGTTTTACGCGGTAAATATCAACACCATCCTCCGGTTCGAAGAAGAATTTCAGGTCCTCATTGGTCTCGTTGGCAAAACCCTCGTGGGTGACCACATCTTTACACAAGTTCAAGGTTGGGTGTGTACTAACGGTCACAGAAATACCAGCTATGGATTTGAGGGACATCAGCAAGTCGATCTCCTTATCAGTCTTCGCCTCGAGAAGTAGCGTGCCGTTACGTTGTCGGGTTACCGTACGGAGTGGACCAACCAATGTATCAAGAGAGCGGGCTAATCGACATGCACTAACATTATGCATGGACCTGCCCTGCTCTGAATAACCCATTACAAGAAACCGTGTTTTTTTAGGTGTGACAAAAACCGTGGCAAGGTTAAAACTGTCGAGGCAGCGCTTCTTATTGGAAGCGGGACGTGGGGAAGAGGCCGCCTTCATTGCAAGATCGTCAATTTGGGGCTGAGGAGCTGCGCCAGAGAGAGAGCCCCACTCTCTGACGACAAAGAAGTGCGCGGAGTAGCCATGATGAAAGGACCCCCGTCCGAAACTGTCGGCGTCAGCCTGCCATCAGGGGAGTGAAGAAAGAAAGACCCCATAACCTCCCGGCCTGTGCCGGCACAGGGACCTCCGCTACGCCTGAGCCCTGAGAATACTTCAGAAAAGTTACCCTTCAACCATCACTACGGATTCCCAGTGTAAGTCTTGCACCATCGGCAAGTGCAACTTTAGGCTCCTACCGCAGGCATAACCGCCTGTGGCCCTCCGCTATACGTCCCCTGGCCGTACAAGGTAAGGGGGTTTCAGGAGACTTGTGGTTGATTACATTGCACATCCAGTCAGCGGTAACACGTTTCAGCTCCAAAGCTGTCCCCTTGACATGCAGTCAAGGAGACATCTGAGGAAAAGCGGGCCTAAATAAGGACTACGTGGGTGTACTTGACTTATGGTATGGGCTCCGCACCTGGACTTACAAAGAGCGGCAGTGAGAAGGGTTCACTCAACCTTCATTCAAGATTCCTCCGAAGAGCACACAAGTCGGAGTCCACGCAGTAACCGTGGGAAAGGACCATGGAGATAGGAAAGATCCCCGTTGGTGAAGCAGGTATTAATAATCCTATATAGCTAGACTAATATAAGTATATAATAAACCTAGAAGAGAAAGGTAGTCTAAGCTTAATGAAATGGGATAGCTATGACAGTATATGAAGGAGATACCTCAGTGATTGATGTAAAGCAACACAGGTGTTGCTATCGTCTTCCGTACACTGACAGGACATACGTCAATTGGCTGAGTCGGAGGAGAGGATCAAAGAGTTGAGAAGTGCAAATGTGATAGGAGGGAACATCAATAAAGACCATACCAAGAGGAGGAAAAGAAGATACGAAAAATACGAAGGCGTTGAAAAAGAGCGTGGAGCAAAGGGGGATGGGAAGCGAAGATGTGGCGTGTGGCTCGGGAACCCGGGTGCACCAAACCCGTACTTATCGAAATTAGCCCCTGAGGGAAAGAGGGTGGTAACGAGAAAAAACAAATAAACACAAGTAATATAAAAAACGTGGCAAAAGTGGATGGAGATGGGCAGGGTGAAGTGGCGGTGAGCGGCTCGGGAACCCCCGGGTGCGCCAAACCCGTAACTACCGTAGTAGGCCCATGGGAGGTGTGTATAAAGTTCTCAGAATCTAACATAAACAAAAGCAAACATATTAGCGTCTTACAAGGATTTGAGATTAACATTTTATAGGAAACTCCCCAACTATATCAATTGTGATTAAAATACCGAATGTATACGTTATTAAAACTGTTTATCATCTATTTTCTGATAATAGCTTGCGAAGATCATTTTACTTGATTGTAATTTGTCAATGTTCGTATTACTAGTAAACCTTGAGGGATAGACAAAAATCTTTTACGTGAACAAATTTGGATTTTGTTCATGCAAATTAGCTTCTTATTACTACTATTAGGCGCCCTCCGTCGTGTAATGGTTACCATGTTAACTTCATATACCCAAGGTCACGGATGCAAACCCGGCGGAGGACGATGTTTGTTTTCGGGCGTAAAAATCCTTAGCATGGCTTCCTTCGGAAGGAAAGTAATGCCGTTGGTCCCGTGTCGTAGATTTACGGCACGTAAAAGAACCTCAAACCTGAAAAAGAAGCCTCTGAGCAAAATTAGCGGTTTTTCACGTTCACTATAGAACAGGATGCTGAGATGTGTGTCCGTAAATAAAACTCCATTTGCATTTTTTGTTGCTGAGGGTTTAAGTATTCCAATACCTTCACGTTTTTTTTTTTTTTTTTTTTTTTTAATGTTGAGTGCATGCTTTTGTTCCTTGTGTATCACATAAAGATGACAACATTTCTAAGCCAGCATATCGGTACCCACAATTTAAATATTTGACTAACACTTCAGCTTCCTGTGTCCTTGTACTTACGAAATATGTGACGCCATTTATATGCATTAACATGAATTAGACAAAAATAACGAAGCTTTTGTAATTATATTCTTAAATGAGATATAACAATAAAGATAAAGGAGAAAGAAATACATTACACATACACAGTATTTTCCTTTTTTTTTTTTTTTTTTTTTTCCTTCCCCGAGCACACTATCGTAGATGTGAGAGGATTAAAGTTGCATTGACAAGTCGCTGTATGGATCATTGTTTTAGAATAAACATGGTTATTTAGGAAATCATACCGCACAGTGAAGATGATCTTAACCTCTTCTTCAATGGATTACGATCCTCTTTTGCAGGATTTACACTCTCAGCGACTTATAAACCAATGCCTGACTCCAGGCACTGTAAAATCAATAGTAAAATTCAGCATTGGTAGCCCGCCGAGGAGCAAGCAAACTTTGGATCACTTTATATCCACTATGAGCGATCATCTCAATAAGTAGTATGGCGATGAAGAACAACATTGAATGTAGAGATGAAAGGCATAATAAGAAAATCCGCGGATCATATTATCCAACCCAGCATTCACCTAGCGAACGAGGAAACCCGTGAATAAACCTTCCGCCAGCTGGTCGGCCCGGTATTTGAACCCCGACCTTCCGAATGCGAATCGCAGATACAATGTATAAAATATGATCTAGAGTACAGACACCTGCTAAAAGGACTTACTACGGCATGCCAAAGTTGCTCAGCTTCATAATTACAAAATTTTAGACAGCATCATTAGAAGAGATGTTAATAGAGAACATTTTATATCGTCATCGTTCAGCAACTGAAAGACCAATAGTCATCTAATTGATAAGAACTTTTCGCAATACATAATACATACAGAAAGAATTGAATGATTACCTTCTAACTTGAGGTGTTATAATTTAAATTGCCTTCATACAAGATGCTCTTTTGTACTCATTTTGTTCCCTTTATCCTTAAGAATTGCCTCTCCACAGAGAGCAGTGTATCCAAGGCTTCACACATTCAGTATGAAAGAATGCTTGTAATTGCAATTCATGCTTTTTTAATGTA
This sequence comes from Hymenopus coronatus, assembly GCA_030762935.1. Taxonomy (NCBI): domain Eukaryota; kingdom Metazoa; phylum Arthropoda; class Insecta; order Mantodea; family Hymenopodidae; genus Hymenopus; species Hymenopus coronatus. The sequence continues at coordinate 136,533,165 of CM060897.1, forward strand.
TTTGAAAAGTTTCTCATTTTTTCTTCTCTTGACAATTTACGGAAGCAAGCCATCGGACAGTTTTACTTTTTAAGGATGATTAAAGAGAGTAACAAACTGCAAAGCATTAAGTTTTTCACAACTGTATTGGGATTTAAAATGGCATTATTAAGCAGAATTAGTAATTGAATATATTATAATAAATTATCTACACTATAGAGGTTAAAAGTTGCATCTCGGAGTCCTTTTAATATTTCGTCGAATGATTAAGTCCAATGGTGAGAGTAAGTTTTCGGCAATGAATGTAAAAAAAATAAAAAAAAAAAAAAATAAAATAAAAAAAAAACAAAAAAAAACCGAAAGTGGAAATATGTGAACGCAGAGATAATGTGTAATTAAGTAACCGGGAGTTAGTTTAGTTTATGTTATAATTAGGTAGAAGTGGGCTTTGATTACATCAAGTACACGTATAGCAGCACTGATTTAATTACCCGCTATATCACAATGGAGTCAGACGTGAGTGCATTATATTAATTATAGAGAAACTGGAGCACTCATAATACAAGTATAATTGCCTTTCCTCTCGTACATAATGCAACAACCGGCTATTATCTCTCTCCATAAGCTTTTCTTTGCAGTCATATAATCAAAAAGCAAAAATGAAAGTACTCGGGCGCGAGATTAAGACAAGAAACTTCTTCTGAGCAACAAAGAGGGACAAAGAAAGGGAAGGAATATCCCACTAAGATGAAAGGCATGGGACATTACGAGAAGCGACGCAATGCTACATACAATCTAAGAGTGTTCTTCATAAAACGAGCTATAATATGCACTAAATTAAATGTTGGCAGAAAACAGTTTCAAGAACATAGAACAAATTGTGGGTTTCAAAGAAAATTCATGTTCTTTATATTTACATAGCTAAAAATATGTGTTGCATTCACATGATTTTTTCTACCTGCTCTGCAAACAAATTTCTACGAAAGAATATTGTTATTGTTATTTCTAATCGAGTTAAACATTAACAGAATGGTCATTCGTATTACATAGTACGTAGTAGTTACTTAAGTAACTATAAGGAAACTAAGAGAATTAACAAGGCTAAAGCGATAGTAACAAGTTTTAAAAGCCATCGCTATGCGATTGTCACTGAAATTTACTTTTTTTCATGGCCAGGGACGAAACACGAACGACTTCGTGTTTGAGAAAAAATTAAGTATTTTAAAATTGAAACCAATATCCGATTTTCGTTTTTGAGTTGTGTCCATAGACATACACACACACACATATTCACACACTGACCTTTTTCTAGAAATGCTTCTTCTCTGCTTACATTGTATACACGTGATACAGAAAGTAAAAATCTGATGTGTTCCATTCACTTGACTTTCTCTATATCACTTCAACTAATTATTCTATTTACTTCATCTAATAGAGCAAAAATTAGCAGAAAAAGTCTTATTACCTGTTTCCTTGTTAGTAGAAGCGAAATAAGGGGGTACCTTAGGTTAAAGTGATAGTCAAAATATGGTTGCTCTGCGACTGAAGTTCCTTTGTTTGTATGGAACGAGTTCACAAAGTCCTGTATGAGAAAAGTATAAGTTTTTTTAGCTGAAACCAAAAACAAGGAATATCTCAAAAACAATCAACTTCACGAAAAAAATGTATATACCATAGATTGCGTGTTTTAAGGTGCTCTACATTTGTTGTGTGGCAAGTTTATGTCCATCTCTTACAGTTTAGTAGTTATGCAAAATTCCATAAAATTGACCCAGAATAAAGTAGTCTTCAGAGGCTATTCCCAGAAAATTCAAAATATACACTTTATTTGCCAGGTAAATATCTTTAATATACGATATTTTAATCAAAATCGTTAGCCATTTTTTAGAAAATCAAAATTTTCGAAAAACGTTCCATGTATAGGGTAGTTGAGGTGGGAAGATTTTTCTCAAAATCTTCGTGTCGCATCCCTGGAAGATACTAAACTTAAATACCAAGTTTGGTATTTTATCGGCTTTTCGTTTTTGAGTTATCGTGTTCACATTGGCTATATATTAATAATCATATTATAATCCCCTATGAACCCCTAGTTTTAACACACCTGTTCTTGCTCAAGCATTTCCTTCTCTTCCCGCCCATCTCTTATTTAAAATTGTTTCGCAGTAATATTGATTACGTTTGATAGCTTTTAACGTCGCTTAATTTTCACTAGCGTTTCGTCGTGAAACATGTTATCCTAATTTCACTGCGAACCTCCACTTATTTATTTAGGCACATTTACCGTATGATATGAAAATAAATATCCATATTCCATGTGTTCTGTGCTAAAGTTGTTCTAATACACCTCAGTATAATTAATGAAATGGTATCTTCTGTAGCAGCTGTCCAAGTAGAAGAGTAACGGAGATTTGTATTTGTTTGTGCAGATTTGGATTAGCTGCCCCTGCAATGCCCCGAACAATTTGGGAGTACTGGGAGAAGCAAGGGATGTGGGTCAAAATGGAACGGTCGATACGGTTGGTGCAGGGCTCACCTTGGCCTGGATTCACCGCAACCAGGTGCCGTCTTCATTTCCTTGATGTGGTTTTCATGCTACGTTCAACTTCGACACTGGCAGTTACATGTTGAAGTTGAAGATTTTGTTACAGAACCACTAAACATTTCGTCAAGGAAAATATGCACTTCGACACAGTGGAACGACAACTTCCGTCTGCACTCTTGGATAGCATAAATACCTACATTACTTGAAAATTGATCAAGTCCATAATGACACATTTGTCAGGGAGAAAACTTCCCTACAGGAAAACAAATCATATAAGGTATATGAGTTTCAGTCAAGAGTATCATAACTGATGATTTTCTTTAAAAATGTAAGTATTATATTGCGAATTATACAGCAATATATTTGTGATTACAAGTTATATTTAGATCGTTTGGACTTCAGTATCTGAACTTTTTTTTTTTTTTTTTTTGGTAGCTTAATGTCCTTTAATATGCTTGGTCATATCGGACGATGTATGACACTGGTGAAATGATGCTCAAATGATCTCAGGGTCCATGGAGCTTACAGTTACTCGACATTCGTCTTCTCAGAATAAGGGAAAAACCCAAAAGAAACCTTATCCGTGCAACTCACGCTAGCGAGATTCGAACTTTTGAATGTGAAGCAGACACGCTACCACTATTTTTTCGGGCGTAAAAGTCCTTAGCATGGCTTCCTTCGGAAACGGAATAAAGTTGTTGGACCCGTGTCGTAGATTTACGACACGTAAAGAAACCTCGAACCTGATAAAGAGGCATATGAGTAAAATTAATTGTGTTTCACGCCCAATATATAAAGTAGGACGCTGAAAATCACAGTAGTTAAAGAGCGTCCATAAATAAAATCCCATTTCATTTTTCGTCATTATTTTGGTTGAGCGAACCATGGTCAGCTAAATGGAAATGCACTTCTTAAAATTTAAATTAAAGCTGGTTCATTTCTTAATAGACATTATGAAAATTACAATATAAACAACGAAAAGAAAAGAACATAAACCGAAAACATTAACACTTGAATATTTTCTACTGTAACAAATATTAAAATATAAATTAAACTTTAAATGAAACAGGTTTACGAAATGTGAGCACAGCACTCATTGGAAGCAAAGGTCACTGCGAAGAAGCTCACAAAATGTAACGTTTAGTACCTTACCATTGATGTTTACTTTTGTTTACAAAATCATAGGGCTGTAAATATATCTCTCCTTGTAAAAAATAGGTGCCTGCCAGTCAACAAATATTTGTAACCAATATAAATTCAATGAGCTCACACACAAGTTGTCTCTATCAAAGCTGAATGGGATGCATTAGCCTTTCACATTTTCCTACATACTACTACACCGATACTGAGGGGCATTGTTCTAATCGTTGTTTCATGTAATTTACGATATACTTCTAATTTATTAATAGAAAGATTTTTATTTTCTCTACACGTACTATGTACATAGTGTATAGAGAAACACCCAAAAATTCGATATCGCGATTTCACCGAGAACAAAAAAACATGTTTTTGGGTCCCCCTGAATCCAAAAAAACATTTTTAGAAAAAGGTCTTGGTATTTAAGTTTGGTATCTTCCAAGGTTGCAACACTAAGATTTTCAAGAAAATTCCTCCAGCTCCAACTACCCTTTATATGGAAAATTTTGATTTTCTTAAAGGTAGATCTAACGATTTTGATTAAAATATCGTGTATTAAAGATATGTACAAGACAAACAAAATGTATATCTTGAGTTTTCTGGGAACAGATTCTGAAGACATCTTTATTCTTGATGAATTTTGCGGAATTTTGCATAACTGGTAAACCGAAAATGAAAACTTACCATACCAAACTTGTAGAGCTCGTTAAAATACACGATTTATGTAATAAACAGTTTTTTCGTGGAGTTGGCCGTTTTTTTTTCTTTTTTTTTTTTCTTTTTCTTTTTTAGATATTCCTTGTTCATGGTTTCCTATAGAATACTTTTTACTTGACTCATACGGGACTTTGTCAACTCCTGGCTATACAGAGGAACAGATTTTAAAAGAACTGACTATCACTTTAGCCTAGTGTATTCCCTTATTTCCCTTCTAATTACAAGAGAGCAAGTAAAAAGACCATTTCTGCTCATTTTTTCTCGCTTAGCATAAAATAAATGGAACAATAAGCTTTTTAACAATAATTTGTTGCAGAGATGTAGAGAAAGTCATGTGAATGGAACACATCAGGTTTTTTAAAGCAACAAGCCAGTATATTTGCTAATGAGCTTTTGGTTCAAACAAATGAACATCGCGCTCACATTTATGTAAAATTTGGCGCCTTGAAAATTGAAAAAGAATCGCTAACTTTCAAGCATGTACATTAGGTGACGCTTAGGAAAGGGTAACACTTTCAACACAGGATATCTTAAAAACGGTTAACTCCACAAGAAAAGTTGACACCACACTGTAAATGTTAATGTCCTCTAAGTGTTTTCTATAGTAACATTTTGTGTATATCATAGTTTACCAGTTATGCAAAATTGATACAGAATAAAGAGCTCTTCAGAGGCTATTCCCAAAAAATTAAAGATAGACATTTTATTTGTCACGAAAATATCTTCAACACATGGGTTTTTAATCAACATCGTTTCATTTATTTTTGAGAAAAATTATTTTAGAAATTTTTTCCATGTAAAGGGTAGTTTGGTGGGGGATTTTTGAAAATCTTCATTTCGCATGCTTGGAAGATACTGAACTTAAATATCCAATTTGGTATTTAACCGACTTTTCGATTTTACTTTCTTTACACGTACCCTGTATATAGTGTATACAGCCAAGTGTTGTATTCCATCCAAAAATTCGACACCGAGATTTCACCGGAAATGTGTGTTTTGAGGTTCCATGCGTCCAAAAAGCATTTTTACTTTCTCAACACGTACTATGTATTCATGCCTATAGTAAAGGTAGGTATTGTCTTGCACCCAAACATTTAAACAGAGTTTTTACAGGGAATACATGTTTTGGGACTCCCTGAATCTAAAAACTTTTTAGAAAAGCGTTCCGTGTGTGTCTGTCTGTGGGCAGCATAGTTCATAAACGGAAAGTCCGTTAAATACCAAACTTGATATTCAAGTTCAGTGTCTTCCAAGGATGCTTACAAAACAGAGAACCCCTGCAGAACCCAAAAGCAGTAGATGACCTGAAAGAAAAGCCTTAAACAGCGATACAGGCAGCTACAGTTGCTACTGTCCCGCTGAAAATCCCCGCTATGCGATATTGAATACCCGCCGGATTTATTACAACTACTGCGCGAGAGAGATGATGAACGCCGAAAACGGCAACCCACACGAAGCCTTGTATACAAACGCAATCAAGCCTCCCAAACAGCCAAGTCAAAACTCGCATCAATGAGATACTCCACAAACAAGGGGGACAAAACATAGAGAGCATACAACCAAATTCAAGCCAGATCTGCCAGATCTGCCAGGTTATAAGAGGCTCATCAAAGAGCCGCTCAGAGATCTGCCCATACTGCTGCCCAATACCACCGCCGAAACGTCTCAGAACAAAGTTAATGCTGCTGCAGACGCATTTGAAAGAAGTCTGCCAACCTAATGAGGATTCCAACAACCCAGCATTCAGCGAAAATGTAGAACACGTGGCAGCCATTATTTCCGATAGAACCCACAACAAAGCACAGAAAACTTACAAGAAGAAATTAAATGGATATTAAAGAACCTGCAAAATAACAAAGCATATATTAACTGTTGCCTGAAACAAGGATACTTCCCCACACGATCGAAACATCTACGTGTAGTAGTGTTTCCAAAACCAGGAAAGAACTCCGAAAATCCTAAAAACTATCGGTCGATCAGCCCTCTCAATACCAGTAGTAACGTCTAGAAAAGATGATCCTTAAACGTTAACGATGTACATAAAGAGACGCAATATAATTATTGATGAGCAATTCGGCTTTAGGGTAAATCATTCCACCACACCCCAACTGACACGCTTTGCTGAAAACAAAACACACGGGTATAACACACACATATCCGCAGAAGTGATTTCCTAGATATACAGAGAGCTTTTGATACAGTATATCACCCAGGACTACTGAGCAAGCTGAAAATGTTAAACTTTCCCAATATACTTGTAAAGCTGACAGCGCACTACTTGAATAGGCGAACATTTGAAGTTAATCTAAACAATGCCTGCTCAACAAGGCGAGAAATACGAGTAGGAGTTCCACAAGGAGGTCTCCCTGAACCTGTTCTATTTATTTGTACATAAACAAAATTCTAAAAACACCAAATACGCCGATGTTATTATATGCAAACGATATTGCCGTAACTTCCTAATCGTGGAAACCAAAGATGACAGTAAAAAAGACTACAGGCCGCGTTAGATGATCTCGAACCGTGGCTCCAGAAATGGAAAGTAAAAGTTAACGCAGCGAAATCGCAATCGGCCCTGTTTGCCTAGAGCACATCTCACTGGGTTCCGCTACCACCATTCAATTTATTTAACAAAGATATTAAGTGGACAAACAATGCCAAATACCTAGGAGTTACGCTAGATAGTACACACCTTTTCCACCCACGTGAAAAGCGTAAGACGCAAAGCTACCAACTTCATCGCCTATCGTGACACACCGATTAGCACACAATTAGAACTAACACTGTACAAAACGATAATTGGACCGGTCATAACATATGCAGCGCCCGCGTGGGGACACTGTGAAAAATCACATATAAAACCTCTCCAGGTACTGCAGAACAATATCCTGAGAATCATCACTAAAGTACCAAGTACATGAAAATGTTAAAATGCACACAATGGAGCAATTTATCATATGGTTGGCGTTCAATATGTACAAACAATACGAAAGGCACTGCAATTCCCTGATCTTACGTTGGGGACAGTACAATACCAATATCGGTAAGCATAAGAGGCCATGGTCGTTGTTTGACAGAAGGATTCCTCTCAACAATCATACAGTCGAATGTGACGTTACAGAACACCTAGTAACATTAATACCGAAACTGCAGAACCACGTTACGCCCCCAGCGATCTTCACCACAGTCCCACAGCAGCACTTAAGCCCTTGAGCCAACAGGCCAAGGCGGTCCCGGAGGAAAAGGGCCCTCCCGAGTGGCACACTAGGGTAGCCGTGCCGTGATTGGGTAGGCTACTGATCTGTGTGGCCACATACGCGACACCAGCAACGAAAAAGGTGTCTGATCAAGGTCTAAATCTAAAGTCACAATAGCATAGTTTAGCATATATAAAAAAAAAAAAAAAAAAAAAAAAAAAAAAAAAAAAAATAATAATAATAATAATAATAAGCTCCCACTCTAGCTGGCAGCCAGGACGGAGAAACTAATTGTATGAGACCTACGTCACCACCGAGCTCTATGTCCTGATCTGGATTCGACGCCAAGTCCAGGTCCTAGCCCATCGACTGCCCGAGACACTCTCGTGTTAAGGGCATCTTTATGTAGTCACCCACAAATCTCAGGTTGCCACGGCGATACCTGACTTAACCTTTACCTGCTTCCTGACCGTCCTTCAGGCAGTAGCTCTAGTGTATGGTAGGGGAACCGATGTAGATCCCTTTTGTATGATCGTATTTGGGGATGGCGGAGGAGGAGCCACCCATATACCCCCTTCTGAGGATATTTAAAATATTTAAAAAAGATTAAAACAAAACAGGATGCGATACAAAGATTTTCAAGAAAATCCCCACCTACCTTTACATGGAAAAAATCGACAATTTTTGTGGATTTCTCAAAAATGGCTCTAACGATTTAGGTACAATCTCTTTAAGGTATTAAGATATTGACTCCTATTATCTTTGAGTAAACGTAAGTCCGATAAACAGGAGTGCAACACCAATGTTGTTCCAAATGCCCAATTTGAAACTATTTCTATGCCAAAATGTTGTGATTAATGTAAGCTGATAGAGAAAGTCAACGTTTGTATGAACAGTATACGTAAAATGCTTATCTTCATAATTGGTAGGGAAGACAAAATTAAGTATTGAATTTTCTTAAATTATGTGATGTTCTACTGTCATGTTTCATAAAAGCAGGCGTGTTTATCGTCAAACACGCCAGAATTAAAAAGTCAGCTTGTTGCCAAATAAGAATATAAGGAGAATGCATGTAATTTATTACTGGTATGAAATTCAGGTCTCATTTGTATGCATAGAACAGGTGACCTAGTACCACATTAATTCTTATAAACAACCTGCGATAGACCTCTAGCCGCAAATTGGAGCATTTTAAAAGTAGTGTAATTAGCAACGCTTTTACTGTTTTGTCTCATTTCCATAGTTTAAGAAACATTTTTCCCTCAGGTCATTAATTATTAACTTGTTTTGTAATGATAAAAATTATGACCAAATCAAAAGCATGACCAAATGTCATAAAAATGCAGACAGATATTTTCATAAGGATCAGAATCTAATCTATAAGAACATTCATGATGTGTATTTTATTTGTAGCAATATATCAGATTGAACTAAAATTTATGATAGGAATTTTTGATAAAATGGAAAATCAAAAAATAATTTCCATGTGGTATTTTAGTGTGCCTCGCCCTTCGTCTAATACCCAAGGTTGGGTGTTCAAACCCGATGGAGCGCGATGGATTTTTTCCATGTAAAATCCTTAGCGTGGCTTCCTTCGGGAGGGAAATAAAGCAGTTATTCCCATGAAAGAATTGCAAGTCGTGATTTCGTCCTATGGGCGATAAGTCCATCCCTCATCACCATATGGATATAGTGGCAAAATCACGAATTAGAATTTCTTTTATTAAGAAAGCACCGTAACCGGTGTCCCAAATACACCGACATGGCACAATGGAACTTTACATTGAAATTGAAACTTTAGAATGCGGGATTGCTTCAAAAACCTTAGCCTGGCGTACTAAAAGTCTGATTCAAATGTAAAACTTTACATTTATCCGTCCTTTCTCGAGTTATGCAGCTGCCTGCGTTACCCATCTCTCTGAAGCTCTCAGGGACCTTGTTCTTAAAATACTTTTATTTTGGAAAAACAGTATTTCCCAGAAACCTCGCAGTCGACAAAATTTTGAAGGAATACAATACTTTCTTCACCTACGATGCTCAAGTAGTAAATAATTTAAAAACGAAAAAAAAAATAAAACGCGAGACAAAAGCAGAAATACTTTTGTAAAAATTTGATGACTTTCTCTATATCTTTGTAACAAATTATTGTTAAAAAGCTTATACTTCTATCTATTTCATGATAATCGAGGTAAACATTAGGAGAAAGTGTCCTATTTACTTGGCTCCTTGTAAAATCTAATGTGTTCCTTTCACATGATGTCCTCTAGCTGTTCGTTAAAGAAACCTTTTATTCAAAACATTAATCTGTTATCTACAACATAATCAAAATAAAAATAAGCAGAATTACCTACTCCTATTACTAGCTTCCTTGTAAGTAGAAGGGAAATAAGAAAATGCACAGGTTATAGCGATAGTCTCGTCTATAAAAGCCGGTCGCCATGTGAAACAACTGAAATCCTAATCTCTTTGCTCTCCAGGAAAAAACAAACGAGAACCGAGAAGAAAGATATCTTCCCGTTTGAGGAAAGTTATAATCCGAAATATCCCGAAAACGGTTAACTCTACCATATCTATTTATATATAGAGTAGAGTTAACCGTATATATGCGACTTACATTAGATGTCTTAACGAGAACTACTTTTTTTTTTTTTTTTTTTTGTAATAAATGTTTGTATCTCTTTTACGGTTTGTAAGTCATAAAAGCCATCCAGAATGAATAGGTTTTCAGAGACTATTCCCAGAAATTTAAAGATATACATTTAATTTAATATAAAAATATCTTAAATATAAGGTAATTTAATCACAATTGTAAGAGCCATTTTTGAGAAAAACAAAATGTTCGTAAAATGTTCCGTGTAAAGAGTAGTTTGGGGTGGGGATTTTCTTCAAAATATTCGTGTCGCATCTCCTTAGAAGATACCAATCTTAAAAACCAAGTTCAGTATTTAACGATCTTTTCGGTTTTGAGCAGTCCACTGACACATACACGCGCACCTTTTTCTAACAATGCCTTTTTTGGGTTCAGGGGGACCCAAAACATGTATTTCCGGTGAAATGTCGGTATCTAATTTTTGGTTGCATTACAATACCTTCTCTAATCACTATTTGTATAGTACATGTACAGACAGTAAAAATAGGAACATTAAATTAGTTGTATTTTGAACTATAAGATAAACGACTAATTTTCTGAGTGTGTAAATGAATATATTTGTTTACTAACAAGATAAATTAGTATCTTCTCTCTCACATTAGGGCATTTTTGGATGGGACACGGCATCGATCAAATAAAGATACTGTACCTAAACCCGACGAAGGGACGCCTCTGGAAGTGCGGGATTAGGTGAGAGGAGACACCGGGAGGCTGGAAACAGGATGACGGCACGTCAATTACAGCGGCCCTGCAGTTTTTAGATTGAGACACCCCAGCTGTCGGATAATAGGCAGTGGACCCCAACACACCGATCGTCTATCTCCATATATACCGGGCTCAGCACTGGACCGAGGGATGTAGAAAGTTACACGAAGTTAAAATTGTTTCACTGCCACGCTGCAACGAAGCACCATCGACGATAATTCAGCTATGACACAGACCAAAAGGGGTGAAGAATGAAGGACATTATTAATAGAGTGATATAAAGCGGCAGAAAATTCGTATGAGAGACAGCACTGCAGCAATCTCCTGGCGACCCGAGTAAAAAGGAAATGGTGTGTTATTTATGGACGCTCTTTAGCTGCTGTGGTTCTCATCGTCCCATTCTAAATTAGGTGTGAAAAACCGCTTAACTTTGCTCAGAGGCCTCTCGATCAGGCTTGAGGTTCTTTTAACATGCCGTAAATCTACGACATGGATTTACTTCCATTCCGAAGGAAGCCATATTAAGGATTTTTACGCCCGAAAAAAATCCATCATCCTCCGCCGGGTTTGAACCCGCAACCTTGGGCATATGAAGTTGGCATAGTAACCATTACACCACGGAGGGCGACGATTAACTTATCAGATAACTAAATACTAAATAATAAAATCATCCAACAAATTCGATATAGCTTCTATACTATTTTAAAGAGGGAAAACAAATACGAACTTAACTCAAACAGCACAAACTTAAAGAGGAAACTGCACAACAGTAAACGCATCTCTCACCGATTTCCTATTTCCAACCCTGGAAGGAGTTGTAATAGTTGCTGCTAGAGAAGTAAATATAAAAAAAGTTAACCTATTTGTCTTCTGACCCGATTCCCCCGATCTTACCCAACTGAAATGCGAGCACACCAAATCATCTCCTTCCGTCTGCTCGAGAGCGTTATCCTGAAGAAGCTATTACGAGTTTCGTATATTCCAGCAGGATAACGTTTGGTTCATGGGTAAGTCCGAGTTGGAAACGATTTTTCGGACCACAATTATTGAGCAAATTCAGACATCCGAGGTCACGAGATTTGAAACTTATTGAACTTAATTTCGGAAATTTCGCTCTTATGTACTTAAAGGCCCGTTCTTCTTGGTTCTTTCCTTTGACAAAATTGTTCATAGGCGCAGTAAAAGCCATAGATTAATTCTTATTTTTCAGTCATTTTCGCAGTGTAACTGAACATGCGATGCAACTTATATGTGGAGCCCTGGTACCCTACTTTCATACTAAAATATTCCTGATAGGCAGTCTTCACAAGAGGCATCAGATTGTGTTTCCGTGAGGAGCATTTCATTTCACCACAAATGTAACAAAAATTATTCACCATATTTGCACATTTTCGTGGCATTTTTATGAATTTTACACTGCAGAAGCACTCACAAACAAGAAATTCTGCAGTAATCACAGCAGAAACTAAATGAAACTCACAGTCACAGCAACAGTAGCTATGTTTATGACTTACAAATGGCTTAAGAGCATTTGCATTTTGTTATTGGACAGGTATGCCAACTCCCTAAACAAAATTTCGCCTAAACTAAAAATGTTGATATAAAATGAAATGCCACTTTATCTCCAAAACAAGAGCTAATCTGTCATTTTTATAGTGATTTCTTAATTCAGCAGATGGAAATACATAAGAATTAACTATTTTTGAGCCCGAAACGTTTTCATTGTTGGCGAGTGTAATACCAGTGGTCCGTGTGTGAGCATGTATGTGTCGTCCTCAGTGGTAGGTCGCGGTTTCAAACCCGATGGAGGGCGACGGATTTTCCGGGCGTAAAAATCCTTAGCATGGTTTCCTTCGGAAGGGAAACAAACCCATTGGTTCCGTGTCGTAGATTTTTGGGAGAGTTAATATTTTCGAGATATTTCGTGTTATGGGGTTTAATTTAAGATGCTTAAACGTTCAAGAACTTGAAACTTTCCCAGTGCTGGTTATCAATGATTTCTTCTCGGCACGTCAGCCAGGTAAGTGTAAGATTAATTTCCAAGCTTTCCACAACGTACTCTGTCGCCATTATCAGGGAACGGGAGAAAAGTTGCTCTGGCGATGGAAGGCTGAAGGAGCGCCTCGCGCGGTATGGTTGAACATAAGGAGGATGGATAGCCATGTTTTGCTTATTTGCAAAAGGTCTTGTTAATTTTTATTTATTTTTTATTTTTTTATTTATTTTTTTTTTTTTTTTTTTGCTGTTATGCATATTGCTTCTTTAATCAGTCTGTCATAATATCTGGTACATTTTCTATTTTTTTTTTTTTTTTTGGATATGGCTGGTATTGTCAGTATGTTGTGACACGGCAGATTTTTTCTGGGTAACTCAACCTGATGCAGCGTTGGTGTTCTTTGAGAAATGCGGTAGAGCGCATCATGTGTGAGGAGGTTATCTTGTAAATCTTCATGTTAAAGCCTTGAATATGATGAATAAATATTAGGTTCAATATATTAACCGACTTAACGATTTCACTTTCTCTACGACGTACAATGTACACAGTAGGTAGAGAAAATTGTATTCCACCAAATATTTGATGTCAACGAGATTTTACCACAAATATGTTTTCCCGCTTCGTGAATTTAAAAAAAAAAGTAAAATACCTTTTTTTTAAAAAAAAACCTCAGGGTATTTGTATGTGTGTATGTGTGTGTGAGTGTGTGTGTGTGTGTGTGTCTGTGAACTCGAAAATCGAAAAGTCCTTTATATACAAAAGTTGATATTTAATCTCTGCATCTTCCAAGTATGCGACACGAAGAATTTCAAGAACATCCCTAAATTCCGATCACCCTTCACATTTTCCAACCTGCATTTTTTTTAAAATTTTGATTTTATAAAAACGGCTAGCGATTTTTATTAAAATACCATAACAACTCTAAGAGGTCATCCCCTTAGCGCGGTGGGTTCGATCCCCAGTACCGGCGTGGGAATTTCCCCCCGCTGGGAGACCTGGCCCGGAGTGCGCTCAGCCTCTTAAGGTCTCTGGGGAGCCAATTGAGGAGCTACTTGATGGAGAAGTAGCGGCTCCAGGTCATGAGGACCGCATTAACCGGCCGGGAGGCCCTAGGCGCTGACCACGTCTCACCCTCCAATACTGCACCCCATCCATGACGTCTGTAGTGGACCGAGATGGGGGACGCAGCGGCCGGGCGGTAGGCCAAGGTTCCCCGTGAGCTGTCGTGCCATGGAGTTATTATTATTATTATTATTATTAATAACTCTAAGATATTTTCATAAAAATGAAATTTATATCATGCATTTCCTGGGAAAGGTCTCCGAGGTCCTCTTCAGTCTGAATGACTTTTGCATAACTAGTAAACTGTAAGAGATAAGACAAGCTTACTACACACAAAATACACATTTCGTCAAAACAGACAATTTATGGTAATATACGTATGTATATTTCGATTTTACGAATTGCAAAGCATATACATAATGATCCTCAAAACCAGCACATAGCGATTAGCACTTTGAAGATTTGACCTTCGCTTAAGCCTACTGTATTCCCCCTCAACCGTTGTATGTGCAACTGAATATGTAACAAAATTATTTCTGCAGTGTTTATCCTGAGTAATTTGAAGGAACTAGAAAAAGAAGTTTTTTTAAACATAAGTTTGCAGAACAATGACGAGAAGTAGTTATGATAGAGCGGTTCTGCCACAGGGGATAATGCGCATACATTGGAAAGCTAAAGGAGGAGGGAGTCTCTTACGAGAAATCAGGGCTACGGCTAATGCGCATACATGGTAGAAATAGGGAATTCAAGGGTCATGCTAGGAGGGGGTGGAACTTATCTTACACTCAGAGTATTAGGTGTATTTTTTCAGTCCCTTCAGGCCCCTTTCAAGGTCGTTTCCTTTGAATGTCAGTTATTTTTATGTTTTTTCTCAGAATTTTAACATGTTTTTACCGATTATTCGTATTGCGAACGATGTTTCAGAGCTTTTTTTTATTATTATTATTTTGCAATATTTGCTCTGATTTTTGAGTGCTTACAGAATATTTATAGCTCCCTTGTAGGCTTTTTTAGTGCTAGCACTGGTACTTCGAATTCTTTTAATGACATTTGGAGGGTGCTTATACCTCTAGGTCAGCTAGTTTCAAGGTATATATCAGATATTTTAGTTCTTTTTAACAGATTTCATGTCATTTTGTGGGTGTTTAAGACTCCAAAGCTAGTATTTTAGGCTTTTTAAAATGATTTTGCTCATATTTACAGTGTTTTCTATTGATTTTGTACGCTTCTATAAGCATTTTACTATATTTTAGTGTTACTTTTCAGTGATTGTGTTTCCACGTGCATTTTTCCAGTTTTTTTTTTTTTTTTCTTTTGCAATATAATTTATTTTGGGTCGCTCTAATAGTATGGTCATGAGATTTGCAAGATGATTTTAGTGTTGCTGCAGTTGTTTGAACGCTTTTTAATGGCATTCCATGTCATTTGGAGGATGTTTAAGACTCTAGGACAGCTAGTTCAGGGGTATTTATTGGACATTTTTTTAGATGTTTTCAACTGAGTTCATGTCATTTTATGGGTATTTAGAATTCTATAGACAGGTAATTAAGACTTTTTCAGACGTTTCTGCTCAAATTGTACCTTATTTTGCAGTGTTTTCTAATACTTGTTTGCACTTTTACAAGCATTTTAGTACGTTTTTAGACTATTTTTTTTTCAGTGATTAATTGCTTTCAATACACTTTTCAGGATTTTAATGGTGATTTTTAGGGTTGTCCATGTTGTTTATATGTTTTTAATGTCATGCCAAGACATTTGAGGAGGGTGTTTAGGCCTGTAAGACAGCTAGATTCAGAGTATTGATTAAACATGTTAGATATTTTCCATATATCTCAAACAGTTTTGTTTATATATAGGACTTTAAAACAAATATTTTAGCCCCTTTCAGCGTATTGCTAAATTCGCAGTATTTTGCAGTGTTTTATAATGGTTTTGTCACTTTTATAGACATGTTAGAACATTTTGATTATACTTTGCAGCATTTTTCAGAGTTTTGTAGTGCTATGTGCCTCCTTACATATCATTTACTACTTTTAAGATATTCAGAACTATAAAGTAGTGTTAAACCCTTAGGCATTCGGTTTTTCAACCCACTTTGAATTTATTTTTTGGGAACTTTTTAAGAAGCTTATGACAACGATGAAGGTGTACTGACATTTTTGTACGTTTAGGAGCACTTTAAACGTACTTAAGGCGATATCCTTTACATGCGACCTTTTAGACCCCTTTACTTACTTTTGATGGCGATTTGTTACTTTTTATGATGGTTTATGTCATTTCTACAACCGTTTTCAGCATTTTGTAGTTATTAATGTCATCGTTTCTGTGTTTCTGACGTTTTCCACACTTTTTGCTATGTTTTATAGCATTTTCATATTGTCAAGGATGATGTGATCGCTTTTATAGCCAATCCGGTATTTTATAGTTTTGTCACATTTTCCATAGTTTGGATCCTTTATGATCACTACTGTATTCTGTTTCCGTATTTTGCAATCCTTTAAGAGTCATGTTATATCCTTTATGCAGGTGTTAACTTGTGAATCGAGGGGATATGTTCTATGGTTTCCAGTCTTTCTTGTAACATAACTTTTCGTTTTTCTATATTTTTATTTGTACGATGTCTCACTTTCTAGGTTGTCACTAGAAGAATGGCCTATGCCTTTGTTGTCGAAGTGTTATTAGTTTAGTGAGCATTATGATTCCTCGTGTTTTATTCGTCTTTTGATGTTTTTTACAGTCTATTTTCTTTTATCCAAGATGTTTTTTTCTCTAGTATAATGATCTCGACATTAGTTCTTTCTGTTGAAGCGGTGAGATATTTTATGACTCTTTGTTAGTATTTTTAGCTTTTAGTTTTTATATAAAGTTATCTACAAGAAACTGGAGGTAAAATACGACTTCTCGTGCATCACATTTTCTATAGTATTGTCTGAAATCCCTGCATTTGAAAATAAAATAAAAATATCTATGAACGTGTTCGAACTGGATGAAAAGAATGAATGAATGAATGAATGAATGAATGAATAAGTGCATTTATTGACATAGCAATATCATACATAGAATTTCAACAATCGCACGGGTCCACACACCGTACATGCTTTTGTAATACACATTACAAGCAATATTAAAACAACAACAAATAATTAAAAGAGTAAACACGAAAATAAAAATACAAAGGAAATACACAGTCCAAAGCATTATTAAACAACAATAAAGAATTAAGAGTGAACCCGAAAATAAAAAATACAAAGATATTCAAATATAGCAATTTAAATTTACAGCACAAAGTACACCTACATAAATGCACCCTCTTATAATAGAAAATTACACTTAAAAGACATATATACACATAATATATACAACATATATAAAACCATAGCACAACAGTGACCTAAGTATGACATAATATGTAGAACAATGTAGTCACTTTTGTTTAGTTGATCTTATCCCCCCCCCCCTTCTCTATTGGCAGCCTCCTCAAGTCTCAGCTGTCTAGCCTTAAGTATAAATTTACCTAGCCCGTCCATGTTTTCCGTGCCTGCCAGTAGCGTCCAACATGCTTCTAGCCCTACATTCGCAGTGGTAAAAAATCGCGGCAAATATTTTTCCCGCCATTCCTCCGTACCCCTACATCTTGCCAAGATGTGAGTCCACGACTCTTCCTCCTCGCAAATGGGACAGATTCTCGTACCATTCTCGTCAGAAATTTTCGTGCTCCTCCATGCTCCTAGTCTAATCCACGCGAGTCCCTCTGTTTTTATGTATTGCTCCATACCCCACTCCGATTTCAGCCCAGACTGTACTTCTAATGACACCTTCACTGTGCATTGCGCAATTATTTGCTGTCTGTCAATATCACAGAGGCGGTTCTAATTTTTCTCCAAATACTTCGCCTGTTTTCCTGCCCCGCCATCCAAATGTCTCTTATTCCAATGGCTTCCAACCCTTTCTTTAATTTTGATGCCCACGTCGAGTTACCTTCCATTTGCAACTGTTCACGGTAGCACACTGCCCTAATTAGAGATTGGTTTCCGTGAGCGATTCTCAGCCAATATTTAACTGCTCTGATTTTGCACTCTATCGTTTCACTATGTGCCCCGAATTCCCTCATTATTCCGCAGTTTGCCGTATCCCTCCCTACACCCAGAATTCCTTTCAAAAATTGGGTCCTCACTTGATCCAGATTCCCTGTTTGTGAAAAGAAAGAAGCGTTTCCAATAAAGGTTGCGGAGGAAGAACAAGCTGATCATCGAGACCTTCTTCTGAGCGATGGAAATGGCGCGCATCATTATGTATACATCAAGAACTTTGGGAAACTTAATCAAGAACAAAAGACAAAATATGAAGGACAAGTGTACACCTGTAAATGTCGCTTCACCAAATTAATGGACTATATGGACGAAGTGGAGTGGAAAATTTGAAGGAACATGCTACTATCTGCAGGAATCATGCAGTCGCTAGGATAGGTATGCCTACAAAGGAAACCTCTATCGTTCAGTTTAAAAATGCGGAAAGGATACTAAAACTCCCATATGTATCTATGCGGATTTTGATGGTATTTTAGTCCGTATTACTCATGCGAGTCTAATCCGGAAGCTTCCGACACAACACTCTATCAGAAGCATTCTCCAATGAATTTCGCTGTTTACGTCAACTGTTGGGCAGCTACAGACTGACCTTCCTATTGTCCCTTATGTATACAGAGGATATGATGCTGCTAAGAAATGTATGGATTATCTAATTCTTGCAAATAAGATTAGCATAAATACTAAACTGCTAAATCTCTGAAACTAACGGATCAACTACAGGAGGATTTTGAGTCTTCCACTGAATGCTACTTGTGTAACAAAAAATTCATTGAAGAAAATTGGAAGGTTAGGGATCATGACCATTTGACTAGCTAATATCGAGGAACTCTCCATAATGAATGCAATCTAACCTACAAAGCACCGAAATATATTCCTTTCTTCATGCACAACTAAAGCGGATATGATTCTCATTTCATCGGTAAACAGTTAGGTTGTACAAGTGAAAGATTGAAGGTGATTCCGTGCTCAGATGAAAAGTATATTTCATTC
The DNA here is from genome assembly GCA_030762935.1 of Hymenopus coronatus. NCBI lineage: Eukaryota > Metazoa > Arthropoda > Insecta > Mantodea > Hymenopodidae > Hymenopus > Hymenopus coronatus. The sequence continues at coordinate 136,552,228 of CM060897.1, forward strand.
TCGAAGCATGCTTCGGTTTGCGGATACATGCCGTTTTCTGAGACATGCAAACACTTTGGAGAAGAGAAGATTGGGTTGGTTACTCACAAAGGAGTATTTCCCTATGATTACATAACATCATGGCATGCTTTAAAAGAAATGTGCTTGCCTCCATAGGAAGCGTTCTACAATAGACTAAATGAAGAAAAAACCAATGATCAAGACTACGAACATGCCAAAAATGAATGGAAACAGTTTAATATCCGAAATTTGGGAGAATACAGTGATCTATACTTAACCTCAGAAGTTTTGCTACTCGCAGATGTTTTTGAAACCTTCAGAGAGCAAACATTGAATACTCATAAAGTTGATCCTGCACATTACTTTACATCTCCAGGTCTTACCTGGGATGCTATGCTTTTGTATACCGGGATTGAGCTAGAATTGTTATTGGATTATGAGCAGCTTCACATGGTGGAATCTGGCATAAGGAGAGGATTATGTCAGGTGTCTCACCAGTATACTATTAACACCCAAATGGAGGAGTTTGATCCTAATAAACCAACTCAATTTATTACATACGAAGAAAATAACTAATATGGATGGCCTATGCAGCAGCCACTGCCTTATGGAGGATTTCAGTGGGTTTCTCCTAATAGTATTAATATAGAAACATTAAAAGAAGATGAACCTCTTGCATATACGTGTATGTTCGAAGTTGATGTGGATTATCCTACTGAGCTTCAAGATCTTCATAATGGTTAGCCATTCTTGCCTGAGTGTCTGAAGCCAAAGAGTTCAACTGTAAGGAAACTAATTGTACACCTTGGAAGTAGAAAGAAGTTTCTCGTACATTACATGATGTTAAAACAGGCACGCTCACATGGACCACGACTAACAAAAATCCATCGTGTGCTACAATTTCAACAATCGTGCTGGTTAAAATCTTACATAGCGTTTAATAACAAGCTGAAGCAACAGGCTAGAAATTACTTTGAAAAAGGAACTGTACAAGCGCTTCAACATTGCTATGTTTGGAAAAACCACGGAGAATATATGAAATCGTATGGCCTTGTGACAAACACAAAAGGATTGGGAAAGTTGATTTCTAAGTCTACATTCTTCGACAGAAGTATATATGGACCTAACCTAGCAGCTGTTCATATGGCATCGCGATTAAACAAGCCAATATATATATATATATATATATATATATATCGGAATGAGCCTGTTGGATATCTCAAAAACCCTCATTCTCTCATACCAATATGATGCGCTATTGCCGTATTATGGGACTGAAAACCTGAAGCTTCTATACGTGGGTTCGGACTCCTTCATTCATCGAGTTACAGCAGTTGACATATGCCACGACAAAATGCAATTTCTTGAACATTTGGATACATCTGATTATCCTGCAAGCTACATGTACCACTCCACACAGAACAAAAAAGTGTTGGGAAAGTTTAAAGATGAAACGAACGGAAAAATCATCCAACTATTTGTCGTACTGAGACCTAAGATGAATGCTCTCGATATTGATGAAGGAATGATAAAAAAGATTAAAGGTATAAATCGAAGCGCCATTAAGCAGTACATCACATTTGACAGTTATATAGATTATCTTAAAAACAGCGAAATAATAAGAACTCCCATAAATTTTATGTCACAACAGCATAACGCCTCGTCTGTAAGTCAACAAAACCGCTCTATCGCCCCATGATGATAAAAGAGTGATCGCTGACGATGGTATATCAACCTATGCTTATGGTCATTATAAACTTGTGAACGTATCATGAGAGAAAGCTAAAAATACCAACAAAAAGTCAAAGAGTCATAAAATATGCTCACCGCTTCAACAGAAACAACTAATACTAAGATCATTATACTAGAGAAATCATCTTGGATAAAAGAAAATAGACTAAAAACAACAAAAGACGAATAAACCACGAGGAACCATTAGTTCACTAAACTGAACAATACAGCTCGATAACAAAGGCTTAGGTCATCCTTCTAGTGACAGCCTAGAAAGTGAGACATCGTACAAATAAAAATATGGAAAAATAAAAAGTTATGTTGTTACAAGAAAGACTGGAAACCGTACAACATATCCCCTCGATTCACAAGTTAACACCTGCATAAAGGATATAACATGGCTCTTAAAGGATTGCAAAATACGGAAACAGAATACAGAAATAATCATAAAGGATCCAAACTATGCAAAATGTGTCAAACTATAAAATACCAGATTGGCTATAAAAGCGATCACATCATCCTTGAATATGAAAATGCTCTAAAGCATAGCAAAAAGAGTGGAAAACGTCAGAAACACAGAAACGATGACATTAATAACTACAAAATGCTGAAAACGGTTGTAGAAATGACATAAACCATCATAAAAAGTAACAAATCGCGATCAAAAGTAAGTAAAGGGGTCTAAAAGGTCGCATGTAAAGGATATCGCCTTAAGTACGTTTAAAGTGCTCATAAACGTACAAAAATGTCAGTACACCTTCATCGTTGTCATAAGCTTCTTAAAAAGTTCCCAAAAAATACATTCAAAGTGGGTTGAAAAACCGAATGCCTAAGGGCTTAACACTACTCTATAGTTCTGAATATCTTAAAAGTAGTAAATGATATGTAAGGAGGCACATAGCACTACAAAGCTCTGAAAAATGCTGCAAAATATAATCAAAATGTTCTAAAATGTCTATAAAAGTGATAAAACCATTATAAAACACTGCAAAATACTGCGAAATATCAGCAGTACGCCTGAAAGGGGCTAAAATATCTGTTTTAAAGGCCTATATACAAACAAAACTGTTTGAGATCTATGGAAAATATCTAAAATGTCTAATCAATACTCTGAATCTAGCTGTCTTACAGGCCTAAACACCCTCCTCAAATGTCTTGGCATGACATTAAAAACATATAAACAACATGGACAGCCCTAAAAATCACCATTAAAATCCTGAAAAATGTATTGAAAGCATTACAATCACTGAAAAAATAGTCTAAGAACGTACATATATGCTTGTAAAAGTGCAAAAAAGCATTAGAAAACACTGCAAAATAAGGTACAGCATGAGCAGAAACGTCTGAAAAAGACTAAATTACCTGTCTATAGAACTCTAAATACCCACAAAATGACATTTAACTTTAATACTTAACTAAACCCTTAAAAGAAAATTTTTAATCCCAAATATAAAAATAAAAAATTTATGAACTTAGTTGAAAAAAGCTAAAAAAAAATGTCTGATGAAAACCCCGGAATTAGCTGTCCTAGAGTACTAAACATCCTCCAAATGACATGGAATGCCATTAAAAAGCATTCAAACAACTGCAGTAACACTAAAATCATCTCAAATCTCGAAAAAATGCACGTGGAAACAAATCACTGAAAAATAACACTAAAATATACTACAATGCTTATAGAAGCGTACAAAACCAATAGAAAACACAGTAAATATGAGCAAAAACGTCTGAAAAAGCCTAAAATACTAGCTCTGGAGTTTTTAACAGACTCAAAATGGCATGAAACCAGTTAAAAAGAACTAAAATATCTGATAAATACCCTGAAACTAGCTGATCTAGAGACATACACACCCTCCAAATGCCATTAAAAGAATTCGAAACACCTGTGTTAGCATTCCAAAAACCTACAAAAGAGTTATAAATTATCTGTAAGCACTCAAAAATCGGAGCAAACACTGCAAAATAATAATAAGAACAAAAAGCTCTGAAACATCGTTGGCAATACGAATAATCGTTAAAAACATGTGAAAATTCTGAGAAAAACCATAAAAATAACTGATATTCAAAGCAAACGACCTTGAATGGGATTTCAAAGGTGTGAAAAAATACACCTAATAAGTCTAAGATAAGTTCCACCTCCTCCTAGTATGACCCTTGAATTCCCTATCTCTACCATGTATGCGCATTAGCCCTAGCCCTGATCTCTCGCTAGAGACTCCCTCCTCCTTGAATTCCCTATCTTTCCAATGTATGCGCATTAGCCCCTGTGCCAGAACCGCTCTATGTTAACTACTACTATAGCTAGTCATGTGAATATACCATACTAGATATTTTCGTTAAAATATTCATAGTCGCACCCAAAACCCTTTTTTTTTTTATTTTGTTATTTTACTGTCTGTTTGTTTCTTTCTTTGTTCAAGAGCCTCAATACAGGTTCCGGTGAAAGCTGGACATCGGATTTGTGTGTTTAAACAATATTTGCCCAACTTAATAATCGTAGTAAGAAAGTAAACTAGCAATGTGAACTACGTATTGGATGCAAAATTTCAGGCTAATTGAGAAGGAGGTTACTATGCTATTAAAATCTCCACCACCAATACCCAGTTTTATTCCTGACTTACAACTTCAAATTAAGGAACATTCCTTTAACTTTTTACTGTATTGATGGGGTCATAATGTATTTAGCATACACCTATAAGAAGCAATTTCGTTAGCATTTGCCATACGTTGAGGGCGCAGTCCTTGAATTGCTGTTCCCATTTGGGAGCGCTAGGTGAGCTCATCAAGCCGAGCCCAGAGTGATCTCAACTATTGCTTCATGCACGTTTAAACACTGCTTTAAGCATGATTTTTATGACTTACCTATATACGTGGTTGTAAGTATGGAGAAAAGAGATATGTGTCGTTCTGCTAATGCTCATTAAATCACAAATATGTTTGATAGCCCTTAAGTCATCTCTTACAATAATATCTGGAGTCAACATTTTTAAATTTTGGGCCGATTACTTCTCTCTCTCTCTCTCTCTCTCTCTCTCTCTCTCTCTTTCTCTCTCTCTCAAGGACATAGCTCAAAAATAAAAAGTCGAAACAATGGGAATTTGTATTTAAGTTCAATAACGAAAGGACAGGAAGATGATCATGGAATTCCCCCACCCAAACCGAACTTTATATACGCACAACTTAATTTTCTTATTTTCTCAAAATGCCTCAAAATATTTTCATTAAAACGTCAAATATGAACATTTACATATAGAATTATTAAAATTGCAGAATTGTTCGCACGGTTCATGGAAGTTAACTTAGTTTAAATGTAATAACGAAGTAAAACTAATTTATTATGCAAAACTGAATATCGGCATTTGATAGCTTATTCACATTACCTATTCGCATTCCAAAAGCACAAGTTCATCACAAAATTTCAATGAACAATCTCCTCCGTTGAAGTTTTCAGAAGAAAATTTTATTTGAAAAGAAAATCGTGTTTTCGCATTTGTATGCATTTTAGTACAATTCAATGAATTTGTATGTTGTCATGTTTTCAAAACACATTAAAAAGTGGATTACATAAACACTGAAAAATGAAAATATAGGAGTATGCAAGAACCTTCATGAACGTGGCGCGTTATATCACACTTGCGAAAAATCTCCACCCCTGATTACGGCCTCTCAAACGCACTCCAGTATTTTCAAGCTAGACCGATAAGGAAATAACTCTGCAATAACTCTGCAATATCGATAGTTATATTTCAATAAGTTGGACATCAATCAGAACAGGTTAGATTAATAGCACAAAATAAATATGTCTACATAATGCCTCTGCTTTAGTTACAAGCCGTAGAACTGATTACAAGGCCCAGTATGAGCTTAATCAACAGCGTGTGTGCGTGTGTGTGTATGTGTGTGCGCGCGCGCGGGCGCATGTAGGTACCTATATGCTGAGACTTTTCTCGAGGTTCTGCACATAAGCCTTTCACTAAAGTGTCCAACAAATGGGACCACATCCCTCTCATATCCTGAGCTTCAAAAAGGAGTAGTATTGGTATACATACTTATCAATTCAGTGTTTATAAGTAGGGAGCGTATTTGAAGTATGTTAAAACCAAAGTTTTCTGCACATTTACCTGTAAACGCAAGCAGCATGTACTCTCCGAGCCGGTTCTTTTAATAGAGAAGACAAAACACAGGCAGCTGGAGCAGTAATTTCACTTGTCATGTGGGCACTGAGTTAATGTACCCCGCCCCTTGTCTCTAACGACATTCATCCCCGTAGCACTGTTAATTTGAAACCCTAAAACCTTACCCCATCTACGCTCTGAGGTAGAAGTATCAGAATTTCGTAGAACCTAACCAAAACATTGGGTAATATTTTGTTTACAACACAAAAATAAAATATTACCATCGAAACCTATTTTGTGCAACAGAAATTCTAATATTGACTATAAATGTTTCTTGTTATTACACCTTACATTTGTAAAAATGGGGCCCAAGTAAGCTGCAAATAAAAATCTGATATGGCCGGGCTCCATCGAAATATGTCAATTAACAGTATCGCACAGATATTTGTTACTGTAATGAAAACTGATTCACTCAGTTTAACAATGTAGCAAATGTAACGTTAAAATTGGAGAATTAAAAGTGTTTAAAAGGAAATTTTAACAGTCTAACAAAATGTTACTAACTACTGTGAAGCTCAGTTTGGAGGATTTAGGGGGGAGCGGAATTAATTTAACTAGTGAAATAATTCTTGGATTCTCCTCGTCTTTTTCAGGAGCAATTCCAGAGTGTTATTTTCGACCATTGGAATGCAACATTTGCGCTAATGACCTAGAATCTCGTAATTGCAACTAAAATATTGAAAATAAGAATTATTTAGCAATGTTTGGAAGTTTTCTTCAAATTTAAAAAATCAGCATCCTCATGCATCAGTTCATTTTACGGAAATAAGTCAATTTCTCGCCTGTGTCTACTTTCAATTTTTTTTTATGTGTGAGGGTTCGCTCATAGACACTGTTTAGCTGCTCTTCCCTTCTTTTTACTTGGCGTTTATCGTGAAGAAATTATTTCGCTATAAATTGAAACAAGTTTTCAAATAGCATTTTGTTTTCACATAGATATAATGAATAATAACTCTTCGCATTAATATTTGTACTGATGAAATATTTAGAAAGCATAAACACTAATACGCAGCGATGATACTGCAACAGTTGAAAGTGCGATGACTATTCAAATCATCTCGACGAAAGCTACGGTCGGGCTCAAGCTATTTAGGTGCACAGCTGATGCAAGTAAATAAGCTTCGAAATTTCAAATGTTGTTCATATATAATAATTTTAGCGTGCCTGCATTTGCTATCATCATGCTTATTTTTATTTCATTCATATGTAATTTCTAAATGTTATTAGAAGTAATTGTTTAGTTTAACTCCTTTATACCGTAATTCTGTTTTATTCATTTTATATATTCTGGATCTTTATGATCTCCTGTGCTGTTAGGCAGATATTTTATAAATGACCACAAAACGAGAGAAAGAACAAAGAAAGATTCAATATGAACTATTAAATGTGCTGTAACATACAAAAAGCACACAGAACAAAGGAAAAAGAAACAAAACAAGAAAAATGAACAATCCCCCCCCTACTGTTACGACTCAGAATTCACAACAGAAGGGCCAAGACTGGGACCATATAGATGCATTGTAGCCATACATGGTAATCCCATAGGTAGAATAGATGAAGCAAACGAACTAAACGAGGTTAGGGGATCAGCCAGTTGGGTCATAAAACGTGCAGAAGTCCCTAACATGTCCTCTCTAGAAGACCGAACTCACCGCCGAGCCGCCAAAGTGGACGATGAACGATCCATATAACGTAGGAGTCCTCTGAGGCAAGCATTTGCACCTTCTGGCCAGGACTGTTCACACTGCGAAACCTGAAAGCAGATCTGAAATATGAAAATGGGAGGGAGTGAAAGGGAATGGGGAAAAGGAAGTCGTATGGGAGAGAAACCAATTGACCAGGGAAACCCACGAAAAATCTGAGGCCATGTTGGACTGTCAATAGGTAGAATCCGCATCTCCCGAACACAAGCCTCGTGTTTAATTATTCCTATAAAACCGCAATTATCCCATATAGGCAGAGGTATACATTGTGCCACATACCGAGGAATATTTGAAATGAAACTTTTTATATGATATGTAAGTGTATACATATGTGATGTGAGTTGATGCTGTATCAGTAGTCCACTTGTGTTTCAACCTTGTCTTCTGGTAGAGGGGGTAAGTGAACCAAAATGAGGCAATTATACTTATAACATTTTCTGAATATTCTTCTTGAACAAACGGCATTGGTTGCGTATTCTGAAATAGCTTTCAAATCCAGTTACACGGTAGATAGACAATTGTCTTTGGGCTGTCTCCGTGGCACAATGGTCATCTGACGATTCCAAGTTCGATTCCCGGCGGGACGGGGAAGTTTTATTTATTCAGAATCATTAATTATTCCCCAGAGTCATGAAGTGTGCATGTGAGAGTGAATGTGTGTGTGCTTTTTTATGCTATTTTTTAACCGAAAGGGATACAAACCTAACACTAAAGAAACTACATTCAATTTGTTTCACAAATTAAATTCCCTGATAAGACCACATATGTTAAAGGAGGCTATACAAATGAAGCAAAAATATATACATAAGAAAAATAAAAAATACTAATTTGTTCCAAAAATGAGTATAGTTATATCTATGCCTAAATATAATATTAATTTCAGTGCTACAGTTGTAAAAGTATTCTGCTCGAGTAAACCAGTATATCAGCGGAAGCATGCTATAGCTATACTTACGTTTGCAAATATGCTCACTCCCCAACTTACTGTTCATAACGCACTTGTCGCAAAAAATAAGACTGAGAAATGCATGTCATTTTCTCAATTATATTACGTGCTTATTCAAAAGTAACAAAGTCATGCGTCTGCACATGCGTTAAATTTTTTCTCTATAATTGGTTTCTGCGATCGACGGTGCCTCTTTGTTTTATTGCTATTTTTGAGGGGGGGGGGAGAAGAAGGCTAATTTATTTTAATCTGTAACTCGTATCAGACGATGAATAAAATGAATTCGGAATGGGGACTCAAACCGTTTAAGCTTCGTAATAGTGTAAGGACTGAAAAAATTCCTGAATGAAAACCCCAGCCTGGTAGCTTAACCTCAACCAGAAAATAACTTGGGGAGGAAAGAATGGACTTAATCCTAGAAAACCAAAAGGGTGGCGGCCTAATTAATTGTTTAAGTGAAGCAGTAGGTGCGGCCAGTGTTTGAAAAACGATCAAGGTATTTTCCGAAAAAATGAACGTTACTGAAATGTCAATGCTTTGAAATCCTAGTTTCGTAGCCCTTCTGCTAAAACGTTAGATTTAAAATCACCACCACCTTGATGTATGGAGCAGCTCCTGACTATGCAACAAACTTAGTGGATACTTATAGCCCAGTGTTAGTGCCAACATTTGAATTCGTTTGTGCATGTTATACTTATTTTAAGCGTGGTATAATTTGATACAGATTATAAAATTGCAGATAAAGAAAATTGATGAAGGAAAATGTCTTAGCATTATAGTATTTCCTGAATAAATTAGTTTTCACTGCATCTATAATGAGCTAAGGCAATGGGACAGTTCCATTTGTTTAATAATAATGATAATAATAATAATAAGAAGAAGAAGAAGAATACAACTTAGGTTGTCATTTGTTTACGCAATTTTATAAGAAACACACATAGCCTTTGGGCTCTGTTAGGTATATTACATTAATGGTTGGCATTATCACTTCCATATTAGCAAGGCGCAAAACACATATCAAATTTTGAACGGTGAACCTGTTTTTATGCCTAGGTTTACAAACCTTCACTAATTAATCAAACTTTCGCACTAACAAGTGGGGCTCCGAATATGCTTTAAACATTTGCATTAAGTTTGTGCAACCGAGGGAATTTTTCTTGTGATCTAGCTTCTATTGTGATTGAACGATTATGAACTGATTAGGCTTGATATTGTGTAGTGGGAGAATAACATAAAGGTCCCAGCTCATATGTACACATGATATCATGCCTTCCCCTCAACGCTCACTCCTTTGCCCCGACCACGAAGTGCTGAGCAGGCCGGCTCCGAAGTTAATTTTGCTCCGAATGATGATGACCTCTGATTCAAATCACACTGTACTACAGGTATATGGTAAACACAAATACATCGTTCTATGCAAAAAAGGTTTCAAAAATGAATATATCGCTTCAGCCTTATGCTTAAGCGACGTAACATGATAAAAAGAGATATCGCTAAACTTTGGTTTATTTAGGACGCACTTAATTTAATGTAAGCTAACGGTATATACTTTTGAGTATTAGTTTTAATGGTCGACAAATAGCGGCTGATGTGTCTCTGACCTCAAGAGCTTCAACTTAAAACTACAATTCATTCGATTTACTTGTATTTATTTATATTTCGTTCCATTTACATACCATCTTTAACTGTAAGGTAAAATTGGGCTCTCTGTCTTTGAAGCAAGTGCTCATCGGCAATAATGTTCCCTAATGTACTAGTTAAAGTGTATCTTTGAGTTTACGTTGGAATTATTTATAAATATTAATTTCTATCCATCTATCTCTCCCCCCCCTCTCTCTCTCTCTCTCGCTCACACACACACACACACACACACACATGTAAGCTCTCATTCTTCAGAGACTCTAGGGAAGATGGAGAATAGTACTGCCAAAGAAAAATTCCGTTAATTTTATTACTTTAGACAAGACCCGAATCTCTTCTGCTTGCCGAGATGTTTGCAAAATAAAAGAATATAGGAATAACAGCATAAACATCCGTATCTGTAGTACGCTGGCAGTATGTTTGCCTCACGTTCGAGAGGTCCCGAGTTTGAATCTCGGTTAGGGTGAACTTTTCCCCGGATTTTTCCCTTATCCTAAGAAGACGAATGTCGGGAACTTAAGCTTTTTGGACCCCGGGCTTATTTCAGCATCATTAATTTCATTATTTCATTAATCGTCAAATATGACCTCCCAGGTTAAAGGACGTTCAACTTAAAAACAGAAAACAAATGAACCAGCATACATTTGGCAATAATTAACGGAATAATACATTAGTCTGTGTTCCAGGCCATTGGTTCACATTAAGCACACGACAGATGAACTTAACGTAAGGGGAAGAAACGTATTGGGACTGACAAACTCAGTATGATTTGTTGACTTATTTTAAGTGACGGTAAAGTCAACCCTAAATAGCTCTAATTTAACATCATGATATGGTTTTAGTTAATTTACACCAGATTCTATACCGCGCTAAGTTCATCATAGTACCGTTTTAAAAATACTATTTTTTTTATAAATCGGCTCTGACGTAATAGAAAGTACACAAACATTCCTGAGTAATCGGATTAGCCACAATTTTCCATTAAATTTTGGAATAATTAATGACTGTGAAGTCCCTTCTCTTCAGCTATCTTAAAACGCATCATGGAGCGATTCAAATATTCTGAAAGGACCTAATACCAACATTTGGATGCAAAAAGGAGCACAGCGTATAGTTTTTGAATTTACGTACCTAGGTATTGTTCTCTCTCTGCAGACTGCTTCCCCTCGGTCTCAGTGGAGAAAAATGACGGTTATAGGGCCCTGCTGAGATCTCTTGGGAAGTGGTTTAAACGATGGGGGAACAAGGTTCCCAGGTAAAACAAGCAAGATATAACGGTCGTAACACACCGATTCCTTTGACGTAAACAGCGCCTTTGTTCAATCGTTTCTCCCCTTGCAACTTTATGCTTTGTTTTGGTTTTTTGCTTTTGTTTTTGCGTTTTTTTGTTGTTTTTTTAATGTAAGTACAATGCCATAAGTGATGTACAAATCAAGTATAAACTTTTGAAAGTTGCTCAGCTATTTAATTAACATTATTACACCTACATTTAAGAGCTTCAAATAGCACTTTCAAACCACGTGCTTAATGTACGCATACTTTTCTTTTGCGATGATAACCGGCTGGCGCTAATTTGCTAGCGATAGATGATGGAAACCATGTTTGCTTTGTAAGCAAATCATTTTTACTTTCTCTAGCACGTATATACATACTATGCACCAAGTAGCTTGAGTAGGTATTTTTTTCCACCCAAAAAATCTATGTCTAGATTTCACCGGAAATATGTTTTTGAGGTTCCTTGATTCCGAAAACAGAATTTTTAGAAAAAGGTGCGTGCATGCGTATGTGTCTGTGTGTGTGTGTGGGGGGGGGTAGTATTGCTCAAAAACCAAAAACCGTTAAATACCAAAACATTTAGTATCTTCCAGGAAGCGAAGATTTTCAAGAAAATCTCCCTACCGCAAGCTACCCTTTAAATGGAAAAATTATAAAAAATTTTGATTCTGTCAAAAATAGTAACGATTTCGATTAAAATACCGTATATTAAAGATATTACATCACAAATAAAAGGTATATTTAGAATTTTATGGGAAGATCCTTTAAAGACCTTTTTATTCTGGACGCGTTTTGCAGAAATTTACATAACGGTAAATTCAAAAGATAGACCAAACTTACCACACAAAACATGTAGATCTCGTTAAAACACATAATTCACACCAAATACGTTTTTCTTGTAGTGTTGACTGTTTCCGAGATATTCCTTGCTATTGGTTGCAATTTAAAAGCATTTTAATTTACATTTCTGAGAATAGTTTGTATATGGAACACCTAGAGAAAGTTGTAAATGGAAGACATCAGACTTTTTTTTTTTTTTTTTTTTGCTTGCATATGTATTATCAAATAACAATAGGTGTTACACATAAATAAGGACACAAATTAGGTTTTGGGACTATTGCTTTCATAATTCCTATTGGAGAAGGAGTCCAAACATGTTTTAAGGAACGTTGTTTTTCAACAATCACTCAAAACTCTTTATCAACTCCTTTCGTTATACTCATAGTTCCTCCATTTTTAACATTCTGAACAGATCAAAGTACACATAAAATCTTCACTGACTAAATGAACAACAACAATCCAAACAGCATGAAACATAAATAATGAATAAATTCCTTCCAATTTCTGTAAATATGGTAATTGTGTATTTAATAATTGTATTTTAAATAATGTCTGTTGCAATTTACAAAGCATAATTAATAATGAGGATTACATCATTACCATAGAGCAGACTACTTGTATTACCTAATTAAAATTATTAATGTTGATTTTTAAAATAATTTACAACACAGTCATGTCTTGGCATATAGTTATTATCAGTTAAAAACACTTTCTCACTATATCCAGTCACGAACTGATGTAATTTTACTCCAATTCTTTAGGTATGTTTTCATTAGTATACCCACTTCCGCCTTCATAACGTAATGAATTACTTTTCTGCAGTCCGGTGCCTAAATTATCAGGCTTAAATAGCTATCTGTCTGTAATATAATAATAATAATAATAACAATAATAATAAGAATATTGGATTAATTGTTTTTTCACATAAGCCATGTGTAGGATAGGAGTTGGATAGGACTGAAAAATTCAATGCCATAGCCGGGATTTGAACCACGGATCTCCCGAACTCTAGCCGTTGCTCTGTCGGTAGTCTGACTCTACCTATCCAACTCCTGTCCTACACACGGCTTGCGTGAAAAACCAATTAATCCAATACTAATTGACCATAATAGTTGGTTACACTATGAATCCTGGGACTTAAATACCTAGAGCATTGTAAGTCGCCATTGGAGTTGTCTCAAAATAATTTGAGAACACCTTTTGGTTCACCGGTAAACATGCGAGTCAGTTGATAAATTCAATGCTAGCCGGCATGTTGCCATGGTAGCTCAACAGCAGCGCAACCGGCTAGAGATCGGGAGATCCATGGTTCAAATCCCGTCTGATTTTACCTATTCAATAGTAGTAGTAGTAATAGTAATAATAATGATAATTATTATTATAATAATAGGTATAGGCTGCGGCTACATAAACTCGCTAATGCGTAAGGATAATAGGTACCTACCCATATTGAATTGAAACGAAATACCTTAGGATTTTGACCACCTTCCAGGAAACAAAATGCAACAAAATTAAACACAACTTAATACAGAAGAACGAAAGTACAAAAGAAAGGATATTTATTTCTTGAAAGAGTGAAAGAGTAACATTTAGTTACTAAAATGTGTTGTATCAGAAATACATGACTAAATAAATTATATGCAATTAGATGGATTTTTTTTTCTCCATAAGAGGCATATATGTGTGTATGCATGTATTTTTACTTTCTCTACACGTACAATGTACATAGTGTAAAGAGAAGGTATTGTAATGCACCCAAAAATTTGATAACGAGATTTCACCGGAAATACATGTTTTGGGTCCCCCTGAATAAAAAAAAAGCATTTTTAGAAACAGGTCCGTGTGTGTGTGTGTGTGTGTGTGGACAGCATAGCTCAACAACGAAAAGACCGTTGAATACCAAACTTGGTATTTAAGTTTGGACCCTTCCAAGGATGCGACACGAAGATTTTAAAGAAAATTCCCCCAACAGTACCCTTTACATGGAACATTTTTCAAAATTTTTTATTTTTTTTTAAAAATGGCTCTAACGATTTTGATTAAAATATCGTATATTAAAGATATTTACCTCACAAATAAAATTTATACCTTGAATTTCCTGGGAATAACCTCTGAAGACTACTTTATTCTTGAGGAAGTTTGCATAACTGCTAAACCGTAAGAGATAGACAAATACCACACAAAAAATGTTCAGCACATTAAAACACAGAATTTATGTTATAAACGTTTTTTCGTGAAGTGGATCGTTTTTGAGATATTCCTTGTTTTTGGTTTCAGCCTTGAAAAACTTAACACTTTTCTCATACGGAAATTTGCCAACTCCTGTCCATACAAACAATATCAGATGCACTCGAAAACAAGCTATCTATCTATGTATGAACAAAGGTAGTGTACCATTGCAATGTTTTAAATGAGAGGTCGATAAATTGTACCGGTTGACGATATGGCTATTACTACCGTCAGGGACAAAAGAACAGTTCGCTACTTCAAACCTCCCTCCTTCAATCCACACGCGTGAAACGTAAAGAAACAGTGATGCACACCACATTGATACGCTATAACTCTTTTGAAACAGCGAAAACGAAAAGGAGCCTTCCAATTTCAACAGGAGTGTGAGAAACAATATTTTTACTACGTTATGCGTGAAAATGTGAAACGTCTGTATGTTCGAAAGTTTTGATTGCTGTTTACCAGTGAAACATGAAACATTACAACGTAATCACAAAGATCACAAACAACTCAGAATACCTATCTATGGGTATTTTAAAAGAATATTGGAAGAGAATCTTCTGTAAATATAATAAAGTTTAAATATTTAATGAAGCTTCGTGGTCTAGTGAAGAAATGGATTACTAATTGTATTCATTTTCCGAAACCTGAAACCTTAAATGCATCATAAATAATAATATGAGGAACCGGTAGGTATATCATACTACGGATTTAACTTTCAGGACTTGCGCGAGCAAATCAACAGCAAAATAATAGCTGAAAGTCCAGGAAATATATCTTTTGTGTAAAATAAACGAAAACAGTGAAACAAAGAAAATTCCTACCAATTTTCTCACCCCTCCCCGGCCATTTTTACAGCCAGCCCTTAATTTCATAGAATATAGGCGGCATTTACCTTTAAAACATACTGACTGTCAGCAATGTTGCAACTCCTTTACTGTTTGGGTTTGGATTGTATCATTTAATTGTGTTCATTAGAGCGACCTCTCTTTCTTTTCCTCATACTTCCGGACTCCAGGAAGGAAAAATTCCCTCAGCCGGGAATCAACCTGAGACCCCTCGTACTAGCCAGTTATATCAATGTATTAAAAATAGGAAAATCACTTAAAGCTTATGCTGATGGCCAGTTTGTTAAAACTTGTCTTAAGGCGATACTTTTGTGAAATTTGGAAACTCCATAGTATGCAAGATATTTTATTGAAATTTACGCCAATTATCATACACATTAATATTAATGTTTGTCACTATTTAAAGTCTAGATTGTATAATATTTTAACTGTCTAGATTCGTTGTTCTAATAAATTGCCTAATTGATTACATGAAGCATTGTTACAAATATTCACAAAAAATGAGTTTTACAGAATGAGTCAAGTAATATATTTATCATATATTTTTATATTGGTGTAGAAAAATTATTGCTTTTCGTAATCTCCAAAACTTGATTTTTCAAAATGTAATCATTTATTTTTCAAAATTGAAACATTATTTCGAAAATGCAAGATAAACATTCTTCTCTCATATCCTATTGAGAGGCAGTATAAACATATTGAAACAAATAAGTGAAGAATTGCATCGAGTGAAATATTTTGAGTATGGAAAAGTGTTGAGAAAAAGTTTTCGAGAAAAGAAGTTAAGAGAGCCCATTAATAATGCATGCGCATAACCATTTATAGCTTCAGTTAAATTACAGTTAAAGTAATTCAAGTGGGAAAAGCAATATATTTTCACATCGTTTTATTATTAGAACATTATTTTTTTTTTTTTTTTTTTTTTAATTTTTCAAAATTTTTGATCAGTTTTCACAGATGCATCACATTAATAAGATGGTTAATCTAATGTGCCCTAACAGTGTGAAAAATTTAAATTATCAGCACATACAATTCAAAGAAGAATACTCGTTAATCAACACATTAGCACAACATGTATGTGTGAGATTTTTTTTAAATCTGAAAATTGAAATCTAAAAGCAATTCCCGATTGACAGATGAAAACTTGTGTTCTTTTGGACATCAACACTCGTGAATTAAATTCAGATGTATGCAAAAGTACAACGTTCCAGTTGAGGTAAAGAATAAGATGAAAATCTGATGTGCTCCATTCACATTACTTTCTCTACATTTCTATCACCAATTATTGTTAAAAAGTTTGTTCTTCTATCTATATAATGCCAATCGAGGTAAACATTGACAGGAAATGGTCTTATTACTTGCTTTCTTGTGTACAATGTAGATAAAGGCTAGGCTAAAGCGATTGTCATACATTTTTTAAACAAATGGTTGCTATATGGTTGAAATCCGTTTCTTTGCATTGTCAGGAGTTAACAAATACCCGGATGAGAAAAGTTTAAATATTTTAAACCTGAAACCAATTACAAGGAACATCTCAAAAATGGTCAAATGAAGGAACATAGTTATTTATGCAACGATGCTATAATGGTAGTTATAGGGATACATCACACAAATGAGAGAAGTATTCTAATACCTATTATAAGAGAGTTGCATAAATCATTTTTTCTATGACATGTAGATATACAATAAATATTTAATATTCAGATATCCTACATAGGAAAGATGAACTCCACCGACCGCTATGCGTATTGTACGCTTGCGTCGATAACAAATGAAATTCGATTCACCGTGATAGTTGATTTGCAAGATGGAGATTGAGGTATTTTGGCCTAGTGATAATGATATGGAATTTGATTCCACGCCTCCTGATATAGGAGAGCAAAAATACTGATAAATGCATGGCATGGAGTGAACTGGCCTTGGTTGGAATAGAGCTAGCGCATGCCCTTATGATTGACATGCCTCCCTATCCGTCGGCAGCGGCTGCATTCCCAGATCAACTTCTTCCAGTCCTTCGCTGACAATTCTGTCACATTCACTTCCACTATCTCCACTGAAATTGTTGGTGTTACTTAAGTTAATAATCACACGTTCCACTGCCTCCTCTAAAATGCCTTCTTCTTTCCATGTATTTTCTATCACACCTCTCGTACGTTGAATTACTTTTTCTCATTTCTCAATAGTTGTCTCATCTATTCCTTTCAACATTAGGTCCTGTACTTCACTAAACGTAAAAAAAATATTATTTCGACTAACTTAACCCTTTACGTTGGTCCATATTAGTTCGATGGGGTTAAAATGGCAATGGTATGGAGGAGGCGAATTATGCGATGATCGTTCTTAGCAAGTTCGTGTACAACATATATTGGAAATTTATGTTTATTTATTTATCCTGGTTGGAGTTAAGACCATAACGCCTTCTCTGTCACTCTACCAGGCAATACATTAAATCCAATTCAGCAATGGTACAATGAATAAAGGAATAAAGAACAAAAGTACAATTCTATACAACGTAATAAAAACATATAAAAAGGTGCAACAAATATAAAAAATGAACTGTAAAAAAAAATTTTAAGTGAAATATTCATGTATATTGAATATTTAGAATTGAAATGCATATTACTTGCCAGCACATAAAATATTAACAACAATAAATGGAAGTAGTGAAGCATTTATAATACTAATACAGCAGCAGATTAGGTTTGATTACAAATGTATGTCCTAATTTTCTGCTTGAATGTATAATGTTCCGGTAGTCCCTTACGTCTTCAGGTAGGGAATTTCAAAGACGAGCTAAATCAGTTGTAAATGATGATGAATAGAAGGTTGTATGATGGGCAGGTGTAGTAAGAGGAAAAAGTGTCCTGAGCCAGTTTCTCGATTATGAGAGTCAGAAAAATATTTGAAGGAACATTTAGATAGCTTGGAATGCAAGAATAAAGGAGCTGATAGAGAAATGATAAAGAAAGCAATTTTCTTCTATCCCTAAGCTGGAGTCATTTAAGTGTTTTGAGCGATGGTGTAACATGATCAAATCGGCGGAGATTGCATACAAAGCGTATACATGTATTCTGAGTCCCTTGAAGTCTTAGAGTCAAATATTCAGTTAGGTTAGTAAACAGAGAGTCACAATAGTCAAAATTGGGCATCACAAGCGTTGTATTAATATTTTCTTGATTGAAGTCAGTAGAAAGGCATTTATACGTTTTAAAGTTTAGACTATTGAGAATACTTTTTTTACATGCATGTGTAATTTGCGCCTTCCAGTTTAAATTTTGAGCCATATAAATTCCAAGATTCTTTACTATATTACGAAATGGTATTTCAGAATTATTTAATGTAATATGTTGTATATTATCCATTTAGAGTTCCCAACAACCGCTCGTGTCCCATAATGACTGATTGCCTGGGACTTTCCTGGATTTAGTTGTAGTCCATGTGACCAAATCGATAGTGCATTTAAGTCTTCATTTATAGCTTTAATTGAGTTGTCTAAGTCACTAGGGTCCGTGTGCAAGTACAGTTGCAAGTCGTCAGCGAAAATATTGTGTTTACAATGTCTTATACTTTCTGTAATGTAATTTATGTAAATAGCAAACAACAAGGGCCCAAACACCGAACCTTGTGGAACACCAGTTTTTGTATTCTTCCAATGAGATCGGTTTGATCTAATTACATGCAGAATAGTCTGCTGGCGCTCAGATAAATAAGATTTAAACCATGTAACACTATTTGACACATTCAAATATTCAACTTACACACTAATAAGTCTGTATCTACTGTATCAAAAGCTTTAAAAATTCCAACAGTGTTAGTAAGGTCAATTGTATGCTGTCTGCTGCTTCACGTATGTCCTCAGTATCTTTTAGTAATGAACTAGTAACTTTAGTATTTGTATTTTTTCCCTGTCTGAAGGCGGACTGGTATTCGTTTAGGAGGTTGTTTTTGTTGAGGTAGTCTGTAATTTGTCTGTAAATTATCCATTCAAGCGCTTTGGACATGATAGGAAGGATACTAATAGGCCGATAATCATTCGGGGAATTGGGAAATTTAATTTTGGGGAGTGGAAAAACGAGGGTTGTTTCCATAGGGAAGGAAATGTATAGATTATTATTGATGCATTAAATATGAATAACAGTAGGTAGTATTATGTCGAGAATGAGCCGTATAATAATGATGTTAATGTTGTCACATACTGCGGCTTTAACAGTAATTCTCAGTACAGCTTTCTTTACGGCTAGATGAATTGGAATTTTTCACTACACGAGGGAGGGTGTTTTTGTTTCAGTTCGTCATCTTTGTTTAATGGAATGCTGGCAACATTTGTAAAGAAATCATTAAGCAAATCTAAAGGTACCTGGATGTAGTCGAGCTGATCAGTTGTTTTACCTATTCCCATTTTGTTTAGAGCATTCCAAAGTCCGGAAGTGTTAGCAGAAGTCTTTACTGCGTGATACATATATTGTCGCTTAGCATTTCTGATTGCTTGAGTTGTCTGGTTACGTATTCGTTTGTACTGCTAAAATTTTTCAATTGTTTTCTCTCTTCTGAAATTTCAACAAATTGCCTCTTTCTGTCATCAAATTACATATAGAGTCAGTCATCCAAGGAGCTGTTTTTCTCTTTACAATTCTGAATATTATAGGAGAAAATGTATCGTATAATGTTATAATGAAGTCGTTTAATAATTCATTTGTCATTTACACCGTTTTTACGTCCACATTGTATGCCACGGTATCTGTAGTGCGTTTTTTTTTTTAAGAGTGACTTCGCCAATGCGTTTTAGGTCTCTATAGGCAGCCAATGTGCCTACATTTTTGGGGCACTTGAGTGAGTAAGCAATGTATATAATGTCAAGCTATGATATTCCACCTGCTGGAAGTTGTCCATATGTCAGGACTCTGTCGGGTTTAGTGGTCACAATTAAGTCGAGCAAAGTCACAGACGTGTGAGTTTGGTGTGTTGGTTGGAGAGGAAGGATAGTTAGGTTATTAGAAAGGAACATAGTTGTCAATTGTACAGTTGAAGCAGCGTCAGTAGCCAGTACGTTTGTATTAAGGTCATCCATGAGAAGTTTCTGGAGATGAACTAATTCCATTAGCTCCAATTTTTTTTTTTTTTTTTTTCCAATTCCTCCAATTCCTTTCGGCCACTTTCTGCAGGCACCTGTACATTTCTTTTTCCGTAGCCAGTCAACCATATCTGCTTTCAGCTTTCGCATCGCAGGACCCTTATTAACTACTTCCAAATGATATGGCGCATTATCCATAACAATTACAGAAGGACCAGTTTAAGTTGGCCAACAACTGATCTTCAAACCATTCATGGTAGTCTACTGTTTTCCTGGATCAATGCAGCAGAGCATTTGGAACAAATCCAGCTGAACTCCCAGTATGCGTGATAATAATAAGCCTGCCTCCTTTACCAAGTTTTTTTCGGCATTGACCCTGCAAGTGTCATCCGTCCATCCCGTTGTGCAAGAGTGGCCTGTGTTAACCCATATTTCATCAAGCCAAATAACACGGTTAAAGTCGATCTCCCATATACTTCTTAAAAACCTACATCCGTGCACCACAATGTGTACCCTTCCCATTAACAATTTTCTGTTGGAAAAGGTGTTCCACTGAAAACCCATACTTCTTTAAAAAAAAATTAAGGAAAAAATGATGAACCACTGAAGAGAAATTAGCAGTTTTTTAATGGTTGGATATTCCCTTCTCTTGTAGTAATCGTAAACATGATGACGTATAGCATCCTTTTGAAATTCATCTAAGTTCGTCACACGTTTATCAATCTTTTTTTTTTTCTCCTCCCACCCCAAAGTCGTAAGTAGTGCTGTAGGGCCAAACTCCTCTTGTGCTTTAGATTTTTCTTTACCTACATTTACACAGTGTTTTATGCAGATTTAGCGCTGCAGCGATTCTCTCAATAACTTTCTGCACGGGAATCAGAAGACCACCATTATCGTTTTCTTTCTCAAAATATTCTCTAACTGCACATATTAGTTCCCTAGCTTGGCTTCTTATAGTTGCACCCTTCCCTTACACACGTTTATCACTCCTGTAAGACATTTTCAAATCACTCGTGATAGTTCTAGGGTGAAAACAAGAGCATGTTCGCGTGATATAAAAGATAGTAATAATTATAAATGTAAATCCTTACGGAATCACTGTGCATAACGACCGAACTTTTCAGAGATTGAAATCAACCAATCAGTTTGCAGTCAGAACAACACAATGAGAACGCGCGTATTGAACTGTCCACTGAACCCGAGATGTTGCAACGCCGATTACATCATGCCTCTAACGGTAATGCATTCTTGCACTATGATTGGTCAGACACCTGACGAGCCCCTGCTAGCTGACGACACACCCCACAAATATCAATCACAAGGAAGTTTCTCGCCGATTTATAGGTTATTGATTTCTTGTCTCTGTGATGCCATGTCTTAATCTACTTTGCTTTGATTATGTAATACTATGAGTTTAGATTCGGGAAGTTATTACATATGCTTATAATTTTATATATATATATAGTTAAATATTTTTGGAGGCTATTGAACACTCAAGATTTATCTGTAATTTTAAGCAGATTAGCAGGCAGTGAACAGCCATTAATAGGGCAACGCGCAAGCGTGAAAATCTATATCGAAATGAAAATCTGTGTGGAAATGGTATTCATTTCTATATAGATTTTTAACAGTAAATGAACACATTTCAGTATATACGTATAAAAATGTTTACGAGATAAATTGTGTGTTTTAACGGAATCTACATTTTTTATGTTGTAAGCTTTTGTCTATCTCTTACGGTTAACTAGTTATGCAATTCAGCAAAACTCATCCAGAATAAGAGGTTTACAGAGGCCATTCCCATATAATTCAAGATAATCATTTTATTTGTCTTGTAAATATGTTTAATATACAGTATTTCAATCAAAATCGTTAAGTTATTTTTGACAAAATCAAAATGTTCGGCATTTTTTCTATGTAAAGGGTAGTTTTAGGTGGGGGATTATTCTCAAAATCTTCGTGTTGAGTCCCTGGAAGATGCTAAACTTAAATACCAAGTTCGGTATTTACCCACGTTTTGCGTTATCATATTCACTGATACACGGACACACACGCCAATCTATTTCTAAAAATATTTTTGGATACAGGGGTTCCGGTGAAATCTCGGTATCGAATTTTTGGGAGGATTGCAATACCTCCTTCCCTACCTAGGTAGCATGTATTATTAGAAAAAGTAAAACTTAGTGCAAAAGTCATCTTAATTTGTATTAAGCATAAACAAACTCAAACGTGCTTTCCTTTGGCTACCTATAAAATCTCTCCTCCCAAACACATGGTAATATGCATACCGGGTTGTGTGTTCCTGGCGTTACTATGCCTCCAATCGTGATTACAATTTCGCGACTCCTGTTTTAAATAACAATGTAGGCGGCACTGTACAACTCAATACAGTTTAATGGTTATTAATTGATGCAATGCAATTTATAAAAAACTCGACATGTTTTAAACATACAAACATTTTCGGTATGTGAAGAGAAAAGGGACAGACTACTAGTTTATGCTTAGGTCTACATGAAATTCAGGTGACTACCGAATTCGAAGGTCTAAGCGTAATAGAGCACATCGCAACGATAAATTCGATATAGGATTTTATATTATTAATTATTGAAATAACAGTTACACTCAGAAACAATTGGAGCAATAGTTATTCTGATCCATAGCGTGAGGCAATTTGAGTTAAATATCAAGCATACACCAAACTTCTGATATCCACGGAAAGGCCGGATAAAACCGGATAAATACAAAACGACGACTTTAGGGCAATTTCCTCTGTACTTTCCTTTTATTATATGGTCTGTGTGCAATATCTTTGTTAGATAATTATTATGAAATAATGTAAGTATGTGATGTTTTTCAAAGCGGGATCCGTGTTGTGCTGCCTTGAACTGTAATCCTAACACATTTTTGTGATACAAGAACGATTTAAATAGGGAGATTTTCGACGAGAATTTGTGCTAGCTATATTTTGAACTAAAAGCCTGCATACGAAAGCGTAGCTCACGGAAATAACATCCTTTCTGTTTTATCAAAGAAAACATTGTAGGATAGAGGTAGTTTCCTAAAAAGCTTGTGCCTAATTCAGACGCTGTATTGTCGAAAAGTCTTTTATGTCCATTATGCATATAATCGACAGAATTGCAAT
The DNA here is from genome assembly GCA_030762935.1 of Hymenopus coronatus. Lineage (NCBI taxonomy): Eukaryota > Metazoa > Arthropoda > Insecta > Mantodea > Hymenopodidae > Hymenopus > Hymenopus coronatus. The sequence continues at coordinate 136,575,829 of CM060897.1, forward strand.
GGTCAGGGAACGTTGCTTACACACTAGTTAAATTATATTAGGTATACACAGGCTGTTATGTGTATTTATAAGAGCATATATTTGTATTTTTAAAATGTAAGTAATTAATAATGATATGAACTACATTACGTCAATATGTGCATTATTTACGGACTTATAATTTTACTTAGTAACAGTAGTATTTTTTAGGTTGGTTAGTACCTCCAAATAGGCGTGGCACACACAATATGGTACATGTTTTTCTCTGAGATAGCGGGTAGGAACGCGTAACCATGAATTGGCAGGCCTCTCTGTAACAAATGCTGTGTCGGAACTGAGTTTGTATGCTATCTTTAATGTCAATGACCCCACACTACTTAGGCCAGAAGTTCATGTTTTGAGGTGTGAAAACGTCAAAGCACTGACACCCCTTGGTCATTTTGTGGCACAGTTAAGTCCATGCAAAACATCAGATAGTAATCTGTGTGATTGGTTTGTGGGAAGACTGTTAGACAAAGAGAAAAAAAACTTCTAATATACCGAAGTGGATACACATTAAGCTACCATTTATATACGTATCTATACCCCAAACATGCTGCATAAGAGCGGATGAGTAAATTCGCCACTTCGACATTCCTGTAAAAACGGTTATATTCGGGAAAGTTTTGAAGACGCACTAGACAAGCAAGAATTATTCTGTAACGACGCGGGAATTGACAGTTGGCTCAGGAGCCTATTTCGAGGTAAATACGGCGGAACAGAAATAGTAAACATTGCTCACTTTTTCTTTCTTTCTTTTCTTTTTTCACAGCAAAAAACAATTTGCTTATGCTGTTGACCAATTACGGCTAAAATCAACAGAAACAACAAATATATTTCAGCCAAAAAATATTCTCTTTCTTGAACATCTACTTCTCAGTTTTGCTTACATAATTTAGCTAACGAAGGATCAAAATTTTCATTGGTAACTACGCTCTAAAAGAAATTGTAGAATGAGGAAGACTTTATTGTAGAAACAGATTAGGAAAAATCTAATTTGTTCTATTCACATGACTTTCTCTTGCTGTTCCGCAAACGAAAGTTTGTTATTCTTTTATCTACAGCATGCTAATCGCGATAAACATTAGCAGAATTGAAGTTATTACTTGTATCTTTGTAAATAGAACAGAAATAAGGGAATGCATCACGCTAAAGCTGTACTCAAATCTTTTAAAATCCGATCGTTATATGAAACAATTGAAATTCGGTTCTCTTTGCTTGCTAGGAGCAAACAAAACAGAGACGAAAAGAAAGATATCTTCCCGTTTGAGAAAAGTTTAAGTTGCTTAAAACTGAAACCAATATTACGGAATATCTTGGTAACGGTTATCTATACAACAAAAATGTAAATCAAATAAACTGTGTGTTTCAACGAAATCTACATTTTTTTGTGCAGTAAGTCTAAATAAGTCTTATATCTTGCGGTTTACCAGTTACACAAAAGTCACCTAGAATTACGAGGTCTTCAGTGGCTATTTGCAGGAAATTCAAACTATATATTTTGTTTGTCATAAAAATATATTTAGCATATGGTATTTTAAACAAAATCCTTAGAGCCATTTCTGAGAAAATCAAAATTTTCGAAAAATGTTCCATGTAAAGGGTAGTTGGGGGTTGGGAGATTTTTCTGAAAATTTTCGTATCGCATCCTTCGTAGATACTGAACCAAAATACCAACTTTGGTATTTAACCGACAATTCGTTTTTGAGTTATGCTTCCCAAGACACACACACACACACACACACACACACACACACACACACACACACACACACACACACACACACCTCTTTCTAAAATCCTTTCCTTTTATTCAGAGGCCCCTAAAACACGTATTTCCGGTGAAATATCGGTATAGAATTTTTTGTTTGAATACAATACCTTCTCTATCCACTATATACCTATATTATTCATACGTGCTAGAGAAAGTTAAAATGTTGATCTACTAATAACTAAAGCACCATGCACGGAAATAATTATGTTGGTATTGGCTGAATGAACATGAAGGGTATCCGAAAGGGTATTTAACCCCATTGAATAGCACATTTATGGATGCATTATCATGGAAAGTTTTTACCATGCGCGGCGTTGCAACCGAAATTAAAAGTTTCTTCAGCTGACCGGTAGTTTAATCTGACTTTCCAGCCACGATAGGTGACATTCGCAGCTGATTGTCGGTTTCCTGCTCTCTCCCATTTGTGGCCCCTCCTCTTCCATTCGAAACTTAATACATTGCCGCAGTACTATTTTCAAAACCTGGCATTTAGCTGCCACAGCATTCACCTTGCTTCCTAAACAGCTAAGGTGTTGTTAACCAACATATATTTTTGTGTTAAAGGCGAAATTAAAATACTTGTTTTCAAAACATAAATGTGTTGCGTGTTAACGAAGTGTCTTCACTGGAATATTATTAGCATTACAGTTTTATAGCAGCAGGAATAGAAAACTGAAACCTTCTCTTAGTACTTTACAACAGGAATGGTTTTCCACGAGAGAGAGAGAGAGAGAGAGAGAGAATACTTAAATAACTTCTCAGTGCCAGAAACCATATTGGGATATATAGCTTCTACTGCATTTTCTCCAGGAAACGTAGATTGTGGGCGCAAGGATGCAAAACATATGCCTACTTTTTTATTTCTCAATCGCATGTTTAGAAACATTAACATCACCGCGCATGATTATACTAATTAACTTTTACTTTCTCTAGCTGGTATGCACATACATGAGCTAAAGAAGGCATAATGTTCCACCCAAAAATGTGATGTGGAGATTTTACCGGAAAGTTGCGTCTTCAGGTCTCTTGAGTAACAAAATATAAAAAGGTCCGTCTTTGTAGTGTGTGTGTGTGTGTGTGTGTGTGTGTGTGTGTGTAGGCGCGTGTGTGTGTGTGGACAATGTAGGTCAAAAACGAAAAAGTAACTATAATTCAAAATATAAGTCGGTTAATTGGATAATATTGCAATCCTCAGGTGTTTGTAATAGAGGTATGAAGAAGAAGAAGAAGAAGAAGAAAAAAAAAAAAAGGATTGCAATCATTAAATACCAAACTTTGTGGTTATGTTTAGTAGATATCTTCCAAAGATGTTCCATGTAGATTTTCAAGAAAATCTCCCATCCCAAACTACCCTTTATATAGAAAAGTTTTTGAAACTTTTGTTTCTCTCAAAAATGGGTTCAACAATTTTGTTTAAAGTATCATATACTAAAGATATTACATCACAAATAAATATGTTTATCTTTGAATTTTCAAGGAATAGCCTCCGAAGACCTCTTTATTCTGGATCAAAATTGCTGAATGTTCCATAACTGATAAACCTAAGACATACACAAATACCTACTGCACAATGTAGATTTCGTTCAAATACATAATTTATGTCATATACGTTTTTCTTGTTGAGTTGACCGTTTTCGAGATATTCCGTGTTATTGTTATTATTATTATTATTATTATTTGGGGGGGGGAACTTTACGTTCATTAACCTGGTTGGTCATATGGGACGATGAATACAATTGGTGAAATGATGCTCAAGTTATCTCGGGGTCCATTATGCTAAAAGTTAATTCGTCTTTTCAGGATAAGGGTAAACCACTATATATAATGGTAATATATAATATATATATATATATATATATATATATATATACATATATATAATATGCATTAACCGGGTATTTCAGCCTAAGGAAGATTCGAACTGGCGACATGTTTAATGTGGGGCCGACACGCTACCACAACAACACTGCCCAGTATGGGCTCCTTGTTATTGGTTTCAATTTTAAACTGCGCTAACTCTTTTGAAACAGGAAGCCACCTTTCGTTTCGTCACTCGTTTCACTGCTGACCATACAAAGCGAACCGGACTTCCATTGATTCACATAGAGACCAACTTTTAAAAGATTGGACTATCCCTTTAGTAGATATAGATTTCCCTCCTACTTTCAAAGAAGTCAGTAATAAGACCAATGCTCCCAATGCCTATCCCGATTAGCGCGACCTATATAAAGGAATATTTTTTTCTAAGAATACTTTATATGCGGAACAAACTAGAGAAAGTCATGTGAATGGAACGCACCAGATTTTTTAAAGCTAGTAAGACATTCCCAACAGACATTTTATTATACTCATTCTGCACAGTGCTATGGGAAAACTTTTCAGACTTCTAGATGCATTTTTATCGAAGATAGATAGATCTTGAATAATAACAAAAGAAAAAAGCTGATGTGTTCCATTCACATGACTTTCTCTATATCTCTATAAATTATTATTGTTAATAGGCTTATCTTTTATTTATTTCTTGCTAATCGAGAAAAATTAGCAGAAATAGTCTTATTTCTTGCTTTATTGTAAGTAGAAGCGAAATAAGGGAGTACCATAGGTTAAAATGAAAGCTAAAAGCTGGTTGCTATGTGACTGATGTTCCTTTGTTTGTATTAACAGGAGTTGACAAATTCCTGTATGAGAGAAGTATAAGTTTTTCAAATATGAAATCAAGAAAAAGGAATATCTCAAAAACGACCAACTCCACGAAAAAATGTATATAACATAAATTGTGTGTTTTAACGTGCTCTACATTTTTTGTGGGTTAAGTTTTTGTCCATCTCTTACGGTTTAGTAGTTATGAAAAATTCATCCAGAATAAAGTAGTCTTCAGAGACTATTCCCAGAAAATTCAAAATATGCATTTTATTTGTCAGGTAAATAATTTTAATATACGATATTTTAATCAAAATCGTTAGAGCCATTTTTTAGAAAATCAAATTTTTCCAAAAAAGTTCTATGTAAAGGGTAGTTTGGGGTGGGGGGATTTTTCTCAAAATCTTCGTGTCGCATCCCTGGAAGATACTAAACTTAAATACCAATTTTGGTATTTTACCGACTTTTCGTTTTTGAGTTATCGTGTTCACAGACACACGGACACACTGACACACGGACACACAGACACGGACCTTTTTCTGAAAATACTTTTTTTGGATACAGGGGACCCTAAAACATATATTTCCGGTGAAATCTCGGGATCGAATTTTTTGGTGGAATGCAATACATTCTCTATTCACTATGTACATAGTGAGTATAGAGAAAGTAAAAATGGCTTTAAAATTTGATATTGCAATAATTTAACCAGCGCGATGTTTTAAATTAGTATCCAAAACATGTGTTACATCCGCCCATGCAGAATCCAACATTGAACATATGTATTTTAAAGTATGGCACATTTTTTGCACCGAAGATCCAAAAATCAACTTTTTTTTTAAACCAAAATCGCTAAAACGCATTTGTATCCTCTTAACTTGGCTTAAACACTGAAATATCATTATCTTTATTCGCGTCAACAAACTTCTTATTTTTTTATTACTTGATTTGCAGAAATAGTGTAATTACAAATTCCTAGCAGAACGAGGGATATACAAAAAACCGAGTCGATAGTCAGATTTTAAACGTGGGTTAGTAAGCGATTACAATATATTGGTATCCGCCTCTGCACCGTGAGAGTAGCGCTTCTGCCTCACATTCAAGAGGTCCCGAATTCGGCTCTCGGTTAGGGATTTTCTCCTTATCCTGAGTGAATGAATCGCGAGTAACTTAAAGCTTTATGGAACCCGGGCTCATTTTAACATCACTTCACCGATTTCATTTATCATCGGATAGGACCTACCAAGTTAACGAGCATTAAAGTACTATAAAGCATATTTTAAAATAAGTATTGGCAATTTCAAGACACTACCTACGGAAATTTCACAAATTGCTGAAGTCATAGATATCTTATTTGAAATAAATTGCTGTTTTACTTTTTCTATCATATATGTGATAATGTACATACTGGATACAGAAAGTGTTGTATTCCATCCAAAAATTCGATACATAGATTTCACCAGAAATACATACATATTTTCAAATCCCCTAAATTAAAATAAAAAAAATAAACATTTTTAGCAATGTGTGTTTAGGGGGAGGGTTTTGTGTGGGCAGCGTAGCTCAAAACTCGGTTAAATACCAAGCTTGGTATTTGTTCAGTATCTTCCAAGGCTGCAACACTAACATTTTCATCCCTACACCCCAACTACCCTTTACATGGAATATTTTTAGAACATTTAAATTTTCTCACAAACGGCTTTAACGAATGTTATTAAAATCCCTTAAGTTTAAGTTATTTTCATGAGAAACGAAATGCACATCTGAATTTTAGGGAATAACCTCTGAAGACCTTTTCATTCTGGATGATCTCTGTATAATTTTGCTTAACTTTTGCATAACTGGTAAATCGTAAGAGCTAGACAAAAACTTACTGCACACAACGTGTACGTCTCATTAAAACACACAAGTTATATAACCTACAGTTTTTTGTTGAGTTAACCGAGATATACCGAGTTATTGATTTCCGCTTTCAGCTACTTTAAATTATCTCAAACGGGAAGATATCTTTCTTTTCGTCTCTCTTGTTTACTCCTAGCAAACGAAGAGAACCCAATCTCAATTTTTCACTTAGCGACCGGCTTTTAAAAAATCGAACTATCGATTTAACCTAGTGTATTCTCTTTTTTCCCATCTACTAATAAAGAACTAAGTAATAAGATAACTTCTCTGCTTAAATTTTATTTATCTTGATTATCATGATGTAGACAAAATAATAATCTTTTGGAATAAAAGTCTGTTTTAGGAACCGCTAGAGAAAGTCGTGTGAATAGCACACATCAGATTGTTTAAGTATACCTTGTATACCTTGTAGATCTTGTTTTGTCTCTTAAGGTTGAACCGATAGAACATTATACAAACGTCCTAATGAACAGGCCTTCAATGGTACTCCCAGAAACTTGTGGGGTTTGAGAATGTGAAAGGATGATTTTCTTGAAAATATTCGGAAAGCTATTAAGTTCGGTATTTATCCGACTATTCGGTTTTAAGTTAATGATGTTCACATATATCTACATAAACGCATTTTACTTTATCTACACGTACTGTGTAGGGTGCATAGGGTGTATCACATCCAAAAATTTGGTACAGAGATTTCACCGGAAATACATGTTTTGAGACCTCCTGAATAAAAAAAAAAACATTTTAGAAAAATGTCCGGGTGTGTGTCTGTGTGAATGTGTGTGTGTGTGTGTGTGTGTGTCTGGGCAGCCTAGCTCACCAATGAAAAAACGCTAAATACCAAACTTGGTATTTAAGTTTGGTGTCTTTTAAGGATGCGACACGACGATTTTCAAGAAAATCCCCCCCTTCCCCAACTACCCTTTATATGTAACATTTTTCGAAATTTTTGTTTTTCTCAAAAATGGCTCAATCGATTTTGATTAAAATACCTTATGTTTAAGATATTTATCACAAATGAAATGTATATCTTTGATTTTCTGTGAATAGCCTCTGAAGACATCTTCATTCTGTATGGCTTTTGCATAGCTGGCAAACCGTAAAAGATATCAAAAGCTTACTACACAAAAAATGTAGATCTCATTAAAACAAAAATATGCTATTTATAGCCGTTTTCGAAATATTCCCCGGATTATTGGTTTCAATTTTAACCACTTTAACTTTTCTCAAACGGGAAGTCATCTATGTTTCACATAGCGACCGGCTTTTAAAGGACGAAACAATCGCGTTAGCCTGTGCATTTTCTTATTTCCCTTATACTTACAAGGAGCTAGTAATAAGACTAATACTACTTATTCTTATCTTGATTACCATGATGTAGATAACACATTAATGTTTTGAATAAAAGGGTTATATGCCTAGCAGTTAAAGGACATTATGTGAATTGAACACATATTTTTTCCCTTCTCCTTACAAGGAACCAAGTAGTAAGGACAATTTCTGCTAATGTTTATCGCGATTAGCATTATGCTGATGGAAGAATAAGCTTTTTAACAATATTTTTTACAGAGATGTAGAGAAAGTCATGTGAACGTAATACATAAGATTTTTCTAAATGTGCTTCCTTTTTGCTACAAGGGCCTCAAAACATGTATTAGTGAAATATCCACATCAAATGTTGGGCGGAATGCAATATTTCTTTTGTCTATTATGCACGTGGTAGAGAAAATTAAAAGTAAGAAGTATTTGAAATATAAACAAATAACAAAGAATGGTTAACGCCACAATAATTGTATTAATTGTACATAAATCAATTGTACATGTTTTATATATTAAGATTTGTTCTTATGTCTAACTTTACCAATTATACAAGCTATTTCGAATGATGAATGTTCAACATATAATTTTGTTTTTATTTCTTTTGGGGCGGCGGGTGGGGTCATGTTCATGTACATATCGTGTTTCAACAAAACTCAGATAATTGTGAGAAATACTTTTAAAGCATTTGACTATCGCATTAGAATCAGTTAATACAATTTCTGCTATCTTCCGTTTATCTTGATTAGCGCAAAGTAGAGAGAAGAAATCAGCTTTTATAAGAATAGTGTTTTGCAGGACAGCTAGAGAAATTTGTGTGAACGAAACACATCGGATTTTTTAAGTTCAAATAAATGTACATTTTTCTTTACAATATAAAAGAGAATACATATTTTTCCTTTATCGCTAAAAACATTCTCGAAAATTCTCAAAATTCGCGAAAAAATAAGTCTATACATAATTTCAAACCACACAAAGAGTTTAATTTTTTTGTTAATTCAACAGCTTTCTCATTTATCGTTAAAAACAAAAATGTGTATGAACATTAGAAAGTATGTTAAAGTACACGACGTGTATCACAACATTGCGTTTCATTTCACCACCACCATCATCATCATCATCATCAATTCTTGCTATTTGCTTTTTAAATATTAATTGAGCTGCCTAACCTGTCTTCCAAGCTGTCACGGTTAGAGTAGCCAATTGCCAGATGTCGACTATTTCCCTCCTGCTATATGTTCATATCACTTCCTGCTTGTGGAATCAGCTGCACTTAATGTACTAAACCCTAAAAGTGTAGGCACATCAAGTGGCACCCAAGTACAATAACTGCTACGTTCTGATGAACGGGAAGAGTAACCTGAATGTGCAATTAAGTTAAAACAATTTATTACTTGGTAGAATAGAATTAAACAAATCAACTATTTGTACTTGCCCACATAAAGCGGTATTTTAAAACGTATACTAGCCAGAACAACAATAACATGCAAAGTTAAAGCTCCGACTGGGTTATAGGAGTTGTTGCTTTTGGGCAATTTCATTCATTCTACGGCTCACGACTCACGGTGGAACAAAAGCTAAGAAAGAAGCACAACACTAACCTTGGCATAATAGTAACTCTGTGAAGATGCCAACGGATCTTATTTCCCACGAAACTTTCTCCTTGAGAAGTGAACTACTCTTCTTTCTATTGTTTCACACATTAATTTGCAAACTTACAAAGGCCATCCTGCATGCTCTTTCACTTTCGTCCAGAATTCTTAGTCGAACATACTAGTGTACAGACATGTAAATCTGATCTTTTTTTTTTTTTTTTCTGTCCCTGATCTCCCAATTTCTTTGTCAAAAGCATACAGCATAAACCATTTAAAAGCTAAATTGGCGGACTACACCAAGTTGGCTGGGGCATTTGATCACCAAAGCTATAGGATATGATCCAAATGAAACGCAGAAGCTCAATTATATTGGACGTGTTTGCAATTTGAATATAGTTTTCCAATAATTAAGTCACAAATAAATGAACACGAAGATAAATCAATATTCGAGTAAAAATCTAAGGAAGTATTTGAAGTTCTCGTGCAACGTGGTGGTGATCGAAATAAGAATTTTGATGACTTGAGTCAAAAATTTATTTTTGCTTTTTTCTTTTCTCCAGATATAGATTCTAGATTAATTTAGATCCTAGACTATTTAAATATTTTAGTGACAACAATTAAATAAATGTGCTGGCATTTTCTCTAGCACATATATAAAATGTAGATGGAGAATATATTGTACTCCACCCAATATATATATATATATATATATATATATATATATATACCGAAATTTTCCGGAAATATGTACATGTTTTGAGACCCCTGAATACCAGAAAGGAATTTGTGTGTGTGTGTGTGTGTGTGTGCGCGCGCGAAAATTCAGTTAAATACCAGATGCGATATTTACCTTCAATCTTCTAAGGATGCGACATGAAGATTTTCAAGAAAATCTCCCACTCCAAAATACCCTTTACTTAGAATATTGTTCAACATTTTCGACTCTCTCAAAAATGGCTCTAACGATTTTGGTTCAAATGTCATATATTAAATGTATTTATATGACAAATAAAATTATATGTTTAATTTCTAAGAAACAGCCACTGAAGTCCTTTGATTAGAGATAAGAGATAGATAAAAACTTGTAAACAAAAATATAGACCTCATTAGAACATAATTTATGTCCTACACAGCTTTTTTGTAGAGATGGGCATTTCCGAGATATTCCCTGTTACTGATTTCAATTTTAAAATATTGAACTTTTCTCAAACGGGAGCCCCCCCCCCCTCTCTCTCTCTCTCTCTCTCTCTCTCCCTCTCTCTCATTCCTCATCGCTTTGCAAAGAAAATAGAATGTCAATTGTTTCACACAGTGATAGTTTTTAAAATATTTTATTATCTTGCGAGCCTAGTGTACTCTCTTATTTCCCTTCTATGTACATAAAACTAACCACAAAATCGTATTTTCTGCCACTCTTTCTTTATCTTTGCGAATGTTTAACGCAGATAAACGAAAAATGTTTTGTAAGAATAGTTTGTTTGCATAACAAGTAGAGAAAGGTATGTGAGTGGAATATATTAGATTATTTATCTTCCGTTGATTCATTTAGCTCTCTTTTCATATGAAACCATTATTCTCAGATGTTTGCCAAGTATATAAAGATTTAAAGTATTTGTTAACATATACCGACGTATGATCGAAAGAAAGAAAAGTGTAAACTCTATACATAATATTTGGATTATTTAGACATTAGTTGTTCAAGTCATCAATATGCAAATGGGAGTACCTAAAGGTACAATATTTTGCAACTAAAAACTGGCGAAGACTATTTCAATCGCTCGTATCATCATTATTAAATATTGTTATAAAATGGAGAATTTACAAGTAAGCTGATTGTACATGGTAATGTATGTAATATTATTTGTATGGTGGTTAGGTTGGCAACTCTGAATTTGGAACAAAGCATCCGATTCAGTTTGCTCTATCAATATTCATATCCTGCATTGGCAAATGTGCCTTTTTACAATAATTGTAAACAATTTCTGATAAATGTGGGGAAAATGCAAACTGGTCTCCTTAACATTTATCCAGCAACAAGGTGAAGGTTCACCATAATCAGTAATTGTGGAGCATTTGCCGTATTTCCGATTATTAATGTAACACACATAATAGTATCAGCTAGCACACTGATTTTTCAAACAGCTGACTATTGCGTTAGCTTCTTGTTCTTTACGCAAAATAGTGCAACAATTTCTTTAGAATATTTGTATGGTTCACAGCAAATAGATAGAATACGCTTTTGTGAGAATAATTTGTACAATATAAAATAACTGTAGAGAAAGTCATGATCGTTACACATTAGATAGTTATTTAAAATAGTTTATGGTCTCGATATAATTCGATCGTATCGTGTTCGTCGGTGGTTCTACTGCTTTCTAGATACTAAAATACACAAGCATTTATTTTCGTATTCATACTTTCTAAAAGAAACACTTTTAATTCCCATACAGTGAGCGTGTTCGGATCCTGGTTATTTATCGCTTTAGATCCCCATGCCCTTTATCTAATTAGGCTATTCGTTATCAGATGAACATACCAGGTTAAGTCGGGTAGCTCAGCTGATTCGGCGCTGGCCTACTGAACTCAAGGTCGTGGCATGTAAAAAAAAAAAACTCCTGAGGGATGAAACTCCGGTACATCGGCGGAGCTAAAAAGACCCTGACAAGTGACAACGCCGTTAACAAACAAATAATTATATTGAATGCTAGGCTAAAGAAGTTTGAACGTAAAGAATGATAAAATATAAATCAATAATAATAATAATAATAATAATAATATATTGCTGAGGAAAACTTGGCAAATTTGCGAACCCAAATATTTATATGCAAATAAAGGGAGCAAATCACTTCTCGCTTTCTGAAACAAATGCATTTAAAACCTGAAACTATAACCTTTCATACAGTGTTCGAAGCAACATTCAACTACTATCCGTCTGAATGCAATTTAGCTTCATAGCAAACGCTGCAAATGCTCATATTTGACAAACTATTAAGGCAATATGGGCAGCGGGGTTTTAGTTGACAAATTACAAACACACTGTATTAGCAGTATATTGTCAGAGACGATTTAGCAACCTGTATTTATGAAACTGTTCAATAAAGGTGATCTATCCAAGGGTCCATGGACAATATCACTTTCACTGCAACATCAAAAACATTGCAGCAAGACTTTTAAAAGGTAGTAGCAATGTGTTGACTTATTTTTGGGAGCACTTATATATATATATATATATATATATATATATATATATATACATGCATACATACATACATACATATATACATACACATGCACACGCGCTTTCACTCCCTCACTCATACTTCTAGATCTAAGGAGGATGCGGAACACTGCTGGTTGAAGAAAAGGTCCTTCCTCCAGTCGGGAATGGACCTGTGACCTCTGGATGCTAACCACCAGACCACAGAGGTCTGAATGATGAGCTAATGACTGAAATTCCGTTCCCTTTACCTGGCCAGTAGAAAGAAAAATGAAAGGCTTCCCATTTGAGAATAATAGAAATATGTTAAAATTGACACCCAAAAGGGAAAAAGAAATTTCTCGGAAGTAGTTAACTACATAAAATCATTTGACAAAAAGTTTCTTTTACCGAGAACAAACAATAAAAACATCAATTTTAAAGTTTAACCGGTAACCCATTCATTCTAACAGAGATACACGCTCAGGTTCTCTGAAAGTGAGGCAGGAAGTGAGGAAGTGGGCATGTTTGTTATGCTATATTTTTTCACAAAATTTAATAATAAGGGAGATTTAAAATAAGAACTGAAGCTTTCCTGGCGACGTTAATTCAAAATCTTCTCGGGCTTCTAGCCAGGTAAAAACTTGGCTTGACACCAACGTTTCGAAGAAGTGCATCTTCCTCGTCTTCAGGGTGAACTGATGACCCTGAAGACGAGGAAGATGCACTTCTTCGAAACGTTGGTGTCAAGCCAAGTTTTTACCTGGCTAGAAGCCCGAGAAGATTTTGAATTAATAAGGGAGATATTTCGATTTTTTAGCTCCTCTCTCATTGTAACTCATTCCCCTTCAGAATAAGTGATAAAGATACCCGTATAGCACAAGCTATATACGTAGTATCATCCCAGTCAATTCAGCAGTTCTTCACAGACAATATTAATAGAAACAAAAATAGAAAAGTGCAAAAATACCAATGTTTTCTTTCTCTATACGTACTATGTTCATAGTGTATAGAGGAAGTATTGTATTCCACCCAAAAATTCGACACCGATATTTCACCGGAAATACATGTTTTAGGACCCCCTGGATCCAAAAAAGCATTTTTACAAAAAGGTCCGTATGTATATGTATCTGTGCGTGTGTGTCTGTGGACAGCATAACTCAGAAACGAAAAGACCGTTAAATACCAAACTTGCAAGGATGCGACACGAAGATTTTCAAGAAAATCCCCTCAACCTTAACTACCCTTTACATGGAACTTATTTCGAAAATTTGATTTTATAAAAAAGGGCTGTAATGATTTTGATTAAAATATCGTATATTAAAGATATTTACCTGACAAATAAAATGTATATCTTGAATTTTCTGGGAATAGCTTCTAAAAGACCTGTTTATTCTGGATGAATTTTGCTTAATTTGGAATAACTAGTAAACTGTAAGAGATGACAAAAACTTACAACACAAAAAATTTAGATCTCTTTAAAATACACTAGTTATGTCATATGCACTTTTTTATGTTTTTTTTTTGTTTGTTTGTTTTGTTTTTTCGTGGAACTTACCATTTTCGAGGTATTGCTTGTTATTATTTTCAATTATGAAGTACTTAAAACTTTTCTCAGACGGAAGTGTCCGTTTTTCTTTTGTTCTACTCCTGGCCAAGCAAAGAAGCGATTTGCAATGACAATCGCATAACGACAGCTTTTAAAACATTTGACTATCACTTTAGCCTAGTGTATTACCTTAGTGCGATTCTACTTATAAGGAACTAAGTAATAAAATTCTACTAATGGTTATCTCGATTAGCATGGTGTTGAAAGAATAATCTTTCGTAAGAAGTTTGTTTGTTCAGTAGCTAGAGAAAGTAATGTAAATGTAACACATCAGATTTTTTTTTGTTTCGAGCATTCTATTGTACCGAAATGTGGTCGACAATCGAAAATTGCCTAGAAAGTTTAGGTCACATTTTTAATATCAACAAAAGCATCTACTTGTACAGTCCTATTTCTATGTTGTCATTCAGATAAGCGGCTTGAGTGCACAATAAGCCGCTTAATGACGTTCAACAGACCCAACTTCATTGAATGCATGATCGGCAATAGAATTTTGGGCTGGTAGTCTCGAGGTTCAATGTCAAAGGCTTGACAACAACGGCGGTCGTTTAACTCCTCTGTATGTACCACACCTGTCGCTACTGGCAGTACAAAGGAAGTTTTGAGTCCGGTATAATACATAAATATACTTTTGGTGAGCAATGGGTACCAGCTGTTCAGAGCATTGTACAATATAGCATTTTCCTTTTTGCTTCTACATGAGTGTCACTAATGAGCCGCCGAAGATATGCTGTCACGCATCAAACATCTGTCAATTATTCTAATGTTGGTGTGGTTACAAACGAATTAATATACAGTGTATTATTACATGATGCAATGCGGATTGATCTCGTGCGTTAGATTAATGCACCAAGAGAAGCATATAATCACAAATACTTATTCTAATAAGAATTGTCCCAAGCTTCTGTTTTAGACGATGTTTAAGGCATTACAATCATAACACTGCTTAACGTTTCCCTATAATAGCTCAAAATATAGGCATATTTTCTTAGCGATAATGGACCAGAAGATACTACCACTGTTAGAGTTTTGGATTTTCAATTAAAAGGATACTAATTTGGATACGACCAAGAGGGATAGCACATGTGTAACTGTAATTGAAACACTCTAAGGCAAGCTGTAACAGCTTGGTGCGCGCCAAAAGAGCAGCGAGTAACTCTCAGGGGGTATACCTGCAATATGGCACAGCATTGAGGTCAAGGTATCGCCACGGCTGAATCAAGACCACGCTCTCCCTCCAACTCTGCTCGGAGCGTTGTGATTCAGTACGCTAGTGCATTCTTACTCTGAATGGAACAGCCTGCTCTAAGGCGATTGGATGTTAAATAACAAGTGTGAATGCTGACTATACTAATCAAGCCCCTACACGCCTAGCTGCGCAGACCAGATTATGTGTCGTAATATGAAGTCTGGAGGAGGGCAAAAGACTCCATAGGTCGCGCGCAATACATTGGTTGTAATGGGAAAACAATGAAATTAAAAATAACTATAATTACGTCATAAGGATACCCGAGTAGGAAATAACTGCGTCAACACGTTCTTTATGATCGTTAGCATCTACGCACAGGGATTAGACCTTGAATATCCTGTTGGAAGTTGAATAAAATCATTTGACTAGGCGAAATTTCATACCACTATTGAACAAAACAGAAGTAAATATCATTCAGCTTGAATATCGCATACCTGCATTTAAAGTGTTTTACTAACACGATGTAAGCATCACAGAAAGCATAATTCAGCATTAATTCCCTTTTCTCAGTTTCTTCTCAGTGATTCCATGTATACAGGATGTTTCAAAAATACGGGGCATAATTTCAGGTATTTATTTCCCACAAGAAGACAATCAAAAGAGTTCATTAGAACATGTGTCCGGAAATGCTTCATTTCCGAGTTATGGCCTTCACAACATTGGAATTCACTGGAACGTTTTTTTTTTTTTTTTGTTTTTTTTTTTTTTTTCCCCGCAGGTCTTTGCCGTCAAAGGAGACATTAGGAGGGCGCTCTGATAGTTCATTCTGAGGAAGGTTACATTCAGTGTTCTTTAGGCGTTAAGACTGTGCGACATGTATTCAAATCAAGAGCTGCCAGAGATACACTTCATGTACGGTAAGGCGGACGGCAATGCTGCGCTGGCTCGTCGTTTGTACCAGGAGAGATACCCACAGCGACAATGTCCAGATCGGAAGACATTTGTACGTCTCCATTCCCGTCTGTGCGAGTATGGAACATTCACCTCTCCTGGTTTGGGAAGGGGACGACCAAGATCTACAACTCCAGAAGTGCAGGAGGAGATTCTGGAGGCTGTGGACAGGACTCCTTCTATCAGCACACAACGGTTAGCGTTGCAAGTCAATGTTCCTCATACGACTGTCTGGAGACTGCTGAACGAGTATCAATTGTATCCTTATCATTTGCAACGTGTACAAGCCCTGTCACCAGCAGATTACCCTGCACGAGTTAGGTTCTGTCAGTGGTTCTTGCAGCAGTGTAGTGTAAATCCGAACTTTTCTGCCGTCGTATTATTTACAGATGAAGCACAGTTCACAAGAGATGACATAACAAATTTCCACAATCAGCTTGTATGGTCGCATGAAAACCCACGTGCAACTGTTGTATCTCATCACCAGGTGCGGTTCTCCCTCAACATGTGGGCCGGTATCATCGGTGATCGATTAGTTGGACCCCATGTACTTGTAAACAAATTTACGGGGCAGGCGTACACAAGCTTCCTGGAAAACACCATACCTGACGTTTTCGAAGACACTCCACTGATCAATCATCATCACATTCACTTCTTGCATGATGGCGCTCCTGCACACTTCAGTCTTACGGCTCGCCGGTACTTGGATCGAAGGTTTCCTGATCGATGGATAGGTAGAGGTGGCCCAATTGCTTGGCCTCCACGCTCACCTGATCTGAACCCTCTCGATTTCTACTTGTGGGGCCATTTAAAATCATTGGTTTATTCGTCTCCGGTGCCGGATTTGGAATCCCTTCGGAATCGAATTGTGGCAAGTTGTGAGGACATACGCAATACTCCTGGAGTTTGGGATCGTGTTCGCAGGTCAATGACACATCGATGTGAAGTCTGTATTCAAGCAGGAGGTGGACATTTTGAACATCTGTAATCACAACAACCTGCGGAAAGAAAAACGTTCCAATGAATTTCAATGTTGTGAAGGCCATAATTTGGAAATGAAGCATTTCCGGACACATGTTATAATGAATTAATTTGATTGTCTACATGTGGGAAATACATACCTGAAATTATGCCCCGTATGTTTGAAACATCCTGTACTTTCTCCTTTTTACTTTAATGCACAAAGTCGTCAATAAGAATTATAAGGAGGGTTTGTTAAGAGTGTCACTTTACTAGTGGTCAAAATGCTAAATTAAAAATGAAAAATATGCTAGGTTCGATTCTAGGCTGATGAAGCTATTCTTATTCCCCACCCATAAGAGTCTGTAAATATGAATGCGATACTGAATGTGTGTTAAATTAATCAGTTTTAATGTACACCTCAAATTTAAGCAGTCGTTATAGAAGGTCACCCATAATAATAAATAAATTCTTAAAAAACACAATCTCTCAAGCAGTGAATGGCCTGATATGATCAAAATAAATGCCATGGTACCACCAATTCGATCGATCCTGGGACGTTTTTCTAGCAGAAGTTATTTCAGACCTGCGACGAATTTGAAACCCTTTCTCACATGCTAGGGAATGTCCTCGGGGACAACTACTCCGCTCCAAGAGGTATGGCAGTGTAAGAACTCTGCTAGCAAATGGTCTCCGCTCTAAGGGGTTGGAAGTGCAGTGCATCGCTGATGACAACAGCAGGCGTATAGACATCTGCATTAACAGAAAGAGAAGGAATTATAGGTCAAATAATCAGGTTTGAACAGACAATCTCACAGCCTAAAGAAGTTGATGAAAAGAAGAGTATGAGCCAACAATTCTATATTTTCTAGAAAAAATACCAAATTCAAAACTTTTGGTGCACGAGGAACTATTAAAAACATTTCTTTCATGGAGAGAAAAATATAAATTATAAAAAAGAATAGCTTATCATAATGACACAAATATAATAACATTTTCCGTAACCATCATGATAGAAAACTAATTGTTTAATTATACGGTAACTTCATGTAAATTGGAACTTCTGTTCCTATGGAGTATTATCAGAATTTGTACTCCTATCTGTTATTTTTTATTATTTTTTTTATTATTATTATTATTATTATAATTTTATCAAGTTTTCTTTACAAAATATTTGTTTTTATGTGATTATTTCACGTTTTAAGTATACTGTGTATTTTGGCTTACCCTAAATACGGTCAGATGGTTAAATCATAAAAAATATAACAGCAATAACAATAATAATAATAATAATCAACAGCATCATTTGAATTCCCAGATTTTGCATGAATGTATTTTACCATAAATAAGTTTCCAGACTATTTCGCTTTTATCAGTTACTAATTTAAACAATTACTCTACCAGTTACCTACAGTAGAGGGAATATTGCATTAGGTTTAAAATTTCATTTTTTAAGTTACTCTGGAAATAAGACGCTATGAAGGTCCCCAAAATTAAAGTAGAAAAGAACCCGCACGCAGGCCTATGTGTGTGTGCGTGCATGCGTGCGTAGAGAGAGAGAGAGAGAGAGAGAGAGAGAGAGAGAGAGACAAAGGCGTTGCTCGTTAATGAAATACGGAATAGTTACCGAACTACAAGCTCTGTCGGTTGCTTTCAAAGACTCAAGGCGAGATTTTCAAAGCAACTACATCCAAAACAACCCTTACATGGTATATTTTCGTTATATTTTACTCTCAAAACGGCTCAAACGAAAACGAAAGTATTCGTCACATGTTTGAGATAATGAATGAAAGTAACTTGAACTCTACATTTTATTGAATTTTCTATAACCAGAAAATTATGTGTGTGCATGTGTATATGTATGTACGTGTATTTATGTACACAAGATAATGTGAACTGGTCCTGTAGTTTTGTAGTTTTCTGGATTTCGTAGAGTAGTGTCCTTTTTAGATGAAGAACCAAAAGAGCGGGTGAAAGCTGAACCCAACCGGTTTCAGAGAAGCTGTATAAGGATGACTCATTTTCCAACTGTGATGTGTGTAGGACCTCAACCTGTTTTGTTTAAGGTGACACGCCGTACTTTACAGCTTGGCTCATCCTCAATAATTTTAAAAGGGCATCCTACCGTAGAGTATTTTTTCTTTAATCGTCTCTTCAATAAACAATGCGCATAAGAGTTTTAGCATATTTCACCCATTAATAGCGCAAAAGCCCTTCTGTCTTCTACATTGCACTCGTTAGCTTAAAGTGTTTCATTCCTATGACATACATACCACGGGCCTGCAAGTTACTTGTAGGATTTGTGGAGGGCAGTGAAGTTTGTTGGAAGGATGTTGTGCATCTTAACCCCCCCCCCCTCTGCAGCTCTTAAACGCTTATCAATTTACCACGTGAGCAAATTATATCCTTAATATAGCCTCTCTATCAGGCTTTTACTTGCCGTAAATCTACGATACGGGACCCATGACTTTACTTCCCTTCCAAAGGAAGCCATGCTAAGGATTTTTACGCCCGAAAAAAATCCACCGTCCTCCGCCGGGTATATGTAGTTAGCATGGGAACCATTACACCACGGAGGGCGACATCCAACTAATCATGAACTCTATAATACCAGTGCGACTGCCTCCGTGGTCGTGTGGTCAGCGAAGAGACTTTTCACCCGGAGGTCCCGGGATCGATTCCCTATCCCCCACAGAGTCTGGGAGTATGTGTGTGAGGGTGAATATGTGTTTGTGTTTAATTATATTAACTGATAAAACTAATGGCAATAACCTACTGTGATCAGATGAGTCACAACCTTTGAAGCTCTGTATCAAATCGAGCTTATCAACTTTTGAGAAGTTCTAGATTATCATGTAAGTAACTCTCATCAATGAAATGACAAAAATCACTTCAAGTTACGGTTTCCCATTTGTGAAAGGAAGAACTCGTCCAAAACATCAGTATAAAATTTGCCAGTAACAGTAGCCTCCTCAGATAAGAATAAATCAGTAACCTGATCATGCTTTATGCCAGACCACACATTCGCCTTCGGATTACCTTTTCCCAAAGGACACTATCTCTAGAAATTCAGGGTTATTCTCTAATGTTGTTAAGGAATGTCGAATTGCAAAAATAGCTAACCAATTGCTACGCGGTATCCGGTATTCTACAACTTCTTAACAAAACAATTTTGTAGAAATAATGATGTGTTTGTTGAATAAGAAAACTGGTGCCCCACATGCTAACGCTTTTACTATATAATAAATGAATCATTTTAATACTGCTCTAAGAGGATAAACTTGATACAAGTTGCACATTTTAATTGTCAAATGCTTATTTATTAGCTGCAGTAAAATATTACATGCTACGCACTTGAGTAGCCAATGTCCTGTGCGATTGCATAAGTGAATCGGCAATTTTAGAAGCAACGTTAACTCTACAATCCTAAATATTTAAAAAATGACCACCCCCCAAAAAAAAAAACTTTATGAAAATATGACAGTAGCTACTTCAGTGGAAATTTAAAGAGACCGTTAAACGGATTATTTCACATTTTAATTATCAAATGTATTTATTCGTTGCATCGTAAAATATAAAATTATGTCATGCCTGTTGCACAGTGAAATAACTGAAACTCTTCAAAACTTTGGGCAATATACCTTATACCTTTAGTTTTTTCTAAATATAAACTATTCCAGGAATAAAGCAGCTTAAAGAGGACTTCGGGCTGATAAAAAAAATTTGATGTGTTACACTCACATGACTTTCTCTAGCTGCTCTACAAACCTCCTATAAAAGATTATTCTTCTTTGTACACAATGCTAATGGAGATAAATATTAGCAGAATGTTCTTATTACTTAGTTCCTTATAAGTAGAGGGGAACAAGGGAATGCACTATGCTAAAGTGGTTGCCAAATGTTTTAAAAGCTATCCTTACGTGATTGTCATTGCAAACCACTTCTTTGCTTGGCCAGGAGTAGAATAAAAGAATAACGGACACTTCCTGTCTGAGAAAAGTTCAAGTACTTCACAATTGAAACACATAACAAGGAATATCTCGGAAACGGTTACCTCCACAACAAAAACGTAAAGACATAAATTCTGTGTTTGGTCGTGATGTACATTTTTTGTGTATTGAGTTTTTTTCTCTGTCTTACGGTTTAGCAGTTAAGCTAGTTAAGTTAAGTTCGGCAAAATTCATCCAGAATAAAGAGGTCTTCAGAGGCTATTCCCAAAAATTCGAGATTTACATTTTATTTCGGACATAAATAGCTTTAATATACGGGATTTTAATCAAAATCGTTAGAGCCATTTTTAAGAAAATCAACATTTTCGAAATTTTTTCCACGTAAAGGGTAGTTTTTGGTGGGGGGATTTTTTTTTGAAAAACTTCGTGTCGCATCCTTGGAAGATACTAAACCTAAATACCAAGTTTGGTATTTAACGGTCTTTTCATTTTGGGGCTATGCTGTCCACAAACACACACAAACACACAGACATACACACACGGACCTTTTTTTAAAAAAAAAAACTTCGGACTGAGGGGACCCCAAAACATACAATTCCGTGAAACCTCGGTATCCAATTTTTGGGTGCATTACAATACCTTCTCCAACCCTATGTACATTGTACATAGAGAAAGTAAAAAACAACTTATATTTCGAAAAAACTGGAAGAAAAATATAAAAGAAAAAACGAAGCACTTGCGGAAACGGAGTTCATAGGACGAATTTCTTTATCCACATGTTTTTAATTGCTTTCCTTTGTGTGCGGGTGTGAAAAAGAAACCACTGGTTGGAGTAACTGTCGCAAAGTAGATAAACTTACGACCGTCGTCGCAGCGTCTTATAATATCGCGATAGCTGCCTTTTCACTTGTAGGAGCACATACCACATGCGCACAAAATATATATAAAACAGAAAATGTATATAACATTATTAGCTTACGAAAGCGAGGTAAAGTAAATATTCAAGGGTAGAAATAAGCATAAATACAAGTTGTTGTAACTTAGGTAATTAAGGTGAGGCGAGCTAGCGGAATTCCAGGTATTAGTTCACCAACCACCATCCGCTGAGCACAGGGTTTAGGCTAAAGAATGTATGGTAGAAAAGAAAAGACATATAAAGATGTAAGACAGGAATAGTGACTTGTCTTCCAAGTAGCATAGGGAGTTGGAAAACATACAAAGCAAGCATAATGTTAAGGTGAGAAGGAACCACTCTGTATTTCCAAACCCGTCATGTGCACGCTATGACGTCAAAACTTGTCACAATTTATTCTCATAACTTGCGAGGTGATGCTAACAAAGAACCAATAAGAAATGCTGTTACATTTTATGGCGCGCATGTTTGAGTCACCTAGGAACAGTATTTAAAGCAACGCAAATCTCTTATGTGGGTACACTCTTACTCTACTCTATAACCATCTCGCCTGAGCTTGCGTTCACGTCACATTGTGTCGCGTTTTGGGGTGAGGGATGTGCAGAGGGTTAGGTTAGGCTCCTCATTAATAATTAAGTTCCTTTTGTAAGGAACAAGCTCTCCGCCTGTTTAAATCCATCATACTATAGTTTCAAGTCGTAAGGGATTATGCAATGGTTTTAATAATAGCCTCACCCACAAACCCCTGAGATAAGTTTAATTAGGAGATCAGGAGAGGAACCTACATCAACGCCGGAGCTGAGGGCACTGCAGGTACGAGACATCGATCCCCGCGATACATTCTGTATTCCAGGGTTCTATACTACTCGTCTGGGTCGGAGCACTCGTATGTACTCAACTACAAACTTCGGAGCCTGACTAAAGGGGAAGGTGATAGCCAATGCTCTTGCCCTTCCATTCCAACATTTGATTCGGCCGTAACAAGTTTCCCACAATGATGAAAGCTATTGCATACTGCAGGCATACCCCTATGAATAACTCAGCGCTCTTTGACGCGCAGCCCAACAAAAACAAGCTGTTTCATAGCACCACCTCTGATTGACTCTCTTTCTTACAAGACTTTACTCCATCGCACGACAGCTCACGGGGAACCTTGGCCTACCGCCCGGCCGCTGCGTCCCCCATCTCGGTCCACTACAGACGTCATGGATGGGGTGCAGTATTGGAGGGTGAGACGTGGTCAGCGCCTCGAATCCCCCCGGCCGGTTAATGCGGTCCTCATGACCTGGAGCCGCTACTTCTCCATCAAGTAGCTCCTCAATTGGCCCCCCAGGGACCTTACGAGGCTGAGTGCACCCCGGGCCAGGTCTCCCAGCGAGGGAAAAATCCCCACGCCGGTACTGGTGATCGAACCCAGGTCTCCCGCTTGGTAAGTAGCAACGCTACCACCGCGCTAAGGAGACGACCGTCTTACAAGACTTGGCAATATTAAAAAAAATATTACGCGTCAATGAAGTTCAGTTATCTTTCACTACTCTCTCGTTCTTTCTCTCCCTCTCTGTCATGTTATTTGCGGGTACAAAGAGAAATTAAGCATGCTGCGAAGCTTGAGGAGACGAAATGAGACCTCAGCTGCTATATGAGTATGTCTGCAATTGCAACAATAATTCTATTGCACGAAGCCCATACACCTGCTGGTCTCAAACCTACATACCTGCAACGGGTGAGAATGATCATCTAACTAGTAACAGTAGTTCAAGTAGTCAGCACCATGCGCACCCTATTCGGAATGTTGGTTTTGGTGTTCCACAATTCGCTACCAACACTCGGCGAGTGAGCACCATTCTTATACTTGGCGAAAAAATAGCATATTCTTGGGAGGTCTTGAAACAATGCGCATTCTGTACCATCACGATCCAAACCACTGAGTCATAGCGCATGCGCTAATAAGGCATACAAATGCCTTTCAAGTTCGAAGTGATGGAGTTATGCTTTAGTGTTCTAACTCCATTTTGTTTCTGAATAACAGTAAGCATTGTATTGCTATAGAAATTATTACCAGCTAAAGTGAACAGGAAGCATTTGAGGTAACTATTTTAATAAATGGCGAAAGCTGTATATATATATATATATATATATACTATATCTATATAGTGTTGGGTTATTTCTTAATGAAATCCGTCCGATTTTATAGCGTTAGCGATGCCTTTTTCTTCTCTTTATCTTACAACTAACACTAAAGAAAGATTTCCACTTTCAAGTAAAAGTAGACACACGAACTCAGTAAACAAAATCGATATTACCAATTAGTCTTCAACATGCAACGCGATATTTACTTATCTGCTTATCCTTATTGTTCTTGCAAATAGACGTGACTACTGTTAACATGAAGAACATTTCTTCAAAATGTCATTCAGTTTTCCAGGTTTCAGGAGTAACATTTATGAAAAGAAACTCTCTCGTAAATCCTTCGAAACCTCAAGTTCAGAGATGTCCTCATTATGACTCCGCTGAGTACCTCCAGGTTAATATCGCTCAAGAATTTTGGACCCTTCCACAACAACTCCAAAGTGCACAGTTGGTATAGAAACACTGCACGAGTGAGGCAGACCGTAGCGTTATCGGTAGTAGAGACATGTTACCAATATTGTAAATAAGTAGTCTCTTGTATCTCTGATACCCGGTTTGAATAAAGCACTTCAATTTATTTGGAGTGATATATAACCAACATAGAACACTGGTCGAGTCACACCATAAGTATATTTTAATCTGTTTGCTTAGCTTTAACAGTCGTGAAAGCAGCAATGCTCCACACAGTTCTAATCTAGGCAGTGATTGTTGCTTGACAGGACCTACTCCAGATTTAGAAGTAATAAGAGTAACAACCTCAGAATCATCAGTAAATATAAACAGGCACCATAGGCTCGTTCACAAGCATCACAGAAGCCATGAAGTTTAATTATTTTTAGGTTGGCAGCAGGCATTATCTTCCAATCAATATAAACATTATTTAAACAGTGTAGATTATCATGTGTTTTGCTCCATTCGTTTTGAGTTTGTAACAGTAGCTCCTCATCCCAGGGTGAATTCAAATACCACACCTTTTACATAAATATCTTGCACTTAATAACTAACTACTGGAGCCGGTAAGCCAAGTGGTTCAAAGTTGGATGAAATTTAAGACAAAAGGCTTCGTTAAGTTGGCTTCTTCAATGGTTTCATAGTAAGGTAAAAAACGAGAACTGTCAGTACTTGGATGCCAAAGCATCAGGTTGTTCACGATCACCAATCGGTTTGCAGTTAGTTTGCCTTTCTTGTAAGTGAGGTTCAACATTATGTAATAGCTCTTCATGGCTTGAAGACCAATTTCTTAGTGAAAAACCAGCAGATGCAAGTATCTCAATAAGCTGAGTAGCTGCTCCTTCCAAGTAATCATCAACTTAACCACAGCGCAATGCCTCAGCAGCAATAGGATTGGATTTTTCATTTTCATCAGCTAGTTGCTTCAGAAATCTTGTGGCGAGAAAGCTGGTGGGGCCAGGTGACATATAAGTTTATAACATTTCAATTCTTGATCTACAGTACTTTCCAAAGTATCTTCTGTAGGCATCTATCTCTAGGGTCGAATATTACCTGCCGAAACTTTTTTGTGATATATACAGTCATAGCAATAGGATATTTTCTGAACCTTAGAACAATAGAATATAGATCCTCCTGAATAACAGGACCTACACAAATGAGATAATTTAAAGAGTAATTATTTGAAGATTTAGCAGACCCATCAAAGACTATCCAAAGCTTTGTACTAGAACTATTGGGCTTGAACACTTGCATAGTGTGGAATAAAGAATTCAACAGGTTGACGAGGAATGTTACATAGTTCCATGCGTACCAATTCAATATACTCCTCCATAAACTTTACGTGCTCATAATGCAGACTTTTATTGGAATAAAATGTCGTTTCAAGTAAGCTCATTATTCTCTTTGCCTGATCAAAGGAATTAACAATGAACCCGCTTATAAGACTGTAAAATAAAAGACAAATATATAACGAAAGAACGAAATAAGAAATTTAATTGAAATAATTATAAATGTGAATTTGTAAATCTTATATATATATATATATATATATATATATATATATATATATATATATATAAGATTTATATATACAGAGAGAGAGGGAGAGAAAGAAAGAAATGGGTTAGAATAAGAAAATGTAACTAGTTTATATTTTGCTGCCAGAAAGCGTGTATACGAAGGACATCTGTGAGCACAAAAGCTAAAGGAAATTTGATGCATGGGCGTTCAAAAATGTATCCAGTCGTAACGGATGGGCTTATTGCACTCCCGAAGAGATGAAAATCGCAAGAATGTACCGTTAGGTTTCTCTGGAAACCCTTGAGAAGGTAGTTAGCATGGGGAAGCCCTAAGATTTGGCAGACCAATGAAACCATAGCATTTGAAATAATGGAGAAATAACCGTTTGTTAGCAGTTGTAATTCTGGAAAAGCAATTAAAATTTTGGAAGTGGGGATGTTTTTGACAAAATGCCCGAGAGGAATGATCACTCTGAAAAACGATTTCAGCCGGGGAGGCACGCGGATTTTTATACACCGGGGAGTAAAGTAAAATAACAAAGCACGCGATGCGCAGGAGAGGTCGCGGTATCGTTAATAAAATATGTGGCTCTGTTCTATGTCGGACTGTAGGGTTATGGAATCATTGGAAATGAACAAATAAATAATGTGCCAAATCACGAAAAACCGTCTCTGTTTATCTCTTTTTATCAACGCCGAGACCACAATTAACGGCATTTCAGGTTTCTTGAAATGGACCACGCCCTGGGATACTACAAGATAGAGAAATCGGCGCCAACACCTGCAGAGGGGATTTGTCAGACATCAGGTAGGAGTTGAAAACAACAAACGAGTCCCCAAATCTGACAGGACCGGTGCACCAATCATAACCTCCAGATATACAGGAAGTCTAACTATAAATCTGCCTTCTGGGGTTCTAGTTGTGTTTTCTAAAAGGTGTTGTTCCCAAAATCTATCTTCCCTAGTTTGTGTGATGAAATGAATTTCTTCTAACTCCTAAAATGTACGTAGTTGATCACCAAGCATATCAGTTATGCTTAAGACAGCTGGCCACATTCTTTGGAGAGGGTGAATGTTGTGGCATTTGGCCTGACAGAACATAACCAAACATTGTGTTCAGCAGGGTTGTATAACCAAAACGTTTAATGGATTGGCCAACAACCACCTCAAAATATATATCTGCGCACAATAACAAATCAACCTTGGCAGGTTTTTGGAACATAGTATCAGTTAACTTGATTTCCTCAGACAAACTCCAGTCTATAAAATCAACAGGTTTAGCGGGTATGGGACCAGTGAGATTCTCTAAAACTGCACATTTAAACTTGAATTTAGCGCTATTAGTCTTAGATTTAATATATCCAATGTGCATGTATGCATTACACTTGCCTCTTGAGTGCCATTGATTCCACTCACTGCAAAGTTGGTTTTTGCCAGTGAAATTCCAAGTCTTTTGGTCAGGTTTCGAGAGATAAATGACATCTGACTCTCGGGATCCAGTAAGCATCGACATTCAACACACTGTCACTTTTATCTTTAGTATTCACAAGCAAAGTTGGTTATAAAGTATTTGCATTAGTGAGCGGGGTATTCTTTACACTTGTACTGCTAGATACACCATTTTCGGTAAAACCTTGAATCGCAGCATTCTGAATTAGGATTATCAGAATGCAACAGTTGATTGTATCTTGCCTTACTGATGGCACACCTTTCCTTGCATTTAGAAAACACATGGTTGCCCCTTAAGTACAAGAAGACAGCCTTTTATCTCTTAAATATCTCGTTTGCCTGTAAGGTTTGCTGATATATTTCTGTTGCAAAACTTACAGTTTTCAAAGCTCAAGCAAATAGTAAGTGATCTCCTGAGTACTGACTTACTCTTTCCCTCTTTGATAGGATTAGAATCGCTTCTGCAGTCAATAATTTCTAGAGCTTGTGCCCTTGATTCCAGAAATTCAACTAATTCCTTTAGTGAATTGGATTTATCGCAGGTTTTAATTTCCCATTCTTGTCCATCCTGCCTTCTCAGTTTACCCAGAACTGCTTCAACTAAGATTACATCATGCTGCGGAACAACTGTTTCAATGATTCAAGAGCCCTCTTATTACTGGTGACTTCGTTTTCAATGATCTGTATTCACAGCTGCCACCAGCATTTATGTGAAGCAAATTCAATAAGGCCTTTGCAGAAATTATCTTATTATTGTTGTATCGTTCATGTAACAATTTCCATGTAACGTCAAAGTTCTCGTCAGAGACAGATAAACTATCTAACAAACCCTTAAGATTCTCTCCTCAGTGAAGATATCAAATAATGAAACCTCTGGATTTGTGTAAGAGTGTTGTTATTCAAAGCAAGACTAACAAATGTCTCACAGAAACGAATCCATGCTTTTGCGTTTCCATCAAATGCGGGAATGTTTATACTTGGCAGTTTTATTAATGCATTAGTGATGTTAGAATGAACTGATTCAGGAGACGTAGGCTGTTTACAATCTCCGTTAACTTTACCTCTACATTGTGAAACTCTTGCACAAACTCTTGTCTATCTGGGTAGTGATCATCAAGCTTTTCCCCATTAATTTCCAGCTGATCCTGGGAAGTTTTATATTCGTCTAGAATTTTGGGTAACAATGGTAATCTCTTGCGCACATGTTCAAAATTATCTTTCTCAGGATCATAATCATTTACAAAGTTCAATATGCAAGTGAGCTTTCTTTCTGCAATCCCCTTAGTTCTGATTATCCTTGCCTTAATGAATGGTTCAGGCATTGTGCAAGCAGGATTTATTTAGGATAGGAACATAGGACACGATTGACAGACTTAAAAGCTGTTACCTATAACAGGCATTTTACTTTCCTCAACAGAGTTCATACCTGGAACTGATGACCTCAGCAAGGCAGGAAGCAGTCACCTGATGCAGCGGGCACGGCATGGCAGCGTGAGCTACCCCGTGGCGAATATAAAACTCTTCATCAACGTCATCCGTCATCATCCTCAATAAAATATTGTTAATCCACAACTGAATAAGATGCTGAATCATTGTGCAGCTCTATTTCAGTTATATTTCGGGTCATAGGGCAATACATTAGGCAATTTGCTAAGCACGTGGTGCACAACGATTAAGTTTGCATGTACAGTCCAAAGAACTCCAGGTTATATAAATCACAATCACAATACATTTCTTTACAGTTTCCATAACTAGAATCAGCCGGCGCATATGCATTCTCACATAAATAATGGTTAAACGATTGTTGCTTAATCATTCGTGAATCATACTACATTATTAGACAATGTAGCGTAGTTTAATACATGTGTGTACTTCTCTCGGCAATTTAAGAGGTACTATTTTGTGATCGAGAAAAGTGGTGAAAACTTCAGGAACCAATCAGAGCCGTTGTTTTTGTTTACATTGCTGGTGAATTAAGGATAAGTACTCATTAAGAATAAGTACTCATTTTCATCCGAAAGCTTCTTGATATCCATAAATATTGGTATTGCTGTATTTTGTTTTGTTTGTCGATTCTAAAATATTGTCAAATACATCAGGGATCCCTAGAGCTTAAAGTTAAGAGAATACCCCGGTAAAACTTTATCCATTTAACTCTTTTTAACCGAGATTCGAACTCGGGACACCTTTGAAGTGAAGTGAAGAGTAAGCTTTTGTAAGAAGTTTGTAGAGGAGCTAGAGAAAGCCGCGTGAGTGTAAAACACATCAGATTTTTTTTATAAGAACGATATGCACGCCCCCCCTCCAAACTTTTGTCTTAGTAATATTTGGCATTGTATGTGTTTAAAATAAAAATTTCAGGAAATTATTCCACGATGTATAGCACAATTTGATTTACTGAAATAACTGGTTGTATTACAGCGAAAAGCGACTCGTACACTTTGAAAAACTCTATATACATCTGAAAATCACGCACAATAAATAAACAATTAAAACTCGTTAACGAGTACTGGGTAGCAAAACAAGTAACCTCAATCAACAGTTTTATTTGTTATTTCGTTTATGGGATAATCTATTTGTAATTTTTACTTTCTCTACAGGTACTATGTACAATGTATATTGTACGGTATTGTATTGCACCCAAAAATTCAAAAACGATATTCATCGGAAATACATGCTTTGGGTCCCCCGGAATCAAAAAAAAAAAAAAAAAATTGGAAAAAGGTCCGTGTGTATGTGTTTGTGTGTGTGTGTTTGTGTGTGTGTGTGTTTTGTGGTAGTGTTTAACGCCCGCTTTAACTACTAATGACACCGAAGGCGGTGACACTGATGATACATGAATGATGGAGCACCGGTGGAATGCGATGGCGGGGGAAACCGGAGTACCCGGAGAAAACCCACCACAGCGCCGTTTTGTCCACCACAAATCTCATATGCGGTCGCTCGGGATCGAACCCCGGCCGTCTTGGTGAGAGTCGAGTGGTCTAACCACTCGGCCACGGTGCGGCCCGTGTGTGTGTGTGTGTGTGTGTGTGTGTGTGTGTGTGTGTGTGTGAGTGTGTGTGTGTGTGTGTGTGGACAGCATAACTCAAAAACGAAAAGACCGTTAAATGCCAACTTGGTATTTAAGTTTGGTATCTTCCAAGGATGCGACACGAAGATTTTCAAGAAAATCCCCTCACCCCAAACTACCCTTTTCATGGGAAAAATTTGGAAATTTTGAGTTTTTCAAAAACGTCTGTAAAGATGTTGATTAAAATATCTTATATTTAAGTTTAAATACCATATAAAATGAATATCTTGAATTTTCTGAAAATAGACTCTAAAAGACCTCTTTATTCTGGATGATTTTATTGAATTTTGCTTAATTGGTAAACAGTAAGAGGTAGACGAAAACTTGTCACACAAAATATGTAGAACATGATAAAACGCACAATTTGCCATATACTGGTTTTTCGTAGAGTTAGCCGTTTTCGAGATATTCCTTGCTATACATAGTGGATAGAGAAGATAATGTATTCCACCCAAAATTTCGATGTCGAGATTGCACCGGAAATATGTTTTGGGGTCCCTAGAGTCAAAAAAAATGCATTTTAGAAAAAGGACCGTGTGTGTGTGTGTCAGTCTGTATTCTGTGTGTGTGTGTGTGTGTGTGTGTGTGTGTGTGTGTGTGGGTGTGTCTGTGGATAGCATTTCTCAAAAACGAAAAGACCGTTAAATACCAAACTTAGGATTTAGGTTTGGTATCCTTCAAGGATACAATACGAAGATTTTAAAGAAAATCCCCCACGGCACACTACTTGGAAAAAATTTGAAAATTTTGATTTTCTCAAAAATGGCTGTAATGATTTTGATTTAAATCCCGTATATTAAAGATATTTACGTCCCAAAAAAACTATATCTTGAATTTTCTAGGGATAGCCTCTGAAGATCTCTTTATTCTGATTGCTAAACCGTAAGAGATTGACAAAAACTGCACAAAAAATGTAGACATCGTCAAAACACACAATTTATGTCCTTTACGTTTTTGTTGTGGAGGTACCCGTTTTCGAGATATTCCTTGTTATTGGTTCAATTGTAAAGTACTTATACTTTTCCCAGTCAGGAAGTGTCCGTTTTTCTTTTGTTCTACTCCGGCCAAGCAAAGAAGCGGTTTGCAATCACTGTCGCGTAACGATAGCTTTTATAACATTTGACTATCACTTTAATATAGCGCATTCCTTTAGTTCCCTTCCTCTTATACGGAATTAAGTAATAAGAACTTTCTGCTGACGTTTATCTCGATTAGCATGGTGTAGAAAGAAGAATAATCTTTTGTAAAAAGTTTGTTTGTAGAGCAGATACAGGAAGCCATGTCAGTGTAACACATATTTTTATTTTTACTTTCTCTTCACATACAACGTACATAGTGTATAGAGAAGGTATTGTATTGCACCAAAAATTCCATACCGAGATTTCACCGGAAGTACACGTTTTGAATCCCCTGAATTAAAAAAAAAATTTTTAGAAAAATGTCCCTGTATGTGTCTGCCTGTGTGTGTGTGTGTGTGTGTGTGTGTGTCTTTGGGCAGCCTAGCTCAAAAACGAAGAGACCTTTAAAAGCCAAACTTGGTATTTAAGATTTGTATCTTCCTAAGATGCGACATGAAGGTTTTTCAAGAGAATCCCTCAACCCCAACTACCCTTTGTGGAAAAAATTTTCAAAATTTTAATTTTTTCAAAAATGGCTAACGATTTTGATTAAAATCTCTTATATTTAAGATATTTATATGACAAATAAAATTGAATTTTGCAAAATGTTGTACAATTGGTAAACCGTAAGAGATGAACAAAAACGTACCGCACGAAAATGTAGAGCTGGTTAAAACACACAATGTATGTTACTTTTTTTTTTTTTTTTTTTTTTCTCGTGAGGTTCGCCATTTTTTAGTTATTCCTTGTTATTAGTTTCAGCTTTAAAATATTTATACTTTTCTCATATGTGAATTTTGTCAACTCCTGTGACTTCAATGTCATAGCAACCAGCTTTTAAAAGATTAAACTCTCGATTTAGCCTATTGTACTCCCTTATTTAGTTTTTACCCACAAGGAAGCAAGTAATAAGACTCTTTCTGCTAATTCTTTTCTCGACTAGCATCAAGTAAATAGAAAAATAAGCTTTTTAACAATACGTTTTGTAGAGAAAGGCGTTGGAATGGAAAACATCAGATTTTTTAACACCAATATCTTGGGAAAATCATATAAAAATTTAATAAGCTGAAGCCGGCATTATAATTTAAGGTTATGTGGTTATTTTTTAATATTACTTAGGTAACGTTTGAGTTACTATATGCTTATATACATTTAAAAATAAAAGATTCATTTCACGATATATCCAAAGATATTGGCGTTATTTTTTATGCCAAAATAAGTTTATTTATCCAACGAAAAAATAAAGCCCTTTGTAATGCTGTATATTTTAGCTAAGAACTTTAGGAATTTTATTGTAGTTTTTAAAATACCTATATTTAAGTTTGTGCGTTTTATTTCATTTTAGGTGCTCCAAAAGATCAGAGCTGACATCGGCGATTCAAACAATAACCGATTCGTGTGAAAGGTACATTGCGAATTTCACATTGGGAACATGTGTGGAATATGAATAAGAAACATCCCAACTTATTACCTCCGAAGTACTAGAGGAGACAAATCACTCCATCACTGCACGTGTTGTTCGTGATGCATTACGTGTTCTATGGCCTGTTCAGGAAAATGAAGAAAAACTTTTGTTTATAGTCACAGATGCGGCAGCGTATGTGATTAAGGCAGCTAAGCTTTAAAAATATTTTATCCCAAGGCAGTGCATATGACATGTCTAGCTCACGGCCTTCATATATAGGCAGAGGAGATCAGAACAAAATTTCCAGAAGTGACTGCCCTAATTTCTTCTGTGAAAAAAGTTTCCTTCGTGAAGGCTCCATCAAGTGCCAGATAATGGTCTTCCCCCAGCGCCAATAACATTCTTATAATATGGGGAATATGGATAGAAGCAGCATTGATTTATTGTGACCATCTAGAAGACTGAAAAAGGTGCTGTAAGCTTTGCATGTGAATGACGCTGCAAGTATTGCAGTTGCAGTTAATGCATGCAATGAGAAAAGCTTACATGCTAAATTAGCGTGTATTAAAACCTATTTTAGTAAACTACCAGCCACAATCAAAAAATCGAAGCTAGGAATCAGGACCAAAGTTTATTCGGGATGTGAACATTGTGTTACAAGGTGAATCTGAAAAATAAATTAATTCTTATTCTGTGAGTGACATAGCCTGTTCGCGATACTCCCTTGTGACCTCATGTGAACTAGAGAGATCATTATCTTCATCCAAACACATGTTAAGTGACAGAAGGAAAGGCTTTCTACCAGAAAAGTTAGAAAAATATTTGGTTATTTATTGTGAAAAAATTATATGTGATCGATCGTTAAATGCTTGTTGACTTATATTTAATATTAATTAGTTAATTATACACACGATTAATGAGAATGGCAATATAAAATATACTTATTAACCTCAATTAGGAGCAAAAAAGTAAAAATTTATTACAATTGTTGCTTCATAAAAATAAAAAAATGATGTGAGGAAATATGTATTTTACTTTTAGAAGAAAATACATTTTTGTGCATATTTTTTAATTCTAAGAGCATATTTTCAACTTTTTTGCAGCATAGTTGCATGCTAATATTTATGGTCGGCCGTCTGCTTAGCGCCGTGCTAGTGCAGCTGCTTGCCAAGCGGGAGACCTGGGTTCCACTTCCGGTACCGGCCTGGGGATTTTTCCCCCGCTGGGAGAGCTGGTCTGGGGTGCACTCAGCCTCGTGAGGTACCTGGCGGGGGGGGGGGGCCCAATTGAGGAGCTACCTGTTGGAAAAGTAGCGGCTCCAGGTCATGAGCACCGCATTAACTGGCCGGTGGGGGGGTGTTCGAGGCGATGACCACGTCTCACCCTCCAATACTGCACCCCATCCATGACGTCTGTCGTGGACCGAGCTAGGGGTAGCGGTAGGCTCAGGTTCCTTGTGAGCTGTCGTGCAATTGAGTTATATATTTATGGTTTTAGTGCACACAAATCAGTCCCTAGATATATTTACAACCATCTATGATTATTTTTTAATGAGCCTCTCCTCAGTTTTCATATCCTGAAAGTTGTTTTCAATATTTATCTACTGTTTTTACTTTTTCTATAGTACTAGTACATAGTGTATAGAGAAGGTATTGTATAGCACCCAAAAATTCGATACCGAGATTTCATCGGAAATACAAGCTTTAGGACCCCCTGAACCCAAAAAAAAAACATTTCTAGAAAAATGTCAGTGTATGTATGTGTGTGTGAAGGGGGTGGGCAACATAGCACAAAAACATATTTACATGACAAAATGTATAACTTGAATTTTCTGGGACATCTGAGGAAAGTTAAATGTTTCACGCGCAATATACAATTGGACCTACGACCTTTGGAACCAGATATTAGCACGTTAGAGCCATTTTTGTGAAAACTAAAATTCTTGACATTTTTTCCATGTAGAGACTAGTTGAGGTGGGGGATTTTTCTTCTAAAGCTTCGTGCGGCAACCTTGGAAGATACTGAACTTAAATATCAAGTTTGGTATTTAACGGACTTTTCGTTTGAGAAAAGTTTTAAGATATTAAACGTTTTTCATACGGGAACTGGTTACTCCTGGCCACACAAAGAAACGGACTTCAATTCCATAGCAACCATTTTTTAAGACATTTGACTGTCGTTTAGCCTAAATGTATTCCCTTATTTCCGCTCTACTTATAAGGTGATAAGTGATAGACCGTTTCTGCTAATGTTTATCTCAATTAGCATGAAATAGAAGAATACGTTTATCAAAAATAATTTGCTACTCATAAGTAGAGAAAGCTATGTGAGTAGAGCACATCAGATTTTTCCAGAGATATTTATGCAGTTAAAGCGTTGGCCATTCTATATTTCTAAGAATAACATGTAACCGATTTCTGCCTTTGTGTGCATTCTCTGCGGATTAGAGGAAATAAGCGGCTATTTATGAATTGTAATTAGAACGTTTTTATGGCCTGAACCGGCTAAACAGAATAGGGGTTTTCAATTGTGAACATACTGTCAATATCTGTTGAGTGGTAGTTATGATTACATACAAACAAATAAATATAATTGTTCTCTGTTTATAATGCTAATCTAGATGTGTACTTTAATTAGGAAATTAGTGTTTCCTAACAGAAGGTTATTTCCCTCGGAAGCGGTTAGGTACTTTTATGTCACAGCAACCCGCGTGCAAGACAGGAAGTACGTGTACCGGAAGCGAGTGACCGCCACACTATGAAGGCTTCACGCGGTTACTAGTGGCTGGAGATACTTGCTCTGCCTTCTATTTTCTTGAAAGTATTGTTAATGTAACACCTGCATATAAACGATTTCAAAACATTAACTAATTACACTTATATGTGTCCCTCTGTCATTCCTTGCTTTAATTAACGAAACAATCTACATTTTCTCTTTATATTCTATTGCCAATAATTATCTAACTCCTGGCTGTCCGCATTTTCAAAGTATAAACGGATCGGGTTACTTTGTTAAGGAAAACAAACTTTGAATTTTCCAAAACTCAAAGTATTTTACTGAGCTTTTAGAACTCTTTGGCACAATTATACGTCGATATAAAAGAAGAACGATAACAGAGATTGGTTGGTGTATAGTATATATATATATATATATATATATATATATATATATATATATATATATATATACGATTAACTTAAATGTTGGATTTCGCATTTTTCAAAGCAAAATTTAATCTATTCCATAAAAACGCTTCCTATGAGGGAATGTTTATAACTTTTAAACTAGTTTTTAGATATATGTTCCTTATTAAGCTAGAAAGCAAGAAATATACTTTTTAAATTATGTTAATTACTTCAACATAAGTTTTGTTCAACTATGAGTTTTATACAAGTACACTCACACACACATACACACAGTCAAGAATTCCGTAAAGCTTTCGAGAAGCACCGAAGTATGAAATCAAAAAAGTCGATAAATTGTACCTTGTAACTGTGTCAAATCTGAGGAACTTTTTTGGTATTTCGCCTTTTTGATATTTAAAATCTGAATGTGTGGGGCAGTGGTTGCGTGATAGGCAGTGATATTTTCACTAGCAGTAGAAGGCGATTGAGATTGGGTGGGTGGTAAACGTAAATACCACTCATTTACGTGAACTAACACTTTTAATATTTACATACATTCAATTGCTGTTGTGCAACAAATCAGCATTATTATCCATTTCATTTTCTCTCAAGATACATAGATTACGAGGGTGGTCTGAAAAGTTCTGGACCTCACCCAGAGATCTCGGCACTACTTGCATGAGTTTTTTCCTTACGTTGGTACACATGTTAATAGACACGTCATTCCAGGCGATTGTTGACTGTAGGCAGTTGTTTCAAGCAGTAGCATTGCTTTGAAAATGGAGAAATTCGAGTATCGTGCTGTGATAAATTCTTCATAAAAGAAGGTTTAACACCTACAGATATTCAATGTGTATGGTGACTCTTCACTGTGAAGAAATGGGCGGCCGATTTTAAACGTGGCCGTGAAAGCGTCCAAGACGATCCACGCGAAGGACGTTCAAGAATTGTAACCACATCGGAAATCAATGAAAAAGTGTATGACATGATTTTGGAAGATCGGCATACAAAGGTGCGTGAAATTTCTAATGCGCTTGAAATGTCTACGGAACGTATTGGTCACATCTTGCATATGGAATTAAAGATGAAACATTTCACTGTGGATAACAGACGCATTCGCACGACACTTTCTGAAAAGTGCTTGGCGCATTTTCAGAAGAACAGAAGTAACTTTTTGTGCCGATACGTCACAATGGATGAAACTGGATTCACCACTACACACCCGAATCCAAGCAGCAGTCGAGGCAGTGGACAGAAGCTGGTTCTTAAAGAAGATGAGGATGGTGCCATCGGCGGGAAAGATCGTGGCCAAAGTAATTTTGCTGATTGACTATCTCGAGAAAGGTAAAACCATTACTGGAGAATACTACTCTCAACTTCTAACGTAACCGAATGCAAGCATTCGTGAAAAAAAAAAAGTTTTCCATCAGAATAATGCACCTGCCCACAAAAGTGTTTTGGCAATGGGGAAATTGAGAGATGTGCACAATGAAGTATTGGAACATCCATCACATTTCCCAGATTTGGCTCCCTCGGACTTCCGTCTGTTTCCAAAACTGAAGAAATTCCTCGCTAGTAGGCGCTTTTCGTCCAATGGATACTTTGCAGCACTTCCAAAGGAATATTACAGAGAGGCGATAATGACATTGGAACACCGCTGGACAAAATGTATTGATATAAGAGGAGTTTATTTTATAAATAAAACTACATTGAAAGCATGAAATTTTGTTTTTCACTATCAGGTCAAGAATTTTTCAGACCACCCTAGTACAATGAACAACACACAATAATGTCTCAAATGTGAATCGTCTCCGATTGGCACGTAAACAGCTTTATGTTGTGAAAAACTTCGCTCCACATCACAAAATGTGATTGACGCAAAACGGAAATAGGACACATTATCGTCTATTGGGTAAGATATTCTATCAACAATTATTTCCGTAGCAACACCTCAAAGCATATTCGTATTTCACGCATTATTGAAAATCCGACATTTTTTTTTTCAAACACCGTCTTCGCTTCCGCACGCCCCCCCCCCTCCCCAAAGTCTAAAACAGTTGTTTCATATTAATTGATTGCACAAGTTCATCGACAGTTTTCAGGGCTCCCGGCATTTCAATGTACGATGTTTTCAAATATGTGTTAATGATGTAGTTATATCTGCAAAGTTCTTGTGTACCAATTGCAAATCTTTATGCAATTCATTTGAAGCAAGAGATTTTTACCATCTAGACTGAAGACTATCATCAAATACATTGATTGCCTGTAAAACAGTATTGTAATGTACAACACAATATACTGCTGCGTGGAGCCACGTTCTCCGACGCGTTACTGCAAGTAATACATGCGGCGCGTGTAGTTGCCAAAGCAAGTCGGTCTTTACTCGGTAGGTGTGCAACTGGTATCCACATGTGTCCCTCTATCGGTCCCCAAGTTGCTATCCCTAATTATCATCATCATCACCATCATCATTATGGTTCTTTTTCTAATAAACCTAACAAGAGGTTTGACGATAATGTTAAAAAACTCGCAATTCAGCGAATTGCCCCTTATCGCCATTTGCTTAACACAAACTGAAAGCTGCATGGTACCGAGACCATAATCGCCGAAAATGTGTGTACGACTTGATTTGTATGACATAGTTGATTGTTTGCATCCACTGCTACACACATGCGTTAGTGAACACTTGTGCAGCAGTAAGTTCTTTTGACATCGCAGATTTGCGAGGAGTGGACGGTGTTCTTTCAGGAGGTTCTTGGACGACGGCGCTGCGGATTATTAAGTGGTTTTGCACGTGGGACTGGTTCTTGAAGTTTTCAGTGACGTGGCCAACAGGTATAAAAAGGGCATCGCGTGCAAAAGTGATTTCGTAGCAAGTAGTTCCGTCGGCGCAACGAAGTCGCAAAAAAGAATTAAACGGTAGAATTGTTACGAAAGGCAGCTATTAGTTAACAGATTTTAATCAATTTGTGGAAAAATATAGAGTTGTTGAAAACAATCGGATGTGTTCCATTAAAACTACTTTCTCTAGCTGGTCCTCAAACCAACTTTCTTTACAAAAGATTATTTTTTATCTACGTCATGCTAATCAAGTCAATATAAACATTGTCAGAATTGGTGTTCTTAACTGCTTCTTTGTGAGTAGGAGAAAAATATGGAAATACACTAGGCTAAAGAGATAGTCGCATATTTTAAAACCGGTCGTTAAGTGAAACAATCGAAATTCAATTGTGCTTCCTAGGAATTAACAAGAGAGACGAAAAAAAAGATGTCTCCCAGGTGGGAAAAGTTTAAATCAATAACTCGAGATGTCTCGAAAACGATTAATCCTACAAAAGAAAATGTATAAGATATAAATTAAGTGTTTTAATGATATCTACATTTTTTGGTGTAGTAAGTTTTTGTTTATCTCTTACGGTTTACCAGTTATACAACAGTTACACAAAATCCATCAAGAATGAAGAAGTCTTCAGAGATTATTCCCAGGAAATTCAAGATCTACATTTCGTTTGTAATAAAAACATCTTAAACATATGAAATTTTAATAAAAATCGTTAAAACCATTTTTGAGAAAATCAAAATTTTCGAAAAATGTTCCGTATAAAGAGTTGTTGGGATGAAAGGATTTTCTTGAAAAGCTTCGAGTTGCATTCTTGGAAGACATCACACTTAAATACCAATTAGTACATGACCGACTTTTCGTTTTTGAGCTATGCTACCCACAGACACATGTACATGTTTCTAAAAATGTTTTTTTTTTTTTTTTTTTTTTTTTTGGTGAGTCTCAACACATATATTTCCGTCAACATTTTTGGGTGGAATATAATACCTTCTATGTAAATACGGACTACAGAAAGTATAGTGCTCTATGAGGCATGTCCACAAGGTTTATTCTACCTTTGATGACTGTTTAAAGTATTGGCGAAAGTAAAAATTCCGTATAATATAAATTGCTCATTGAAATATACAGAAAGAATTTTAAATCAAAGTTTCTGTTTCTTCATTGTATCCTTCAAAACAGAAAGGGAAACTGCACTCTTTCCCCCATATGTCTCGTATGGCCTGTTGGATACCTTAGCAAGTGTTTCAGGAACGTACGCAAGCAGGCACTTACATCCATCCACATAATCACCTGTCCCCATGGTGGCGTTAGCAATATTGCCTCACTTTGCTGCTTCGTGGCGCAGGGAATCGTGGGTTCGAGTTTCGCTTTGGCCATGGGTGCTTGTGTGTTTGTAAGTGTGTATGTGTGTATGTATATATACATATATATAAGAAGCAAATATCAAAACAATAATAAAATAGAAAACTAAGGAAATATTAGGGAAATGAAAAAAAAAAAAAAAACAAATGAGGAAAAAGAAAAAAGGAATACAGCGGCATAGTCCAGATAAGACTCCGGAACTTTATATAACAAGTAGCTTACCTATCCTTATGGCGTGCAATGAGTGGCCTCAGCAAACGTTGTACTTTATAACGATCGATCAATAACATAAGAAAACACATTGTTCTCGTTTTGCTGCTGCGTGTGAAAACTACAGTAAAAAGAAACATAACTGTTGAAGAACAGATCCGCCGCAATTGAATGTAGTTAAAGAGACGTAAAATAATATTAATATTATTATTATTATATTTATTACTATTATTATTAATAATAATAATCATGTGGCTATGGTTGGTCGCTATGTGAAGACCTTGATGTAATTCCTTTCAGGTACACGACAAAGTTAAAACAGAAAGAAAGAAAAAAAAAATAATGACAAATTTTATTTCAGAAAAGTGTAAGTTTAGGAAATGTAAGCAATTGAAATAAAAACATGAAATAACATCTCATGTGTTCCATTCACATAATTTTCTCTAACTGTTCCATATACAAATTATTCATACAAAAGATTATGCTTTTATCTAAATTATCGTAATCCAGATAAACATTATACTAAAATTGGTCGTATCAATTGCTTCTTTGGAAACAGAAAGGAAATAAGCAAATACTAAACCTCATCTAGAATAAAGAGGCTTTCAGAGGTTATTCCCAGAAAATCCAATATACTATTTTTGATATGAATATCTTTAATTTCCGCTATTTTAATCACAAATTTTAAGAGTCATTTTTGAGAAAATCATAATTTTAAAAACTTTTTCCATGTAAAGGGCAGTTTGTGGTAAAGGGTATCCTTGAAAATATTTGTCACATCCTTGGAAGATAAAGCTAAATACCAACTTTGGTATTTGACGGACTTTTCGCTTTTGAGCTATGCTGTCCTGATACTCACGTATCTTTTTCTAAAAACGCTTTTTTCGGACTCAGGGAACCTCAAAACATATATTTCTGGTAAAATATTGACATCGAAATTTTGGGTAGAATACAATACCTTTTCTAGCTACTATATCCATTGTAGGTACAAATTTACATATTATAATATGTAAATAATATAAAAATGCTCAGTAAGGTAGAGCGTTGAAGGTATGTGGTAGACAGTCGATGTACATGTAAATCTCAAGAACGCAAGGAGGTACATTTAAAATAGCAACATTTATGGCATGATTTTGAATTAAAGAATAGTCTTTCCGGGTCGAAATAACGAATATTCTTTCCTGTCAGAGATAAATCGTTGCTTTACTTTTATAGCTGCAATGTAGTAAAAAAGCTTTCGAGGCATTTAGAAATGAAATGTAACTGGCGTGTTATTTATGGACGCTGTGGTTCTTAGCGTCCCATTTTAAATTGGGCGTGAAAGACCGCTTAATTTTGCTCAGAGGCCTCTCTATCAGGCTTGAAGTTCTTTAACGTGCCAAAAATCTACGACATGGGACCCAATGCTTTACTTCCCTTCCGAAGGAAGCAATGCCCTCCGCCGGATTTGAACCCGCGACCTTGGGTATATGAAGTTAGCATGGTAGCCAC
Source organism: Hymenopus coronatus (assembly GCA_030762935.1). Taxonomy (NCBI): domain Eukaryota; kingdom Metazoa; phylum Arthropoda; class Insecta; order Mantodea; family Hymenopodidae; genus Hymenopus; species Hymenopus coronatus. The sequence goes on from CM060897.1 coordinate 136,618,012, forward strand.
TACACCACGGAGGGCGACTCGAGGCATTTAGACCATAATACGACATGGATTGCTGAAGTTATAAAGGAGAAGAGGAAGTCAGCGGTTCAAAACCCGCCATGATTGATCTGTGTGTCAGGTTCTTTCAGGCTTTCCTCAAACTTCATAAGTAGCAAAAGTCTGCGAAGTTTCCATTCCAAATTTCCTTTCCCAATTACAGTAATATCATTGTACCTGTAGCGTATAGTCAGTAATTAAAATAGGCTGCTTCAGATTTTAAAAGGATAATTATTGCCTGTGAAATTAAATTTAATTAGGTGTTCCACCATAGCAAGTATGATGCAGCTTTTACCTGTTCTTCGCCGGCGTGTATAATTACAAGGACCGTTCAATAAGTAAACGTGATCCTTTTTTCTTAGCTCGCTTTTACTACTTGTGATACATGAAATGAAGATGGAGCACCGGTGGAATGCGATGGCGGGGGAAACCAGAGAACCCGGAGAAAACCCGCCCCTGCGCCGCTTTGTCTACCACAAATCTCACATGCGGTCGCTTGCGATCGAACCCGGGCCGTATAGGTGAGAGGCGAGTAGCCTAACCACTCGGCCACGGCGAGTCTTACACGTGTTTCAAAATATATTGTAGCTAAGGCAAGTTGGTGTTAGCATTGTCATTTGCTGCACGTCGCCAAAACAAAGTTGGTACCTATTAATGCATTGTTTGGATTTGGCAGACAATCTCCGTGTTCTCGCTAAAAATGGAAAAAGTGCAGTGTCGTTCAGCGATTCGCTTTTTACTTTTGGATGGGAAAACTTGCGAGGAGATAAAAGCGAAATTGAATGATATTTATAGATTCCCTTTGCAGTTAAGTATTGGTTCAACGAATTTAAATGTCGAACATCCGTTTTTGATAAGAGGCGTTATGAGTTTCGATATTTAAACAGCAAATCTATAAGAATTTTATATAGGTCTGTTTGTTAGCTCCGTTGAATGTAAACGTTACGCCTTTCACTGATTCCAGAGCTGAACGAACAGAAATATAAGTTGAGCACTCAGAATTCTATACTGTTGGCCGTACTGTTTAGTATTTAAGCTTCTCTTTAAATAATAAAATACGATATGCGGCAAAACAAGACCAACTGAAATTATCGCTCGTTTGCCGTCTAGGTTTTAATAGCAACCAAGTGTTTATCCATTCTATTTAACAGTTTGACATATTGTGTATTCAGTGGTGGGGTTTGTATTACAATTATAGCTCTCATAACAGACGAGAAGGTTTTATTGTCGAGCATTATTTCCGGTTACACGGAGTTGGGCGTCAGGACGGACCGAACTTAGTCGCCCTCCGTGGTGTAATGGTTACCATGCTGACTTCATAAACCCAAGGTCACGGGCTCAAATCCGGCGGAGGACGATGGGCGTAAAAATCCTTAGCATGGCTTCTTCGGAAGGGAAATAAGATTTACGGCACGTTAAAGAACCTCAAGCCTGATTGAGAGGCCTCTGAGCAAAATTAAGCGGTCTTTCACGCCCAATTTAGAATGGGACGCTGAGAACCACAGCAGTTAAAGAGCGTCCATATATAACACGACATTTACATTTTTACGGACCGAACTTGCGCCATGCTAGAGGGCATTTTGAGCAGCAACTTAGTAAGAGGACACCAAGTAACAAAATAATTCTAGCTATCGTCGAGAAGTTCCATACGAGATCAGTCTTGTGTCAACGGAAGGGAAATACTGGGCGTCCGAGGACCGTCACCATAAATGAGAATCATAAACGACTTCTCCAACAAGTGTTACAGTCCCCAAGGCGTAGTCTACGACATCACTGAAACTTAAGTGTGAACGTCAGGTCTGTTCGGCGGATGTTTAGAGAGCTAGGCGGACTATCATAGCATATTCAAGTTGCTCAGCAAATGGATGAGCGGATTCAAATACAGCATTGCTGCTGAGTGTTGTCCATAACTTATGCGGAGCTAAATTTCTTCTGTAACGTATTTTTCAGATGACAGCAACATTCACTTAACAGCTACATCAACCGACAAACAACTTGGTTTTTGGGGTTTGAATGGCCTGGTGACCCACAGAAACTACTTGGTAGTGCGCAGTTCCGCACACGAAATATTGCACCCTTATTTCGTCGAGAATAATGAACAGAAACCGCTAATAGTAAACGAGGGATGCTATATTATATTATTATTATTATTATTATTATTATTATTATTACTCCATTTGTGCGGTATTTGCATCGTTTTTGTCGCGCCTGAAACCTGCTACTCGACTAGTGGATGCAGAACGATGGAGTTACAGCCCACATGGCGGGGGAGCCACTTACCCATATTAAAATTAACTTTAGGGATCATTTAAATTCCCGTGGAACGGAATTTCCGTTCTCTTCATATTCTCCGGATTTCCCGGTCCCGGATTCCTGCATATGGGGCATGTTGAAAGATTAGATACGTTTTCCTATCAGAAGGCCCATCTGGAAATGTTCCCAAATTACGGAGAAGTATCGTGCAACAGCCTGTGTTCATCAACACGTTCGACAATCTGAAGGAACATTATGAACGACGTGTAAGACGTAAGGATACACAGTTTGAACACATCCTTCCACGCATTTAGATGTTATCGTTAATTATTGCATATTATAATTACATATTACTTTTCTGAAAACTTTGTGATATCAGCTACCTGTTTAACGCAAACTGTATATTAAAATCTCGATAACTTATGCCACACATAGATTTAAGCTATCCACTATTCAATTTTTTTTTTTTTTTTTTTTTTTTAACCTGGTTCGTCATATCGGGCGATCTTCATAAAATAGTATTTGCATCATATAAATTATGAAATGCAATAACAGGTGCTTAGTGCTGGCTGTTCAAGTTATATTAGAACACACTTGTGTTCTTAGCTGCAACCCCAACGAATAGGAAACCAATGTTCTCAAATGAAATTGACTGCTTAAATCTCAGGAGCAGGAGGAGGACGAATAGAAGCAATTACAAACATTATGCATGTGCTACCTCTCATTAAGCCGCTCAATAAATGAACACGCAAATAGACATTCCTGAATTTACTGAAGCGACTAAGGAAAAACCATTGTCGGTATTATCAAAATGACATTAAGAGCTGGCAATAAGGGCCAGCTACAACAAAAGACGGTTAACAAGAAATATTCAGCATTACGTACACTCTATTGTTCTGGGTCTGTAGGGCGACCACATCTGCATGTGCTGCGAGTTCTATAGTTCTGGAGTACATAACAATACTTCCTTGCCTTGCTCAAGTGAGTGGTATAACACGCGACTGCCATACAAGAGGTATTTGGTTCACGCTCCACTTGCTTTGCTATGGTGCCAATAATTACGCTCTTTCTTTTTTCTTCTGTATACAGATGCTTTGCGGTCAGGCTCAGGGGAGACTATAGCATGCGGTATTTAGTAAGTTAAGTCGACGTGAACTTTATTTAGAAAAAAAATATAAAGTATTATAATCTTACAAAGCATTATTCATATTTCTCTCTCTCTCTCTCTCTCTCTCTCTCTCTCTCTCTCTCTCTCTCTCTCTCCCCCCATGGTATAGCTCACTAAGACTAATGGCTGAGTCCAGGTCTCCCAGCGGGAGAAAAATCCCCACGCCGGTACTGGGAATCGAACCCAGGTCTCCCGCTTGGCAAACAGCAACGCTACCACCGGGCTAATCATGCGAATCAATCAGATGTTAGCTGCATTCCTGCACTGTAAATACGCGATTCCGGACTTGTATTTCATCAGTTTACGTTGAGGACGAAGATGATGCACATTTTAGAAACGTTGCAGTCAATTCAATTATTTACTGGCTAAAAGCCCAAGAAAATTTAGAGTTGCACAATTTATGCCCTATACATTGTTTCGTGGAGTTGACAATTTCAAAGACATTTCTTGCTATTGGTTTTTGTTTTAAAAACGTTTCTCATACATAGGGGAAGTTGTCTTTTCTTGTTCATGTAAAGAAACAAATTTCAATCATATAGTAACCAGATTTTTAAAGATTTAACTATCGCTTAGACTGATGTATTCCCTTATTTCCCTTCTACTTACAACGAAGCAAATAATAAAGTTATTTCTGCTAATGTGTATCTCGATTAGCACAAAGCAGACAGAAGAATAAGCTTAATGACAATAATTTGTTACAGAGATGTGGAAAAAGTAATGTGAATGGAACCCATCTTTTTTTTCTTCTTTCTTTCTTTTGAGATTTAGTTTCCTGTAACATTTTGTTTAGCCTTCCGCCTGGTCTGTAAAGGGGATAACTGCTGATGGCAATGCACTAATTACACAAGAAGCTATTATTTTTTTCCCCCTACACGTACAATGTACATAGTGTATAGAGAAAATTAAGATACCGAGATTTCATCGGAAATACACTTTATTTATACCTATATATATATATATATTTTTTTTTTTTCGTGTGTGTGTCTGTGAACACGATAATTCAAAAACTAAAAGTCAGTAAAATACCAAACTTGGTATTTAAATTTAGGATCTCTCAAGTATGTGAGACGAAGGTTTTCAAGAAAATCCCCCAACCCCAAATTACCCTTTACATGGAAAAAAATTCGAAAATTTTATTTTCTCAAAGATGGCTGTAACGATTTTGATTAAAATAACGTACCATATTAAAGAAATTTATATGGAAAATAAAATGTATATCTTGAATTTTCTGGGAATAGCCTCTAAAGATCTCTCTATTCTGAATGAAATTTGCTGAATTTTGCGTAACTAGTAAACTTACTACACAAATAATGTTGCTCACCTTGAAATATACAATTTACGTCATATGTGTCTTTTACGTGGAATTTACCACTTATGACATATTTTTTGTTAAAATAAGAACTAAAGCTTTCCTGGCGACGTGTTAATTCAAAATCTTCTCGGGCTTCTAGCCAGGTAAAAACTTGACTTGACACCAACGTTTCGAAGAAGTGCATCTTCTTCGTCTTCAGGGTGAAGACGAAGAAGATGCACTTCTTCGAAACGTTGGTGTCAAGCCAAGTTTTTACCTGGCTAGAAGCCCGAGAAGATTTTGAATATTTTTTGTTGTTTCAGATTTAAAATACTTAAACGTTTCTCTCACGCAAAGTTGTATACTCCTGGCCCTGCATAGGAACGGATTTTAACCACACGGTAACGAGCTTTAAAAAGATTTGGTTATCATCTTACCCTAGTGTATTCCTTTATTTCCCTTTTCTTACAAGGAAGCAAGTAATTAAGACAATTTCTGCTAATGTTTATTTCGATTATCATAAAATAGATAGTATAATATGCTTTTTAATACAAATTTGTTATGGCGAGGTAGGGAAAGTCAAGTGAATACATCTTATGTTATAAAGCTTTCTGTTTTTATTTTCTCTGCACGTATTATGCATAGTAGGTAGAGAAGACATTATATTCCACCCAAAAATGTGATACCGAGATTTCATCGGAAACGTTACCTTTAGGGCCCCTTGTATAAAAGAAAAAAAAAAAGCATTTTCTTAAAAAATGTAGATGTGTGAATGAATAGAATACATCAGATTTTAACTTATGTCGTTTTTCGGTTAGGGGTGCGATATTTCACCGTATGTGTGGCATGGCTTGGTTCAGGAGTGGACAAAACCTATTGTGTTTCACTCCCTTATCAGCAGTTAATACAAATCATAATTCATCTTATAAGATGCATCGAACAAACATGCAAGTAGGACTGTAATTTGATAGGCATGTGTGAAAGGGATTAAGCTACTGCTGTGCATGTGGTGGGCACACGATAGCAATAGTGAAGTTGAGTCATCCATGGATCGCTTTGCAGAAAAAAAAAAAACTCTTTACCTACCACAAGCAAGTTGCATGTGACTGGCAGAAATGGATGTTACATGTTGCAAACTCAGGGGGTTCATCAGAACACTTCTGTACTTCATCGCACAAAGTTGCTGTCGAGTTGAGCTTTGGAAGCAGAAAAGTCATATTATTCCGCTATTTTTACTTTCCTCACCATGGACAATGTACATGGCAGTAGAAAAGCTTTGCATTAAAAAAAGGGGAAAAAAAAAAAAAAAAAAAAAAAAAAAAAAAACCGATACCGAGATTTCACCTTAAAGACAAGTTTTTAGTACTCCTCTTTACTTTCTCTACCACATGCATAATAGGCAGAACAGGTATTATAAGCCACCAAAAAATTGGATACAGAGATTTCACAGATTTTGAGCACCCCTGGATATAAATAAGTATTTTTAGAAAAAGAGAATATCTGCGTTTCTCTTTCTCTCAGCATAGCTCACAAACCAAAATGTCGTTAAATTTCAAATTTATATGTAGGTAAGCTCTGTCGAAGTTACGACACTAAGAATTTCAAGATAAACTCTCATCCCAAATCACACTTTACATGATATTTATTCGATTTTATTTTATATTTTCTCAAACAGATTTAAAATAGCATATGCTTACCATATTTTCATGAAAACCACACATATATATATATATATATATATATATATATATATATATAAATTTTTCTGGGAATAGCCTCAGAAGTCCTTTTCGTTCTGAATTACATTTGCATATGGTAAACCTTATGAGATAGAAAAAATCTTACTATATACAAAAATAAAAAAAAAAATAAAAAAAAAAAAACGTAGATCTCGTTAAAGCACATATGTTATGTCAAATACATTTTCATATATATTTTTCAGAGCCATCCATTTCAGAAATATTCATAGTTTCAATTTTACAACACTATATCTTTTTCATTATCCACGTTTCCTTTATTTTACTCCAGCGAATGCAAACAGAATGAAGTTTCAACATATAGCGACCAGCTCTTCAAAGATTTGACTATCGCTTTAGTAGCCTAATGCATTTCCCTATTTCCCTTCTACTTCCAAGGAACTAGGTAATATGACCGTTTCTGTTAACGCTTATCCCGATTAGCAATAAGTAGATAGAAGAACAATCTTTTGTAACTAAATTTTGTTGCAGAATACACAAAATAAAGTCATGTGAATGTAACACATCAGATTTTTAGAAAACTATCCCTCTATGTAAATGTGTCTGCAACAGCATATCCATAACGAAAAGTCGGCTAAGTTAGGGCTTGACACAAAGATATTCAGGAAAATCCCCACCCCAAACCTTTTAAATAATAAAACTTTTCGAAATATCTATTTTCCTAAAAATGGCCATAACGATTTTGGTTAAAGATATTCACATAAAAATAATATACATATATTGAATTTTCTAGGAATAGCTTTAGAAGCTCTCTTCATTCTGGATTACTTTTGCATAACTAGTAAACGCAAGATGATAAAATCTTATTTTGGTTTAAATTTCCCAGTACATTTCTCGCATGAAAAGCCGTCCATTGGTTTAGCCTAGCGTATTCCCTCATTCCTCTTGAACCTATAAGAAAATATGTAATAAAATAATTGTGTGAAGTTTATCTCGAGTTAGTAACTAGTACATAGAAAAATAAAGTTTTGTAAGGATTTGTGCAGAATAGGTAGAGAAAGTAGTGAACAAAAGACATACTTTTTTATTTATTTATTTATTATTTTAACGAGGTTGCAACGAAGTGTCATCAATGTGCTGAAGTTTGTACTAAAGGAGTTAGTACTTCTACAATAAAGGTTATCTCCTGGGAACACAAAGCTTGTGATAATTCTGCCACCCCGTCAGTTCACATAAGACGTAATTGCAAATTTGAAGGAATATGGGGAAAAACATTTCCATTCAGTTGATTAGTTCTGAGATAAAGGCATCCTAAGCAGACCTAGTAATAATTGGTACTATTTAAAAAGCTGGAACATAGGTAGATAGTCTGGATCTTTGGGAGGAAAAGGTTTTGCGTTTAATACGCAATATTACTAAAGATTTTGTCACTGTGTTATCAGCAGGCGCACACAATCGTTGAAGTAATACCTCTTGTTTTAAAATATACACTATAAAAGTGTGGTGATTAAAATCAGATCACCACATTCTTGTGTAGTATTTTACCATAGATGTTGTGAGTTATGAAACAGTGCCTAATCCCAAAACAAAGGTAAAATGCTTCAATAACGGAATACAATATTAAAGCTGTAGATGAAATGGTCTAAGGGTAACATGGTAGCTTCTAGTTCCCTAGGTCGCAGGTTCAAACCCGGCGGGGGGGGATGGATTTTTCGGATGCAAACATCCTTAGCTTTCTTTGAAAGGGAAGTAAAACCATGGGTACCGTGTCGTAGATTTAAGATACGTAAGAGAACCTAAAGTCTGATAGAGGCCTCTGAGTAAAATTAAGCGGTATTTCACGCCCAATAGAATGGGATACTGACAATCGCAGTAGTTAAAGAGCGTCTATAAATAAAACTAGTTTAGTTTATCTAGATGAAATGTATAAAACTCACCTGATTAAATATCAATGCGACAGCTGTTTATTAAATCTCCCAGAATAATCAAACTGACAGACACATTTACTATCTACAGAAGCGTTTAAACATGGTGGCATATTTGTATGGCTTATATCACTTACTTGGGGGCAATAATTAAGCCCTGAATGGATACATTTTAAATAAATAGTCGTATTAACTTCGGGTAAGAAAATAATCTCATGGGTTTCCTGCATATTTACAACTGACTATGGGGAAAAAAAAACTTGTAATTTAGGTCATCTAAATACAGCTACCCTGCATGGGGCTTCTCGCCCACGTCATACATTAATTTACAAGCCACTCTGTTCTTAATCTTCCCAAACAGAAGCCCTGTGTATAGTAGGCAACTCCGCTACAACGTCATTACATAAACAGGAAATGTTGGAAAACCTCTCAGCAACTAAAACCCAAAACCAATGACATGTTACTTCAGAGCTGTGACACAATATGACAAAAAGAAAAAGAAAAAAAAACTAGAAGATAAAAAGAGCGAGGCGGGATATTAATACTTGTAGTGGCAGTATGGTAATGTTAATGTGTACGTAAATTCTTGCCTCTATTTCTCGCCCGCCCCCACCATTTGCATCTTTCCTTCTCTTAACCCTCTTTACTTCTTCCTCACTCTTATTTTCTCTCTTTTCTTTCTACTCCTTATCCCAATCTCTCTGCAACGCCAATATTCCATTTCTGGAATCTTCATAAAACATTTTTTTTTTTTTTAAAGCTCATGTGTTCTATACACATGACTTTCTCTATCTGTTTTGCAAACAAAATATTCTTATAAAAGATTCTTTTATCTACAGCATGCTAATAAAGCGGTCTTATTAGCAAGTTCCTTATAAGCAGAAAGGAAATACGCCTAAAGCTTAATCAAACCTTTTAAATCTGTCGCTATGGGTTTTTCGGTTCTTTCTATGTGTAAGGAGTAAAACCAAAGAGATAAGAAATGAATGAGGACCTCCTAATTGAGAAACGTTTTAAGTACTTTCAAATTGAATCCTATAAGAAAAAATATATCTAAAATGGCAGGCTCTACAAAAACTTTGTATATGACAATTTGTTTAAGTTAACGAGGTCTACTTTATCGTGTAGTACGTTTTTGTACATCTCTTACAGTTTACCAGTTATGCAAAAGTAACTAAAAAATAACAGATCTTCGAGGCTATTCCCAGAAAATTAAGGATATACACTTTATTTGTCATGTAAATATATTTAATATACGGCGTTTTAATTAAAATTGTTAGCCATCTTCGAGAAAATAAACATTTTTGAAAATGTGTCATAAACGGGGTTGGAGGATTTTCCTGAAAATCTTCCTTGCAAGATACTAAACCCAAATACCAGGTTTGATATTTAACAGACTTTTTTTTTTTTTTTTTTTGAGTTATCGTGCTCATAGATACACACAAACGGACTTTTTCTTACTTTTTGTTTTGTTTTATTCAGGGGACCTTAAATCGTGAAGTTTCTGGTGAACCTCGGTATCGAATTTTTTAGAGGAATACGGTACTTTCTCTACCTTTTATGTACATTCGTGCTAGATAAAGTAAACATTAAAAAAATTGGTAGAAGATTTAAAACACAAACTTGTGCATGATCCTACAGTTTTTAAATGAAAGATACCGCAACATTGTGATATCGGATTTAGGAACATGAAATATTTATACGAAATAAATTCACACGAAAAACTGATATTCGCTCTTGTAAGTCATTCATACATGAGGGTGCAAATAAAATAACTTACAAAGACTTTGCCGATTAAGTATGCTAAACACACTATTTCTAAAAATGCTTAACATTACCCCAGATTTTTTATTGTGCGCCCCATTTGAATTTTGGGATAGCCCATTGTATACGTTCGCTTCATTCAAAATAAAAAAATACCATCAGAGATTTGTTAGAAGTTTCAAACATTATACTTCTGATTTAAGAGATTTGCACTCTTATGTGCAGTATTTAATTTGCGCACCGCTCTACTGCTAAAGGAGATGGCTACAACTAATGAAAACGTATTTAAAATTAAACTTATTGCCATTGGTGCAACGTTTCTTCTTCCCTTTCTTCTTTATAAACTTGTTTTATTGCACTTGATAATAAAGGTGGCGTTTTTGAAAGACTCACAAACCGATTTATTATATTAACTATTTTTAAATGACAAAGTGGCGCAGCTATATCTACCACGACATAAAACTGTTTCCTTCGTCGATGACATCAGAAATGCTTTGCGAAGCAAGCTTTTCCTTATTTGAGATGCATTGAATTTAACTGCGATATCGAAGTTTGCGAGTTTTCGGCATCTGTCCAGCAACGTGCTACCAGCCCAGACAAACAATAAGAGCAATTAACCCCTTAGTGCCCTGATGTACATAGCGCATTTTACATAAAGGTATTTGGTTACGGTTTCAAATCTTTCAGAGCTTTATGTAGTTCATTTTTATTTTAATTTTATATTATTCTAACCTTCAACAAAATGCAAATATTTATAGTTGTTTATATTCTATAAATTTTACATTTTTGCAATAAAATTGTTGTGTGTGTTTAAGACAGCAAAAGCTGTGAAATTACAGTGAAATGTAAATTTGTCATCCAAGCGTATTTTTTCAACGTTTTACTTTTTCCTTCTCCTCTTTACCATAAGCACATTTTACTATAATCGCTGTGATTAGCAGAAAGACATACCTATAATGTTTAAGGTGATACATCTGTGAAATTAGATGAAATATTTTAAAAAAATTAATAAAAACATAACTTAATTATATTAAAAGTCGCAATAAAATAAATATCAACTTGAACACTTTTCCACAAGGGGCATTTTAACTACTAATTAACTGAAGCTATAAAAGGAATAAGCCTATGCTAAGTAACAGACACGCCCAACTTTAACCCTTGTTTTCATCGTAACTTTGTTCAATATTTTCCCATACTCAAAGTGATCCACACGAAGCAATCGTATACTAATTTGTTTCAGAACGTTTGCACTACCTCTCAAAAGTACATTAAGGAAAATGACCATTCTACTTTATCGAAATAAAGCTGCAAGTTTGAGAACTAAAAGTATTACATTTTGAAAAATAAAGATTTTTGAAGAGAACAAGAAGTAATAATTTTTCTGCAATAATTAGGGTAGAATATTACAAAATTTGAGATAATCTATTTTAAAACGCATTTACCGTATGCAAACATTAAATTTTGGGTGAATAAAATTTATTTTAAAAGAGAATCATGTGGATATTTTTATTAGAAAAAATAAATTTAGACAGAAATGTTAATTTAAACTAGCTTCGCACGGGTGGTATACCTAATGAAAAAAATTAGACAAAATCTTCCATTTACAATACGACCATGAAATGAAATAAAATTACAATGAAATAATTTTACAATACTTTATTGTAATGCCTTTAATGTACAACATTTTTCGTCACACCTTCCGGAGAAAGAACACTTAGCGCCGATGGTTTGTGACTCTCGAGCACGCAACGTACAGCTGCGAAAAACACGGCAATTCAAGGTATATTCCACACACTTCTAATGATTGACCTTGGGATTTATTGGCATTGCGAATACAAGGCGTACCGAAAACTGAACATGCTTAAATTCAAAAGGAAGGTCGGTTGGTAATAGTGGTATTCTTGGAATAAGCACATCCTTGCCTTTGAACTTTCCCATGATTATAGTAGCTTAAATCAACTTTTCATAATATTTTTTAACAGCGAATCATACTCCGTTGCATAATTTCGGCTAATTGAGATTGCGTAGCACAATTATTACCGAGGCAACCTTGAGCTGTAAATTGTGTGGCGTTAATCCTGGCAAATCCAATGAACGAATGAATTTAGGAATTCAGTTGGATAATTGACGACTTCATTTGGATCGGTAATGGAATCGATGGACTTAAATGAATGCAAATGTCCATGAATTTTACTCTGAATTTTTATATTCAAATCATCTACATTCCTATTAGTTGCTGCTGAAATAGCTGGTTCGCTCAATCATTTTTTTTTTTTTTTAATTTGCATTTATATTTGGGAAACTTACGATATTAATTCTTCCTTTGACGTTGCGAAGTGACAAAAATTTAGTGGAAACGAAATAAGGCCAGTAGAAGTGTCAACAGAAAATTTCCAATTGCCGATGTCTAATAATGCCTTTGCATCTGAAAAGCGCAACGAAGCGCAATGTGTGCTTTACGTAGCATATATATGTAGTTGGTATTGCCAAAAGGGATACACTTCGCTCTCTGCCTTCACAGAGTAAGCATGGGATGGAAACGCCGCAAGCCTGCCGCAGCCGCCTAAGGGCCAATCGAGGAGCCGCCGGAAACCGTCACCGCCAACGCTGGCCCAGTCTCCCAGCCTACAACCTCCGCCGAGCCTGAACCAGCCACCACGGAAACTCACGCCGCATCACCCGCCGTCGAAGCCTTACAATCCCCGCTGACCATCACAACCGACAACACACCGCCTACACCACCTAAGTCGTCACCAGTACTAGACATCTCCTCGCTGCCGCGCTTCTGCGCAGTGGTGCGTGGAGTTCACCGGCAATTACCGGACGGTCTAGTACTCAACGCTGGCCGTCTTCGTTGGCCTTCACTCATGAAAGCCACAAGAATCCGTCACCACTTGTCAGGCTGGAGTTCTCGGACTACCCTTAGTTGATGGGTTGCCTGCCCTCGGGCAGGTGCTCGCAGTTGAGCCCGGACGAAGCGTCCGTGTCTTCCCATGTCGCCGGTGCTGCCAGTACGGACACTCGTCAGACGCATGCACAGCCTCCGCCCGTTGCCACTACTGTGGCGCCGGATGTCTCACCTCCGCCTGCACCTACCATGATTTGAGACGCCGACCCGTGTACTGTGCTACTTGCAACAGCGCAGGTCACTACACGGGTCAAGCGGTGTGCCCCAAACACCCACGCAGACAGATCCCAGCCATTCACCAGCCGCACGCCGCGCCACCACAACCAGCCTCACATCAGCCGCACGCAGCACCACCACAGCCAATCTCTCACCCGCCAGCGCCCATCATCAATTCCTCGCAGACAGAACAGCCACCGCAGACCTCCACACTCATCCAGCTCCAAAATGACCTTGCGACCAACACAGCCGAACTCCAAAATCTCCGTCTTGCAGTCAACACCATAACCGAAAGCATCGCCACGTGGGAGGAAGCACTGACCCGCTCTCTGGCGGAGCTTCAGGCAACCGCCCGCAACCTTCAGTCTACACCTCGGGAAGTACACCGGGAGAACGCCGCCTTGCGAGACCACTTCAACAGGAGCCTCGAGAAGGTGGTGGACTACATCAACAATTCCCGAATCTAGAAGGTCCACAAGCAACTCGACGAGCTGCTTCAGCAACAGACTCGAGGACTGACAATAAGACGGCAAGATATGACACAGCAACTAACCTCAGCAATACATCATCGACCGAACGCGCTAAGTTTTGGAGCTATGGCTAAGTCACTCAGAACTCACCTGGGAAGAGCTCCATCACCCCAATAACATGCCTTCTTGGTAAAATTATGCACCTCAATTTTTGTAGGTCGACGTCAGGGCATTGCGCCATGTCGTTTGCCCCTACACCCCACGCTTCACAACACAGTTACCCACAATCACTCGGTTTGCTTCGGCGGTACCGGGCCCTATGACACCACTTATGCCCCAATAAATAGTGACACCACAGTATTAAATCCTTTCTCTCCCCTTTCCTTATTTCCTTCCCAAATACCCTATATACCTGTTATCCTTATAACCTTTATTCCTGTTCCCTCCCCCCCAAAAAGGACTAAGTCTGCGCACCCATAAGGTAGTGAGGAAAGGATGACATATGCAGTTAACAGCGTGGGTAAGCAAGGATTCCTGGCCACGCCGTGGTAGAGTGGTTAGACCGCTCGCCTCTCACCTAGGGTTCGATCCGAAGCGACCGCATGTGAGATTTGTGGTGGACAAAGCGGAGCTGGGGCGTTTTCTCCGAGGTTTTCTCCCGCCATCGCATTCCTCCGGTGCTCCATCTTCATTCATGTATCACCAGTGTCACCGCCTGCGGTGCCATAAGTAGTTAAAGCGGGCGTTAAACGCTAAAAAAAGGAAGAAAAAAAAAGCAAGGATTCCGTGGCATAACACGCTTCCATAGTGTGTCAGGTAAACGCAAAAATAGGTAATGAATTACATTAAGGAGAGCGTTACAAAGTAGCATTCATGCTTCTTCCGAATCTCTTTCTTTCCTTTACTCCTGCTTTTTTCCACCTTTCTTTATTTTCTTCTATGTCAATAACAACTAAAGAGCAAGTAGATCTGGGTGAGCAATTGATACGTTTTATTTGATGATAGCTTTGTGTATTAAATTTCGCCATTTAACCTAAATATTACTTGATCAAATGTATTAAGAGCACAGCAATTACAGTGTGATAGTGACGGGGGTATTTTCATGTTCTGATGAAATTACCTTTAGCTAGCTCATGTACCACATAACCTCAAATAACCAACATCTGCAATAGTTCACCTAAAACGGTTTACTATCCGGGTCCCGTCATTTCTCCCCCATTTTCAGATTCCAAGAAGGATTTTGGTGATGTGCAGAGTTTATTACTTGTTCATTTTAAATAATTACAACGAAAATATACGTTATACGTGAAGCAAGTATGTTTTTATTTCTTTATTTAAACGATGTGACCAAGGGAACAATAGTAAGTACATAAGAAATATATTTGATTTTCACTTTTATCTTGCGTCATTGACTCCATAACTGGGTGCATTCGTTTAGCATTGAATGGGGAAGATAAATAGAGCAGTATTACGGCCATCTAGCGGCAAATAAATAAGTACGTACTTCAGGTGTTTAACGCCAGGAAAACTTCTTTGCTTCTTTATTTTAAATACTAGCAGTAAGGAAAGAACAGTTGATACATAAAAATGTATTTGAATTTCACTGCTGCATTGTGTCATTGTCTCGATACACTGGTGCGTTACCTTAATATTGAATGGGGAGTAAAATACAGCGCTACTACTGCCATTTAGCAACAAATAACCGTAGTACCAGTGCCATCTGGCGGCTATTAACCGATAGCGTTCCCTTGGCACAGTATACTGATCTATATTATGAGACTTTAAAAACTTTCCCGTTCGATTTTTAAACATGTTAGTTTACACAAACCTTATCGTAATAATAACGAACACAAATATATATATATGTTATTTTAGTGAAGTCGTTTGGAAGTGATGCGCGTACATACATTTCCGCGATTCATTCATAAATATATATATATATATATATATATATATATATATATATATATATATGCCATTTAAATATGTTTAATATACCGTATTTTTGAGAAAATGTTTACGAAATTTCTTCCATGTAAAGCGTAGATTAGGGAGGGGGCATTTAAGTAATCTTTCGTTTTTGAGGTACGCTGTTCACACGCACACACACACACTGACCTTGTTTGAAAAATTCGTTTTTCGGATTCAGGGGGTCTCAAATATGCATTTCCAGTGAAATCTCGGTATAGAACTTTTGGGTAGAATACAATAGTTTTTCTATACATTTTGTACATAGTACGCGTAGATAAAGTAATAACTAGCACGGTATAAAAGTGTTTTCTTTTCGATGACTTTAGAAATACTTTAGGAAGGAACCTTTGCCTTATTTGAGATGTAATGAGTTATATCCCATAGAGGGCCATGCCCAGCAGTATGATGCCAGTCGAGACAAACATCTAAACACAATTAAGCGCCCAGTCACAAGCAGGTTAAGCAAGCAAATGATAATGTTCACCTAACGGGGACAACATTTGCATACTGCTTGCCTATGAGCAAGTCAATACTGCACTTGGCCGCACGGTACACACGAGTTTGAGCTTAACCTTTTTGGGGTCATTCCAAGGTAACTCCATAATTATATAATAACAAACCAAACTTTTATCAGATTTGAGCAACTGACCTCAGTTGGTACTTAACACTTGCAAAATACAGGAGAAACAGTAGGGAAAGTGTACCAGGTGTCTAAATGTCCGGCATTTGACGTATGCAGGTATCCCTCCTTGCGTTAAAAATGTCGCAGAGCTCAACGGGATTGTTTCACGTTAAACTCGCCAGGAGGACTGGCGAAAGCGACATTCGCTTTATTCCTCTCAATGAGCACGAAATGCATGGCTGATAAATAAGACGGGTAAAGCGAAGGTGGCTCTCTGTAGTCGTCCACTGGCGGGTTTTAACTTCAAATAGCTCCGTAGAATTCTGCAATTCTTCTAACGCACGAAGGGATATCTGCACACGTCAAACACGGGGCCATCTGGTATTGTTCAAGAAGCCGTAAACTTGTCTTAAAAGTCAGATTTGTTAAAATAAATGCTTTTGTACGTCCACTTGTATTTTATAATAACTCATTAATAATTCTTCCATAACAAACAGTTTGATAAGAAACACATTTTACTTTCTCGGGCACGTTTAGTAGATAAGGGAGGTATTTTACTCTACCTGAAAATTTAATAACAGCATTTCACCAGAAGTATATGTTTTGAGGTCTCCTGAACTTCTCCCCCCCCCCAAAAGCATTTTATAAAAAAGTTCCATATGAGTGCGTCTGTGAACGACACAACTTAAAAATGAAAACTTCGTATTTGACCTCTCCGTGATCCAAGGATGAGACACGAGACTTTCAGGATGATTCCCCACCAAAACTACCCTTTACAAGGAATATTTTGATCTCTAAAATGGTTCATACGATTTTAGTAAAAACCTATACGGCGTTTAAAATATTCTCAGGATAAATGAAGCGCATTGAATTTTCTGGGAACAAGTATGAAGTGCTCTTTATACTGGGTGACTTCAGCCTAATTGGTAATTCAAAAGAAATAGACGATAATCGGATGTGTTCCATTCACATGACTTTCTCTATCTGTATTGCAAACAAACTATTAGTACAATATATTAACAACGGTGGTGTATACGTCTATCCCTGACACGGTTTCCGAGACCACACCGACTGGCCGCTCGCATGTTGTGCATATTAGGGTCCATGTACGCATGCGAACAACTTTTCTCACTGATGAAAATTAACAAATCTCGTTACAGACATCAAATGTCTGACCTAAGTTTACATCTACACTTCGGATACCTGCGACTCGATCTCTTTACACAAATATTAAGAGATTTGTAAGATCAAAACGAATCCAGAAGTCCGAAAAACAAGAAATAGTGCAATTCAAAAGGATGTGACTGTTTAATTTAACGATCTGCTGCTTCTCATAATTTGTTTCAGTTATTTTTATTTATTATTATCAAGAAGTTGCAATGTTTTCATATTCATTACAGTACGCAATGTGCTGCATTATGTGTTATAGTACTGTTTGTAAATTCAACTTGAAATTGCTATACAGAATAATGTCAGAAAAATCGACTATGTAGTGAAAAGCTATAAAATATTTATAAACTGCTGTTTCCACAATAAATCCCTTTAAAGATAGCGATTTTATATTCATCGATACGCCGATAACAACTACTATTTTGCACTTATGTTTGTGTCTCTCGCAAAGATTATAGCGCGCACGCGCACACTTGCTTTTATAATTACTTTAATGTAATTATATTATATGTTTGTACATAGAAAATGCATACCAGATTTGGAGTTCATCAAATATTTAAGTAATGTTTTTATTTTTTGCGGGTACATACAATACGGTTGATATGTAATCACAGCAGCAATTATCCCAGTTCCAATTCCCTATGTACCATGATTACCAAATACCTAAGAGGTTAGTGAAAATTAACCATTGTGTTGCTTGATTATAATTTATCCATGGTGCTAATGCCACTGCTCCGTCAAGGAGTAGCGGCTGCATTTGCTCCGTAATTTCTGCCAGCCTTCTTCAGAGTAGAGAGAGAAGGTGAGTGAGGTCACAAAGCATTCAGTTGGAAACGTATGATCTGCATCATACTATTCAAGATAAAAATTCCTTCCATAAAGCTTCCTTCTAAAGCGATAGTCAGATTTTAAAAAGCGGTCGTTATATGAACAATTATTAAAGTTCGGTTCACCTTGTATTCCCAGCAGTAAAACAAAAAATGAAGCGAACCGTGATCCCCTTTGAGAAAAGTTCAGTAGTATAAAATTTAAGCAATTACAAGAAATGGAATATCTCGGAAAAGGTCAATAAATATATAAATAAATGCATACAACATACAGTGTGTGTTTTAACGAGGTTTCACACACTGATATGTTATGTATGTACAGATTACAAATGTAAGCACGGTTCATAATTTACGAAACAATTTTATCATTGTGTCAAATGAACTTCAAATGAAATAAAAATGAACAACTAGTTCTGTAGTAAAACAAGTACCTACATAAAACTTATTGCGAACTATGTACCAGCCAGGAAAGTGCAATCAACCATTTCATCTCTACGTGGAAGGCAAATAGAAACGGACTTCGAAAAATAATACACTTCCAGAACACAAAATACAACAGGTCACCAGAGGAACTATTCAATGTGGCATCCTGCAACATACCTACCTGTAGAGATTGCACTTAAGAAGAAATGAACCACGCACCCGGTAGTGTGAACCTCGCCACAAACGGCTAAAGCTCGTGTCAGTAATTGTTCATCTGATTCAATGGGTATCTGGTAAGCGAAGTTCTTAAGCATGCGCAATGGTATCACGTGGCACCAAAAAGCACATGAGTTCAGAAGTTTGTAGCTTAGATTAGCTTAGCATGTTAGTCAGTCTAGTCTCCGCTTCGCATCTCGCTCAAACAATTTATTTCCTTACAAATAATGTGTATACTTTTACAATATGAACACAATTTTTAGCAATTCATGTTTCTGACAGATGACGTTTCGGCATTAGACAAGTTTTTCGGAAGCAAAATCTCGCAGCACCACAGTCGTTCAAGAAGTTAAAACGGTATAATATCTAATACGGATGAAATCAAAGAAATATTCAGTGTTTTTTTTTTTTAACTCCACCCCAGAAACATGTAGCGTGTGGTTTGAAACGTAGTAACTGCATTATAAGTGTTTTCAATAAGCCTAATAGTTTTATTACATTAATCTACGCAGGTTATTTGACAATTACTGCAATATATACTGAACATTAAATAGATATCCTTAGTCTTATGAAAGTAATTTGTACTGGAGGGCTTATTGTCTTGGCTTCAGAAATGTAAACTCATCGTATTAGTGTTGCTCAAATTATGTACCTCTTTAATAAAAACATGAGATTTAGAAAACTAAAAACTGGAAACTTGTATTGTAGGATTGGACGACCAGCGTCATACCGACTCACCCATCAATATGTTATAGCCGGGCGATCTCACTAACTACATATCATCTGAAATCAACTTAACCGTTATCAGCGGCGTGCACACCCTCAAAGAATAGGCAATTTTTCGAGTTCAATAATTTAACATATTTAAAATATCGTATGGATTGTGCACCAATACTACATTCCTTCGGCTACTGGCATACAAATGAGGCATTCTGACCGAAAATAGGTCACACACGTCCACCACAATCGATCAAAAAAAAAAAAAAAAAAAAAATGTCATAACTTTGACATTTGGCAAATGAAACAAAAGGTTCCCTATCTCAAATTATTTATCTAGGACCCTCTACAATGCTGCCAATTTGTGACGTTGAATTCTGGGACATCCTGTATATGGTTTTCTATATGAAAGAGTTATCACTGCGCCTTGCTAGCGGATCCTTATATATATATATATATCCAAGGTGAAATTCACGTGACCTTCTCTATCCATTCTTCCACAAACTTGTCTTTGGAAACAGCTTATTCTCCTATCCACTCCAAGTCAATCGAAATAAATATTTGTAAAAATGCATTTAATGTATTCACAGTGTGAATAGGGAATACAGTAAGATTAAGCGAGTCAAATCATTTAAGAGTTAGCTGGTGGTATTTAATGGGTTTTAAATTCCGTTTCCTTCGCCTAACCAAGATGAGAAAGACAGAAAAGAAAAACTATGGCGACTTTCTATCTGAGAAAGGTAATGAGTATTTTTAAAACTGAAATCTACAAGAAACGTTCCGAAAATTGTTAACTTTATAAATAAATTGATACATAAATTGGGTGTTTGAATCAGATTTACAGTTTTAGGTACTAAGATATTGTATAACCATAGCACGGCAAGATTTTCCAGTTACTCAATGTGATTCAGAATAAGCAGGACTTCAGGGGCAGTTCCCAAAAAATCAAGATAACACATTTTGTCATGAAAATGTCTTAAGCATGGTATTATTAATCAAAATCCTTACTAAACATAAAGGTGGGAGATCGTGAAAGTAACGTAAAGCAGAGGGAATAAAGGAGAAATGGGGAGTTCTGTAGGCCTTTTCGTTTCATAAGTCGTACTATATTGCACCAAAACTAATCCACAAGCAAACAACGTTATGTAATGAAACATTTTGAACCGACTAAAACACTGCTCAGAGTGAGAAAGTAGGGTCATGCAGAAGGGTCAAATAACTTCTCCATTTGAGATTAATAACAAACATTTATATACAATACAACAATTTAAACAGCGCTTAATGTTGGACAAGGATAGTTACTTTTCAAATAAGTTGCGTTTAAATTACACCTTACTTGCGGGTTATACAATTTCACAGAATGTAACCGGAAAACATCCTCAGATTGAGCCTCCGAACTGAACTACATTGCAATACCAAAACTAGAAAATCCATACGCCGTTTTTCAAGCAAAAGCAACACGAGGCCTAATTACACCTCAGCACAAATTACTGCTTTGGGTTGAGCAGATTATTTTAAAACTGGTAGTAGGGCTGAACACAATTCTAAATATTTTCCTACCATCCTTGCAACCCCGCCCCATTTGCTTACACGTATACTTCAACCAATTTCATGTTTCATTCTTTAAATCTAATTCTGTGATCAACGATTTCAGGGAAAAACGCAGACATACCCCGGAGGAGGATTTGTAAAGGTACTATAAAGAAAAGGACAACGTGGTTTTTAAAGCAAGTGAGCATTAATGTTTGTAAGGCTGAAATAAAACACACACACACATATATATATATATATATATATATATATATATATATATACGTGTGTGTGATGTGTTCCATTCACATGATTTTCTACAATTTGTTGTTACAAAGATTATTCCTTTATCCACATTATGGTAATCGAGATAATTACCAGAAATGGTTGTATTAGTTTATAAGTAGAAGGGAAATATGCCGAAGCTATAGTCGAATCCTTTAAAAGCAGGTTGTAATGTGACAATCGAATTTCACTTCAATTTTCACGGTACGAGTGAAACAAAAGAGAGATGAAAAGAAATATGATGTCCCGTTTGAAAAAAAAAGTTTAGCTTAAAACTGAAACCAATTACAAGGAATATCTCGGAAACGGTTAACTCTACACATAAAAGTATAGGATATAACTTTTTTTGTCCAATAGTTTTGTATATCTCTTGCAGTTAACCAGTTATGCAAAATTCATTCAGAATGAAGAAATCTTAGAGGTTATTCCTTTCAATTTCAAACTATACATTTTGTCATTTAAATATTTCTAATATACGGTATTTTAGTCAAAATTCTTATAACCATTTTTGAGAAAAACAAAATGGCTAAAATTTTTCCATGTCAAGGGAAGTTTGCGGTGGGGGGTTTTCTTGAAAATGTTCGTGTCGCATCCTTGGACGATACTATACTTAAACATTTAGTTTGGTATTTAACGTTATTATTGTTTTTCAGTTGCGTTATATACACGCTAACACAGACCTATTTTAAAAGGTTTTATTTATTTTATTCAGGCACCTCAAAACATTTTCGGTGCAACATAGGTGTCGAATTCTTGGGTGGAATGCACTACCTTCTCCATTATATGCATAGTATGTGTAGAGAAAGTAATAAAACTTCCCGAAAGGGAAGAAGGTTTACATAGTTAATGCTTAATAACTTTCATTTATAGAATCTTCATCAAAATATGGCGTTTAATACTAATGTAGTTCGAGTTTATAAACGTTACCTATTCTATATAAGGAAACAAGTGCATTGCTTGTTATGGAGATAGTGTTTATGTGTGTGTGTGTGTGTGTGTGTGTGCGCGCGCGCGCGCGTAGACAGTATAACTCAAAAACGAGAAGTTGGTTAAATATTAAACTTGTTATTTAAGTTAAGTATCTTAAGAAGATGCGCTACGAAGATTTTCAGGAAAATTCCCCACTTCAACTACCCTTTACATGGAGTTTTTCGAAAATGTTGATTTTCTTCAAAATGGCTTTTAACAATTTCGCTTATAATGCAACATTTTAAGTTTTTTTTCATGACTTACGGAATGTATAGGTAAAATCTTCAGTATACGATATTTTTAATAAAAATCGTTAGAGCCATTTTTGAGAAAATCAAGATTTTCTAAATAAGTTCCATGTAAAGAGCAGTTGGGGTGGGTGGATTTTCTTGAAAAATCTTCGTGTCACATCCTTGGAAGATACCAAACTTAAATCCTAAGTTTAGTATTGAACGGTATTTTCGTTTTTGAGCTAAGCTGTCCACAGACACACACACGGACATTTTTTCTAAAAATGCTTTTTTTGGACTCAGGGGGACTCAAAACATGTATTTTAGCGAAATATCGGTATCGAATACATTATATATATATATATATATATATCCAATCTATACATTATGTACATAGTACGTGTAGAGAAAGTAAAACTATAGATCTCGTTAACATATACAATTTAGGTCATTTACTTTTTCCCCCAAGTTAACCGCTTCTGAGATATTGCTGGTTAACGGTTTCAGTTTTAAATTACTTAAACTTTTCTCAAATGGGAAGTTATCTTTTGTTTCATACCTCTCGTTTTACTCCTTACCATAGAACGAGGCCCGAATTTCAAGGTTTTTTCCCATGCGACCAGCTTTTAAAACATTTGATTATCGCTTTGGCTTAGTGCATTTCTATGTTTCCTTCTGCTTACTAGGAAGCAACTAATGAGACCATTTCTGCTGATGTTCGATTAGCATGATATAAATAAAAGTTTATAAGAGAGTTATCAGAACAGATTTCATGTGAATGGAACATATACGACTTTTACTTTCTCTACACGTACTATATACATAGTGTGTAGAGAAGGTATTGTATTCCATCCAAAAATTCGATACCGAGATTTTACCGGAAATAAATACTTGGGTCTACCTGAATAAAAAAAAAAAAAAACATTTTTGGAAAACGATCCTTGTGTGTGTGTGTGTGTGTGTGTGTGTGTGTGTGTGTGTGTATGTGGACTGCATAGCTCAAAAACGAAAAGATCGTTAAATACCAAACTTGATATTTAAAGTTTGGTTATCTTCCAAGGATGCGAAACGAAGATTTTCAAAAAAATTCCCCATTCCAACTACTTTTTACATGAAATTTTCTTCTAAAATTTTGATTTTTTCAAAAATGGCTACCGATTTTGATTAAAATATCGTATATTAAAGATATTTACCTCACAAATAAAATGATATCTTGAATTTTCTGAGAATACCCTCTGAAGACTACTTTATTCTGGATGAATTTTACAGCATTTTGCATAAGTGCTAAACCGTGAGAGATGGACAAAAACTATCCACACAAAACATGTAGAGCACATTAAAACACAATTTATGTTATATGCATTTTTTTTCGTAGAGTTGATCATTTTTTAGATATTTATTGATTTCGGTTTCAGCTTTTAAAAACTTACACTTTTCTCATACAGGAATTTGTCAACTCCTGTCCATACAAACAAAGAAACTTCAGTCACATAGCAACCAGCTTTTGACTATTACTTTAACCTATGCTACTACCTTATTTCGCTTTTGCTTACAAGGAAGCAAGTAATAAGACTACTTCCGCTCATTTTTTCTCGATTAGCATGAATTACATAGAAGCATAAGCTTTTTAACAATAATTTGTAGTAGAGATTTAGAGAAAGTCATGTGAATGGCACATATCGGTTTTGTTTGTTTGTTTGTTTTTTATCTCCGCCCTTAAATATTCGGAAAACATTCAGTTGTTTGCGGGATAAAAAGGAGAGGGGAAAATTGAAATTGAAGATTCAAATTAAAGGCAATGTATAACAGTCACATAGATCCCTAGTGGCTACTCTAAGCGATTGTTGTTTCACACTCACCGGACTTCCGTTTTTCTTCAATGACCAATGACTTTGAGCGTTTCACTCTGAGAGATCTACGACGTATGGAACGCAGGAGGGACTCTGCTGGAGGCATCTTCATGGTCGTCTCGCGGCGATCCCACAGCATACGTAATATGTTTGCCAGCCTGATAGTAATAGTAATCACATTCACCACTTTCTTGCAGCACACTCACTCACTCACTCTCACGCTTGACATCGTAACCGTGCAGTGAAAGCCGGTGACGTGAGAGGCAACGACAGCTGATGGTGGTGCCCCCTCTATGCATAGTCGTCGTAGGGGGGATAGGATCTCTCACATCAAGGAAGTAGGAGGAGGAGGATTTGTCAGGCATTACGGCCATTTCTATGGTCCTAATTTTCAAGAATATATAGAACATTATTAAATCCAACGCATACTTTCAGAAATAGATAATCGGAACCCTTATTTTCTCTAAGCCGCAGCACTGATTTCATTCACAGCTCAGCTTCTCACATAGTAACATGTTGTTTACATAAGACTATTAATACGTTTATTTCTTTTTCCCTGCAGATTACCTAAATTCTACCTATATCTAAATCGTATTTGAACTATCAAATTAAGATTATGCAGCGGAGTCTTATGCTGTTCCCCCCTTCCCCATTATTTTCTGTAAACTCTATATGCTCAAGTCAAAATCCTATTATGAGTCTCTGCCTAAATACTAAAAAGGTGATGTGTTACATCCACATGACTTTCTCTACATCTCTGTTATAAATTATTTTGAAAAGCTTATGCTTCTATTTACTTCATGCTAATGCAGAAAAAATTACCAGAAATAGTCTTATTACTTGTTTCCTTGTAAGCAGAAGCAAATTAATAGTAACATAGGTTAAAGTGATAGTTAAAAGCTGGTTGCTATGTGACTGAAGTTCCTTTGTTTGTATGGACAGGATATAACAAATTCCTGTATCAGCAAAGTAAGTTTTTCAAAGCTGAAACAGAAATCAAGGAATATCTAAAACATTATCAATCCCACGAAAAATGTATATAAAATAAGTTGTCTGTTCTAATGTGCTCTACACATTTTGTATGGTATCTCTTACGATTTAGCAGTTATGCAAAATTCCGTAAAATTCATCCATAGTAAAGTAGTCTCAGAGGCTGTTTCCAGAAAATGCAAGATATACCTTTTATTTGGCATGTAAATATCTTAAATGTAAGAGATTTTAATCAAACTTGTTAGAGCCATTTTTGAGAAAATCAAATTTTTCGAATTCTTTTTCATGTAAAGGGTAGTTGGGGTGGAAGGATTTTCTTGAAAATCTTCGTTTCGATCCTTGGAAGATACCAAACTTAAATACCAAGTTTATTTTTGAGCTATGCTGTCAACAGACACACACATATACACGCGCGACGAACCTTTTTCAAAATATGTCTTTTTGGCGGGGGGGGGGGAATTCAGGAGGACCCAAAACATGTATTTCTGGTGAAATCTCAATATCGAATTTTTGGGTGCATTACAATACCTTCTCTATACATTATGTACATAGTACGTACAGAGAAAGCAAAATCATGTAAACTATAGAAAAGTTTTATACCCATGTCCCACGGTCAAATATTTTGGTACAAAACGTTCGAACTACAAATTAGATGGAGACATGCGAGGTTCTCCGATATCTCACGATCCATTTGTACTTCGAAGAGTTTTAGACTGTATGACATCGATATGAGTGTATCGTCTTCTCTCCTAAAATGGGCTAATCACATTGGATTTAAATTTTCCAATACAAAAACAAATCCTATTACCTTTACACGTGGAAGGAAAAATAGTGACCCTCCTCAGCTCTATATGGGCAACGATAAAATCAAGAAAACTATAAAACTGCTAGCAGTTGTATTTGACAAAAAACTCTCTTGGTTACCCCGTCTTAAGAACTTAAAAGCAGATTGTACCAGAAGAATGAATATTTTGGAAATGCTTGCGGCTAAAAACCGGGGAGCAGATTTGAAAACCCTACTTTTAACATATAAAAATTTAATACGATGTAAGCTAGACTACGCCTCATTAGTTTACAGTTCTGCAACTACCACACTGAAATTATTAGACTCATCACAATCAACCTCGCTGAGAATAATCCTTGGGGCCTTCAGGACAAGCCCCGTTAACAGCATGCAAATTGAATGTCAAGAACCACCATTGTCTGTCAGAAGAAAACAACTAATTTTGTCATATGCAATTAAAGTAGCAGCCAACCCATACTCCCGAATGCGTAAATATATATTCCCTAAATCTGTAAGATTAACAAGAGGTTGTCACTATTATAAACCATTCAACGTTAGAATTGCTCAATATTTAAGGTAAGAAGGATTAGATACTCCAACAATGACACACATAAGCTGCAACTCTTCAGGCGCAACCCTGGAGTATAGATTTACCCAGCTCAACATGCAAATGAACTCAATAACTAAAAATACAACCCATCCCAAAATACTCCAATCATGTTTCTACGAACTAAAGGGTTACTACTCGTATAATGATTATGTACCAAATTATACACATGGGTCTATTATTGAAGATCACAAGGGAACTGCGTTTACAATGCTCTACAGACTGCCAGATTTCTATACGATATTCATATGCGAACTATTTGCCATAAAACAAAGACGTTATACAGTTACAGCAAGAACACAGCAATAGCTTTACAATTTTTACAGACTGTATGAGTTCAATAAAGCCTTAGAAGACAGATACTTGCGTAATGCCATCGTTCAGGAAATACAACAGCTGTCACAAAGTATTAAGATCAGAGGGAAACAAATTACAATCGCATGGATACCATCTCATGTCGGTAATAAAGGCAACAAAGATGCAGACTCTGCAGCACGAGAAGCTACTAAACACCCTTTGGACGACCCTGCTTTACCTAGTTGAAAAATAAAATAAAAGTTAATTGGACAAATACATGGCTTACTACTTCCCAAACCAAGTTGCATGACATTATATCTAATAAATTGTCATTATCAAATTTAAAACGACTTGCTGATATCAAGACTTCGCATTGGCCACACAAAACTCACCCACACCGCTATTTTCCTGAATGAACCATCGCCTGAATGCCAACACTGCCAATAAGTCTTAACCATCAAGCTCATCTTCACAGAATGCCCAGTTTATGAGGAAAAAAGGAGAGAGTACAGTATGGCCACTCACCTTTCAACAATATTCAATGACCAAAAACGATTCAAAGTGTCTTAAAAGTTCTTCATTCAACAGCACTATACAACAAACTGTAACTGTAAAAATCTGATGTGTACCATTCACATGACTTTCTCTATATACCTGCAACAAATTATTCTTAAAAAGCTTATACTTCTATTTACTGTATACTCATCAGAAAAAATTAGCAGAAATAGTCTTATTTCTTGCTTTATTGTAAGTAGAACCGAAATAAGGGAGTACCATAGGTCAAAGTGAAAGCCAAAAGCTGGTTGCTATGTGACTGGTGTTCCTTTGTCTGTATGGACAGGTGTTGACAAATTCCTGTATGAGAAAAGTATAAGTTTTTCAAAGCTGAAACTAAGAAAAAAGAATATCTCAAAAACGATCAACTGCACGAAAAAAAAGGTATATAACATAAATTGTGTGTTTTAATATGCTCTACATTTTTTGTGTGTTAAGTTTTTGTCCATCTCTTACGGTTTAGTAATTATGAAAAATTCATCCAGAATAAAGTAGTCTTCAGAGGCTATTCCCAGAAAATTCAAAATATACATTTTATTTGTCAGGTAAATAACTTTAATATACGAAATTTTAATCCAAATCGTTAGAGCCATTTTTGAGAAAATCGAAATTTTCGAAAAAAGTTCCATGTAAAGGGTAGTTTGGGGTGGGGAGATTTTTCTTAAAATCTTCGTGTCGCATCCCTGGAAGATACTAAACTTAAATACCAAGTTTGGTATTTTACCGACTATTCGTTTTTGAGTTATCGTGTTCACAGACACACGGACACACACACACACACACACACACACACACACACACGGACCTTTTTTCTGAAAATACATTTTTTGGATACAGGGGACCCTGAAACATATATTTCCGGTGAAATCTCGGTATCGAATTTTTTGGTGGAGTGCAATACATTCTCTATTCACTATGTACATAGTATAGAGAAAGTAAAAATCCATTCAGAATTGCCTTTGTTAAACGTTGTTCATGTATTTTATCTTAACATTTTATTGTAATGACTATTTATGTGATATGTTCTAATGACTTGTACTGTATTATAATTAACTGGTGTACAATTCTGTTGTTGTTGTTTTTTTTTGTCGCAAAGAAAAAAAAAATTTGCAGTTAAACGACAATAAAAAAAAAAAAAAAAAAATTAAGAGTATCGATTCTGGAGATCACAAAGTTGCCACTTGTTTCGCAAGAACCCAAGAGATAATGAATTAGCTCTTTAACCAAGCACTGCCGGCGAGTGAGATTTGGTGGGCTGGAGCCCACAAACAACTAATTTGAACCCACATGTCCGAGGATGATAATATATACTGCATACTTGCGTATTATTTAAAATGTTATGAAAAAATAATTCTTTAATACAATGCATAATAATGGCGACAATGTAATGACTTTTCCAATTGCAACTATCGAGCAAATTAAAACAGTATAGAAATGATTATAATAATTATTGTTAAGTTTGCCTAATTAGGAAAGAAAACTATATGATGGACACTGAAAACTCCGGTAGAAGCAATACGTTGATAAGTTTCTTAAGTACATGAATTGCTCAAATTGGTAGTAATACTGCAAATATATCTACTTCAGGTGCTGGGTGTGGTAGAACACGTCTAAAACTGCCTAATGCATTTTAGGTCATAAATTCAAAAGTATTAAAGAGATAAAAACACCATTCTTGCATTTATTTCAAGAGAAAGTCTCAGTATTCAATAAAATGCGTGGCATTCACCTAACTTTTCTACCTATTCTACCATAACCTATTGCTAAAAAGCTTATTCTTCTATCTACTCCATTCTTCTATCTATCAATCGAAATAAAAATGAGCACAAATGCAATTTTTTCTTATTTCCTTGTAGGTACAACGGAAATAAGAAAATGCATTAAACTAAAGCGATAGTCATATTTTAAAGATTGGTTGCTAAGTGAACCAACTGTGTTATATATAAAGGAAAATTCAACAGAAAGACGACTTTCATTTGAGAAGAGTGTAAGTATGGACATTTTAAACCAATAACAAAGAAAGTTCCCGAAATCGCGAACACACACAACTAAAAAAGAACTGGCAAATTGTGTGCTTTAACTGGATTTGTATTTTTGTGTACTTTTGTTTATCTCTTACGGTTTACCAGTTATGCAAAAACATCCAGAATGAAGAGGACATTCCCTGCAAATTCGAGATATACATTTCATTTCTTCTCATGAAAATTTCTTGGTGTTCCATATAGAGTACAAGGATCGTTCGGGGTGAAAGAACTTTCTTGAAAATCTTCCGTTTCACATCCTTGGAAGATGCTAAATTTAAATATCAAATTTAGTGTTTATGCGAAATCTCATCCTTGGGTTATGCTGTTCACACAAACAGCTTTTTTTCTAAATATGCTCTTTTTATAGTCAGTGGAGCTCAAGACATGTATTACCGGTGAAATTCCAATCTCTAATTTTTGGGTGGAATGCAATACGTTCTCTACCAACTGAGTAGTGGCAGAAAAGTAAAATCTACATGTTCTATTCACATGAGTTTCCCAACTGTTCTGCAAACTATTCTTACAAAAGATCATTCATCTATATATTTCGAGCTAGCTACTCGAGACAAACATTAACAGAAATGGTTTTATTGCTTATTTCCTTGTTAAGTAGAAGGAAAAGAACGGAATACACTAGGCTAAAGCGATGGTCAAATTCTATAAAAGCTATCGTTGTGCGATTGGCATTGAAAGTCGGTTCTCTTTGCATGGCCAAGAGTTATACAAAAGAAAAAGGGGCGACGACTTCCTGTTTGTGAAAAGTGTACATATTTTAAAATTGAAACCAATAACATGGGATATCTTAGAAACAAACGTGTATAGGAATAAATTGTGTGTTTTGTTATATTCACACATTTGTTAATAAATTGTGTATCTTAAGACGCACAAAAACTTCATTCAAAATGAAGAGGACTTCAAAGGACATTCCCAGGAAATTCAAGCAAGATATAAGTTAATTTGCCATGTAAATATCTTAAAGTACGGTACTAGAATAATAAGCGTTAGAGGCGTTTTTGATAAAATAATAAATCTCAAAAAAATGCCCATGTAAAGAGTAGTTTCATTCATGTAAAGGATAGTTTGGGGGTGAGGGATTTTTTTGAAGTCTATGTGAGTGTCTTTAGAAAATGCTGAAGCTAAATGTCCAGTTTTGTATTTAACCGCCTTTTCGTTTTTGAGTTATACTATTTTCAGACACACACACACACACACACACACACACATACACACACAATGATCTAATTTCTATTTATTCGGGGGCCCCTAAAGCCTGTATTTCCAGTGATATGTTGGTATCGAATTTTTAGTGAAATGTAATACTTTCCTTACCTATGTACTACGTTGGAGTAGAGAAAGTAAAATGAACCGAAAAACGATATTTTGGCCCATGTCTTAGTAATAAGGCGGTAGAAACAATTGTATTTGTTGAAGCAACTAAAAGCATAATACAAGCTAAGCATAATTATTTATTTCTCACCAACAGAAAAAGCCTTTGATGCTTCTGTATAGTCATTATTAGAGCCCGGATGTTAGGCAAAATGCCTTTTTTTATAGGGTGAAAATAAATCGAAGTTCCGTAGATTCAGAGTAAATTGAATCGATAGACTCAAATTCTAGTTTACCTTTTTATGGTATTTTAGCCTCATTCAATAATAAATGCTTTTGTTTTTCTTCTTGCCATTTTATGCAACATTTCTTGTTTATTTGCAATTTTGCAATTTAAATTTTTTGCCTCAAGATACCATCCATGCAGTATGTTTTAGATAGCCAAAAATTTGTTACTACAGGGATTGTCTTCATGTAGAATCATCTGTGCCACAGAGGACGAGGGCTGAGTGTGGTTCAAAATACAGTCTCGTGGCATTTTTATGCTGGTCTTGCTATTCATAAGCGGCAGCTTAATCTTCAAACAGCAACAATATTAAATCTTTGCCCACCCTCACAGATGCTATGATTGTTGGGAAATTTATTGTGGGCTTGCACTTCACTATTAAAATTTCGTAAAAATACAGGAAGTTAATTCAAAATGTCTCACCGTTCTCATAGAAATCGTCACATAGCATTCGCTTTCGCCTCAGCCAGTGAAAAATTGTATTTTCAAATCTTGTTCCAATTGTGTGCTGCATGCGTTATTGTTGCAGGAGGAAGAAATTTCTGGTCGTAGCAGTCAGTATTCAGTTATTGTTAGGTGAAAGTAGAAGACTAAGCTATAATGCCTAAATTCAGTAAACCTTTGAAAAGTAAACTTTACAGCTACGTTAGTGAATTCGGTTCTCGCGTGTTTTCAACCGATGGAACAGTTTTGTGTAAGGTTTGTGAGAAAACAATGATGAAAAAAGTATTTCATAGACCCACATGTGTCAACAAAGCATTGATTTGCACTTGCCTCAAAGAGTGGTGGAAGGAAAATAAAGCTATTTCCTGCAGCTTTCACCACATCTAGCAAACAATCACAATCTTCATTAAATTTGTGTAAAATATTAACTGACTCTGGCGTTCCTTTCTGGAAATTAGAAAATCAGTGTCTGAAAATCTTTTTACAACAATTTAAAGGAGAATCTGTTCCAAGCATATCAACTCGGAGAAAAAACTACTTGCCTATATGCTTCGAAAATACAACTCAACGTATTCTCAACGAAGTATTAAAAAAGAATCTCCATAAACGAAACGAGGGATTATAGGGAAAACATATTGCCAACGTAACTATTGGAGTATTGGAACCTATGGAGGCTACAGCACTTAAAATATGTATAAGAATGGAAAAAAGCTAACAGTACTACCATTGCTCAATTGTTCATAGATTCGCTGAACTTGGCCTGGAGGTGCAAAACACACTCCTATTCTTATCTGGTGCACCTCCATACATGAAGAAGCCTGGTGATACTTTGAAGGTTCTATTCCCTCAAATAACTTATTTAACGTGTCACACGGCTTTCACAGAAAATCAGAAGAGATTTGCAGTTCATTTCCTGGTGTAGATAAATTGATATCCAATACAAAGAAAACATTTCTAAAAGCACCATTTCGAGTCCAACTCTTCAAGACTCCTGCCTGCCCTTCGACTCACTTTGCCTCCAGAGCCCGTTTTAACAAGATGGGGGACGTGGACTTCTGCTGCCCTGTACTAGGCTCTGACAACTTCGAAAAATTAAGTGAGGATGTTGCTGTACTCTCCAAAGATGAAGCTGCATCCATCCGGGAAGCGAAAATATTGCTAAACAATTTGAATGTCCTATCTTACATAACAATTCATTATGCTAACTTGCCAGAAACTATAACAAAACTTGAAAAAAGGGGAGAAACACTTGACATCAATAAACCTAGTGGAAGAAACTTGCGTCAACTAGAATCTGTACCAGGAAGTAGGAAGTGCCAAAAGTGTAAACGTGTAACGTCTGCCAATGTCTTGGTAGAAATAAAACAGATATTTTGTGAAATAATAAAAGGTGTTGCTACAATTGTGTCAAACAGAGATCTGTGTGCAATAAGTTGTTTCAAATATGCACCAATTACATCAATAGAAGCAGGACGACTTTTTTCTGTAATGGAAAATATTTTGTCGGATAGAAGATTAAGTATGACAAAAGAATATTTACAATACCTTGTGGTAATGTGCAACCAGTAAAAATATACGTTATATTGATGCACTGCAATTTGTTCGTAAAATACATTATGACGTTCAGAAAATGTATTGTGCCTTTGTTTTCTGTCTTTGTTGCCTTTTTTGCCTGCCTATTTTAACTGATATAAATGCCTACACATCCGGGCTCTAGTCATTACAGTACAACTCGATCAAAAGTCAACTGTACAGATAGTACCATTATCATTTATAGCAGTAAAGCAGTCTTATGATCTGCACTCTAATGAGCTGTGTTATATTGTTATTAGTAAAGCTCTGCTCCATCGCAACATCCGTCTCCCCGACAACTCTTCGTGTGCCCACACCATAGACCTATCTGGAAGTTCTGACGGTGCCACTGAAAGTTGGTTTTAACTTAATCACACAAATACTTTCAAACTGCTATTATAAAACTACATTACGTGCAATATGCCTGCTTTCCTTTCCAAATAAGAGCATTTCCCTTCTTGGAAAGTAATTATCAGTTAGAAATTGTGATTTATTCGTAGAAAACTAAAAGTACTTATAAGGCTATACAGATATATTAACTCAATTAAAGTGCTGTCACTCCATGTTGGCGTATTGGCCCACTTAAACAGCGGTTTCTTGATCAGGAACTTCTAGTTCGCGTGTTTGACACTCGGTGCACATGGTGACGAGGAATAAATTCAAAGCCGATAGGATGAAAACCGGACAAGCTGATGTGAAACAAGGCTACTTACAAGTATTCTTTTCGTGCAAATAAACATTTCACGGAACCCACGGCTTTGCTTCCCTTCCGAAGGAAGCTATGCTAAGGAATTTTGCGTCCCAAAAAATTCCTTCCGCAGGGTTTGAACCCGCATCCTTGAGGATTAGAAGCTAGCATCATTATGTCTACAGCATAGAGGGGGACTAAAATATATTAAGCCAGTCAATAAATATACTTGTTAATAAGGACATGTCCCTAAATAGTATATGTAATCGTATCGTGAATATGTGGAAAAAATTCAAAAAAAAAAAAAACTGGTGAAATTAAAATAATGAGCAAAAGATTAAAAAAGTATAGCTTTTGAAAAGGTATACGATTTTTTCAAGTGTGCTATACGGTATAAAGTGTATGACATTTTTGGAGGTGACATGCGGCAGCAAATTTAACCAAACGGAGAGGAAAAGTTAGAATGTTAAATTCCTTCACAAGAATTATTGTCATATTGATGTTACAGATCAAGGTGGATTTTATTTTGTGAAATTAAACCGAAAATAAAAATAACCGTGTATCGACTTTCTCCCCAATAGGCCAAAGATGGACAGGGGGAAAAAATACAAATTCGAGTGATTCACTAATAACTATATAACATTTTGCAAATATAGGTGTTCAAAAACTAGGTATTAAATAAGACAACTTACAAAAATAAGCAACTTTTATCTCTTTAGATTTTTTTCTTGGAGGCATCCATCACTGGATAAAGTGATGCATGCATATCTGCGGGCAATATTCTCTTGCTAAACTCTTTATTCTAAGTTACCTTGCTCTGCTACCGTGAACAGTTGCGAATGGAAGGTAATTTGACGTGGGCATCAAAATTAAAGAAAGGGTTGGAAACCATTGGGATGGGAGACATTTGGATGGCGGGGCAGGAAAACAGGCGAAGTATTTGGAGAAAAATTAAGAAACGTCTCTGTGATATTGACAGACAGCAAATAATTGCGCAATGCACAGAGAAGGTGTCATTAGAAGTACAGTCTGGGCTGAAATCGGAGTGGGGTATGGAGCAATACATCAAAACAGGTACCAAACTCATTAGAGAGGGGCTCGCGTGGATTAGACTAGGAGCATGGAGGAGCACGAAAACTTCTGACGAGAATGGTATAAGAATATGTCCCATTTGCGAGGAGGAAGAGTCGTGGACTCACATCTTGGCAAGATGTAGGGGTACGGAGGAATGGCGGGAAAAATATTTGCCGCGATTTTTTACCACTGCGAATGTAGGGATAGAAGCATGTTGGACGCTACTGGCAGGCACGGAAAACATGGACGGGCTAGGTAAATTTATACTTAAGGCAAGACAGCTGAGATCTGAGGAGGCTGCCAATAGAGAAGGGGGGGGGGAATAAGATCGACTAAACAAAAGTGACTACAATGTTCTACATACATGTATATTATATCATACTTAGGTCACTGTTATGCTAGGGTTGTATATATTATGTGTATATATGTCTTTTAAGTGTAATTATCTATTATAAGAGGGTGCATTTATGAAGGTTTACTCTGTGCTGTAAATTTAAATTGCTATATTTGAATATCTTTGTATCTTTATTTTCGGATTCACTCTTAATTTTTATTGTTGTTTAATATTGCTTTTGACGGTGTATTTCCTTTGTCTTTTTATTGTCGTGTTTACTCTTTTAATTCTTTGTTGTGGTTGTTGTTTTAATATTGCTTGTAATGTGTATTACAAAAGCACGTACGGTCTGTAGACCCGTGCGACTGTTCAAATCCTATGTATGATATTGCTATGTTAATAAATACACTTATTCATTCATTCATTCAAGTTACCTTGCGCGCTGCACTAGTGGCCTTGGTGAGCGCAAAGTTTATTATCACTGCTTGGCTTAGTACTAGGCTGCTGATCGAGTGGAACACAGACCTAAATTCGTTTTTACAATTAAACCTTTATAATTTTTCCGTCGAACAGGGATTTTATGGAAGAGAAAGCCACACGTGGTTATTTTCTATGTATTTTCATTGCAAAACACCGGATATCAATTGCCACCTCAATGTGACAGTTGCTACTTGTAAGTTACGTGACATTAAGCCAACACTAAAGACTTCCGATTAAATATAATACGTTAGATTTTCATTTACTATAAGTTAGTTGTAATTCCCCGACTTAAGAGCGGATGCATTATATTATTTAAACTGCCAATAGCGCTATACTCTGTTTCTGAATACTGCATAAACGGTGCTAAAAGGCTCAAAACATAATTATTATTATTATTATTTATTTAATATAGCGATAAAAACAATGGTTGAATATTACCGAAGTAGTTAATATCGTTAATTGGAAATTTTAGTTCATAAATGCCCACACTTCAACTCCAAATATTCTTTCGTTACTAGGA
The DNA here is from genome assembly GCA_030762935.1 of Hymenopus coronatus. NCBI lineage: Eukaryota > Metazoa > Arthropoda > Insecta > Mantodea > Hymenopodidae > Hymenopus > Hymenopus coronatus. Next base: position 136,654,531 of record CM060897.1, read on the forward strand.
AACACTTTTGATTTAAAAACATAGTTCTTTAACGAATCGCTAAGATTAGGAATCCCTGACCAAAAAGATTTCTCACATTACTTATTTCGGGTGAATATGAGCATGCTTGGGGGTGTGGCATGAAGTGCCAGTGTTTATGTACCACCGCCTATCTCGAGCATTCTACTGCATATAAACTACTATATTGACTACACCATCAACAAATTTGATACCTATCGAAATTTTACTGAAAAATCTTATTTTGAAGTCCACTGCGTCCCAATAAAAAGAGTGTTTCTGCGTGTGTATATGTACGAGCATCATAAAACAAAGCAAACAAAAAGCAAGTATTTAATTTCATTATCTTCTATGGACAGAAACGAAGACTTTCAAGCAAATCCCTCCACCCCAAATCACCATTTAAATGGATATAAGTTTTGGTCTTTGTCATTCATTTATCTTCTAAGTAGCAAACTAATTGAGTAAGAGGCTAATATGTATACAAATGTTGATTGCGTGGAAACATTTGACAGTCTCTCTAAGAGATTTTGAAAGGAGAAGTTTAGATACTCAATATCCGCTCATAACCAGAGTGTTCTTGGCCTTAATCTTCAGTGAACATCATTACTATTTTTTACTTTCCGTACATGTACTATGGTATTGCATTCCACCCATAAATTCGATGCCGAGATTTCACCGAAAATTACGTTTAAGCAACCCTTGTATCAAAAAAATAATTTTTAGAAAAAAAAACGTCCGTGTGTGTTTTGGTGTGTGTGTGTGTGTCCGTGAACACGATAGATAACTCAAAAACTGAAAGTCGGTAAAAGTCAATCTTGGAATATAAGTTTGGTATCTTCCACGAAGATTTTAAGGAAAATCCCCAAGCCAACAGTACATGGGAAAATTTTCGAAATTTTTTATTTTCTCAAAGTAGGCTCTATCGATTTTGTTTACATACCGTGTATTAAATATATTTACACTACAAATAAAATGTATACCTTCAATTTTCTAAGGATCTCTTTATTCTGGATGAATTTTGCCGAATTTTGCATAACTAGTAAACCGTAAAACATAGACAAAAACTTCCTACACAAAACATGTAGATCTCGTTCAAACACATAATTTATGTCATACACATTTTTGTTCGTGAAGTTGTCTATTTTTTTTTTTTAGATAAGCCTTGTTATTGGTTTCAGTTTTAAAATGTTTAAACTTTTCACATTTGGTTATTTGTCAACTCCTGGCAATGCAAAGAAACGGATTACATTCACTTGGCGACCAGCTTTTACAAGATTTAACTATATATTTAGCCTAGTGTATCCTATAATTTCCAATCTTCTTACAAGAAAGCATTTCTGCTAAAGTTTATCTCGATTAGCATGAAGTAGATATAAGAATAGGCTTTCTAACAATACTTTGCTGCAGAGAAGTAGATAAAGTAACATGAATGATACAAGTCAGTAGTGTATAAAGCTGCATCCTGGCTAAGAAGATTGACATAATAATTCAAGCAAATAATTTGCATAATTAATTTATTTGCGTGTCAAAAAATTCCGTAATAACTTTGAACAATAATTAGAGCAATGTATTTGCATATTTGGCAGCTAACAATCATCGGTGCATATTAACGAGCCCGGGGACCCCGCCCCCTCCCGAAAAGAATCGCCAATCACCAATTATTCCGGTACATGGGACTTTGAGAGGCCACTTCCAATTGAAATTTAATGAGGATTCTAAGTATGCAATCCAATTTTACCTATCATTGCACAATAAAAACTTTATACATTACTCGATTGGAATATTTACTATAATTAATTTACTAGGAATTCTCAGTCATTTCAAGGTATACGATCGCAAGAAGGTATTATACTTTACATGACAATGCTTGAAATATTGAACACCAACACTTAGAAATACAAAAACAAAAAACAAAATTTCGGCGTTTTATTTAGCGAAATCCACTTTAAAATTCGCCGAAATCACAAAATGATAGGAAATATAAGCCGGACAGACCATCAAATATAAAACCCTTAAGTGTATTAATTCAGCCTATAACTAATAAAGGAAATACATGACTCAGGGAAACAGGAAAATATGATTAATTCATTTATTTTTTATTTCATTGCAGAGCAGTGTATGAAGTCGGAAAATTTACTCTTTGGGACGCGGGTATTCATCCAAAATTTAGAGCAACAAATGTCGATGAATCATCAGCATGACAAATTCAAATGAAATGCAATAGCGCTTCGATGAACAAATATCACACCAATGGGAATCGAACCCTGGTCATCAGAACATACATACACAGATACGCACACAGACACATGCATACTCATGTGTGTTTACATCGAAAATATATAATCATCACTGGAAACGAACCCACGACTCTCCTATGGAACACACACATACACATACCCACACACAAAGTCCTTGAATTGATATAATATGAATGCTACTAACTAAAGCAGCAACAGTAAAATGAATTCCAACTTACCTTCCGAATCTATACTAACGTTAAAATGGTCAAAGAGTGCAGAAACAAGTTTTCCCAAGCTTACAAGCAAGACGACCCTCTGCCCACACAGGTATAGAAGACCGTCTACATTTAGAGCTAGTCATTTCGGGCGGCATTCGTTATAACGAAAGAAAACCCTTCCTTAGAGCAAAAGATTTTCCTTGAGAAAGAAATTATTCGACAACTGAACCGAAAATCTACAGCTATTGTTAACCATTCAGCACCGAAATGCAGCTGCCCCATAAATCATTTGAGACGATTTTCGACTATACTTTAATAGCAAATACTTCCAACACGTAATTTGGGTTTAAATGTTTTCTTTTAAAGGTTGAGTTAAGTAATAAAGTTAATAAGGGGATTTAACCCACATAAAGCAATACCATTTTTAAGTCATACTCAAAATTAGCTCCCAATCCTGACATAGATATTGTTAAAACAGAAATTACCAACAAAAATTTTAATAATCATCTATTAGCTGCCTTTAAGAGAAAAAGGGACACATTCAATCTTGAGACAAATATGTTCGAATCTATTTTCCTTTTAACTATACAAAAACGAAATGAAATGGTACTACCCCCACACTCATAAATTATTTGAGATGACTTACTATAATATGTTAAATGTGAGATCATTTGTGAACTGGCACAACAAGATTAATGAATATGTACTAGTAAGAAAACTAACGATGTTTCAAGAATCAGCAGGTTCCACTAAGAAAAGTCGTTAATAAAAAGCCTCGGGCCATCCGACAGGGTATAAATACCGACGAAAAAATCGTGCATGCAGCAGTCGCTTGTTTGAAGTAGTAAATATACGACACGGGACCCACGGCTTTACTTCCCTTCCGAAGGAAGCCATGCTGAGGATATTTACGCCCGAAAAAAATCCATCGTCGTCCGCCGGGTTTTAAACTGCGACCTTGGGTTATATGAAGTTAGAATGGTAACCATTACACCACGGAGGGCCACAGCGAGCGCTACAGGAGCAGGGCTTTAGTAGAGACTCAACAAATGGACACAAAAGAGCCCATGACGAGTCATCATCCTCCGATGAGGATGAAGGCGCACCCTCATCACATAATTTCCCGAAGGACAGTCATAGCCAACTTTAGTGTAATACAATAGAAAATATATTATAAGGGTGAATTTTTAATACTAAAATAGAAAATACATCTAATATCACAGACCCCCAGGCATTCATAGAGAGATGCAGGCCTCTAATTATAAATGAGATGAACTCAATACTGGACAGAAATCAATCGGGATTTAAGATAATTTTCTCTTTGCAAGTTACGTTCATGATGCAAGCCCCTAATTCTGGTCATATTGATAATGCCCATTTTAGAAGTCGAACTCAATTGGGACTACAATCATTCGATTTGGATTCTTTATTCTCCACCACGGCGAAAGAAATGCTTTTAAACATTTCAAATTTTCAAGGACACGCCAGTTTAAAATATTTACTATCTGTAAACTCTCTAGTTAATAGTGTAATCTATTATACACCTCTCGCGCTACATAGAAGGTCCTGCTGTAATTAGCAATAAAAAGGTTATCAACATTCACAATGATGATGAATACTACTTTGCCTGGTGCATGCTGGCTGCAAGATATGCTGTAAAGAATGATGCACAAAGGATAAGCAAATATCCTAAACATTTATTATTCAGTGAATTGAATTATAGAGGCAATGAATTGCTTGTCAGCCTATATCAGGTATATCAGTTTGAAAAACAAAACCCAGGAACGTCGGTCGCTGTATTCGGCTTAATGACGACAAATCTGTAATGCCACTATACCAACCACAAAAAAAGCATGCCGTTCATGTTAATTTTCTATTAATCTCAGAGGGAGAAAACTCTTACTATTGCTTCATAAAGTACCTACAAAAACTTGCACAAGCACAATTCACAAATAATCATTACACATACTGTATCTGCCAACATTGCATGAAACACTTTAAAATAGAAGAAAAGTACAAGATACACCAGCTGAGATGTTCCAAGGCGCAAATTCTAAGCATGCTTATAAACGACGATGACATCCGGTTTTCATCCTATTCAACGGACACGCTTCTACGCTGAGATTGAGATGCGCTAGCAAAGATCCACTCTTGTGAGCCCTCGGCTAATGAGAGATATCCAGTATCACAATGCAATGTCAATATCGCTCAAGCTAGTATGTCATCATGACAATACGCTATCCAAATTTATGCTCTTTAGCGGCCTGATGCTAATCAACATTTCTTTATCGAGCTTAAAGTGATAGCATTACAGCAAGATAGAGGTAGAGATTTTGACAGTTCAGGATTGGGCTGATTTTCATAGCGCTCGTCATTGTCACATATGCAGATAGGGGTTTGAGGAACATGATCGGAAACTTAGGAACAACGATCATTTAACAGGGTTCTTCCTTGGAGCCGCTCATTCTGCCTGCAATTTAAATAGAAAGGTACCGAATTTCAAACCAATCGTTTTTCATGCTGAGCAATTCTGATAGCTACTTTTTAATAGAGCACCTGGCATATGATAATAACGATTTAATGCATCGCAGCCACTTCAGCGCGGTATATATCGTTTTCAAAGCGATACACGACCATAGATTTCAGGTTTTAGGCGATAAGCTATCTAAACCAACATCTTGAAAAGGATGGATTCCGGATAACAAATGCAGAGTACAAAGATCCTGAGCACCAAGAGCTCATGAGAGCAAAAGGGATATTTCCCTATTCATATGTTGATAATGAAGAGACACTGGAAGAAACTCAATTACCTGACATTGAACAGTTCGATCGTACATCTCAAGAAGTATCAACTTGCCCAAAATGTTTGGAAAACATTCAAAATTAAGAATTTATGCCATTACAGCGATCTATACCTGAAAACAGACACAGTATTGCTAGCTAATGTCTTTGAGAAGATCCTCTCTCTCTGGAAGTATACAATCTTGATCCGTGCTGGTATTATGCATTACCAGGTATTGCCTTCGATGCCTTGCTTAAAATGACAAAGGTAAAGCTTGACCTCATTTTTGAGCAACAAATGTTGGACGTTTTTGAGGGAGCAATCGTAGGCGGAATGGGCGGTGTATCAAAGAGATACATAAAACTTCAAAATAAATATATACCAGGCTATAAGCCTGTATATGACTCTTTTTGGGATTTGAATAACTTATATAGAAGTTGCATGATTAATTACCTTTTGAAGGGAAACCCAAGATTGCTGACAAAAGATGAAATGAGTTTGATAGATTTTACCTCTGTACCTCCTGATTCACCCATTGGGTAAGTGTTCGAAGTTGATTTGGAGTATCCTAGCCATATCCATGACGATCACAACGAGCTTCCTTTCTGTCCAAAAAGTCAAATACCGCCACATGGGCAATACAAGAAACTGCTGCCAACTTTGGACAATAAACAAAAGTGCAGCTTCGACTATAGACATATCCAGCAGTATTCATTTAGGTCTCAAATTGAAAAAAATACATCGTGTGGTGGCATATGATCAGTCGGATTGGCTGAAGACTTATATACATGTGAATACCGAAAGACGTGCAAGGAAGACGTCCAAAATTGGATAAAATCTGTGGACAAAAACTGAATAATTCTGCATATGGTAAATTCATTAAAAATTTGAGAAACTATTCCGACTTCCGAATTGTATTGTCTTGGAAGCAGGCCAGGAAACTGACTGCCAGACCGACGTACATCAGGAGTATTATATTTAAAGAAAATCTTGTAGGGATAGAGATGAGCAGAGACACGAATAAGCCTATCTACATAGGCCATGCAATTTTGGGCATTTCAAAATTGATAATGTATGATTTGAAAGATCTAGTCCTGGCTTACATGGATACCGACTCCTTCATATTTGAAACATCAACAGATATCAGTTTAAGAAGCGGTATCCACACCTTTTCGCCACAACAAATTTTGAGGTAGACAACCCTTATGGAATAATACAACAGAATAAGAAAGTTATGGGATTATTAAAATATGAGCTTGGAGGTATGTCCTTGTATGATATGTCGAGTTCAGGCGTAAACTGTATAGCTACAGATATAAGGGACAGACAGTAAAAAAGGCAAAAGGAATAAACAAGACCGGTATGATACATGTAGATTTCGATAACTATTTAGAATGTCTACATGATATTAGAAAAAAAATGATAAATAAAATTACATTTCGGAGCTACAAGCATTTAATTCATACAATAAAGCAGAATAAAGTCGCTCTCCATGGGAGAGACTACTAAACGAAATTGATTGAAGGCTCAGATTACACTCTTGCCTGGGGTCATCATGACATATGGCTGACACTTAGCATGGAAAATATGCTCTCTCTGATACCTGCATTGTCTTATATATATGTAAATAAATCTGAATATATTAATATCTTAATTTATACCTGTAGATTTGTTTAAATGCTGTATACTTATATATTATCTCTATATTATATTCAAAGCCTACATTTTAATTATAATTTGCATAGGCGTTTATTTGTATATATTTTATGATTTTTAACTTATGAATTATTTAATATTTCTATGAATTACCTATAATTTTGCAAACAAAATGTTAAGGGGAAAGGTAAAGGAAGGATGTTTTGACAATACAAAACACCTTAGATGAAAGTCAAATGTTTCCATATTTCAATTCACCCTACAAAATATCTTTCCTGTCAATTCACTGAGGTTTAAGGAAACCATACCAATTTACAAGAATCCTATTTCCTTGTCTGCGCAAGACTTTCTCAATTAGGATGTGCTAGGATAAACTGTGGATTTTAGTTCCTGACCATAGAAAGCTCCTTTAATCTCCTGTCCTTTATTATGTTTTAGAATGTATGTAGTAGGATTGGTTGTTTTCACGGCGTCGAGTTTAAATATTTCAACACTCCAATTAGCCTCGTATCCCTTATTAAATTGTCCTTTATGTTTATATATCTCTCACATAGTCACCAACTTTAAACTTTCTTGCACTCCTCTTCTCTCTTCGATAGTCGCCCTCCGTGGTGTAATGGTTACCATGCTAACTTCATATACCCGAAGTCGCGGGTTCAAACCCGGCGGAGGACGATGATTTTTTCGGGCGTAAAAAGCCTTAGCATGGCTTCCTTCGGAAGGGAAGTAAAGCTGTGGGCCCCGTGTCGTAGATTTACAGCACGTAAAAGAACCTCAAGCCTGATAAGAAGAGCCTCTGAGCAAAATTAAGCTATCTTTCACGCCCAATATAGAATGGGACGCTGAGAACCAAAGCAGGTAAAGAGCGTCCATAAATAACAGGCCATTTCATTTCTCTCTTGCATGATGGTCATAGTTGTATACTGACAGAAGAAGGCTGTTATCCTTTACTACACCAGGCTTCATTTCTATAGTTGAATGGTAAAAATTCTGTATATTCAGATGATTCCTGGTAGAAGATCTAGCCATTTGTATGATCCTTGAGCTAAGAATTCCCGATACATCATGTTCTTCAATGTTCTTATTGGCCATTCCATAGCAGTAGCCTTCACGTTGCTACAGGTGCTGTAGTGATTAATGTTGCTGTTCAGACCTGTGATCTCTGCATCACATGTAAAATCTCTTCCATAGCCTTTGAAACTTGAATGCCAGTATTATCCTTTAACGGTCTTGAATATGCCATTTTAGAGTGGAAGTTGGCGGCGATAGGTATATCCTTGAAGGTTTTGTTCAGTTGAGTATGGAGGATTATTTCAACCAGGTCAAACTGTACAATATCCTCTAGGTCTTTGCTGGCAATGTTTCTTGCAGGTGCATGAAGCTCTGCTGCTATATTTTTCTTCGCCTCTGTGATGCTATGATCGTAGATGACTTTAATTCTTAAATTATTTGGTTGATTTCCTGGTTGTGATTGCTATTTCCTGCGTCTCTGTAGTCTCAGTCGACTCATTAGTGTATTTGGGTCGTTCCAATAGAAGTAATTTTACTTTATCCCGGGATGATGTTCTTTCCATTTCAATCTTAATCCTGTGTGCTTATTGAGTTGTGGGCGTATAAATGCTTTGCACTGTCTCAGCCACCCTTACCTGACGAACTTTTGTCGGTGCACTTGTGTTGTTCCGCCTGCGGTGCCATTAGTAGTTAAAGCGGACGTTAAACACTGCCCCCCCCCCCAAAAAAAAAAAAAAACTTGTGTTGATTCTAGAATCCTTCTATAAGCTTCCAGATCATCCTGGGTGTAGACATGCATTTCAGGAGATTTCTTAAATATGAGCTCGTTCAATCCTGTTGTAACATCGAATTTTCCTTGTCCTACTCTAATTTGATTATTTATGAAATCAATCATTTTGTTTTCAAGCGTGTACCTGCATTCCTCATATCGCACTCCGTGTATTTATTTCATCCTTAACTTTCTTTCGAACTTGTTTCAGGTAGCTAGAAATGTTCTCTTTTTTTCGTCTTTAGCGGATATAAGATGAAGGGAGTTCTTCTTATTCTGAATATCTAGCATATCCCGAAGAGGTTCTCCTACAGATTGAAGAGCTAAACACATAGCCCTCCGAGATTCGAACTTCCATCCCTTGATCTCCCTTCCCTGACTGCGATTGTTTAAGTCTTATACTTCGGATATCAATCTTGAACCGAAGTGATTGGTCCAGCTCTCTCCTATTTATAGTTTGCTTTGTTTAATCATATCATGTCAATTTATATCCAATTTAATGAGTGATATTTGGAATGTGACCGTCTATGGTCCCTGTAGCACAAGCAGTGAACGTTGTGATGCCACCTACTTCAATTGTTGAAGGATACCTCGCAATTCTATTATTATTTATTTCAATTATCCTAATTTTCTCAGGGGGAAGGCGTATGTAACAAAATGTTACATTGAATCAGTTAGGAAATGTATAGGAATCGAAACTCGACACTTACACATATCTTAGTGAACCGCCCTTGTATGATTTTTTTTGTAGTGATGCGATTACCTTGCCTCGCTTTTGATCTAGTAAAGCATTTATGACATTGTCTTGGGTTTTAAGAATGCTGATACTATCCATTGATGTGGTTAGGTGTTTATTCATAGAGCTTTGTCATGGCCTCCAGATATTTGCCTACTGTTGCAACAATATCTTATGTTGCTGCAACTAGAGATTTGTTTAAGCTTGACTGTGCTTCATTTTGTTTCCTTATGATGAGAGGTCTAACATATTTCTCATTTGCTGCATCACCATCCTGTACAAGATCTGCTACTTCCGACATTCTTCTCTTTTTAAATGAAAAATCCCATTAGAATCGATTAAAGCAGCTTTTGAATTGATGTGGTCTGACATAAACTTCCTCTTAGGAACGTCAGTATCATTTTCAGAAGGTAACAGTGCTTTCAGTCTTATTCAATATGATATTGTTTTCAGCATCCCTCTTCAAGGCATGACATTAGACCTTTATACTGAGTTTCTAGAGATTTTTGAATGTGATTCCTAAGCATAACTTCTAATTCTTTCATTTGTGGATATAATGTTTTTTTCAGCACACTCTTGCAAACGTTTTTCTGCAGATGTCGAAAGCGCATCAATGTAGCGTTCAGTTGCTACGTCACTCTCATCTTCAGGATCTTGAACATTGAACAATCTCCTTTTCTTGAAGTTCTCGTTCTTATGATAAACTGATTAAGAATGCGTTTTAACAGAGACGTCTATTTGTGATCCGAACCTGTCAATGCTCATTCTGAGCTATGAATCTATCTTATTTATCTTAATATATACATCAAAACCGTTTCTATACCAACACTCGTTCATGGGGATTAATGGAAATATAACTACAAAGGTTCTTCCTTCTGATGAACTCTCCCAATCCCTTTTGCACAAATCTTTAAATTCTTTGAATGTCATATAAATGTTTACAAATCTTCATATATATGTGCTTCAAGTTTAATTTGTCTTGTCTGAAGAGGATGATCATGTTTGTATATTCTCGCTTTAAATGCTTCGGTACCTTGGCATAGGATTGTGCTAAATATAAGGATTCTACATTTTGATGTCTAACCATCCTATAAAATGACGCAACTTTCCTCCGCTTTTCAGTGAATCAGAAATTGATACTTTGGCTGATAGAGAGACTTTGAGTAGATGTACAAGTTTTCAAAACGCAGACCATTCTTGTGTAGAATCATATTGTGTAATACATTCGTCTTTCTTGCACTGAAACTTCCTAAGGTAAGAGTTCTAACGTTACATGAAAACAGCTTTCCGCGACAATCACATATTAGATCACTTCAAAATCTAGAACTTGTATCGGCAGTGAGCATTCTTGCTTGATAAGCTCCATCTCATAAACTAAACTATAAATTGAATAGTTAATGAATATATACCCCCTCCCCTCTAGACCGTGATATGAATTTCGCTATAAATTCGCGTGTACAAAAGGATGTGTCAATGGGAAGTGAGATTAGTATACAATGAGAGAAGTGCTAAGATCAAAAGAGGATCTGGTAAAATTAACAAACTCATTACTTTGCTATCATTTGAATCACATTTGCCGGGTTATACATATTGTGGTCCTGGAACAAAATTGGAAAAACGTCTAAACAGAGGAGGTCCAGGCATTAATCCTTTAGATATAGCCTACGCTGAGCATAAAGACGCCGCTTCAAGAAACATTGCAGGTAAGATATGGCGGAGAAGGCTTTGAGCAGATGTCAATAATCTGATTCGAGCATAGGAGAAAAGCTAGCTGCAAGATTTGTAACTAGCACTATGAAAGGAAAAGTTTCACTTGGTGCTGGCTATAAGAAGAAGAAGAAGAACGGAATCTTTTAACATCTGTTTCGTTGTCATTGAAAATCGGTTCTATTTTCCGTGTGCAAACAGCAAAACAAATAATATATGCAATGGATTAGGACCTTCTGTTTGAAAAAAAGAAAAAGAAAAAAAAAGTATTTCAAAACTGAAGCCTATAATAGGGAACATCTCTGAAATGATTAGCACTACAAAAAATCTGATGCGTTCCATTCACATAAGTTTCTCTAGGGGTTTCATATGCAAATTATTCTTACATTTTATCTATATCATGCTAATCCAGGTAAACATTAGCAGAATTACTCTTGTGAGTAGAAGAGATAAGGGAATACATTAGCCTAACGTGTTATTCAAATTCTTTAAAAGCGAAACAATTGAGGTTCGATCCGCTTTCCATGGTCCCGGTTGAGAAAAGTTAGATAGTTTAAAATTGAAACCAGTAACAAGGAATATCTCGAAAACGAACAAGTCGACAATAAAACCGCATATGATATACATGTGTTTTAACGAGATCTACATTTTTGCGCAGTAAGTTTTTGTCAATCTCCTACGGCTTAGCCGTTATGCAAAATTCTCTAGAATAAGCAAGTCTTCAGAGAATATTCCCAGAAAATTCAAAATATACATTTTACTTATTTGAGTAGGGGGAATCCTTTAAAATCTTCGCGCCGTATCCTTGGATGATATGAAACTTTAACACCAAGTCTGGTATTTAATGGTATTTTAGTTTTTAAGCTATGCTCTCCAAAGACACATTCACAGGGGCTTTTTTCTAAAACTGCGACTTCGAAACATACGTCCGGTGAAATCTCGATATCGAACTTTTGGGGTGGAATACAATACCTTTTCTATACATTATGTACATAGCAAGTGCAGAAAAAGTAAAAATTGGTCATAAATTAAGTATTTTAAGAAATACTGTATTTTAAGAAGTACTATATTTTTGTGTAGTACATTTTTGTTTCTCTCTGACGCTTTACCGGTTATGAAAAAGTCATCCAGATTGAAGAAATCTTCAGAGGCTATTCCCAGAAAATTATAGACATACAATTTAACTACACAAAATAGTTAGAAGCATGTAAAGGGTATTTTGGGATGGGGATCCTGAAAATCTTCATGTCGCATCCATGGATCATACTTAACTTAAATACTAAGTTAGATATTTAATCTACTTTTAGTTTTTGAGTTTTCGTGCTCACACATTCACACTCACAAGTATCTTTTTAAAAATATCTTGTTTTTGTACTTTCTCTACACGTAGGTACTATGTACATAGTGCAGAGAGATGCTATTGTAATGCACCCAAAAATTCAATACCGAGATTTCACCAGAAATACATGTTTTTGGATCCCCTGAATCCAAAAAAAAAAAAAAAGAATTTTAAGAAAACAGTCCATTTGTATATATGTGGGTAACAGCTCAGAAACAAAATGTCGGTTAAATACCAACTTGGTATTTAAGTGGAGTACCTCCCAAGGATACGACACGAACATTTTCAAGAAAATCCCTCTCCCGCTCTACTCTATGGAATATTTTTCGAAAATGTTGATTTTTTTCTTTCAAAAATGGCACTAACGAATTTCATTAAACATTTTACTTATAAGATATTTTATGACAAACGAAATGTATATCTTGAATTTTCTGAGAATAGCCTCAGGAGACCTCTTCATTCTGAATGAAGAGCTAAAAAACCATAAGAGATAAACAAAAATTATGACATAAAAATGTAGAACTCATTAAAACACACAATTTGTGTGATACTTTTCTCAAACGGGAAGACATCTTTCTTCTCGCTTCACGTTTGTTTACTTGTGACAAGTTATTGGAATTTCAATTATTTCACAATGCGACCGGCTTTTTAAGGACGAGACTGTCGCTGTAGCCTGTGCATTTTATTTCTCTTCCAGTGACAAAGAAGCTAGTAATAAGGATACTTCTGCTTATGTTTACCTTGCTTAGCATGTTGCAGATAACAGATTAAAGTTTCGAATAAAAGGTTTGTTTACCGAACAGCTAGAGGACATCATGTGACTGGATTACATCAGATATTCCCGTTCTACTTAGAAGGAACCAATAAGGACAATTTCTGCTAATGTTTATATCGATGAAGTAGATAGAAGAATAATCTTTTTAACAATGAATTGTTACAGAGGTGTAGAGAAAGTCATGTGAATTGAACAGTCAGATCTTTTTTTAGATTCAGGCAGCCTAAATGTGTACTTCCGGATAATTCTCCATATCAAATTTTTGGGTGGAATTCAATGCCTTCTCTACCTGATATGGACAATGTACATACGTCATAGAAAAAGTAAACAAACGAACATACAGTATATTAATCAAAAAACGTTAGAGCCAGTTTTAAGAAAATCAATTTTTTTAAAAATGTTCCATGTAAAGTGTAGTTTGGGGTGGGATTATTATTTTTCTTTTTTTTTTAGAGTTTAACGCCCGCTTTAACTACTCATGGCACCGCAGGCGGTGGGGTGAGGTTAGGGTAGTTTGGGGCGGGGGATTTTCCTGAATATCTTCGTATCACATGCTCAGAAGATACAACACTTAGATATTGGTATTTGTATTATGTATTTGTAGTGAAATTTCGTATAGACTTTTTGTGTGGAATACAACACCTTCTCTACCTATAATGTATATTGTACCTATATACATGCTAGAGAAAGTAAAAGAAGTATGGATAAATAGTGAAACTTTCATAAACTGGTTCCACACCCATTTTGTACAAGATTTCTAAAAAAAGGAAAGGATTACCACAGAAGGCTGTTCCATTAATGGTCTTCTGAGAATGCTAGGTGAAGTTGATTTGCTGCCGTTCTGGAAGAAATTGACAACAATTCTGGATGATATACATGGAATATCTGATGCCAGCCAGGATGTCAAGCCAACTATTTCGATCATGGAGGAAAATTCTCCTACATATATTTTCAAAATTACAGTGTTGAAGAAACAACTTCAAAAACAAGGAATCTTGCAACGGGTTTCAATGGTTTTGAACATATCGATTAAGAAAAATTTGGCTGAAGATCGACCGGCTTCTAGTACATACATAAGTAACGCCAAAATTGTGATCGCTGCTTCGCAACAAAACTGTGGGGATGAAATGAAATTATTTATTAGTTGACAATGCTGTCCAAAGCCAGGATCAATCAACACCACCGTTGTGTTGGGGGTTTCAGTACCATGACAGAATTGCATCAAGAGAAAATGTCAGCTTCTATCAGAAGACTATTTTAAGGAATAACGGACTATTTTAAGAAATAAACAGGCCTAATGTACCTATGTACAGAAGTAGATAAACTTTCGAACAAGGAATATTACTTTATTTAAAGTAATTTCCTATTTGCATAATTATACATATATGCTGTACCTGAAAATCCTCTACTATTCAGCCCTGTGCTACGCTTAAAATTTATTCAAATGAGATCATCTATGATACTATGAGGTAAAACCAAATGTTAAACTGTTTTTCTTTACAATAAAATTTGAGGATAATTTTGACAGTGTGTGTATTATATAGTATACTAACTGGGGTATCGTGCTTAGAAACTACAACAATGATTAAATGCAATAAACTCTATTAGATCTTCTGGCCTCTTAATATCAAAATCTAAATTCAATTACAATAAATATAAAACAATTCAGACTATTAATTAAAGCTGTATTAATTTCATTATGTGATATTTCATGAATAGAAGCATTAATAGATTTAAAAATTAATCAATTGCCCTTGAAAAAAATTCTTACAGACTTGACAACACTGGAGAACTTCTAATTCTTTAAAGTTTTTGTTCGGAACGAATCTTCCTTTTTAGGCTTTCCGAGGTCACTTATAATGCAGGCTGATTAAGCAGTTTTAAGGGTTTAAAACTCCAATAATGAAAAGAAGAACCAGAAGAGCGGCACTGCTGGAATAACAAATATCGACTTATCTGCTATGTGCCTTACCATTATTTCCTCACAAAATTCTATAAAGAGTCTCAAAATGTTTCTAAACGAAAGAAGACACTGCGACTGATCATTGCTTTTTCTTAAAATACTGAGAATATAAAACAAAGAGAGGAAACCGACGAGAAAAAAATTCTCCTGAGGGAAAAGAAAGAAATTGCAAAAACAAGGGAGGGAATTAAATGACAGAAAAGAATCTCTAGAACCGTAAAGAGGACAAGATTCCAGTTTTATAATGTATGCTTCACACAAAGAGAATTCGCTATTATAAAAGAAGAGATAAAACATGGTCGTTATACAAAGCATGAATTTTATTCATTTCCATTACCAAAACAATAAAATAAAAAATAAAAAAAACATATCAAATCGAAAAATTTACTGTGCTGGATATGCAGTACTTTCTGTATTCACTTATCTGCAAATAATTCTCATCCACGATTCAATATAAGTGTTATTGGTATGTAGTTATAAGAAGGATACAGTAAGGATAAAGTAAAATAAGGCGATAGAAAATGTTTAAAATGCAAAACCCTATGTGATATCTTCGAGAGTCCATACTCTTTGAATGACCGCGCCAGAAGAAGAAAATAGCAACATCCTACTTGAGAAAAACATTTGAAAATGCAATAAAAAGAGTAGCCCAGTAACGGTAGACACTATAAAGATTTTTATTCCACATAAATTATATGCTTTAACGAGATCTGTCTTACCATTGCAAGGCTTCTAATTACATTGCGACAGGTTAACTCCGACTTCCAAATAAAAAAATATACAAAGCGCGACGCTTAGATTTGTATACAATGCAGTGGGACTAGTCGTTGCGTCAAGAGTAATGGGTAGAGCACACAAACTGGAGGGAATAGCGGTGCTGAACATATCTATTAGCTTAGCGACAAGGACCTGAACACAAGTACTTGTGTTGATGTCACAGTAGTCGAAAGCGTGGAATTCTTGAGCAGCGAGGCAAAACAGTAAACTACTCATCATCGTAGAGTGAAGCAAGTCAAGATTGTTGATGTAGATGGCAAAATTTACAAAAATCTTATGTCTTCCATTCACATGACTTTCTCTGCCTATTTTGCAATAAACTATCCTTACAAATGCTTATTCTTCTATCTACTTCATGCAATTCATATAACATTAGCTGCAATGGTTTTATCACTGAGTTCCTTATAAGTGCGAGAGAACTAAGGAAACAGTAGGCTAAAGCAATAGTCAAAATCTTTCAAAGAGCCGTCGCTTGCGGTTGAAATTCAGCTCTATTTGAATGGCCAGGTGTAAAACAGAAGAAACTGGGATAACAAATTACCGTATGAAAAAAAATAATTGAAACCTATAATACGGAATGTCTCGGAAATGGTCATTATATGAGATATGAATATATGACTGTTTTTTTTTTTTTGTTTTTTTTTAACGAGAGGTACTTTTTAAAGTTAGTTTCGTCTATCTCTTACGGTTTAACAGTTATGCAAAATGCATCCTGAACGAAGAGGCCATTCCCACCGTATTCAAGATGTATACTATAGCGAAATATTTTCACAGAATATGTAGATTGCTAAAATAAGTAATTTAAGATACCTAGGGGACTTATGGCCTGTTTATTGAAATGTCGAAGTAACGGCTATAAGTATCTGAAGTGCCAGTACCCCACGGGTTAATTTATCAACCATTCGAAAGCATAACACGCAAAACGAAGGGACATATTACGCCGTACCTCTCTAGCGTAGAGGATATGGTACTGGCTTTCAAGTGAAAAATACTTTCCAAGCTCGAGTCTCGTTCACGTATCGCGGCTCTTCGTCTGGAATGAAAAAAATAATAATATAAATATTTACTCTAAGACAGGAATAAAACTCATGACCTTAAGGATAGCAGCTTCCCGCTTTATGTATTAAGCTACCAGAGCAGTTGAAAATACGCCACCTCAAGAACGTGTCAGTGTCGCACTGTCAAGTGATTAGTTCAAGATTTTACTGATTTTTGCGGCATTAAATCTTGAGAACGCTAGTAACGAGCTGCTAAAAATCGATATTTTTATATTCGGACAGCAGTTTTACAGACACTCTAAGCCATTTTTTCAACCTGCTTTGCTTTAACACCGACTTAGCGGCACCTGATACCCACACCTTTAACGCTATGTAGCTGCGTTATGTTTATCCGGAGACCATACATCGACGATCTCAAATTACTTATATCAGTCACGGGCACAATCTCGCATATTATTTCGGTGTAGTTCATTAACACCTGTATATTTTATTTGTCATGTATCTATAATATACGCCATTTTAATCAAATTCGAGTAATTTTTGAGAAAGTCAAAATATTCTAACGTTTTTCCATGTTAACGGAATTTGGAGTGGGGATGGGGGTTCTGCAAATCTTCGTGTCACATCCTTGAAATATATCACATTTAAATATCAAGCTTGGTATTGAACCAACTTTTCGTTTTTGAATTATCGCCATTTAACACACACACACAGGGATCTATTTTTCTAATTTCTTTTTGGATTTCCGGTGAAATCCGGTATAGAGTTTTTGGCTGGAATGCAATACCTTCTCTACCTGTGTACTATGTACTAGTACAGAAAGCAAAAAAACGTTATATCAAAATAGATATGTGCACTTGGATCAAAATACATAGTTATAGAAATATAATTCATAACATAAAAACGAAGGCGACCAGAATTTAAGTCGGAAAGTAGTGTGTAATTATCTTAAATGAACATAAACAGAACATGGTGTATTGCTTTGACAAAAACCCGCTAAAGCGTTATGTAGAGAAATGTCAAATAGGAAGAGAAACGTAAATAAAGTAATATTTACACCACATGCAATCGTCGAAATTTGTACAAATTAAAGCGAAGTAGTTTTTCACCACTGATAAACTGCACGGCTGATGTACGTGAAACGATTAGTGCTGCAACCAACAGTAAGGTTGATTTTATTTTTGTAATTAATGACACTGAGTAAGGTGATATTATCATGCAATGCAATCTGGCACTTACTTATAGGAGTGAAAAATTCAACATACGGGGCACGTTCGAATAATGGAATGTTTTTCTCGAGCTAAATTCATGGGTGCTAAGTAGTTATTACGCATCACTGGTTTATACCACATTGTCAAATAAATTTACCGCAAATACATAAACGTTTTACGTCAAATTCAGCATATTTCTATTACAGAAGACTTAAATTTCTATCCTGCCTCAATTGTGATCTAGCTATAGTGGAAAACGATTGGTATACTCGTATTTTTGGAGACTAGCGTTTCTCAAATTGACAAATGGACGAGAGTTTTACTGATAACATCAGGATGGAAAACCGAGATCGCCATACTGCGATAATGCCACGTGGTCGGTTTAGTCGCTGCTGAATATTCCAACACTAATAGCATGTGTTAAGCGTTGTTCTAAAAGATTTTGGCTATAAATGATTTAATGTGTGTTGTTGCTTATTGTAAATGATGAATGCATTTTCCGTGTGTGAATTGGCGATTCATTATGGCCGCTTGTATTATTTGTGGTGTGGATTACTGGTTATTAATTAAATGTTTAGTATGGTTGGTGTTAAGATATTCGCAAACGTTTTAATAAGTTCATGGTCTTTAAAGTTTAAAATTAGCATTAATAACACATCAACATTCTAAGCGTAGCCTAATATAACCTTAATACGAGCATGACACCAAGGTATGTATATAACTGCACTGGAAGAAATGATGTTTGGGGATTGCCAAACTTCTTGAAAAATCTTTCATGTAAAGGTTAGTAGGCGGTGGGGTGAGTCTTGAAAATCTTCCGTGTCGCATCCTTGGAAGATGTTGAACCTAAATATTAAGTTTGGTACTTGATTAACTTTTCGTTTATGAGCTGTTCTCTTTCTCTCTCTCTCTCTCTCTCTCTGTCTGACCTTTTTCTAAAATTATTTTTTATGGATTTAGAGGACCTCAAAGCATATACTTCCGGTGAAATCGCGACATAGAATTTTTTTGGTGGAATACTATAGTACCTTCTCTATCTACTATCTTTTACAAAAATAAACACATACCGTGCAATGGGTCACCTAATTCTCAGGGTTCTTGCCTAGGTGGTATGAGAATAAAATTTGCCTTTGTGTTCAACTGAGCATGGCAGCCATCCCTCATCTCGCACTTTTAGGAACAAATATTACAGCAATAATTGTAAAATAACGAGAAATTATTCCAAATTCAACTTCATTAACACTTTCAGAAAAAAAAAATATTGTTTTTATGTTTAGATTAAGTAACAGACCTGAAGAAAAACGCCCCTAGTATTGGGTGATTTGTTCTCAAAGATAAGTTTAATCTTTAGCAATTGTACCTGTGACTATAATAGCCGAATATTAATGCGTGCGTTTCTGCTGAATAACAGAGAAGTCGGGAGATGGATCCAATTGCGTGAAAAGCGTGCCTTTATTTTATCTTTTGCTTCGAAAATTTTTATTTTCGTGACACGTGTAAAACATAAATTGGACAGATTCACGGCGGAACTTCTTTCTGATAAAACTCCTCCCATAGAGCAATCAATTACAGACTTGTTTTATTTCGCTTAACTTGTAATATTTGCCGCAGTCTTACGAACGCTGCAATGCGATTGAAAATGTACAACTAAATGCTTTATAAAATATAAATTGCAAATACTGCAAGTAAAACGGGGAATTACTCCTAATTCAACTGGCAAACATTGCTCCCAAAATCAATATTTTCCTTTAAACACCACATCAAAAGGCATCTGCCTATAATTCACGAATACTATTATGAGGCTAAAGGATTTATTTCGGCCATGCATTGTTATTGCTTATATTAAACTTACAATGCATATGTAGAATGATTTATATTTCCTTCAAGTTGGAAGGTCGCGCTAAATAGGAAGGACATTTAAATGTTAGAGGCTGAAAAACGAAACTCGGCATGATTGCATCCCTTTATGGTTAATTATGCAGTAAAGCAACAGAAATAAAATGGTATGTGAGAATAGGGCTCAAAAGAATCGCAAGCAAATGAATTTAGTATATTATATATCATATAAAAGCATTTAATAGAATAAGAATGTGTTAATGGTCACAAAAAGCATTCTACAGTTGTGCAGCGTTGCCATCTTGTTTATTTCCAGCAATATTGTCATGTACCCATTAAATGTCTGTCTAGAAGTGTGCCTTTATCCTGATCCTCCATTCCTGACGACAATAGATAATCTCGAGGAATTAAAGACGTTTGTTAATGTTCCGTTTCAGAATATAAGCACGCGGGAAGTGAGGATCGAACCACCACCTGCTGGCACTGTTAAATTCACGGATAGCGACTTAACAAACTTGGCTATTTCTCAGTTCTATTCACCTAACATAAAGTGTTACTCTTTTCCTAACTTTGCAACAAATTTCCTTACAATGCGTTAAGTTCGTAGTACCCTGAGAAAATGTTTGCTTTTGTTTCTTGATGTGAATTTCCTTTACTTGGCGTATGAAAAGAGAAGCATATCTAGAACACACATGAATATCGCTTCCTCTAAATTATTTTGTTAATGAAGATGAAATGCTACTAAGGGCGTTTTACTTCAGGTCCACTTAATGGAAGCAAAACACCAACAAATTCTCTGCAAGTGCATTGAAATTGTATTTTCAACAATTTCCCGTTATTTTACAGTGACTGCTGAAATATTTGTTTCCAAACTGCGGGGTGAGCCGATGGTTGCCATGCTCACTTGAGCATAAAGAACAGGGAAGCACATGGCACATTTTATTCTCATACCAACTATGCAAGAACGCCTGAGAGTTAGGTGACCCATCGCACGGTGTATATTAACTTTCGTGAAAGATAGTATACAAAGCACATTTGGTATTTAATTAACTTTTCGCTTTCGAATTGAACTATTCACAACTGGCATCGTCTGTTCGCCCATCCGTCATATCGATTGTTTTCTAATGTATGCCTTAAAGCAAGTATTTCGAATGAAATCCACTTCCTCTATTTATCAAAGCTAAGTTGACTTCGCGGCGAGGGTCGCA
Organism: Hymenopus coronatus; assembly: GCA_030762935.1. Taxonomy (NCBI): domain Eukaryota; kingdom Metazoa; phylum Arthropoda; class Insecta; order Mantodea; family Hymenopodidae; genus Hymenopus; species Hymenopus coronatus. Next base: position 136,675,757 of record CM060897.1, read on the forward strand.
TTTGGGAGGTTCCGGAATCGATTCCCTCTGACCATGGGCGTATCGTGTTTTCTATGGTGGATAAGCGAATGAGAGCTAGATTGCAATTTTCATCGATATTATTTCCGTTTCCTTACTATCTTTCAGGTGCGCTTCTAGGCTTGTTGGCGTATGCTGTTTGGGACAGATGGCGTACATGCTTGCTAAAAGAAAAAGTGTACTCCCCATGGACAATAAATGGCTGGACAGGTCATTCATCTTCATTTCTTGGCAGCTCCAGCAATAGGTCTTCCAGTCTGTTATTTAGGTGACTTTAGTGCGTCTCCGTGGTCGGTCTGCCTATGGTCTGTAGGTTCATGTGGTTCCTTCACTTCATTTTTTCCTCCTGAGGGGGTAGCACCACAATAAATCTATGTACGTCTCAGTGCTCAAGTCATCCCCCTCCATCGTATAAGCTTTATAGATTTGTCATTTAAAAAAAATGTTTTGTTAAGGAATATGATGAGTTTTGATAGCAGAGATAGCTGCTGTAGAAATTAACACATATCCCCCCCACATGTCGTGATATCACATTTTAAAGTGAGAAATTGCTGTAGCCGTAATGATGATGTTTTTAAGCATGTGACAGTTAAGTGAAGTTACAACGTATTTAACGTAGTTACAGCATATCAAGAAACCACAATCTCAACAAGGCATGACCTACTAAACACGTGTCAGGAGTCATGACGCATTCAGTTTCTGGACACTTGACTAATTTTGTTAATTAACAGTCGAGTGAAGTGAGCAACACGATGACGATATGTGGAAAGCTTAGGCATTGACGGTGACTATATCACTGTATTTTAAAGGTTACTCCTAATTAAAAATCTAAAGTTATAACTTCTGAAGGCAAAGACCACAATCCAGATGAGTCTAGAGTTGCGCTTCTTTTCCAAATCAACATGCAACACACAAAGTGCAACCCATCTGCAGAAACCCTATGCTGCTAAATGAAAAGCTTTCCACAAACCACTATTACTTCCCATGTAAAAAAATTAACAAATAAAAATATAAAAACATAAAAAACTCGGAAGGAATGCCATAATCTCGTTTTCCACTACTGATTCATTTACCTCAGCATGCCCTCGAAACTCGAAATCCGAAAAGCGTTTTAATTTCCATCAAAGTAAGTTAATGGCGTAAGAATTTTGCTGTTTGTTCTAGGCTAGAAGGGTTGTTACTTCAACAAAGTGGACAACGATTCGCAACGTGGTGAATATTGGTGTTATAATCATGGCGGAAAATGAAGAAAAATCTGACAAAAAATTAATAAGTTGAATTGTTTACCAACAACTAGCAGCTATTTGAACGAACAATTTGTCAGAATTCCCCTGAATTAATCCTCTCCTCTGCGCCTTAACTCACAATCGCCTTGAACCTCTCCCCTTTTTGCATAACGTGCGCTAATAAGGAGCGTTGCGAAATGCTTAGACTTTTATTATATTATATAATATTTGTATTCCGCACATTGCGGAATACAAATAAAAATTCTGTTGCAAAATGATAAGTAATAAGTCTTAAATATTCCATAATTTAGCTCCTTTCAGAACTAACTGAAAACGTGAACTGTCATTCTCAGTAAACGTTTCTTTAACACCCTGGCAGTTCAAGTTTATCCCATGCAGATATCAAAGAGGCTTTTAATTCCTGCTGATTCCAAATGGCAATTACTTTCCTTTACGGTAAACTGTGCAACAAATATCTTAAATAAATATGCGCGCCTGGGTAGCGTGGTGATATAATGTCTGCCTCACGTTCTAAAGGTCGTGAGTTCGAATCTCGCTTAGGGTGAGTTACCCGGGTAAGGATTTTTTGGGGGTTTTCCCTTATCCTGAGAAGACAAATGTCGAGTAACTTTAAGCTCCATGGACCCCGAGATCATTTGAGCATCATATCATCAATTGCATTCATCGTCCGATATGACCAAACCAGGTTAAAGGACGTTAACCTACAAAAAATCTTAAATAAGCATCTAAAGTTTTAGTCAAAATCATTCGAAACATTACAAAAATTAACAAAAACAAACCAATGTAGAGAATATGCGTGTATGTGTGTGAGAACAGATTTTGATAACTCTTTCACCATTGAGAAGCCCGATAATTTCTGACGGAGATGAGCTATAAAATACCTTTTAACTTCAATAATTCATACATTATTTAAAGATAAAAAATGTACAAAGCCTCCGTTTAATAATAAAAAAAAACAGTTAAAAATTATATTTTTTCTATTTCATACTAATCGAGATAAACATTAGCAATAATTGGTCTTATTACTTGCTTTATTATTAGTAGAAGGCAAAGAAGGAAATACACTAGGCTAAAACAATTGTCAAATATTTTAAAACCTGGTTGCTATGGGAGTAAATCCGTTTCTTTGCATAACCAGGAGTGGAAAAGTTCCCGTATGAGAAAAGTTTAAGTATTTTAAAACTGAAACCAATAAAACGGAATATCTCGAAGACGGTCAACTCCAAGAAAAAAAGGTATGACTTAATTGTTTGTTTTAAAGAGCTCTACATTCTTGTGTTTTAACTTTTTTGTCTATCTCTTACAGTTTACTAGTTATGCAAAAAAAAAAAAAAAAAAAAAAAAACATCCAGAATAAAGGTCTTCAGAGGCTATTCCCCGAAAATTCAAGATATACACTTTATTTGTCATCTAAATATCTTAAATATAAGAGATTTTAATAAAAATCGTTACAGGCATTTTTGGGAAAATAAAAATTTTCGACATATTTTCCATGTAAAGGGTAGTTGGAGGTGGTGATTATCTTGAAAATCTTCGCGTCACATCCTTGGAAGATACTGAACTTAAATATCAAGTTTGGTGTTTAAGGGACTTTCCGTTTTTGAGCTATGCAGTCCAAAGACACGCGCGCGCGCACACACACACACACACACACACACACATGGACATTTTTATAAAAATACTTTTTTTTTAATTCAGGGGGTAACAAAACATGTATTTTCGGTGAAATCTTGGTATCGACTTTTTGGGTGCTATAAAAACCGTCTCTATACACTATGTACATAGAACGTGTAGAGAAAGTAAAAACGACCACAGATTGTGTAGTTTCCAAAGAGATGAACTTGGTGGCCTGGGAGTGCAGAATTTTCAAATTCACAAGCTTCATTTATATTTCGGGTTATATCTTAACGGCTTATGCATTGTGTGAACTAAATAGGAATTATTTTAAGTTTAACACATAATTATGGAACCAAAATAGAGGTACAAAGTTTTAAATGTTCATATCCTGAGTTTATTTTTAAAAAATTACTCGACCGATGATTGCTTCATCGCCAAAGGGTGGAAGATAGGGAATCAGATGTTCCATAGAGTTTTCATGAGTATCAGGGGATTCTTCAACCATTATTAGGGGCAGCTGGGACTGAAAAACGTATAATTACAAGGAGTAAAGGGTAGGTTTAACCGTAGAAATCCTGATACATTAATTTCGTAAAGAATGAGGGAGAACATAATGAAACTAATTAGACATTCGATTTTAAACGTAAGCCGTGCAACGCCTACTAAGCTTATTAGTACGTAATAAAAATACTACCGCTAATAGTTATCTCGATTAACATGAACGAAATAAAAGAATAAGCTTTTGGTTTGATATTTTGTTGGAGAATGGAGAGAAAATATCATATGAAAGTAACACATGAGATGTGTCTTCTGATCTTGGTACAACCGGAAATACTATTGCAAACTTGCATACTTGTATATTGCGCTGATCTCGGTGTTTAAACAAAGCTAATGACAGTTAATTTTGCAGCCAAACATTACATTCGGAGTGCAAACATAAGGTTTCAAACTAATGGTACTCTTTGAAATGACAAATGCATTAAAAATATTTTTAAATAAATTATGATGCCAGCAGCTGTATGTCTACCAGAAATAAGGCGAATATTAAAGAAATGGATGCTGGGTACACAATTAGTACTCCACTGCTCATTTCGCAGGTAAAGCCGCGATGCGGCTAGGTACTGCGGCATCGACACACGACCGGGGCATGCCCCGATCGACCAGTTTTGCGTCTGGCGACACAATTAGTAAACATGCCAGGAGGCTTAGAATGCCTATTATTATTGGCAACTGCTTTTGCACGGCTGTAAGGGTGTGTAGCATAACCAACAATTTGTACCTGAAGTTTTGTATTGGCTTGGCCAGCGGCACTTCCTAATCGCGTTACAACTGTAGGCGAGCATGTATCAAACCTTTCCGAAAATTAAGACATCGAGATTCGCCGTTAATACTATCGGGACTCTGCTGAACCCAGAGAAAAACTGTCGCGCGAATGTGTGTGTGTCACTGTTTTCCTCATAAACGAAAACTTGGATCCCCCCCCCCCCAGTAGAGAATATTCCTTTTGCGGTTTGGTGTGGAACTGTCTACTTTTGCCCTACCCACTAAATATTCCACTAGACGTTATTGGAAAAAGAACTTGAAATAAAATCAAAGTAAAGGTAGAGCATTAGTAAATGAAAGATACTATGCTGCCGTACACTGTTCGGGAACGGCATAAGATAAAACCCTAGACTACAGTCATTACAAACTGACCTGACTGCAGCTTACAGGTTCCAAGCTGAAGTAGGAATAAGGGAAGGTCATTATGGTATTCTGGGTTAATTCTCCGGGTTCAGAGTATGCTTCTCACCAGGAGAAGTTGATACACGGGAGAATTTTCAAAAGAACATCTCGAGTTCTACTGAGGCTTTGTGTTGAAGGTCTGATGTGTCTGTCGCATACAGCCAGGGCATGTAGATGTGTGGTAAAGCTGTCCTTCCGAGCTTATAGATCAGCGGCGGTGTACTACGGAGATGTGCTGACGTCGGTGATGGTGACTTGCAGGATCGGGAGTTTCTGGTTGATAATGCTAGAGAACACGGCATTTACATATAAGAATACGGTTAGGGCTCATGGCTGGTTGCGCAGTGGCAACAGAGAGCTGTGCCGTCGCGCAGCACCCAACTATACGGAATGCCATGTGCTCAAGCTGCCGGTCCCCATGGCCGCGCTCGCCAAAGCGTCTCGCAGCGCAGGGGATCGTGGGTTCGAGTCCCGCCTTAGACATGGGTGTTATATGTTTGTCTATGTGTGTGTAAAAAGTAAAACAGAAATTCAATAATCATACAGCAATCAAAGTAAACAATTTAGGTAAATAAACAGTAGGGTATACAGCGCTGGAGTCCCGATCAGACTCCGGAACTGTATTTAATAAAAAGAAAAAAAAAATAATAATAATAATAATAATAATACAAAAAATAGAAGCAACTGTATATGATCTTTAAACAATAGTGTTAATGTGAGTTTGCTATTTATTATGTTCAACGTTTATACCGTCAAGGATACCATGCTTTACTACTGGAGGATGCAACAACCATGACAGAAACGGTGCGCAGTCAGGAATTGTATTACATAGATTTCCAAAAGCACACCACCTATAAAAATAGTGATTAAATGTTTTCGGGAGAGATGAGCTCATTTACGTTGAAGTCTTTTGTTCAATCCATCTTAATAAAACAGACTACGAATGCAATTTAAAAACAGAATTATTGAAATTGTCACCTAAAAGAAATCTAAGAGTCAGTGCTGCGCCTCATCCCTGTTTGCCATTTCTTAAAATTTCTTTCTTAAATGCTACACAAAGACAAACTACACTACATAGAAAGAAAGAAGTTGTGCACTTAATTTAATTCTGAGACTGGATTTCTGGTTTACGAAGAAGTCTTGTGTAATATGAAGGAGATTCCAGGAATACAAAAAACATTCATGAAATCAAAAAGCTTAAGAATAAACACCAAAATGTGTCTCTCAAAAGAGAAGTTTTCCCCTTAAAGTTAGAAAATTCTGAAATAAAAACATTAAACAAGTAGGAAAGAATTTGTACTCGTGTCAGCAAAAGCAGCTGCTGAAAGGAAAATGTAGCAGCTGGGCTCCAGATGACGCATAAATAAGTGATTTTTATTTCAGAATTGGGGCATGAAAGACCTATGTTCCGAGAGTCGTCGAACGTAGATTCTCTCTGATGCCCTGAAAATCACTTTTTTATTTATTTATGTCTTTGATTTTGGTTACCGTAAGCAGAAGAATAATAAAATTATTTATTACAACGTAAAACGGCAGATCACAGTGCAGCTGCAGACTGCTAGACGGCCACGCCTGTGTTTAAAGGTTAGGTCTCAGTGCGCTCTAAGCATCCCCGTTCAACTCCATTGACCGAATTGGACTCGTTTACATTTCTGCTGGCTGCCGTGTGAGAACATTTGGAGGCGCATGAGAGAATATCCCATAATTACCCGCGAGCATTCTAATCGTTCATCTTTGTTTTCTGTTATTCTGTGGATGCTGCGCCATATTTGAAATTATTTTGATACACAATTTCATCGTTGAACTGCTTCGTTTTATTCTTGCCATTTCTGTAAGTTTCTATTTATTTTTATTAGATTTTAATTTTGCTTATTTAATTGTAGTAGTTTTTAAGTACCCCAAGCTCAGAAACTCCAAGAGCTATCGAAAAACTGTCGACAAATGACGAGAACGCAACTATCACAAAATGGCGAGAAAAATCTTGTAAGCATAAAAGAAATGTGTGAGAAGTATCAAGAATAACCTTAAGGTAAGTGATTACCTTACAATCTTACATTAATTGCACATTAATGCGTATCTGAAGGCAAAAGTCACAGTGTAGGTATATATTGTATAGTAAATGTACATGTGCATATATCCACAGCCAATCTCTAACCTTCTTAAAGCTCACGTAAAACTTATTTGTATTAAAAATATAAGCCGCTATGTGTACATTCCATATATATTGATGCTGACACTTCCTGCTCTGTTCACCTTATGTATAAGCTACATCAAAATTTAGCACCTTTGCTGCCGTTATTATGATGTAAATAATACAATACAATTTTAAGTGTTTATTAGCTGCATTATCTTTTGACTGTATAGTACAATAAACAATACCTATTTAACATTAAATATTTAAAAGTTTCCACGCATCAATTAATGACAAAATATGCGGAAAATGATATATTAAATGATCAAACATAACCTACATAACTGCCTTCCTTTATGTTGCAAACGGATTAAAATATGGATATGATCTTAAAATAATGGGCAAAAGTTAAGCCTGAAATGAAAAACCGCAGTAAAGAGAAGTTGGTAATATGTTTCGTGCTAACCAAATTTACATACCTACGCCACAGTATCTGGCAAATTAAATAGTTTTCTCAAGCGCAGGTGGTAGAGTAAAAATACCTTTATAATACAAATATAAACATTTTAGTATAATGCCTATATTTAAAGCATGCTTCTGAATTTCTAATTGATCTGGCAAATTAAATAGTTTTCTCAAGCGCAGGTGGTAGAGTAAAAATACCTTTATAATACAAATATAAACATTTTAGTATAATGCCTATATTTAAAGCATGCTTCTGAATTTCTAATTGATGACGAAGTACATTTCCTAAAGTATATTTGCCAGTCTTTCTTGCAGTGTTATTATTATTATTCATTATTCAATGATTTATACTTATTTCAGATATAGAAGATGCTATCAGGATCCAGAAAATACCACACGGTGAACTGCTATGTTGGAAGATAACACATAAATTACTTTTTGTGAAGATTAGTCTGGCCTTAGGAGTGCCAAGAGGTTATTAAAAATAAAACTCTGTTATCAGGAGGACTTTAGTAGAGCATGGTATAGGTGAAATTAAGTAGTACATACTACCTCGTAAAGCAGTAATGAAAATTGAAATTAATTTAGTGTCATAGTGCCTTACATGAGAATGAAGAAGTACTTAAGTGTGCACATTTTCAAATAGTAGGTTATAAAAATAAGCAATAAATTCCAGGACAAAATATCAAGCCTTATAAAAGGCACATTTTCGTATTAGGCAAGAAATTTCAGAAGCTCTGTTCTGTGGTTTGGAAGCTAAGACAAAATTCCCATAAACAGATTTCAAATATTAAAGAGATGTAAACCATTATTAGATACAGAGTTCATTTGGGGATTTGCAATCATTTGATTCAACAGCGATTTTAAAATTAATTGTATGTGTACCTTTTATCATATAATCACTTAAAAGTTTTGAGATTATGCCATTATATTATACACATAAGTAATTTATTAAGAAATGTTATATATAAAGATCTGATGTGTACCATTCACATGACTTTCTCTATATCCCTGCAACAAATTATTTTTAAAAAACTTATACTTCTATTAACTTCATGCTAATTAGTAAAACATTAGCAGAAATAGCCATATTACTTGCTTCCTTGTGAGTAGAGGTGAAATAAGGGAGTACCGTATGTTAAAGTGATAATTAAAAGCTGGTTGCTATGTCACTGAAGTTCCTTTGTTTTTATTGATAGCAGTTGACAAATTCCTGAATGAGAAATGTGTAAGTTTTTCATAGCAGAAACCAAAAATAAGGAATGTCACAAAAACGACGAACTCCACGAAAAAAATGTATATAACATAAATTGTCTGTTTTAATGTGCTCTATATTTTTGTGTAGTAAGTTTTTGTCCATCTCTTACGGTTTAGCAGTTGTTCAAAATTTAGTAAAATTCGTCCAGAATAAACTACTCTTCAGAGGCTGTTTCCAGAAAATTCAAGATATACATTTTATTTGGCATTTATATTCTTTAATATACGAAATTTTAATCAAAATCGTTAGAGTAATTTTTGAGAAAATCAAAAGTTTCGAAAAAAGTTCCATGTAAAGGGTAGTTGGGGGTGGGGGGATTTTTCTCAAAAACTTCGTGTTGCATCCCTGGAAGATACTAAACCTAAATACCAGGTTTGGTATTTTACCTATTTTTCGTTTTTGAGTTATCGTGTTCACAGACACACACACATACACACACACGGACCTTTTTCCGAAAATGCTTTTTTTAGATAAAGGGGAGCCTAAAACATATATTTCCGGTGAAATCTCGGTATCGAATTTTTTGTTGGAGTGCAATACATTCTGTATACACTATGTACATAGTGCCTATAGAGAAAGTAAAAATGTGATTTTTTACAGGAAGAACTCCACTTTATTTAGTAAACCAATAACAACATACAACAATTTATATTTAAAAAGTTGCATATTACACACCGTCTAAAATAGAACAAGATTTTTGGAATTTTAAGTGACTGTTTTATAGAATACATAATATTACGCACGAAAACATTAAATGTAATTCCTCAGTTTTTCTATATGAACTAATTTCTCCGCTATTACAACAGTAAATGGAAGAAAAATGAAAGTCACCAAATTAAAACTCTTTATATGCTGCATAGAAAATATGGAATTATTGTCCTTTTAGTATGTTTAAAGATTATAGGATGTTAAATTTTTTAGGTTCTATCAAAGACCTTGGAATATATTACCTAGACTCACCGCTGGCGCTGGTGTTGCTGTTGCTTATTGAAACCTCTCGCGCATCGGTGAGTGGCAAGCGTACTTTCTGCCGTATATTCAGTACGCTTAAAAGGCTTTAAAAGTGAGGTGGTTTAAGGGTATTAAGGTTTAATAATTAATATGGTGCACTTCTATGCTGCATAACTGTACCAACCACCGGAAAAATGACTCGAGATCACGTTCCATCGGTAAGAATAAATTGTAACATTTGCGTTCCAAATTCAATCCGATTTATTCTCGTGGGTTTCCTCGGCCACTAAGGGAATGATAATTTATTTTAGGTTCTTAATACATACACTAGAATTATTGAGTAGGTCGCCAGCTGCTCCCAGACGTAACAAATTTGTGCCATCGAAATGAAAAATTGTTTCCATGAGAATAAAGGCAAGATGATGTTAAACCCTGACACAGTTCATTCAGTATTTAGTTTCCCTTCTTATCTGACAAAGCTAATGAGAACGCTAATTTCATTCTTATAACTATTTTGTATATCTTTTATTAGCATTAGAAGGCAGTGCCAAAATATTAAATTCAATATTATAATTTGTCCTAAATAAAAAAAATAATAATAAAAAAACCCGAATCTCCATTAAGTTAATTTTTGAAATCTGCAATTTCAGACTGAATCACAATCCCACAGGGTGCAAAAAGGAATTTTGCAGAAGCGTTAGAATATGAAGAATATTAATAATCGATTCTAATTTTAGATTTGTTGATAAATTATTTCAAAAAGCACAGACCATACTCTCCTGTTGTGCACATATTAATATACATATCTTATCTAACTCAAATGTACCACAAATACTGATAGAAAATGTTTACATGACATCTTGAATATAGTTTACTGAAGAGAAATACAGGTACCTAATTTCACTGTAATGTACCTAATTTTATACTGTACATACCATCTCTGAAAATGCAATATTGCATATGTTTTTTTTTTTTCCCCTGTTAGATCATTTTATTGATTTGTTTTTATTTATTTACATACTGTATTAATAACGTATTGCCATTTTGGCGTAATATCGTCATATTACCATTTTAACTTTCTATAACGACCGCTTAAATTTGAGTTGTACATTAAAACTGTATTTCTCGATTAACTTAACACACATTCAGTATCGAATTCATATTTCCAGGCTCTTGAGGGTGGGGAATAAGAACAGTTTCATCAGCCTAGACTCGAACCCAGCATATTTTTCATTTTTAATTCAGCATTTTGACCACTTTACTGCAGACACTGTTAACAAACCCTCTTTATAACACTTTTTGACGACTTTGTGCATTAAAGTAAAAAGCAAAAGGTATACATGGAATCACTGAGAAGAAACTGAGAAAACTGAATTAAACTTGAATTATGCTCTCTGTGATGCTTATATCCTGTTTTTAAAACACTTTAAATGCACGTATGCGATATTCAAGTTCAATGATAATATTTACTTCTGTTTTGTTCAGTTGTGTGATGAAATTCTGTCTAGTTAATGAAGTTTTTTTTTTTTTTTTTGGTAGTGTTTAACGCCCGCTTTAACTACTAATGGCACCGCAGGCGGGGTTAATGAAGTGATTTTATTCAACTTCCAATGGCACATTCAAGGTCTAATCCCTGTGCATAGATGCTGGCAATCAGAAAGAACGTATTGTCGCAATTAGTTCCTACTCAGGTATCCTTATGACGTAAATATGGCTGTTTTAAATTTCAGTGTTTTCCCATTACAAACAATGTATTGCGCGCGACCTAGGGAGTCTCTTGCTCTCCACCTGAGCAAGATTCATATTACGACAGCGTTTCTGGTCTGCGCAGCTAGGCGTGTAGGGGCTTTGGGCTCTATGTGATTTATGCCATTACTCTGATGCATAACATACATTATGAAAAATGAATGTTAAGTTTGGCATATAGTTTGTTACCATACATTTGCAGTTTTTGTTTCAGAACCAAAGATTTGCAGGAAATATTGACATTAGCATTTAATATTTAATTAAAAAACAATATGGACTAGTGTTTCATTTTTCTCTATAGAAAAATGAATAATTCAAAATTACTAGTACCTCATAATATGTAGCATTTTCATAAATGTTTATTTGCTACCTTCATTCATTTCCTTCTCAAACTACACCATGTTCCTGTATTTTGCTAGGTTATTACATGTGTGAGGCATGGTTCTACATGCTCTTTTTAACTTTAGTTGACAGCATCTCTTTGTTATTTTAACACACTAAGCATCTCAACCTAAAATGTTTTTGTAAGGCTCCTTAGCTTGTTATTGGCTTAGTTCAACCCATTCATTGAACCATATTATTTGCCTTACAACTTCATACGCTTCTCTGGGATGCTTAGACATTTCACATTCCAAAAGGAGATATTTTAACACTTAAAATAATTGCTAGACATGAAACAGAAGTAGTAATAAAATAAGCCCTGAATATTAATATTTCATTTCACAATTAATGTATTTGCACGTAAAATACCTATTAATGTATTAAGAGTGTTAGTATATATGTTTAATTTTATTGTAGCCATATTACTGTAAAAATTCTAATAAAATGAATACCAATTTATGGTTTATAAATTTATGGTGGTTTTACTTTGCATTTAGTAAAAGTTGCTAATGACTGATTAAAATATCACACCAATATCATTTCAACAGTTTATGTGATAATTTTATGTCCAAGCTAGGAAATGCCAAGCACCCTATATAAACTTAGATTTTTCGAATTAAATTACATACACTTTAAACTTCACAATCCAAATAATAAAATGATAGTGTATGATTCATAATAGTAACTATGTATTTAAATTTATGTTATTAATATAAGTATATCTGCACAAACCACACTGGTAGTATTCATTTTATTTTGATTTTAAACTGTTCGTTTGATGTCATTCGTGCTGTGAGCAGATAATTTATATTTCTTTCTTGTTATATTTCATATTATATCTGCAATTCCTAATTTTTTTTTTCATTGTCTCATTTAATGTCTATGGTGATATCGGGGGCTTTAACTTATGAATCAACTCGTTGATTGTAGGTTCATAAAAGTTGAATTTTTGAAACATTTTATTTTATTCAAAAACCTACTTGCACTTTCAGAATCTGGGGGATAAGAAATGATTCCGGTTAAAGAAAAATTGCCCGCCTCAGCCGAGTCGAACTTGGGATCTCTGGGTGGGAAGTCAGTTCGCTGACCACTCAAACTTGGTGGCAGTCAATTCATAAAGTTGCGTAATTTTCCCTGGGTTTTTTGTCATGGATAGCTTTAAAGTAATATTGTATAGTTCTGACTGTCATTTACTTTCGAAATATATTATTTTATCATCACTTATTTTGGTAAGTTCTCCTTCCATGCACTCTCCATTTTTAAAGATAAACAAATAAGGAAATACAAGGAAGAAGAACAAATGTGTAGGAATGTCTATTTCAGTGTTTCCCAACCTTTTGAAGTTCACGGCACCCTTGGGAATAACATTAAACACCAGGGGCACCCTTCCTTGAATTAAAAGAAAATTAAGCTTAATATGTTAATTTATTGAAATATTATATCATAATAACGTACACCATAACATGATACAGTAAACTTTACTACAATCACTGAGTAAAAATACATCAATAAATTTTGTTCGATTAATGATTAACGTGAAACTTGTGATTTATGCTTAGAGCACAGATATGTGATGTCGGGTCTTACAGTTGACAGTGAAACACGCAAATCATCCTCAAGGTTATTCAGTCTATTTCTTGCTTTGCATTTTATTGTCACAATAGCAGAGAAGGCTTGCTCGCATACATAGGATGTTGAAAAGGGCAAAAGTACGTTAATTGCTTTCTTCATTAGGTTAGGGTACTCCTCTCTCCGTTGAAGCCAAAAACTAGCCACCGACGCCTCACTCTTGGTGAACTTACCTTTGAGCAGCGCAAAGATCAATAAATTCATCTCGTTCGCAAGCAGTGAAATCTATTTCCTCTGCACTATCTAAGAAATCAAATGGTGAACAACCCAGTCGAGATTCGTAGTGGAAATAGTTGGAAAGTACGCATCTATTGCATCTTGCAATCTTGATAAGTGATCACAAATGCGGTCTTTCAGTTTACCCAGATCTTTATCTCCTGCCACATTAAGAAGAGATGGAAAGTTCGACAAATCTCCTTTTTGAACTGCAGACTTCCAAGAACTAAGTTTTCTTTTAAACCTTTAATTTTACTGGTTGAGGAGATCGACCCTGCATCGAAACATTCAGTTCATTCAGCTTATGAAAAATATCTGCCAGATACGACAGTTCAAAACACCAAGAATCACTTAGTAAGAGCTCATGAAATGTGTCTTGATGTTCATCCTTAAAAAAAGTTTTTACCTGTTCTTTAAGTTCGAGAAACCGGTTCACCCGCGACAACCACCTTACTTCTGTGTGAAGTAACAAAGAGGTATGAGCTGCATCCGTTGCGCGACATAACTGTTCAAAAATTCTGCACTTTAAAGGTCGAGACTTCTTATAGTTCACCATTTTCACAACTTGGTTAAACACTTCAGCAAAATCTTCATTACACGCTTTCATGACTAATGCCTCTCTATGCAGAAAACAGTGAGTTATAATAATGGATGCATTTTCATTGAGAGCTCTGGCAGTGAAACCTTTAATTTTCCCAGACATAGATGGTGCATCATCTGTACATATACCACAACAGTCTTTCCATGAAAGATCATGGTCATTGAGATAGGAATTAATAGAAACGAAAATATCATGGCCTGTGGTTGTAGTCTCCAGCGGTCTACAGAACAGAAACTATTCACTAATATCTTTTTCATCAATATATCTGATAAATTCAAGGAGTTGCGGTTTGTCACCAATATCGAGACTCTCATTACTTGCAAAGCAAATGTTTTATAAGTTTTTATTTTCTCCGTGACTTGTTCGTTGATATTGCATGACATTTCAGATATCCTGCGGCTGATTGTGTTGTTGGACAGAGGAACTTTCGAAATTTGATTAGCTGTTCCTTCGCTTGTTGAAACTATAACTTGACATGCAGGGCCAATGATTTCCTCTCCAAGAGTATGAGGTTTCTTTTTTTTAGCTATCAGTTCTACTACTTTAAATGAGGCTTTAAGAACAGTATCACCTATGGTCATTCTCTTTACCATTCGCACAGCTGTTTTCTTCTCCCCTTCTAATATATGTGAAAAATACATTACACTTTTCTGTGACACACTAGGATGCTTTGTTGTAAGATGCCGCTTCAGTTTGCTAGGTACCATGGCCTCGTTGCTAAGTGTTTCGCCACAAACTAAACACAAAGGGATAGGGTTTTCCTCGTTGTTATTCCACTTAAATGCATACGCTAAGTAACTGTCCTGGTATGTTCTTTTCCTTCGTTTGTCTTCTATATGTGGTGAATTCGACGGTCCGGCAGAAACTGTAAGATTTGGCTTCTTAAAGCAAGCAGTAGGAGCTAACTGTTCACTTTCACTGTCCTGGCGTTTACGTTTAACAATGAACTTATCCATAGCTAAACACTGTGAATCAACGCGAGGAAGACAACTGAAAGCGCCAAGCGGCGTACACTTTTATATATTCATGTCAAAGTCTCGGGAATGTTCGTGAGGAAGGGAGTAGTCTCGGGAATGTTCGGCAGGGTATATCTGTAATGCCATCTGTGGGATACTAGTATAACTGAATTATTGAAATGAATCGACCACTCTCATGCCGTGCATGAGAGTAATTGATTTGACTTATTTTATTTCAAGACCTTACAAGACTAAAGGCTTCAGTAGAAGGTATTTTTTTTTTGTTTATCTCAATATCTCGCGGCACCCCTTAGCTAATCACGCGGCACCCTAGGGTGCCGGGGCACACCGGTTGGGAACAGTTGGTCTATTTGTTAAATAGGCTCTCCTCACCACTGATGATCGTTGTATATCGACAATAATATATATTGCACATAATAAAAGGCAACTGACAAAAAAAAACAAAAAAAAAAAAAAACAAGAATTCTCAAGTAAACAATGGAATAATAACGGCATGTAAAGTTTTTCTTGAAGGTGCAGTAAGATCAGAAGCTTTAGAGCGGTATGTAGCTTTTTTTAGGAAAAGCTAGAACCGTTCCAAAGATTTCTGATCTGGTGTAAACTCGAGAAAACTGGCCGAAATCTTGGTGTGGAAGGTTTGGTGAGCGGGCGGGGCAGGGCGCCACTTTGGTGATTGAGCTACCGTAGTCGGTCAAGTGTCTAGCCGTGCTGTATGAGGACCCTTGGAGTCGCGTCGATCGCCGGAAATAGAATGCGGGTCCAGTTTTTTAACATTGAGTTAACCGTCTATTCGTTTATAGGTATCTATGGTTCTAAGTATTGATTTCGATTAAATAGTTATATACTGTGAGGGTGCAGCCCTGGTGCTGTTGAATTCTATAGTATTTCTTATATCACATTGGAAACTAACACGAAGTAGTCTGTGTAAATACACTGAGAGCAACGTTTAATCCAATACAACAGAGACCTACTGCTCTGGATATACACAATTGGGTGGATGAAGAATTAAAAGTACGTGTTGATGAATTACAAACATTGCAGTTTGTAGGAAAAGAAAATGCAGTATATTTAAAGTTTAAAACCAGTGTAAGCTATGAAACTCATTTGCGCCGTCATGTAGGTAACGCAACAGTAACCTTAATGAACGGGGATAAAGTAGATGTGGTAATAACCCTAGCACATCAGGAATTTACGACTGCGAGGTTTTATAATATCCCTCCTGAAATATCCGATTAACGAATTAGAAATGTTCTACAAAATTATGGAAATGTACATCTTGTCAAAATGGACAACTGGTCCGTTAAATGAAAATTTGCTACGGTAGA
This sequence comes from Hymenopus coronatus, assembly GCA_030762935.1. Taxonomy (NCBI): domain Eukaryota; kingdom Metazoa; phylum Arthropoda; class Insecta; order Mantodea; family Hymenopodidae; genus Hymenopus; species Hymenopus coronatus. The sequence goes on from CM060897.1 coordinate 136,692,044, forward strand.
AATAGGTATACGCCTAGCTCAAATGGTAATTAAGAAACCCATTCCATCTAATGTCATTATTGGGAAATGTGAGGCATTTGTTACTTATTTAGGTCAAGAACAAACCTGTTTTAAAAGTGGAAGTTCCACCCATATGAGACATATTTGTCCGCAGCGAATGATATCTAACAAACCTGCGCCTGCGGTAAGGAAGTTTAGTGATCTGTTTTCTGCTGTTGCCAACAGCACAGAGCAAAATGAAGGTTTACCAGACAATATTATTACTGAAACCAGTGCCGTGCAGATGGAAACTAATGAACAACAGGAAGAACTTCAGTCTCCAGAAATAGGTAACAAATTCTGTGCTAGTAATGCAAAGGAGGATGTTAATTTAGATGCTTCTGATATAGAAATGGAATGTACTGCAACAATTGCATCTATGAAAACTAACCAAACCACACACAAAGGAGGGACCAACCTGTCAGTGGACATAGACACCGAAACAGCTGAAGAAGAAGAACAACCACCGCCTTCATGTGAGAAGACCAAACACAGTAGCAGTGACGGAAAGAGCACGAACGCAAACAAACCGCCGCGAAAGAAGAAGAAAGGCAAGGGCAGCAGTACTAGCATTGAAATGGTCGCAACACGCAAGAAAAAGGCATACACTACGAATAAAGACCAACATGAACAGAGACAAACGACACGCAGGAGTAAAAGTGTTGACAATGCTAAAATTACACGTGATCCAATGAAACAAAAGAAAGTTCCAACAGAAACTAAGACTTGGCATGAAGAAGCTGAAGCAACACTTGGCAAGGAAAGCGTGCACCAGCACACAAGAGAAGCATATGATTCCATACAGCCTGGACAACTTGGAGACTCAGTACAACAAAAGGTGCTTCCTTATAGTGCAAAGGAAAGTAAATTAGGTTTTCCACTGCTTAAAAAGAAAGAATAAGTATAAAAATACAAAGGTAATTATAGCTATGTATTAAATATATTGCTTTGATGTTATTTGTTTTGTTCTTTTTTCTTTTTCTTTTTATTGACGGCGCTCACATTAACGGTGACAACGTTAAATTTCAATTACTCCCCAATGGCTATGCTACAATGCGTTTTAAACGTACATGAAATGGATGTGCTTTTTCTTCAGGAGATATACCGATTTTTCTTCCACAATTATAATGCATATATTAACATGGGAAGTGAATCGTTAGGCACTGCCATATTAACGAAATCGGGAATTGAATTAGCTTAAATTGAAAAATTGCCCTCAGGAAGAGGAATAAGTGGTATATATTATAAACATGTTGCTTTTATTAATATATATGTACCATCAGACTCAAACAAGCACAAGGAAAGGAATATGTTTTTTCAGTTGGATCTTGCATATCTTTTACGTACTTTACCACAATTTTACATTCTTTCTGGGGATTGTAATTGTGCATTGAGGGAAACAGACTGCACTGGGCAATATCGCCCTAGTATTACATTAAAAGAGCTTGAAATGAAAATGTGTGACGTATGAATCCAAACTCATTCAGTGGTGTGTTTTACTCATATTACAGGAAATTCTACTGCCAGCCTAGAACGCATATATATTCCAGAAATCTTACAAAATAAGATTCAAGCGGTTGAACATCTACCTGTAGCATTTAGTGATCATGAGGCGGTTAATCTACATATAGCATTAAATTTATACTTCATTCCACACGGACGCTCATATTGGAAAATGAATACTAATTTATTGCATGATTGTGATGTGATTGACAAATTTTAAGTAGAGTGGATGAATTGGAAACTGGGTTTAAAATCTTACTAAAATTACGCAGAATGGTGGGAGCGCCTAGTTAAGCCCAAATTTAAATTGTTTTTTAAACAGTATTCGTATGAAAAGCGAAAATATGATGATCAATTAATACATTTTTATTTTCGTTGCACACGCGAAATGCAAACCAATTATCAACCAACAGCAGCAAGAGGCATGAAATTAGGACAACTCAAAGCTAAAATTCTCACCATTTATCGTAAAAGAATGGAAGGACTTAAAGTTAGAAATGGAGATAAAAATATATTGCAAATAAGAGGATAAGCTTATATCATCTCATCACATTGCATAAGAGACGTAAGAGGAATCTGATTTTAAAAGTACATACATATGGGCGTGTGGCAACGTCACAGAGAGAAATTAGTAATGTCTTCTTTAGTCACTATTCTACTTTGATCAGTGAGCCAAGTATGGAAGAGATTTCATTAGATAACTTGAATCTGAAATCTCTGCCTAGGCCTAGAGTAACTTTGGAAAAGAACAATGCCTTGAAGCAGCCTATTTCAAAGGCTGAGTTGCTTGAAGCATTGATACAAGGAATAACGTCAAAAACACCAGGATGTGATGGCATTCTAGATGAATTCTACAAAAAGTTTTGGAATGTTATTGGGGATGATTTAGTCAAAAATTTCAATTGTATATTACAAAATAGACAACTGGCTGTGTCACAAAGGAAGGGTGTTATTGTGCTGAAAAGTAAGCAACGCAACAAACATCAAGTTACAAATTACAGACCCATTTCATTGTTAAATTATGATTATAAATTATTAGCGAGGATATTAGCTAACCGAATAAGACCCTTGCTAAGTAGATTAATTCATCCAGCACAAGCATGCGGTCCTTTGGGTCGTTCAATATATGACATTACCTGTTCTTTACGTGATGTTGTGGCATATTTTGGTTATAGTGGGAAACAAGCAGCTACTGCTTCTCTAGACTTTAAGAATGCCTTTGATACATTATACCATCGACACCTGTTTCAGGTTTTGAAGTGGCATGGATTTAGTGATAATTTTATACCTTTTATTGAATGTTTGTATAATGGTATCACTTCAACCTTACATATTTATGGGTTTTAACTGAAGATATACCAATTAAGCGTTCTATTTGACAAGGTAGTCCAGCTTCAATTATTCTATTTTCTTTAGCCATAAAGCCATTAATATATCAACTATATGATAAGATACTTGGTATAAATTTGAGAGAATATAAATTTTCAGTTTATGCAGATGATGTTAGTGTTATTTTAACCACTGATTTGGATGTTATGACAACTGTTATTGAAACATTTGGAAAAGTACCTGGATTAAAAAATAATGAGGACAAATCTTGCATATTGCCAATAGGTCCTTGGAGAGTACCACCTGAAATACAGCCTTTGAAGACTGTTAAAAAGCTTAAAATATTGGGAATAATTTATACTGCATATTTAATGAAATGCAGTATGTAAATTGGGCTCCTATAGTACAGCAAATAAAATCCAGCTGTAAAGACACGTATCATCGACAACTTTGTTTGTATGAAAGAATGTGTGCTATACATGTTTATGTGCTTTCTAAGTTGTGGTATGTAGCACAAATACTTCCCATTACGAAGCAACATTTTCGTCAAATTACTGCAGCTCTTAATTGCTATATTTAGCAGGGAAATATATTCAAAGTGCCTGTAACAACCCTTTATCTTAAACCGCGAGAAGGTGGTATTGGTCTTTGAAACATAGAGATGAAATGCAAAGCTCTTTTCATCAATCGGAATAACAAATTACAAAATAGTGATGGTGTATTTTCTAGTAAGTGATTACAACACTGGATATATGTTGTAGGAATAGATAATCCAGTAGACATTAGAAGAATACCTACAACTTTGAATTACATGCGCCTCCGGAACAATGCTGTAAATCGAAGACAATCTATCATACGCTCATACTTTACTGTAATGCACCTGAAATGAGAATAATGAAGATTTTGCCTCCGGACACGCATTTTTCTCATTTATTTCACAATATCTCCTTGAAACATTCCAGCTAGAATCAGATCCTTATGGTTTCAAGTTGTACATGATATCCTACCCACTCGTAGTAGATTACATCAAATTCATTTCACTGATTCTGGTAAGTGCCCGAAATGCAACGGAGAAGACACAGTAAAACATAGGTTGTATGAATGTTCTGCTATACAGGAAATTAAGATTCACTTTATGGATTCCATGAAGAAACTATGATTAAATCATTATAAATGGTGCACTCCAAATATTCTTCTTCGACCAGATTTTGCTTTAACTCAAACTTCAAGAGATAAGTTTGCATTGTGGTTAATAGCAAATACAATGTATTATATGTTGCAATACTACGAATATGTGAACTTAATGGAATATGTAATTTACATGAAAACAGAGCATGCCAAGCTCTTCTGTAATACTTACTGTGCAAACTTTTATAAGATGCATAAAAGCTTTTTTGATTTATCTAAATTTATTAACTGAAAATATAATATAATACTGTTTTTGTAATAAGTTAAATGTCTCATATCAAAGTGATGTATATTTATAATTTTCATTGTAAGGTATAACAAAATAAAAAATAAAAAAAAAAAAAAAAAAAAGATGTGGCGCTACGTCGCAGGTAAATGAGGGTGGATGGGCAATGTGCTCGAGAACCTTGTCGTATTCTTCTACTTGCCGTGCTGGAGAACATCTCTTCCAAGTTCCAAAGTGGCTAGGCGGGGACCGATGGTCATGATTTCTATGTGAAGGTCCTGAATTACATCCCGTATCTTTAGCCAGTTGAATCCATATACTGGTTGTATGCATCGGAGTCTGGTAGAGATGATAATTGCCAGTGAAGTTGCCTTTCCTCCTCAGGTGGCATGTGCTATGTCACGTGTGCTGGCGACGGAAATGGAAGTCGTGTCCAGTGCACACGGCGGTGAAGACAATGGCGCCAAAGTTGTGGCACTTTGACTACGAGAAACAGACGTTAGAGTTGACCCCGAAGGCACAGCAACGTCAGCAGGATTTGTTGTTTACCTGACACTGACTCCGCTCTATCAAGTAGGACTGTAAATGTGAAGGTTCGGGGACCCGATCAAGAATGGGAATACTCCAGTCTTTTATTCATAGTAAGCAATGATACTGTCGGTGGTCGCTTCGCAGGCCACTATATTAGCTCAGCTGTTGCAAAGCTTACGATTGGATACCGTTCATATTTCCATTTATCCTGTTAGTTTTATGCTTGAATTTCATATCCTATGTTATTACTTAATTTTCAACGTGAATGGTTCGTAATTACTTGAACATTGTTCAACAATGTTATTTGTTTTACAAATAAATACACACATATACACACACAAACTGTTCCAGAATTCAACAGCACAAATTGGCATGATTGTAGAGGAGTCAGAGATAAATAGTTTAAGACAGGGAACCTTGGGCCATGGGTTCTAAATTGTTTCCCACAGCAAAAAAGGTATGAAGGGTTAGCACACCACTGATCAGATCACAATGGGCCGTTACCGTTATTTGAACACTCAAATTTCTGAGAGCGGAGATATAGTGGCATTATTTAGCGCTATGGTTAACATGTGGGCACTGGGTTAGGATGTTGAGGGAGTACGCAGTCTCTGCAGGCGCCTTTATTTGTATATTACCTCCTTTGTTTGAATTTCATGAGTCATTCATATTTTGCTGTGTTACTCTGTATGATTTAGTCGTACTGAAAAAAAAAAAAAAAAAAAATGTGTGTAATATGCGATTAGCAGCTAGGTACAACGGAGAACGTTTTAATAGCAATTGCATTAAACATCTGAAGGGGTGCATTTCTCGTACCTCTGGAAGGAGTTTCTAAAATTCACGTACACATTACAATTGTAGGCACAGTTCCCAATTTACTAAACAATATCATTGTGTCAAAGTAGCTTCAAATTAAATACAAAATGAACAATCGTCTCCATAGTAAAACAAGTACCTACATAAAACTATGTACTAGAAAAGGAAGTGCATTCTCCTTTTCATGTCTGCATGGAAGGCAAAGAGACCTTGAAAAGCAATATAATATCCAAATACAAAATACATGTTACTAGAGAAAGTGTTAGATGTGACGACCAGCAACATCCCTGCAGAGATTGCGCTTTCGAAGCACAACGCCGTAGAACCACAAAGCAGAGGTGGTTAAAACGACATAATAACTGCATATACAGGAACCGTTGTTCGAATCCTAACAGCAGCGGAGTTATTTTATTCCAGCGCTAAAATCATAGTTTATTTTCTGCGTTTAAAAGCGCAAATTACATTTTTTTTCAACAAATCTAAGTATTTTATTAAACTAATCTACTAAGGTGCCTTCACAGACTATTACTGCATTAAATGTTTTACGCTACGTAGACTTCATTCAGTCTTTTTAAAATAATGTGTCCTGGAAAGTTTATAGTTTGACTTCAAAAAATAACTACGCGTATTAGTGCCGGTCAAATTGTGTACCTCTTTCAGAAAAAAACAACAAATTAAAAAAAAATTAAGCAATGGAAACCAGAGAGGCTGCGATCTAGTATCGCGGGATTCGATGACCAGCGTGATGCTAACTCACCCACCGATACGTTATAGTGGATCGCTTCAACTTAAATGCACTTAAATAAACCGAAAACTTATCAGTGGCGTGCGCACCCTCAAAGAACAGATAATAGTTTTAAGTGTCGTATTAATGGTGCACCAATGCTACATTCCTTCGATTACTGGTGTACAAAAGTGGCATTCTGGATGAAAATAGGACACATACGTCCACGTTTTTTGCATTATGCCACTGATGTGTGATTCAGAAAAAATGCCAAAACTTTGATATTTGGCAAAAGGAACAATAGGTTCCCTATCTCAAAGTGTTTATCTAGGATTGTTATACAATACTCTGATTTGTGCGGTTAAATTCTGGGATACCCTGTATGTCCCAGTATGTATGTGTGTGTATATATATTACGAAATTCATTTATACCCCGTCCTTTATTCCTTTATTGCAATGGTCAATTTGGCGGTCTTTACCTTCAAATATGTTGCCTATTGACAATGGTGTAACTTACGGACATTTTTTTTAATTTGATTTTTGTGTCTTTTTGGGGTTTTATACATTAGCGCACACTCACATTCATGGTTCCAGATTCTGGAAAGGATGACGAATACTCTTGGGAATAGAAATACTACCACCCCTAGCCAGGAATCGAACCCGGGACCCCTAACACTAAGCTACGGGGGTAATCACTCATCTTTATTTCACAATTATTACAAAAGTATTAGCGAGATGTACATGTATTGTGCATCGAGGTTTATCCAGTTATTCCAGTTATTTTCGCCCAATTACAGGAAATTATGCAAAATTCATTCAAATGAAGAGGACCTCACAGGCTATTCACAGATAATTTAGAGTATATTTTTCTCATACAAAATATCTTAAGCATACGGTATTTTAATTATGATCGTTAAGGCTTTTCCATATAAAGGTTGTTATGGAGTGGGGTTATTTTCTTGAATACCTTCCCCTTCTGGCATCCTTGGAAAAGCTTAAATGCTCAGTTTGGTATTTAACTGAATTTTCCTCGCAAATTATGCTCTATACGGCTGATTGGGAAAAAAAAAAAAAAAAAAAAAAAAAACACCGACAACGATTAGTATGTTGTGCAGGACGGCAAACTGATCATTTTTTCAAGAAGGAACTCATATCCGGAAACGCATGTTTTGTGCGCAGTAGAACGTCAAGGTTAGAGAAGCGTGCCATAATTGGTTCCAATTCTTTTGAGTCTCAAACAGGTATGCAACCCACCATCGAGTGACAGTAATAACATTCCTGCGCATGCGCCACGTTCCTTCATTTTGAATGAGGTACGTTTTGTTGTCTTCATGTGCAGTTGGCAGCATTCGACATGTATCAGTCAGTACACAACAGCAGAAATTACAGACATGGTGCTCGCATACGGCAAAGCAGATTGCAACGATAGACAGCTGCTGCACGATTGTATGCGGAACGTTTTCCAAGCAAACATACTCCACATCATTGTCCGTTCGCGGCCATTGAGAGATGTCAAGAGAAGCCGGAAATTTTCACGTATTTATATAGCAGTTTACATGTACTGTACAGTAAATGCTAATGTCGATTGTTTACTGTTACAATGTTTGTAACTTGTACTTATTACATGTACACCAGTACATGCACTGTACTACAGTAGTGTCTTATTCTTTGCACTGCTTCCCCTATGTTAGGTGCCAAAATATGATGAGGGTCTTCCACGTTCGAGTCGAACACCACAGTTTGAGGAGGATGTGTTGAGACCCACCCATCCACCAGCACTCAAGTAGTACAGACGCTGCACGCATCTCAAAATGCCGTGTGGCTAGTTGTTCATAACCAGAACCTCCATCCATACCATTTGCAAAAATTCCACGCAATATTGGAGGATTACCCACGACGAGCACCAGTTTCAGCAGTGGTATTTACAATAATGCCTACTGCAAGCATAATTTTCGAGCTTGGTGCTATTCACAGGTGAATGCACGTATGCCCGAAACGAAATTTAAAAATTCATAACATGCATGTTTGGGCGGACGAAAATCCCATGCGCAGGTCGCTGAAAGTCACCAACACATGTTTATTATCAACGTATGGGCTGGTATAATTGCTAACCACATCACATTGGTCCATATCTATTGCCAAACAGATTAACAGGACTGATCTACATAACATTTCCTACAGATATGTTGCCTACCTTATGGGATGAAGTCCCACTACAAACTCGCAGGTAATGTGGCTGCAACACGACGATGCTTCAACACACTTTGATAGAAATGTGAGGTATCACCTCAGCGTTACATACCCAAAACGAGGGATTGCTAGAGAGGGACCAGTTCTATAGCCAGTACGATCACCGGATCTCACACCACTGGACTACTTTCTGTGGGGTAGTATGAAAGCCTTGGTGTATGCTACGTAACGTCAGAGGAAGACTCATTGCTCGAGTACATGGAACTATTGAAATTCTCTCCAGACAACCACACTTATTTGATCATGTGCGTGATCATGTAGGATCTGGATTGAAGTAGGAGGTACACCGTTTGAACCCCGTTTGTAAACTGCTTTTTGCTGCATACTTATTGACGCCATGTGGAACGGACACTTTGATGGTCTATTGCGACCAAACCATGCGTTTCCGGACAAGGGTTCCTTGTTGAAAAATGATCAGTTTGTCGTCCTGCCCAACATACTATGCGTTGTCGGTGCTTTTTTCGATCGCCCTGTATAGACAAACATACTCACACAGAGATTTCTCTAAAAATAATCATTATTTATTCAGGGGCATCTAATAATGAAATACTTATATCCAGTTTTAGGTGGTATACAATATTTCCTATACCTATTATGAGCAATAGTAGCAAGCATAAGAATGCAGGATGTAGCTCTTTTGTGCATTTTGAGATACTATGAGTTGTAGAATTTATAATGCAGCTTCTGTGTGCGCCTTAAAAAAAACAGGTTAGATATTCTATTTACATTCTGAAAGGCAGAATAAAATACAAGTTTGTTATTTCTGATGTTGTTTCAATATTGGTATAATATTTTACTGTAAATATTCAAACCTCCTCCATTGTAGTTTTGAGCGGTCATACTCGTATTTTCTGGACAAGTCTGTTCTCTGCAAACCGCTATATTTTGTGGAGAAATTGGTAATACGCTGAAACGATCCCCAGCCATATTTAAGAAGGAATAACAAAAATGTTAAATTATTTGCGAGCTGTTAAATTGCCTGAGTTCTTATTTCAGTATATGCTAAAATTTTTAGATGTAGGCTTAAATGTTCCTACACAAAATTCGGCAAATTCTCTGAGTTTCTGCCTTATATTTAAGCGATATTACATTTTAAAGTTTCCTAGGTGGATAGAAATCTTAATTCTTATGGGCCCTCAAAATTCTCGTTCTCTGAACCCATCATCAAGTTCTTGGGCTCATTCGAGGTTTCTCGATGTTGGTCTTGTCAACTCTTGTTGCAGAATGATGAAACGGCGAGTCCACTACGAATGCAAAAGTTCCTGAGCATTCTAAAACGTCGTATATCTTATAATCAGAGAAAAATGTTGCGGTGGTTCTAATACATACGCTTGGCTAAAGTCTCCTACGCATCCAAAAAAGAACAAATATAACGTTACATGTTAACTAATAACGGTTCCAACTATTTTAATAGCTTTGCATTTGTTTGGAAAACCTTTACAACGGATTGGATTGATTATTTAAGCTGATTATTTGAAACATGGCGATCTATTTAAACGTTATAAATATGTCATATAATAGAGGTATTGTTAGAAGATATCTAAAATCTACTCATTCAACTTTAGCACTTCTTTTATGTTGAATAACATAATAGCATTTCGTCTAAAATGGGTTCTCGCTTTGCGAAATATATTCTTAAATACATCAGTAAAATGACAATTTAAGCGCACAGTCATTTGTTAACCAGTTGCTAGAACTCTTGTTCCATAATTGAAATCTTCCTCAGCTGAATAGTTTTGAAGTGGTTAGAGGGCTAATAATTGTGAGAACTAACATAATTAGACGATATTTTATTTTAAAATGACCCCCCTTTTTCCCTCTAGAAACAGCATATAAAAATATGTTACAAGCATTGCAATCTGCATACTAATTCGAAGGCACTACGTATATTTCAAGGCTGGGCAACATGATATTGTTGTAGATTAGCATTCTTAAGCGCTAAACACAATGTGGAGGCTCTAAAAGACACGCTGAGATGTCGACATTCAAAGGCAATTATGAATAGTTGAAGAAGAGTGACGAAACAATTTTTACTTTCTCTACACGTACTATATACATAGTGTATAGAGAAGGTACATATTGTATTGCACCCAAAAATTCTATATTGTGATTTCACCAGAAATATATGTTTTGAGATCCCCTGAATCCAAAAAAAAGCAGCATTTTAGAAAAATGTCCGAATGTGGGTGTCTTAGTGTGTGTGAGTGTGTGTGTGGGGGGGTTACATACCAAACTTGGTATTTAAGTTCAGCGACACGAAGATTTTCAAGAATATCCTCCCAAACACGACTACCCTTTACATGGGAAATTTTTTGAAAATTTTTGATTTTCTCAAAATTGGCTAACGATTTTGATTAAAAATATCGTACATTAAAGATATTTACATGACAAATAAAACTTGTATCTTGAATTTACTGGGAATCACCTCTGATGAATTTTGTGGAAATTTGCATATCTGGTAAATTACTGTAGACAAAAACCTACTTTACAATAAAAAAAGTAATAAATGTAGAGCTCTTTAAAACAAACAATCTATGTTATATAAATGATTCTCTGGAGTTGACCGTTTTTGAGATTTTGCTTGTTACTGGTTTCAGTTTTTAAATATGTATCATTTCCTCATACGGGAATGTGTCAACTCTTGGTCATACAAACAAAGGAACTTCAATCATTTGACAACCAGCTTTTAAAACATCTGAGTATCGCTTTAGCATTTGACACTCACTTATTTCCCTTCTACTACAAGGTAGCAAGCAATAAGACCGTTTTTGCTAATTTTTTTCTTGATTAGCATGAAGTAAATAGAAGAATAAGCTTTTTACAATAATTTGTTGTAAAAATGTAGAGAAAGTCATGTGCATGGAACACAACAGATTTTTTTTATTTTTGCGAAGGTCATTAACAAACAAGTTTGTGCAACATAGGCATAACTCGAAACACGAACACCTCATGGTTCCGCTAATTCCATGGTTCCATTAATTTCAGCCGTCTCCATCCTCTACACCCAACGTTCGTAGGTCCTCCTCCACATCCTGTAACCATCTTCATCGTGGTTCACCTCTTCTCCTCTTTCCTCCTGCTCGTCTGGGCCATCTTCTATTCACCTGTGTTAAAAAATGGCTAAAAGAAAATCGTAGTACACTTGACGCACTTCTGCGACAAGAGTAATTAAATTGAGTTGAATTGAGAATTTACCTATAGAAATGCCCCGACATCAAATTTTCCTGGGAATCATCAAAAGCCAACGACTCAGCGTTAAACCAATCATAATCCAATGTTTTGCAATGCTCAAGAAAGCAAGAACCCAACGTATAAATTAATCCATTTGACAGCAATAGTCAGCCTTTCGTTTTTGTTCAGATACTGATTATGATAAAGAAACGTACAAATAAGCCACTTAAAAACATGTTGCCCGAAATGTAGCCCAAATGCTGGAATGCTTTACTGTGTCGCGGCTAAACCCCTTTGAGAAAAAACAAAAAACACCACTCCATTCCCCAGGGGTTGACAGCTGTCCGTTGATCATTATCAGCAAATTTCGTGATCTTAAGATTAAATTTCAAAACGCAACTTGGCAAATAAGTCATGATCACAATAGTACGCCTACTTTCAGTAGGGGAAGGGGTTTACTCATAGAAATAGACAAAATCTCACGTTTTATAAATTGCTTTATTTTGTATGCTTTGAAAATAATACTGCAACAACAATCAGTTTGTTTTGTGCGTAAACATTGACCTAGAATCAGATTATTGCACGAGGCACAAAAAGTTAACAGAATACAGGAACACCAGTTTGATTGAAGCCGCGGTAAGTACTAGTAAGTGCCAGGCCCATCTGCATTGTCTCTGAATGTAAAATAAGGATGAAATAGAAATATATTTCTATTAAACCAGGCGGATATACTGCCCGTTCTGTTCCAGCTCTTCTTTCAACAGTTCTTTCCCCTATTTGACGCAACTCTTTTAACTCATCCCTTGATGAATAAGTTGCAAGGCTCAACGGGGCTATTTCAAATATTGCAAGTGGAGTACTGGCAAGAGTGACCTTCGCTCTTCACATCTTGCTATCAGCGGAGGGTCGCGCTCATTGCGAGGAGTAAAACGAAGATCGCTCTCCATTGGCGGGTTTTAACTTGAAATTGACCCTTTGAGTTCTGCAAATATTTTAATACACGAAGAAATATTTGTATAGGCCAAATACAGTGCATTTGCGCCACCTGGAATGTTTTGATATCATTTGTACTGAGCTTTGCGTTTCAGTTATAAGTGTTTGCTTCTTAATGAAAACTGATCAAATAGTAAATTCAGTATTCACTGTGTAGCAGAAATCATCCGCCCCCCCCCCCGCATAAATAGCATATCAGAAGTAGAATAACAATACCTTCTGCTTAGCCACTATCATCACAATGTGCTTGAAGGGAATATTATTTGTTTCATCCACGCTAGGTTCATTCGATATATCTACACATCTGTGTTGAATCAGATCTAAAACTTTTCCTTATTAGTATAAATCAATAGAGAATTCAAAGGATAGCCCGCGACGAGGGTTTCCTCCATGGATATCACCTCTCACTGTTCCTTCCCTCCATCTACTCCCTGCTACGAATGTTAAAACCCGCGATGTATCGATCGAAAAGCCCACACACATACACTCAACAACCCCATTCGTGCATGCAGAACCACCCAAACTGTCTCACTTTTACCGTTTGTTCAACTTACTTAACATTAATAAGAATGTTCAACGATATAAAACAGCACTAACAAAGCCTTTCGCACACCTGAGTAATTTCCAAATTACTTTTAAAAGCTGATCTGAGGGTGACAAATAATTAAAATCCGATTTTGCTATTCCGGCACCAGATAACTATACCGTGGCCTATATTCAAATTTTAATTTTATTTCCAAAATCAAACATTACGGTTTTATCTTTTATTTAGTTTTTTTTTTTTCAGATAGTTAACTACATTACTAACTAAGGGCGACAATAAGAAAACTTTGGATGAGAGCAATGTCAGAAGGACTTTTATTGCCAAACATTTTCAGTACCTATGTATATGGAAATGTGCAACAATCGCATGAAACTCATGGCCGTACATGCTTCTCCCATCCTTGGGTATTTACAATGTCAAAACCTTATTATAAACAGCAATACCTAATAAGTGACAACTTTTACATGTCCACTTCGGTAGTGTGAGGGTAGCGTGTCCCCCTCACATGAGGTCGCGAGTTCGAATCTCACTTAGGCTGAGCTACCCGGATAAGGATTTTTTCGGAGTTTAACCTTCTCTTGAGCGGAATGTTGACTAACATAAAGCTCCAAAGATCCTGAGATCATTTGAGCACCATTTCACCCATTCCATTCATCGTCCGACATGACCGATCAGGTTAAAGGGCGTTAAGCTTAAAAAAGCAAAAACAAAAACGTTTTTTTTTCCTAGCACGTATGTATACACGTATCTAGCATGTATGTATCCCCAGATTTCATATGTCGATAGAAGAGCATCGTCTATCTTCGTTAATGCTGTGTTCACATGCACACCAAAGAACTGTACTATGGTCTACGATGGGCAGCGCAAGGCTAACTTATGAGTATTGAAAACAGGTCACAAAACAACGTTCCGTGGCCTAGAGGTTACGAAGGTCCATACTCCCAGTCATAAGCTCTAAGTACAAATCTTGTACTGCTTGTCATTTTTTCCATTTATTAATGTTATGACTGGATATGTAGAACATAATATTGCATTAATGTAACTTTGAAGTTATGTGTCTATCTATGCACACAAAAACATAATTCTACTAACACTCGTGTTAAAATAACTGAAAAAAAAGTTATATTCTATAACTAAAGCACAAAAAATAATGACCCTCAGCATGTATAAACTGCCTTCAATCTTCGAGGCATTGACAAAATTAAATGCCTGCAATAATGTGGACGTGAAGATATAAGATCCCAGGTTTCTTGAATTTGTGCCTAGAAGCCATATTTTCTCATTCGTCCATCTACAGGTAACTTAGAGCGAAGGTCCCTTTTTACCTCAACCCACACATTCTCACATTCTACCACTCTGATATCCTACATCTCTGAAAAACAATTTGAAACCTTTCGAGATGTGTGGACAGCATTATTGTCCTGTACAAATTCAACAATTCCATCAGGATATCTTATTCTCACGGGAGTGAACTGCACACCATTCGGTGTACCGTCAAGCTGCCAAAGCACACCTAAACCGTCCATTGATGACCAGCTCCAACTCGATACAGATGCGCGACCATAATGGAATATTGTGAAGCCACGTATTTTGCATTGTACCTTTGGACGATAGACACCTTTCCCTTACGTGTGGAAGAAAATGTTACCTCGTCTGAGCATATCACATTATTAAATTGCGATTGACATTTTTTGTTAGATCGGCCTGAGAAGGCGTCTTGAGTTATATATAGTATTTTTTCATACCATACAGATTCGACTTTTTTTTTCATTGAGAGAACTCTTTACGTCTAATGTGTTTGCGTACCATTCTGCGCACCACATGCTTTCGTGTGCAGCACATTACTGTTCGGCAGAATATACGCTTCTTTAAGGATTTAATCACTATCATATGATTAACTTACCGAATATTGTGTATGAAATAGGCATGTCTAAAATAAATGATAAGATATATGTTGATTCAATAGCATTAAGAGATAGGGGAAAATATTTGCTACTTGCGAGAAGCGAATCTTCGACCCTCAGCAGAGCAGTAAACTACGTTTTGCCACAGTGTTACAGTGAACATACATAGAAGGTGGCAGGTTTAGTAATGCCGTACAATACAAACTGTATCACGTTTTGTGTCGTTAATACTTTTTGTTAATATTGATACTTTGTGGTTTAAGAAGCTTAAGTTATGTATTTAATGATGATTACTTATCATATGGGTTACTAATATTAAGATTTGGAACTTGTGACAATTTCTTGCTGCCGGTACACAACTACATTGCGGATAGTGTACATAAGGCCCTGTGCCGTGTAGAACTTAAGACGAATTTGACGTTCCAGACATGACTGATTTTTTTTTTTTTTTTTTTTTGGCGCCGGTTATACAATAAGCATTTGTTATCACCTAGATAACTATACCGGGGCATATATTCAAACTTTAAATTAATTTCCAAACACAAGCATTACAAACTTCATGTATTGTTTGATTTGTTTCAGACAATTAACTAAACTACAAACTAAACTTTAAAATTAAAATCAGAAGACAAATATCTAGATTATACAGAAGTTATGGTATAAATAAATTAAAATAAAATGACAAAAGCAAATTATTCTAAAACAAAAATATTGCTGAAAAACCAGTAACTTTGCAACTGGTATCCATCTGCTTCCTATTCTACACTATTAACTACACCATTGGTATCCAGCGGAAGGTGCTGGTACCCAGCACTAAGTAGAATAATAACTACAATTATTTATTTATATGCATTTAACTATATTACTTTTCACACAATTTTATTTATATAGCTATTCTTATTTTTCTTTAATGTACATAGTAATAGTAGGTAGAGAAAGTAAGTAGGCATTGTATTCCATCCAATAATTCGATAACGAGTCTTCCTGAAATACATATGCCCCCCCTAAAAAAACATTTTTAGTAAAGATCAGTGTGTTTGTGCGTGGGTGGGGGCAGTGTAAATCAAAAACGAAATCTCCGTTAAATACCTACCAAGACTGTATATTTAAGTTCAGTATCTTCCAAGGATGCGACACGTCACCACAAACCATCTTTTACACGGTACATTTTTAAAAATGTTCGATTTTCTAAAAAAATGGCTGCAACGGTTTTGATTCAAATTCCGTATATTAAACGCATTTGCATTGTAAATAAAATGTATGTCCTGAATTTCTTGAAAATAGTCCCTTGATGACTTTTCTGTCATAGCATTCTGAATGACGTTTGCGTAACTGGTAAACCCTAAGGGATAGACAAAAACTCACTACATCAAAAGGGTAGTTGTTAAAATAATATACATATTAGGTATTGTTATTTACTTATATATTTTGGTACCGATAAGATGTCAGAGATATTACCTGTTATTGGTTTCACTTTTAAAATACCTCAAGTGTTTCTCAAACGGGAAGCCGTCATCTGTTTCATCTCTCTTTTGTTATACCTTGGAAAAAGAACCGAATTTCAATGGCAATCACATAGCGGCAGCTTTTAAAAGATTTGAGGGTACCTAAATCACACTCGAAGGCTGCTGAAGATGTATGAATTTTGTTTATACACGAGAAATGGTTCTGGATGTTAATATCACTATTAATTTTACACAAACTGCACTAAATACTATAAATATTCGTAAACACTACTAATATGAACATTATTATTTTATTGCAATGTTAATAATGCACCCAGTAATTTTTCTACCACCGCATGATTATGTACGTACCAGATGCGTGGTTATGTACGTACTTGGATATGCACTTCAAAGTCTAATGTTTATAACAATAAAGATGAAAAAGTGTGAGCGAAAGAAAAAGAGCTAGCGCTTTAATTCAAACATTGAAGTAATCATCATGATGCAAATGCGATATTTTTTTTAATAATATCTGCAGTCTGCATAATATCTATAAAACCAATTAATCGTTCAATAGATAACATTGGGAAGGTAGTTTTGACAGTTGCGACTTCTGCCCTAATGCCAGAGAAACTAAATATATTTCAGAAACCCCTTTTCTAATTTTGCTAATCGTGTACTAATGTAAAAATTAAGTCGTTCTGTATATCAGTGAGGTTGCACGAAACAGAGTGGAAGTTTCCAGGTGATTTTTAAGAGAGACAGCCATATGAAATGCCCAACTTTAGATGCTTCAGCACTATCAGCATGGCCACGAAATGCATGCCCTTGTTTTCATTAGAAAAATGACAGCTCATATGGAATATGCCAGTGTTGCTCAGTTTTTCTACCTCACCCAAATGTTATGCTGTGCAATGGTTACTTCAACTGATAGTTTATACACAGATCAAATTCCGCAGTTTTACCGAACATGTTTAGCTCTTTTTCACAAATAATGTGATTAGAGGAACATTTGTTCTTTTACTGGCATATAATGATTTTCAATTCGGCATACAACTTGCCGTCCATTCCGACTCTTCCTTAAAAACAAAATACACGGCCACAAACAATATATTTAGTGTCATATGCCCACAGAACCACGATTAACTTTTATACACTAAGTACGCTTTACGATTAAATGTTTCAGACATTTTAATGTTATATTTAGAGAATGTTTCCGCTCATGCTTTAATTATATTTTCTTTTACAGTAAAACTAAAATTTCTCTCGCCTTCAGTTTCTTGTTTGCACAGCAATTGGATCACCTATTCAGTGCACTTGGTTTATGTTCTGTGAAATGGGAAAACAGTGAAACAGTGAAATTTAAATAAGCCATAATTATGTCATATGGATACCTGCGTTGAAATAGTTGCAACACGTTCTTTATGATTGTCAACACTGTGCATAGTCAGTCCTGTTAAGAATTGACTAGATGGAATTTCATCTAGTCCTGTTGACTAGACGGAATTTCATTCCACAACTGAACAAAACAAAAGTAAATACTATCATTGAATTTGAATATCGCATACCTGCATTTAAAGTGTTTTACACACGGGATGTTAGCATCACAGAGAGCACAATTCAACTTTAATTCTCGTTTTCGCAGTTTCTTCTCAGTGATTTGATGTATACTTTCTGCTTTTTACTATAATGCAAAAAACTGCCAACGAGAATAATAAAGATTTTTTTTTAAGAGTGTCTCTGCAGTAAAGTGGTCAAAATGCTGAATTAAAATGAAAAATATGCTGGGTTCGATTCTAGGCTGATGAAGCAATTATTTCATTATCATTATTTCCCACTCTCAAGAGTCTGGAAATATGAATGCGATACTGAATGTGTGTCAAGCTAATCGAAAAGTACAATTTTAATGTACACCTCAACAATTTAGCAGTTATAGAAGCTCAAAATGGTAATACGACGATACTACCTAAGGCGGCAAGTAAATAAAACAAATAATTAAATAAATTATTCAACAGAAGAAAAAAACGTATCCATGAGATACTGGATTTTCAGAAACGGCATGTACAGGTTAAAAGTAAAATAAATGTGAAATTAGGTAACTTAATTCCTCTTCAGTAAACTATATTCAAGACATTCAAGTTAACATTTTGTATCAGTATTTGTGCTATATTCGTGTTAGATAAGATAGGTATATTAATATGATGTGCACCACAGTAGATTATGGTCTATGCTTCCTGAAATAATTCATAAACAACTCTAAAATTAGAGTCTATAATTAATGTTCTTTATGTTCTTACACTTTTGCAAAATTCTTTTTTAGCACCCTGCAGGGTTGTGTTTCTAAGTTCATCGAGATTTCCAATATATATATATATATATTCTTTATTTAGGAAAATTATAATAATAACTTTAATATTTAGCACATACTTCTAATGCTAATGATCATATACAAAATAGTTGTAAAAATGAAATTAGCATCATCTTGCCTTTATTCTCATGCAAATAAGGCATTGAGTATAGTCTGTGGTATTTCGATGGCACAAATTTGTAACTATTAGAGCAACAAATCTAGTTTATCTATTGGAAACCTAAAATAAATTATCATTCGCATAGTGAGCGAGAAACCCTACGAGAATAAATCGGAATTAATTTGGAACACAAATCACAAATGTTACAATTCATTCTTACCGATGGAAAGTGATCTCGGAATCATTTTTTCGGCGGATGGTACAGTTATGCAGCATAGGAATGCACCATGTTCACTATTAAATCCTAATTAACCTTTAAAACATTTCGCTTTTAAAGCCTTAAACACACGGCAAAAAAAAAACTCGTAATTGCCCTCCAAACATAACTGCGAGAGGTTTCAATTAGCGTCAGCAACACTAGCGCCAGCAGCGTGTCTAGTGAGCAACACTAGCGCCAGCAGCGTGCCTAGGATACATAATTCCAAGGTCTCTGGAGCGGGCAAAAACAAGGAGTTTCTCCGCGCTGTGAGCCTCTTGTAGTGTTGCTATAGATCGAAGTCACCGTTTCAATTTGGCATCAAGTAGCCGAAGCGGATAAAGACTCGACTGCTCGAATTTTGTGAACCTCGTCAGTATTACTCTAGAATTATAACTCTACGTTTCAATTTGGCGTCATGTAGCCAGAGCGACCAAAGACAGGATTGCTAGGATCTTCTGAACCGTGAACCTCTTGCCAGTGCTACTCTAGAATCATAAGTCTAGGTTTCAATGTGGCAGACAAAGATAGGACTATCTACCCGCTCTTGAGAACCTCTTGTCAATTTTGTTTCGAAACAGCAAGTCCTCGTTAACTGTGGTATTATGCAATCAGAGCGAGCAAAAACAGGTTGTCTAACCGCTCTTATGAACCTCTTGTCAATATTGCTTTGAAACAGCAGGTCCTCGTTTCAATGGTATTGTAACCGGAGCGAGCGAAGGTAAGACTGTCTACCCAATTTTAAGTGTGCCGCTAGAACCTACGTTTTCGTTTCAGTGTGTTATCAAGGAGCCAGTGCGGGCAAAGAGAGGACTGCCGACATGTTCTTCTCATCAGTGTTGCCTGAAAACCATAAGTCCAATAACGTTGCCGTAGCAGGAAAACACAGAACTGTCTACCCGCTTTTTGTAACCTCTTGTCATGTTGCTCTAGAACGGCAACAGCCCCTGTGAATCCTTTTTCAGTATTGCTGTAAGACTATAATTATAATTACGCTATCATGTAACTCGAATTGGCAAGGAGGGGATTGCCTCTAGAACTTTATTTTTTTGGGGGGTAGGGAGGTAGTGTTTAACGCCCGTTATACTACTTAGGCAACGCAGGCGATGACACTGATGATACATGGAATGAAGATGGAGCACCGGTGTAATGTGATGGCGGGGGAAACCGGAGAAAACCCGCTCCTGCGCCGCTTTGTCCATCACAAATCCCACATGCAGTCACCTGGGATCTAACCCGGGTCACCTTGATGAGAGGCGAGTGGTCTAACCACTCGTCATTGCTCTGTGAACTTCTTGCCACTATTAATCTAAAATCATAACTGCTCAAAACGATTCCTTGGGTTTTAAATAAGCAAGCCGTGTATAGGACAGGAGCTGGAAAGATAGAGTCAGACTGAAAAAGTCAATGCCTTAGCGGGGATTTAAATCACGGATCACCAGGTTTCCGTCCAGTTGCCTGACCACTGACCTACTATGGCAACATACCGACTCGAAATTATACTCCCCAACCGACTGGCGTTTTCTCGACAAACCACAAGGGGATCTCAGATTATTTTGAGATGAGTGAGATGATTTACCCAATTATCAATTTACAATGTCGTAAATAGGTACTTAATCTTGGGCTCATAGTTTAACCAGTTATTAGGCCATCCAGTGTTAATTGGTTTTTACACAAGCCATGTGCAGGACAGAAGCTGGAAAAGAAGTCAAGAGTGAAAAATTAAATGCCATAACCGGAATTTGAGTCAGTGATCTACCGGTCTCAGGCTTTTCTAACCACTGAGCTAACAAAGAAACATTCCGACACCACATTAAATTCCCCAACTGACTCGCATCAACAGTTTAGTGGTTACAGCAACCGGACAGACAAACAAATAAATAAATAGATAGCTAAATAAAATGAGCAGGAGGAAGAGAAAGAGAAGGAGGAGGGTTTGACACAGTAGAACAACATGGAAACTACAGATAAGATAATGTGAAAGCTTATTTAAAGGCAACATTTAACACAAACGAGTGCGAAATCCAATGTGTGTAATACAATGTTGCCTGTTTCCCTAAATTCCATTAATTTGTTACAACCGTGTATTTTTAATTTATCGACACGTACTGTATATTTAATAGATAAATATTGTATTGCACCCAAAACCTCGATGTTGGGATTTCACAGGCAATCTATGTTTTGAGACAACCTGAGCCACCACCACCAACCCTCAAATTAAGGAAAATGTCCTTGTGTGTGAGTGCGCGCGCGTGTGTGTGTTTGTGTTTGTATGTGTGTGTGTAAAAACATTCAAGGTATACACGTAAAGGTGTTTAACATACGCCATTTTAATCAAAATCGTTAAGAACCATTTTTGAGAAAATAAGACATTTTCAATTTTTTTTCTATGTAAGGATAATTTGGTGGGGGGGGGGGATTTACCACCCCAATCTACGTATCCCATCCTTAGTTAATGCTAAATTTAAACACAAAGTTTGGCATTTTACTGACTTTCGTTTTTGAGTTATCCTATTCACAGTAGCACACACATTCTTTTTCTAAAAAAACATGGCCTAAAACATGTGGTATCGAATTTTTGGATGGAATGTTATACCTACCTTGTCTACCTACTTATATACACCCATGGACAAAAAGCGAGTCATGTCTGGAACGCCAAATTCATCTAAGTCCTATTTGGTACAGCACCTTGTGTACACCATCCGCGAAACAGCTTTGTAGCGGATGATTCAAGCTGTCAAAAGTCCCAAATCTTAATATTACTAAGTCACATGATCAATAATCATAATAAAATACTTAACTCAACCTTCTTCAGCAACAAACTATTAATATCGACTAAACATATTAACGATACAAAACATAATACAGTTTGTATTGCGCGGCATTAAGCGCATATTGGCACCTTCCCTATGTGTTCACTGGAGCGCTGTGGCAAAACGTATGCCATTCCTCTGGTGGGGGTCGCAGGTTCGCATCTCGCATGTAGCAAACATTTTTTTTCCCTTATCTTACTGATGTTGAAACAGCACGTAGCGGCATTTTATTTTACAAATACAAGTCATGTGGTAGTTTAATAGTATCATAGTTATGATGATGATGCTCCTTTAAGAGTTTATTCTACCGAACAGTAATATACTGCAGACGAAAGCATGGGGTGCGCAGAATGGTGTGCAATCGCATCAGGCACGAACAGCTCTCTCAATTGAAGAAAAAAAAGTTGATGTGTTCCATTCACATGACACTCTCTACATCGCTGTAACAAATTATTTTTAAACAGCTTATTCCTCCATTTTATGCTAATTAGTAGAAATTGTCTTATAACTTGCTTCCTTGTAAATAGAAGGGAAATAACAGAATGCAATAGGCTAAAGCAATAGTAAACTCTTTTAAAAGCTGGATGCTTGAAATCCGTTTCTATCCATGGCTCGGAGTTTACAAATGTTCGTGTGAGAAAAATTAAGTACTTTAAATTTGAAACAAACAACAAAGAATATCTCAGAAATGATTAACTCCACAAAAAAAGAAAAAAAAAAAAAAACATGATAAACTGTGTGTTTTAAAGAGCTCTACATTTTTTGTTCAGTAAGTTTTTGTCTATATCTTAAAGTTTACCAATTACGTACACTTCAACAAAATTCATCCAGAATAAAGGGATCTTTAGACGCTATTCCCAGAAAATTTAAAATATACATTTTATTTGCAACGTAAATATCTTTAATATACGGAATTTTAATAAAAATCGTTAGAGCTAGCTTTGAAAAAAATTTAAAAAAATCGATTTTTTTTCCCAACAAGGGTAGTTTGGTGTGGGAGGATTATTCTCAAAATGTTCGTATCGCATCCCTGGTAGATACTAAACTTAAATACCAAGTTTGGTATTTTACCGACTTTTCGTGTTAGAGTTGTCGTGTTCATAGACACACAGCCACACACACGGACCTTTTCTAAAAATCTGATGTGTTCCATTCACATGACTTTTTCTACATCGCTGTAGCAAATTACTGTTAAACAGCTTGTCCTTCTATTTATTTTATGAAAATCGAGATAAACATTAGTAGAAACTGTTTTAAATACTTGCTTCGTTGTAAGTGGAAGGGAAATAAGGGAACATGCTAGGTTAAACCGATAGTCGAAATATTTTAAAAGCTGGTTGCCATTTGATTGGAATCCGTTCTTATACCGTGTGAGAAAAACAAATAGCAAGGAATATCTACGAAATGGTAAAGTCAACAAAAAGAATGTATATGACATAAATTGTGTGTTTTAATGAGATCTACATTTTAGGTGTAGTAAGTTTTTGTCTACCTCTTACGTTTACCAGCTACGCAAAAGTCAGCAAAATTCATCCAGAATACAGGGTATTCACAGAATATTCAAGATATACATTTTATTTTCCTTGTAAATGTCTTTAATATACGCTATTTTAATCAAAACCCTTAGAGCAATTTTTGAAAAAGTAATAATTTTCCAACATTTTTCCATGTAAACGGTAGTTTGGTGTAGGTAGGGGGGATTTTTTTTTTCTTTTCAAAAGCTTCGTATCGTATCCCTGGAAGATACTAAACTTAAATATCAAGTTTGGTATTTTACCGACTTTTCGTTTTTGAGTTATCGTGTTCACGGACGCATTCACACACGGACAAACACACACGGACTTTTCTCTAAAAAAAATTGTTAATATAGGGTACCCTAAAACGTCTATTTCCGTGAAATCTC
Source organism: Hymenopus coronatus (assembly GCA_030762935.1). NCBI lineage: Eukaryota > Metazoa > Arthropoda > Insecta > Mantodea > Hymenopodidae > Hymenopus > Hymenopus coronatus. The sequence continues at coordinate 136,716,147 of CM060897.1, forward strand.
GGTATTGAATTTTTGGGTGGAATGCAATACCTTATCTATACACTATGTGTGTACACAGTACATGAGTACATGTAGAGAAAGTAAACAACGGAATCTGTATAGTATGAAAACATACTAAAAATATTGTTAAGAAAACCAATGTTTTGAAAGATTATTAGGAATCCACTTTTAGGCAAATTTGATTTTGTGTGAGGTAGGAATTTTTTTCTTTTACTCAAAACAACCTTCACAAACCGATCCAACAGGGAAATGCCAACCGCAACTGGAATAACATGATATTCTCAGGCTGGTTATATGTATATGGTTATATGTATAACCAGCCCCAACATGATAGGTACAGATACACGACCATGATGGAATTGTGGGGCCTTGTATTTTGCATCGTATAGACTATCAGCTTTTCCTTACATGTGGAAGAAAATGTCACCTCGTCTGACAATATTATGTTACTCCAGTTGCGGTTAGCATTTCCCTGTTGGATCGGTTATATATATCAGATTTGAACTCTATTGAGAATATGTGGGCTGAGGTAAAATGGGAGCTGCGCTCCAATGTACCTGTAGGTAGGCAACGGTATTTGCCTGGAACCTTGTAGCTTCTCGTCCAGGCATTTAATCTTGTCTGTGCCACAAAAATTGATGGCAGCTATACGGATGAGGGTTCATACACCCGATATTAATTATGTTTATTTCTTGTGCTTTAGCTTTAGAAGTTAGTAGTTTATTTACACATATTTTAGTTGTTTACGCCAGTGCTAATACAATTATGTTTGTGTGTGCATGGATAGGCCCATAACTTCAAATACCATAATGCATAATTATGTTTTACATGTCCAGTCATAAAATTAAGAGCCATAAAAAAGTGACCAGCAGCGCGAGATTTGAAGCTAGGAACTTATGAGTGGAAGCAAGGCCTTCCTAACCACCACCGTAACGTTGTTCTATGATCTGTTTTCAGGACTCAAAAGTTAACCATAGAGCTGTCAGTCACAGAGCATTGTTTACATATCTTTCATGTGCATTTTGAACACAGCTTTTGCGAAGATACACGAAGCTTTGCTATCCACATATGGAATCTGGGGATGTCTCAATTTTGTGTCCACGGTTGTACATTGTACACACGTGCTAGAGAAAGTAAAAGTGTCTGGCTTCTTTACATTATCGACTGCCTTTGCACGGATTCTATAAACTATTAATTACGGAAGCTTTTGATCCCTCTTCCTCAACAGCTTTACAGCTCAGTACACGTATAGATAGACGAAGTACTCGCATTCAGTAAAATAAAATAAATAAATAAAAAAGAAAAAAGGTTATGGTAGACAAGTTTCTAACTTTTACTACACAACTGTTACTTTCGATTCATAATGAACGGTACACATATTAAATATCCAAAATCAGGCGTATGGACAAAAAGCGAGTGGTTACAATAAATTAAGAGATGCGACTATAAAGAAAGTAATAAAATTAACATATCGATTCTCGGGTTATTTAGTCTTGTACATTTCTTGTAGTGTATAATAATAATAATAATAATAATAATAATAATAATAATAATAATAATAATAATAATAGCATTTGGTTAATAAAGAGAAGAAGCTCTTATACATTGCTAAAAGGCTATAACATACAAGCCGAGTTTCCAAGAGTACTCCAACAATCGGCTAGGTTAGAACTTTCTAACAGGGATTACGTGTGGCGATACCAAACAACTGAATGGAATCGCCATTCTTAAGCTTTTTGAAGTGATATCTTAACAGTAGCTCAACCCTTTCTTCTCCTTTATTCAGTGAACAGCATTTGGATATTTCGACAGGAAATATTAAATGAAATTAAAAAATATCTGCTTGGATTTTAACATACAGCTTAATATCTGTCGTGCTCTCCTTGAGGGCTTGGTAAACGGTCAACATTAATTAAATAAAAAATCTTATGTGTACCATTCACATAATTTTCTCTACATCTCTGCAACAAATTCGTGTTAAAAAACATATGCTTCTATTTACTTCATGCTAATCGAGAAAAAATTAGCAGAAATAGTCTTATTACTTGCTTCTTTGTAAGTAGAAGCAAAACAAGGGAGTACTATAGGTTAAAAAGATAGTCACTGATGTGACAAAATTTCCTTTGTTTGTATGGACAGGAGTTGACAAACTCAAAAACGACCATCTCCATGAAAAAAATGTACATGATATACACTGTGTGTCTTCTGGAGAGCTACATTTTGAGTGTGGTACGTTTTTGTCAATCTCTTACGGTTTACCAGTTATGCAAAATTCAATAAAAATAACCCAGAATAAAGAGGTCTTTAGAGGCTATTCACAGAAAATTCAATATATACATTTTATTGGGCATGTAAATATCTTAAATATAAGATATTTTAAAGAAAATTGTTACAGCCATTTTTGAGAAAATCAAAATATTCAAATTTTTTTCCATGTAAACGGTAGCTTGGGGTGGGGGAATTTTCTTGAAAATTCTGGTGTCGCAACCTTGGAAGATACCAAACTTAAATACCAAGTTTGGTATTTACCGGTCTTTTGGTTTTACACACACACACACACACGGACCTTTTTCCAAAAGTGCTTTTTTTTTTATTCAGGGGGACCTAAAACATGTACTTCCGGTGAAATCTCTGTATCGAATTTTTTAGTGGAGTGCAATACCTTCTCTATACCCTATGTACATAGTACGTGTAGAGAAAGTAAAAATATCCAACAGTATACAGAAGTATACTGAGGTATACAGTACACAGCAAGTATTTTCAGGCACTAGAAGGGGGAGAATTAAGGAGTGTGGCCGCTGCCACACACAAGAGCCAACACCATAAACTTTGCCCTTTGAATTGTCTCAAAATACACTGACCAAAAATGCTGTGTAGGACTGCCTTAAACTTTTAAGCTCTCATGAAAAAAGATTAAAACAGAAAATACTGATGTATTTCATTCACATGAATTTCTGTAGGTCTCTAATTATTCTCAAAAAGCTTATTGTTCTATCAACTTCATACTACTCCATAAAGATTAACAGAAATTGTCTTATTACTTGCTTCCTGTAAGTAGAAGGTAAATGAAGGAATACATTGGGCTAAAGCGATAGTCCAATGTTTTAAAAGATGTTGCTATGGGATTGAAATATGTTTCTTTGCATTGTCAGGAGTTGACAAGTTCCCGTATGAGAAAAGTTTAAGTATTTAAAAATTAAAACCAATGACAAGGAGTATCTTGGAAATGCTCAGATCCTCGAACGTGTTTGTGTGTGTGTGTGTGTGTGTGTGTGTAGCATATCTCAAAAGCGAAAAGACCGTTAAATACCAAATTTGGTATTTAAGTTTGGTATCTTCTAAGGATGCGACACAAGATTTGCAAAAAATCCCCCTAACCCTTTATATGGAAAAATATTCGAAATTTTTGATTTTCTCAAAAATGGCTCTAACGATTTTGATTAAAATCTCTTATATTTAAGATATTTACATGCCAAACAAAATGTATATCTTGAATTTTTTGCAGATATGTAGAGAAAGTCATATGAATGGAACACATCAGATTTTTTTCCCTATATGTAACGGTTTACCAGTTATGCAAAAGTCATCCAGAATGAATTCAGAGGCTATTCCCAAAAAGTTAAAGATGTGCACTTTATTTGTCATGTATATATATATTTCATTTACGATATTTAATCAACATTTGAGAGTCATGTTTGAGAAAATAAAAAATTTCGATTTTTTCCATGTAAAGGGTAGTTGGGGATGGGAGGATTTTCTTGAAAAGCTTCGTCCCTTGGCAAGTACTAAACTTAAATACTAAGTTTGGTATTTAAGTTCGTTTTTTTTTTTTTTTTTTTTTTTTTTTTAAAGCTATGCTGCACACAGACATCCACACACGCCCGCGCGCGGACATGTTTCTAAAATTACTTCTTTTTTTTGGAGGCAAGAGGTCTCAAAACATGCATTTCCGGTGAGGTCTCGGTATCGAATTTTTGGGTGAAATACAATACCTTCTCTATGCACTATGTACAGAGGGAGTGTAGAGGGAGAAAAAATAGCTGAATAAATGTAACAAATTAGGTAATTAAGGATGTCACTTGAAACATATTTTGTGATGAGATATTCAGTTCTGCTGCAACCATGTGGTCACTCTCGACGTTCACTAACGTAAAGTAACCATACATACTAGTGTCACAGTGTCACAGTTCATGAGCATTGTGATATAGGGAACAACGCGATAACAAGTCCTTCATTGCTCGCGAGGGGAAAATAATTTTGAAATGGGTTATTCAGAAGTGTTAAAACTTTACTAACTTGTAACGACAATTCCGGCAGCTATTTGTAAGTTTAACGTAGCTTTTCTACATTAAAAAAATAAAAAAAACACTTCTCAGAAATATAATCAGCCATGGCAGCCTCTCTAATCTGGCTATTCAGTAAAGAAAAGGTATTAATTAAAGCTTAGAGTGGAAGACCTAAAGTTTATGATAGTGCAATTGCCGATTTTGCTCTACAAGTAACAGATATGCTCCTATAATATCACTTTTTCTTTTAATTATTTCTTCGATACCATAGATATCACTGAATTACTATTACTATGTAGCTATGAGCTGCTTTAAATTAATAAATTAATAATTTAAGACCGTTCTTCTAATTGGCAGATGCTTCAAATATCAGCACAAGACAATTATATAACCTCTTGTGGATGTGAGCTAAACAATTGTTAAAATGATTATTGACTAATTCCTTAGATCGTTTACGTTTATATTCCTGTCTTTCACAGAATCTCATGGCAAGCCAAAATGATGTGCTTCGTGTAAGTATGACTCCAGAAGCAAAACATATGAAGTTACATATTTTTAGCCCAATGTAGCACAGTGACGGTTGTAATTTTAGTTCTCCTATACGCATTAATAAATATTTTCAAAACAATGCCATAGCTTCAGGGAAAAGGTATATGCTAGGATATTTTAGTTGCGAAAAATATTACAGAAAAATGTTATTTAAAAAGTTAATTTGTTATACTCAAGAAGCGTATTTAGTGGCATTGTTTATTAATATTACATACCGTAAAATTCTCTATCATAGCTTGCTCCATTGAATTCTAAGATGGGTCTAAATGCTGTATCTCATATAAATGAGTCTTTTCATAGCAAAATATATAATATAAAATATCATTATAGTGGAATAAATTACTGCTATTGTCCAACATATAACTTATAAAAGAATTATGCTACCACTTCTGACGAATTCTTTCAACATAGCCCGGATTAGAATCTATTGGAAGTATCTGGAATCGAATCTCTCAAGGAATTCATTGATATTAGATTCATGGTCGATGTTTCAGAGATCTCTAGAGAATGAAGACTCATGCGTTCATAGAACACACATTAGCGCAGGTGCTAACAGTTTCGCTGTGGTCAACTTTCTTTGATTCCTAACATTGAAGCACACTTTCTTTTTTCAAATAATTCCCAACGCCCGATATCAATATTTCCTCTGTATATGCTACAGTACGAGACGTTATAGAGTACTATTTTGGGGGCGCACATTAAAGTAATAGAAATAAACCAAAACAAATTTAGCGAACATTCAGACTTTGTTTCAGGTAAGTAAATTCAATCCTTTCATTTATATATCTGATTATCTCTACGATTCATAAGACTGGTCCGTTATACTGATAAGTAAATTCAACCCTTTCATTTATATACCTATTATATCTACGATTCATAAGACTAGTCCGTTATATTGATTTTGGGGAACCTAATCCATGTTAAAAGGTAACAATCTTTATTAAAACGATACATATAAACTGCAACGATTCAGAACAATACCTAGATTTGAATTCAATTATCTCATTTATAGCATCTGATAAATGTTACTCTTCATAAGATTCATCAGTAAAACCTATTGTTACTTCCTCTACACATACTACGTTAAGTACATAGTAGGTAGAGAAGCTATTGCATTTCACCCAAATATTCGATAGAGATTTCACCGGAAATGCACATTTTAGAGTCAGCCCCCCCTCTCTCTCTCTCTCTTTATATATATATATATATATATATATATATATATATATACAAAAGGTCCGTCTATGTTTATGTGTGTCTGTGCGCGCGCGTGTATATGTGTTTGTGAACACGACAATTCAAAAACGAAAAGGCGGTAATATACCAAACTTGGTGTTTAAGAATGAAACACGATCATTTTGAGAAAAATTCCCCCCACTCCTAACTACCCTTTACATGGAAAAATTAAATAAAATTGATTTTCTCAAAAATGGTAAGCATTTTTATTGAAATAGCGTATATTAAAGATATTTGAATGTCCAATAAAATGTATATGTTGACTTTTCTGAGAATTGCCTCTGAAGACCTCTTCATTCTGAATGACTTTTGCATAACGTAAGAGATAGGAAAAAAAGTTACTACACAAAAACTACAGATCTCGTTAAGAAATACATGTTGCCCTCCATGGTGTAATGGTTACCATGCTAGATTCATATATCCAAGGTCACAGGTTCGAACCCAGCGGAGGACGATGGAATTTTTCGAGCGTAAAAATTCTTAGCAGGGCTTCCTTGGAAAGGAAAGAAAAGCCGTTGGTCCTGTGTCGTAGATTTACGGCACTAAAAGAACCTCAAGCCCGATAAAGAGACACCTGAGCAAATTTAAGCGGTCTTTCATGCTCAATATAGAACGGGACGCTGAGCACCACAGCAGTTAAAGATCTTCCATAAATGAAACTCCATTTCATTTCGTTAAAACACACAATTTATGTCATGTGCATTTTTTTTCGTGGAATTGACCATTTCTGAGATATTCCTGTTTTGGGTTTCAATTTTAAAATACTTGAACTTTTCTCATACGGGACTTTGGAAACTCTTGGCCAAGCAAAGAAACGAATTTCTATCACATAGCAACAGCTTTTAAAATATTTGATTATCGCTTTAGCCTAATGTAACGAAAGGTGGCCTACATCGCACTAGTTTATAGAAACATCAATTAACTTTGTAAACATACAAAATAGTAACCGGAAATATGCTCATTCAAATTTTCAGTACTTAAGGATTCAGTCTATTTTATGTCAAAATTTTAAATCGGTAAGAGATATTATTAAAAAGTTAAACAATTTTTGCAAATAGTGTCATTTAGAAAACCGTTGTTGAAATCGCACTAGTTGTAAAAATTGCATCCGGCTAATTGGCATTGAATTCAACTACCTAAACATTTAATTGGGCTATTAAATCTAATATTCAACATAATACACATGAAACATAATTAAAGACACCAATAATATATAAAAATGATCAAAGTCAAAATGTCAAATATTACAGTTAGCAAGAGTCACAAAATAAAACAATGTCCTTTATGTAGTTGCCAGCACATTCTTCATGTAACCACTTTGCACATTTTTGGCACTGAACGATGTTTTCTAACTTATCCTCCTCACAAATGAAGCAAAACCACGATTCTTCAATTTTCGTTGATCCAGCCCTTTTTAGCAAGCTTTTTTTCTTGGGCGTTTTTTTTGGGATTTGCACTTGTTCCTGCCTCAGGGTTTTCGAAGTTGTCGGCGAATTTTCTCTTGAATTTCTACAGTTTTTTGTTTGCAGCCTCTTTATCTCTTTTAGTAGCAGTTTATAGAGAATTGCTGTCAACACCTCTGCTTTTGGCAGCTTTTGAAAAGGGTTTTCCTTGTTGCTGGTGATTTGGGACAAAGGACTGATCTCAGTCACTGACACATAAAGACATCTGCAATTCTTCTCATGTTCCTGGCCTACTTTTTCTAATTTTTGAGAACCGTCCAGAGTTGACGCCGGATCTACGGCATTGGCGGTTTGTTCTAGCAGTTCCTCTGATGTTCCTCCCACTGAGGTAGATGCTGGTGCTAGGACGTTAAGTGCAACAAAGTCTGCGTCTTCGTACACATTTTTGTCAAGAGGCCAACTACCGGTGGTTTTGAACCCAGATATAGCGTTAGACACGCATGCTGCTCTAGCATAGGCTTCAGCAAAAAGACCTGCCACACTAAACTGAGTGATTCTCTCATCTTTCCGCAGATGTTTCGTTACAGCTTCATCATAATATAGCCGCAGAGGTTTGAAGAAAGACACGATAAGGGACTACAAGCTAGGAGAAGTGCAGAAGAATCACGACATTGTCTTTAGTCAGTTTGACAGCCTCCGGGTTTTTGAATGTGTCGAATGACCCACAAGCAAGACTTTCTCTTCATTTACAGAACGCTTAACAAACTTTATAAAATGGCGTAGCCACTTTGTAAACAGATCCGAGTTCATGTAGCCTGTCTTAGATAATTCAACTAGACTGCTCTTGGGTGCTCCGGTTTTGAGATCTATGCAATTCCCCATCCATTAACATTGGAGGTGCAGCAGCAAACTGCTGTAATATTTATTCCTTTTTCTCCTGTAGCTAATTGACCAATTCTGGCTTTTCCTTTTTCCCCAACTATTTTGAGAGATTTCTTTTGGACTGTTGAAATTTCCGTTTCGTGAAAATTATAAATCCTCAAAGCATTTAACTGATTTCCATCAATAATATTTTGTAGACAATGCATAATGTTGGGCTTGCAGAACCTTTAGCACTACAACAGAAACATTTTCTGGTTGTCTTAAACTGATAAGGATGACGCTTCATAAAGAAATAGTACCATTTAGTATCTGCTAAATTGCTTTCATGATTGAATGGAGTTTTTAGATTTGCATCTAAAATGTTGTAAGCTAGTTTTCGCACTTCTGTTCTAGTTAGGTCCATTAGCGCAGACACAAAACTAAGAATAATTTCTAATTCTTTTTCAGTTTTCCATGAGACACTGAAGAATGAGGCTAACGTTTAAAACATCTTGCCAAGTCGCCACGATAATGCCTAAGGAATGCTTTCTTAAGGATTTCATATTTTGTAACTATTTGATTTAGTCCGATTTTTCCCTCATAGAAATCCTTTTTGCCAGCTACCATATTCCCTTTCCCGCCATCTCAATCTGTAATCAAGTTAATAATAACAACAACAACAATAATAATAATAATAATCATAGATAGTATCAATCATGCTTACATGGTACAGCGGCGGTGCGATTTCAGCAAAGCAGCCATTTTATGGTTCCGTCCCCACTACTCCTAACCACGTGTACACTTTAGCAAAGAATTGATAGTAAAACAGTAGCTAAAACAAGCATCTATCCTAAAAATATTGTAAGAACAGAATAAATAACTTACCAACAGATAGGATGCTTACGCGATTGTTGAAAAAGTTGCAGAAATTTGATCAAAACCTTCACATTCATGCAGAAAGGAACACCAAAAATCTCATTAAACTGTTGCACAAGTTGCTGCAGGTTTAGTGCTTGCAAAAAATGCCACTAGAAGATATATGCATACAGATTCACCGTTTCTGACATAAATAGTGCGATTAAGGGTGGTGCGATTTATGCAACGCCAGCCTACTCCCTTATTTCCCTCCTACTTACAAGGAAGTAAGTAACAAGACTGTTTCTGCTAATGATTATATCGATTAGCTTCAAGTAAAAGCCTTTTAACAATACTTTGTTACACAGATGTAGGGAAACTTATGAGAATGGAACACATCAGATGTTTTACTTTCTCTAGCGCACAAGTATAAGTACATAGTAGATGGAGAAGGTATTATACTCCATCCAAAAATTCGATACCGAGATTTCACCGGAAATATATGTTCTGAAACCCACCGAATCCTTCCCCCAAAAGAAGCCTTTTTTAGAAAAAGAACAGTGAGTGTAGATGTTTGTAAACAATATAACTAAAAAAACGAAAGATCCGTTTAATACCAAATTCAGTATTTAAGTATCTCTCAAGGATCCGACACAAGATTTTCAAGAACCCCCCCCCCCAACCCAAATGGAAAATTTTTCGAAATATTTGATTTTCTCAAAACGATCCTAACATATTAGGAATTAAAACACCTCTATTAAAGATATTTATATTACAATTAAAATATACATCTGGAATTTCCTAAGAATATCTGTGAAGTCCTCTTCACTCTGAATGACTTTTGTATAACTGAATACAGATAGACAAAGGCTTAGTACACAAAAGAAGTAGATCTGGTTAAAACAAACCATTTATGTCATTTGCATTTTTATTGTGGAGGTAACCATTTCCAAGATATTCCTGTTTATTGCTTTCAATTTTAAAACACTTATGGGAAGTCGCCGTGATTCTTTTGTTTTGCTCCGGGCCAAGAAAGATGCGAATTTCAATGACGATCGCATAGGGAAAAATTTTAATTATTTTTTATTTAATTATTAGAATATAAAATATTTCTAATTTTATAGGGGAATAGCTTTTTAAAAAATAAGATTATAATAAGATAATTTTAGCATAGTGCATTCGTTTAGTTCCCTTCTATTGATAAGAAACTACTAATGTTTGTCTCGATTAGCATAAAGTAGAAACTGGAATAATCCTTTGTAAGATGGTTTTGTATTTTTACTTTCTCTATACTCACTATGTACATAGTGAATAGAGAATGTATTGCACTCCACCAAAAAATTCGCTACCGAGATTTCACCGGAAATATATGTTTTAGGGTCCCCTGTATCCAAAAAAAAGTATTTTCAGAAAAAGGTCCGTGTGTGTGTGTGTCCGTGAACACAACTCAAAAACGAATAGTCGGTAAAATACCAAACTTGGTATTTAAGTTTAGTATCTTCCAGGGATGCGACACCAAGATTTTGAGAAAAATCCCCCCATCCCAAACTACCCTTTACATGGAACTTTTTTCGAAAATTTCGATTTTCTCAAAAATGGCTCTAACGATTTTTATTAAAATTTCGTATATTAAAGTTATTTACCTGACAAATAAAATGTATATTTTGAATTTTCTGGGAATAGCCTCTGAAGACTACTTTATTCTGGATGAATTTTTCATAATTACTAAACCGTAAGAGATGGACAAAAACTTAACACACAAAAAAATGTAGAGCACATTAAAACACACAATTTATGTTATATACATTTTTTTCGTGCAGTTGATCGTTTTTGAGATATTCCTTTTTCTTGGTTTAAGCTTTGAAAAACTTATACTTTTCTCATACAGGAATTGTCCATACAAACAAAGGAACATCAGTCACATAGCAACCAGCTTTTGGCTTTCACTTTAACCTATGGTACTCCCTAATTTCGGTTCTACTTACAATAAAGCAAAAAATAAGACTATTTCAGGGATATAGAGAAAGTCATGTGAATGGTACACATCAGATTTTTGTAATTGTTTCATTTGTATAGTCCCCTTTAACTTCTATGATAATATGGTTGGGGGTGGGGCTTTGACTAGTGAAATAATTCATTTATTCACTGTAGGTTATTGCCAAGAGGTTAATCATTTTATGTCATTGTACACATATTCTCTCTCACATGCATACCTCCATCCTCCTCTGAGAGGGCTGGGAATAATTCTGGTCAAAGAAAAATTCCCCACTCCAGCCGGGAATCGCACCCGGGTGAGAAGTCAGTTCGCTGACCATTCGACCATGGAGGCAATCGTAAGAAGTTTGCTAATAAAGGAAAGTGCTATTTTGTGAACCCAAATTTTCATATGTAACTAATGATTCTAAAAAAAAGTAGGAAGGATTTGCGGAGTTTAAATATACTGCACTATTCTGACATATTAAAATAAGATAATGTATTTACGGTTTCGTTTGCTCCTCCTCCCCTTTAAGACGTGTTAAATATTCAGTTCAAGTAAGGTTCCTATGAATCATAAATTATATCTTAAGGGGATAAATAGGAAAAATGTCAATTTTTATTTCAATGCTCAATTGCATAGTTTTTATGTGTTTTACTCGTATGAGAATATAAATAAGTGCTGAACCACAAGGGCATTTATAGGTTCCAGATTGCAACTTATACGACAGTGTGCATTATCAGACGAAGATACTATATTCTTAGGATTATTTTTTTTAGTTCTATGCACTTTCTCGCCTATGTTTAGTTACTTTTACATTAACTTCCAGTGATTGGATAACCTGTTTCTTTTCTGGCGTCAGAAGCGCATACTTATTGTTTCGTCGAACAAATAAAAATGCCTAGATGTTATATTATACCATTAAAAAAAACATGAAGAGCATGGAAGAAACAGAAAAGTGATGTAAATATTGAAAATACAGCTCAGTCTGAAGACAATGCAAACAGGAGCTAGTAGTAAGGTGTTAGTTTTGATTAGATAATGCAATCCCTTTGGTAACTGATGGATCACAGGGATTAAAGAACGAAACTACTCGTATTTGCTACCCCTGCCACAACTTTGAAGTGGATATCAGTGTATTCTCATTTTAGATATCAGTGTATTCTCATAGACTCTAAATGCACTTTCAAAATGTAAATATCTATCCACTGTGATGCAAGTTGTAGTGTGATATGTTTGGAATAGTATTACATTATAATGCTAGTGTAATGAATTTAATGCTGCATATCCATTTCGTAGTTATTCCTTTTATTATTGCACATAATGTGAATTTGAAAAAAAAAATAGTTTGCCTGGGATATGTGTGCCATTGGGAAAGGGTTAACATCTATTTAAACGCATGAACTTCCCAAAGTCCCCAACAAAGTTTTAATAATATACCTAATTGGAGGAACCGAACTTAAGGCTAAACACAGAAAAAGAAACAGGTAGAGAAGTAAAGAACATTATGATAAAGAAGATGATGATGATGATGATTATGAAGATCCTGCTGGAACTCTATGCCATAGCAGTACTTTAACAGATCAATAATAATGAACAATCTTAAAATCATTTATCTGAAAGCCTTTCAAGCCTTGCACATGCTTTTCTCTGAAACTATTCTTCTCAGAAAATTAAACATTTTACGGTTATTTATGTTATATTAGGCAGGACTTGAAACTTTTAAAATGTTTTTGCTGTCAATATTAAAACTATAATAAGATTTTTCATTTCCAAAATGTGCAAAAATGAAGATAATTATTTTTTAAAAATCTACATACTACTATTTTTTAAAAATCTACATACTACATTTCAAAGATATTTCTCTAAAGAAAATGCCACTTCATTAAAAAATGTAAGTGTGAAAAATGTCATTGGTCGACTATTTACAGTTCACGAGAAAAGGTTCATTGACAATTTATTTAACATGGCGCAGATAGAAGATGTCTTCTCCCCTCAATGAAAAATGCGTAATGGTTGCAGTTAACTGCATGCCCCTTTTCTGGATAAGAGAAAACTTCAAATTTATAATAGGCAGTTGTTTCTATAGTCTAACGTTTTAATAAGGAACACATTTTTATGATCATAATTTCTGCGTGAGAATAATTTCACTTAATCCTTTAAGAGCGAGTATTTTTACCTTGTATGGAAATTGCATGCCGTTGCCAACAGTCCCACTCACCTGCAACAGAGAGATGTATGTAATATTAGAACACGTTTGCTTAGTCTCTCCATAGAATGTTTTAATCAACACACCCCATATGATGGCAGGGCGCTATTTCGACAAAAGGTCTTTGTGCCAAGTCCCGGGAGAAGAGTGCGGTACTAATGGGGTGTTATGTCTAACTTACTCTCCTGCTGCTTTCAGTCACAATGACTAGCTCTAGCGGGGGATTCGTTGCTTAAAATTCACGTGTATTTCTTCTATCTTATCTTTGCATCAAAATGTATACGCCTACTTCACAAAATAATTCAAAATAGCTGAATACTCGTATAATGACAAACAAAGAATTATGTGTGACATGTATATGTCCTGCATCTGTGTGCGTGTGTGTGTGTGTGTGTGTGTGTGTGTTTGTGCGCGCGCGCATGCATGCATTGGTAAAAGAGCACAAACGTGCATACAAGCATCGAAAGAAATCATGATACTCAACAATAGGCACAAATGGTTTATCATCATCCCAACGTGCGACATGGCCGAGTTGTTAGACCACTCGCCTCTCACCTAGACGGCCCGGGCTCGATCCCAAGTAACCGCATGTGAGATTTGCGGTGGACAAACTCGTGGCATTTTCCTAATTGCTAATCTGATATTCGCCCCTTCCCACGCATAAAAAAAAAAAAAAAAAAAAAAAAAAAAAAAAAAAAAAAAAAAAAAAAAAAAAGGCGACTCAGTACTTCTCTGCAAAAAGCTTCCGTACATATGCGCGAATTGTTTCGAAACTGTCTATGATGATGACAAGTACTGCATGTACAAGTGTAATTATGACATGAATACTATCAATACTCTTGTGTGAGTGGGGGGGGGGGGGCTCCTGGGCATAAATCGCTTGTTTTGTGGTTCCTCCAGCACCATCGCATAATTGAATCACGCCTTCACTAAACACTAATGAACAGCTTTATTTATTCTGCAGCAGGTGATATTAAAAAGCTGCTGACACACAGTTCACTCTAACGTAACTGAAATTGTATTTAACGCATTTCAAAAGTCTTAAAAGAATTTAATTAATTGTTTTTACATTATAAGCCGAATGTAGCACAGGAGTTGGTTACAGACCATAGCCGGGATTATAAGTCTACTTTTGAGGTATGCCATCCCAAAATAATGAGATCACCTTGTGGTTCATCGGGAAACATTCGAGCACCTGAGAAATGTAATGCCGTGACGGCATGTTGCAATGATAGCTCAGTGGTTAGATCAACTGTCTAGAGACCACAGAACCACGTTCAAGTCCCGACCAAGGCATTACATTTTTCGTCTGGCTCTGCCTATTGAATTTGTTTAATGGGACATTAATGCCGTATAACCACCATTTACATTCGGGTTTAACAAGAGATGTTTTGCTTTCTTTACATGTAATCTGGAAAGTCGCTCTCGGGCAGCGACTCTGTAATGCACAACTTGAGAAGGAAGCATTAAACGTCGTTTAATTTTATCGTGCGAGATGACTCAGGCGGTAGAAATCGGGTTCAAGTTTGCAGCACCAGCCAACCTGTTCTGTAACTTCTGGTAAAGTTTAACTATTTGTAAAGTCGGTAGCCAGTATATTAATAAGTTTAGGTCAGAACTAAAAGATACCTCATTAATCACATTCTATGTAGAAGAGGATTTTATTCAGTCAAAAAATACTAGTAATTATGCAGTATTGTAAATAGATTAGATTAGATCAGATTAGAAAGCATTCTGTAGGTTCGTTTAGGCCAGGAAGCCACTGAACATAGAACTTGTCAAGGTATATACATATATACATATGTTTGTATACTTTGGAAAAAAAAAACAGTCTATAAAGCTCTACTGCTAAAAGCATGGGTTACGAAAACAACAGAATAGACATATAGACACACCATTTGCTTTTGAGAACTGTACGACGCCCCTACACTATACTTAATGTGCTCTATAAAAGCATATGTACTTCCTCCTACTTCCCCCCTTTTTTTTCATGCACATAAAAACAAAAGAGTATCAAAAATTAATGTTAAAATGTATAAATAAATATAATTTCATTATATGTAACACTGATGTAATGTCAGATAATATTTTCTAATTATCGACATAATAGTCACTACTAGTAATTATATAAAACTAAAATATGATTATTGTATTATGTACTCTTCATAAATGCCAACAAATTACTATACATATTTACAAATATGTAATAGAATTTCCAATGCAAAGATTTACATTATGTACTAGAGTGTAAAATATCAAAGTATCAGGCTTTACAGTCATTGGTAAATACTAAAAAATTCATTTGACACATTCGTGCAAGCCAAAATATACATCAGTTTAATTTTAATATAAAACACACACACACACTAATATACATAAAATGCAATACATTATAATACTTATAAATACAATGATTATTAGCGGTATTGTCAGACAGATTTGTCACTTAAATATTCACCTACAGAGTAAAATACAATATACATGAATATTCTAAGAATACATACTGTACAAATTGGTTTTTTGAAACAAACATGTAAATAATTGTAAGTTATGCAAAATTGCTACTCATGATAAATTAAACATCAATTCAACCTTGTAAATAAATGCACTAATATCTATCAAGAATAACCAATAAATGTAATTTCTTATCTGATCTACACCCTAGAGTTGGACGTTGTGTCTAATCTCATAATAGGATTCACAGATTGCAATGTAATGTAGGTACTGTTTCTTGCGCATTCTGTCCAGCAGATGGTGATCGGGAACCCAGTCTATCTGCTATCACATGCCAGAGGCGCATACAGCCAGACATCATGGCCTCTGGACCAGCTGCTTCCATCATCCATAGTCAGATGACAGCCAGCTCTTCGAAGTCACATCCCCAAACCCATACTAGTTAGTTCCGCGACGAGCAAATGGCGTCAGGGAATAATTAAGCCTAGGTGCCTTAAATATGTGTGGACAGATAGCAGCGTAGTCATTATTACATTCTATTTTCAGTTTTATTATTGTTTTAATCTGAAGGTGGAACTTTGGATTGCAGTATTAAAAATCCAGTCCAGCATTTATTTTGTCGACTGAGGGAAACTACGAAGGCATCCCAGCCAGATAGGTCGGCCTATGGAATTTCAACCCGGGACCTCCCGAATGAGGGCCCACAGATATTACCTCCTGAGACATCCCGCTCAGTCTATTAAGTTTGTTTTATTACGTAACAGAGAAATACTACATTAATGTGGCAGTTGTAACAAAGTCGTATTTGTTACAACTATATTTTATATTCATATTTCGAATCGCATCCTACAAAACGTTACCACCTGCTACAGAAAACAAACTTTCCATCCTAAAGAAAAGTTTGCGATTTTAGATATTCAGTCCCCCTCCCACAATTAATGTTCAATCAAAGTTTTAAATTAGATTTACTGTCATCCAACCACAGCAATTTTGGCCCAAGTTTTATAACCTATAACTTTATGAATCCTACATCAGTTGACGCCAAAGTACACAGTTGCCGAAATTTGAGCGAAATACATACAGTGATTTCTTTCGAGATAAGCGTAAAAAGTGCATATTTAGGAGCACCATAACTCATATTAATTTTAGTACTGCAGGAGATAAGAAAACACCATAACCAAATAATTTTTAATACTTCAGAAGAAAGCCTTATGGTGCAAATAAGGCTTTGCAACGAAACACTTAAACATTAAACCTGTTAAAAACAACAAAAGCTTCAATTTTTTTTCTACCTTACAAGATACCTAAAGTAAAAAGTAAAACTATAGATACGCTAAGTGTGAAAATAATGTTCTAAGAGTGTATGCGTGCGCAAGAAATATGTCATTTCCTAACTTTTGACTTTCGTATTAGAGAAATATAGCATTTACATGACAAAGGTAAATATTCATCCTAATTGTTTATTTTCCTATCGCAGCAGCACCGTTTACCTTATCCCTGTTACAAAGAGCTTTGCCTTTCATTCCGAAGAAGAGATTCTATAAACAAACTTCTACATTCAAAATCTTCTCGGGCTTCTAGCCAGGTAAAAACTTGGCTTGACACCAACGTTTCGAAGAAGTGCATCTTCCTCGTCTTCAGGGTGAACTGATGGTTTGAGCTTGCGGAGACTGGTATTTATAAGAGCTGGGATGAAGCTAACATCTGATTGGTTCGCGTGATATTATGGCTTTTTTTTTTTTTTTTTTGGAAAGGGGAGACAGAGAGAGCGTTGGAAGGTAGAAAGAATGGCTTATCTCGCCATTAGGTGAAGTGCGGGATTGGGAAGGAAGTATCGGGTTCGAAGGAGATAAGTCGGGATAGGGAGGTTCCGCTGAGCACCCTCGTTAGTGCGGCGGTTGCTGCTGGCCGAATTGGCGGCTCAGCATAAGGTAGCGGTAGTTCCGGGTGACAGTCATGACCGAGGCCCAGGATGCCACCCGGGGAGTTAAGGAAGATCTGATGGGAGTTGTGGGTGTTATCTTTATTTGTTACTATTTTTCTTTTTTGACCTTAATGGCTTGTCTTTGTGTGTGTGGTTTAAGGGGGGGGGGGAAATTGTCGTCTGGTTGGTCCAGGTCGTTGGTTTGTAATGGAGTCCTGTGGTCAACTGGTGTAAGAAGTTCTGTGAGTGTTGGGGTAATGAAAGGGGAGATTATCAGTGCAGTCTGGATGTTGATGTCTGTAGTCTGTTTGTGGGTCTGTGTGCTGTGTTTGGTGTCAGGTGTGTCGGTCAGTAGTTTGGTATTTAGTGTGGTGGTCAGTCTAGAGAGGCCTTCGTCCAGGGTTTTTTGAAATGCTGCTGCGTTGGTGGTGAAGGTCCTTAGTGAATTTGCTGTTGTGGTGGTCATCTGCTGTAGGTCCTGGATTCCGGCCTCAATGTTGTGTAGTCTGCGTGGTGTTGTGGTCTGTGTCTCGGCTATGGCGGCGGTGATGGCAGTAAGCGCCTCCTCCAGTAGGGCCAGTCGGGAGCTGATGTGCAGGTCCTCGGAATGAAGGTCCTGCACGGCATCCTTCATGGAGCTGTCAGATGGCGCTGCTGTTGCTGGTTGCGGTGGAGTGTTGGTGATGGCTGGACAACTTGTAATGGCTGCTGGGGCTGGACAACTTGTAATGGCTGCTGGAGGTGATGCGACGTTGACTGGGCTTGTGTGTGGTGGTCGGCGTCTGCTAGGGTAGAGTGGGCCCTGCGTCGAGGTGGTGGTTGCTGAGGTCCTCTCCCTTTCGTCTAAGGGTGTGGCGGCGGAGGCTGGTGTCAGGTGGCGGCGACTGCGTGGGTAATAGGGGCACTGCGCCTGTCCTGTGAAATGACCAGGGCCATCACAGGTGGCGCAGTACCGGCGTCGAGATCTTAGGTCATGAGCTGCGCATTCAGCTGTCAATCACGGTAGTGGCACCGTGGGGGCTCGGCGCAGGTGTCGGCGGTGTGGCCGAATGCGCAGCAGCGGCGGCATGGTGTCGGTCGGGGTTCCCGGCTAGCCTCCATGCTTAGGCGCCGCCCAAACATGGGCAGGCCCTCGCGCAAGGCAGCATTGAGATCCCCGGCCACGGCGAATACAATCCGTACCAAAGGGGTTATCCCTCTGGCGGACATAATCCTTGAGGCCCTCATTACTGAGGGCCATCTCTGGCGTGCTGCGGCGGTGATGAGCCTAGTGGATAGGTCACGCGGGACGCCCCTAATCACAGCACTGTATCTCTCGATGAGAAGCGACGGTGGCGGCAGATGCTGTGGAGGCGTTGGTGCTGCTTTGGAAGGTGCGTCGGTGTTGGCTGGAAGCTCTGGTCCTGAGGTGGTGTTGGATCTAGAAGCCGGCATTTGCCGGGCTTCTTCGGCGGTGGATGATTGGCTGGCCGGCAGGTGCGGCTGCATCTGCCGGCAATCTGCGGCGGCTGGAGGCGGAAGGGTGGCACTGCTCTCAGCCGAGAAGGCCGGTTGGTGCTCGGCTGTGGCTGCGGCGACTGGAGGCGGAAGAGTGGCACTGCTCTCAGCCGAGAAGGCCGGTTGGCACTCGGCTGTGGCTTCGGCGGTGTATGAGGCGGTTTGGTTTCGGCGTTTCTTCTTAGTCATGATGATGGACTGCGGCGACGAGGATTCCTCACAACCACACCGATATTATGTTGTTTTTTTTTGTTTTTTTTTTTACCGTGGAGGGGAAAAATGCATTACGCATTCAACCCCCAGCCGAAGTGCAATGGCTGGGAGGATATGTGGGACTCTCCGCCCTGCTGCGGCATACCCACTAAAAAACCCCTCCACGTTATAACAGTAGTTTCTTGAGAATCACGTGGCTTTGCGCGGTCCCGCTGATGCACCCGCGTTAGTAGTCGAGAGGTAGGAAGCTGCCGCACGATGTGCGGGAGCGGGTGAAAGGTTATTTCTAGGCTGACAGCCATGGAACCTGACTGCAGCCTAGGGAATAGAGGTGACATTGGTAGGGAAATAAAGGGGTGGAAATAGAGGAGAGAATAGGACGTAGATCTTATGGATTATACCTGCTTCGGAATTGCTCCACGAAGCTCCCGGTAGTCTTCCACTGTGTGGGTGGCCGTTGTGTGCGCCCCTCAGCCTGTACAGGAGGAGGAGCAGTGTTGGGTTGCTGTCGTTTAGATTGAAACAGCTCAGCAGAGTATGCAGCTTGCTGCAGGAGAACCTGCCTCAGAGGCTGCATTAGGGCGTCGATCCTGGTGGACAGGTCGGCGGCTGTAGTCTGCTGGCTGGTGGCTGCTGCGTCGTTAGAAGCTTGTAATTCCTGTAGCTTCTGTGTGAGGAGACTGCATGTCTCTTCCAGGGCAGCTAGTCGAGCGCCGACGTTCAGGATCTCCGCGTGGAGGTCCTGAATGGCTTCTCGCGTCGCTGCGTCTGTTGAGAGTGCAGGTGGTGAGGCCTCAGTGGTTGTTGTCTGCGGTGGAGTGGTACGGCGGGCAGGAGGTGGTGATGAAGTGCTGCTCCTTGGGTAGAGAGGGCACTGGGCTTGCCCTGTGTAGTGTCCTGTGCCACGACAGTTGGCACAGAATCGGCGGCGTCGGCGTAGATCATGCCCAGTGCACTCGGTGGTGGTGGAGTTGGTACCGCAGTAGTGGCACCTCGGTGTCGAAGAGCAGACTTCAGCTGTGTGGCCGTAGGCACAGCAGCGTCGGCAGGGCCGATGGCGTTCCTGTCGGCTAGCCTCGACGACCAGAAGTCGCCCTAATAAGGGCAACCCTGACGCCAAGGCAGCTTCCAGGTCAGCCTGGTCCTGTATCTCCAGACGGACGAGCGGCGTTGGTCCCCGGTCGCAGTAAATGCGGGTGGCCCTCAAGCATGAAGGCCACCGCGACTGCACGGCGGTGAGCAGATGCCGGTTTGTAAGGTCCCTAGGGACCCCCCGTACCACGGCACTGAACCGGGGCGGCGTCGTAGAGCTGGGTGGAGGCGTCGGTGGCGGCGGTGTTAGCGGCAACTGCGGCTGCAGTTGCGGCGAGACTGCGGTGGCGGCCGGCGAAGCAGGGCTTGCCGGGACCGGTGGCTTCGGAGTTGCTACCTCCTCGGCGGCTGCCGGGGAAGAGGCGTCGGTTGCTGCCTTAGCAGCGGCGATTCTGCGTTGTCTCTTCTTAGCCATCCTTAAGAGACGAAGAAGTGTTATGTTTTTTTTTTTTTTTTAGTTTCAAGTGGGGGGGGGGAAATCCACCTTAAGGACTAACCCGGGCTGGCATGCCCGGAGTGTCGGGGTCTCCCAGGATGGGCCTACCGACTAAAAAAACCCCTCCACCGGTATTGGAAGGTAAGGATACTGCGGTACCGCTGTTGCACCCGCGCAGTAAAAGGTAAAGGTGAACTGGCCCGCTGTGCGGCCGCCAGGGGTGAGGGTTGTGCTAGTAGACCGGCTTGACCGAGGCCCAGCCGGCCCCTGTAGCGAATTATAGGTGAGGAGTTGAGGAAATTATGGGTGGTTGGGAGTTGTTGGTGAACATGGGATTGGAAGTGTAGGGAGAGCTGCCACTCTCTCCCTGTGGTGATGATGACGGCACTGGATATTGATGGTGAAGTTGGTGCTGCAGCTCTCGGACACCCACGACCGAAGCCTCAAGAGACCCCAGCCGCGGGCACTGGTCGTGTAAGTGATGGGTAGTTAGTGGTGATGTCTGCCAAGTTTAAGGTGACTCTTCCGGGTGTACCCTTGCTCTGATTGGAATTCTCTGAGCAATTGCTGCGGAGTCTTAGGCTGCTGAAGGAATGTTCCTTCAGCTACCTGCTGTTGATAATTTTGGACGCTGGCAATCCGGTTGGACAGCTCAGCGGTGGAGGCCTGTAGAGTGGAGATGGCGGCGGTGTTGGCAGCTTGTAGGGCGTCGATCCTGGTGGACAGGTCGGCGGCTGTAGTCTGCTGGCTGGTGGCTGCTGCGTCGTTAGAAGCTTGTAATTCCTGTAGCTTCTGTGTGAGGAGACTGCATGTCTCTTCCAGGGCAGCTAGTCGAGCGCCGACGTTCAGGATCTCCGCGTGGAGGTCCTGAATGGCTTCTCGCGTCGCTGCGTCTGTTGAGAGTGCAGGTGGTGAGGCCTCAGTGGTGGTTGTCTGCGGTGGAGTGGTACGGCGGGCAGAAGTTGGTGATGAAGTGCTGCTCCTTGGGTAGAGAGGGCACTGGGCTTGCCCTGTGTAGTGTCCTGTGCCACGACAGGTGGCACAGAATCGGCGGCGTCGGCGGAGATCATGCCCAGTGCACTCGGTGGTGGTGGAGTTGGTACCGCAGTAGTGGCACCTCGGTGTCGAAGAGCAGTCTTCAGCTGTGTGGCCGTAGGCACAGCAGCGTCGGCAGGGCCGATGGCGTTCCTGTCGGCTAGCCTCGACGACCAGAAGTCGCCCTAATAAGGGCAACCCTGACGCCAAGGCAGCTTCCAGGTCAGCCTGGTCCTGCATCTCCAGACGGACGAGCGGCGTTGGTCCCCGGTCGCAGTAAATGCGGGTGGCCCTCAAGCATGAAGGCCACCGCGACTGCACGGCGGTGAGCAGATGCCGGGTGGTAAGGTCCCTAGGGACCCCCCGTACCACGGCACTGAACCGGGGCGGCGTCGTAGAGCTGGGTGGAGGCGTCGGTGGCGGCGGTGTTGGCGGCAACTGCGGCTGCAGTTGCGGCGAGACTGCGGTGGCGGCCGGCGAAGCAGGGCCTTCCGGGACCGGTAGCAACGGAGAAGCTGCCTCCTCGGCGGCTGCCGAGGAAGAGGCGACGGGTGCTGCCTTAGCAGCGGCGAGTCTGCGCAGTTTCTTCTTGGCCATCTTGAGGAGTCGAAGAAGAAGCTCCCTATTATGGCCTGGTCTTTAAGATGACTGAGACATGGGCACGGACTTCGTAGAAAACTATTTATAGCAGTTATTCGGCTAATGTGGGGAGTGGTGGTCGAGTGCGTGGAGAGGCTCCGGTGCGCGCGCCGCCTGCCCCTCGTGGCTCGGTGATGGGTGTCGTTAGCGCTGGGGGGATGAACGAGCCGAGGACCCGAAAGCCTAGCCGACCACAGGTTAAGCCACGTCAACCCCTGAAGGAAGTGCCGACGAGGGAGGAGACCCTGGCTGACCCTCGGCTGGAGCACCAGCGAAATATGTTCAGATGTGCGTCCGCTGAGCACTGGAGGGACGCAGACTTACAGGACGTCTGTATGCACATCATGGAACTACTGGCCACTTCGCGGGGATCGGAGACCCGGAGCATCCTGGCCTGCTACAGAGACTTTTTTCAACTGCTCACCTCTCCTGGCTTCCTATGAATCACACACCCAAACTCAATTGTATGACATGGAACGCACACGGCTTAAAAAGACGAAAGACTGAACTTAGAGACTTCTTAACACGCAACAACATACACATAGCGTTAATTACAGAAACTCATTTAAGCGACAAAGACAGATTTAACATGCCAGGTTACACTACCCACCGCAACGATCGAAACAGACGCGGTGGCGGGACGGCCGTAATAATAAAACATAGCATTGCCCATGATGTTGCTCCACAGCCGCAATTTTCAACTCTAGAAGCTACTAGTATTTACATCACTATTGACAACAACAAGGTTCTAATCACGGCGGCATATGCCCCCCCAGGGGTACTAAACATAGCGGACATTAACTCAATCTCGCAGGTAAACAACAGGGTGCTAATAGCCGGAGATCTCAACGCAAAACACCTCATTAGGGACTGCAATGAGACTAACCCTGAAGGCACGGCCCTCCTAAACCTTGAAAATAATTCTGATATAATAATTCACACTCCTACGGAACATACGTATATCCCATTCAGCCGAAACCAAAGGCCTCATATTCTAGATATTGCAGTGACGCGTAATCTCACTCGTAGGATCAACCTACAAGTTAAGAACGAACTCTCTTCCGATCACTTACCGATGATCATAACATTAGAAGGCACTGCAGCCCCCAATCCACCAGTCGAGCGTCTAAACTACAATAAAGCAGACTGGGATAGGTTTGCAAACACTATCAACAAGCACCTACATACTACACAGCTAAATACAGCAGAAAACATGAATGAAGCTGTAACTCAACTAGAAAATGCAATAAAAACTGCAACCAAAGAAGCTGTACCAATAAACAAACCTAAGCGATACCAATCACAACTACCACCTGACATCCAAATGCTAGCAGCGGAAAGAAACCGAGCTAGACGGCGATGGCAGAAAACACGTCATATTGTAGACCAGGAATACGTTAGACACTTAAATACCCTTGTCAGAGAGAGAACAACAAACCATCTCTCTCAACAATGGCAGAATACACTTGAGAACCTCGACTACGAACGAGACTCGGTGTGGAGAATTGCACGCTGTCTAACACGCGATAAAACACAAATACCACCATTACACCACAATCAAACAATAGCATCTACAGACCAACAAAAAGCAGATATGCTCGCAGACACTGCAAGAAATCTGCACGCCTAATCCTACTCCCTGCTGCCCTCAATTTACGGAGGCAACGGAAGAGGAAACGGAAATTTTCAAAGGACAGGCAACCCACAACTTAGTGAGAAAAACCTGCCCGAGTGAAATAAACTGGCTAATCAGGCACCACCCAAAGAGAAAAGCCCCTGGGCCAGATAACATCCCAACAGTGGCCCTAATGCATTTGCCCGAAAGGGCAATTAAGCTTCTGGCCGACATATTCAACTACGTGCTCATTAGTGGACATTACCCTAAAAGGTGGAAACTAGCCACCGTGGTCCACTTCCCCAAAAAGGGGAAAAACTTGTCTAAACCGCACAACTACAGACCAATTAGTCTACTAAGCACACTTGGAAAACTTCTCGAAAAAGTAATTCTCAAACGTCTCAACTCTCAACTAAACAAACAAAACATACTAATTCCAGAACAATTTGGATTCCGAGCCAAACACTCAACAACTCTACAACTAATCAGGGCAACCGAATCTATAACGCACGGTTTCAACATCAACAAATCAACAGGTGCTTTATTATTAGATGTCGAACGAGCCTTCGACAGAGTATGGCATGCTGGCCTACTAAAGAAGCTCAAAACAATAAATATACACGACTCGCTCATTAAACTCATAGCAAACTACCTAAGTGATCGAAAATTTCAATGCAGAGTAAACAATCACCTGTCATCCGAACGCCCAATCAAAGCAGCATACTCGGGCCAACACTATTTAATATCTATATAAATGACATCCCAAAAACCGAAAATACAGAACTATACATTTATGCGGACGACACCGCCATAATGACCCAATCAGGAAAAACGAAATTCATTCACAGCAGACTCCAGAGGTCCCTTAATAACCTAGAGGACTGGCTTACCAAATGGCGAATCAAAGTAAATGCACCAAAAACTCAAGCAATCATATTCACAAAGCGTATCAATCACAGATTTCCCAGACACCGTCTGCCTCCACTTACCATATTTGGTGAAGATATTGGATGGACAGATACGGTAACTTGGCTTGGACTTAAAATGGATCAAGGTCTAACATGGAAAAAGCATATTACTCAGACTCGTGGAAAAGCCAATGCCCAATTGGGCAGGCTATACCCACTCATCAACATGGGCTCACAGCTAAGCCTTAACATGGGACTCACACTTTACAAAACATTAATCCGACCTATAATTACTTACGCATCCCAAGTATGGGGGTATGTCGCCGAAAACCACATCAAAAACTTACAAAGATTCCAAAATAAAATTCTACGCTTAGTATCTAAGGTACCATACACAGCTCCAGCTGACATACTCCACGAAGAACTCAAAATACATACAATCGAACAATTCATTAAAAAGCTAACCTACGACGCATATCAAAAATTAAGTGCACATCACAACCCTTTAATAGAAACGCTAGGGAACTACGACACAAAAACAAACAAACACAACAGACCTTTATCACTTTTCGACAGAACTATAACACAAGACACCACTCCAGACGAAATACAACAGTACCTTACAAACCTCCTTCCCTAAAAACCTCTCCCCTTCTAACACACAGCTATATATATGTTTATTCTTTCTCTCTTCCAATATGTTTCAGTACCAGCCCGTCGCAGAGCCCTAAAGCCCTCAGCTACAGCTGAGGCGGATCGGGGGAAGGGGCCTCCCATTGTGATCGACGCGGGCAGCGTACTTCGGGCAGCTGCAATATGGAGTCAATCACTTAGACGACCTTGGCAACTACATGGCAAACGAGATGACGAAGGCCTATGAGCCCGGTACTGCTACTAGCGACGAACGGCTGCGCAACCACTGACGGACGGAGAAATCTCCCGAAGCAACAGCGCAGAAGCGGAACTTATTCTAAACATATACTATAAGACTAAATTTAAGTGCATGTTAGATAACATTTTACTTAATATGACAAGCAGGCACACCCTGCAGAAATAGAACATAATCATTAACGAATAAAACACCTACAAAGTAGCGCATGATTATCCACTGGTATTGTTCAGGTTTCATGGACAATCCCAGTAAGTAGCATTAACGCGCTCGCATGCAATGCATGCCAGCTAAGTAGCTCTCACTTACTAACCGGGGTGCTATGCGGGACCCGACTAATGCATGTTTGCACGAAAGTACTCTATATATAACGATTAACATGTGGAGGGGTTTTTTAGTGGATATACCGCACTCTGCGGGGAGCTCCACATATCCCCCAAGCCATTGCACTAAGGCTTGGGGTCGAATGCAGGAATGCATTTTTCCCCTCCACGGTTAAAAAAAAAAAATGTTTTGTGTTTGAGCACGCACCTGCTAGAAAATAAGTCTTGGAAGACTGCAGGTAGCGGATTAGGTGTTAAGGCTCTTTAACATTGGTGTCCATGCTGAACTTAATTGTAGGCCAGAATCGCGATTTAGATTATTAGTTTCAGATGAGATGGCTAAAGCTTCTTTTACTCTCCTCTCCCAGTAGTTCGAACACTTTGCCACTATCTTGGTGTTAGTAAAGTTAGCTCTGTGGCTCTGTTCTATACAGTGTTCAGCCAGTCCAGATTTTTCGGGATGCATAAGCCTTATTGATCTTTGGTGTTCAGAAACGCGTGTGGCAATAGTGCGTCCTGTTTGGCCAATGTACGCTGCGCTGCATTCGCAAGGAATGTGGTAGACACCAGGTACTCAGAGCTAAATTATCTTTAATTGGCCTGACCAATTGGCTATATAGGTGTGCAAGAAAATAAATAGCCTCAGATCACAAATACAGTTCACAATGGAAGTTGAGAAAAATGCTTCCCTCCCATTTCTGGACATTCTGGTTACCAGAAAAGCGGACGGAACTCTTGGTCATGCAGTCTACCGAAAACGGATCTTTATCTCAACGCAAACAGCTTCCACCATAAGTCACAACGAATGGGCATTCTCAACACATTGGCACATAGAGCAGTTTCTGTATCAGACCCAGATAATCTGCAAACGGAATTTCAACACCTAAAATTCACATTCCAACAAAATGGATATTCAGCCAAGGACATCACATCAGCGCTGAAAAGAGCCGGACGAAAAAGAAACCCCAGCAAGAACACTCAACAAAAAGACAAGCCAGCCGCCATAGCCTATATACCGTTTACCGGCAATTTTTCGGGAAAGATTAGTAGATTACTCTACAAATATAATGTCAAAACCATACATAAGCCACCACCTAAAATCAAACATTTGGTCAGGCCAGTTAAAGCTAATTTAGCTCTCAGAGTACCTGGTGTCTACCACATTCCTTGCGAATGCAGCGCAGCGTACATTGGCCAAACAGGACGCACTATTGCCACACGCGTTTCTGAACACCAAAGATCAATAAGGCTTATGCAACCCGAAAAATCTGGACTGGCTGAACACTGTATAGAACAGAGCCACAGAGCTAACTTTACTAACACCAAGATAGTGGCAAAGTGTTCGAACTACTGGGAGAGGAGAGTAAAATAAGCTTTAGCCATCTCATCTGAAACTAATAATCTAAATCGCGATTCTGGCCTACAATTAAGTTCAGCATGGACACCAATGTTAAAGAGCCTTAATACCTAATCCGCCACCTGCAGTCTTCCAAGACTTATTTTCTAGCAGGTGCGTGCTCAAACACAAAACATTAGCCGAATAACTGCTATAAATAGTTTTCTACGAAGTCCGTGCCCATGTCTCAGTCATCTTAAAGACCAGGCCATAACACCTGGACACCCTGATTAGGGTATAAAATCTAGATCTGGTACAGCGTAGGGCAGTGACTGCGACAATCCTTCCAGTTCCTGCCTCTCACTCACAACAAACACACACTCATTACTAATCTTCCTTTTCAGCAGCCCTCTAAGCCCTTGAGCTTACCCAGCCAAGGCGGTCCCGGGGGAAGAGGGCCCCCCCGCGAGTGGCACGGGTCCGCACCTGCAATATGATAGGCAGGCAGCCAGCCATGTGCGCACTCTATACGACAACGCCCAGAAAATGGAGTATGACTAGGACGAATAATATCATATACTTTCTAACACACTTTAACGATGTCTCAGGTTGAACAGAATAACTCATGTATATATGTAACAGTATATGTAATAGTATTACTCCTAAAATAGGTAACAACACTTGTATAAATATCACAAAGATGAAGCCTACATAGGCGGAACCCACACAAAAGCTAAGCATAATTATAACTCTAAACTTAGTAAATACTCACAGACGGAGCCAATGGCAGACCTCAACTATTACCTTATAATAATAAGCGATTGTAGCTTTAGGACAGACAATTAACAATAAGTTAGTTTGTTTCAGAGACGCAGCGCCAGCGTAGCAGCACCCACTAAGACCTAGCAGACTCTAGGTAGCACGATATCCCTCCCACTCGTCCAAATATCCTGCTCCTAAAATTCTACTTCACAATCTCCTGAAATTCGCCAGGGGGCAGGCTGGGTCTAGGCCAAGCCTGCCTGCCGGCACCCAATATCTCCTCTGGCGGCCGCACAGCGGGCCAGTTAATACCACCAGTACTACGCGGGTGCAACAGCGGTACCGCAGAAATCCTTCTCCCTATCCACTCCAGCACCGGTGGAGGTTTTTTAGTCGGTAGGGCCACGTGGCAGAACCCGACACTCCGGACGTGCCCGGGTAGTCTATAAGGTAGATTTTTCCTCCACTCGAAAAAAAAAAAAAAAAAAAAAAAAAGCCATAAGAGGGACGGAGCTTCTTCTTCGACTCGTCAAGATGGCCAAGAAGAGACTGCGCAGACACGCCGCTGCTAAGGCAGCACCCGTCGCCTCTTCCTCGGCAGCCGCCGAGGAGGCAGCTTCTCCGTTGTTACCGGTCCCGGCAAGCCCTGCTTCGTCGCCGGCCGCCACCACACCCTCGCCGCAACTGCTGCTGCAGTTGCCGCCATCACCACCACCGCCGCCGCCCAGCTCCACGCCGCCACCGCCCCGGTTCAGTGCCGTGGTACGGGGGGTCCCTAGGGACCTTTCCACCCGGCACCTCCTCGCCGCAGCGAAATCTAAGTGGCCTTCTTGTTTGAGGGCCACAAGGATAATTTGCAACCGGGGACCTACACCACTTGTGAGGCTGGAAATTCAGGATCGTTCGGACCTCGACGCTGCCTTGGCGACAGGGCTGCCCTTGTTAGGGCAACTCCTGGTCGTCGAGGCCAGCAGATGGAACGTTACCGGCCCTGCCGTCGCTGTTGTGCCTTCGGGCATACAGCCAACTCCTGCTCCTCGACGCCGCGGTGCCACTACTGTGGCTCCGCCAACACCACCGCTGAGTGCACTGAGCACAATCTTCGCCATCGCCGCCGGTTCTGTGCCACCTGCCGTGGCACAGGACACTTTACTGGCCAGGCCCAGTGTCCCCTTTACCCGAGGGACGGGCGCACCACTCCGCAGCCAGTACAATCACCGCAGACCCAACACACAGACGCCACACCACCTCCAGCTTCTATTGACACAGCGACGCGGGATGCCATTCAGGACGACGCGGGATGCCATTCAGGACCTTCATGCGGAGATCCTGAATATCGGCGCTCGCTTAGCTGCGTTAGAAGAGGCCTTCACCAGCGTCATCTCCAGGAAGCTACTGGACCTGCAAGCTGCCACCACCGCCGCCATCTCCACTCTGCAGTCCTCCACCGCTGAGCTGTCCAACCGGATAGCCAGTGTCCAAGTGCAGCTACAGCAGGACCACCCACATCAGAAACACCATTCCGCCGACCAGTTTCCATACAACAACCCGCTATACAACACTCCAATATTAGCAAGCAGTTTATACAGGTCCCAGCAAGCACGACAACTCCGAAAACACCAGCAGATCCACTCAGAACACTGAGTAAACTCACCGTAAATCACCATTCATCTTCACCAACCACTTCTCCAGAGGGGCACTCAGGGCGCAAGTCATGTGTGTCCACTGGCTAAATTCACTATCACTCGCTGTTACTGCCACTGGCAGGCAGCAATCACAATCACCAGAAATGCGCAGGTGCTTAATGCGGTACTGCACCAGAGAGGCATGGGCCTCCTACTTCCGGTGGGGGTTTTTTGTGAGTAGTGCCACCCTGGTTCGAGTCCAGGGTGGGGAGTCTCACACTCCCAGGCTTGCCTGGGGTTAGGGCGTTAGCTGCCTTTTCCCCCATCATCAATAAAAAAAAAAAACCATAATAGGGTTTTTTTTCGTTTTTGGGTGGGGCGAGGGAGAGCCGAGATGTCGAAGAAGAAAGGTCGCCGCACGAGGAAGACTACCGCCGCAACCTCACCGGCATCCTCACCGGAACCGGACGAGTCGCCGCCGCCATCTTCAAAGAAGAATAGCGCGTTTTGGACGGTTTCCCCGGCTTTATCTCCCGCTCTTGCCGGGCAACCGCCAGTGCAAACGCCGGTCGCCGCTGCCTCATCGCCATCTTCACCATCATTCACCGCCGCATCCTCTAAACCTAATATTGCTCCGACGCCGACGCTGCCTATGGCTCCATCAGCACAGACACCGCAGCCCACACAAATTTCGACCACAAACGCCGGTATCATATTGACCACCTCCACACCGGAAGTCATCCCAGCCACACCTAAAGTGGATCCACAGCCGCCGGCTCAACTTCTACAAGCCACCGCCGTTCCAACCGATCCGCTGACGATGTCCACCCAACCTGTGCTTCCGGAGAGGCACAGTGCGGTGATCCTAGGAGTTCCGAGGGACCTCCCCCACCGCTTCATCACCGCAGCTGCTCGTCACCAATGGCCCTACGGCTTCCCGTATCACTAGTTCGAGAGGCCCAACACCGTTGGTCCGCCTGGAGCTTGCAGATGCAGCTGACTACACGGCAGCCCTGACTGACGGCATGCTCATTTATGGGCGCCGTCACATAGTTGAGGCTAGCAGAGTTAGTCGCCAGCTCCCCTGTCGCCGCTGCTGTGCATTCGGCCACACCGCTGAAGCTTGCAGTGCTGCACCGCGCTGCCACTATTGTGGCTGCCGCAGCCTCACTGCCGAATGCACAGCCCATGACCTTCGTCGCCGCCGCAGGTACTGTGCGACGTGTGATGGCTTCGGCCATTACACGGGGCAAGCGCAGTGCCCACTCCACCCAAACAGACGCCGACCACCACATCCAAGACCAGTCACCGCCGCATCACCTCCAGCAGAGATTACTAGTTCATCACCAGCCATCATCAACACTCCACCTCAACCAGCACCAGCAGCAACTGACAACACCATTAAGGACGCCGTGCAGGACCTTCATTCCGAGGTCCTGCACATCAGCATATTACTAAAGGAGGCGCTGTCGGCCGTCACAACCGCTATTGCCGAGACACACGCCACCCTACTCCGGAGAATACACAGTATTGAGGCCGGAGTCCAAGACCTCCAACAGACAACCGTTGCCACCGCAACCGCACTAAGGACCTTCGGCGCCAGCTGCACCACACAACTGAATGCAGTTTGCACACAAACTTCACAAGACGAAGACATCATCAGACGGACTACAGCACTAAACAACAGACTACTGACAGGTAATACTGACGCCACCAAAAACCCACGAACTAGCAGACGGACCACGGACACTATCTCACAGACTGCACTGACCTTTTCGCCCTTCATTTCCCCATCGCTTACTGATTTACTCACTCCACTTCATCACAGCACTTCACAACAACGAACCAACGACCTGGACCGACTCAACGAAAACTTCCCTCCCCTACAAGCCACAAAAAATAGCACACCAACACCAAAGCCTTTATTAAGGAAAACTAAATAACTGAAAATAAAGACACCTTGTATTCCTATCAAACCTTCCTTTACTCCCCGGGTGGCAGCCAGGGCCTCGGTCATGACTGTCACCCGAAACGACCGCTACCTTCTGCTGAGCCGCCAATTCGGCCAGCAGCAACCGCCGCACTAACGAGGGTGCTCAGCGGAACCTCCCCATCCCGATTTATCTCCTTCGAACCCGATACTTCCTTCCCAATCCCGCACTTCACCTAATGGCGAGATAAGCCATTCTTTCTACCTTTCAACTCTCTCTCTCTCTCTCTGTCTCCCCTTTCAAAAAAAAAAAAAAAAGCCATAATAGGGGTGGCATTTGACACATCGTCGCCGCAGATCATCATCATGGCCAAGAAGAAACGCCGAAACCAAAGCGCCTCAAGCACCGCCGAAGCCACAGCCGAGCACCAACCGGCCTTCTCGGCTGAGAGCAGTGCCACCCTTCCGCCAAAGCCGCCGCAGAATGCCGGCAGATGCAACCGCACCTGCCGGCCAGCCAATCATCCACCGACGAAGAAGGCCGGCAAATACCGGCTTCTACACTCAACACCACCTCAGGACCAGAGCTTCCAGCCAAAACCGACGAACCTTTCTACGCAGCACCGACGCCTCCACAGCATCTGCCGCCACCGTCGCTTCTCATCGAGAGACACAGTGCTGTAATTAGGGGCATCCCGCGAGACCTATCCAATAGGCTCATCACCGCCGCAGCACGCCAGAAATGGCCCTCAGTAATGAGGGCCTCAAGGATTATGTCCGCCAGAGGGATGTCCCCTTTGGTACGGATTATATTCGCCGTGGCCGGGGATCAATGCTGCCTTGCGCGAGGGCCTGCTCATGTTTGGGCGTCGCCTAAGCATCGAGGCTAGCCGAGAACCCCGACCGACACCATGCCGCCGCTGCTGCGCATTCGGCCACACCGCCGACACCTGCGCCGAGCCCCCACGGTGCCACTACTGTGGGGCGCCAAGATTGACAGCCGAATGCGCAGCTCATTACCTAAGATCCCGACGCCGGTACTGCGCCACCTGTGATGGCCCTGGTCATTTCACAGGACAGGCGCAGTGCCCCTATTACCCACGCAGTCGCCGCCACCTGACACCAGCCTCCGCCGCCACACCCTTAGACGAAAGGGCGAGGACTTTAACAACCACCACCTCGACGCAGTGCCCGCTCTATCCTAGCAGACGCCGACCACCACACACAAGCCCAGTCAACGCCGCATCACCTCCAGCAGCCACTGAAAATCCACTAGCCATCACCAACACTCCACCGCAACCAGCAACAGCAGCGCCATCTGACAGCTCCATGAAGGATGCCGTGCAGGACCTTCATTCCGAAGTCCTGCACATCAGCACCCGATTGGCTCTACTGGAGGAGGCGCTTACTGCCATCACCGCCGCCATCGCCGAGACACAAAGCACAACACCACGCAGACTACACGACATTGAGGCCGGAATCCAGGACCTACAGCAGACGACCACCGCAACAGCAAATTCACTAAGGACCTTCACCACCAACGCAGCAGCCTTTCAAAAAACCCTGGACGAAGGCCTCTCTAGACTGACCACCACACTAAATACCAAACTACTGACCGACACACCTGACACCAAACAGCACACAGACCCACAAACAGACTACAGACATCAACATCCAGACTGCACTGACATTCTCCCCTTTCATTACCCCAACACTCACAGAACTTCTTACACCACTTGACCACAGGACTCCACCACAAACCAACGACCTGGACCAACCAGACGACAATTTCCCCCCCTTAAGCCACACACACATTGACAAGCCTTCAAAAGGTCAAAAAAGAAAAATAGTAACAAATAAAGATAACAGCCACAACTCCCTTCAGACCGTCCTTAACTCCCCGGGTGGCAGACAGGGCCACGGTCATGTCTGTCACCCGGAACCTTCTTTCCACTTCTGCTGAGCTGCCGCTTAGTTCGGCCAGCAGTAAACTCCCGCACTATCGAGGGTGCTCAGCGGAACCTCACCATCCCGGAACATCTCCTTTGAACCCGTAAAACATCCTTCCCATTCCCGCACTTCACCTAATGGCGAAATAAGCCATTCTTTCTACCTTCCAACTCTCTCTCTGTCTCCCCTTGCCAAAAACAAAAAAATCGCGATTTTGTACATTTTCACTTCAGACAAAACAAAAACAAAAAAAAAACGAAATAAAAAAAAAGCCATAATAGGGCTTCTTCTTCGACTCGTCAAGATGGCCAAGAAGAGACAGCGCAGACTCGCCGCTGCTAAGGCAGCACCCGACGCCTCTTCCTCGGCAGCCGCCGAGGAGGCAGCTCCTCCGTTGCTACCGGTCCCGGCAAGCCCTGCTTCGCCGCCGGCCGTCACCGCACCCTCGCCGCAACTGCTGCCGCAGTTGCCGCCATCACCAACACCGCCGCCGCCTCGGTTCAGTGCCGTGGTACGGGGGGTCCCTCGGGACCTTTCCACCCGGCATCTGCTCACCGCCGCGCAGTCGCGGTGGCCACCCGCATTTTCTGCGACCGGGGGCCAACTCCAATGGTAAGAGTGGAGCTTCAGGACCCGGCTGACCTTGAAGCTGCTTTGACATCAGGGTTGTCCTACTTCTGCCAGTCGAAGTAAGCAGACCG
Organism: Hymenopus coronatus; assembly: GCA_030762935.1. Taxonomy (NCBI): domain Eukaryota; kingdom Metazoa; phylum Arthropoda; class Insecta; order Mantodea; family Hymenopodidae; genus Hymenopus; species Hymenopus coronatus. The sequence continues at coordinate 136,750,850 of CM060897.1, forward strand.
GAACGCCACCGGCCCTGCCGCCGCTGCTGCGCCTTCGGGCACAGCCAAGATACCTGCACTTCAGCGCCGCGGTGCCATTAATGTGGGACCAGCGTCTTGACGACGCAGTGCACTGGGCATGATCTCCGCCGCCGTCGCCGGTTCTGTGCCACCTGCCGTGGCACCGGACACTTCACTGGCCAGGCCCAGTGTCCCCTTTACCCGAGGGTCGGGCACACCACTCCGCAGCCAGTACAATCACCGCAGACCCTACACAGACGCCACACCACCTCCAGCTTCTATTGACACAGCGACGCGGGATGCCATTCAGGATCTTCATGCGGAGATCCTGAATATCGGCGCTCGCTTAGCTGAGTTAGAAGAAGCCTTCACCAGCGTCATCACCAGGAAGCTGCTGGACCTACAAGCTGCCACCACCGCCGCCATCACCACTCTACAGTCCTCCAACCGGACGGCCAGCGTCCTAACGCAGCTACAACAGGACCAGCAATGCCAGCAGCAACATTCGTCACCACTATTTAAGAACCACAGACTCCTCAGCGACATCCGGCTCATCATCAGGGAGGAGATGAAGGCCCCGAAGACGACGCCAGGATGGCCACCAAACCACCACAGCGACCCTGAACCTCTGGTTCAGGTAGCTGAAGGACCAGTCCCACATCAGCCTAAGACATCGACGCAATTGTTCAGAGAATACCACGCAGATCAAAGGAACGCCAGGAAACATCACCTAATTAACTTTCACAAACATCACCATTAACTACCCTTCATTATCACCAATTACTTCTCCAGCTGGGCACTCAGGGCGCAAGTCATGTGTGTCCACTGGCTAATACCACCATCACTCGCTGTTACTGCCACTGGCAGGCAGCATTCACTATTACCAGAAATGCGCAGGTGCTTAATGCGGTACTGCAACAGAGAGGCATGGGCCTCCTACTTCCGGTGGGGGTTTTTTGTGAGTAGTGCCACCCTGGTTCGAGTCCAGGGTGGGGAGACTCACACTCCCAGGCTTGCCTGGGGTTAGGGCGTTAGTTGCCTTTTCCCCCATCATCAATAAAAAAAAAATAAAAAAAAGCCATAATATCACGCGAACCAATCAGATGTTAGCTTCATCCCAGCTCTTATAAATACCAGTCTCCGCAAGCTCAAACCATCAGTTCACCCTGAAGACGAGGAAGATGCACTTCTTCGAAACGTTGGTGTGAAGCCAAGTTTTTACCTGGCTAGAAGCCCGAGAAGATTTTGAATTAACACGTCGCCAGGAAAGCTTCAGTTCTTATTTTAAACTTCTACATTTCATTTTCTATCATTTGACCCTATAAATTTTGTCCTGGGTAAGAAAGTCTTAAGTTTTAAATATAACAAAGGCATTTACTTTTAATACCATAAAGAGAGAGAGAGAGAGAGAGAGAGAGAGAGAGAGAGAGAGAGAGAGAGAGCGGATATTCAGGTGTAACTGCACGGAATAGGTATGGATGACGTAATATTGACTTTGCCTATTTGCGGGACAGCAAAACAGTAACTACGAAGTCCATGAGAATGTCAACAAACAATGATGCTAAGTCTATGTACACATAACAAAAAGTACGCGGAGAATAAATATATGCCTTAGTCATGAACTATAAATTTCATTCCCCTACACCTGCTAACACCAAAGTTACTTTCCGAAATTCAGGCAAAGTGATTTCCATCGAGCTAAATGGAAAAAAAACTATAAATGTAGAAACTGTATATACGGCATTTCATTCGTTGGAGATTATTATAGGAATTTATACATTTACTCTACTAGTTAATAATACTAAAGTATTTTCAATTGGAAATGTATAATGTTAGCATTCAATTTATGCGAATACATTATACGGTCATATTGCTCTCCAATGCTTTTAGATCACTAATTCGAGTGAGCCTTCCGTTTTCGTAATATGATGGTTGCTTTAATATCCATTGCGCATATTTTATATGTTCTAGAGTAATTTTCGTTCCATATTCAACTATAAAGAACAGAAACACTTGTGCATTTAACACTGCCGCGCCGAGAAAGGTGAAAAAGCAAACACGCATCCAAAGCGTAGGTGCAATTTCTCATTACAGACACGGAGGTCATTCTTGAAAGAATGAGTCGGATATATGAAGTTGGTTCAGCCCTAGCCGGTGGACCATCTTGGGTCAGACGCTTACCAGAGCAGCAGGGGTTTGCTGGTTTTCCAATTCTGCGCACTACACCGCCATTTTAACGCCATTCTCTGTTGAGATAGTAGTTTCCACAAATAGAAATTTAATTTAAGAATTTTAATTTTTTCTCCTATAATCATATACTTGTTTTTATAATTTGTAAATGCACCAAGGAAGAAATAGCTGTGCATTTATCGCAAAGGACGATTTAAGTAGACTGAACGTCCTTTAACCTGGTTGATCATATTGGACAATGAATGAAATTGCTGAAATAATGCTCAAATGATCTTTGGGTGCATGGAACTTAGTTACTCGACATTCGTCTTCTCATCCTCCGCCCCCCCAAAGTAAACACTTATCTGGATTTCCTAAGATAATTAACAATGATAACTGCTGCTAGGTTGCTTTCGTTTAGCAATTGTTAAATTGTGTTTAAAAACTAAAAATTAAATTGCATATTGGTCATATTGACTTTTTACCCTTGACAATACATGTTTTCTACAAAATTGCGATAATGATGGCGGCAATTGAAAGATAGTGTTTAATAGTACCCATCAGGATGTTTTACTTTCGAAGCTTCCATATGGAAATGATATGAAGTATACAACTGAAGTAAAAGTAATGATTTGCTTACAGTTGGTTTAATCGCCTTTTCATTTACAAATGAATATTTGACTTATCTGTAAGATGAGATCTTGAGTTAGCAAAAGAATTTTTTAATATTGTTAAGATAAGAGGGTAAAGTGCACATGACAGAAATAAAATGAAATGATAAGTGCGCAAAATTGAAATAAAATAAATACACATTTTGCAACTATAATTATTATTTAGGTGTATATTAATAGCTGAAAATGACAACTGAACCTCTGACTGAATCAGTATTTCGGTTGAAATGTTTGCTGAAAATGAACAAAGAAACTCAGCATACCATCAACCAAGCAACGTCATTATTGTGATCATTAACAGAAATACACTAAATAGAATATCCGTTTGACCGTTGTTTGCAATAATAATAATAATAATAATAATAATAATGAGAGGAAATAAGAAATAAAAAACTAGCATACACGCGCACGCGCGCGCGCGCGCACACACACACACACACACACACACACACAAGGTGGTTCATCTGTTCCTTATTGTTTTTGGAGATAGGCAACACTTCATACTCTGAAAGTAATAAGGTCGAAATTACTGTGCTTGGCGGCCATTTGGTTACATGCAAATCTAGCCTACTCTTCTTCGGAAAATAGACCTTAGCAGTAATAGTTACGTCCATTACAAAAACATGCGCTTAAAAACTACTGTTACAGTACATGTTATATCAACAGGATCGCTGTCGTATGTACCGCAATGTAAATTATAATGAATTAAGGCTAAATGAACGACTTAAGCTACAAAAAGGGATCCACAACCGTTATAAAGAGATAGATCAGAGGTAGAGAGGGAGATATGTATGATGCGATACCTACAAGTTTTAACGCAGCAAGCGGGCGCAATGATCGTAGCGCATGTTAATTTCAGGTTCCCTCATCACCTTTAGAGTGTCAGCGGTTCGAGTCCCACAATCTGCGTGCACTTTTTTCCTTCCTTATGTATTATCCATCGAGGTGCAAAGTTAGTTCGAGTTCGTCACTCTAATAATTATAGCAGTAAACAAAAAGGTATACGAATACAGAAGCAACGACAGTTCATTTTACGTATTCTTCAGTCTTCGATCCTTAATTTTCTTTGTAATTATTTTGAAAAAGAAACTTCACTAAGACTTTAAATAATACAGCAAATTTTCAAACAATAAAACAAATTCAAAATACTAGAGCACCTAACATGTTAACGATTTTCTTCGTAGTTAGAAAATGTTCTCTACAAAATTTTGGCAGCTGGTACCCTCAGTGGGTTAGCGAATACTTCTGGAAGACACTTTAGGTCTAGACATGCCCTATTAGATACAAATGCACGAAGTATGGATATTGAGAAGTTTAAGTTATGGGGATTAAACCCAATTTTCTTTTCAACCGAAAGTATTGGTGAATGCCTATGTATTTGGCACAGTTTGTGATTGTCAGCCTAGGTATTTTGTGTAATTTTCGTTTTAGAGATACCCTGAAAATAGGTCTGGTTCTGTAGTATTATCTGAAATATCTATGTTAGTTTTAAAACATTGTAATAATACCTGCATTTTTGGAGGAAACTAAATGAGTATGCCTAAGAATGTTCATTTTCATATGTATTTCCTGTAACTGGACTGGTAAAGATAAATAAAGAAAATAACTAAAAAGAAACACACAAGCAGGTTAAAAAATGTTCCGATATCTCATCTAGCTTTGTGTCAAAATCAGGAAGAAAGAAAGCGGGGGGAAATTATAATAGTTTTGGTAAGATTCGAACCTGAATCACGCATCTTGGAACTCATACTAACTTCGCGCGTTAATCAATCACGCTACTGTTTAGATATAACTTTCAGCCCAAATTCTATAATGTTGGTGTGCAGAAGATGAGTCTCGGGAACGATGTTTTCAGGTTAGACCGTAATCTGCGGGCTGCATAAAACCAGAGAATAAGGGACAGGTGAACCACCTTGTGTGTGTGTGTGTGTGTGTGTGTGTGTGTGTGTGTGTGCGCGCTTCCAAACGGCACGGAATCAGGTTATTTAGCCCAAAAATAATACAAATACTATTGCCTGCCTTGAACGAGGCCTCTCTTGCCAAGCCATAGATCTATGCTCATTTTATGTCTAAGGCACCCACTCTCTTACCCCTCTCGCACAGTTACATCGAAAGGGTGAACAATGTACCTGGAACAGTCGTGCGATGTTACGGCCCCTAGATACTTTCGAGGGACTGTATACGACTTTGCGATTAGTCGTTTCAGGAGCTCAACAACACGCTCGCTAAAGCGTCTCGCTTTGGTGCTTCGTGGGCAGGGGATCGTGGGTTCGAGTCCCGCCTTGGGCATGGGTGTTATATGTTTGTGCAATGTGTATATGTTCGTAAAAGAAACAGTAAAACCAGTAATCAGTAAAACCTACGGGGGGAAATGTAAATAGGGATACAGTACCGGAGTCCAGATCAGACTCCGTTACTGTTTTAAAAAAAAAAAAAAAAAGAAAACAACAACCATCACCATAACCAGCACACTTACAGAATAGCACATGCCGCCGAAGTTGTTGATGGCTTTTTGTTAGTGTAACAATAATACATACAATATTTTAACCAAAAAATTAAACCGCTGGTGGCGGGTTTCCGTCCATGGTTTTCCTCAGCCACTGGGTAAGTATCGGATTGAGTATAACAAAAGCATGACCAAAATTTCCACCGGGAAGTAAATATCCATTAAGCCATAACATGTGATTACATTTGTTGTTATTTTTCAAGAATTAGGATTAACCTGTACTTGGGAACAGGAATTGCTGACTATTGAGTCTGTAGGTCACTCCACAGGAAGGTCACTGTGCAAATAACGTCTTGCATTAATGAATCAGTTGAAGAATTAACAGGCCTACAATAACAATCGCGAATTGACCAAAATATTAATATCACTTTAAATAAACCTATTACCACGACCACCTTTAATGCCAGCTACAACTTGCATCTGCATTGCTGACGTACGCATCCACAAATTAGTAAACCAATATTAGTCATTTCCGTGCAGCACTGCGATTGATTTTAACTTCGTAAAGCAAACTATACTCAGCTCCCCCTCCCATATAACCCCATTAGGCTATTAAACATTAGTGTATAACCTCATTATCACCAGACAAGCCAGTCTCTGGTAACAGTTCTTCACCACAGCAGAAAGCAAAGTTCCTCTATCGCACTCTGCAGCATTGACTCAGCAATGAACTAACACTGTGCATCAGCTTCATGTTGAATGTGATTCATGCCGGGTTACGCCAACAATCGCAAATTTAGCTTGAGGGACGTCAAACAAACGCTTCCTCAATTTTTTTACCGTATCGTCAACTCAATCGCATCAAAATGATGATAGTTCAACAGCTATGGCGATTCGATAGATACGTTTATGAAGGTTGAAAGCAGTAATGCATCGAGAGGAATGGCTGTGGCCCGCATTCGAGCGTTTTGGGTTCAAATACCATGAGCCGACGAATCTGGCTGTTTTTTTTTCTTTTCTTTCTTCATAGTTTTCCTTAGCCGCCGAAGTAAATATCGGATTGGATACCGATCCAAAGTTCCATCTTCAGTCTAAAAATAATAGTAAAATTTGAAAATAGTTGGTAATAGCGACTGCGTTGCCATATATCTGCAGATAGTTAAAGCAATTAAACTGAATGACGCTCAAAAGCCATCTGCGTTTCACAGAGTAAAGAAATATGGTTGTGGTTGTGTCTTAGAAGGTTGTGTCATCTGAGTATGGGTGATCGAGGCAGTTAGACAGATGTATGTGCCAACCATCTACGGATTCACGTCAAGTAGTTGGATTGTGGCACCCTATCGCCATTTGTTTGATACGAAGCGAAAGTGGTATGGTACAGGGATGGTCTGATTGTCCACCACAAACCAACTAGGCATCTTATAGAACAGTTCCGCCGCGATATGAGCTAGAAATTAAAAGCGACGTAAAATAAAAAGGTAGATTAAAAAAGCAAACCAAAACCTTAATGTTTCCAACATCCTACCTAATGTTTTCTTTTCGTTGGCTCAGACTGTGCTTTCGAAAATAAAAGATACGCACAACGCATATGTTTAAATCCACACCACGCCACTCGATAACCGTTGGCGCCAAGTAGCATATGATGTAATCTCCCGGTCTTGAACACCATTCTTAATTTACTGTTGTCAAATTCAGAGAATCTGGTCAGCATATTACACTATAGGTAATTAATTAGCAAATTTGCACTGCAAGTTGCCTCACTATTAAGAAAAACTTCATATTTCCATAGGTATACTACTGCAATTTAAGCAATGAATGACAAAATGGACACACGAGTACAGCACCAGGAACATTTGTAATTACATAAAATCACTGTGGCTATAAGAAAGAAATTGTTTCGGATACTTCCTTCAGGTATCTGCATACTGTGGATTTCGAAGTACGTAGCAGTCACAATTAACCATGTGAAGAAATGATCTCATGGCAAATATTGGTGTCGCCAATAGTTGTTGAATCGGTAAGAGTGATAGTTTTCTGTCCATATACTATTTCATTCTCGTTAAGTTTCTTCTAATATTTCAACACTGTTTTGATTCACAAATGTTACGTCATTTACTTCTACAAATTACCATTTCTGTTGAGAATAAACTGTTCTGGACTTACATTTTCAATAAATCCTTGACATTTCAAAATACTAATATGCGTTGTTCACTTATTTGAATGAAAGTAACTGCTATGTGCTTCTTAAGTTGGAGGACCTTTAAAGTAAAATTGAGTGACCGTCAATGATTTAAAGGAAGGAAAAGTAGTGCCTTAAAGTCAATGGGAACTTCGGCAGTCAAAAGATTGACAAAGACTGGTCAAACCATCTCCAACATCGTAGTAGCACTGGCTATATCAGAAGAATAACGTACATTGTAATTAAACAGAGAAACGACAACAATTTTAATATGCTGGACGAATAGTGTGCCTATATTAGCGCCTGCAGCATTAAGTGTTAAACAGAACGAGGCTGGCTGGCTACAATCGTTAAAGGCCATAATATGTTCTATACGTAGTGTGTGAACCTTCTTAAAGCTATATTACGTAAAATCCACATTTTTACGTTTCTCCTATTTATAATAAGCACAGAACGCATTCAATGCCACACGAAAACTCCTCTCTTTCAAAAATGCTTTTCTTTTTTCAAGGTAGCTCAAAGCATGTACTTTTGTAAACTCTGAGAGCGAATTTTTAGACTAAATTTAAAGCTTGCTCTGCTTACTGTATGCATGCACTGATAGACAAAGTAAATAGTGCAAACAATACATCTAAATTACCCATTATGAAGTGTTATGCAGAACCAACATTATTTGGTGTGTTTCATTCCCAGGACTTTCTTAATCTGTTCCTCAAAATACTATTCGCACAAAAGAGTATTTTTTTATCCACAACATGCTAAGCGAGATTTAGCAGAAGCGGTCTAATTACTTGCTTCCTTGTAAGTAGGAAGGAAATAAGGGGGAGGCTAAAGCGATAGTTAAATCTTTTAAGAGCTGAAATTGAAATTTGGATGTCTGTCCATAACCACGAGTAAAAGCAAAGAGAGATGAAACGGATGAGGACTTCCTGTGTGAAAAAAGTTTAAGTATTTTAAAATTGAAACAAATAACAGAGAATATATCGGAAAAGGCCAATTCCACGAAAAAATATATGTGACAGAGGGTATATGTTTTAATGAGGCCCACATTTTTTGAGCAGCAAGTTTTTGTCTATCTCTTACGTTTACCACTTACGCAAAGTCATCCATAACGAAGAATTCTTCATTGGCTATTTCCAAAATATTCAAGATATATATTTTTTATTGTCATGTAAATATCTTCAATATACAGTACTTTAATCAAAATCGCTAGAACCATTTTTGAAAAAAAAAATTGGAAAATTTCCCGAAAATCTTCCATCCTTGGAAGATGCTAAATTTAAATGCAAGGTTTCGTATTAAACCGACTTTTCGTATTTTGAGTTATCGTGTTCACAGTCACATGTGCGGGCGGATCTTTTTCTACAAATTCTCAGGGATTCAGGGACCCCAAAACGTGTATTTCTGGTGAAACCTCGATATCGAAGATTTTGGGTAATGCAATACCTTTTCTACCTATGTACTAAGGAGAGAAAGTAAAATGTAACACATTGGTAGTAACCATATAGAAATATTTTGTCTCATCATGGTTAAAATAAAACGGATACATACTACTTATCATCCTAGCTTATCTTTAAAACTCATCCCTCCCCCCCAAACTAGAAAGTCGAACTCAATAGGTAACAATAAGTCGAACTTTTCAACTCATGAAATACGTTCGTGCCATCTCTTGGCTGAAAGTAGTAGCGGCGAAATCGATTTAGAATTTAGTACAGCGCCTCGCAGCGCCTGAGACAACAACTACGTGTATAAGTTTACGCTAGCTGGCACTATTTCAAATACCACCACTTACTTCATGTGATGAGGGAGGGCCGTAGTTATCATGCAAGCTACAACTGCGGTTCCACTGGTAATGAATGTATTATGGATCACATTTATTGTAACCTTTAGCGATGAAACCCGAGCACAGTTTAAAGCAAATGTAGTGCATAAAAACGGTTTGGAATGCAGTTCATCTGGAGGGCAGTAGCAGAGTATCTGGAGGAGAAAGTTATGATTATATTATTTTATTATTTACTTATTTAATTACTTGCTCTCTTACCCTTTCTTCGATTTGTGAAATCTGTGAAATTGATAAAAAATTGCAAAAAATGTGAAAAAATATTTTTTTCACAATAAAATTATATTAATTCTAAACATTAAGAACTTATATCATTTTTCCCCAATTGGCGCACTTTAACTACCAATTAACTAAGCTACTGATTTTTTTGGTAGTGTTTAATGCCCGCTTTAACTACTTATGGCACCGCAGGCGGTGACACTAATGGTACATGAATGAAGATGGAGCACCGGTGGAATGCAATGGCGGGGAAAACCGGAGAACCGGGAGAAAACACGTCCCAAAGCCGCTTTGTCCACAACAAATCTCACATGCGGTCGCTTGGGATCGAACCCGGCCGTCTAGGTGAGATGCAGCTACTGATGTGAAGGCGTATGCTTATTAATAGACGCTCCCAATTTTAAACCTAATTTTCTCGCAAAGCTACTCCTATACTTTTCCATATTGAAAATGATTCACATGATGCATATTTTCCTAATTTGTTTTAAACATGTTAAATTGCCTCTCAAAAGTCCATTAAAAATGGTCATCTTTTCGAAATAATGATCCAAATTTGAGAAATAAATTATTAAATTTTTAAAAATCAAGAGCTTTGGAGAAAACGAAAAGTAAAATTTTTGTACAATAACGAAGGTTAATATGAAAAAATCTGATGTGTTACATTTACATGACTTTCTCTAACTGTTAAACAACTTTCCTTACAAAAGATTATTCTTTTGTCTACGACATGCCAATCAAGGTAAGCATTATGAGGAATTGTCTTATAGCTTGCTTCCTTGTAAGTAGAAGGGACATTAGGGACTGCACTAGGCTAAATCGATAGGCAAATATCTTAAAAACTGGTCCTATGTGAAACAACTGAATTTAGGCCAGCAGTAAAACAAGAGAGATGAAACGAAACATCACTTACCATTTAAGAAAAGTTTAAGTAGTTATAACAAGGAATATCTCAGAAACGGTCAGCTCTACACAAAAAACGTGTATGTCATAAATTATGTGTTTTAATGAGATCTACAATATTTGTGTAGTAAGTTTTAGTCTATCTCTCACGGTTTAAGCGTTGTGCAAAATTCTACAAAATCCATCCAGAATCTTCCGAGATTATTCCCAGAAAATTCAAAATTTACAGTTTATTTATGATGTAAATAACTTTAACATAGAGGAATTTAATCAAAATTGTTAATACATTTTGGATAAAAAAAATCAAAATATTCTCTATGTAAAGGGTAGTTGGGGTTGGCGGATTTTCTTGAAAATCTTCGTGCCCATCCATGGAAGAAATTACATTTAAATATAGTTTTGTTTTTAACGGTCTTTTGGTTTTTGAGCTATGCTGTCCTCAGACACACACGGGAGTTTTCTAATTTTTTTTTTTTTCGGACTCAGGACACCTCAAAACAAATTTTTGGTGAAATATCGACATCGAATTTTTGCGTGAATACAATACCTACTCTATCCATTATGTACATTGAAGTCAGAGAAAGATTTTATTACGATTCACTAGCGCGGTGAGCACGGCGCCAACTTTGGCTCTGGTTGTAGCAACAGGAATCTGACCGGTTGATTTAACGATAAGATTGAAATGAGCAAATTTTTGGTTAAAAAAGGGCGATTTGGCCAAGGTATCGAAAATAATTGGAGTAAATTGCACAAATATTAAGAAAATAAAACTAAACCTAATAAGATCTGGCAGAAAGAGTGGCATGAATGCAATGCAAGTAGAAGAACATATACATTTATACATAAAATCCAGGAAAGATTAAAAATTACACATTTAAAACCAATTAAAGGGATTTTTCATTACATAACCGGACACAGGCCATATGGGACCTATTGGAAAACAATAAACAAAATAAAAAACGACACCTGTACCTTCTGCAATATTCAGGATTCACCGGAACATGTTTTTTTTTTTTTTTTTTTTTTTTTTGAATGCATCAAATATTCAAACAAGATGGAAGAGGAACGAGCAGCCCAGGCGGGAAGTGTATGTACTAAATATTGGAGACGAAAATGTTAATCACTGGAATATTTCGCACATAAAATATGCAAATTAGCATGGGAAGAAGAAAGAATACAACCTGCACATAGAAAAGATGAACAATTAGCGCAACAACTTAGGAGATTAGCAAGAATCCGATTACTACCCAACTTAGACATTCATCATGGAGTAGGAAGTGGGAGCTACGGCATGAACACTTTTAAGTAATAGAACAAGAGGACGACGATGAAGAAGGAGGAGAAAATGTAGATAGCGACACAAGTTATTAAACCCGATAAAGCAGACCCAGAAGAAGAGGAAGATGTGATACAAGTTGTTTGGACCGACTCAGCAACATAGTGAGAGAGGAGAAGTAGCATTTAACCCAATTCAGCAGTGTGAGGGGAGAGAAGGAAGAACAGCAGAAGGGAAGTAAATGTATCCAACCTACACCAACAAATTGAAGAGAGGAGAAGAGAATAGATATACACCGTACCTAACCCAGCAGTATGGAGAATGGAGAATGGAGAAGGGAGGAGAGCAATCTACCCAACCAAACCCATCATAAGTACGGTGGGCCATGATGAATACAGAACCGGTTATGGGGTTAAAGAGGGCAAATTTTAGTGAGTGATATTACGCGAACCTCAAATATTTGCTGAGTATTAATTGAGGTAATAAACTTAAACTTTCCTTTAAAAAAAACCTTAACACTATTTTTTGTATTTTTATATTTAATCAAAGTGTGAAGAGATTATTTGCGTGCAAAGAAGGGAACGATTAAATTGTAAGTGACAAAGATACTTTGGAAGACTTAATAGTTTTAAAATCAGTTATATCTTAGAAATAATAACCATTGTTTAACGTATTATTTTATAAACTAAAGGATTTTGTAAACTAGTAGCAACATATAAGATGAGCTTGTTATTTTATTAACCATGTAATATGATAAAAGATGGTATATTCATATATACGGGTATAAGGATTTTAATTTGTGCCTGAAGCCAGCACTTGGGTAGCCTTAGTTTAGATTGTAGATTAGAATTAAATGTTTTATAAATAGCTGGATACCAGTTAGTTTTATTTTTTTTTTATTACTGGGTGTAAGTTAAATTTATTATAAGTATATTTTAAGGAAGGTTTGGAAAGTATAGTGTTTATATAATACAGAATAACAAATTTAAAAAAAAATAAAAAAAAGCAATTGAAACTGTTAAAAGGAATATTTATTAATTAAATTAAAGTGGGATTAAATATAATCATTTTATTTAGATTGTTAGTAATATAAATGTTGGGAATTATAGTTTAATATTAGTTGGTACAGTGCTATTTATTTAAAAGTATTTGTAAAATAATGGCTGTATTTTGATAAAGGAAATAAATGTAAGAATTTGGAATGCATGTCCCTGTTTAACAAATTAGGTATCGTGGCATAATGTTGCAGATTTTTATTTTATTTTTATGTACATACGGGCTAGAGAAACTAAAAATAATGTGATGGGTTCTATATTTTGTAAATGAATTTACTGCAAAACTTGAATTATTTATGTGGATAGCTTTATAAAGGATCGCGTAGCTTAGTTTTATTAGAACAATGAAATTAAGACTGTAAAAGGTGTTTAAATAACAATATAAGTTAGAATTTGGAAACATGGTAAAAATATCACCATTACAACGTGTAATAACTTGGGAATATGGATTTGACCCAATCAATCTTCTGGTTTCCATTTTCCTTACGGTTCTTTTTAATCGCAAACATCTCTTTAATTTTTGACGTTGAAATTGCATTAATTGTACTAATAACCAGTATCCTAATCGTACGGCATTCTGTACATTTTACAGGTTTCTGAAAATACCTAAGTTATAACGCACAGGCATGTAAACGGTGATTTTGTTTTACACGTTACGTCATCCTCTATACAGGTGTTTCAAAAATACGGGGCATAATTTCAGGTATGTATTTCCCACATGAAGACAATCAAAATAGTTCATTATAACATGTGTCCGGAAATGCTTTATTTCCGAGTTATGGCCTTTACAACATTGAAAGTCCCACCTGTAGACAATCAAAATAGTTCACGTCCGGAAATGCTTCATTTCCGAGTTATGGCCTTCACAACATTGGAATTCACTGGAACGTTTTTCTTTCCGCAGGTCTTTGCGGTCAAAGGAGACATTAGGAGGGCGCTCTGATAGTTCATTCTCAGGAAGGTTACATTCAGTGTTCTTTAGGCGTTAAGACTGTGTGACATGTATTCAAATCAAGAGCTGGCAGAGATACACTTCATGTACGGTAGGGCGGACGGCAATGCTGCGCTGGCTCGTCGTTTGTACCAAGAGAGGTACCCACAGCGACAATGTCCAGATCGGAAGACATTTGTACGTCTCCATTCCCGTCTGTGCGAGTATGGAACATTCACCTCTCCTAGTTTGGGAAGGGGACGACCAAGGTCTAAAACTCCAGAAGTGCAGGAGGAGATTCTGGAGGCTGTGGACAGGACTCCTTCTATCAGCACACGACGGTTAGCGTTGCAAGTCAATGTTCCTCATACGACTGTCTGGAGACTGTTGAACGAGTATCAATTGTATCCTTATCATTTGCAACGTGTACAGGCCCTATCACCAGCAGATTACCCTGCACGAGTTAGGTTCTGTCAGTGGTTCTTGCAGCAGTGTGGTGTAAATCCGAACTTTTCTGCCCTCGTATTATTTACAGATGAAGCACAGTTCACAAGAGATGGCATTACAAATTTCCACAATCAGCATGTATGGTCGCATGAAAACCCACGTGCAACTGTTGTATCTCATCACCAGGTGCGGTTCTCCCTCAACATGTGGGCCGGTATCATTGGCGATCGATTAGTTGGACCCCATGTACTTATAAACAGACTTACAGGGCAGGCGTACACAAACTTCCTGGAAAACACCATACCTGATGTTTTCGAAGACACTCCACTGATCAATCATCAACACATTCACTTCTTGCATGATGGCGCTCCTGCACACTTCAGTCTTATGGCTCGCCGGTACTTGGATCGAAGGTTTCCTGATCGATGGACAGGTAGAGGTGGTCCAATTGCTTGGCCCCCACGCTCACCTGATCTGAACCCTCTCGATTTCTACTTGTGGGGCCATTTAAAATCATTGATTTATTCGTCTCCTGTGCAAGATTTGAAATCCCTTCGGAATCGAATTGTGGCAAGTTGTGAGGACATACGCAATACTCCTGGAGTTTGGGATCGTGTTCGCAGGTCAATGAGACATCGATATGAGGTCTGTATTCAAGCAGGAGGTGGACATTTTGAACATCTTCTGTAATGACAACAACCTGCGGAAAGAAAAACGTTCCAGTGAATTTCAATGTTGTGAAGGCCATAACTCGAAAATGAAGCATTTCCGGACACATGTTATAATGAACTAATTTGATTGTCTACATGTGGGAAATACATACCTGAAATTATGCCCCGTATTTTTTAAACATTCTGTATATTCTCACCTAAAATTATTTCGAAGAGAAAAACATTCAAATATGTATTTTATTTCAGAAGCACGTACCCATTAATTCGAAATCGCAGTAACCAGGTGTTGTGAAAGTAAAGAAGTACATTCAAAAAGTTCCACCAGATTATACTCACATTTGGGAAAAGTTCAGCTTCAAAGTTCAAACTTCCATGATTATCTAAAATTCTGATGTGTTTATTTCATGTCATTCTTTACCCTCTATCGTGTGAGTATACAATGTTTCTTTGGAAGGCTTATTTTTCTGCCCACCTCATTCTAATCGAAATAGCTTTGCAGAAATAGCTCATTACATATTGCGTTACAGACGTTATAACTGGCCTTAAATTGCCGTACTCTTTCAAAGAAATTTGAGAAACAGATGAAAAATGACAGGACTTTAAAAGAAGGACAAAAGTTATTGAAGCTCTACTAGGTAGTGTGGAGGTAGCGTGTCTGCCTCACATTCAGCCGGTCACAAGTTCGAACTTCGCTCAGGGCGAGTTACCCAGATAAGTTTCTTTGTATTTTTTCCGGGCTTTTCGCTTATCTTGAGAATACGAATGTCTAGTAATTTTAAACTCAATAAACCCGATATCATTTGACCATCATTTCACCAATTTCATTCACTGTCCGATATCACCAACCAAGTTGAAGGACCTTAAGTCCATTATAGAAAGAAAGAAAGAAAGAAAGAAAAAAACAGTAAAAAAATTGTAACCATTAACAGCATATATCTGTAAATTCACTTATGCCACAAAAAATAATAATTTTGTCTTTTAAAGAGATCTACTTTATTTGTGTAGTGCCTACATTTTCGATAGCTTAACCAATTATAAAAGATTATACAAATTGTTTTAAATGAAGAGTACTTCTCAGGCTATTCCCGAAAATTTTAAGGTGTTATAGTGCTACTCAAAAGGTTAACATATCGGCTTCATAACATAAACATTGTGTTTTACTCCACGCGTACTCCACAGCTGTAATTTTTATTTCTATTTGCTGACGCGCTCATTGGTGCACTGCAAAACATCGACGACTTCCCAGAATAATCAGTGCGTTATCTGAGTAGTTTGTATTAACAGAGCTAAAGCCCATGTTAACTTTTGAGTAGCACGGAGCACGGTATTACAGCATCTCTACACACACATAGACCGGTTCCTAAATTTATTTTTGATTTAGGGATTCTCAAAATATGTATTTGCGGAAATTTCGGTACAATAATACAATAGCGGAATACAATAGCTTCTCTGTGTACCAAGTACATTGTATATACCTATGCTATACAAAGTAGGCAAATGGGTGGGCGATTCAGGTATCCCAAAATTATGTATTTCTGGTGAAAACTCGGTATCGAATTTTTGAGTGGAATAGAATATCTACTCATTCCACCCATTGTACGAGTCATACGTGTTACAGAAAGTAGAAAAAATGAGTGACAGGCTACAACAACCGAGAACTGTGTATTAGCACTTACTGCACCTTTCATTTTTATTTAAATTCCTTCTTTGTACATATTTTAATTAGTATTGGATGCAATGGTACTCCTCTTTTATTTAAATTTTCACAGGGCTTATCTCTGATTAGCTTATTAATTCCTATATGGAACATATTTTGTGCTCGTTTACGAGTTATGTATGGTTGTGTACTTATTAAATGACTTAGGGTACAAATATTATATGTACAGATTTTTATGGATATTTAAATGCACAAAATTATGCAATTACGCCTTAGTTCCAAGCGAAAATTGCCATCTTTCGGATTTAAAAACTCGCCTATCTGAATTTTCAAAACCTTACATAGAGTGCTTGCACGCAATGCAGCAAAACATAGATATGCAATTGAATGTGGTGAGTCTGAAATAAAATCAGTTAGCGTTTTTTACTTTCTCTAGCTTGCATGTACAATCTATGTAGTTTGAATTCCACACAAAAATTCGATACCGATATTTCACCGGAAATACATGTTATGCGGTTCCCTGAGTCCGAAAAAAAAAACAGTTTTAGAAAAAGGTCCAAGCGTGAGTCTGTGGATAGCATAGGTAAAAAACGAAAAGACCGTTAAATACCAAACTTGGTATTTAGGTTTGGTATCTTCCAAGGATGCAACACAAAGAGTTTCAAGAAAATCCCCACACCACAGACACCCTTTACATGAAACAATTTTCAAAATTTTTGATTTTATCAAATGGTCCTATCTTGATTAGAATCCCATATATTAAAGATATTTACATCCCAAATAAAATGTATATTTTGAATTTTCTGGGAATAGCCTCTGAAGACCTCTTTATTCTGAATGAATTTTGCCGAATTTTGCTTAACTGCTAAAATCGTAAGAAATAGACAAACATTTACTGCACAAAAAAGTATATCCCACCAAAACACACAATTTATATCCTTTATGCTTTTGTTGTGTGTAACGGATTGTCGCTCAGCTGAACGAGCTCAGTGTATATATTTCAATTAATTAGACTATATAAGTTAATTTCTAAGATGTAATATCATGTTTTTCCGCATGTTCTCAAATATCATGCAATTATTTGTTATAATGTATGTAGTAAGTTCAGAGGAGACTGTTCCTGGAAAGCGTTTTCTAACATTAGCAAGAGAGTTTTCGGGCGACGATTTTAGATGTTTACATCAGCTTTTGGGTATTGCTAGGGGAGAAAGGATGCTTTTGTAAGGAGAAAGTTGGTGTCGCGTATACAGAGAGGAAATACAAGAAAATTGAGGTCAAATATCACATGTGAGACGGATTGACCAATTGCAAATAGTTATGACACGTCCAAAGCGCACCCCAACCCCCATTTTCGGCGCCAAAACGAGCCAATGAAATTGCAAGTTTAGAGTTTTGTGCGTGGGTACAATTTGGTATAAATGTAGTGTTCGCCCGAAACCACACACTGTTATAATGTAACACCGGAACCTGCGTCGCTTTGAATACGAAATACGTGCAAAAAAGTGAAGTGTCCATAAATTTTCTGAATGTTAATAATTGTGATTAGTGCCGTGTAAATTAAAGTTTCCTTTGTACGTTCTTATGCTCTCTTGCCAGAGAAATAACCGTGTTGAATCGCGCCAGGAACTTTCTATGCGAACGTACGTGTAACTCCATACAAGTGCCGATGGTTATTGTGAGATAAATTCCCGTACCACTTCCCAGAGATCTCCGTCCGCTTATTAAATAAGTATGCATTGCTCGCCGCTGAGTAAGGGTAGCCTCATGTGAAGGTAACCGTTTTCGAGATATTACCTGTTATTGTTTTCAATTGTGAAGTACTTATTCTTTTTCTTGTTCTTTTTTTTTTTTTAAGTTCTACCCCTGGCCAAGCAAAGAAGCTATTTCCAATGACAATCGCATAACGACAGCTTTTGAAACATTTGCCTATCACATTAGCATAGCGCATTCCTTTGGTTTCCTTCTACTTATAAGGGATTCGGTAATAAAAAATATCTGCTAATGTTTATCTCGATTAGCATGGTGTAGAAAGAAGAAGAACCTGTTGTAAGAAGTTTGAAGAGCAGCTAGACAAAGTCTTGTAGGTGTAACACATAATATTTTTTCTATTTTGTTAATTAATAATAACGGATAGTTCATTTGATAAAAATGACACTGATTGCCAAGCTAATTGAAAAACGTTCGCCGCCCTGATCTAGGCATGCAGGCTGTTTAAATATATAGACAATTGCGCAGAATTGAAGAGACAGTAAGAAGAAAAGATATTAAGGAAATTATGTAATTTTCTGCTGGTTGGTTAGTTATCCTATAAATTTAAATATTCATTCATTCTTGCTGTAATATGCTATAGTAAAACTTACTGAAATGTTCATGTTTTCCATATTAGATGAATAATTATTATTGATTTATATAGTGTCTTCGTTTAATGCCAAGGTGCGAATTGCGCCAATTCGTGCTGCGCACGCAGTCTACTACACGAAAGTGTTTTCCGTTCCGTAATTCGTTAGGACATATTTTTGCTTCCTTGGTTTGCGTTTAGCGATTCCATTGCTCTAAGTTTATTGACCTAAGATCCCACAGTGTCTCTATCCGGATCTGGATAACCAGAAACTTTCTGCTGAAATTGTGTATACACTTATCTACATGATTCAATTTTCACATATGTGTCGTACATAAAAATACGCTGTTCAAGCATAACTTTGTTGTCAGCCATTTCCGTGGACTAATAAGAGATTAGCGTTCCTAAGGAAATATCGCATGTATTGTCGAAACACTTCACAACAGAAAGACAAAGCAACCACTAAGACAGATCACAGTGATAAACGCCCTTTCGAGATGTCCTGCGTAGTGACATAATACCATAGTCACAGCCATCTTATCCGATACGCATATAAGGCAGCTATGGCCTTGGAATGAAATACTTTGGAAAACGAAATTATATTTTTACTTTCTCTACACGTACTATGTACATAGTGTATAGAGAAGGTATTGTATTGCACCCAAAAATTCGATACCGAGATTCCACCGGAAATTTTTGGGTCCCCCTGAATCCAAAAAAAGCATTTTTGGAAAAAGGTCCGTGTGTGTGTGCGTGTGTCTGTGGACAGCATAGCTCAAAATCGAAAAGACCGTTGAATACCAAACTTGGTATTTAAGTTTGGTATCTTCCAAGGATACGACACGAAGATTTTCAAGAAAATCCCCCACCCCCAACTACCCTTTACATGCAACTTTTTTTGAAAATTTAGATTTTCTTAAAAATGGCTTTAACGATTTTGATTCAAATGTCGCATATTAAAGATATTTACGTGATAAATAAAATGTATATCTTGAATTTTTGGGAATAGCCTCTGAAGACTATTATGGATGAATTTCACGGAATTTTGCATAATTGCTAAACCGTAAGAGATGGGCAAAAACTTAACACACAAAACATGTAGCACATTAAAACACACAATTTATGTTATATACATTTTTTTCGTGGAGTTGATCGTTTTTGACATATTCCTTGTTTTTGGTTTCAGCTATGAAAAACTTATACTTTTCTCATAGAGATATTTGTCAACTCTTGTCCATACAAACAAAGGAACTTCAGTCACATAGCAACCAGCTTTTGATTATTAGTTTAGCCTACAGTACTACCTCATTTCCCTTCTGCTTACAAGGAAGCAAGTAATAATACTTTTTGTGCTAATTTTTTTTCTCGATTAGCATGAAGTAAATAGAAGCATAAGCTTTTTAACAATAATTTGTTGCAGAGAGGTAGAGAAAGTCATGTGAATGGAACACATCAGATTTTTATTTCTTCTTTTATGTATTTTAAGGCAAGAATGGCCGTATCATGATATAACTTGGTGACATACCGAAAGTGCCACTTAGAAAACAAGGCTTTTTGGAATAGTATTAATCACGTTTCTCAAAACAGAGCTGTAACTCAAAGAATCGGTTCTGAGGATCTCAGATGTATTTTCGGTGAAACCTTGATTACGAATGTATCGGTGGAATGATAACTTCCTCTACCCAATCATTGCAACTGTGTGGTGGAGAAAGTAAAACCTTGCATTTTTGGTTAATGTCAATTCAAGCTCGCTCTCTGTCTCTCTCTCTCTCTCTCTCTCTCTCTCTCTCTCTCTCTCTCTCTCTCTCTCTCTCTCTCTCAGACACACATAAACAATAAGCTGACAGCAACCTTTTATGGGAGAACAAGTAAAACAGTGACTAATTTCATTGCTTTTTACTACTAATCCATAGCACAGCTACGTCTTAATAAACTAGAACCAGTGAATTGAGGTAATCTAAAATATACATCAAGGTCTATCAGCTATCGTATGCATTTGCAGTGGAGTAATAACTAATAAATTTTTTATTTCACTGTATTCTTAATTAAAACTCAAACCGGTTTCCTAAGCATGTCATTTTACAACACCAAAATGTGGTAAAATGTTAGTATAGGTATTATAAACCCTTTTTAGTCTACCTATATTCTATAATTTTGGATTGAAATTAGAAATTCTCCGTCGAGAACTATAGTGATTTTCAGTGGTAAAAGAATTCTGAAAATCATATGAATGATTTCTAGTATTTCCCTACATGCACGCTAATACTCAGCATTTACAATTTTAGCTTAGATTTATCCATAACATGAATTTAGCCGAAGAAAGTATTCTGTTTTTATTCATTGCAAGGCGTCCTGGCTTGAACATTATGTTACGTGAGTGTTTTATTTTGACGCTGAATAAATGAGTGGTGGCATAACTTAGCTCAAGTTGCGCCACGTATAAACGTGTCCTTGTGACTTATAGTGCCATACCATCTACGTGCAAGCTTTTGTCTGCTATTAGCGCACGGAAATGGCCGCTGCTGCGTGTTTTGGTTAATTAAACCAAGTACAGAGAGACACGGATAGATCAAGCAGCTTATCCATCGCAATAGCTACAATGCATGCACCACTCAACAAAATTTGGACGCTATTTTACGGTACCAAAAGTATTTTAAATGTGTTATTTAGCAACAAACGGATAGAAAAAGCAATGCATGCATCATAGTATACACTGCTTTTTGGAACCACTCCTCAAAGAAAGCTCGTCTCTTAATTTTTACAAAAGTATTTGCAAGGCAATAATTTTTCTAGCGTAATCGCAGTCCACGTTGTTAGGAACCCACGATTCTCTCTCTCTCTCTCTCTCTCTCTCTCTCTCTCTCTCTCTCTCTCTCTCTCTCTCTCTCTCTCTCTCTCTCTCTCTCTCTCTCTCTCTCTGTCTCTCTCTCTCTGCCTCCCTCTCTCTCTGTCTCTCTCACTCTCTCTCTCTCACACACACATACACACCGCGGAGGGCGATGGCTTTTTTCGGGCGTAAAGCTAAAGGACCATAAATAAAATGCAATGCATTTTTATTCTCTCTCTCTCTCTCTCTCTCTCTCTCTCTCTCTCTCTCTCTCTCTCTCTCGCACACACAAAAATGTGTCACACATTATATTATCTCTACATTACGTTCTCTGCCCTTAACGTGTCCCTTCCTTATGCTTGCACTGCCATCGGGAATATGCTGTTTCTTTTGACATCCAAATAATAAAATGAAAACTTGGAATATTTTATAAATATTCATCCTGGGTGCCGGGGTAGCTTAGTGGTTTCATTCATGCTGAAAGTCCTTTGTTCGGTTCCTGGCTCTGAGCTGGCGATTTTAAATCGGTTCTATCCATGGATATCCTCTGACTAACTCGTATGGGATATAAAAATATCCCATACAAAAATTCGATGTCGAAATTTCGCCGGAAACATGTTTTGAGATCCCCAAGTCCAAAAAACCATTTTAGAAAAAGGTCCGCGCGCGGGAATGTATGTACTATCATGGCTAAAAAACTAAGCGGTCGTTAAATACCAAATTTGGTATATAAGTATAGTATCCTTCAAGGTTGCGACACTACGATTTTCAAAAATTTCCGCACCTCAAACTACCCTTATATGGAACTTTTTTGGAAAATTTTGATTTTCTCACTAATGACTATAATTTTATAAAACTAGCGTACATTAAACATATTCACATAACTAATAAAATGTATATCTTAAATTTTCTGGGAATAGCTTCTGAAAATCTATTCATTCTGGATGAATTTTGTTGAATTTTGCATAGCTGGTATATCATAAGAAATAAACAAAAACTTACTGTACAAAAATGTAGATCTCACTAAAACACACAATTTATGTCATATACATTTTTGTTGTAGAATTGACCGTTTCCGACATATTCCTTGTTATTGATTTTAATTTTAAACTGCGTAGCTTTTCTCAAACGGGTCATTTCATCGTCCTCCCTTTTGTTTTACTTCTGGAAATACAAAGCCAACCGAACTTCAATTGTTCATATAGCGATCATTTTTAAAAGATTTTAACTAACGTTCCTGGGTAGTGTGGTGTTAGCGTGTCTGCCTCATATTCAAAAGGTCGCGAGCTCGAATCTCGTTTAGGGTGAGTTACCCGGATAAGGTTTTTTCGGGTTTTTCCCTTATCCAGAGAAGACAAATGTCAAGTAACTTTAAGCTCCATGGACCCCGAGATCCTTTCACCAATTTCATTCATCGCTCGATATGACCAACCAAGTTAAAGGACGTTAAACTACATAAAAAAACACGCTTTAGCCTGCTAATATTCATCGATTAGCATGATGTAGATAAAAGAGTAACCTTTTTACTTTCTCTACACGTACTATGTACATAGTGCATAGAGAAGGTATTGCATTCCACCCAAAAATTCGATACCAATATTTCACCGAAAATAGACGTTTTAGGGTCTCCAGTATAAAAAAAATAGAAAAAGGTGCGTGTGTCAGTGTGACCATGTGACTGAGAACGCGATAATTCAAAAACGAAAATCGGTATATACATTTCGTATCTTCCAAGGATGCGACAAGAAGGTTTTGAGGAAAATCCTCCCACCCTAAACTACCCTTTACTTGGAGAAATTTTCGAAAAGTTTTATTTTCTGAAAACAGGCTAACAATTTTGATTAAAATGCCATATATTAAAGATATTTACACGAAAATTGACATTTATATATCTGAATTTTCAGGAAATAGCCTCTGTAGACCTTTTTATTCTGGATAAATTTTGCTGGATTTTGCATAATTAATAAACCGTAAGAGATGGACAAACATTTACTTCACAAAATATATATTCTTGTTGAAATACATAATTTATGTTATATACATTTTTTTCGTGGAGTTGGCGATTTTTAGACATTCCTTGTTATTTGTTTCGACTTTAAAATACTTAAACTTTGCACATACGGAATTTGACAACTACTAGTAATGCAAAGAAACGGATGTCATCCACATGCCAACCAGTTTTTAAAAGATTTGACTATCGTTTTTGCCGGGTTTATTCCCGTATTTCCCTTCTACTTTCAAGAAAACATTTCTGGTAATGTTTATCTCGATTAGCATGGAATAGACAGAAGAATAAGCTTATAACATGAATTTCTTACAGAGATGTAGACAAAAGTATGTGAATGGAACACATAAGATTTTTTTAGAGAATAGTTTGTTTGCAGAACGGGTAGAGAAAGTCGTGTGATTTTAACACAGATTTTTATTTTGCATAATAAACGCGGTCAGCTACACTGCAATGAACAATGGCTGCAATACTGTATCATGATTATCCTGGTAAAACCGTTGACTCCACGCTGTAAGGTGAACGTCCCTGAAGGATCTGTTTAATGCCAATGGTGAACACGGTCATGAGTGTGAGAAATCTTCAAATTCTCCACTTTAATCTCTGTATGTTACGGATCTACGTATCGTGGAAAAACTACATAACTTTTTTGTTTTATTATTCAATAAGCATAGGACCAAAGAGACGATCCACGTCTTTAAAATATCACTTGTGAATTTCAAAAACATTCCTGGACCATTCCACCGACAAAGGTTACATATAGGTTTATGCAGCATTAACACAACTTGGAGGTTAAGGAAGTTTAAACGTTTCGCCGATGTTTCACTTCCTTTTGCGCGAAACATGGAACTTTTTCTCGGTTATTCGGAATAGCTGGGACTCTACGAAGTTGCAAATTATAAGGAGTACAGGAAAGGATTCACCATGAAAATCTTCTAAATCTTTATGCAAACATTCCGCGAAGAATGTAGAGCGGTAAATTTGGAGTTTAAAAAAACGTGGGTAAGCTTCTTACTTTCCTCCTTTCTTTCCTTCCTTCCAAATCCATCTTACAGCCACATACTATTTTAGTGAGAATCAAATACTATGCGCGCTCCTTTTCTCTGGCGTCAGATTTATGGGATAGCGAGGAAGGAGGGGTCTTTCCGCAATGCTGTCAACGAAAGAAATCTTCTTTGTTTTAGGCATCAGCTATAATGGTAAAGAAATTAGTTGAATTATTAAACGAAATACAGCGCACGTGTATATGCTTAAACTCTGGGATCTACAGAGAGAATATAACCTTACCATTGAAGCTACTAGACGTATAGGATACTTGAAGTGTCAATACTGTCGCTCTGCTCTGATTCCAAACTTCCGAATAAAGATAAGGCAGCCGAGCGCTCAAGAAAAGGTACGCGCATTATTTTGTGTTCTATATATTACTAAGAGGTAGCACGTCGAAAATTTGTGCAACTATAGCAAAGTGGTGTTCAGAAGTGTATACCTGGCGCGTCTAAATGATGAATAATAACCATGCCAAAATTAATAAAAAATGTATTTATTAATGCTTCTTTGGTGGCGTATTTGATTTTGAATTGTAATGCGCTCATGTTATTTTTTTACACTTAATTATTGTTTGATATTAAGGTGAAACTTGACAAAAAATGGTAAAATTTATAAAAAAAAAAAAAAAAAAAAAAAAAAAAGTCATAATATAATCTTATGCACTCTAAAATTTAAGAAAATATATTGTTTTCGCATTTGGCGCAGTCTTGATTACCAATTAACTGACACTGGCAGCTGAAACATGTTCTCCTGCCGCAAGCTGCTTACTCAGCAGAGCTTTTCGTTCGAGGAGCATAACACCGCTCCTCTTCCTGCAGGCGGAAGGGCACGCCCAAACCGCGGACTTAGGGGAGCCGACCACTTGGAAGGCGCTCCGGACACTTAAAGATATTACTGCAAGCTTCCTTCATCCACTTTCCACACTACCACCCTTTAAACCTATCTACTATACCTCCTAGTAGCCTAGAAATATCCTTTTACTCGCTCCTGCACAATGGGCAGCAGCATACGATACTAACGCGGGTGCTATGCGGAACCGCGCAAAAGCTACAGAAGCACAATTCAGTTCAGCAAACTACGTGTTATTTACGTGGGGGTTATTTTAGTGGGTATGCCGCAGAGGAACGGAGAGTTCCACATAACCTCCCAGCCACTTCAGTTGGGGTCGAATGCAGTAATGCGTTTTTTCCCTCCTCGGTAATAAAAAAATAACTAAATAAATAAAAGACTGATAAGTGCATGCTTATTAGTAGGCACTCCCAACTTTAAACCTTCGTTTTTTCGCAAACATATTTCCAACACTTTTTCCATGCTCAAAATGTTCCAGACGATGTAATTTTTCACCAATTTGTTTCAACATTTTTATACTGCTTCTCAAAAGTACATTAAAAGAAAATGGTCATATTACTGTTTCGAAACAATGTTCCTATTTTGATAAATAAGTTATTAAATGTTTATATTTCTTCAGTTTTGGAGAGTGCGAAAAGTATATTTTTTCTCAAACTAAAACACGCTAATATACAAAAAATATAATATGATAGATCTATTTTTAACCCATTTACTGTAAAAATGGAATTGAATATTTTTAAAAATGCACCACGTGGATCAATTTTATTACAACAATGAATTTAGACAATAAACAAGAGTTATACAAATAACTGTTCGAGCCTCAATTTTACAAATATGGGAAAATCATCACTATTATTGTTTATAACAACTAGTATAAATTTCAGTAAGGTATCTTACGTAGCGTGGATTATCCCAATTTCACAAATGCATCACCCTAAGTATAGTGTGCGACACAGAACCCAAAATGCTTGGAAAGAGTAGAAAAATAATGGACTAAACGTAGGTATACAAAATATAAATCAAAACAACAAGAACTCACATTTACCTGCAACGTTTGATGTGAAATTTCATGGTGCATAATTACCGAAAAAGAGAAAAACCTGCTGAATAGCTACAACAGTAGAATCGATGAGTCTTAACCGTAAACGTCTTAAAACGGCCGCTAAACTGGTAGAAAGCCTATGACATTACACACAAAAACATTTGAAGTGTTGCTTTCACTTGACTTTCTCTTACGTTCTGCAAACAAACTATTCTTACAAACGAGTATTCTTTTATACAGGTGTTTCAAAAATACGGGGCATAATTTCAGGTATGTATTTCCCACATGTAGACAATCAAATTAGTTCATTATAACATGTGTCCGGAAATGCTTTATTTCCGAGTTATGGCCTTCACAACATTGAAATTCACTGGAACGTTTTTCTTTCCGCAGGTTGTTGTCATTACAGAAGATGTTCAAAATGTCCACCTCCTGCTTGAATACAGACCTCACGTCGATGCCTCATTGACCTGCGAACACGATCCCAAACTCCAGGAGTATTGCGTATGTCCTCACAACTTGCCACAATTCGATTCCGAAGGGATTCCAAATCCGGCACCGGAGACAAATAAACCAATGATTTTAATTGGCCCCACAAGTAGAAATCGAGAGGGTTCAGATCAGGTGAGCGTGGATGCCAAGCAATTGGGCCACCTCTACCTATCCATCGATCAGGAAACCTTCGATCCAAGTATCGGCGAGCCATAAGACTGAAGTGTGCAGGAGCGCCATCATGCAAGAAGTGAATGTGTTGATGATTGATCAGTGGAGTGTCTTCGAAAACGTCAGGTATGGTGTTTTCCAGGAAGTTTGTGTACGCCTGCCCCGTAAATCTGTTTACAAGTACATGGGGTCCAACTAATCGATTACCAATGATACCGGCCCACATGTTGAGGGAGAACCGCACCTGGTGATGAGATACAACAGTTGCACGTGGGTTTTCATGCGACCATACATGCTGATTGTGGAAATTTGTTATGCCATCTCTTGTGAACTGTGCTTCATCTGTAAATAATACGAGGGCAGAAAAGTTCGGATTTACACCACACTGCTGCAAGAACCACTGACAGAACCTAACTCGTGCAGGGTAATCTGCTGGTGACAGGGCCTGTACACGTTGCAAATGATAAGGATACAATTGATACTCGTTCAACAGTCTCCAGACAGTCGTATGAGGAACATTGACTTGCAACGCTAACCGTCGTGTGCTGATAGAAGGAGTCCTGTCCACAGCCTCCAGAATCTCCTCCTGCACTTCTGGAGTTGTAGATCTTGGTCGTCCCCTTCCCAAACCAGGAGAGGTGAATGTTCCATATTCGCCCAGATGGGAAGGGTGACGTACAAATAAATGTCTTCCGATCTGGACATTGTCGCTGTGGGTACCTCTCTTGGTACAAACGACGAGCCAGCGCAGCATTGCCGTCCACCTTACCGTACATGAAGTGTATCTCTGCCAGCTCTTGATTTGAATACATGTCACACAGTCTTAACGCCTAAAGAACACTGAATGTAACCTTCCTCAGAATCGCCCTCCTGATGTCTCCTTTGACGGCAAAGACCTGCGGAAAGAAAAACGTTCCAGTGAATTCCAATGTTGGTAAGGCCATAACTCGGAAATGAAGCATGTCCGGACACATGTTATACTGAACTATCCTGATTGTCTTCATGTGGGAAATACATACCTGAAATTATGCCCCGTATTTTTGAAACACTCTATATACATCATGCTAATCGAGATAAACATTATCAGAAATGGCCTTACTACGTGATTCCTTGTAAGCAGAAAGAAAATATAGGAATACACTAGGCTAAAGCGATAGACAGATATTTTAAAAGCTGGCCGTTATGTGAACAGTAAAAGTTCGGTTCACTTTGCACGGCTAGCAGAAAACAAAAGAAAGATGACAGGAAGGGTAGCCCAGTTTGATATAAAGTTAACGTAATTTAAAATTGAAGCTAATAACAAGGAATACCTTGGAAACGGTAAATAAATAATAAAAATCTGATGTTTTACATTCACATGACTTTCTTTAGCTGCTCTACAAACAAACTTCTTACAAAAGATTATTATTCTTTCTACATCGAGATAAGCATTAGCAGAATGTTTGTATTACTTAATTCCTCATAAGTAGAAGTGAACTAAGGGAATGCACCAGACTGAAGTTTAGTCAAATGTTTTAAAAACTGTTATGCGATTGCCATTGCAATTGGCTTCTTTGCTTGGCCAGTAGCAGAACAAAAAAAAAAAAAAAGACACTTATTGTCTGAAATGAAATGGAACTTTATTTATGAACGCTCTTTAACTACTGCGGTTCTCAGTGTCCCATTCTATATTGGGCGTGAAACACCGCTAAATTTTGCTCAGAGGCCTCTTTATCAGGTTTGAGGTTCTTTTATGTGCCGTAAAACGACACGGGACCCAAAGAAGCCATGCTAAGAATTTTTACGCCCGAAAAAAATCCATCCTCCTCCGCCACATTTGAACCCACGACCTTGGCTATATGAACTACTACACCACGGAGGACGACTTCCTATCTGAGAAAAGTATAAGTACTTTACTATTGAAACCAATAATAAGGTATATCTCGGAAAAGATTATCTCCACAACAAAAACGTAAAGGATATAAATTGTGCGTTTTGACGAGGTATACCTTTTTTGTGAACTAATTTTTTGTCTACCTCTTACGGTTTCGCAGTTAGGTAAAATTCAGCAAAAGCCATCCAGAATAAACAGGTCTTCATAGGCCATTCCCAGAAAATTCAAGATGTACATTTTATTTGGGATGTAAATATCTTAAATATACGGGTTTTTAATTAAATCGTTAGAGCCATTTTTGAGAAAATCAAAATGTTCGAAACATTTTCCATGTAAAGGGTAGTTTGTGGTGGCAGGATTTTCTTGAAAATCTTCGTGTCTCATCCTTGGAAGATACTAAACCTAAATACCAAGTTTGGTATTTAACGGTCTTTTCGTTTTTGAGCTATGATGTGCACACACACACACGACCCTTTTTCTAATTTTTTTTCCGACTAAGGGGGCCCCCAAACATATATTTCCAGTGAAATCTCGACATCGAATTTTTTGGTGAAATACAATACCTTCTCTATTCACTAGGTACATTGTACATGTGGGCTAAAGACCATAAAAATGTATTTGACATAAATTATGCGTTTTAACGAGATCCACATTTTTTGTGTAGTACATATTTGTCTACTTCTTATATATATAATGACTATTTACTGGTTATGCAAAATTCAGCAAAAGTCATTCAGAATGAACAGATCTTCAAAATCTATTTCCAGAAATTTTGAGATATACGTTTTATTTGATCTAAATATCTATGATATACCGGAATTTTAATCAAAATCTTTAGAGCTACTTTGAGAAAAACAAAAACAATAATTACCATGCAAATGGTATACTTAGGGGGGGGTTTCTTTAAAATCACACACACGAACCTTTTTTTAAATACTTTTTTGAGGGTATCTCAAAACATATTTTCGGTAAAATCACGATATAGAATTCTTGGGTCGAACACAATACCTTCTCTACACACTATGTACAAAGCATGTGTAGAGAAAGTAAATACAAATGAAAAGGAAATGCTCCTTTTTTCACTTTATGCAATGAAAGCAATAAGCCAAGGCACGAATACTTATCAAGGTCAATAGCTGTGACCTGAAAGATATAGGCATACTGCTTAAGTAACTCCATCTGCTATTTAGTAACAAAATGTATAACTTCATGTAACCGGATAGTGCGTAATTCTTTAATTCGGGAAATATAATAATAGAAGTATATATATATTCGTTGATTGTGCTGTGGTACGTACTCAATATTATTGTTATCCTACGTAGCACAAGCAGAACTGTGATTTTAAGTGAATAATTGTGATGAACTCAACAGAAATATTTGATGCACCCAAGATCAAAATGTAACTAACAGCGAAGTTATCAACTCTACTTATGGATGTTACCAACCATATGCTCTCTAGGATTCATATACGGCGCAAGAGGTATTTAAGTTTATACCAATGATTTCATTACAAGTTTGTGTTCCAACGAAATATGGCTCTAGTTGTGAACATTGCATAGAGGGATCCTCAAAGTAAAACAATCGCAGTTATCGAAACCGTTCAGGAAATTGCTGTGTTATGAAAAGCGTATCACCAATTTCCTTCAAGTAAGACATCTGATTTTGTTTATAATTTACGACAAGTCTATACACATTGCACACGGATATGTTGGCGCTTTTATATTAAATCCTATACCGACATACCTAATAATTAAGGCAATCAACTAAGTCATCATGAGATCAATTTTGAAATAATAACAGGACTAAATAACACGATAATGTCTGATCCCTTTCTTAATAACTCTCGGTGATTTTGAATTGATAATGGCGGAGAAAACGCTAACTTACAAGTTTTCAAACCAAAGGGGAACTGTGAAATTTCCAAGCAAAGCTCGGGCGTCCAGCTTATCATGAAGAGAGGGTATTATTATTACCCCGGTGGGGTCCCCAACCACTGGGGCACATCACTGTAGGTAGGTCCTTGTGGCCGTTTGCTTCTTATATGACCATTGGGAGGGATGGATGAAGGGAGTAGACCCAAAGCGCGGCCAGATCTCGATTACGACGGGATTCTTAAACCTTAGATAGAACGCACCCAGCGTACACTCACAAGTTCAGATCCCGACTGGAGGTACCCACAGCAGCGCCAGTAAAAACTTTTACACAGCGCCAAGCCAACGCCCAGCCACAACCCGCAGAACACCGCGCTTGGTTCCTGCAACCTCGAAACAGACAAGGAAGTGATGGGTAAAGGAAATGAAGACAGGAAATTTCTGGTAAAACTTTTCTTGTAGAACACGGTATTCGTCTGCCGACCAGGGGAAACTACGAAAAGCCCCAAAGGTCAGAAAGAGTGGTCACTGAGGGACTTTCCGAATGCGAGCCACAGAAGTTACCACCCGAGATATCCCGCTCGGTAGAGAGAGTGAAAGAAAGAAACAAAGAAAGTAAGAAACAAACAAAAACATTCGCCAACAGTTTAAAGTAAGCTAAACGTTATACATATATTTTGCCCTCTCGGTGGGATGTGAACGTTTCCTAAGCTTAATTTATGTATTGCGATTATTTAGTAGTGACGGTAACCTTCTCTCTTTAATGTTTTATTCTCGCCCAACACCTTTAATCATTATTAGTCATACATATTTAGCCGCTCTTTCCATTCTTCGAAAAAGAGTAATAGCCAGTGGTTTCTATGTACTTCTCATCACAAGTTTCTCCCCTAGCAATTTTAAAGTAGAGTCCGTATTTTGTATACCTTTTTAGTTCTATTTATTAACTTTCCTTATTTTATTAATTAGTTAGCTACCCGATGTTGCATAAGTAGCTTTTTAAACTCCAATGACGATTTAATTAAATTAATTATGCTGCTCCGTTCTTTCTGAAAATTTTGGGCAATGGTCTAGAAGATTTTATGGCGCATCCTTCCTTTAACCATTGTAATCGCCTAATATCGTGCAAACGGGCGTAAAATATTTGCGAAATGTCCTTAACCGCCCCCCCCCCACTGCCTGCCTTCCAAGCTCTGGAAATGTTGGATAGTAGTTAAGCATCCTTTGACCGGGGAAAGAATTATCGTTCGGAATAGACGAGTATAAGATGACTACAATAATGATGTTATTAACTTCATAAATTCTCATTGGCACCACGGTTATTTAATAACCGATGGTTGCAGAATATGAGTAATTTCAGTCAATTCAATTACCGTCCAATACGATTTACATTGTTAAAGGATATTAAAACAAATAAATAAAGAAAGAAAAATAACAGAAGGAAAAAAGACGAATGACCACTTAATATTTCTAACCATACCTGTTCTAAAATCCGGAATGATTTCAGACAGTAGTAAAAGAAGGTGGGTCCTGGGCCAAATTTGCATAATAATTGGAGCAATTAATTTGCCTAATCAAATAATTTGCATATCAAAAAAATGTCCATATAAAAAAAATTGACAATAATTAGAGCAATTTATTTGCATATCAGACAGCTATCAATCATTGATGCATATTAATGAGGACGCGGACCACGCCCTTCGTGGGCCACGCCCACCATCGCGGAAAATAAAACATTGCCAATTAGTGAGGTACATGGGACTTTGAGGAGTGAATTACAATTGAAATTTAATGAGGATTCCAATTATGCAATTGGATGTTACCTATCATCCCAAAATAAAAACTTTATACATTGCCCGATTTGAATATGTACTATAATCAATTTAATGGTGAATGAATTGACATTTCCAGGTATACCATCACAAGGTGGCATCATACCTTACCTGTTTGGACATAAAATTGTTTAGAAATATTTATACTAACACTTAGTAATACAAAAACCAAATTTCAGCACGTTATTTAGCGAAACCCGCTTAAAAATCGCTGAAATCACAAAATGATGAGAAATATAAGCAGAATACATCTTCAAATGTATAACCCTTAAGTGAATTAATGCAACTTGTAACTAATAAAGGAAGTACATGACTCAGGGAAAAAGGAAAACAGGAATTATTTCATTTAATTAATTTATTTATTTTTATTACATTGCAGAGCTGAGTATAAGCTCGGAAAATGGACTTCTTGTTGGGGGTGTGCATTCATCTAATACTTTGAGAATGAAATGTCTGAGACATCAGCATGACAAAATTCAATGATATGGAGTAGCGCTTCAATGAACAAATATCACGCCAGCGGGAATCGAACCCTGATTAACAGAACATACATACACAGATACGCGCACAGACACATACATAAATTCATATATTCAGTAAAAAATCACGAATTCAAATACAATGCAATAGCGCTACGATTAACTAACATCGCACAAGCGTTAATCGAATCCTGACCATCAGAACTTACATGCATACTTGCACACACACGCGCACTTAAACGAACACACATACACACACGCACACAATTGCAAGCATTCACACATAAAAATACACATCTCATACATACACATGCATACTTGCACGCACAAACTCCTTGAATTTATATAATACGAATGCTACTAAGGCAGCAAGAGGCACCTGAACTCCAAGTTGTCCCAGCAACAGCCGAAGCTAAACTAATACCGCAAAAACAACTTCTTCCCACGCTTAAAGCGATACGACTCTCTGCCCCCGCACAGGCAGGTGTATGGACACGCTTACAAGCGAGACGACCCTCAGCCCACCCAGCTAGGTGTATGACGCTCAGAAGCGGGACCACCCTCAGGATGTCCAGGTAAAGACGGTGTCTCCCCCTACATTCAGACCATGGCATTTCGGTTCGCATACGTTATAATGAAAGAAAAACCTTTACTGTCAAACCTTTTCCCTGGACAAAAATGTGGGCGCAGGGAATTTCGAGCTAAATCTACAGTTATTGTTTACTATTCAGAACCGAAATGCAGCTGCCCTACAAACTATTTGAGACGCTTTTCGGCTATACTTTAAAAGCAAACACCCCCAAAACCTAACACCAGCTGCCTTTAAGAGGGGGGAAAAAAGAGACGCATTCGTTCGTGAGAAAAATATCTTAGAATCTATTCTCCTTTTACCTATACAAGAACGAAATAAAATGGTCCTAACCAACACCCTCCCCGCCCACACACACACATAAATTATTTGAGATTGCTTACGACATACGTTAAAAGTGAAACCATTTGTGAACTGATAGAATAAAATAAATGAATACCTACTCGGGAGAAAACTGCTAATGAATCGTACTATGGTGTTTCAAGAATCAACAGGTTGCACTAAGAAAAGACGCTAACAAAAAGCCTCAGTCCAGCTGACAGAGGAATGTGAAATACGAAATTCTCACCGAAAATATATGGGAACTGTCTAAAGAGAAAATGGGCCGCATTCGTTCATGAGAAGAATGATTTCGAATCTATTCTTCTTTAACCTTACAACCCCCCCCTCCGTCATAAAGTATTTGAGATGGATTACGATATGTTAAAAGCGAAATCATTTGTGAGCTGACAAAACAAAATAAATGAATACCTACTCGTGAGAAAATTCCTAACGAATCGCACAATGGTGTTTCAAGAATCAACAGGTTCCACCAAGAAAAAAAGCCTCAGAGCATCCGACAAGGTAAAAATGCAGACGAAAAAATCGTGCTTTCACCAGACTCGAGTTTAAGCAGTAGTGAAACAGTGAAAAAATTCGCATCAGCCTCACTTAGCAAGGAGCTTTATTCAAGGTAAGACCTTTTCTTTAAAATATAAAGTATCGTTGTTTTTGTTCATTTGTTTTAGATTAAACGTAATTTACAGTGACTTTAGCATAAAATACACTATGTTTTCACTGTTTTTAATCTTATCATAATAGAAATTTAAACAAATCAGTTTTCCTCTGTGAGAAAGAGAGACAAACAAACTAATTCACACGAATGCATATACATCAACGCTTACAGATACAAAATGCAAAAACCATGCATACATATATACACGCGAATGCAATTACAAGTGGGCAAACACACACGCGCACACACACCACACACACACACACACACACACACAGAAACACGTCTTAATATCTTTCTGCTATGCATACGGGCTCTTTTTACTAGCAACGCCATTTATGTAGCAGAAAACGCAGTGCATTTCGCTATATATTGGCGGTTTATTAAGAATATCATAATGGAAATCTAGACAAAAAACATTTTTCCTCTTAGATACTTTCAACAAACTCACTAGCACATAATTACACTTCCACCAACCCACAAGCGCATACACACATTTGCACACTCAAGCGCATGCGCATAATATATGCATTCACACATTCGCACACGCATGCACACACATACAAACACGCGAGCTCAAACCCACATTCACACGTATGCTCAAGCAATCTCACACACACACACGCGCACACACGCATGCACGCACATAAATGCATACGCACATTCACACATACATTCAAATACATTCACTCGTACATGCATAACAAGCAATCACACACAACACCTACATACGCATACACACCTACGCCCACACACATGCACACACACGGATACTCATGCACACACACGTATACACTCATGCACGCATATACGCATACACACATTCTCATGCACTCGTATTCGCGCATGCACATGCATACAAACACACGAGCTCATATTCGCATACCCGCGCAAGCTGATGATCACGCACACACGCCCATTTACAAGCATTCACACATGCGCACACAAGCGCACACACGTATACACTCGAATACAACTGTGTAAGAATAAGCATACACCTGATGACTTATAAAAATATATAAATATGCTTTCGAAAAAGTACGACCTCATTATTATGATAGTTTTAAACTTTCAGAAGCAATGGATTATTCAGGGAACAAGAGATCACACCGATGTGATGGTCGGGGAAGAGAAGTAGCGGCTAATCGAGCGCCACAGGCTTATGCTGCACGATTCGCTTCTTCCCTTTACCGGTAGGATATCCAATCTTTATTTCTTAAAATATATAAGCAATGTATACTGCATCACACTGAACATATATAAAAACTTGATTCTTTTTGTATATATTGCAGAAAACGATGGCCCGCTTGACTTGACAAAGAGAGGTCCTAACCAGCATGCACTCCCTCTTGATCTGGTAACATGCAGAACCCCTGATGAAGCCCTGGAGCCGCTAAATTTTTCTATCAGAAGAGGAGTGAAGGCAATCCCAGAGGCTGAGGAGACAGCAACTAGATTCCCTCATCCAAAAAACATCGAGGCGGAGGGCCCCCTTTGGGAGGAGTCTTCGGGGGACGAGATATGGAGTGCAGCAATTGCTGCATTGATATAT
Source organism: Hymenopus coronatus (assembly GCA_030762935.1). NCBI lineage: Eukaryota > Metazoa > Arthropoda > Insecta > Mantodea > Hymenopodidae > Hymenopus > Hymenopus coronatus. The sequence continues at coordinate 136,787,269 of CM060897.1, forward strand.
GATGATGCTTTGACAGCGCTACTACCTCGACAGACACAAACCGAGCGTCTAGGTTCTCCATTTCCAGGTCCTTCCTGCAGGCCCAACCATTTTGGGATTGCTTGGAAGGATGCCAACAAGCCGAACACCTCAGGAGCAGGGCTTCAAGTTGAGATTCCATCTACGATAAATGGGCACAAGAGGGGCCATGACGAGTCATCATCATCTTCCAATGAGGACGAAGGCGCACCCTCATCAGCTAAAATTCTAAAGGTCAGCCATAGCCATCTTCAATGTAATACAATAGAAAAGGCATTCAAGGGACGAATTTTTAATACTAAAATAGAAAATACACCTAAAATTACAGACCCCCAGGCATTCCTAGAGAGATGCAGGCCTCTAGTTATCAATGAGATGAGCTCAATACTGGACAGAAATCAATTGGGATTTAAGATAATTTGCTCTTTGCAAATTACTTATATCATCCAAGCCCCTGATTCTGATCATATTGAGAGTATCCATTTTAATAGTAATACTAAACTGGGACTACAATCATCCGATTTGGATTTTTTTTATTCTCCACTATGGCAAATGAAATGCTTGAAAACATTTCAAATTTCCAAGGACAAGCCAGTTCAAAATCTTTACTGTCTGTAAACTCTCTAGTTAATAGTGCAAGCTATTACACACGTCTCAAAGCGTCACACTACATACAACTTCCTGCTGTAATTAGCAATAAAAAGGCTGTTATAAACATTCATAATGATGATGAATACTGCTTCGCCTGGTGTATGTTGGCTGCAAGATATGGTGTAAAGAAGCATGCAGAAAGAATAGGCAAATACCCTAAAAACCTATTATTCAGTGAATTCAATTATACAGACATCAAATTCCCTGTCAGCCTACATCAGGTAAATCAGTTTGAAAAACAAAACCTAGGAACGTCGGTCGCTGTATTTGGCTTAGATGACGACACATTTGTAATCCCACTATACCAACCACAAACAAAGCATGCATTTCACGTTAACTTGATATTAATTTCAGAGGGGGAAAACTCCCACTATTGCCTCATAAAGAACTTACAAAAACTTACACAATCACAATTCACGAAGAATTATGACAAACATTGGATCTGCGAACCCTGCATGAGACACTTTAAAAAAGAAGAAATGTACAAGAAACACCAGCTGAGATGTTCCAAGGCAAAAATTCTAAAAATGCCTAAAAACGAAGATGTCATCCGGTTTTCATCCTATTCAAAGACTACACCTGTAAGCTTTGTAATCTATGCTGACATTGAGAATGCGTTAGTAAAGGTCCACTCTTGTGAGCCCTCGACTAATGAGAGCTGGACCCGAGCTATCCAGCATCACAATGCCATGTCAATATCGCTCAAACTAGTATGTCATGACAATACGCTATCTAAATTTATGCTCTTTAGAGGTCCAGATGCTATTAAACATCTCTTTATCGAGCTTAAAGAGATAGCCGACATGGTCCTCTCGCATTACAGTAAGATAGAGGAAATGAATTTGACAGCTCAGGATTGGGCTGATTTTCCTAGCGCTCGTCATTGTCACATATATAGGAAGGGGTTTGAGGAACATGATCTGAAAGTTCGGGATCACGATCATTTGTCAGGAGCCTTCCTTGGAACCGCTCATTCTGCCTGCAATTTAAATAGAAATGTACCGAATTTCATACCAATCTTTTTTCAGCGCCTGAGCAATTATGACAGCCAGTTTTTAATAGAGCACCTGGCATACGATGATAATCCGATTTCATGTATCGCAACCACTTCAGAGCGGTATATATCGTTTTCAAAGCGATATAGGACCATAGATTTGAGGTTTCTAGACAGCTTCAAGTAACTAGACGATAAGCTATCTAGCCTAGCCAACATGCTTGAAAATGATGAATTCCGGATAACATATGCAGAGTATAAAGATTCTGAACATCAAGAGCTCATGAGAGCAAAAGGGATATTTCCGTACTCATATGTTGACAGTGAGGAGAAACTGGAAGAAACTCAGTTACCTGACATTGAACAGTTTGATGGTATATCTCAAGAGGAATATCAACATGCCCAAAATGTTTGGAAAACTTTCAAAATTAAGAATCTAGGCCAATACAGTGGTCTATACCTGAAAACAGACACATTATTGCTAGCTGATGTCTTTGAGAAGTTTAGGGACCTCTGTCTGGAAGTATACAATTTAGATCCGTGCTGGTATTATACATTACCAGGTCTTGCCTTCGATGCTATGCTTAAGATGACGAAGGTAAAGCTTGACCCCATTTCTGACCAACAAATGTTGGAATTTTTTGAGGGAGCAATCAGAGGCGGAATGTGTAGTGTATCAAAGATCTTCATAAAAGCTCAAAATAAATACATACCAGATTACCAGCCTGAACAAAAGCCTGTATATGTCTCCTATTGGGATTTAAATAACTTATACGGAAGTTCAATGATTAATTACCTTCCTAAAGGAAACCTAAGATGGCTGACCAATGATGAAATCAGTTTGATCCATTTCGATCCTGTACCTTCTGATTCACCCATTGGGTATGTGCTCGAAGTTGATTTGGAGTATCCTAGCCATTTCCGTGACGAGCACAACAAGCTTCCTCTCTGTCCACAAAGTCAAATATCACCACATAGTGGTTAGTAAAAAAAACGGCTGGCAACTTTGGACAATAAATAAAGGTATACCTTGCACTACAGAAATCTCCAGCAGTGTATTGATTTAGGTCTCAAATTGCCAAAAATACATCGTGTGGTGGCATATGATCAGTCGAATTGGCTCAAAACTTATATTAATGTTAATACAGAAAGACATGCTAGGGAGACTTCCAAATTTGGACAAAATCTGTGGAAAAAAATGAATAATTCTGTGTATGGAAAATTCATTGAAAATGTGAGAAAATATACTGACTTCCGAATTGTATCGTCTTGGAAGCAGGCCAGGAAACTGACTGCCAGACCGACGTGCATTAGGAGCATTATATTTAACGAAAATCTTGTACGGATAGAGTTGAGCAGAGAGGAAGTTCACATGAATAAGCCTATCTACACAGGGCAGGCAATTTTGGACATTTCAAAATTGATAATGTGTGATGTTTACCATAGAGTCATGAAACCAAATTTAAAAGATCTAGTCCTGGCCTACATGGATACCGATTCCTTCATATTTGAAACATCAACAGATATTTATCAGTTTATGAAGCGGTACCTACACCTTTTCGACACATCAAATTTTGCAGTATGGAATAATAATTACCCATATGGAATAATACCACAGAACAAAAAAGTTATTATTTTATTTAAAGATGAGCTTGGAGGTATGCCCTTGTATGAATATGTCGGGCTCATGTTTAAACTGTATAGTTATAGATATGAGGGACAGACAGTAAAAAAGGCAAAAGAATCAACAAAACTGGTATGATAAATCTAAATTTTTATCTCTTTTGAACGTTTAAATGATATTAGAAAAAACATTTTGGTAAAGCAAATTACATTTCGGAGCTACAAGCATTCAATTCATACGATAGAGCAGAAAAAAGTCGCTCTCCATGGGAGAGACGACAAAAGGAAATTGATTGAAGGCTCAGATTACTCTCTTGCCTGGGGTCATTATTCGCTGGCTATGGCCGACACTTAGCAGGAAAAAAATGCTCTCTCTGACACCTGCATTGTCTTGTATATATGTAAATAAATCTGTATATATTAATATCTTAATTTATTATATTCAAAGCCTATATTTCAATTCTATTTGCATAGGCGTTTTTTGTGCATATATTTTTTTTATTTTTTAACTTATGAATCATTTAATGTTTGTAGGAATTATAATTAATAAACAAACTGTTAAGGGAAAGGGTAAATGAAGGATATTTTTGACAATAAAAACAGATTAGATGAAAGTCAAATGTTTTTTTTTATTTCAATTCTTCCTACAATATATCTTTCCTGTCAATCCACTGAGGTTTAGGGAAACCGTACCACTTTACAAGAATCCTATTTCCTTGGCTGCGCAAGACTTTCTCAATTAGGTATGTGCTAGGATAAAGTGTTGATTTAAGTTCGTGACCATAGAAAGCTCCTTTAATCTCCTCTCCATCATTATCTTTTAGAATGTATGTAGTAGGGTTGGTTCTTTTCACTGCGTCGACTTTGAAGATTTCAACACTCCAATTAGCCTCATATCCCTTCTCAAAATGCCCTTTATGTTTAGATATCCTCACATAGTCACCAACTTTAAACCTTCTTGCACTCCTCTTCTCTTTGCGATGATGGTCATAGTTGTATACTGACAGAAGAAGGTTGTTATCCTTCACATCGCTAGGCTTCATTCGTATAGTTGAATGGTAAGAATTGTTGTACCTTGAGATGGTTCGTGGTAGAAGATCTAGCCACTTGTATGATCCTTGAGCTAAGAATTCCCGATACATCATATTCTTCAATGTTCTTATTAGCCGTTCTACTGCAGCAGCCTTCACGTTGCTATAAGTGCTGTAGTGATTAATGTTGTTGTTCTTCATCAGATTTTTAAAATGTTTATTATAAAGCTCTTTTCCGTTATCACTTTGTATATTCCGAGGTGATTTCTGCATCTCATGTAAAATCTCTTCCGTAGCCTTTGAAACTTGAATGCCAGTCTTATCCTTTAATGCTCTTGCATATGCCATTTTAGAGTAGAAGTTGACGGCGATAAGTATATACCTACTATATTTTTGTTCAGTTTAGCATGGAGGATCATTTCAAGCAGGTCAATCTGAACAAGATCGTCTAGGCCTTTGCTGTCAATCTTTCTACGTAAGAAATTCCTTCTTGCAGGTGCATGAAGCTCTGCTGCTATATTTTTCTTTGCCTCTGTCATGCTATGATCCTAAATGACTAGTTCTTGAGTTATTTCGTTGACTTCCTGGTTGTGATTGTTATTTCCAGCGTCTCTGGATGCGATGAGTAGTCTCAGTCGATTCACTAGTGTATTTGGGTCATTCCAATAGATGTAATCTTGCTCTCTCTCGGGATGATGGTCTTTCCATTCCAATCCCAATCCTCTGTGCTTATTGATTAGTGGGCTTATAATGCTTTTATACTTGTAAGCTTTGCTCTCTCTCACCTGTCTTTGCCTGACAAACTTTTGTCGATGCACTTGTGTTGATTCTAGAATCCTTCTATAAGCTTCCAGATCCTCCTCGGTGTAGACATGCATTTCAGGAAATTTCTTAAAGATGAGCTCGTTCAATCCTGGTGTAGCATCGACTTTTTCTTGTCCTACTCTAATCTGATTATTAATGAAATCAATCATTTTGCTTCCTAGCATGTACATTCCATCCTCGTATCGCACTCCGTACAGTGTATCTGTGTGTGTTCATCCTTGTCTTTCTTTCGAACTCGTTTCAGGTAGCTGGAAATTTTCTCGTCTTTCACATCTTTAGCCGATATGGAAGGAAGAGAGTTGTTCTTATTCTGAATATCTAGTATATCTCGAAGCGGTTCTGTTACAGGTTGAAGTGCTTCACTCATAGCTCTCTGAGTTTCGAATTTCTGTCCCTTGAGCTCTCGCAGCTTTTCCCTGACTGCATTTGTATGTTTAGCTACAGATTCTTTAAGCCTTATACTTTGGGTATGCATCTTGAAGTGAAATTATTTGTCCAGCTCTCTCCTGTTTATAGTTTGCTTTGTCTAATCAGATCATGTCAATTTATATCCAATTTTAAGAGTGATATTTAGAATGTGATGGTCTTTGACCTTGTAGCATACGCCGTGAAGATTATGGCGCCACCTACTTTAATTGCTGTAGGATACCTCTCAATTCTATTATTATTTATTTCAATCGTAATTGTCTGAGGAGAAGGCGGGTGCGATAAATTACTACATACTATCAGTTCTCCATCTACAGGAAATGTATAGGAATCCAAACCCGACACAAAAACATATCTTAGTGAAGCGTCATTGTATGGTTTTGTTTGTAGTGAAACGATTAGCTTGCCTCGCATTTGATCCAGTAAAGCATTTATGACATTGACTTGGGTTTTAAGAATGCTGATACCATCCATTGATGTAGTTAGGTGTTTATCCATAGAGCTTTGTCTATTTCCTATGGTCTCCAGATGTTTGCCTACAGTTGCAACAATATATTTAGTTGCTGCACCTAGAAATTTGCTTAAGCTTGATTGTGCTTCATTTTGTTTCCGTGTGATGAGATGTCTAACATATTTCTTATTTGCTGCATCTCCGACGTGTACAGGATCTGCTACTTTCGTTATTCTTCTCTTTTTAAATGAAAAATCGCCATTAGAATCATTTAAAGGAGCTTTCGAATTGATGTAGTCTGACATAAAGTTCCTGTTAGGAACGTCAGTATCATTTTCAGGAGGTAACAAGGCTTTCAGTCTTAAAGTATCCAGTATGATATTGTTTTCAACATCCCTCTTCAAGGCATTTTAGCAAGGTATGACATTAGATCTTCATATTGAGCTTCTAGAGATTTTTGAATGTGATTCCTAAGCATAACTTCAAATTCTCTCATTCGTTGCTATGATGTTTTTTCAGCAAACTCTTGCATACCTTCTTCTGTAGATGTCGAAAGCGCATCAATGTAGCGTTTAGTTGCTACATCGCTCTCATTTTCAGGATCTTGAACATTGCATAATCTCCTTTTTTTGAATTGGAAGTTGCCTTTTCCGTCTCTGCTTATGATAAAATGATTAAGAACGCGTTTATCAGAGACATCGCTCTGCGATCCGAACTTGTCAATACTCATTCTGAGCTATGAATGATTGGATTCTTTCTTATCTATCTTAATATATACATCAAACCCGTTTCTATACCGACCCTCGTTCATGGGGAATTCAGGAACTATGACTTCAAAGGGTCTTCCTTCTGCTGAACTCTCCCAAACACTTTTGCACAAATCTTTAAATGCTTTGAATGTCATATCAGTGTTTACATAATCTTCATATATATATGCTTCAAGTTTAAATTGAAGAGGATGATCCTGTTTGTATTATCTCGAATTAAATGTTTCGGTACCTTGGCATAGGATTGTGCTAAATATAAGGAGTCTACATTTCGATGTCTACCCATGCTGTAAAATGACGCAACCTTCCCCTGTTTTTCAGTTCTGACGTCATCAAATATAAAAATTGAATTTTCCTTAACTTCTGATGGGTGTAGGACACTTTCTCCATCTTCAAAGGCATTCGCTTCTATGTCTTCAATGTTTTCCAGTAGTTTAATCAGATATTGATACTTTGGCTGATAGACAGACTTTGAGTAATGTAAAAGTTTTCAAAACGAAGACCATTCTCGTGTAGAATTATATTCAGTATTGCATTCGTCTTTCCTGCACTTGAACTTCCTAAGATAAGAGCTCTAACGTTGCATGGAAACAACTTTCCGTGACGATCGCATCTTAGATCACTTTCAAAATCTAGAACTTGTATCGGTAGTGAGCACTATTGCTTGATAAGATCCATCTCATAAACTAATCTATAAATTGAATAGTTAATGAATATATACCCCTCCCCCACCCCCTCTTTACCCCTTGATATGAATTCCGCTATAAATCCTCATGTATAAAAAGATGTGTTAATGGGAATTGACATTAGTATACAATAAGAGCTAGAAGTACTAAGATCTAAAGAGGATCTGGTATAATTAACACACTCATTAATTTGCTACCATTTGAAGCGCATCTACCCGGTTATAGATATTGTGGTCCTGGAATAAAACTGGAAAAACGTCTAAAGAAAGAAGATCCGGGCATTAATCCCTTAGATGAAGCCTGCAAACTTCACGATATAGTCTACGCTGAGCACAAAGACGCCGCTTCAAGAAATATTGCAGATAAGATATTGCCGGAGAAGGCTTGGAGCAGAGTACAATCATCTTACTCGAGCATAGGAGAAAAGCTAGCTGCAAGACTTGTAACTGGCATTATGAAAGGAAAAGTTTCACTTGGTGCTGGCTATAAGAAGAAGAAGCAAGGCGGATTTTTACCGCTTATTCCTATTATCGCCGCGCTGGGAACCGCTGCAGGATGTGCAGCCCAAATTGCATCTGTAGTAAATAAAAAAAAAAAAAAGCTGCAGACCGTCAAATTGCAAAAATGTCAAGACATAACAAAGGTATGGAAGCAAAAGGAAAAGGTCTTCCCAAGAAAAAGAGGAGAGGAGGTTTACTGACAATGCAGCCTCTGGCTATCGCTTCCAAAATTGCCAGAAGCTTAAAAAGAAATAATGATGTTAAAGAAAACGGGTTAAAGTCAAGAAAGAGGAACAATCGCAAGATCAGCAAGAATGAGTAAAAAAAATCGGGCAGAGGGTTATGCTTGTACCCGAAAAAGCCTTAAGCAATATTGATATAGAGATGTACGCTAAACGCTTGAAGATCCCTCATTTTAGAGGTGTATATATGATACACAATCTCCGTTCAAACGCTCATTTCAATGAGAGGATTATTGTGAATTTGGATTCAACTCATAATGAGGGCACTCACTGGGTTGCTCTAAAAAAAGTTGGAAAGACAGAATTTTATTTTGATAGTTTCGGCAATCTGAAGCCTCCAAAAGAGATAGAGAGATACTTCAGTGGAGTTAAGATAATGTATAATAGGAATAGGTTCCAGAATTTTAGCTCAGTCATCTGCGGACACTTGTGCTTGCAATTTCTCTCGCAATGAGTTTTACTATTGCTGCTAGAGGCAGCGATTCAATGCTCAACACATATCTAAACCCTCCTCTGCAGCTCGATCCTGAAGGATATTATGAGATTGCTCTTTTGAACTTTGACACCTTCTATTCCATTCCAAACGTTGACGATGGTAATAATCGTTTTCATTACATTTTAAATGATGAGCTAAAGGTAACCGAAATTCCTTCTGGAACATATGAGATTGCTGATATCAATACATTCCTGAAGATTAAACTGGGATTGGAAAGTGATGTCTTCTTTGTTAGACCGAATAATAATAATACCATGAAGGTCGAAGTGAAATGCCCTTACACAGTGGATTTCTCAAAAAAAACATTCTATTGGTTCACTTTTAGGCTTCTGAAATACTATTGTTATTGCTCCTGACAAGATGGTTGAATCCGATTTCCTCGTAAACATATTTAAGGTCAGCATCATTCGATTTCAGTGCAGTATTGCAACAGGTTCCTTCATTAATGGTAGGAGCGGATACTCAATATACGAGTTCTTTCCTTCTGTTGCACCTGGATATCATATTTCTCAAGAACCATCAAATACGATATACCTGCCAATCATCAATTCAAACTTAAATGATCAAATCACTCTTCGAGTCGTCGATCAAGACGGAAATCTCATCAACTTTAGGAACGAGGATATGAGCATAAGACCTCATCTCCGACGAAATGGGAATCGATTTTAAGCGCCGTCATCAAATATATAATAAGCGTGGAATTCATCGTACTCAGCGTATTCTGCCTACAACCATCAGACTGTTAACATCGAGCAATCGCAAGTTCCTCGAAGCATTGGGATATAGAATCTTATGATGGATATCTTCAATGTGACAGACACGCCTATCTTTGACGACAAGATTACCAAAGAAGAGGAGCATGTGTTTCTACCGTATAATTCATCGGCTCTTGGTGCTAATGATGAGATAGGATCCTTGCCAAGCTGAAGATTTATATACATTGCCTAACAAGAGTTTTCTCTACATTGAAGGATCGATTGCTAAAGCTGATGGAAGTGTAACTACTGCAAAACTTAGCAGTAATGCTATTGCATTCATGTTTGAAGAAATTCGACTGGATATGAATTGTTCGACTATAGATAGAACCAGAAATCCTGGTATCTCAACAACGATGCGCAACTATGCAGCTCTCAACTCAATGGAATCAAGACGAATGCTAAATTCCGTATGGGCTTACCCTGGGAATGATGTTGACATTGTGCACCCTGCAAGCGGAATGTTCAATGCTATAGTTCCGCTATCGATGCTCCTGGGATTCGCTGATGATCACAAGGAACTAATCCTGAATAGCAAGTTTGAGCTGGTGCTGATTCGAAGCAAGGACTCTAGAAACTGTATTGTAGCTCCTACTGGAGCAGAAGACGCAGTTGTTAAACTAACACGAATCGAATGGGGAATGCCTGTAATGCGACTTTCTGATAGTGAAAAATTGGAAATAGTTAAGACAGATAGGACCCTACACGTCGCTTTTCGAACAATGTATCTTCATACGCAACCTGCTGTTCCTCAAACAAAATCATTTACATGGAACGTTGCGACAACATCCAAGCCTGAGAAGCCTAGATTTGTTATAGTAGGAGCTCAAACATCCAGAATAAACGATGCAAAAAAGAACTGCTCCCAGTTTCATCATTGTAATATAATTAATCTGAGACTTTATCTCAATAGCGAAAGTTATTCTTGTCATGACATGAATTTGGACTTTGGTAACTCTAAATTCGCTTATTTGTATGAAATGTACTCTAGGTTTCAGAGCTCGTATTACAATAGAGAGAATTACCCCTTATTGCAGAGAAAAGATTTTCAGGCATATGCTCCGTTATTCATTATCGACTGCTCTCACCAATTGGAGGAGACAATCAACGAAGTTGTAAATATTAGACTCGAAATTCAAGCGAGTGTTAATATGCTCCCTCGGGCGTCTTTATATTGTCTGATTATTCATGATAAAGTATTTACCTACAAGCCCTTAACACATGTCATGCAATCTCTGATTTAGTGGTATAATTATAAGGAATTGGATGTGGAAGTTTTGTAAGGTTCTCATTTTCTGAAATAAAAAACATAATTATGAAATTGTATGTTCATGTCTTTTTACTTTTGAGTAATTCCAGTACATACCTTCTCCATTTCGTTGTTCCTACATAGAGTTCATTATTTACACCAGACAAATTGCGTAAATTCCTCTCAATAAAGGAACAGGTTTCTTTGAGACCATTTATGTCTTCGTTTTTAGGAATATCTTGCCATCATTTAGAGCTGTATTGAAAAGGCTAATGCACTCATTTTCCATAGTTGCAACAACATTATATGAGAACACTATATTTTCACTGTATTCTCGATACGCACACTTTTGTCCTTTGGTAAATTTGTCTAATTCTGGGAGGCTTTTGTAGACTATCTCACAGTCTAGCAGTCATATACACAAATGTATTACTGTCACTTACGATAAAAAGCACTGGGATGTCGTAATAAAATCCTACACTCGCCCTATGCACTTTAGAGATTGAGACGTCTTGGAACCCGTTTCGATGTATTAACGCAGTCTCCATTGTTCTCTATACTAGGCTGTTGCTCCGTAATATTCAGCATTCGAGCTTCAAGTACTCTCAGTTTCCTGAGATGAGTTGCAAATGAATTCTTCTCCTTTTAGTGCGTACGTGTTTTCTTTGTGGATCTGAAACATAATTGTTCTCGTTAGAAACAATGCATATACATTCATGTGGGATAGCATACTCAAAGGCCTTCTTAACGTATTAATTCCTTTCTTAATTAAAGTTATGAAATGTTCTACACACCTTGTGTATTTTGGAGTATTCTCGGCTAATCGATTATCATGTCTTTGGTCTCCATTGACATCATCATGTATAATGCAATCGTGACACGGATCTGTAACACAGACGTCCACTTCATCCACATCAGTCCTCTCAAGATCTAGATATCCCGAATTCTGAAAGCATGAAAAATTGATATTTAGTTTTATACTAAATGTGAATTTGCTTGTTTTGCTGCCATATTTTCACGTTGCACTTACTTTTGTTTCATCTGTCTTCGACGACACACACTGCAGTCGAGATTGCATATATAATATGACGTTATTCTGTCATGTTCTGCAGGGTTTGAACATAACAGCACATGAGTGTGTCCATTGCACAACTCAGAATGGTGCTGAGTGTCATGTATGGTTCTGAAGACATCCATTTCATCTGCATCGTCGCCATAAAATTCTGATGTGAGAGGTTCCCTGAAAAAATAATATTTTTCAATTAGTTATTATTATTAATAGATTTTTATGCGAGTCTTTTTTTTTAAAAAAAAATATTCTATGATTACAAACTCTTCCTTTCGTAGACAGGGCAGTTCTCTGTGCAAACATGTCGCGAAGGCATTTGATCGTGATACGATGGATTGGCACACACGATTGTATGCATTAGACCATTGCACGATTCAGTGTGGAAGTAGGCGTAATGGTGGGCTTCTTCCCCACACTCATTCCAGAGTTCGTCCATATCCTCAAATGTTTCACGTCACTTTTCGTGAAACCTTTAAAAGTAGACATAGCTGAATGTTGGCTGTTGTGCTGATGTGTTGCTTATATAGGTACATAGCTAAACCTGTTTTTTCCTTAATAGCGAAATGGTGGGGATGGCGTCCTATCCTGATTTAGCAGTGTGGGGAGACGGGTGCATTCCCACGCTTGTATTGGTAAACGCTGCAGGCTCGAACTTGTCATTGACGTAGATATATTAGAAAGGTAAAGAATGCGACCCTATTCTAAATTCTTAATGTCAAAGATTTTCTAAAGAGCTGGTTGGTATTGGAATGCTGTTATTATTTACATTCTGATTGTTATCGATGGTGGCTACAGGAGGGGAGTGATGATTTATAATGCTATTTCTTTGTTGGTATTCCTTGGACCTCAGTTGTAAGTCTAAAGGAAGGAAGGAAGGGGACATATAGTTAAATTCCGCTTGCACGTCTTTGGTGTCACGTGACCTCTAACATGTCCAAACAGGTAAAGTATGATGCCATCTTCTGATCGTATACCTGGAAATGCCAATTCATTCACCATTAAATTAATTATAGTAAATATTCAAATCGGGCAATGTATAAAGTTGTTATTGTGCGATGATAGGTAACATACAATTACATAATTGGAATCCACATTAAATTTCAATTGGAATTGACCCCTCAAAGTCCCATGTACCTCAATAATTGCCAATGTTTTGTTTTCCGCGATGGTGGGCGTGGTCCGCGGCCTTATTTAACGCATCAATGATTGATAGCTGTCTGATATGCAAATAAATTGCTCTAATTATTATGCAAATTTGGCCCAGGACACACCTTATACTACTTCAGACAAGCAACACGTATGTTCAATTAATTTGTTTATTCCTACAACAAGAACAAATAAATGAGATGAACCAAGTATTTTATATTATTTATTGCTTATTAGATATAGAAAACTTAATAAACGTAAATTTTCAGGCCATTTCCTGAAGATTCATAAAATACATACAATATTTCAAACATATAACCTTAATCTATATCGTCTGTCTTTTTGAGAAAACAAGACGTAACGGAAAATACGCGTTTGCCCTTCTAGTTCTGCCCCTTCTCTTATGCACATCATTAACATGCCGTTTTCCTGGATTCAAGGAACCTTAAAAACAGTATTTTACAAAACTTAATGTGATATTTTTGCTACGATAGTTAAACGGCAAAGTTTTTAACTGTACATTCTATTGACATTTCCCTGGCGTATACGAAGTCAAAAGTAGAGAACATCTTCTTTGGGCAAATTCAACAATTTCTTGTTGAATAAGGTGCAGGGTTAATGATATAGTTTACGCACGCGAGGATAACCTAATACTTTATATTTATTTCCTGCATATAAATAATTAAGTCCATTTGGCACTAAAAATATGCGTCGTCGCCCATTTCCCCGAAAGCTTGTCTGAGTTATGGTTTATAGGAGAGAATCTATCCAGTACACAGCGAGAAAAGTCGTATGAACGTACCTTGCCTCGCGCATCCGCAACGACACTCCACAAACATGCACCGAACAAAGAGCCCGTTTCCCATGACCCTAAAAGTTAGTTAATTGGTTCTTAATATAGTCACATTTACGGTTTTTCATTTGAGTGCGTTCTAGAGACTATTCCCAGAAAATTCAAGCTACAAATTTTGTCATGTAATAAAACTTTAATACAAGGAATTTTAATCAAAACCGTTAAAGTCAGTTTTGAGAAAAAAAAATTTCCAAAGGTTTTCCATGCAAAGGGTAGTTTGAAGTGGGGAGATTTTACTGAAAATCTTCGTGCCGCAGCCTTGGAAGATACTAAACTTAAATACAAGTTTGCTATTTAACCGACGTTTCGCTTTTGAGCTATGCTGCCCCCGCCCCCCTCACACACACACACACACACACACATACACAAAATGACCTATTTCTAAACGTTTTTTATTCACAAATACTGCAAACGTATTTTCGGTGAAATCTTGTTATACACTTTTATAATGAAATACAATATCTTCTCTATCTACTAAGTAGATTGTACATAAGTGCTAGAGAAAGTAAAATATTTGGATCACAAGACAGGTATTTACATCTACATTTTCTGGGAATAGCCTGTGAAGTTCTCTTCAATCGAAGGAGTTTCACAGCAACGAGGATGTCATTGATGTGGCAAACAGCTCTTTTGAGGACCTTGTTAAATCGCACTACAGAGATGGTTTAATTAAATTAGAACGATATGACAAATGTATCAACCTTTCTGGAGATTATGTTGAGAAACAAAGCAAAAAAAAAAAAAATAAATAAATAAATGCTGTTTTCATTGTGACTTATCAGCCGATCCTCGTATACAAAATAAAACAAAAAAGGAATACAGTTAGATAATATGTATATAAGCACAAAATGGAGATAAAAATCACACACAAAATTACTGCCTTATCAGAGAACAAGAGAATTTTTTATATATTTAAAGGGTTTAATATAATATATTGCATCAAAAAGGTGCGCAAAAAAGGAAAGTGAAGCCATATGTGATATAAAAGCCGCCAGACATAATTAATAAAGTGCAAGAATACATATAATAATTTATAAATATAGCGAAAATTGAAAATATCCAAGACCTATGAAATAATTACCTAAACTGATGAAGTGTTTAAATAATAATACTTGGCAAATTAATTATGCAATCTTATGAAGTGTCTAATGTTAAAACTTTAATATAAATGTAATCAAAATGAGTTTATATTGTATCGATGTTATGCCGAAAAGCATGACGCATACAAGGAGATGCTTATTCGGTGTGGAATCACAATTCATTTTGTTGCGCGGTTTTAGTGTTAAAATGTGAAAATTGTATCCTTCATAATCGTAAAAGAATCTGATTTAATTAATGTCTTAAAGAGAAAATAAATTGATGGCTTGAAAAGTGAAAATATTCTCTTATTATTGCTTTAACAATTAGCACTTCCTATCTCCGAGGCCACACGTGAGATCAACTAAGACGGGTTTACAGCTCCCAACTGATGCTTAGCCGGGGCAAATAGTAGAGTGATACTAGCACTATAGTGCACAACGCAATAATTGTCGCAATATAATTAGAAAAAATCTGATGTGTTTCATTCGCATGACTTTCTCTACATCTCTGCAACAAATTATTGTTAAAAAGCTTAGGCTTCTATTTACTTACTTCCCTGTAAGTAGAAGCGAAATAAGGGAGTACCATACGTTAAAGTGATAGTCAAAAGCTGGTTACTATGTGACTGAAGTTCCTTTGTTTGTATGGACACTAGTCGACAAATTCCTCTATGAGAAAAGTATAAGTTTTCAAAGCTGAAACTAAAAACAAAGAATATCTTAAAAACGATCAACTACACGAAAAAAATGTATACACCGTAAATTGTATGTTTTTACATTTTCTGTGCGGGTAACTTTTTGTCCATCTCTTACGGTTTAGCAGTTATGCAAAATTCCGTAAAATTCATCCAGAATAAAGTAGATTTCAGAGGCTATTCCCAGAAAACTCAAGATATACATTTTATTTGTCGTGTAAATATCTTTAATATATGACATTTTAATCAAAATCGTTATAGCCATTTTTGAGAAAATCAAAATTTTCGAAGAAAGTTCCATGTAAAGGGTAGTTGGGGTGGGGGGATTTTCTTGAAAATCTTCGCGTCGCAACCTTGGAAGATACCAAGCCTAAATACCAAGTTTGGTTTTTAACGATTTTTTCGTTTTTGAGCTATGCTGCCCACAGACACAGATAGACAGACTGAGACAGATAGACAGATACACGGACATGTTTCTAAAAATGCCTTTTTTTTGGATTCAGGGGGTCTCAAAACATATATTTCCGGTGAAATCTCGTTATCGAATTTTTGGGTGCACTACAAAACCTTCTCTATACACTATGTACATAGTACGTGTAGAGAAAGTAAAAATAATCATTAATAAAGTGTCGAACCAACATAATTCTTACAATATATAATAAACCTAAAACGTTCATAAAAATTAACGTCAAAGAGATCGGGGTGTTCTCAGTAAACATATAAAATAAGGAGAATGTGTTTATAACGCCAATTGGATGGCGATTAAAATCTGATGTGTTCCATTCACATGAGCTTCACTACCTCCATGTAACAAATTATTCTTAAAAAGCTTACCTATTCTTCTATCTACTTAATGCTAATCATAAACATTAGCAGAAATGGTATTTTACTTAGTTTCTTACAAGCAGATGGAAAATAAGGGAATGCACGTTAATAGGCTAAAGCGATAGTCAAACGTTTTAAAAGCTGGTTGCTATGTAATTGAAATCCGGTTCTTTTTCATGTTCAGGACTTCACAAATTCCCGTATGACAAAATTTGTAAGCATTTTTAAAATTGATACAAATAACAAGGAATATCTCCGAAATGTCCACAAAAAATTGAATACCATATTCTGTTTTAACAAGAGCTACATTTTTTGTGCAGAAAGTTTTAGTCTATCTCTTACGGTTTATCAGTTACGCAAAAGCCATTCAGAATGGAGAGGGCTTCAGAAGCTATTCACAGAAAATTCAAGATGTACTTTTAGTTGTCATATAATATCTTTAACATTCAATATTTTATCAAAATTCTTAGATGATTTTTGAAAAAAAAATACAAATTTCTAAATGTTTTACGTATAAAGTAGATACAGGGGATCCTAAAGCATATATTTCCAGTGAAGCCTCGGTTTCAATTTTTGGGTGGAATGCAATATCTTTTCTACCTATGTTTCATGTATTAATCGCCCTCCGTTGTGTAATTGTTACCATGCTAACTTTATATACCCAAGGTTGGGGGTTCAAACCCGGCCGAGGACGACGGATTTTTTTTTCGGGCTTAAAGTCCCTAGCATGGCTTCCTTCGGAATGGAAGTAAATCTTTTCGTCCCGTGTCGTAGATTTAAGACATGTAAAAGAACCTTAAGCCTGATAAAGAGGCCTCTATACAAAATGAAGCTGTCTTTCATGCACAGTATAGAATAGGTCGCTGAGAACTATAGCAGTTAAAAAGCGTCCATAAATAAAACTCAATTTCCATTTGTACCATGTACTAAGTAAAACACTTACTGCAGAGAACAAATTACAATTTTTTTACGAAATATATATATATATATATATATATTGCCCGAACGTTCAAAATTGGTTGAGTTGGCAATTTGTTGCTATCGATAGTATTGGTTTATGCAATCATAAATGAGCTGCAAATATTGAATCAATATGGTGCGTTTTTACATTGTCTAGTTGTGAGTGTAGTTAGATAACATAGAGCATAAAAAAACCGAATTAAATCCGCAGGGAAATGTTGGGGTAGAGTATTCTGCTGATTGCCAGGACCACAGCAATTTGTTGTAAATCCTTGAAAGTGACCGATTAAGTGTTACTAAAGAAGGCTTTCCGAATTATCAGTGAATTCACATTCCCAATGTTACAGGCAAGGAGGCAGCAATTCGAAATGATCGAAACAATAAGGCACGCTGTGCGACAGATTGCGATTTCGTAAAATCAGAGCGTGCCCAACTGAAGACTTGTCTCTTACAGTAACAATTTTGTTCCATTCAAACTAAAATGGCACCAATATGTTGTTTACTCAGAATTCACCTAGTTAAGCAGTCAGTATTTGAGGCAGATTTTTAATGTTTTGCGCCATTTATTGCATGTTTGGGCATATAGAATGGAAATAAAAGTAATGCAATATTCGAAGTGAGAAACCGACTTCATTAACACCAACTGCTTTAATTTTCTTATCCTATATATTATTAATTACGTCTGAGCAACATTGATCCACACGAGGTGAGTATTTTTCTTAAAAAAGCACACATACACCACATGCACACCGATACCCAACTGTGCTGCAGATATAGCTTGTAGATTATGCCTTTAATACATGCAAGCATATTTGCTTTTCTTTAATTTCAATCCGCCAGTTTTTACTTTCTCTATACGCACTATGTACATAGTGTATAAAGTATTGCACTCCACTCAAAAATTCGATACCGAGATTTCACCGGAAATATATGTTTTAGGGTCCCCAATATTCAAAAAAAGCATTTACACAAAAAGGTCCGTGTGTGTGTGTGTGTGTGTGTGTGTGTCCGTGTGTCTGTGAACACGATAACTCAAAAACGAAAAGTCGGTAAAATACCAAACTTGGTATTTAAGTTTAGTATCTTCCAGGGATACGACACGAAGATTTTGAGAAAAATCCCCCCACCCCCAACTACCCTTTACATGGAACTTTTTTCGAAAATTTTGATTTTCTCAAAAATGGCTGTAACGATTTTGATTAAAATTTCGCATATTAAACATATTCACCTGACTAATAAAATGTATATCTTGAATTTTCTGGGAATAGCCTCTGAAGAGTAGTTTATTCTGAATGAATTTTACTAAATTTTGAATAACTGCTAAACCGTAAGAGATGAACAAAAACTTACTCAAAAAATGTAGAGCACATTAAAACACACAATTTATGTTATATACATTTTTTTTCGTGGAGTTCGTCGTTTTTGTGACATTCCTTATTTTTGGTTTCTGCTATGAAAAACGTATACTTTTCTCATACAAGAACTTGTCAACTCCTATCCATATAGACAAAGGAACTTCATTGACATAGCAACCAGCTTTTGACTATCACTTTAACCTACAGTTGTCCCTTATTTCGCTCCTACTTACAAGGAAGCGAGTAATTAGACTATTTCTGCTATTTTTTCTGATTAGCATAAAGTAAATAAAAGTATAAGCTTTTTAAGAATTATTTGTTGCAGGGATATGGAGAAAGTCATGTGAATGGTACACATCAGATTTTTCGTTATGCGCTAAATGTTTCGATTAGCTAGTTCAATTTCAGACTGAGAAAATTGTTACGACTCGAGAAATTTCAGGTGATACACGGGTGAGGTAATTCAAAATGGGTAAGTACTCGCTCAGGGCGGAAATGTAGCGCTGGGGAAGTTAGTGCCGGTTTCGGTGGCAAAACAACTCCAGGAATGTTCCTACCCATGCATACATACACCTTTTCTCGTATTCCATTCCATGGGCCTACGGCTCAGTCTATACGTACCTCGGCAGATTACAAACCTAGCTGGTGGACAAGTTGTTCCCTGTCAAACAATTTATCGATACCACGAATTGCGTAGAGACGTTCTGTATCGCATATCGAGGCTTCACCTTAAATATACTATGTGTTGAGGCGTCAGTGTTATGTTAATCTAGATTCATCACAAACACTGATTTCGAGACTTCCGTGAGTGTAACCTCACTTATACTAGAGGTTCGTTCACCGCCACGAGAGAAAATAATAATAATAATAATAACAATAATAATACATAAAAATTAATAACAATAATAATAAATGCATGAAATAAACAAAATATGGCATTTGTTACAATGCTGTCGATTGCCAAGATCATATGAGCACCGCCGGTATATCGGAATTTCCTAGAGATCTTTCACTGAACTATAAATCTATGGCATGGGATGTCGCTTTTAAGCACACCTAAAAATTTAACCCGTGACCTTGGAATCAGAAAGACAGAATATAACCAACTTCCGAATCTCCCTGGGACGCTACAATCTACGGAAGTGATAGTGGTTTTAGTGTACATTTAAGATACATAATAATAATAATAATAATAATAATAATAATAATAATAATAATAATAATAATAAGCATAATTTTAAACATTACGGTGAGAGTACAGGTAAATAGTACCTCTTAAGCACTGTTACATTACTTATTATCACCTGCTATGAGAAAGAGGGTCAAATTATCTACCCCCTGGAATGGCTGGGGCCTTCACCTAAAAGTGATTCCTTGCGCAAAGTTAGTCATAATAAAATTAAGTATCCCTCCGCAGTGATAAAAGGAGTGCCATTCTTTCCTAGACAGTTATCTAATGTTCACTCCTCTGAGAGGAATTTCATGGTGGTACGTTTCATGCCACGTAGAATGATGAAGGTGGAACAGGACAATTACTCTGGGTGGGGCAGCCATATACTCACTGCACTACAATCAATAAACTCCAATGTTGTTACACGACCAGGTATCTAGTTCTTCACACTATTTTCTCGCGCCGACCTCAACAGCAACAGGTAAATATTGCATTTTGGTATTCGCGCCAGACAACGAATAACTCTTTGCTATCTAGTCAGAATACCTATGTGCACGTTATCTGAAGCATTAAGGCATGGAAATTCGATTCTATTTCAACTTTTAAACATTTCAAATATTTTAAATGCAGGAATGTTTCCATTGCATGTTTCATTTTGCGGAGGCACAATTTAACGTTCCCAAAGGAGATTTGACAGACAAAACCAATTATCAGAAATTTCAACATACCTACTTCAGAGATTAAAGTGGTATTATTATTATTATTATTATTATTATTATTATTATTATTATTTCACCATTAATGGTTAATAATTTTTCATATTTCAATTAAAATAATATTTGCTATACAAGTGAAAATGTTTATAGAGGAATAGACAGTATCATAAGGTAATACCCAGGGCATAATAATACGCCCAGCAAAACTCGTATTTTAATGCAATTTTTGAAAAGAGAAAAATATAAAGCTAGTAAGAGATACTGAAAGAATATATTTGTAACGTCCAATAAAGCCAACGCATTGTTGAGATTAAAAATACAAACAATGTAATATGATCCATTCACATAAAATGATCTGTGCTGCAAAGAAACTTTACTCAAATGTTTTAAAACTTCTATATGCGATTTTCACTGCAATTCGTTTCTTTGCTTGGCCAGGAGTATGAAAAAAGAAAAAACGGACATTTCCTGTCTGAGAAAAATAAAATTATTTCTAATTTGAAACCAATAAAAAGGAAAAATCTGATGTGTACCATTCACATGACTTTCTCCATATCCCTGCAACAAATAATTCTTAAAAAGCTTATACTTCTATTTACTTTATGCTAATCAGAAAAAAATAGCAGAAATAGTCCAATTACTCGCTTCCTTGTAAGTAGAAGCGAAATAAGAGACAACCGTAGGTTAAAGTGTTAGTCAAAAGCTGGTTGCTATGTCAATGAAGTTCCTTTGTTTATATGGATAGGAGTTGACAAGTTCCTGTATGAGAAAACCAAAATAAGGAATGTCACAAAAACGACGAACTCCACGAAAAAAATGTATATAACATAAATTGTGTGTTTTAAAGTGCTCTACATTTTTTGTGTAGTAAGCTTTTGTCCATCTCTTACGGTTTAGTAGTCATTCAAAATTTAGTAAAATTCATCCAGAATGAACTACTCTTCAGAGGCTATTCACAGAAAATTCAAGATATATATTTCATTTGTCAGGTATATATGTTTAATATCCAAAATTTTAATCAAAATCGTTAGTCATTTTTGAGAAAATCAAAATTTTCGAAAAAAGTCCATGTAAAGGGTAGTTGGGAGTGGGGAGATTTTTCTCTAAATCTTCGTGTCGCATCCCTGGAAGATACTAAACTTAAATACCAAGTTTGGTATTTTACCAACTTTTCGTTTTTGAGTTATCGTGTTCACAGACACACGGACACGGACACGGACACACGGACCTTTATGTGAAAATGCTTTTTTTGGATATTGGGGACCCTAAAACTTATATTTCCGGTGAAATCTCGGTATCGAATTTTTGGTGGAGTGCAATACTTTCTCTATACACTATGTACATAGTGCGTATGGAGAAAGTAAAAAACAGACACTTCCTGTCTGAGAAAAATAAAATTATTTCATATTTGAAACCAATAAAAAGGAAAAATCTGATGTGTACATTCACATGACTTTCTCCATATTCCTGCAACAAATAATTCTTAAAAAGCTTATACTTCTATTTACTTTATGCTAATCAGAAAAAAATAGCAGAAATAGTCTAATTACTCGCTTCCTTGTAAGTAGAAGCGAAATAAGGGACAACCGTAGGTTAAAGTGATAGTCAAAAGCTGGTTGCTATGTCAATGAAGTTCCTTTGTTTATATGGATAGGAGTTGACAAGTTCCTGTATGAAAAAGTATACGTTTTTCATAGCAGAAACCAAAAATAAGGAATGTCACAAAAACGACGAACTCCACGAAAAATATGTATATAACATAAATTGTGTGTTTTAATGTGCTCTACATTTTTTGTATAGTAAGTTTTTGTCCATCTCTTACGGTTTAGCAGTTATTCAAAATTTAGTAAAATTCATCCAGAATAAACTACTCTTCAGAGGCTATTCCCAGAAAATTCAAGATATACATTTTATTTGTCAGGTAAATATGTTTAATATACGAAATTTTAATCAAAATCGTTACAGCCATTTTTAAGAAAATCAAAATTTTCGAAAAAAGTTCCATGTAAAGGGTAGTTGGGGGTGGGGGGATTTTTCTCAAAATCTTCGTGTCGTATCCGTGGAAGATACTAAACTTAAATACCAAGTTTGGTATTTTACCGACTTTTCGTTTTTGAGTTATCGTGTTCTCAGACACATGGACACACACACACACACACACACACACACGTACCTTTTTGTGAAAATGCTTTTTTTGAATATTGGGGACCCTAAAACATATATTTCCGGTGAAATCTCGGTATCGAATTTTTGAGTGGAGTGCAATACTTTATACACTATGTACATAGTGCGTATGGAGAAAGTAATAATCTGAAATGGTTATCTCCAAACAAAAAACGTAAGGGACACAAATGGGTGTTTTGACGAAATCTACATTTTTTGTGTAGGTAATAAGTTTCTGTCTATCTCTTACGATTTACCAGTAATGGATAAAAGATATCCAGAATTATGAGGTCTTCAGAGGCTATTCCCCGGAAATTCAAGATTATACATTTGGTTTGTAATAAAATATACTGAACATTGATATTTTCATCAAAATGGTTGGCCATTTTTAGAAAATCAAAAATTTCCATGAAAAGTGTAGTGGGGTGAGGGGATTTTTCTGACGATCTCCATGTAGCATACTTGGAAGATATTGAACTTAAATACCAAGTTTTGTATTTAACGACTTTTCGTTTTTGGCTTATCGTGTCGACACACACACGCCCGCATGGGCGTTTTTATAAAACAGTTTTTTTTTTTTTTTTTTTTTTTTTTTTTGTATTCTGCAGCGTGCTCTTCTGTTAGCTTGAATTTCACTACCAAAGCTGCCTTTAATCTCCTATAGCTTTAAAGCAAATTCTACTGTCTAAAGCAAGCTCTTATCCTTCCTCAATGTCCCTCGGGAAAGGTGTTCTTAATTCTAAATGCAAGGAAAACGGAAAAGAATTGGCCTGAATCTTTAAGCGAGAAAGCCTAAGTGCATTTACTACGTAAGCTAGATACAAAAAATAAGTGACAACTCTTAATATATTTTCTGAATAAAAAACAATACATAAAACATCCAAAAGTCTGAATGTATAAGATTCAAAATGTAAATTGCTAATACTTGAGATATAATCGTGTCTACGAATTAAAGAAAATTAATATTACAATCTGAACAAATTATGAAATTAAATTTTTGGTGATTATTAAAAGCCATGTTAGAAAATGAATGTATAAATTTATAATTGAATGGGAAATACTCACAAATGAATTTAAAACAACTATCAAAATACAATTAAATTTTGGTGATAAAAATGAGACTAACAGAAATTTCCACTCATACGCACTAGAGAGCAAAATAGCATACAATAGAGCTGTATGTAAATATACAGTAAAATGTAATATAAACATTAATAAAGCATTTTGACATAAATACGAAAACTGAGTCTTGCAATCCTGACACCAAACTAAGGCTTTTAACTATAGGAGCAAACGTGGCTTAGTCACGCAGCTCAGTCGTATAGACAATAAAAGCTTCTGAACTAGCACCACGAAACAACCTTTATATATACACACTTAAATATAATATTTTTGTATTTACATATATAAAAGTGTAACAGTTCCTTGCGGAAATATAAATGCTACTATAGTTTTGTACTGCCTTATTTAAGGAAATTACAAATTTTCACACTAAAATAAACATACATATGACACCTGAATCTGGATACAATAGAAAAAACCTCATTTGAAATGTTTAGGCATTGTATAAGAAAATTTAGCATCGAATGATTTTACGGCTGCATGCTCTCATGAGAGGTATCGTCAAAAACGATAGCAAATCGAAAATATAACACAAAAATCTTTCCTATGGTGCAGACATCAGTCCCCTGGAATATTTAGTGATGTGTCTCCATCAGCAGGTGAACTTTTCTCTTTCGTAGTTTATTATTATTATTATTATTATTATTATTATTATAAATACAGTTCCGGACTCTGGTCGGGACTCCGGCGCTGTATACCCTACTTTTTATTTACCTAATTTGTTTACTTTGATTACAGTATGATTACTGAATTTCTGTTTTACTGTTTACACACACATACACAGACATATAACATAAGCGAGACGCTTTGGCGAGCGCGGCCATTGAGACCGGCTAGTTTCAGTTACAGAGCACCGAACACGCCTAGCCACGTAACATTGTAGACGTAGCAAAGCGGTGGAGGGGAAACACCTGCACAGTCAAGCCACGACCGACTGCCGTTTAACAAGTGCTGATCAAAATGCGGCACAATAAAGCGCTCCTTAATATGTGCATTTCCGATGAAATCTCGTTATCGAATGTTTGGATGGAATACAACAGCTACTGTATCTAGTATGCACATTTTACATACTTGTACAGAGAAAGTAAAAGAGGAAGCCACTGAATCACTCGTCTCGGAACTGGAAGAAAGAAATAATATTGTAATTACGTGTTCGCGAAAAATTATAATCTTGAGATAGCTGTCGAGTTAGAAGCATAGATTATAACAAAATAATTATTAAACATTAGAGAGTGATGTATTTTCATAAGAAGACGAACGTTAATATAATATTAATTACATTAAATTACACGAATTTTCCACTTTTTTACATTCTAGCTGCATGCGCGCATAAGCTCTATGATCAAGAAAATATTGTAACAAAAACTCTCCTTTATTACACAAACAACAACACTTTAGTTCTTCCACTGATTACAATAAAATCTGTTTACAAATAAACGTCTTTATTCGATGCTCCAGCAACAATTCTGTTGCACGATTTCCTTCGACGTTCACTGTTCGTTACGAATTCCCCGTTGAAAGTGACAACTGCTACACGCTATGGATTCCCAGTTGAAGCTTAACTTTCTGCGGGCTCGTTCTCTTCTTTTATACCTATCAATACCGTGACAGGAAACTTCCAGAAGCAGTCGTACGTACACACCATCGACGGCACAAGTGTCCACTTACGCAGATGTAACACTGCACGGCAACAATCAGCTATGACTTCCGAAGCAAGTCGCTTACACCATGCGGCAACAATGTTTTAAATAATACAACGAAAATAACTTGTTTTATTAACATGCATAGTATCTCGCAACCTAATTAAGGAAGAACATTTTTCTTAAGAATTCCGACCCTCTCAGTTGAAAGTTTATCATTAGCTGGTATCTAAACTAATATTAAGATCAATAAATATGTAAAAATAAATATGCACTAAAATATAAATAGTAAAAGTCTATATTTGGATACCACTGAATGTTAGATACCTCATTACCTTGGACGTAATTTGCTAGAACCGGACAAATTTCTGTATTTTTGCATGTTCAGTACATCCTGAAACTTGGACACCCCCTATAATTCTATCTTGGACAATTCTTTAAGATTTCTGCTATTTATGTATCTGTTAAGACTTAAACTGTATGCAACCATATGTGCCTTATAAGAACATTTTCCTCAATATAATGAGAACTACAACTGTGAACCTGTTTCTATATTCCTGGAATTACATATTTGCTTCTGTTGTAGCTGTAATGTGTCTAATTGGAGTAAGGTACATTAATAGCCATTATTGTGCCCTTGTAGCCATTAGCACAAGTTAATTAGACTGGTTTTTCTTTTCAATTGTGAGTAAGTATTTTTAATTCCTGAAAATTGTACCCATTTTCACTTTCTTTACACGTAATAGGTATATACATAGTGATTAGAAAGACCGCGCCGTGACCGAGCGGTTAGACCATTCGCCTCTCACCTTGGGTTCGATTCCCAACGACTGTATGTGAGATTTGTGGTGGACAAAGCGGCGCAGGGGCGGGTTTTCTCCGGGTCCTCCGGTTTTCCCCGCCATCGCATTCCACCGGTGTTCCATCTTCACTCATGTATCACCAGTGTGCCTGCGGTGCCACAAGTTGTAAACGCGGGCGTTAACCACTACAAAAAACTCTTTAGCCATGTATATTCCCTTATTTCCCTTCTACTTACAAGGCAGCAAATAAAACTACATTTTTCTGTTATAGTTTATCTGCATTAGCATGAATTAGATAGAAGAATGGCCTTTTTAAGAATAATTTGTTACATAGATGTTAATGAAACACATCAGATTTTTTTTTTTTTTTTTTCCCCGTGGTCCAAGTTGAGCATTCGGTGCAAAAACATAAAACTGAAGAAATATCTTCAGAGAGATATGATGGATTTCGATGTCTTAAAATCCATCTACCCACGAGTGTAATAAGGAACTGGAAAATGCATGTGCATATGGTCAGCCACAAATAATTGCAAATTTTATTTGGGCTTGAACGCGATATTGAGAAACAGTGGGCGTTGACAAAACAAAAAATCTGATGTGTTACACTCACATGACTTTCTCTAGCTGTTCTACAATCTTCATACATAAGATTCTTTTTTTTCTGCACCTTGCTAATCGTGGTACTCATTAGCACAATGTTCTTATTATTTAGTTCCGTATAAGTAGGAAGAAAATAAGGGAATACACTAGGCTAAACCAATAGTCAAATGTTTTAAAAGCTGTCGTTATGCGATTGTCATCACAAATCGCTTCTTTTCTTGGCCAGGAGTAGAACAAAAGAAAAACGGACACTCCCGTCTGAGAAAAGTATAAGTACTTCACAACTGCAAACCTCGAAAACAGTAAGCTCCACGAGAAAAATGTATATGGCATAACTTGTGTTTTTCAATAAGACCTACATTTTTTGTATAGTAAGTTTTTGTCTATCTCTTACGGTTTACTAGTTATGGCAAATTAAGCAAAATTCATCCAGAATAAACAGGTCTTCAGAAGCTATTCCCAGAAAATCCAAGATATACATTTTATTTGTTAGGTAAACATCTCTAATATATGATATTTTAATCAAAATCGTTACAGCCATTTTTAAGAAAATAACATTTTCGAAAAAAGTTCCATGTAAAGGGTAGTTTGGGGTGCGGGGATTTTTCTCAAAATCTTCGTGTCGCATCCCTGGAAGATACTAAACTTAAATACTAAGTTTGGTATTTTAGCTACTTTTCATTTTTGAGTTATCGTGTTCACGGACACACACACGGACCTTTTTCTGGAAATTCTTTTTTTGGATACAGGGGGTCCTAAAACATGTACTTCCGGTGAAATCTCGGTATCGAATTTTTGGGTGGAATACAATACTTCTCTATCCTTATGTACATTGTACCTATGGGGCTGGAGAAAGTAAAAAAAAAAAAAAAATGTTAAAAATGATCAACTTCACGAAAAAAATGTATATAACATAAATTGCGTGTTTTAGCGTGCTCTACATTTTTTGTATGACAAGTTTTTGTCCATCTCTTACGGTTTAGCAGTTATGCAAAATTCCATAAAATTCATCCAGAATAAAGTAGTCTTCAGAGGCTGTTCCCAGAAAATTCAAAATATAAATTTTATTTCTGAGGCAAATATCTTTAATGCACGAAATTTTAATCAAAATCGTTAGTCATTTTTGAGAAAATGAAAATTTTCGAAAAAAGTTCCATGTAACGGGTAGTTTGTGGTGGGGGGATTTTTCTCAAAATATTCGTGTCGCATTCCTGGAAAATATTAAACTTAAATACCAAGTTTGGTATTTTCCCGACTTTTCGTTTTTGAGTTATCGTGTCCACAGACACACAGACACACACACACACACACACACATACACACACACGGGCCTTTTTCTGAAAATACTTTTTTTGGATACAGGAGACCCTAAAACATATATTTCCGGTGAAACCTCGGTATCGAATTTTTTAGTGGAGTGCAATACCTTCTCTATACACTATGTACATAGTACGTATAGAGAAAGTAAAAACCCGTTTAATACGAGCTTGGTATTTAAGTTTAATGTCTTACAACATGCGACACAAGATTTCTAGGAAAATCCCCCCACCCCAAACCAGATAAGTTCGATAAGTTTAGATAAGTCCGAAAATGTTTATTTTTATGTAAATTGTTCTAACAATTTTGAATGAAATACCGTACTTTAAAGATATTTACATGACTAATAAAATGTACATATTGAATTCTCTAGGAATAACCTCACAAGACTATATTCTGTGTGACTTTTACATAACTGGAAACCATAAGAGATAGACAAAAACTTGCAACACAAAAAATGTAGATTTCATTAAACCACACAATTTATGTCATATTTGTGGGGCGGGGGAGATATGACCGTTTCCAAGATAATCCTTTTTGGTTTCTGTTTTAAAATACACTTTTTTCATACCGAAATTTGTGAAGTCCTGGCCATACAAAGAAACTTAATTTCAATTACATACCAAGCAACCTTTAGAAGCTTTGACTATTGCGTTAGCCTAGAGTATTCCGTTATTTCCTTTCTGCTTATAAGGAAGCCAGTAATAAGACAATTTCTGTCAATGTTTATCTCGATTAGCATAAATTACATAGAGGATTAAGCCTTTTAACAATTGTTTGTTACAGAGATGTAGAGTAAGTTTGCAACATATCAGATTTTTATTGAAGCATAAGTGTCCAAGCTAAGAAGGCTTTAGTGTATATAAATTCGCAAATGATATAAACTATGGGTAGCCAAAGAATACCAACCATGATAAAGTTTCCAGTCAGAGATTAGAGATGCCCTAGAGTGTGTTGGCTAATCCATGTAGTGAAGAAGAAATTTGAGTCGCACCGCGAGATAAAAAGTCAATAAATCGTATAAAATAATTACAACACTTACTCGAATACAAATTATTTTTGCTTCAATTAACGGCAAATAGTAAAACAAGATAAGTTGTGTACCCACTTGTCTTCGTTGGTCTGTAACCTATGCCCTTAAATGAGACAAACAACCAGATACACGTAACACCACCACCACTAACAACAACAACAATACTAATAACAATATGTAATAATGATAGTGAAGTCGAACATTCACTTGACTTTCTCTACCCCTCTTACGCAAATTTGTCTTTTCAAGAGCTTAATTCCAGCCACTTCATATTAATCGACTAAAAAGTATTAGCAGAAAGGCTTTAGTACAACCGGAATGACAATAGATACTGGAATGGGTAGGCTTAAACGATAGTAAAGTCATTGGTAAGATGGCTTTGAAATTCCGTTCTCTATGCATGGTTAAGAGAAGAAAAGTAATTAACGATTTATCATTTGAGAAGGGTATATGTATTGAAAAATTTAAGCGAATAATGAGGAATCGCTCGGAAATAGTTAACTTAAAATATATTTTACTTAAATGTTCACTTTAAGGAGATTTACAGTTTTCACAATAAGATTTTGTCTATCTCTTACGGTTACCAGTTATGTATTAATCTTCAGAGTGAAGATTATTTCCGAGGCTATTCCCAGAAAAATTCAAGATCGACAATTTATTTGCCATGAATGTAATCTTAAACATGAGGTATTTTAATCGAAATTGTTGCACCCAGTTTGAAAATAATCTGATGTGCTCCACTCTCACGACTTTCTCTGGTAGTTCCGCTAAAAACCTTTTCTTACAAAACATTATTTTATCTACATCATTCTAATCGAGATAAACATTAGCAGAATTGGTATTATTACTTGTTTGTAGATAAGCATGTAGAAGGTAATATGGAAATACACGAGGTTATAGCCATAGTTAAATCCTTTAAAAGCAGGTCGCTATATGAAACGATTTAAATGTCGGTTCTCTTTGCTTGCCAGGAGTAAATAAAAGAGACAAGAAAGGAAAGACCCCCTCCCGTTTGAAAAAAATTTAACTAGCTTAAAATTGAAACTAACAACACTGAATATCTCGGGAGCGGTTAACTCTAAAAAATAGAGGATATATCACTTAAATAAGTGTGTCCTTTAACGATATGTACATTTTTTGAGTAGTAAGCTTTTGTCTATCACTTACTGTTTGCCAGTTATATAAAAGTTACACAAAAGTCATTAGAAATAACAGGTCTTCTGGGACTATTCTCAGAAAACTATAAAGATAATACATTTCGTTTGTCATAAAAATGACTCAAAGGCGTGGCATTTTAATAAACATCGTTAGAGACATTTTTGAGAAAATATTACTTTTCGAATAATATTCCATGTAAAGGGTAGTTGTGGCGGCGCGATTTTCCTGCAAAATCTTCGTATCGCATCTTTGGAAGGAACCGAATTTAAATACTAAGTTTGGTATTTTACCGATTTTTCATTTTTGAAATATGCATCCCAATACTGAGCCCGTATTTAATGTGTTAGAATAAAAGACTCAAATAAATAAACAAATTTAATAAATAAATAAATAAATTCTATAATTTAAAACTAAAATCAATAATAATATTAATGAACAAACGAATGTAAAAGAAGTTGAAAACTTATTCCTAGTTGATGGTTATCACTCCAGAACTGAGGAGCAGATACATCTCCAGCATGGTATCTAAATCAGTTTCTAGAAACAATGCACTATTCCTGGTTTTGAAAGTGTTGTCGGTAGTTTCTCCAGCACTATTTACTTTATAACTTTCGAGGGCATTTTAAGTTTTGAGCGTAATTCTCGACTATTAGACCGAAATTACCAGGAATATTAATGCTTTTAGCACATGCAGTTACGATTCTAAGTACTTCTTAGTCTAGAGGACCCACTTCGATCCCCGACTCTAATGGACCTTAATTCCAAGGTGAATAACTCTTATGAGGAATGGACTAGAAGAGAGCGAATAAAGCGGAAGCGGTTGCCACTCCCTCCGTTCTTGAATATTGATACAAATAAAAAAGATAGCATTAGGGACTTAGTTCGAGTCTATAAAGGGTCCGATTTTATAACTTTTAAACTAAGAGTGTTAAATGACTTAAATAAATCTGTACGTTACGGGCAAATATTTGGATATCAAACTGTTTAATAAATTTATAAAAAGAACAAGGGTTCGATTCCCGTCCTTTCATGACAGACCTTTTTAGGATTTCATGTGCACTGCAACTTTTAAAGCTGAATAACCCCTGGAACGCGTATATAAATGTATTAATATGCTGAATTAGCTATATACAACAACCTAATCCTCACGATCTAGACTTCGAATACCGAAAACTTGGAGAAAATACAACTAAATTAATTAATACTTTTACTGATAGGGAATGTGTTTATAATGCTGCCCTGTGGCTATATAGGAAATCAGCAACTTAAAAATCAGTGACAATATGACGAAAACCGGATTTTTAGGGGAAGGGAGATGTACCAACCTATTGGATAACGTTTATGTGGAAACAACAGGGAAATGAACCAGAGGCTTTCAACTTCACTTGTAAAACACTACCAAAAATGAAAATGTATAGATTTATCTGTATAAAAGTATATAAACGCTAAAAAATATATTAAAATATAGAAAAACAAGTGACTGACATAATTTAACGTCTTAAAGGATCTAAAATATGGGGGTCTTTTTCTTGGGTGGAGAGTGAATACAGTTGGTCTAGCTGCTTTCCTTCTATCGTGGGTAGTGGATGGTATGGAAGGAGAGCATGTCTGAACATGATGATTCAAGAATAGGCATGATGAAAACATGGTTTTTAGGAGATGTTGTTAAATAGTGACGTATGAGGTTGGGAAGAACATGCAGGGGGAGGGGTTAAAACATGAAAACCGGTTTTAGGGAGGGGAAGGTAGATGCACTAACCTGTCGGAAGGTTTTCATGAGGAACAAAAACGGGAAATGAATATTGAACTTAAGCTTGTACAACTGTACAAACTTAATCCTCGATTAATCTGATAATTCATGGATTTATGCAGATAAAAGTATATAAAAACTAAAACATTTATTGAAACATGCAAAAACACATGCGTCACACATATAATTTAAATTCTTAAAGGTTCTAAAATATGAGGACTAACTCGAGCAGAAAACAGAAAAGCTATGGTAATGGCATGGCTAAAGTCACGTGACCTTCTAATCAGGCCGTGCCGTTGGCATAAATACGAGGGCTCTCTATGTCAAGATGGCCAAGAAGAGACTGCGCAGACACGCCGCTGCTAAGGCAGCACCCGTCGCCTCTTCCTCGGCAGCCGCCGAGGAGGCAGCTTCTCCGTTGCTACCGGTCCCGGCAAGCCCTGCTTCGCCGCCGGCCGCCACCACACCCTCGCCGCAACTGCGGCCGCCGCCGCCCCGGTTTAGTGCAGTGGTACGGGGGGTCCCTAGGGACCTTTCCACCAGGCACCTTCTCGCCGCAGCGAAATCTAAGTGGCCTTTTGAGGGCCACAAGGATAATTTGCAACCAGGGATCTACACCACTTGTGAGGCTGGAGCTTCAGGATCGTTGGGACCTCGACGCTGCCTTGGCGTCAGGGTTGCCCTTATTAGGGCAACTCCTGGTCGTCGAGGCCAGCAAGATGGAACGTCACCGGCCCTGCCGTCGCTGTTGTGCCTTCGGGCATACAGCCGACACCTGCTCCTCGTCGCCGCGGTGCCACTACTGTGGCTCCGCCAACACCACCGCCGAGTTCACTGAGCACAATCTACGCCATCGCCGCCGGTTCTGTGCCACCTGCCGTGGCACAGGACATTTCACAGGGCAAGCGCAGTGCCCTCTCTACCCAAGGAGCACCACTTCATCACCACCTCCTGCGCGCCGCACCACTCCACCGCAGACATCAACCACCGAGGCCTCACCACCTGCACTCTCAACAGACGCAGCGACGCGAGAAGCCATTCAGGACCTCCACGCGGAGATCCTGAACGTCGGCGCTCGACTAGCTGCTCTGGAAGAGACATGCAGCCTCCTCACACAGAAGCTGCAGGAACTGCAAGCTTCCAACGCCGTAGCAGCCACCAGCCAGCAGACTACAGCCGCCGACCTGTCCACCAGGATCGACGCCCAACAAGCTGCCAACACCGCCGCCATCTCCACTCTACAGGCCTCCACCGCTGGGCTGTCCAACCGGATAGCCAGCGTCCAAAATTATCAGCAGCAGGTAGCTGAAGGACCATTCCCTCAGCAGCCTAAGACAGCGCAGCAATTGCTCAGAGAATACCAGTCAGAACAAGGGTACACCCGGAAGAATCACCTTAAACTTAACAAACATCACCACTAACTACCCATCACTTACACCAATTACTTCTCCAGCGGGGCACTCAGGGCGTAAGTCATGTGTGTCCACTGGCTAATATCTCCATCACTCGCTGTTACTGCCACTGGCAGGCAGCATTCAGTATCACCAAAAATACGCAGGTGCTTAATGCGGTACTGCAACAGAGAGGCATGGGCCTCCTACTTCCGGTGGGGTTTTTTTGTGAGTAGTGCCACCCTGGTTCGAGTCCAGGGTGGGGAGTCTCACACTCCCAGGCTTGCCTGGGGTTAGGGCGTTAGTTGCCTTTTCCCCCATCATCAATAAAAAAAAAAAAAAAGAACGACGCAGTGCACTGGGCAGGATCTCCTCCGCCGCCGCCGCCGGTTCTGTGCCACCTGCCGTGGCACCGGACACTTCACTGGCCAGGCCCAGTGTCCCCTTTACCCGAGGGACGGGCGCACCACTCCGCCGCCAGTACGATCACCGCAGATCCAACACTCATACGCCACACCACCTCCAGCTTCTAAAGACGCAGCGACGCGGGATGCCATTCAGGACCTTCATGCGAAGATCCTGAGTATCGGCGCTCGCTTAGCTGCGTTAGAAGAGGCCTTCACCAGCGTCATCTCCAGGAAGCTGCTGGGCCTACAAGCTGCCACCACCGCCGCCATCTCCACTCTACAGTCCTCCACCGCTGAGCTGTCAAACCGGATAGCCAGCGTCCAAACGCAGCAACAGCAGGACCAACAATGTCAGGAGCAACATTCGTCACTACCCAAGAACCACCGACTCCTCAGCGACATCCGGCTCATCATCAGGGAGGAGATGAAGGCCTCGAAGACGACGCCAGGATGGCCACCAAACCACCACAGCGACCCTGAGCCTCTGGTTCAGGTAGCTGAAGGACCACTCCCACATCAGCCTAAGACAGCGCAGCAATTGTTCAGAGAATTCCGCGAATTCCCCTCAGAACAAAAGAACGCCAGGAAGCATCGCCATTAACTACCCTTCATTTTCACCAAATACTTCTCCAGCGGGGCACTCAGGGCGCAAGTCATGTGTGTCCACCGGCTAATTTCACCATCACTCGCTGTTACTGCCACTGGCAGGCAGCATTCACTATCACCAGAAATGCGCAGGTGCTTAATGCGGTACTGCAACAGAGAGGCATGGACCTCCTACTTCCGGTGGTTTTTTTTGTGAGTAGTGCCACCCTTGTTCGAGTCCAGGGTGGGGAGTCTCATACTCCCAGGCTTGCCTGGGGTTAGGGCGTTAGTTGCTTTTTCCGCCCCATCATCAATAAAATAAAAAAAAGCAGGTCTTCATTGCTACAGTTTGCTTCGTGTCGAGTATATCAGCTCCTCTTAGTGAAACTAGATATCGATAGCGAGAAGAACGTGTTGTGGTGACCTTTTTATCATACTTAGAAGTATTTATCGGATTGGAGACATGCAGAAAGCTACAATCAACTATGCATCTACGAATCCTAAATCTGGTTGAAGTTGTATTAAGTGTGATAAAAGCTTTCAAAGGAGACGGCACGAAATGAAATATGGAAAACTCTTCAAATGTAAACACTGTACCGCAACCTACAGCAGCGGATACAATGGAATTCGTCATGAAGAGCATTGCGGTGCAGACATGCCTCTGAAGACAAAAACCGAGCCTACCAGACACCAACTATTGACTAGAATGGAGAACGAATGCAATATGCAAGAATATGAGACATCGTTTGAAGGACGTCTTACTTCATCCGATGCAATTCGAGCAAGGACATGAAGTCTTACCACCAGGAAGCTAAGCATAGGATTATACAATCTGTCCAAAAAGAGCTGTCCATACATACAGCTTTGAAGCTTAGCCTGTTAGTGGAGTGTCGATTTTGTAAATAGTGCTGGAGAAACTACCGACTACACCTTCAAAACCAGGAATAGTGCATTGTTTCTAGAAACTGATTTAGATACCATGCTGGAGACTAAATTCAAGAAACTGACTGCTGAAATGGAGGAATCGCAACTTAAAGGAAGCAATTGGGATCTGCTTGCTGTGGAGGAGGTACGCATTCGAATTAACAAGTGCAACACTCTTCGCGGAAGCAGTTATATTCCTCTACCTGCATCTATAGAAGCAAAGAAAGCGTGTGTGAATCCTTAGAACCATCGTGATGAGCGGTGCTTTTTATACGTTATCCTTGCTCAATTTGTCGACAACAAGCTTCAACGTGTCAGCAAATACAAGAAACTCGAGGAAAAATACGACTTCTCATGCATCACATTTACTACACCATTGTCTGAAATCCCTGCATTTGAAAAGAAAAATAAAATATCTATCAACGTTTTAAAATTTAAAAATTTCGGGCTGTTTTGCCGTGGTCTGTAGGTTAAAATATGTTCAGTTAAAATATTTCTCCCTAACGTTTCGTCCCTGTCTGTGGGGGGACATCTTCAGAGGCACTGCACTCACGTCGCTAACTAGGAAAAACGACGGAAGATTCACGTGTGCAGTGTACAGAAAACCTACCCATACGGACCGATACCTTAGTAAACAATCCAACCATCATCCCAAACAGAAAAGAAGCGTAATCAAAACACTAGTGGAACGAGCTAAAGGAATCTGTGATCCGGAACATTTGCCACAAGAATTAAAATATCTACAAAAGACGCTACAGTATAATGGGTACACTAAAAAGGATATCGATCGAGCAATACGTCCCAGAAAGATCAACACCAGACCCAGGGAGGCACCGACATATAAAAATAAAGTATTCTTGCCATATATAAAAAACATAACTGATCGTATCGGCAAGATTTTAGAGAAACAACACGTGAAACCTATATACATGCCGACAACTAAAATAAAACAGTACCTCAAATCAGCTAAAGACCGACTCGATCCACTTTCAAAATCTGGTGTTTACAAAATCCCGTGCACATGTGGCCAAGTTTACATCGGCACTACAAAGCGTAGCATTAACACACGCATTACAGAACATAAAAGAAACTGCCGCCTCGGACAAACTGAAAAATCAGCCGTTGCACAACATGTTTTATCTTTGGATGACCACCGTATGCAATATGATAAGGTAGAGGTTATAGCTACGACTAAAAATTATTTTCCCCGTTTATACAGAGAGGCCATTGAGATTTATAAGAACACCAACAACTTCAACAAAGACGAAGGACTTAAATTAAACTCTACCTGGTTCCCTATACTTTCCCAGCTCCGCAACCTCCAGGCCAAATAAACAAACCAGAACCTGTCCACTTGACCCCGCCCACCAGTGCCCGAGTATATATACTGGCTGTAACTCGCACTGATGTAATTCTTTCCGAGTTAGCGACGTGAGTGCAGTGCCTCTGAAGATGTCCCCCACAGACAGGGACGAAACGTTAGGGAGAAATATTTTAACTGAACATATTTTAACCTACAGACCACGGCAAAACAGCCCGAAAATTTTAACTTTTAAAACCATGGACACCGGCCGTGAAAGCTTACGCATATATCTATCAACGTGTTTGGACTGGATGAAAAGAAAGAAGTGTTTCCAATGAATACTGTGGAGGAAGAAATAGCCGATCATTGCGACCTTCTTCTTCTTCTTCTTCTGAGTGATGCAAATGGCACGCATCACTGTGGGCACATGAAGAATTTTGAGAAGCTTATTCGGGAACAAAAGACAAAACATAACGGACGAGTGTACAGCTGTAAATGCGGTTTCACCCATTTTGATGACCGATATGGACGAAGTGGAGTGGAAAAGTTGAAGGAACATGCTAATATATTTAGGCAGCATACTGTCGCTAGGATAGTTATGCCTACAAAGGAAACCTCCATCGTGCAGTTTAAAAATTTGGAAAGGATGCTATGTCATTTATGTGGATTCTCAGAGTATTCTTAGTCCGTATTACTCATGCGAGTCTGATTCAGGAGGTTCCTATACAAACCCTATCAGAAGCATTCTCCTATGAGTTTTCCTATTTACGTCAAACCAGCGTCATCTGTTTAGCAACTGCAGACCGATCTTAATACTGCCCCTTATTTACACAGAGGATATGATGCTGTTGAAAAAATTATGGACTGTCTAATATCTCTTGCAAATAAGATTAGCAGTACATACAAAACTGCCAAACCGCTCAAACTATCGGATTAGCAACAGGAGGATTTCGAGTCTTCTACTGAATGCTACTTGTGTAATAAAAAATTCACTAAAGAAAATTGGATCATGACCATTTGACTGGCGAATATCGAGGAAGTGTCCATAATAAATGCAATCTCGCCTGCAAAAGTAGTATGTTCCTGTCTTCATGCACAACTTAAGCGGATATGATTCTCATTTCATTGTTAAACAGTTAGGTTGTACAAGTGAAAGAGTGGAGGTGATTCCGTGCTCAGAAGAAAAGTATATTTCATTCTTGAAGCATGTTGGAGACATTCAGCTTCGGTTTGTGCATACATACCGTTTCTTCAGTTCTACTTTGGATAAACTAACAAAAACCCTAACATCGTTTCCTGAGGCAGGCAAATACTTTAGATAAGAGCAAATTGGTTTGGTGACACGCAAAGGAGCATTTCCCTATGATTACATTACATCAATGTATGTTTTGAAAGAAACATGCTTGCCTCCAAAGGAAGCGTTCTACAATAAACTAAATGAAGAGGAAATCAATTATCAAGACTATGAGCATACTAAACATGTATGGGAGCAGTTTAATATCCGAAATTTGGGAGAATACAGTGATATCTACTTAACCGCAGATGTTCTGCTACTCTCAGATGTTTTCGAAGCCTTCAGAGAGCAAACATTGAATACTCATAAAGTTGATCCTGCACATTACTTTACATCTCCAGGACTAACCTGGGATTCTATGCTTCTGTATACCGGAATTCAACTAGAAGTATTAATGCATTATGATCAGCTGCTCATGGTGGAATCTGGCATAAGGGGAGGATTATGTCAGGTGTCTCATCGCCATGCCCAGGCTAACAAGACCTACATGAAGAAGTTTGATTCTAATAAACCAACTCAATTTATTACATACGAAGACGCGAATAACCAATATGGATGGGCTATACAGCATCCACTACCTTGTGGAGGATTTCAGTGGGTTTCCCCTGATAGTATTAATATAAGAACATTAAAAGAAGATGATCCTCTTGGATATATATTCGATCTTCACGATCTTCATAATGATTTGCCATTCTTGCCTGAGTGTCTGAAGCCAAAGAATTCAACTGTAAAGAAACTAATCCTTGGAAGTAGGAAGAAGTATGTTGAGCATTACATGTTAAAACAGGCACTCTCACATGGACTACGACTAACACAAATCCATTGTGTGCTACAATTTCAACAATCGTGCTGGCTAAGACCTTACATGGCATTTAATAACAAGCTGAGGCAACAGGCTATAAATGACTTTGAAAAGGACCTGTACAAACTCTTCAACAATGCTATGTTTGGACAAACCATGGAGAATATACGAAATCGCATGGATATACGCCTTGTGACAAACGAGAAAACATTGGAAAAGCTGATTTCTAAGCTTACATTCATCGACAGAAGTATACATGGACCTAACCTAGTAGTAGCTGTTCATATGGCATCGCGACAGATTATGTTCAACAAGCCAATATACATCGGAATGAGCGTACTGGATATATCAAAAAA
The DNA here is from genome assembly GCA_030762935.1 of Hymenopus coronatus. Taxonomy (NCBI): domain Eukaryota; kingdom Metazoa; phylum Arthropoda; class Insecta; order Mantodea; family Hymenopodidae; genus Hymenopus; species Hymenopus coronatus. Next base: position 136,826,500 of record CM060897.1, read on the forward strand.
CCCTCTGTATTCATACCAACATGATGTGCTATTGCCGTATTATGGAACTGAAAACCTGAAGCTCATGTACATGGATACTGACTCCTTCATTCATCGAGTTACAACTGACATATACCACGACAAAATGCAATTTCTTGAACATTTGGATACATCTGATTACCCTGCAAGCCACATGTGCAACTCCACACAGAACAAAAAAGTGATGGGAAGGTTTAGAGATGAAGCTAACGGGAAAATCGGGAAAATCATCTACCGTTTTGTCGGACTGAGTCCTAAGATGTATGCTCTCGATATTGATGGAGGAATGATCAAAAGGATTAAAGGTATAAAACGAAGCCCTATTAAGCAGTACATCACATTCGACAGTTATGTAGATTGTCTCAAAACAGCGAAATAATAAGAACTCCCATGAATTTGATCTTGTCACAACAGCATACCGTTTCGTCTGTAAAAGCCAACAAAATCGTTCCATCGCCCTATGACGATAAAAGAGATTGCTGATGATGGAATATCAACCTATGCTTATGGTCATTACAAAGTTGTAAACGCATCATGAGAGAATACTACATGCATTGCTCATCATCCGTAACGTGGCAGGAAAATTGAAGCTTAGACTCCGAACACCCCCATGCATCTAGTAAAGGCATACGACGAGAGAAAAATAACAATGAGAGGTGGCGGGAACTCTGTCATTAGAAAGCATTTCTAATGTTGGTCTCAAGCCCAGATAAAAGAGGAGAGACGACGAACCTATAATGCTAACTATCTTTATATAAAAGCAAATAGAAATAAAAAGCTGAAAATACTAACAATACGTCAGAAAATATGTTCAACGCTTCAACAGTGACAACGAATGTCGATATCATTATTCTAGAGAAAAAAAAATCTTGAATAAAAGAAAATAGACTGGAAAAAGCAACAAAATAGGAATAAACACGAGCAATCATAATGTTCAAAAAGCAATGAACACTTCGACAACAAAGGCTTAGGCCCTCCTTCTAGTAACATCCTAGGAAGAGAGACGGCACACAAAAAGACAAATAAAAAGACGGAGAAACGAAAAGTTAGGTTATGTTAGATTTACAACCTAGGAAGGACTGGAAACCATACAAACATATCCCCTGCTTCACAAGTTATCATCTGAGCATGTAATAGTATGCAAAAAGGATATATATATTACGACTCTTACAGGACTGCAAAAAAACTTGAAACAGAACACAGAAATGACCCAAACTATGGAAAAAACATGACAAAACTGTAAAAATACCGGGTTGGCAATAAAAGCGATCACATCATCCTGGAACATGTGAAAATGCTATAAAACATAGCAAACAGTGTGAAAAACGTCAGAAACACTAAAACGATGACATCAATTACTATAAAAATGCTTAAAATTGTTGCTTGAATAACATACACTAGCACAAAAATTACCTCAATCACTATCAAACATAAGAAAACCCTATGAAAAGGACATTACCTCAAATAAGTTCTCCTAAACGAACTAAAATGTCGTTAGTACACCGTCGTTGTTACAAAGTTCTTAGAAAGCTTCCAAAAAATACACTCAAAGTGGGTTGCAATACCTATTGCCTAAGTATTTAACACTGCCCCAATGTTCTGTATACCTTAAAATTCGAAAATTATCTGTAAGGAGACATAAAGCACCACAAAACTCTACAAAATGCTGTAAAATATGCTTAAGATGTGCTAAAATGTCTATAAAAGCGTTAAAATATTAGAAAATACTGCAAAAATATTATCACAACGCCTGAAAAGAGCTAAAATGCCTCATTAATACCCTGACCTGCAGTCCTAAACACCCTACCCCAAATGGAATGGCATGACATTAAAAGCATACTAAAGAACAGACAATGCTACAAATCACCATTAAAATCCTGAAAAAATGTATGTGAGAGCACTAAAAGTACTGAAAGATAGTCTAAAAAACGAACAGAAATGTTTGTAAAACTGCTAAAAAAAAACATTAGAAAAAACTGCAAAATAATGTAATAAAAAAATAAGCGAAAACCCATTGCAAAACGCCTAAAATACCTGTTTTAGAACCCCGAATTCTTGCTCAATACCCCACAACTAGCTGTCCTATAATCCTAAACATCCTCCAAATGACATGAAATGCCATTAAAAGCATACTAAACAACAGTGGCAGCAATAAATTATCTTACAAATCCCTAAAATGCATGAGAAAACACTACAATCGCTGAAAAATAACTCTTAAACATACTAAAATGATTATAAAAGCGTTAAAAAAAGAAAACACTGTAAATATGAGCAAAACCGTCTGAGAAAAAAACAACCTAAAATACTAACTTTACAGCCCTAAATGCCCACAAAATGGCGTGAAATCAGTTGAAAAAGAGCTAAAATATCTGATAAGTACCCTGAAACTAGCTGATCTAGAGACCTAAACACCCTCAAAATTGCATGAAATGTCATTAAACTCATTCGTAACATCTGTCCTAGCACCCCTCCCTGTAAGCACTCAAAAAAGCAGAGCAAACACTGCAAAATAATAAAAGTTTCTCAAACAACACATTCATCATACAAAACAATCGTTCAACATGTCTAAATTCTAGGAAATACCATAAAAATAATTTAAAAAAAGCAAACAACCTTGAAAGGGGGGCTTAAAGCACTGATAAAATACTCCAAATTCTCTGAACCTAGGTTAAGTCCTCCCCTTCCTAGCATGGCTCCTTGAATTCCCTATGTTTCCCATGTATGCTCACGCTAGAGTACACACCTTCCGTGATTTCCCTACCTTTCCCATGTATGCTCGCTTGCCCCAGGCCCAGCTCTCTCCTTATTTAACTACTTCTCGTCGATCTACAGTGGGAGTGTTAATCACCATAAGGTGCGCGATTACCGGATTCCTTTCCAATTCCTATTGCCCCTCGGAGTTTTCATTCCCGATCCCGACCAAACAAGCGCAAGATAAACACACACGAATGGCCATTTTTTTAAAAAAGTCTTCTTTTGGACTTCGGGGCCATAAAACATATAAATTCGACATCGAATTTTGGGAGTAATACAATGCCTTCTCTAGCAACTATGTACATGCGTGCTAGAGAAAGTAAAATGTTCAAACAATGCCTAATTGATTTCAGACCCAGACTATAACATTTAAGAATAAATTGCAATATATAATGAAACTATTAGACAATTAAAATAAAACGAAATAAATGAATACACAAGAAATACATATCTAAAGGTTTATATCATTCAAATGGAAATCTGTAACTTCCAAAGACTTTCAAAACAAATCGAACTTACAACCCTTCTGGTCAAAGAAATGCAATAGAAGATAGAAACTGTTAATTCGGAAGAAAGATGACTTAACCAAAGAGTGGATGACAATGTGTTGGAGGAAGAGAAGAAGCAGCAAGAAAGGAGAAGAGGAAAATATGTGGTCCGAAAATTTCAACTACACAGGTATTGATTGCCGAAAGTAAACTGTTAATAAAATTTCCCGTCAATGAGAGTTGTCAGAAAACGACAAAATATAGCACACAAAACATAATTCCATGTGGTAAATAATAGAAAACAATGTTTTGCTATAACAAACAAACAAAACGTTTAACAATAACGTATACAAGTAAAAAGATTAATATTTTAATACAAAATATTTTATAATTTCAATAATATAATGGTCTACAAACAGCATGAATGTATAAAATGGTTAGAATTTAATGTTTAAAGTACATCTTATAAAATATTTAATAGAACTGTTGGAATTTATAACAATGGTTCGTGTATACTTGAAGCGATCCTTTTATGGCTAACAAAGCTATGGTTTTTCATTTCTGGAGCTCTAGATGGAATTGGCGTGATATTGTGCCGCAAGACCAATGAATAATCCATATAGTTGAACGTTTGTAAGGCGGTACTTGTCAATATAGAAGGAGATTGCCTGATCAAATATCTGATGTATCTTCCTCCTGTAGTTAATCTTTGTTTTGTCGAGAATGTATCCTTCATAGGAGCCAGATTCAAATGCCAGAATATCGATTGTTACTTAATTATTATTTAATGTTTTCTTTTCTTATTCCTCCCCCCCCCCCACATTTCTAACTAATACTTCAGTAAAACAAATATGTGTTCCATTCTTTCGCCGTTCCACAAACGAACTTTTCTTACAAAATAGTATTCTTTTATCTATATCACACTTATCAAGATTTACATTGCCACAATCGGCCTTACTCTTTGCTACTTTTAAATTAATCAAAAAGTGCAAAAAATTAGAAAACATTTTTTTTACCTAATTAAATATTTTATGCTTGTAGTTCAATTTCCTGTAGTTTTTATTACCATGCGGCGCTTTAAATCGTATCATGTGACGATTTAAATGGATGACTGTAAGTGGGTGTGGTGCTTTAACCTTTTCACTATGGTGAACAATTGCTAAAAATCAGAAATTTGGTTTTGTCCAATAACATTTGGTCTTAAATATGTCTATTTCAAGTTGAAAATTCAATAATATGCACTAATAACTAAAACAAAGTGAGTATAGTAATATGTTTCACACCGGGTGCTTCTACCTGTCCCGTCATCATCCAGGCATTCGTCTCACCGAAAATTTAACCTGAGCGCTCTCCACAGGCGAGATAGAGCACCCGGCGGGCCTCCCCACACCCCACCAACAGCATATTTCCGACCGTGAAATAGAGACTTGTTTTGGCGGCAGAGTGCAGCTTGACTCGGACAAATGACTTGCAGTGTTTCTTTGGTTTATATATTATTCGAAAGTTGTGTAAACAATCCGTGAGAGTTCACAGATGTTCATGGCTTAAAAATTGCTGTAGGAGAATATGAAATTCTAAGACTTACAAAGAAATAATATTAAATTGTATGTTAAACTTTAAAAACCTATTTTCTTGTGTTTTTATTTTTCAGCGTTTTCCAAACTTCAAATTGTTCCACACGATGTAGTTTTCAAAATAGAAGCTTGAAAATGTTTATGCTTGGATAAAAATAGTAAAAAAGAAAATTGATGACATGATTTTTTTCTAATATCACCGGTGCTCTTGTAATTAGACAATAAACTTCATATTTCCATAGCAAAAATAAAAAATTAATAAAATGACAATTAAATAACTTTTTTTCTCCTAAGCCAATAGATTAGACAATAAACTTCATATTTCCATAGCAAAAATAAAAAATTAATAAAATGACAATTAAATAACTTTTTTTCTCCTAAGCCAATAGTCAGATAAAAATGTCATTTCATCAATTTACTAATAGCCTATTTATCAGTATAACTGCAAAGTATTATAATTTTGTGACTGAAATTGCATCGTGTGGAATGATTTAATTAAATGACAAAAAAAAAAAAAAAAAACTATAATATGTTAATATCACAGGAAGTATTTGGAATAAAAGTCTGAAAATTAGCATTTAACTATTTTTCATACTGCAATTCCTGTGTTAAAGTTTCAAATCAATCCAAGCAAAATTGTAGATTTTAGGTTTCTCACAGACGGGTATCCTTAAGCAGAACGGAAATAAGGGAATGCACAGGATAAACCGAGTTAAAACTCTTTAAAGCTCGTCGCTATGTGAAAAAATTGAAATTCGGTACAGTTTGTATGCTAGCGATAAACACAAGAGAGGCGACAGAAGACTTCCCGTTTGACAATAGTTTATGTAGCTTAAAACTGAAACCAGTAACTCGGACTATCTCAAAAATAGTTGTGTCGATATTTTTTTTTTCGGTTTACAAAAGTCATACAAATGTGTGAACGAAGAGGTCTTCAGAGGCTATTCCCGGAATATTCAAGATATACATTTCGTTTGTCATGAAAATATCTTAATATATGACATTTTTTTAGAAAATCAAACTTTTCGAAAAATGTTCCATGTAATGAGTAGTTGAAACACCTCATGTTGCATCCTTGGAAGATATCAAATTTAAATACCAAATTTGATATTTAACCGTTTTTTGGAGCTCCCTGCCCCACACACACACACACACACACACACACACACACACGCATACACACAGGATTTTTTTCTAAAATTTCTTCTTTTGAACTCAGGCGACCTTAAACCATATATTTCCGGTGAAATCTCGACATCGAATTCTTGGGTGGTACACAACAGCTTCTGTATTCACTGTGTACACAGTGCATACGTGCTAGAGAAAATAAAAACAATCTGACGTGTTACATTTACATAACTTTCTCTATTTGTTCCACATACAAAATATTCTTATAAAAGATTATTCTTTTATCTAGATCACGCTAATCGAGGTAAACATTAGCAGAATCGGTTTTGTTACTTTCTTTCTTTTAAAGGAACCCGGTAATCCTTATACCTACAATGTTAATTTACTTAAGTATCGTTTTCTCCTAGACTATTTACCCTATGAACCTAAATTTTTACTGTTATTTTATACATATATGTGTAACATTTTAACATAAGGGTTTTAAGTTTTAAAAGTTTTCATATTAATTTTTATCAAATGGATGTTTTTTTAATTCAAAATGTTTAACGTTATGTAATATAAAATCATAATCTGAGAACCAGTTTTCAAAATTCTTTGTTAAAATGTGAATTTGTGTGTTATAAATAGGCTTACGAAGTTTCAGTTTTATAGATTTTATAATTTTTAAGAAAATATAATTTTACTCATGAAAATTAAACTTGCGGCAACTGAAGATAGAATAGTTGTCAAGCCAATTCACAACATATTTCCTTATATGAACTTGGTTAGCCAACAAGCTCATAAACATAAGTGTACTCTTTGAGAAAGCGGGATTTTCAAAATTGCTTATAAGAAACAACATAGAGCTAAGAACCATATTCTGCAACACCCATAACTTGAACAAATATGTTTTAAAAAATAACTTTAAAACCCTTAGAATTGAGATATTGAGGTAAATTTTCATGATTTTTGCTATTCCTGGGTTCCTTAAATAGAAGGACAAGTAGAATACACTAGGCTAAATCGACAGTCAAACCTTTTAGAAGCTGGTCGCTTATGTGAAACAATTGAAGAATAATTAGGACGGGTGGATAAACTGGATAATGGTTATATTAATTATAATAGTTATACGCTTATTTAGAGGCATCTATTATGTTTTCTATAGCCCACGTTTAACCTTACTAATGTTATTTCTTGTATACCGCTGCTTAAGAATATAATTTTGGAGAACCTTTTCGTGCGCATCTTTGGCTTAAACCACCAAGTTTGCTAATCACAGCACTTGCCGTGTTGGAGTAATTCCTTTCTTTCCATCTTTACTTTCTTCCTTCTCTCCCCCCGCCCACCACATATAGCCCATATAGACTTTTTTTGTATTTGGGGGGGGGGGGGGTAGCGGGTTTAGCAGACATGCATTTCTTATAAATATCGATACTGAATTGTTGGGAGGAATGCAATATCTTCTCTACCTGCCCTGTATGTGGTAGGTATAAACAAGTTGGATGATAATATTATTGGACATCCTCAACACATCGCTTATTTAATACCAAATCACTCAAAGTTGATTAAAGGTATAGTAAAGAAACAACTTGCTATACGTTTAATCAACATTGACTGGTTTTATATTAAATAAGCGATGTGTTGAGGTTATTCAATAATTATAATAATAATGATAATAATAATAATAATAATAATAATAAGCATAACAACAATAATAATATAAAACAAATGATATTAAATTCTTCGTGTGTTCTGTGATTACTTCTAATTGCACATACTTGCAGAATGGAAACAATATTCAAGAATTGTAGTAATTTTGATTATCATACTTAAGAAATAGCTGTGTGCCTAAATTTTATTTTTGGAAAGGGACATTTTGTACATGGATTTATTCCTTTTAATCAAGTTGTGTGTCACATATTCTGTTTAACTGAATCGGTCATTCTTTAACAAAAAACCCTTAAATCAACTAAGATCAATGTTAAGACTTGCTTCTGTTATTAATAGGAAGCTAATACTAAACGAAGAGAGAGTAATGCAAGACGTAATTAAGTAAAGAAATATTACACAATTGATGATCAACTTGGCTCATATAAGAATTGCCTCTTTCTAACAATGTTCCTAAGCATGTTGACATTAAGTGTCGCATGTATATAGTTGTTTGCTTAAAAATAGATGTAAACACTAGTATTTTTTTTTTTACATCAATCACACGTATTTAGTTAAAACGTTATCAAAGGACTGTAGTCAGGCTAAAAACATCGACTATTTACGTCGTATCTTTGATATACGCAACAATGAAAATGCTTTTGTTAGAGTACAACGTAATTGATTACGAAGGTAGGCAGCTTGTAGATGGACAAATGTGGACATTTTGAACAATATCTATGAATCGTGTGTGGTTTATTGTTTGTTCTTTTACATACCATGTTAGAAGTAAAATTTTCTAAAGTTTGTAATATCCAGATTACGGTTTGTGTTTGCATATCAGCAACATAGTTTGGTTCATTAAATTAGCAGTGTGAGTTACAAAAGTTAAATTTAATGCTGAATCAGTTGATTATCCATAGATCCTGAGTTTAGTTTACAAAATGTGCTATTGGAGGATGAAGATGCAGAAGGTTACAGATGCGAAACTTTTACCTACATTTTATACTCATGAGTAACGCAACATTCAGCGAAAGCGAAACATGTTTGCACGCTGATCTACTTCTGGTTTTGAGAGGGAGAGTGCCAAGTCCACTCCCAGTTAAGGGTCGGCTGCCCTGCAACATTGCCAACATATGCGCCTCGTGTTTTCAAAATCCTAAAATATATCCGTTATAAAGTATCACAGAAAAAAAAAGAAAGCTAAAAATATGTTTCGCCTTCCTCCACAGTGTGGCTAAAGCTTCTTCTGCCTCACATTCAAGAGATCTCCAATTCGAAACTCGGTTAAGATGACATATCCATATAAGGTTTTTTTAGGGTTTTACCTTATCCTGAGAAGACGAATGCCGAGTAAATCTAAGCTCCATGAATCCTGGGCTTATTTGAGCATCATTTCATCGATTTCATTCATCGTTCGAAATGACCTGCCAGGTTAAGGGACTAAAACACCAACAATAATAACGATGTTGATGATAATAATGATAATAATAATCATAATAATAATATTAATAATAATAAATAATCACGAAATCATGTAAGTGGTTTAAATTTATGAATTCCCTTCCACCCAGTATCTCTGTTACGAACGAAAATGTGCTTGACCCTGCGGGCTAATGCCTAAACTTCACATAAAATGAAACATTTGAGGATATAAAGAAAGAAATAAACAAAAAGGAGATACTCAGGAAACTTTCTGAAACTAGTGTTTTACTTCTCGCAAAATTTAGAAAAGATGCAAACCGTATGCCGCTTCTTCGTAAGAGGCTATAACGTTAAACAAGCCACCAGTGATGCCGCTTCCTTGTCAGACTATAACTGCGGAGTGTTTTTCTTGCATGGCACAGGATCTGCTGTCAAAATAGCCCTATAAACATGTATGATAAGAGAAAAATGGTAACTTTTATCACTTCTTTCAAACAGCAAATAGTATGAATTTTTCAGGAACTATACTTCCATAATCTTTATCTAAAACACAGTCTATGGCTATTTTGCTTTTCCTGAATCAATGTTTCACAAGGGAATTAAGATACTGCTCTTACAGTTTTACCTGGGAAACTTGAAAACGCCTAATCTGCGCTATCACGGTGGTATTCTAACTCTCTTTTCTAGTGCGTCACCTTGTAAGAACTCTATTCCTGAATTTAGCACCGTTTTTGGCTATAAGAACCGAAGGTATAATGACGCAAATCCCCATATCAAAGCTTAGCTCAGCAAAGTAATTATTCCGTGCGAGTTTTCATGGATCGTCGTGGCGTAACCTCACATAACAAACCATAATTAGCAAAGCAGTTCCTGTATGTGAGTTTTTCATGGATCGTCATATCATTGTACCAGAGGGCTATGCGTGCAATTTCGAATGGGTGAGCAAATAGAAGATCCACCCACTTCTTGGCTGTTTGTGAATTTTACTTGCTCTATTACTTGTCAAGAGCAAGCACAGGTAGTGTTGCATTCCACCCAAAAATTAGATAGTGAGATTTCAAGAGAAATTCAAAAGGGTATGAGAGAGAGGGTGGGAAAGAGAGGAGTATAACTAGGACCTCCGGGACGAGGCGCATTTGTGATATATGTCTAGCTTTGTTGCATAAACATTTAGTCAAACTCTTTTTCTACGTTTACATTTACCTCAGGGTACCTATAACACATATGTACACGATGTTTGGGGTATTAAAGGTATCTTGAAAGGTAACGGATATTGAACATATTGAATACATCAGCTGACAATCTGGTAACAGAGTAGGACTTAAGAGCCGAATGTTTTGTTTTGGTTTGCGCTCAGCCAATATTTTGTTTTGTATTTGAAATCCGGTTCGCTGTGTGCCTGAGTATTTATGCTGCCACTAACGAGGGGTGGATAGTGTTTTCGGACGGCGGTTTCAGGGCTGTTTCGGGCCAGGATTCGACCAGAGGCAAGGGACGAGAGATCTACAGTTCTTGCTCTTCCAGGCCATCTCTGGCATTCTAGGCACTTATTAGCGCCACCAAGCAGTAGCCTGCTATCCAGAAAACCTCGCTACCACCCAGAGAAGCATCAGCTGACAAGAATCTACCAGATTTAGCACCGAGGACCCTGATTGGTCGGCCACCACAACTGGAAGTAACCCTATTGGGCTGCTTCAGGTGATCCGGCCAATCACTCCAATAAGAGCGGAGTGCACTTCCAGGCCATCGGAAGTGCAAAGGCAGCGGGTAGCCGAAACAAGGCCACAGCCATCCGACCTTCTAGGTAGGGTAAGGCGCGCTAATAAAGCGTCCGGTCCTCTGTTTCGGCCTGCTTCTTAGCCCCTGCTGCCTGCAGGTGAGGGTAAACCAAGGTGTGATTTTGTGCACTGCACCCTAGGGTGCAGGGCAAGTATCCCTGTGATGAACCAACGGCCGTTGCCAACACCAGCACTGGTGCACACACTCTGCCCTCCAGTGGCCCTGCTACCGTTGAGGGTAAAAAGAGGTCTAGCCAGGAACGCCAAGGCGGTAAAGGCAAGATCATATGTCTGGACTCATCCAAGCAAGCTACCAATGAGGGCCTCCCGCGCGAACCAGTTTCACGTGTAGACCAAATTCCGGAGCCTGACTCCGACGATGACTGTGCCAGTGTGTGCAGTAACATTTCACACCACAGCGGCAGGACCTCGGTCCTGTCGTATCACTCATCCTCCATGATGGTAGATCATGAGGAGTCCTCTTCCGGCCTCTCCACAGACGGAGAGGATGATTTTCGTGTAGTGGCCTCGAGGAAGGTGATGTTGTCTGGCCAATCCCAGACAACATCCCGCCCAAGTGATTCTGGGCCCGCCCAGAATCCTGGGTCGAGGAGGCACGTTCCACCGATTATCGTGGACGACTTTAAGGGGGTGGAAAGTTTCCTCAAGGAGGTAATGCCATCCCTATCGAGTCAGTGCACGGTTCGGAAGAACAAGCACCGCTACGTCTTCCAATATTGCAAGCCCTCAAGAGGAAAGGTGTTCCTCATTTTACCTTTGGACGGAACAAGTCCCGTGACCTTCGCAGGGTCATTCGTGGCCTACAAGTCGACACTTCGGTGGAGGATATCCCGACAGACCTCATCCGCCAGAGCATCTACCCCAAGATTGGTGAAGCAGCTCACCAGGTCCGCTCCAAATGGGCAAGGCCCCAAATCTCGCCTCCCCCTCTTCCTCGTAGTAGTGGAGCGGGCCAATGACCCTGAGGCCAAGATAGATGGCGTCACCGGCATCTGCTACCTCAGAGTCAAAATTGAACCTTCCAAGGGCTCTGGCGGGCCCCCTCAATGTCACCGGTGCCTGGGGTTTAACCACCCCAGTCACCTCTGCTTCCGTAACCTGCGCTGCTTAAGGTGCGGAGGCGCCCACCCTAAAGAGGTCTGCGAGATAACTCCCACCGCGAAGACGATTTGCGCAAACTGTGGTGGCGATCATATCGCTTGTTATGGTGGCTGTCCTAAGAGGATCGCTGTCATAGCGGCCAGGAGACCGCCGCCAGAACTACAGCAGGTCACAAGATCAGCACCTGCCGCCAATCAGCGCCCAGAGGCGCCAACAACTGCACCTGCCCCTCCTGCAAGACAACCGGCGCAACAAAGGATAGCCACCAACACCACTACGGCGCAAAGGGCTGAGCGTGGCCCTGCGAAGCCACGGAATGGTAACAACACAAACCAACCCCCACGATTCAAAGAAGCTCCAGCCAACCCCAAACAAAAGCCCCCCCACCTAAGCTAAGGTGCGTTGGCCAGCCAGGCAGCCTAACTTCTCCCCCAGGGCTAAGCAAGGGAACAGTACTCCCGTACCCGAGCGACAGCAGGGGCAGGAGGCGGCTGGTGGCGTGCCAGCGCCCCGATGCACTCCTCCCACACCATCACCCAGAAACATCACCCCCACCACTCCTGTCCTGCAGATGTCGGATGTGATGGCATGGATACAGCAGCTTTTGCTGAACCACGGCCGGCGCATCTGTGATCTGCTGGTCAGATTCCTATATGCCACAGACCCAGCCGCAAAGATGGCTGTCGCCATGGAGGGACTTGCCCTCCTGACCGTGATCGTCCAGACCGCCCAGAATGGCGAATCGAAATAGGTCTCGTACCTCTTTCCGATTCGCGTTCTGGAACGCTTGTGGCATGAACGGTCAGGGGAGTGAGCTCCAACATTTTGCCGGCTCATTTGCCCTAGACCTCGTGCTAGTCAGCGAGACTCATTTCCGTCCAGACACCTCATTCCGACTTCCGGGCTACAACTGCCTCAGAGTGGATCGTGTGGGCCGGCGACGAGGTGGCACAGCGATCTTCGTGAGAAACAGGGTAGTCCACAAACCCATCCAGCTCCCGCCTCTTCAAACCATGGAAGCCACGGCTGTCTGTGTTGACCTAGGCGGTACGGAAGTTTTACTGGTGTCTGTTTACCACCCACCCCATAGGTAGTTCGTATTAAACGATTACCTTTCCATCCTAGCCCTTCATCCTAATGTCATCCTGGCCGGGGACTTCAATGCCAAACATCCGCGTTGGCATTGCGGCCCCCGGGCGGACGCCCGAGGCAATGATATCATACGCATGATAGATGCGGACCCTCAACTCAGAGTAGAGGGCCCCTGGCAACCCACACACCATCCACGAGGTCAAGGACGGGCATCCGTTATTGACTTCGCGATCATCAAACAATTCCCTTTTCATACATCTCTCACTTCGATCAACGCACTTCATTCCGATCATAATCCCGTGTTAGCTGAGGTTAACACACGGGTTGCCAGTCATGACGTCTCAGTTCAAAACCGCGACGTTGACTGGGAATGCGTCAGGGTTTGCCTCAATGACTCCATCCCGCCGAACTCTAGGATCAGACATCCCATCCCTAGAGGCTGCGGTCCAATCCTTTACCTCCATCGTGGTGCGAACTGCCCATAAACTAACCGTTCACACCCCAGCACCTCTTCACCCGGATGTCCTTCCCCTTGAACTCCATCTGCTCGTACGCCGTACCTGGGCTGCCCGCAGACTTTACCAGCGTCACCGCACGCCACATAACCTAGCACTCCTGAGGCGTTTACGCCGAGAGGTCCGGACCGGACTACGCGAGCACAGGGTGCGAGCGTGGGAGGAGACGATGACCCGCTTGAGGCTCGAGGATGGCGACGTGTGGTGGATTGCCAAAGCTCTCCGACACCGCGGAGGTCAAATCACCTCCCCAATCCAAGGCACCCAAGGCCTGGCTTATGAACCCCGAGCCAAAGCCGATGTGTTCGCTGGCTACCTCGAAAGGACTATGAGGCCACGAGAAGACCCCCAGGACGAAGACTTCTCGGACCGTGCTCGGCGGGAGGTGCGTCGATACCTTCGACGTCCCCCCGACGAGGCGGACCGACATCCCGTCATCCGACCCAGTGAACTCCAGGGCGCACTCCTGCGTCTCAACCCCAAAAAGGCAGCGGGTCCTGACGGACTAACCCCCGCCATGCTCCGATGCCTTCCCATCAAGGCGGTACTCTTTCTAACCAAGGTTTTCAACATGTGCCTCACCTTGTGCCACTTTCCATGCGAGTGGAGGGAGGCCCGGGTGATATGCAACTTGAAGCCGGGGAAAGACCCGTTACACCCATCCAACTACCGATCCATCAGTCTCCTATCAGTTCTCTCGAAGGTTTTCGAGAGGCTAATACTAGTCCGCTTGTCCCCTCTCTTGGGCGACATTCAAGCCAACCAGTTTGGTTTTCGTCCTGGGCATTCTACACCCCAGCAACTACTGAGAGTGGTGGAGGCCACTGCCCTGGGTTTCCAGGACAGAGCCTACACTGCGGCGGTGTCGCTGGACGTGGAGAAAGCCTTCTCTATGACCTGGCACGCGGGTCTGCTCCTCAAACTCATCCAACTGGAGCTCCCGACACACATCATACACCTACTACACTCATACCTTAAACACAGATATTTTGTAGTTTCAGTTGCGGGACACAAATCAACACCTAGGCCAATAAGAGGCGGAGTCCCCGAAGGCTCTGTACTTTCCCCCACGCTCTTTAGCGTCTACATGGCCGACCTACCAACAGTGCAGCAAGTCAACATAGCTCAGTATGCTGATGACGTGCTGTTATACTGTACAAACACCCACGCAGAGCCTTCAACCCCATTCAGAGACACCTCTGCCTCATCCAAGAATTGTGCGAGCGTTGGCGATTGTCCATAAATCCGGAGAAAGCCACGCTATTCTCTTCACCAAGCGCCGCTTTCCCGCAAACTTCCCCACATTCACGTACCTCAGACGAAGGATACAATGGACCAACACCATCACCTACTTGGTGGTGAAGCTTGACAGGGGCGTTACTTTTAGGAAGCACATCAGGCGGCTGTGGTGCCGGGGCAATGGGGCTGCGGCCTCACTGTACCCGATGCTGAGGTCCTCGATGACGGTTCCCCTTAAGTTGCGCCTTTTGAGGGCTCTCATAATCCCCTTGTTAATCTACGCCTGTGAGATCTGGAGCATGGCGGCAGACTCCAGTCTGCTGTTGCTTCAGCGGGTACAGAATAGGTGTCTTCGGGCTATTTATTCTGTGCCTCGAGGCTTTCCAACGAGACTCCTGCACGAAGCCTCTGGTCTACCATACCTGGAGGACGAGATTAGGCGTCGGGCAACAAAATTCAACGAAGGGTTATCATTCCATCGGAGCGCCCTCGTTAGGTCTCTTGGGGATTACGATCCCACAAACCGCCGCTTCAGGCGATACCGGCTTCCCCGCATGGCTTGCGTGTATCCCCGGTAACGAAGGAGCACCATCAACAGCCGCTACGGCTAAGCTCCTTATAATCCTTCAAGAGTTGCTTGGATTCAAAATTAAAACCTCAAAACAAACATTTTGATTAACACATACCAGCGGTGCACAAGGGCCGTTGCACCATCAAGGCAACCGTCGAGGAGCAATATTTGCCTCCTCCTGTCACTCCACAACCCCAAAACACACCCGCCATCCTGCAAAACCCACAATCCCGTCAGAACGTGGTTAAGTTCTCTCCGAGAACAGGGACACGTCTAGCACACCTCGGGCTGCCCTCAGCCTGCCAACTACACTGGACTGGACTGGTGGATAGTTTTCTTTGAAGCTATCCGATCGTATTAATGAGACCTGAACTAAAAGCTGCGTAAAATGCTGAGCATATGATTTAATCTGATGATCAAAGATAAAGCAAATTCAAATGTGAATTATGGCAATACCTCATTCGGGTGTATCATGGAGAATAAATCAAAGTCACATCTTTGTAAAACAGGAAATTTATTAATGGCCAATGACTGCAACATCAACAACGATAGCTATGTCCTTTTATAGTAGATGCTCAAAATGTGCTCCGGTAAAATCTATGCAGGCATTGCATCTTCTTAGCCAGTTATGCCCTACACTTGTTAGAACTTCTGCGTTTTGCCAAATCACTGAGGTTGCTTCAAACACACGTGTGCGAAGATCGTCATTGGTAGCAACCTCGTCATTTTATATCTTAGTCTTCAAATGTCCCCAGAAATAGTAATCTAAAGGATTAGCTTTTCCATAACCAAGACGCATTTCTAGACACTCTTGATATGTAAATACTGCCATAACGCATCTGAAGCAGTAACAGGTGCAAGATGTCGGGACACAACATTACTGTCACCATTCCTGACCTTAAGCTTCTGTAGTTGCCAAACATATGACCAATACTTTATTTCAGTACACCGCTGGAATCTAATTCTTTAAAACTAATAATTTTGTTGCTAATCGACTCATTTTAGCAATAAATGGTATGAGCACGAATAACTCATATTTTGTAGTTCTACGTCATTATTATAATTGAAGAAGTAAACGAAAAACAATGATTACATATTCGGAATCAAACATTTGACCAATTTTATGTTTTATTTATGCAATAATGTGCTATCCACGAAAATGATACAGGAACTTACGTTTGAACTTGACGTCAGGAAGTTGCCGTTGAAGTCTGCACATATCCCTAACACCTTGCATACGTATACCAAAGTCATTACGTATTATAAAAGGAATCCAAAATCATAAAAAACATAAGTACAAGAAAACATAAATGGATAATATTTAAAATAGAGCACAATTCATAGAAAATCAACTTCTTGCTTCAATACACTACAAAATTACTCATATAAACAATGAGAAGCTAGTTTTTCAACAATGGAAAATTTAATTTAAGAATTAAAAATATAACTGTAGTTCTGTGAGGAACAGGAAAACAATTAAAATAACCATTATAGAGTACAAGTTACCAGTTTTATGTTCATTATCATTACACACTCTGAATCAGAGATACCAGCATGCCAAAAACATCTGTAGCTGCAATACAAATGGTTCACGAGTTTCCTATAGGTTATTTAAAGAGAAAATATTTGTGTTCCTTATGTTCAGAGTGCATTTATTTCGAGAAAAAAGTTTTAAGCATACATTTCGGAAATAGAGATGAACAAGGCTCAATTTCAGGAGGTCCTAGTAGTCAATATGCGTAACAGTACGATACCCCAAACGTTTGGAGAAATCCAAAGAAAATGTGCAAGAAGTTGTGACAGCATTCACTTCTGTTGGTCTTCCATTGTATGTCTTTCATAACCAACGATTTCGCCAGGGGATTGCAACAGCTACATGCATGCAGCCGGCTCCTAGTGAAACCACTACACGAAAGTATTTTGCAACGTGCTGAAGACAACTTACTAGTCAAATGTGATGGAAATTCCGTCTATCTAGTGGTTGATGAAAAAGATAAAAAGAAACGTAAGATGGTAAATATTCTTGTTGCTCCACTGGGTGTTGTGAAGGAAAACCCCTATCTTTTGAAAACCAAAATTCTTGAACACTACGATGCCGATATTATAATAAAACTTGATAAATTAAATTAGATCCTATTGGTGTTCAAAGAAGCAATTTAATTGTTCTAATATCAGACAGTTCACCATATACGATGATTTCTGCTGGCAGATGAGGTTGGAGTTATAGTCTCCGCAATCAGATACTCAAGACGCAACGCAGGCCCTCGTTTCTTCTACCCTTAGTTCTTCAAATGATTCAAAGTCTATTAGCAACTTGTAAACAAATTGGCAGGATATGAATGAACGCCATTCTCTAAATTTCTGGAAGGAAGTTAAGAATTGAGATCTAATATTAACTGTTCCTAAGAAGATTTCTTCAATGTTTACTCCGGGTGAACTAAAACCTTTCTCAGCTATTGATGTTCCAATGGAAGATGCTATGGTACGTGGCCACAACTTGTCTTAAACTTCTGCCTTATCCTTTTGGCAGAATCATTTCATCAACATGCATGGTATCTTAAATAAGCTGGCAATGAAGACAATTATGGTTCCTCCATGATATGCTTCAGTTGAGAGCTTTTTTACTCTCAATTGGATTGAACACCCATGTCTGACAGAAGAAAATTCGAAACCTCACCTAACTTGCAATTAATCAAATAAGCTTCAAGAGGGTGGTGTCGATCATTTGGACAGTGCGAGTGACAGTGACAAGAATGACAAAATTTTCATCTATTTCATTACTCGATTGCTTAGGTCCTACAATGTGTCCTTTATAAAATTTTAACATATCAAAGTACTAAGCTAACGTGCAACCAACATTAGTCATATAAAATTAAGTTTGATGATATAATATACATAAACACTATCTACGTTAAACTTATTGATATAAATTCCACTATTGCGTATTATTTATGTTAAAAATAAACCATAATGTTACAAATATATATCATAATCAATCAATAAAAGATAATATGGGTTTCTCTACTCCATTATTTTCGGTGATCGATAACTGAATCAGTCATTGCAAAAAGAGCATGTTCCAAAATTGCAACAAAAAAAAATGCTTTCACTTGTAAGAGGAAGGGAAATAAAAGGATACATGAGCTAAAGCGATAGTCAAAAGCTGGTTGTCATGTGGTAGAAATCCATTTCTTCGTATGGTCAGGAGTTTACAAATTCCCGTATGAGAAAAGTATTTTAAAACTCAAAGCAACAAGGAATACCTCGGAATTTGTCAACTTCCCCGAAAAATGTATATGACAAATGGTGTGTCTTAACAAGATCTGCTTTTTTGCGTAGTAGGATTTTGTCTGTCTTACGGTTTACAACTTATTCAAAATTCAGCAATAGACATCCAGAATAAAGGGACTCCTGAAAATGCAAGATATAGGAACATTGTATTTTTCATATAAATATGTGTATTATACGGCACTTTAATAAAAATCATTAGAACAATTTTTGAGAAAATCAAAATTTAGAAATTTTATCCATGTAAAGGCTAGTTTCAGGAGGGGATTTTCCTTAAAATATTCTGGGGTATCCTAGGAACGTACTAAACAAAAATACAAATCCTGGTATTTTACGGATCTGTACGGACACAAACGCGGCTATTTAAAAAAAACAAAAAAAAAAACAAAAAAAAACCTGATATGTTCAATTCAGATGACTTTCTCTATATACTTACAAGAAATTAATTTTAATACGCTTATTCCTTTATCTACGAGTTTGAAGTACCCGAACTAATGTATAGATAGCGGTTGTTTCAAAGTGCCAACCTTAGAGAGCTGAAGTTTGAAGTTTGACGATTTTACATTGTCTAGCATTTATTTGGCAGTCATCATTATTGAATGCTCTCAGCGAATTTGTAAACAAGGATAAAGCTGGTCATTATGTGATTCAATACTTTAATTTAAAAGGGCTTAGTCCAACTAATATTAAAGCTGAGCTGGATTCTATTCTGGGGGAGTCTACTCCTTCGTTTACGACAGTGAGAGATTGGGTGGCAGAGTTTAAGCACAGCCGTACGAGCTGACAAGACGAGCATCGCAGTGGTCGACCAAATGAAGTTACCAGCCCAGAAATTGTAAAGAAAATCCACAAAATGAATTGCAATATTATTTTTATACCTTTAGCTATTACAAATTCTCGAGGTTTACAATATTATCCAATTGTATTGGATGACCGTCAATTGAAAGTGCACGAGCTAACAAACATTGCAACCATTTGAAAAAGTTTTGTACATCACAAAGTGACTGAAAATTTGAATATGTGCAAGGTGAGTGCGGAGTTTACTCACAATAGAACAAAACAGTATCGTGTGGAATATTTTCAGTCGAGTGTTTGACAATGCTTCTTTGCAGTAAAGCTGAGCTTTTGCATCGATTTATAACAATGGACGAAACGTGGGTCTATCACTGCACACCTGAGACGAAGGAACAATCCAAACAGTGGATTGGAAAGGAGAATCGCTTCTAAAGAAGGTGAAGACAGTTCCATCTGCAGGTAAGGTCATAGCGTCAGTCTGGGACGTACGCGTGATAATTTTCATTGATTATCTCAAAAATCGAAAAGTAATCATTGGCGAATATTATGCGAAGTTGTTACGCATTTGAGTGATGAAATCGAGCAAAAACTAGAAAGTTTTGTTTCATCAAGACAATGCACCATTTCACATGTCCACTATCGCCATGGCAAAATCAATGAGCTAAAATTCGAAGTGCTTCCTCATGCACTCTATTCGCCAGATTTAGCCTCACTCTGTTTTCTGTTTCCAAACTTGCGGAAATGGTTTGGTGGTAGAAGATTTGTCAATAACGAAGAGGTGGAGCCTGCAGTTGATGGCTATTTTGTAGAACTCGATAGTTCTCACTATAAGCAAGGTAACGAAGCTATTGTGAACATCGCTGGGAAAAGTGTATCGAGCTGAAAATAGACTATGTAGAGAAATAAAGATTTTACCCCCAAAATGTTTGTGCTTTCTTTGTTAGGTCGGGTACTTCCGGGACAGCCCTTGATCATAACCATAAGTATGTGAGTAAAATATGTATACCATATATGGTCAACCTATGTAAAAATTAAAAATGTATACTATACGTATATGTTCCTTAAAGTTGAAGTTGCAAAGTATAAGCAAAAATATGACCAAACTAAATGTAAGTTGTGTAATACATACTTTATAGAACTGCTTGTGGTTGCAAAGTTTCTAAAAATGACGTATCTAATTTAATTTAATGATTCATAAACAAGGCACCATACAAAAAACAAAATCAAAAACAAACAAAAAAAACAAAAAAGAAAGAAAAAGAAACATAGAAGTTAGAACTTAGGATACTCCAGTTTTTTTGGGTACTTCATTAGAAAAAATTGTTAAAAATAACTTAAACAGAAACTCTACACATTGTGTTAAATGTAATAAACATAGATCAATCAAAAGACCAATTCTTAACTTTCCAACAAATAAAATTGTTGCGCAATACAAATTTGAATTTTGCTATTATGAAATATTTACTTTATGCGAACATGAAAGATTCACTCTGATTAGCGAAAAATTCACAAATCTAAGAGTAGAAGATAAATGTTATTTATTAACGAAGGGTAAGTATCCATACGAATGAGTAGATACATATGATAAGTTTGAAAATGGAGAATTACCACCACAAGAATATTTTGCATCTAAATTAAGTGGTAAAAAAATTAGTAATAAAAATAGGATTTTTCAGCGCATGTGCAATTATTTTGAATATAAACCACGATGTATATTTAAAAGTAGACACGCTTTTACTGCAGGACATATTTACAAACCTTAGTAAAAAGTGTTATGATAAATAATGACTTGATCAACATATTGTTTAAGTGCTTTACATTTAAGGTACAACGCTTTGTTAAAAACAACCAAACAAGAAATTGAATTATATACATACCAAGATATGTATGATCTAATGGAAATCAGTTACAAACAACTGTTGCTTTTGTGATAAAACATAATAGCGTTGTTAAACTCTCAAAAAAGAAAGCTGAAGAAATTGGTATATATAATTCTAAAAGTATGATAAACTTATACCATACCTAGATGCAAATAATATATATGGGTGGACTGTGTCCAGCAAATTACCCATTAAAGACCATAAGTGGATAACTCAAGAAGATATAGAATATGTTTAAAACAATAGTTATGCATCTGCATCAGAGAATTATGCGCCAAAACTTGATGATCTATCAGAGTTTCAAGAAATTGTGATTTCCAAATATCGAAACCATCAGATAACAACAAAAAGTATGAATACTCTTAATAATAAAACAAACTATACAGTCGATTACAGATTTCTCATAGAGTAATATAAATCAAGGTGTTGAACTAATTAATATACATAACGCATTACGTATACACAAAAAGCGTGGATAAAGTCATTTATAGACAGAAATACAAAACTTAGACAGGAAGCTAAAAGTAGCTTAGAAAACGAATTTTTCAAATGATGAACAACAGTGTTAATGGTAAACAGATTTATAGTGTTAGACATTGAATTAATGTTCAAATTGTAAAAATGCCCGATAAATATCTTAAATGTGTAAACTCGTAAAAGTTGCAGCGCAGAAATATTAATAAAGATCATGTTTTAGTCCAATGAAAAACATGACAGTAAAACTAATTAAGACAATATATTTTGAAGGATTGTGTACTAGAGTTATCAAAACTGCTAATGTATAAATTTTACTACAAATATCAAAAGAGAAATACAAAGATAAAGTAAAGCTACTACAGACGGACACGGACTCATTTATAATTTATGTTGAAACTACAGATTTTTACGAAGCTATGAAACAAAATATACACTTCTTTGATGCTAGAGATTACTTGAACAATTTCCCAAGAGATATACCTAGAATCAATAAAAAAAATCTGATGTGCTAAACTCACATGCCTCTATCTAGCTGGTCTATAAACTTCTTACAAAATATTCTCCTTCTTTCTATACAACGTTAATCGAGATCAATATTAGCAGAATGGTATTACTCAGTTCCTTATAAGTAGAAGCGAACTAAGGCAATGCACTAGGCTAAAGTGATAGCCAAATATTTCAAAAGCTATCGTTAGGCCATTGTCATCGCAAATTGCTTCTTTGCTTGGCCAGGAGAAGAAAAAGGACCCTTCCTTTCTGAGAAAAGTATAGGTACTTTACAATTGAAACTAGTAAAAGGAATATCTCAAAACGGTAAACTCCGCAAAAAAAATGTATATCACATAAATGGTGTATTTTAACACGATGTAAATTAGTGCAGTAAGTTTCAGTCCATCTCTAAACGGTTTACGAGTTATGCAAAATTCAGCAAAATTCATCCAGAAAAAAGAGGTCTTCAGAAGCTATTCCCAGAAAATTCAAGATATACATTTTATTTATGATGGAATTGGTTTAATATGTGGTATTTTAATCATAATCGTAAGAAACATTTAAAAAAAGTAACGAAAACTTTTCCATGTAAACGGTAGTTAGGGGTGGAGATTTTCTTAAAATCTTCCTGTCACATCCTCGGAAGATAGCAAACTTAAATACCAAGTTTGGTATTTAATCGTCTTTTCGTTTTTGAGCTATACTGTCCACAGACACAGAGACAGACGCAACCGGACCTTTTCCTGGCATTACTTTTTTGGATTCAAGGGGTCATTAAACATGTATTTCCGGTGAAATCTCGGTATTGACTTTTTGTGTGGAATACAATACCTAGCTTCTCTATCCACTATGTACATGGAACATACGGGACTAGAGAAAGTAAAAATACTTGACTTATTTAAGAATGAATTTAATGGTCTACCAATTTGAAAATTTGTTGGATTTAGATAAAAAAAAAGTATGCATTTTGAACAAATATTAAAGTAAAAAAAAGTGTGTAAAGGAATTAAAACGCAAACAACAAAATGATAAAATTCAATTACTACAAAGAGTGTTTGTTTAACATAATACAAACCACAAAAGAGATACACCGAATACAATCGAGTAATCTACAACTACATACAATAAAAAAAATGAAAATTTGGTAATCACCACACGACGATAAAAATATTTAATCGCAAATTTACACGGCACAGTTATGCACATTACATACAATATAATTAAACATCAATATGCATATCAGATACGTCAACAATAATTAAACCAATAGTAGCGTTATACCAATCCATTAACATGTTTATGATAAATTCTCATAATCTAAATACTCTTTACCGTATGATATTTTCTTATAAATGTATCAATCATCACACAATTACCTCGATGCCCAAGCAGTAAAATATATTACTAAAAATATGTCATTAGAGCATATAAAGATGAATGACCTACAAATAGGTAAAGAGTATGAAATTACATACGGTAAAACTAACTACAAATCATAGTATAAACGTAAGCCTCATAGTGGATAACAAATATAAATTACTATGGCCCCACAGATACAGCAAGAAATTAACTAAATAATCAATCAATTCAAACACCTGTTACACATAAAGTTAAACTCCTATATAGAGGGAGATAGGAGATATTTGGAAACCAGACCAAACTCGATTTTGAAACTATATAATTATACGCACCATGTATACATGTCTAGTGAAGCTATTGCACCCAAAATTTCGATACCATAATTTCACGGGAAATACATGTTTTAAGACGCCCTGTATACAAAAAGCATTTTTAGAAAAAATGTTCGCGTGTCGGTGTGTGTGTGTGGGCAGCATAGCTAGAAACGAAATTACAGTTAAGTACCAAACTAACGATTTTGATTAAAACACTGTATAAGATACTTTTATGATATACAAAATGTATATTTGGATTTTCTGGGAATAGTGTCTGAAGAACTCTTCATTCTTGATGTTTTTATTGAATTTTGTATAACTGGTAAGCCGTAAGAGATAGAGAAAAATAACTCCACAAAACTGTAGATCTCGATAAAACAGACAATTTATGTCATACACATTTTTTTCGTGGAGATGGCTATTGTCGAAATATCCCTTGTTAATGCTTTCAGTTGTAAAAAGCACATTTCTTATATGGGAGCTTGCCAACGCTTGGCCACGCAAAGAATTGGATTTCAATCCCACATTTGATTGCCGGTGGGCCTAGGGTATTCCCTTATTCTCCTTCTACTTTAGCAATAAATAGAAGTAAACGCTTATTAACATAATTTGTTTCTGAGATGTAGAGAAGGTCCTGTGAATGGATCACATCAGATTTTCTTATATAAATATATATTTTCAAAATGGGTAGTTTCACATTTTTAATATTTTCAGTGAGTTTGAGATTATTTCCTTATAAAATTATAATTTTTTAAATGTTGGTATTTTCAACATTTTTTTTTATTTTATCTTCATATAAAATAGCAAGTTTCATAATTTTTCCATAGTGTTTTAGTCTGTTTTTAATTATTTTCTTATAAAATGCAATATATTTATAATTTCGATCATTTAAGTAGTTTTGAGCTTATTTTGAGATTATTTTTTTTATAAAATAGATAATTGCGTCTATTTTGGGCAAATTCTAACACAACATAAAATGTTCAAACTCTTAATATTCTAGTAGTTTTATGTCTATTTTTAGTTTATATATCTATATTTCCTATATACTTACTACTAATTAAGATAAGCATTAGCAGAAATGTCCTTATAACCTAGTTCCTTATAAGTACAAGGGAATACGTTAGACTAAAGCAATAGTACAATATTTTAAAGTTGAATGCGATAGAACTGTAGTTCTCTTTAATAGTCAGGAGTAAAACAAAAGAAAAAAGAATGACAGTCTCGTTTGAGAAGATTTAGGTAATTTAAAATACAAATTAATAAGGAGACACGAGATTTACAACAAAATACCCCACCGCAAGCCATCCTTTACATGGAATTTTTTCGAACATTTTTCTTTTCTCAAAAAGTATTCTAATCATTTTGATTAAATTGCCGAAATATGTCTGAAATTCTCTTCATTTTGGATTACTTTTGCAAAAGAGGTAAACCGCAAGATATAGACAAAAAACGTATACACAAAAATATAGATCTCATTAAATCACACAATTTATGTCCTAGATAATTTTGATGTGGAGCCTACCGTATCCGTGATATTTCTTTGCTATTGGTTTCAATTTTAAAAATGTGCACTTTTCTGAAATAGGATATTGTCATCCGTATTTGTTTTATTTTACTCCTGGACACGCAAATGTCAATTGAATAGCGCCAGAGTAGTTATAATATGAGAGAATCAGGACAGAAAAGACTGCACGTAAGCTCGTTAAGACATGCCAAGCCACCTGCATAAGCGGTTTTTTTTGTATCTGTCAATCAAAATAGATGCCGCCGGTGGCGCCACCTCCGTCTTTACCCAGCCACTTGAAAATGTCGTGTTATTTATGGACCCTCTTTAACTGCTGTGGTTCTGAGCGTCCCATTTTATCTATATTGGGCGTGAAAGACCGCTTAATTTTGCTCAAAGACCTCTCTATCAGGCTTGAGGTTCTTTTACGTGCCGTCTGTCTAAATGGTTTCTCTTGCCGGGATGTCAAATAACTATGCTTCAAAGCTAGGGGTAATCTCTTTTCATAATAAAAATACACTCAGAATTACATATTAATGGGCTAGAATTAAAAGCTCTTTCCAACTATGTTAATGTCGAGTGTATATAATCAATTAGGAAAAAAATGTTCTACATAAACAATGAATTGCGACGCTAATATTAAACATAGAACAAAAACGACACAAAACTAAGTTATTAAATTGCTTAGGATCTTTCATAAACATGTCTTTCATTCGCGCTATCCCACATTCAAGAAACATTAATTACGAATACGCTATATAAAATGAGAATAATGCTTAAAGAATTAAGGATACAATAAAACGCTACAAGACTTTTCTTCTTTATCATCCACTATCAAGCACAAGTATCAGATTCCCGACTAATTAATTCAAGAGATTTGAATTACAAGTACGATAATTACTATGACAATAACGGTTAAAGAATTCAGATTGCAATAAAACCAAGAATATTTTTTGTACCTTCATAATCGCCTATCCAATACGAATATTCGATTCGGATTGGTTAATTGAATAAATTTTAATGCCAAATACGCTAATTAAAATGGTAAACACTTAAAGAATTGAGGTTACAATAAAACGCTAAGAGACTTTCCTTATTCCTTAGAATCCCCATTCAGTACGAATATTAGATTCGCGATTAATTAATTTAAGACACTTTAATTACAATTACGCTAGTTAAAACGGCAATAACGGTTACAGAATTGAAAGTACAATAAAACACTATTAGAAATGTCTTATTCCTTTATCAGCCTCTATTCCTGCAGAAGTATAGAATTCGCGATTGGTTAATTCAAGAAATTTTAATGTCAAATACGCTAATTAAAATGACAATAACGATTACAGAATTGAGTTTACAATAATACACCATAAGACGTTTCTTATTCCTTTATGATACCCTATTCGCTACGAGTATCAGATTTGCGATTAATTAATTCAAGAAATTTTAATTACAATGACGAACTTTTATTAAAATGCTATAAACTCCATTTTTAACACTATAGTGAAATTAAAGATACAGATTCTTCACAAAATTACACCTACATTCCAATACCACACTTGGATAATACACTAAGTGCATTAAAGAAATCATCATGATAATTATCACAAGACATATAAAGTGCTTGTATATATGGCAATTTTGATCCAAAAATCACTTAAGAGATCCTACAACTTCAGTCAGCATTATACGATCATTTCAATACTGAACTATAAATTATAACTTGAAGCAATCATCACATAACTTTAGAACTGTGCTTAAACAAATATTTTCTAAAAGGAAATACCATTCTAAAAACAGTTTACATTGCTTGAAATCACTTAGACAACAAACAACTCTTATTTCAGCATATAATTATAAGCTATAACTTTAAGGACCTAACACATGACTTTACGATTTTAATTAATTAATTTTTTTTTCAACAATGGAATATTTGGTAGCCCCTTATTACAATTACTACGGTTTGTTGCCTCTTGGATAACGTATATCTCAAGGGAAACTAAAATATACTCTTAAACATCGAAGCATGATCCAACCTGTTTCAGACTATGAGGAATGCTGGCCACAGCGGTAATCACGTTTAGAAAATAACGTCCTATCCCCTGCTTTCAGAGCCTTCTGTTAAAAAAAAAAAAACCGTCGTCACTCGGACCTTCCAGGCAAAGAACGCGCAGATACATGTATTCCCTTCCTGTGGTTTACACTGAAACCCCTGTTTTTATATGAGCAGCTTTATAAGCAGGTCTGCAATATAGTGCTACATCAGACATCAAAACCTTTGACGATATGCATTAATACAGGAGTGAGTGTGCCAAAGAATCGCATTATACATACATTAATAAAGAATCTAACAATGGACGAATCCATACGATTACATGCACATATCCTACACACCATGATCAGATGTCTTCGAGGAATGTCTGAACCGATGACTGCTCCGTCCACGAGCGAGATATTTTCTCAAGTATAACATATTCACGGCTTTCTATTATTAGTAGTACTTCATCTGTATTCGAGTATCGTAATGCCGACTAATTGCAACACATTATTATATATCTAGTGATCGGAACACCCAAGAACTTCATGATTCAGATACCATAGATGCACTGGCTATGTTTAGATCAGCACATTTAGAACTATGTGGTGAGCAGAGCATGACAAAATAACATCTACTTCATCTGCATCTTGAGCTGAGAAGTGTATAGGTCGAGGTATACCACACAAAAGGTAATTACATACTAATAATAGGACAAGTGACCTACGCATTTCACATTTTTTTTTTTTTGAAACATTTAATAATCCTAATTCTTCTTTCCAGAGTTCGACAGACCCACACCGGTACCACCAGAGCTCATAGATCCTGTTTTACTTTCATGGCAGTGATTGAGCTGCAAGAAACTAATAATATTTATTAACGTTCATTAATTCTAATGTTCCAGATCCAGAGACATACAAGAGAACAGTTTTAAAAAGACGAAAAAACTCTTGCTAATCATATCAGGAAGCTGAGATTGCTGGAAGACCGCATGCACAAAATAACTAAACGAGAGGATTCCCTAGAGAAATATGGAATCCCGCAGCAGGCCAACAAAACCTATCCAACCAATTCTACATATCCAAAACAAATAGTGTTGGTATAGGACTTTATTTTGAGCTACCAGTGCTATCAGCAGTGATTCTAATGACCTTGTATATATGATATTAAGAGACAGGGAGATAATGCACCATAGTCTCCCTGAATTCTGCATATACACATAAAGACAAAGTGAATATATTTAAAATATACAGTTAACATATTATTATTATTATTATTATTATTATTGCATTCATGGAAAACGAATGCCTCTGGTCTTTTGAAAACAAATCTAAATAAGAAGTGTGTGATATTAAAAATAAAGATGAAAAAGAACAGCAAACATTCACTTAAATCTAATGCAAATATGTTTTCAAGAAATCAGTACGTGGAAAAGGAATGTAATGAAAATACTTTGTAAATAAAAAAGATTATGCATATATATATATATATATATATATATATATATATATATATAAAATGCTACTAATGTTTTCATTTCATTAAACGAATACAAATTTCCACATCCTATTCCTTTACATAGTAAAACCTTTAAATTATCGATTCCGTGACATGCGATAAGGGCTGGTAGGTAAATACCATACTGTGTATAAATAGAAAATTTAATGCAGTAATTTCAGGCGAATGACGTCCAGCAAGGTACAAGGGTTGACAGCCAAAATATGCCTTTTCATCAGCAAAAACAATAACTAGATCCAATCACAAATACCTCCAACGCACTTCTTGTTTACAGGAATTCATATAATAACCTGTTTATTCAGCTCCCACCAGTTTTACGTTTATCTCCCTTCTCAAAACACGGAGAGTAAATGATCCTTAATTCAACAAATGAATGAAGATTCAGCAAATGCTACAACCCAGCAAATTTTAAATTAGAAATTAGAAGCCTGTCTTAATACAAGCGCTCGCTTATAAAAGTGGAACAAACAGCTATCAAATAACTGTCTTTAGAGAAAGTGCTTAGTGCACTGCTTGATAAGAATCATCTTAAAACTACGAGTTATTTGCAGAAAAGAAGATACCTTATCAACCAAGCATCTTGAAACGTCTGCTAAGTTTTTAAATGTTTATAGGTACTCTCCTTGTCCTTAAATGTATATCATGCAGTATTCACTTGATTTACTTACAATAATGTTTTTCTGAAACTTTATAGGTGTTTGGCTAGCTCATGAGAAAAAGTTTATATTACATAAGAACTTCATATATTTAGGGCTAACATTTCTACAAAACCTATGTGTACAAGCAAATTCGATTAAAAGATTTTTCCAACGAATACACGATTTGAAAACTGTAGAAAATCAATTTTAGACAAGGTGTGTGTGTGTGTGTGTGTGTGTGTGTGTGTGTGTGCGCGCGAGAGAGAGAGTGAAGGCATGTGAACAGTATACCTCTAATAAATGCAAATTCGCTAAATTACAAACTTTGCATCATAACTATATAATTTCAATTGAATGCATCTCCAAATACTCTTTGCATTGACGACTTTTTTCGAAATGTCTCTAAAAACTAGCTATAACGATTTTGAATAATAGAGCTTGATATGCCAAATGAAATACAGAATCTATGAATATAGTTTTTTGCATTTCAAAAGTGACACATAATGCAGGGTTTTCATATGATATTGAAGCGCTTTAGCAAATGTATTTATTTCTAATGTATAACGAAATAGTATGTATTGAAAACATTCTGCTATTATTTAGAGTTATAGCCGTGGATTATATATAAAAGAAAAATTCATTTTAAAGATGGCTGATTCGCTCAAGTCAAGGATGGAGGAGCACAATAAGGACATTGATCAGCTGAAAATATCAATTGAGCATTTTCAGCCGATCAATGTCCAACTTGTGCTTCTGCTTCTTCTTGTAATAGTGCAGATTCTCTGGTAAATCGTCTACGATTGTTAATGTACTCGCAAACAGCGTTCAATGGGGATCACTCAAAAGAAATCTTCAATATACGTGAGATGAAAGATTCTGGTGTAATAGAAGAAAAATTGTCAAATATAATTTTGCACTGTATTTCTATAATAAATGTGATGTGTCTGATGTTGAGTATTCACTACGATGTTAGATTTAGTTTAGGTTAGTATGGTTAGCTTAGTTTAAGGTGGGTTAGCGTTGGCTAGGTTAGGTTAGGGTGGGATACCTGAGGTTAAACGTTACCTGATGAGGTGTGGTCTGTTTAGAGTTTTGTTTTTTGCACTTGTTTTTTTTTTTTTTTTTTTTTTTTTTTGTATAGTTCACATTGTCTGTATGATTGACGCAGATTCCTATTCACCCAATTTTCACTTGAATTATGTTATCATATTTCTTATATTTAGATCCCAAAAGGACAATTTGGTGTAATAGGTGAAAATATCTGTTGAGTCTATATGCTATTAATTTAGAAAATGAGTGTATGCTTTGTATTGTGATATTACAAATTTTACGACAAACTTGTAATTTATATAATGTAATTGGCATGGGTTTATCTTTAAGTTATTATGCCAGTTCTCATACAATCCAAACTATGATCATCTGACTTTAGTCTTTGCTCTTGGGTTGCAGTCGTGTTTTTCCCGACATATGACAACGTAGTAGCAGTAGTAGTAGTAATTATTATAATAATAATAATAATAATAATAAGACAGTTACATATTTTTCCATGTCATAAAGAGAGGATATAGGGATCCAATAGTGGTCAATCCTAAATGTTAAATGACCTTGAGACGTACCGGGCATATATGAATGCGTAATTATATCTCTTGAAGGACCAGTTGCAATATCAGTTATTATTGATGGAGTATTTATATGTGCTTTTTATACTAGGCATGGTTTCGCATTGTATCGCGCCTTTGCTGATATCTGATGTTTGGTAATGTTAGTTGTATTCTTATATTATTTGTCAGACCCCGCTATTCGTAATATAACTGGTTTAAGCAGCTTGATTTGTATAGCTCCCTTTAACTTGAATGGGCATATAGGGGATTTGACTTATGAAACAATTCGATTACTGTAGATTTAGAATTTTAGGTTAATCGTTTTACATTACTAAATACACGCGCATTCACTCTCTCATACTTTTCAGATTCTGTGGGCTAATAGGGAATAATTCTCGCTAAATAAAAATTCCCCATCCAAGCCAGGAATCTAACCCGAGACCTCCGGGTGAGAACTTAGCTCGCTAACCACTCGAGAACGGAGACAGTATTATTTTCTGATATTATAGCTAAGTACACTGGACGTTAAACATTATTTCTTTTGTTGATAGCAGATCTGATCAGAAGCAATTATTGTAGGTGTATCAAATTTAAAATTGCGTCGTCGTTTTACTCCTATCAAACATAAATAGATTTCCATTTCCTTCTCTTTTATATTTTTAAAATATTAATTACCTAGCATGAAATTCTTTTTACGTGTGATGTAAGTAGAAGGAAACATTCTGTAGCAGAAGTGTAAAAATGGATTGAATAGTCATGATAGCCAACATTAAAATAAAGAACGTAAACCAAGCCTTATTCTTCTATTTACTTAATGTTATACAAGATAAATATTTTCCAGAAAAATGGTCTTATTCAATTGTTGTTTATAAATAGGGACAGGAGCGAAAATCACTAGGTTAGTCAGATCTTTTATAATGTATCACCATGCGACTGTAATTGAAATTTGAATCTCTTTCTTATAGTGTTTAACGCCCGCTTATACCACTTGCTGCATCGAAGGCGATGGTACTGGAGATATATGTAATGAAGATGAAACACCGGTGGAATGCAATGGCCGGGGAAACGCAGAGAAAGACTGCCCCTACGCCTCTTTGTCCACCACAAATCTCACATGTGGTCGCTTGCAACCGAACTCGCTAGGTGAGAAGCGAGTGGTCTAAACATTCGGGCACGCCGTGGCCTCTCGATCTTCTTTGTATTATCTTTAGTAAACAAATAAAGATAAAACGAAATATCACGTCAAGTTTGAAATAGATGAAGCAGAATAAAAGTGAAGTCAATAAAATTGAGTGTTTAAGTTATACTGTCCTCAGACTTACACCCGCTAACATTTTTCTAAAAATGCTCAATTGATATTTTCAGCCGACCAGTGTCCTCCTCCTGCTCCTGCATCCTTGATTTGAATGAATCAGCTATCATTAAAATGAGATTTTCTTTTATATATATTTCACTCTTATAACTCTAAATAAATAGCAGAATCCTTTCATTACAAGTTATTTCGTTATACATTAGAAATAAAGAAATATAATATGATAAAGCGCTTCAATATCATATGAAAACTGCATTATTGGTCACATTTGAAATGCAAAAAGTAAACGATATTCATAAATTCTGTATTTCATTTGTCATGTCAATCTATATCATTCAAAACAGTTAGTTATTTTTTTCTAGAGAAATTTCGAAAAAATCTTCAATGCAAAAAGCATTTGGAGACGCATTCAACTGAAATTATATAGTTATGATGCAAAGTATGTAATTTTGCGAATTTGCGTTTGTTCATATACATTTCACTCGCACACATACTTTGGATAAAATTGGTTTTCTTTAGTGTTCGGTCGCCCTCAAATCGTGTATTCGCTGGAAAAAATCGTTATATGGAATTTGCTTGTACAAATTCTCTTTTGTAGAAATATATATAATGTTTTTACGTAGTGCAAACTAACCAATCCCTTGTAAAGTTTCTGAAAAGCATTACTATAAGTAAATCAAGCGAATGCAGCATGATATACATGTATGAACAAGGAGAGTATTCATTTTAAAAACTTACCAGACGTTTCAAGATGCTTGTTTGATAAGGTATCTGCTTTTCTGCGAAATAACTCGTAGTTCCTCGGATGATTCTTACAGCCACTGCACTGAGCACTTTCTCTAAAGACAGTTATTTGATAGCTGTTTGTTCCACTTTTATAAGCGAGAGCTTGTATTAAGACAGCCTTCTAATTTCTAATCTAAAATTTGATTGGTTGTAGCATTTGCTCTATCTTTCTTCATTGGTCGAATTACGGATTACTTACACTCCGTGTTTAGAGAAGGGAGCTAAAAGTAAAGATGGGTGGGAGCTGAAGAAGCAGGTTATTTCCTATATGAATTCCTGTAAACAAGAAATGCCTTCGGTTTATTTGAAATTGCATCTCGTTCTTGTTTTTGCTGATGCAAAGGCATATTTTCCATCTCAACCCTTGTAGTTTTCTGGACGTATATCGCCCGAAATAGCAACATTAAATTTTCTAATTATACACAGTAAGGGATTTACTTACAACCCTTATCGTATATAACGCAATCGATAATTTAAATGCTTGATTATGTAAAGGAATAGGGTAGGGAAAATTGTATTCTTTTATGAAATAAAAATATTAGTGGGATTATATATATATATATAATATTTCTTATTTACAAAGTATTTTCATTATATTCCTTCTCCATATCCTTGTTCCTCCAAAATATGTTATGTTCGCATTAGTTAGATTAAGTAAATGTTTGCTTATAAATGTGCTAGCTGTTTTTTAATCCTTTTACATCTTCATTTTTAAATCACACACCCAGTATATAGTTTTGTATTCAAAGGATTAGTGCCTTCGTTTTCCATGAATACAATAACATGATATAACGCTAAATTTTTAATATATTCACAATGTACTCAGTCTTTTTGTGCACATGCAGAATTTAGGGAGACTCACACTTTCATGTCATCTAGCTATTGAGCCGTCTATTGTCTTTAAGCAACTTTATAAGTCCTTTCTTGGGTAGAACGGCTACAGACTGTCATATATATATAGTTTTCTGTACTTTTTTCCTTTGAATTAAAAATTAAATTACTAAACTAATATTTTATTTAACTTGACATTTGATATGTTAGTATTGGTTATACAATTCTAGTATTAATTTAATTGTTTTTTCACACAGGCCGAGTGTAGGACAGAAGTTGGATAGGTGTTAGACTGAAAAATGCAGTGCCACATCCAGGACTGGTTAGTACTGGTTATAAAGTTCTAGTATTAATTCAACTGTTTTGTCACACAAGCCGAGTGTAGAACAGGAGTTCGATAGCAGTTTGACTGAAAAATTCAGTGCCAGAGCCAGCATTTGAAGCACGGATTTCCCGGTTGCTCTAACCTCTCAGATACCAAGCCAAAATACCGGCACAGCATTAAATTCTCCAACTGACTCACATGTTTCCCGACAAACCACAAGGTGATCTGTGATTCTTTTGAAATGACATAGACATACCCTAATGGCGACTTAGAAGGTCGTAAGTACTTTAAGTCCCGATCTTAATAGTTTAGTCAACTATTAGGTCAATTAGTGTTAATTTAATTGTTTTTTCATACAAGCCCTGTGGAAGACAACAGTTGGATAGGTAGAGTCTGAGTGAAAAATTCAACACCATAGCCGAGATTTGCACCATGGATCTCCCGATCTCTGGCCAGTTGCTCTAACAATTGACCTGTATGTTTCCCGGTAAACCACAAGGTGATCTCAAACTATTTTGAGATGATATACCCCAATCTCCTAATGATACACACACACACACACACACACACACACACACACACAAAGTCATTAGGATCACTGGTGATTAAAAGCACTGGTAGCTCATAATAAAGTCCTACACAAGCATTATTTGTTTTGGATATGTAGAATTGGATGGATACGTTTTGTTGGTCTGCTGCGGGTTCCATATTTCTCTAGGGAATTCTCTCGTTTAATTAATTTGTGCATGCGGCCTTCCAGCAATCTCAGCTTTCTGAGATGATTAGCAACAGAGTTTTTTCGTCTTTTTTAAAACTCTTCTCTTCCATATCTCTGGATTTCGAACATTAGAATTAATGAAAATTAGTAAAGATGATTACTGTCTTGTAGCTCAATCACTGCCGTGAAAGTAACGTTAAGTTTCTTTCTTGATAGAATAACAAGATATTATACTCACATTGATTCAACGTATTCATATTCGGATTGTCAATATCGTGCACTGCATTGATATCGGGGATAGGATCTGTGATACAGACATCCAACTCATCAACATATGTCCTAGCAAGATATATGAACTCCGGTGGTACCGGTGTTTGTCGAACTCTGGAAAGAAGAATTATGATTATTAGTTTTTTCAAAAATTAAGTGTGCCATGCGTGGGTTACTTGTCCTATTTTTAGTTTGTATTTACCTTTTGTTTCATATTCCTCGACCTATACACTCCTCAGCTCAAGATGCAGATGAGCATGATATTATTCTGTCATGCTCTGCGGGTTTTGAACAAATCAACGCATGAGAGCACCCGTTGCAGAGTTCTGAATGGTCTTCGATCTTATGTGCTGATCTAAACATATTCATTGCATCTATTGTATCTGAATCATAAAGTTCTTGGGTGTTCCGATCACTAGATATATAAAAATGTATTGGAATTAGTCGTCATTTCGATACTCGAATACAGAAGAGGTACTAATAATAGTAGAAAACCGTGAATGTGTTATACTTAACAATAAATTTCGCTCGTAAATTTCGTCATCAGTTCCAGACATTCCTTGAAGACATCTGATCTTTGTATGCAGGATATTTGTATGTAATCGTATGCATTCGTCCATTGCACCATTTTTTTTATGAAAGTATGTATAATAACGCAATTCTTCGGCACACTCACTCCTGTAATAATCCACATCATCAGAGGTTTTGATATTTTTTTTTTCTCGAGAATGCTTTCACAGCGGACATATCGAATAAGTAGCACTATATTGCAGATCTCCTGCTTATATAGCTGCTCATATAAAACAGATTTTTCAGTTTATATTACAGGGAATGCATTAATCTATGCTTTCTTTGCCTGGAGGGTCCGATAGACATTTTTCTAGCAGAATGCTCTGAAGGGAGAGTGTAAAACGTTATGTTCGAAACATGTTCACCATTAACGGCAGCATTCTTCATCATCTAAAACAGGTCCGACCATGCTTACCTATCGTAAGAGTATGTCTCGGTTTCTCTTGTCGTATATGTTAAGCAAGAAGTGAGCAACAATGCGTAGTTTTTAATCATAACAATTGTGATAAGTGGCTTCTACCTATAGTTATCACTTCAATGCTGAAATTAGAGAATACCGACAGTGAAGTTGTTGGTTTTCTAAGTGATTTCAGGTAATGTTAACTGTTGTTTTTGGTATGGTATTCCCTTTTTGAAAATATTTATTTACGCACAATCTAAAGTTATGTGATGAATGCTTCAAATTATAGCTTATAATTCAATGCTGAAATTAGAGAATACTGCTGAGTGAATTTGTTTGGTATGGTATCCCATTTAGGAAAATGGTCATGTACAATCGCAAGGTTATATCGTGAGTGGTTCAAGTTATAGCTATAATTCAATGCGAAATAAGCGAATAATGCTGAGAAGCTGTAGGATGTCTAAGTGATTTTAGGATCAACATTTCCATATATCCAAGCATTTTATTTAAGTCTTGTGATAATTATACGCTCGATTTTAATGCCCTTAGTGTATAATCGAAGTATAGAATTAGGAGTGGGTGTAATTTCGTGAAGAATCTCTCTCTTCCATAGCTATATATTTGAAAATGGAGTTATTTGCATTTTAATTAAAGTAGCGTCATTCTAAACAACATTTCTTGAATTAATTAATTGTAAATTAAATACTTGTACTGAATAGGGGATGATAAAGGAATAGGAAAGGTCTAATGGCGTTTTATTATAGCTTCAATTCTTTAAGCGCTATTGCCATTTTAACTAGCGTAATTGTCATTAAAATTGGTTAATTTAACCAGTCTTATACTTGTGCTGAACAGGGGCTGATATAGGAATAACAAAAGTCTAAAACAGTTTTATTGTACCTCAATTCTCTAAGCATTATTGTCATTTTAATTAGCGTAATTGTAATTAAATTTTCTTAAATTAACCAATCGCGAAACTAATATTCGTACTGCATAGGGTATTGTGAAGGAATAAGAAAAGTCTCCTAGTGTTTTATTGTAACCTCAATTTTTTAAGCGTTATTTCCGTTTTAATTAGCGTAATTACAATTAAAATTTCTTGAATGTAGTATAGCGCAAATCTTATACTCGTACTGGACGAGGGGTGATAAATGGATAAATAAAGCCTTATAACGTTTTATCGTAACCTCAATTCTTTAAGCGGTATGTCCATTTTAATTAGCATAATTGTAATTAAACTTCCTTGAATGTGGGATAGCGCGAATGTAACACATGTTTATGTAAGATCCTTAGCAGTGTAATAAGTTGTCGTTTTTGTTCTATGGTCAATATTAGTGTCGTAATTCATTGTTTAATTAGAGAAATTAATCCATTTTTTTTTCTAATTGGTTATATACATTCGACATTAGCATAGTTGGAATGATCTTTAATTCTAGCCCGTTGGTATGTAATTCTTATTGTAACATCAAAATTAAATGAGCCATTAAAAATTAGCGACTTCGAGGGTATTTTTATTATCAAATATACAATATGAGACTGCCCCTGGCTTTGAAGCAAGTTTGATTGACAGCCCGGCAAGAGAAACCTTTTAGACAAGTGGCTTGGCAAAGGGCGAGGGGACGGCACCGGCGGCATCTATTTCGATTGCACTTAATTTTTTTTTAGACAGGTGGCTTGGCATTGGGGGAGGGGCGGGATATGCGTGGTAGACATTATATTAATTGATGCATCATGTTTACACGTATTGACAGGAGGCGGCATTCCTTTCTTTCCTGATTCTCTCATATTATAACTACTCGCTTGCTTTCAAAATATCTCTCTATTGCTTTAGCCTAGTATATTCGCTAAGTTCCCTTCTACTTATAAGGAATTAACTAAAAATATCATTTTAGTAGAAATAGTGGTAGTTACAAGAAAAAAGCTTTTGTGAAAATAGTTTGTTTGCAGAAGTGAGAAAGTGTTGTGAATGGAACATCGCAAATTTTTATTTTATTTGTGCCCCTTTAAATGAACTACACGACATAGAATTTGTTTGGTGAAATCCAATAGCCCCACTCTACCTACTAACCTAAGTAAATAATAAATAAATAAAAGGAATACAAATATTAAAAACTTAAATCCAGAATGAATTCCGTAATGTATTCAAAGGTAGTGTTACCGAAGCAAAGCAGCC
Source organism: Hymenopus coronatus (assembly GCA_030762935.1). Lineage (NCBI taxonomy): Eukaryota > Metazoa > Arthropoda > Insecta > Mantodea > Hymenopodidae > Hymenopus > Hymenopus coronatus. The sequence goes on from CM060897.1 coordinate 136,865,110, forward strand.
GAATATTTTCGATAAGCTTGGAATATTTTCTAACTACAACTAAAATAGCGTGGGCTCAAATTTACAATGAGATGCAAATGCAGATGTAATGCAGCATAAGCGCAAGCGCGAGGGAGGGCCTCTTACAATGCAGTCGAAAGCGGAACACAAAAGCTGGCACGGGTTTCCAGATCTGTAAATTCCATACGGATATCTTCCAAGCGCTCCGCAAGTTTTAAATTGAATAACATAATCGACAATACCAAATAGGAAAATTAAATCCATCTTTTACGGATAAATAGGTTATAACATTTTCTGATGTTCAATTCACATGACTTTCTCTGCATCTCCGTAACAGATTATTGTTCAAAAGCTTATTCTTCTATTTACTTCATGCTAATCGAGACAAAATTAGAAGAAATGGTCTTTTTAATTGCTTCCTTGTAAGTAGAAGGGAAATGAGCACCATAGGCTAAAGCGAGAGTCAATTTTTTTAAAACTGGTTGCTATATTTGAAGTTCCTTCGTTTGTATGACAAATTCCCGTATGAGAAAAGCATATTTTAAAACCAAAAGCAATAACAAAGAATATCTGAAAAATAACCACCCCACGAAAAAAACAAAGAGACATGTATCATAAATTGAGTTCTACATTTTTTGGAGTTTTTTTCTATCTCTTACGGCTTACGGTTTTGTTCAACATTGCACAAAATTTATCCAGAATAAAGATGTCTTCCCAGACAATTCAAGATATACAATTTGTAAATCATGTAGATAGCTTTGATATACAGCATTTTAATCAGAATCGTTAGAGCCATTTTTGAGAAACTCAACATTTTGAAAAATTGTTCTATGTAAAGCATAGTTTGGGATGGGGCCATTTGCCTGAAAATATTCGTGTTCAATCCTTAGAAGATAGCAAATTTAAATACTAAGTATGGTATTTAACGTCTTTTTTTTTTCTTTTTTTCTTTTTTTTTTTTTTTTTAACTTTGCAAGTCATGCTGTCCACAGACACACGAATCTTTTTCTAAAAATGCTATTTTTGGTCTCGGGAGATCTCAAAACATGTATCCGGTGAAATCTCTTTATCGAATTTTTGGGTGCAATACAATACCTTCTCTTTCACTATTTAAAACAGTAAGTAATAGTAAATAGCGAAAGTAATTTCATACCAATTGACGCTCTTGGCAATGAGATCACAATAATAAATAGTTTATCCAAATATATTGAAAAAAATGCAAACATATAGATTGCAGAAGTGATAATGGTGCACATTTAATTAACTGGAATTATCTCTTTGTACCTTACGATTTACGAAAGCCAAAAAATCCAGACGCAGATGTTTGGTACATCCATAAAAAAGAAGAAAACAAACTCTTGAGCGAAATGAGAGATCGCGCGGCGGGGCCAAATAAAAGAGCATGTATGTTCAGTATGTCCTATAAAATCTCGCACTGCGATTGTCTATTGTTGGACAGCAGGCAATGCAGAGAAGAAGGAATGCACTGTGAACGCAAAACAAGGATAGAATTTGGAGTTTGCAAAATCTCGTGCTGGATTGCATTCCGAGGCGTGTTACGTGTGAATCCTTGAACTCAATAACATGGGTGCAAAGACTTGCGCTTACGCAGCATCTGCGTTAAGGCTCTTTGTGATGGGTCATAATACAACTGTTTTATTCAATTTGTATCATGCAGAAGATTCATGTCTCTCCAGTAGTGATGACGTTATACACATGCATGGCTTTATTAGTGTAATGGTTAAAATATTGACTGGTTGCTTTGACTGGTACTCCATGCCATACTACAAATTCCCTCTATGTTTGTGGATGTGCATATAAATGTACATATACGAGGGGCATACTGAAAGTCATGAGCAACACTGTTTTACAATCTTAATATTTATTTTTAAGCCAAACCAAATACATCATCATAATCTACAGACTTTCTTTCACTTTTCAACATAGTCTCCATTGTTTTGCACACATTTTTCCCCATCGTTCTACAAGCTTGAAAATGCCCTTGTGATAGAACTCCGTTCCAGCTGCCCGCAGACTCTGACGCACTGCTTTCCGAATATCCTCCAGCGTCTCGTAGCGTTGGCCACGCATCTGCTCCTTCACAGAACCGAAAAGATGGTAGTCGGAGGGTGCCAAGTCGGGACTCTAGGGAGGATGTGGAAGAGCTTCCCACCCTAATGCCCTGATCTTCTCCATAGTGGCACGGGCAGTATGCGGACGCGCATTATCCTGTTGAAGGATGATCCTCTTTCCAGGGCGTTTATCACGCAAAGCCCGACGGAGCTTCAGAAGTGTCTTGATGTAGCGGGCAGAATTTATGGTTTGTCCAGGTTCAAGAAAGTCAACCAGAATGCAACCTTGTGCATCCCAAAAGACACTTCCCATAACTTTTCCTACAGACTGCACTGTCTTCGCTTTCTTCTTCGATGGTGAGTTCAAGTGGTGCCATTCCATACTCTGACGTTTCGTTTCTGGCTCATAGTGATGGAACCAGCTCTCATCTCCAGTCACAATACATGTCAAAAATTCATCACCTTCATTATGAAATCTCTGAAGAAGGTTTTGTGCAATGGTTCTTCTCTGAAGTTTGTGGTCTTCAGTCAATAAACGGGGGACCCAACGGGATAACCCAAGCTGTGGATCATTTCTTGCACTGCACTATGTCCTATTCCAAGTTGCGCAGCAATTTCATTCACAGTGAAACGCCTATCTCCTGCAATGAGCTCATCAACTCTTTCCTTGTTGCGTTCTGTAGAGGCAGTTCGAGGACGCCCGCTACGAGGCGCATTTTGCAGACTCGTGTTTCCAACTTTGAAATGTTTCACCCATCTTCTAACACTGCTGGCACCCATGCAGACACCTCCATATGCACGTTGAAAGCAGATTTTCCTTCTTTCACAAGGAATTCAATGACAGCACGCTGTCGAAACCAAACATCAATGTCAGCCATTTTTCAAACACCGTCTGTGGTCACGTGATAGAAGCTAATGACGTCACAATATGTCAACATGTGGCTTAAAGTCTGTAGATTACGATCCTGCAATTCGTTTCGTTACATTGTTGAAATTTAAATTTTTACAATGGGTTGCTCGTGACTTTCAGTATGCCCCTCGTATGTGTGTGTGTGTGTGTGTATGTGTATGTGTCTTAACGTTCTCTATCACCTATGTACAGTATCCATAGTAGATAAACAATGTATTGTTTTTCACCCAAAAATTCGATACCGAAATTTCACAGGAAATCATTTTTGAGCTCCCCTGAATTTACATAAACAGAAAAAAGTCTGGGCCCATGTGTGAATAGTGGGGACAGCATAGCTAAAAAACGAAAACACTGTTAAATATCAAATTTGGCATTTATGCTTAGTATCTTCCTAGTATACGACACGAAGATTTATAAGAAAGTTCCGTCACCCCAAACAATCCTTTACATGGACACTTTTTTTTTTTTTAAAAAAAAGAAATCTTATTTTAAGATATTCACACGCGAAATAAAATTTATATCTTGAATTCTTTAGCAATAGCCTCTGAAAATCTTTTCATTCTGGATGAATTTTACATAAGTGGTAAACCGTAACATATAGACAAAAACTTCCTGCACAAAAAATGTAGATTCATTAAAGCACACAACTTACGTCATAATACTTCTTTTTTGAGTTAAGCGATACCGATATATTCCTTGTTATTGGGTTCAATTTTATACAATTTAAACTTTACTCAAACGGGAAGTCATCTTTCGCTTCATCTCTCTTTTCCTTTACTCCTAATCATACAAGGTGAACCGAATTTGAATAGTTAAACATAGTGACCGGCTTTTTAAAATATTTGAACATCGTTTTAGCCTAGTGTATTCTGGTGCTCCTTTCTACTTAGAAGGAACTATTACAACAATTTCCGCTAATTCTTATCTTGATACCACTATGCAGATAAAGGAAATAATAATTTGTAGAGAAAGTCATGTGAATGAAACAATCAGATATTTTCTTCTTACTGATTATTCTTTGGAAGTTATATTCTCGTTCATATGCTATTTTAAATATTTCAAGAATGCCCTACACTACATGAAATAAAATGCAACACATAATGCAACGCTACAATTAAAAGTAAATAAAGCGCCAGAGATTCTCATAAATTTACACCGCATCCCCACAGGGTAAGGTAGTTATAAAATGTAAATATACGTAGCTACATAGTTTCACTAACAGCTTTTATACTTGAATATTCAAGATGAGTGTCTCAATTGTCTATTCTAATTGTCTGGTACATACAGGTTTTTATCTTTTATTCCACTAAAACACTACACATAGTAAAGAATAAGTTTCTCGTAGAATACGTAACCTATTTATCTGATATTCCATCAAAACACTACACAGGAGCGAATATATACATTTTTATAAGCTAGTCCTTTCCATTTCTCCGAACATACATATAAGTTCTGTATACTAACCTCTGTTTCACCCACAAGTTGAAGGAAAGTGATAACTCCTAAGTGAGTAGTACATGCATAGGGCGTCTGAGATAAATCATTCACTGCGGTGGAAAACGTTTCCTCTTATTTGAAGTTCATAAATGGTATATGCTGATTACTATTGCCATAAATAAGGAGTCCGACAAACGCAGCAAGATTATGGGGAGATCTGAGAATACCTTTCCAAGACTTAGGTATTGCTTTCTGTGTATAGAATGCTGTGGTTGCTGCCAATAAAACATGGCGTAGAATTCGTCACTGATCCGAAATAGACGCTACCGTTATCTTTTACAGGTTGCTTTAATAAAGTTACACTTCACATATACTTTCATCTCAGACATGTGTTCTGCTATTCAAGTCATTTTATTTGTATTTTTGTCCGAAATTTTCAGTGGACTCCCTGTATGGTTCAGAGGGTTTAAAATCGGAGAATATTTTAAGGTGTTAGTATTACTATAACATTTCATTCTTCTCAAAAACTGCCTAGGTTTCATGTCATCTGGCTATTGAGCCGTTTATTGTCTACAAGCAATATTAATAAGTCCTTTCACAAAAGCTGCAGACTTAGTGTTAATTTAATTGTTTTTTCACACAAGCCCTGTGGAGGACAACAGTTGGATAGGTAGAGTAAGACTGAAAAATGCAACACCATAGCCGAGATTTGAACCATGGATCTCCCGGTCTCTAGCCGGGTCTCTAACCACTGACTTGCATGTTTCCTGGTAAACCACAAGGTGATCTCGAACTATTTTGAGATGACATACCCCAATGCGAGTCAGTTGAGGAATTATTGCCGTGCCGGCATGTTGTCATTTTAGCTCAGTGGTTAGAGCAACGGCTAGAGTCGGGAAGATCCATGGTTCAAATCCCGGCTATGGTACTGAATTCTTCAGTTTGACTCTACCTATCCAAGTTCTAGTACGTTCCCAGAATTTCTGCCATGCTGTATGGAAAGGTAGTGAAAATTCGTTATTTCTGTAGTCTTTCCGATATATATAAATAAATAAATATTGTCTCTGCAGCCACGCATCCAATCCATATATCAGGTACCCATTTAATCGTGTATGACAAAGAAACCAGGTACACGCTTCTGCTGCCCAAGACATTGAGACAACGTTTAACAGGCGTTATATAAAGAAAAAAATCTGATGTGTTATACTCACATAACTTTCTCTAGCTGATCTACAAACCTCCTACAAAAGATTACTCTTCTTTGTAGACAATGCTAATCGAGATAAATATTAGCAGAATGTTCTTATTACTTAGTTCCTTACAAGTAGAAGGGAATAAGGGATGCGCTATTCTAAAGTGATTGTCAAATGTTTTAAAAGCTATCGTTATGCGATTGTCATTGCAAATCACTTCTTTGCTTGACCGGGAGTATAACAAAAGAAAAACGGCCCGCCTGGGTAGTGTGGTGGTAGCGTGTCTGCTTCACATTCAACAGGTCTTGAGTTCGAATCTCGCTTAGGGTGAGTTACCCGGATAAGGGGTGTTTCGGGGTTTTCCCTTATCCTGAGAAGACGAATGTCGAGTAACTTTAAGCTCCATGGTGTCCGAGAACATTTGAGCATCATTTCACCAATTTCATTCATCGTCCTATATGACCAACCAGGTTAAAGGACGTTAAAACTAAAAAAAAAAAAAAAAAAAACAACAAAAAAAAAACGGACTCTCCTGTCTGAGAAAAAGTACTTCACAACTGAAACCAATAATAAGGAATATCTCAGAAAGGGTTACCTCCACAGCAAAATCGTAAAGGACATAAATTGTGTGTTTTGTCGTGATGTACATTTTTTAGTGAGTTTTTTTTTCTATCTCTTACGGTTTAGTCGTTAAGCAAAATTCGGCAAAACTCATCCAGAATAAAGAGGTCTTCAGAGGTTATTTCCAAAAATTCGAGGTATACATTTTATATCGGATATAAATAACTTTAATACACGGAATTTTAATCAAAATCGTTAGAGCCATTTTTTAAGAAAATTAAAATTTTTGAAATGTTTTCCATGTAAAGGGTAGTTTGTAGTGGGGGGATTTTTTTTTTTTTTTTAAATCTTCGTGTCGCAACTTGGAAGACACTAAACCTAAATGCCAAGTTTGGTATTTAACGGTCTTTTCGTTTTGGGACCATGCTGTCCACAGACACATACACACACGGAATTTTTTTTAAAACGCTTTTTTCGGACTCATGGGACCCCAAAACATATATTTTCGGTGAAATCTCGGTATCAAATTTTTTAGTGCATTACAATACCTTCTCTATCCCTATGTACATTTTACATATGGGGCTAGGGAAAGTAAAAATTACCAAGATTGTAGAAAGTGCGAACGTTCTATGATGATATGGGCGATCAGACTCTCCTTCAAAAATGTCTAAACCTTCAAGCGCAAATAAGACCCATTAAGATGCTCACGTGTAGCCAACCATAAGTAACCGCTTGTTGCTAAAGCCAATTAACGAAGCCCTTCAGAAACTTCGTACCACACCGAAGGCTTAAAACTGTGGCATTTGTAAAGTATCTGTACACGTAATGTTTCATAGCGTTGATGACCTTATTTATACTTTTTCTACCAGTACCTACAATATACATAAAACGTAGAGAAGGCATTGCATTCCATCCAAAAGTTCGATGTTGAGATTTCATAGGAAATATATGATTTAAGGTCCCGCCGCCTATTTTTTTTGAGAAAAAAACCTGCGTGTGTCTGTGTATGTGCGTGTCTTTGAAGAGCATAACTTCTTGGTATTTAACTATCTTTCAAGAATGCAGAACGAAGATTGAAGAAAATCTCCCACTGTAGAGTATACGTTATTTGGAAAAATATTGTTTTTCTCAAAATGGTTCTTAGGATTTAGATTAAAATACCATATGTTTAAGATACTTTATCACAAATAAATGCATGTCTTGAGTTTCATAGGAATAGCCTTTCAAGACCTCTTCATTCTGGGTAAGTCTGCATAATGGTACGCTGTATCCTCATCAAAAAATTACCACACAAAAGAATGTAATCTCCTTAGAACACCTAATTGCATTTTTGTAAGGAATTGGCCAATTCTGAAATATTCCTTTTTATTGGTTTCAATTTTCTAATATTAATACATTTCTCTAATGGGAAGGTGTTATTTTTTTTTCTTTCTTCTTTTTTCTGGTCAAACAAACAGAATTAAATGTCAAAATCACCAGATGACGAACAGTTTTTTAAGGATTTGACTATCACTGAAATATATTTCCCTATTTACATTGCACCGACAAGGAAATATGCGCTAAAAGTATATCAGCCACTGTTTAAATCGACTAACTCATAGTAGATAAACTAATAAGCACTTTTAAAATAGTTTATTGAGAAGGGGTGGAGAAAGTCATGTAAATGTACCATCAATTTTTTTATGCAAATTTAGGAAAGATACCGGACATTTTACTAATAAATAACAGGAGACTAATTAGCATATTTAACTAACATTACGTTCTGTTTAGTTAAATACAAAAAGAAATACAACTCACGTTTATTATATGATTTAAATATAAGCTGACCATGCCATATACTTTTTGTAATAGTCTATTGGAAGCAATACAATTGAATTGAACTTCTTCAGTGTTTGGAATTTCTTTTAGAATATCAAAGTTGTATTTTGAGAGAACACTGGTTTGTCTGTGAAATACTGTTTTTACCCAATCAGTACACAGTAAGCAAAGTGACCATTCCAAACTCAACACTGGGTACAGTGCGGTTGTTCGAAGACAGTAAATGATGACTATTGAAAGTAATTCCAATATAATTAGAGATATAATATGTGCGCTTGATACACGGGCAGTCGGCTAATTGTATACGGTTTCTAGGACTTCAAGGTCTTCCAGTCATGCTTCCTGGGTGTGCCCATAATCTCTTTCCTTTAGAACCGTACTTCATAATTTGTTTTGTAATTTTAGTGTTAGGAATTCTTTCAACGTGCTCCTTCCATTGTTTTTTTTTAATCCCATTGACGTAAAGATACGTTGCTCTCTTATAACTTCATTGCTAACATGATTCTTTTTATGCATCCTTTTACAGTCCTTAAAATGTTATTTTTGAAGCTTGACATTACTTTTATATGTTTTAGTTAGTATCAAGATTTACTTCCCTGTGTTAAGAGGGCTGGTCCCTATGGCCACGCTCGTTAAAACGTTTTGCTTTGGTGCTTCGTGGCGCAGGGATCGTGGGTTCAAGTCCCGCCTTGGACATATGTGTTTATGTGTTTGTGAATGTGTAGGTGTATTTGTCAGAAACCGGTAAACAAAAGAAATTTAGAGGAAAAGGAAAAAAAGAGGAAAAAGGAATACAGTGTCGGAGTCCCAACCAGACTCCGGAACTGTATTTTTTATAAAAAAAGAAGAAAAAAAAAGAGTAGGTGCAGCCTACTTTATACAATTTTAATTCTGACTCTACGTACTTTGTTTCGGAATATTCGATTAATTGTATCATATATTCTCGAAATCTGTTATCAATATCATATTTTATCACAGCCAATAACGAATCTTAGGCGCACCTGCTGGGTAATTTATTATTGATAATTATTTTGTTTCTAATTGGATATTTCTCTATCAATGCACCTACTTTTGTCTTTGTGCTAGAATTTTTCATATTATACTGTTCAGAATTGTTATCAAGTTAACAAAAGCCTATTTTTGTAGAGCAGACTCATTATTTTGAATGATATAATCAAATCATCTGAAAACCAGACGGAGGACGATGGATTTTTCGCGCGTACAAACCCTTAGCATGGCTTCCTTTGGAAGGGAAGTAAAGCCTGTGTCGTAGATTTACGCACGTAAAAGAAACTCAAGCCTGATAAAAAGGCATCTGAGCTAATTTAACCAGTCTTTCACGGCTAATTTACAATGGGATGCTAAGAACTGCAGCAGTTAAAGAACGACCATAAATAAAAACCAATGTAGTTCATCTGCAAATAATAGTAGTAGTAGTAATAGTAGTAGTAGTAGTAGTAGTAGTAATAATAATAATAATAATAATAATAATAATAAATATAAATTACTATCTTATATTTTAAAACTTACATTCACGAATTGTTACCATTCCCGCACCAGGTCGTCAATATAGTTGTTAAAAGTATAATAACGTACAAATCTCAGCTGGATCAGAGTAAAAGAGGGCGTGTTGTCCGCTTTCGATTTGGTAGCAGTGAGCGAAAGTCCACAAAGAGACCATTTATAACTCGTCGCCGCCCTCCGTGGTGTAATGGTTACTATGCTAACTTCATATACCCAAGGTCGCGGGTTCAAACCCGGCGGAGGATGATGGATTTTTTCGGGTGTAAAAATCCTTAGCATGGCTTCCTTCGCCATGCTAAGGATTCCTAAAGCCGTTGGTCCCGTGTCGTAGATTTACGACGCACCTCAAGCCTGATAAAGAGGCATCTGAGCAAAATTAAGCGGTCTTTCACGCCCAATTTAGAATGGGACGCTGAGAACCACAGCAGTTAAAGAGCGTGCATATTAAAATAAAAGTATAGCTCGGTGGGCAGCTGTCTTGTTCAGTGGAGAAAATTTAGATTTTTCTTTATTTTACTCTAAACGTAATAATCTTACTGTAATTCGATTCCCGGTTGTGCCTCACTGCTTGGTCTGTGCAAAGGCACATTTTTTTTCTAGACTTTTTTGCGATTTCTCCTTTATTTCTCACCATTGTTGTGCTATGTATTATTAAGGAAGAGGAATGTTTTCAGCGTAGGATTTAAATCGAATAGGTATTTTCCTTCTGCGGCATCTTCCATCGGATAGGCCTTTTCTAGACTGCTTTATTTGTAGTTAAGCATGAACACATTTTTAGGCAATCGTTTCAAAAATGGTTCCAGAATTGGAATCCTGTGCTGGTTTACCCCTATTTCAAACCAAGGAAGAAACTCTATTATAGTATTTATGTAACTTAACATTATATCATTAATTGTACTTTCTTTTGTGACGACCTGTCGCTGTAGAATTCATAAACTTTCTGATTAGACTTGTATGAATGAATCGAGTGGGAAAGCAACGATTTTAATAACACAGCATACTGCGCACTAGATGGGAACACCTTATTTTGAACGTTTAGTACGACCTGGCTGTTCTGAAAACATCGGTGTTGCAACCTTTTAAACTGTGATTGGCACGCGGACAATTAAGTCCCCCCATGCTAGCAAAGCCATTTCAATAATACTAGTCATCGCACAAATACTACCTTATTAGCGTGCAGATTCTACGAATAATCTTCTGCTCTCTTCTTTTGGTCTATGTATAAGACATTTATAAACTTTACTTTGAATATATCTTTAGTAATCATCTATGGTAGCCTTATAACTTTTATAGTTTTCATTGCTGGTATCTCCAAAGGATTAAGAGAATGATCGCCGAGACGATCACCATCCATTTTATTTCCCTCGTAGGTTATTCTCATTACGATGTTATGGTTTGGTGTTTTTGTTGGTAACAACAATGAGCAAAGTATAACAAATTTCGAATTAAATGCATTGATTAAATTGGAGAATTAAAACCGTTAGAAATCGATGGAGTATGACATCATAATGTGAAGGAAGGTATAGGTTCAACTTCATGCCATGTTGGTTTAATTTGGGGCACCTAACGGTGTTTTGTTAGATCAGATGGGATTTCTAATAATTTGCAATTGTGCCACAATGCCCACATGGTAACAAGGGACTATGTCCATCATCACCCATATATGTCATCAATTTACAAAACCTTAAGTAAAATTCATCCTTTATTAAAAATTCCAATAATGCATTAATATGTTTTCCAACACCTCCAAATATTTCACAGCTTTCAGACGTGAAAACGATTGAATTTTGACTAGGGACCTTCTTGTCAAGATATAGGGTTCTTTTATGTGCAAATAAAATTACACAGCACCAATGGATTTAATTCCCTGAAGAAAGGTCACATTGTAAGTTAAGGGAATGCCAGCATTTAAGAGGGATATAACACGCTCCAATTATTGGTTCGCTTTACAATGGCATTACGGATCGTCCAATTCGAAGGCAAAGGCTGAGCCTCTAAATTGTTAAACAATAATAAATGCAAAGCAGTGCCTTGAGGTGCGGCAACTTCTTCACCATTGTACGGAAGTAAAGGCTGAGCTAGCCACTTTTCTCTAAACACTAATAAAAGCGAAGCATAAAATTGCTCCTTACAGTTCGGCAACTTCTTCACCATTGCACGGAAGTAAAGGCTGAGCTAGCCAATTTTCTCTGAACTCTAATAAAAGCGAAGCATAAAATTACCCCTTAAAGTTCGGCAACTTCTTCGCCAGACTGTAAATATCGGTTACATACATTCAGGGCTCAAATTATATACCCGTACTGCTGCTGAAGTTTCTTTGATAACTACGCGATTTCTTTTTTGTCGTTTGCGCTCTCTTTTTCTATGTGGGTTCTCATAAGGTTTCTTAATATGAGGTATTTCCTTTAACTTTACCTTTGGTTTGAAATGTTACCCAAATACAGTATTGTTTTCTAACAAGGGGAGTTTCTACTTCTAGCAAGTTTAGCATCCCCCAAGGGTGCAACACAAACGTTATAAAAACCTTAGCCCCCCAAACTACAAGGAATTAAATTCAATATGTATACCTATTTTAAAAAAACTGGCACTGATACTTATCACGTCTATATGGTATAAGATACTTCCATGCCCCTATGATCTTGAATGTTTTGCATATAGCCTAAATTCTTTCTCATTTTTAAGAATTTCGAGTACCTCTAACCCAAAGAGAGAGTTTATCGCATTTTTTAAAATGTTTGATGTTGAAATTGATTAATTCTAAAGATAAAATCTTACCTCACATCATTTAGGTTATATTTTAAAGCTTTAGTGTGGCCTCAGCTATTTCCGAGACATTTATCCGTTGTTATTGGTGTGATTATTTCAGTGTCGTTTTTACATTTTCTACCACATATACGTATGGTATGTATTTAAGAGAAAGTAAATCTTTTCAACGAAATATCCGATACCGAAATATACTTTTCAGACTAGCCGTGGTGGTGGTGGTGGTGGTGGTGGTGGTGGTGTTTTTGGGCGCACAACTACTAATGTTAAAATTAAAATTGAAAATAATTAAAAAAGACTAAAACAGGACTACCGCACACAAGAGTTAAAACCATGGAGACAACACAAAAGGTGATTAAGGCCAGACTAAAACCGAGGCACTGAGAAATCACAGAGGACAACGCCACTGAGAGCAAGAAGGAAAGGGAACTTAAAAGACGAGTCGGTAAAAAAATAAAACCCCCAGATAAAATTAAACCCGACTGTACATCCCGCAGCGGCGAAGAAAAGAAAAAGACCCGCACAAGTACTAGAGTTGTCACCTAGCAATGTGGGTAAACAGACTGGTGTGTGTGTGTGTGTGTGTGTGTGTGTGTGTGTGTGTGTGTGTGTGTGTGTGTGTGTGTGTGTGTGTGTGTGTGTGTAAGGTGGTTCACCTGTCCCTTATTCTCTGGTTTTATGGAACCCGCAGATTACAATCAGCCTGAAAACATCGCTCCCGAGACCCATCACCTGCTTACTAATATTATAGACTTTGGCAATGCAAGTTATCGCTAATCAGTAACGTATTTGGTTAACTCGCGGTGTTAGCAGTTCTAAGATGCTCGATTCAGGTTCGAATCTTACCAAAACGTTGACAATTTTTTTTTCCGGCTCTCTTTCTTCCTGATTTGGAAATGACATATCCGAACATTTTTAACATTCTTATGTTTTCTTTTATTATTATTCTCTTTGTTTATTTCTATTCTGACTTAATCAGCCCAGTTTCAAAAAATACATATGAAAATGAATATTCGAGGCATATTCATTTAGTTTCTTCTAAATACGCAGGTATTATTGCAATTTTTTAAAACTAGCATAAGCATTTCAGATAATACTACAGAACCAGACCTATTTTCAGGGTATCTCTAACACGAAAAACATACAAAATACCTAGGCTGACAATCACAAACTGTGCTAAATAGGTATTCACCAAAAGTTGAAAAATAAATTAGGTTTAATCCCCATAACTTAATAAACTTCTCAATATCCACTAGATAAAGTGTTTCCAACATGAAACTTAGCGATGAAACGTTTTATTTGGCGCAACAGCTGTTCGAAATGATGACCTTCTGCGTTGATTCAGAGTTATGCGCGATGTTGCAATGGCACCCTGGCAAGTAGTAACATCTGGTATGATACGGACCTGCAGCCTTACCTGATTAGTTGCTAAAGATGATTAAGGTTATGTGGCCGTTGGCTGTATACTGTTTTAAGTGACACCATAGGAAGTAATCAAGTGGCGTAAGATCAGGAGATCTAGCAGGCCACGAGACAGGTCCTCGCCTACCTATCCATTTTTGAGGATGTGTGCCGCGAAGATAATTTACGACGGTCCTGAACTGGTGCAGTGCAGCACAAGCATGTTGAAACAACATTCATAATCTTTCATTTAATGGTACATGCTCCAACAATGGAGGGAGATCTTTTTGGAGGAAGAGAAGGTAGCGTGCTCCAGTAAGGTGACCTTCGAAAAAATGTGGCCTGATTAAATCACCACCCAAAATGCCACACCATATATTAATTCCACTGGTCTTAAAAATGTGCCTGTCTTACCCAATGAGGGTTACTGACACCTCATTAGTGCATATTATGGCGAATCACAGTGTCATTTTTGTGAAACCGCGATTCATCTGAAAACAGAACTTTGGATGAAAAGACTGCATCACCTTTAAAACTGCGAAATACCCATTGGCAGAAATTTACTCAAACTTCAAAGTCACGACCATGGAGTTCCTGGTGTAACTGCAAACGGTAAGGGTGAAATGTATTGTTATGCAGTATTCGCATAACTGGTTACCTACTGATTTTGTGTTTTGTGCCATTGCCCGCATGCTAATGTGGGGATTGTTTACGAAAGCGTCTAAAATTATATTTTCATTGTGCCCAGAGTAACTGGTGCCTCTCCAACAGGACCTGTCCTTTCAAATGCTATTATACACAAACGTCGTACAGCATTCCGAAAAGTGTCATGTGTAGGTTTTCATCTTTCTAGAAATTTCCATACAGGAGTTTAGCCTTGAATACATGACGAATTCACGACCGACTGAGTTAGGGGCTATCTAAGGGGCTGTGAGGTTCATAGAAGATAACCTTAGCTGTAGCTAGAGCACATACCTACATATTCCCTTCCTGCATTTGTATCTAATGGGGCAAGTCAATATCTAAAGGTCTTCCGGTAGTATTCGCTAACCCACCGAGGTTTCCAGCTGCTAAAATTTTATAGAGAACATTCTCTAACTACAAAGAACAATCGATGACATGTTAGGTGTTCTTGTGTAATTGTTTTGATTAACTTTATACATTTTGAAATTTTCTTTTATTATTTAAAGTCTTACTGAAGTTTATTTTTCAAAATAATTAGAAAGAAAATTAAGGACCGAAGACTAAAGAACACGTAAAATGAACTATCCCTTGTTCTTCATTCGTATACCATGTTGTTTACACCTAAACCTATTAGAGTGACAGACACTAAACTAACTTTGCATCTCGATGGATAATGAATAAAGAAGAAAAAAAAATTCACACAGACTGTGGGATTCGAACCGCTGACACGCTGGAAGTGAGGAGGGAACACGAAATTAAACAGTTGAGCTATAATCATTGTGCCCGTTTGCCCCGTTAAAACTTGTAGGTATAATATCACACGTCTCCCTCTCCACTTCTGATCTCTGTATAACCGTTGTCGACCCCTTTTTGTAGCTTAAGACGTTCTTTTAGTCTTCATCCATTATAATTTCCGTTGTAGAACGTAAGTCAGAGATCCTATTAATATAACATGTGGTGCAACAGGAGTTATTAAGCACATGTTTTTGGAATGGACGTAACTTTTGCTGCTAAGCTCTGTTTTCTGATGAAGAGCAGGCTAAATTTGCTGGTTACCAAATGGCCGAAAAGCACGGTAATTTTGACCTTATTACTTTCAGAATATGAAGCATTGCCTAATAAGGAACAGGTGAACCACCTTGTGTGTGTTTGTTAACGACGCTATTAATTGCCAGGATAATATCAGCACCGACGGTGTGCTGGAATTTCGTCCCGCAAGTGTTATTTAACATAACATGGAGCAGTCGCTTTTAAGTACACTTAAAACTCATTGGTCTGGGTCCAGTTTGAAACCACGACCTTCAGTTCGGAAGGACAGCTCCTAATCGACTGAGCTACTCAGACCGTCAGTGTGTGTGTGTGTGTGTGTGCGCGCGGGCGCATACGTGGCAAGGACAGCGTACGTTGTGGTGTTAAGCATTTGAGAGATATAATTTGTAACTGGTATATCGGTATTAATTTTTTCTCTATTACATGCAGAACATGAAAGTTCATAGCCATTTCATAGCAACCCTATATAACATATATAAGATATTAGATCAAAAATAAATGTGAGTGTGTGTGTGTGTGTATATATATATATATATATATATATATATATACACACATTTTATTTTTGATCTAATATCTTCAACATAGGATGTTTTAATCAAAATCCTTAGAGCTATTTTAGGTGAAAATTTATAAATTCTAGAAACCTTCTATGTAAAGGGTAGTTTGCGGTGAGGAATTTTCTTGAAAACCTTCCTGTCGTATCCTTGGAGGATACCAAACTTCAATATCAGGTTTAGTATTACTTTTGAGTTATACTATTCACAGACACAGACACACACACACACACACACACACACACACACACACACACACACGGGCGCGGAGACATATAGCTCAAAAACGAAATGTGTAGAAAGTATATAGTTGTGTACCAAACTTGCTGCTGAACAACTCTTAGGAGGTAATATGAAGATTTATACCCTTTGCATGGAAAACTTACCGATTTTTTATTTTCTCAAAAACGCCTTTATGATTGTGATTTAAATAATAATACACCCAAGCTATTTGCGTGACTGCTTATATGTATTTATTTAACTGGGGAACCATACCGATAGGAAAAAAGCCTGTTATACACCGATTTCTGTCAGTTTATATTAAGGGATTAATATTTCAGAAGTATTCGTGGTTATTCACTTAAATTTCCAGTATTTTATACACTTAAATGTTGAGTAATTTTGTTTTTTTCGAGTTTACTTACAGAGAGCACTATTTTAGAACTAACATATACTATTATATACTACTCATTATACTCCAGCCAGTAATATATAACTAATTTGGAAAAGAAATATAGAAATAAAGGAAGATAAATAGAGGAATTTTGTGAATGTAACACGTGAGATTTTTCTAGAATAATATTAAAATTCAATATCAAAGTATATTTAACCACAATTAATATTTAAACCGATATAGGTATGCTGCAAAACTTCATAAAGAACTTATTTCAAGAAGAGGAGAGGTTTATGATTTAGAAGTCTACATATACAACGATTTTGTGCTGAATTATGAACGTGTGTAGTTTTTGATACACGAAAAGCTTTCCAAATTATTACTGTCGAATACGCAAGATAATTTACATTAAATAATGCAAAACTTGAAACCAAAGTATGTTAAACAGAAAATAAAAGTCATAGGTGACTTTTTGCAGAGATCTGAAAAAATAAGTAAAATAGTGGAAGAAAAAAGCTTTTTAGTGTGTGTTTACAAATTGAGGGGGTCAGCGCAACAGTGGTCTAACCCAGAAAAAGATTTGCACCACACTAAGAAAAATTGTTACGCATATCTTAACATTATGTTAACAATACTCAATATGTTGTTGTGTAACAATCTACAAAAGTGTCAGTGAACCATCAGTTCAATTAAAATGAGATTTTCGTTATTCTTAAAGAAACCAGGTGTGTTTAACTGAGTTATTCTCCATTTTTAAAAAAGATGGGTTAGACCACTGTTGCACTGACCCCCTCAATTACACTAGTAGTAAGAAAGATAGTAGCGAAAAGGAGATGGAAATAAAAAGAAAGGAATTATTTTAAAACAACAAATAACCACATTATGAACATTTCAAAATAAGTCTTGGACGCAAGAGTGAAGTGAAATCAATCAATCAATAAAAAAAAATAAAAAAACAACAACAACAAAGAAAGTTGGACGCAAAAGAATATACAGTATAATTATTAAGAATATATACACAAAGAAGTAGATTAGTTCACCTAGAGCTATAAAGATTCGTTGAAAAAATCGAATATGACATAATATACATCCAGGAACTGTACACTTTTGGAGGGGAACTTATTTATAAAACGGTGAGATCTACAGTGGTGTTAGATGGAGACGTTATACTTGAATGTAATAACGACGTACAAATAGTATTTCTTAAAGCAGTGCTAAGCATATAAATACTTAGAAAGTACGTAATAAGAGAAGGAATTGTATTATTGTGAATCATTATTTTCAACATAGGAATAAATAAACATATTTATCTAAGATTTGTGAAAAAAGCTGATGTTTGCAATCACAGAAATGGCAGAAATTGCCTTGTTACTTGGTCCCTTGTAAGTAGAACTGAGAAAGTCTAATGTGTTCCATTCACATGATGTCCTCTAGCTGTTCGCGAAACAAATATTTTATTCAACATGTTATCTACATCATGCTATTCAAGATAAACATAAGCAGAATTAGTCGTATTACTAGCTCCTTATAAGTAGAAGGAAAATAAGAAAATGCACAGGCTAAAACGATTGTCTCGTCCTTTAAAAGCCCATGAGAAACAAATGAAATTCCAATCTCTTTGATTGCCAGGAGTAAACAAGCGATAAAAGGGAGAAGAAAGATCTCTTCCCGTTTGAAAAAAGTTTAAGTCTCTAAAATTGAAACTAATAATCCGGAATATCTCAAAAACTGTTAATTCTACAGCAACAAAATGTATACCTATAACATAAATTGTGTGTTTTAATAAGATCTACATTTTTCTGTGGTAAGTTTTTGTTTGCCAGTTATACAAAAGTCATCTAGAATGAAGAGGTCCTCAGAGGCTATTCCCAGAAATCCCAGGTTTTTATTTCTCTCGTTCGGTCCACCATACAGGCCTGCAATTCAGTAAAACCAACAAACCATGTCACATTTAACATTTTATAGTTTTAATTAGTGATCAGTAGTTATAGTGGACGCTGTATATGGGATCTTTCGCCATCTAGGACAACAGATATTAGTTCGACTTTAAATGTGTTCGATCATCCGTTTTTAAGTGCCCAGGATGTGCGACAGAGGTCGTTACCGAAGGAATAATTGAAAAAGTGGACGATAATACACTGATGATTCATTACTTCTGGCTGGAATTGAACCTCTTAATTTAAACGGGATATATCAAGCAAAGTTAGATAACATCATAAAAGGACTGTCTACCTTTAACAGTTGAAATGAAGTTGAAATATTTCTTCACTTCCTAACGTCTAGACATCCAGGAATTGAATTCTATGCTGTCCAACAATACTTCCCTAAAATCACAAGTTCCATACTTATGCTGATGATCCGCGTTTTATTGAGAAAGAAACTCAAAATGGATGGTTGGTTGCGCTTCTGTAATTTATGATGAAACTCAGAATTAGCACACCATCAGTTTAAGCTTCAACATGGTGCACCATCTTTCAAGCAGAATTACTCACTTAAGAAAGGAGTTAATGGAGTGTACGCAGTTCACGTAGTATACGTATATTTTGTGATTCTCAAGCAGCACTTTCAGCCATTCCAATTAACTCAATTTATGACTGGACATGGAAAATTCAAATGATACAACGAACGTTTAACTCAACATTTTAAAACAATTAATTCAGATGAAACATTATGTTCTTCTCCAAATTCCTGTCAAAATGTTGAACATTTACTTTTGATTGTCCAACATATGGTATAAAGCGATTTAATTTAAAACATCTTAACTTCTGCCAAATGTCTTTCACACTAACACAGATATTCAAAAAAAATACTTCTTTCATAAGTTTAATGAATGTATTAGTACTATTTTAAAAAATATATTGTGATGTAACTATTTTTTGTGTATTTACTTATGTAGTAATCAATATGTGAATTCTGAATATGTGTTATAATGTTAACTCCCTAGCATGCTTTTGTAAAGGGCTAAAGCTTTTGGGAAATAAATAAACATCTGATTCTTGTTGATTCTAGGACAAATGTTCAAAGGTGGCAGAGGCCATTCGTATATCTTATGTTAACGGGAGCGGCAATTCTTATTTTGCATGATAAGCTGCGGATGAAAAAGTTGCTGACGCGATTGGTTCCGGGATTGCTCACTGTGAACACAAGCGGATGCGGCTTTCAGCTTCAAAGCTGTGTTTGCAACTATTTAAACGAAATCCGATGGATTTTTTTAGTTGAGTTGACCTCATTGATCAGACCTGGATTCACCATTATCGTATTGCGGAAACCAAGCAGCAATCAAAACAATGGTCTGCTTCCGATAGATCTGCTCCGAAGAAGGCACAGACGGCCGAAAAATGACAGCGAGGGTTTTATGGGATGAGAAGGATGGCATGCTCATTGAGTTCTTAGAAAACGGAAAGAGATCGCTGCACAATATTATTGTGAGATATTTCCCCGATTCGTTATGAAGTTGAAGGAGACACAGCCTTATTTAGTGAAGAAACAGCTGTTTCACCGCGACAACATACCAGCACATTCATCTGGAATTTCTCCGCCAAACTGCATGCATGCGTTTATGAATAATTGTTGCTGCACCTTCCATAATCGTCCAACCTAGCTCGCTGTGAATCTTCTCTTTCCCAAACATGAAGAAATGGCTCACTGGAACAAAATTTAAACTTGATTTTGTTTATATATAATTCCTTTAAAGGAGATGGAAGTGAATTAAATAAAATTATACGTTTTAGTAAACCCCTTTTGGGGAATGCCTGCATTTTATTTGTTGGTCTATGTAGGTCTGTCTGTGTCTAGCCTCTTTATTATGCATATATGCATTTTAATAAAAAATAAACAATACGGCTAGAATATATTCGCAGGCTAATGGCAAAATCTCAAATATTTCGAATAATGATTTGCAGTAAGTTAATTTGTCTTGACCCAGCCGTTATTCGTATTACTTTTTTTTTATATAATGAACCTTTTTTGGCATTTACCGAATTTCGCCAATGACCAGTGAATGAACATAAGTATAATAAACTTTTTTAAAATGATCTTATTTATAAGCTAAAATTAATGATGTGCTTGTAAAACACGCTGAGCTCAGTTTGGGTAAAATATCAATATAGCGTTTCCAATTCACATTAGTATCTACCAGTACAATAACTATGACAAGTTCATTAGTTAGAAAAAGTTCTAAGCATTATAGCTATGCTATGTTTTCAATAAGGTGAATATTTTTAAAGTTGTGTCAATTTTTGTTGTTACTTGCGTCCCTAATTCAGTTTCCAAAGAAAACAGAGTAGTGTAACGTAACGAAGTGTAGTGCTTTTGGATTTATTTGGTATTCATTTGTATTAGCTCCCCAGAAATTTCATTGCGCTTTCAACATACCCGCGGTTTTATTGCAGAGACCCAAGAATGAGAGGGAATGAGGGCAACGGAGGGATAAATAAGGGGGGAGAGAAGAATCTCCAATTTAACACAATGCAAGAAGATATCAGGTTCTGGTGAAACAAAGCTACACTCAACAAGACGTTGAGGGAGCATCGTGAAAATGTGTTGCCCTTTGGATGCAAGTGGACATATCTTTGCTGTATTCGTTCAACATTGAGGAACAGAGTACACATTCTGAAAACATAGGCTAGAGCAGAGAATTAATTATGCAGTGCCAAAGTAGAACATAGCTTTGAAATTATTAATAATAAAGAACAAAACGAGAGAGCAGACTTACGTAATAAATGACCCAGAAAAGCCATACAGCAATATCATGGCATACCGAGTTCTGTATTAGCCATGCTCTTACTTCTCTAGCGTTAGTTAATATTGATTTCAGTTGGTTTTTCAGCACAATGAAGTCTGCCAGACAAAAAATGAAAAACAATAAGCAGCATACATTTTTTAGCTTAATGCAGCCTTCTCTAATTTGTCTTTATTCTCTCGCCCTTCTTTCTTCTTGTAGAAGCAGCACGTTACTGAGCGGAGTAACACTAATTTGATATGATAGGCGGATTCCATACCTTCCATGTCAGGTACGGGAGAAGCGTGCAAAGGCGTAAATTTATTCGGGATATATTAAGATATGAAAAATAATGTTCCTAACGGTGTGAAAGTATCAAGTAATCTCGTAACAAGTTATAACATGTAAGTGATAGAAAAAACATAGAAGAAAAACTCTTACGTATTCCATTCATATGACTTTGTCTGACTGTTACACAAACAACTTTCCTTACAAAAGATTATTCTTTTATCCACATGCTAATCAAGGTATACATTAGCAGAAATTATCTTATTACTTGCTTCCTTGTAAGTAGAACGGACATAAGAGAACACACTAAGTTAAATTGATAGAGAAGCTGGTCCTATATGAAATAACGGTAGTTTGGCTCGCTTTGCCTGGCCTGCAGTAAAACAGGAGAAATGAAACGTCACTTACCGTTTGAGAAAAGTTTAAGTAGTTTAAAATTGAAACCAATAACAAGGAATATCTCAGAAACGGTCAGCTCTACAATTTTTTGCACTTAGTTTTTGCCTATCTCTTACAGTTTAACAGTTACGCAAAATTCAAGTTTGATTTTAATCGGTATTTTCGTTTTTGAGCTATGTTGTCCACAGACACACACGGACCTTTTTCTAAAATTCTTTCTTTCGGACTCAAGGGATCTCAAAGGTGAAATGTTGACATCGAATTTTGGGTGGAATACAATGGGTGGTATCAATAAAAGGAAGCACTAGCTTTATTATCACTAATTCCAAGCTGCAGCTCGGTTTCGTATAAATAAAAATCGTTGCTCAACCGACTCGCGAGCTGAAGCTGGCTGGCCTTGATCACTGAGCTTTAGCTCGCGAAATACATAAATAAAAACAAGACGTGCTCGCTGCTCTAAGGCTTTTGCTGAGTATTTTTTGAGGTACCTGCGTAGCTACCTCAGCTTGCTCAACTACAGTTTAGTACCATGGCGGAGTTCACGAGTGGAAAATAAAAGCAATTACACCGTTCTGAAAGAGAAAATGTAGACTGACTTGCACAACAATTTCTTCCAGAGTCAAATGAAACATAAGGTGAAGTTGTTAACAGTGCTGAAAAAATGCGGACTTTTTTTAAAGTCTATAGGAGATCCTGGTTTTCAAGTTGGTGTTGCGGAGGATCTGGATGTTACACAGGCTACGGTCCCAAATATCTTCTGGAAAGTTGTTAACGCTATCAACGCTAGAGTAAAGAATTGGATGCAATGTCCTACAACTTCTGCTACTCTTCAGGAAGCCAAGACGGAGTGGTTAAAATTTCCCTGGTGCAATTGGGGCAGGGGATTGTACTCATATTCTAATAAGGAAGCCAAACGTACACGGCAAGAGTATGTCAATAGGAAAGAAATTTCTAGCATCAATGTGAAGGTTACAAACAACATGCGAGTGAGGTCTAATGATAGGCTCTTATTATCGGAAGACTGTCGACATAATCAGAGCAATGAACAAATGTAACACGTACGTGGAGCAGAATGCTCGTACAAATCTAACCCGGATTATAACTAAAGAATTCCCCATATAAACGATCCTAAATTTACTTTCAACGAAATTAAATATACTTTCTTCCAGCATTACATTAATTAACGATAACACATTATAAAATCTTGTAATTACTATTTGTGATATTTTACATAGGCTTTGTTTATTTATTTTAACATTTGTTATGTGACAGGCTACTAATACCTTCAAATTAAGTAAATCAGTAATTGAATTCCGAAAGGGGATGTCCGTCATGGTTTGAAAGTCGGCGAATTTCAATTCCTATTTAATTTGCCAAATCTTTCATTTATTTCTCTCATTTCAAATCTGTTTCTATTGGGTTTATTGCATTTGAGTAGGTGTGTTTAACACGAATAAGTATATGGGCATTTAAAGTGAAGCACAGATTTAAATTCCATTCTCACAGAAGAATTGGCGTGTGCGTTTACTTAAGTGACGTGTCGTGAAGGTCACCGAGCTGAAGCTACATAGGTGTGAGCAAAAGCAAAGCAAGAGGGGACATTTTTATGTATAGCAAACCACGAGCTGATGCTTTTTCTCAACTTGCTTTTGAGCTGAAGCTCACAAGCTACTACTGGTTTTTATTTATATCACCCAATAGATACCTTCTCTACACACTGTGTACATTATACACGTAGAGAAAGTAAAAACCCATGTAACAGTGGAATATTGCTTCTTCTTACTCAAAATCAATCTATCTTGATCACTTACACTTTGCAATGTTGTCTTACTTGAGAAATCTTCGTGCTCAGTTAATTGCACTGCTTTTTTCAAAGCAACACTTACTTTTTCCAAACATTTACCAATCTTATGCATTTCAAGAAAGTGAATGCTCAAGTTATAGTCTTCTCAATCCATACCTAGCTGTAACCATGTACTCAATTTTATACTACCTGAAAATATATCACTCAAATAATTTCCGCGTATTTCATTGTCTTTTAATATACTTTCACGTTCATATTTTTGTCTAACACCACACTTCACACGATATAGAACAAGGAAAATACTTCAATGTCCAACTTTCACTTCTTATTCTAACATCCTCTCTCCTGGAATCCGGATCTCTTCTCTCTGTTGGAATAGTGCTATTTAAGCATGATGTCAAATTCTGGAAGTTACAGGGTAGTGCATTTTCTTTTAATTTAGGGCATCATAATGCAAGTTTTGTAACAGAACCATTTTTATGTTTTCAGTTTCCATTAATATTCTGTCCTTTTCGTCAAAGTGGTAGGCACACACAGCTGATGACGATGTTCGACAAGAATCTTTGGGATAGCACATATACCCGTCTGCTTTCTTGTTTCTTCTTTGGGGTAAGAAAATCTATAAGCATTGCCTTGCAGCATTAGTCTGCTGCCGAATTTGACCTACTTCCAGAGACACAGCACTTTGTATGCAACTGAAATATATTTCAAAATACTTTAATTGATGAGTTCACGAAAGTTTTCAAAATCTATTACAAGTACAGGCTATGTTCAATATAATACAAAAGAACAGTCAGTTGTAAATACACGTGATGTAATTATAATGCTACTATTTTTTAAAATAAATTCACAACATGCAGCTTCAACGTATTTACTCTTCTGCAGATTTCTCAGCCTACGTACAGTGTTACCAAATTTACGAACAATCATGGCTTGTACACTCTAGGAGACAGTGCTTAAATGTATTGGATTTAAATTTAAATCGTTAGAGCCATTCTTGAGAAAATCAAAAGCTTCGAAAAATATTCCATGAAAAGATTAGTAGGAATAAAGGATTTTTTTTTTCTGAAAATCTTCCTGTTCCATGTTTGGAAGGTTCTCAGATACCAAGTTTGATATTTAAACGACTTTTCCTTTATGAGTTATGCCCACACACGACACAGGCATTATCTAAAAGTGTTTTTTTATTCAGGTGACCTCAAAACATGTACTTCCGGAGAAATATCCGTATCACATTTTTGGGTGGAATGCAATGCCTTCTCCACATTCTATGTACATATTACGGGTAGAGAAAATAAAAATCTGATGTGTACCATTCATATTACTCTCTCTCTACCTGTTCTGCTACCAAACTTCTAACAAAACCTTGTAACAGACATAATCCTAAAGCCCAGAGAAAAACTAAAGTCATTTAAAATAAGGAGAGGAAATTAAATAATTATAGCCATAAACAGTCCATTTGTTGTGTAAATGCATTGTATGTTGAATAAATGAGTTAGAAATCATGTACAAATGTTATTATTTAAAATATGTTTCTTGTAATCCACAACATGAAAGATAAAATACAACAAATTGTGTGTAAAATCTAAAATAGTAGCTAAAAAGGGTTATTTTCGTGTATTTATTTATACAAGTGGATTACCTCGTTGAAGAGAATATTTTAAATACAAAGTACGTTATAGTGTTTGAAAAATACTGAAGATGCTGCCGTACGCAATGACACATTAGTCATTACGCTGTGTGCTGACCACAAAATTTCAGCCTTTGAAACTTCATCATGTTGCAAAAACTAGAAATGCCACTAGTGCTAGATATTGGCTGTAGTTCTGCTTGATGGGTCTCTGGGTTGCCCTTATATAACGACGCAGATGATTCAATTTTCAAGGTATCTTGTATCACCACCTTCCGGTGTGTGCCGCAGTTAAGTGCCAAGTGCTTCATACCTTTTGCATGTAGTCGTACATTGTAAATACCACCTTTTCCAATGCCGAACTTTTTTTTTTTGCACAACAAACAGTATGCACCATTTCTATGACCAGAACTTAAATTCTTCACTCGCCAACCATGTGTCTGAAACCAGATTTTTCCAGGCATGGCGCTGGTTTGACCTATTACGCAAACTGATTGCAAACACAGAGAGAATCTTCACAAATAACTCACTTCTACACTCGAAGTCGTACAATATAACTTATTTCTTGACGACGAACTCTGTGTGAATGCGCACTATACTAACACGTACGAAACATCAAATTATAATTTTGTTGTTGTTGTTCAACGACTTCCCACGAATTACTTCCTGTTGACGTCAAAACTTATAACAATAAAGTTCGTTTTAAATCAGTATCAATCACTACCAATGTTGTTTCCTTCACTTGGCAATGTAGCCAATCCTGCAAGCAAACTACGTACGTAACAGTAGACAGCAAGAAAGGAAGGCAACTTAGCGTTTCTATTGGCAATGTGCGTTTTCCAGAGTCGTTCTAAATCGGTTGTTGACGGCCGAAAATTTGCCCCTTTTCGAGAACAGTGCATTTACGAGCGCCAAGTTTGAACGTGAATTCGTTACCCTATATTCTCCAAATCATTAAGTTCGTTACTTTTTCGACGTTTTTGGTACTTTCGGCACCGGTAGACACCCTAAGAAGGAAACTCGCCTTTGTAGTGTGGGGATAAATATGCCTACCTCACATTCAAGAGGTCACGAGTTCGAATCTACCTTAGGGTGAGTTACCTGAGAAAGTTTTTTTTTTCTCGATTTTTCCTTATCAGAAGAAGAATATTGATAACTTTAAGCACTATGGATCCCGAAAACCTCCGAGTTTCATTTCACCGTTTTCATTCTTTGATCGTCCGAAATAACCATTGACCAGGTAAAGGACGTTAAACTTAAAAGTAGAAGGGAAATAAGGTAATACACTATGCTAAATGATAGTCAAATAGTTTAAGAGATGGTTCCTAAGCGATTGAAATTCGGTACAATTTGAATGATCAGGAGTTGATAAATTCCCTATAAGAAAAGTTTATGTATTTTAAAACTGAACTAATAACAAGGAATATCTCGGTTAGCTGTACAAAGTAAATAATAACAACAAAAAGGAAAACATGAATATGACCAAATTCTGTGTTTTAACGAGATGTACATAATTGTGTAGTAACTATTGGTCTATCTCTTATGGTTTACCAGTTATGTAAAAATCCATTATGAATTAGGATTACAGGGGCTATTCCCAAGAAATTCAGTATAAGTACATACATTTATATATTATTTGCATATGAATATATATATATATATATATATATATATAATATGCCTTCTTTTAATAAAAATCGTTAGTCATGTTTTGAGAAAATCAATATTTTCGAACATTTGGAGTGGGTGATTTTTCTTGAAAATCTTGTGTCGCATCCTTGAAAGAGGCTGAACTTAATTATAAAGTTTCGTATTTAACCGACTTTCCATTCTTAACCTAGCGTGTTCACAGACACATAGACACACACGGATCTTATGCTAAGAATGTGGGATGTTCCATTCATATAGCTTTCTGTACCTATTCTTCAAACTTCTTACAAGCAATTACTCTTTCATCTACATAATGCTAATCGAGTAAACTTTATTACTAAATGGTCTTATTACTTAGTTCCTTATTAGTAGAAGGAACTAAGGGAATGCACTAGACTAAAGCATTAGTCAAATGTTTTAAATGTTTCGTTATGAGATTGGCATTGGCATTCGATTACCTTCGATGGTCAAGAGTGAAACAAACAAACAAAAACACGGATGAACTATGTTCGAGAAAAGTATAAGTATTTTAAAATTGAAACCAATAATACGGAATATCTTCGAAACGGTTAGTCTAACAATAAATAGAGGACATACATTCTGTTGTAACGAGATCTACATTTTTTTGTGTATTAAGTTTTTGTCTATCTGTACAGTTTACCAGTTATTCAAAAGTCATTGAAAAAGAAGAGGACTTTGAGGCTAATTCAAGATATGCATTCTAATTGCCATGTATATCTCTTTAATATACAACATTTTAATAAAAATTGTTAGAGCCATTTTTGAGAAAATCTAAAATTTCGAAAAATGTTTCTAGTAAAAGGGTGGCTTAGGTGTTTTTCCTGAAATCTTGTGTCGCATCCTTGGAAAATACTAAGCTTAAATACGTAGTTTGGTATTTAACGGACTTCGTTTTTTGCGCGGACACACACAGACTTTTATCTAAAACGTTTTTTATTTAAATGGATTTCCGGTGTCCGATTTTTTCGGTGGAGTACTATACTTTCTTTACATCTTATGTATATTCTACATACATGCTAAAGAAAGTAAAATTGTTTGTTTTCTTTATTAATAATAATAATAATAATAATAATAACAATAACCTGATTGTTCCAATCGGACGATGAATGAAATGGGTGAAATTATGCTCAAATGATCTCAGGGTCTATAGAGCTTCAAGTTACTTGACATTCGTTTTCTCAGGATAAGGACAGCCAAATCTAAGTTCTACACGGCACAGCGCCTTGTGTACACCATCCACGATATAGTTGTGTAGCGGCAGCAACAAGTTGTCACAAGTTGCAATTATTAATATTACTAATGATCAATAATTATAATCAAACATGTTTCTTCAACAACTATCACTATTAATTAAAAATATTAACGACACAAAACATGATGCACTTTAAATTGTAAAACCTGCTAGTTTCCCTGTGTAGCGCTATGACAAAACGTAGGTTATCTCTTTCATGAGCGGCGCAGGTCCGCTTCTCGCATGCAGCAATATTGTTTTCCCTTCTCTTGATGATCTTGGATCAACACACTGCAGCTGTTTATTTGAAATACTTATTTCATACACGACATTCGGTACAGCTCATGATATGTTAGTTATTATGATGCTTCTGTAAGAGTTCATTCTACCGAACATCAACATGCTGCACACGAAAGCGCAGAAATATTAAAAGTATTGTTAAAAAGTTCGAGTGGTCCATTCACATGACTTCCTCTACATCTCTGTAACAAATTATTATTAAAAACCTTATGCTTCTATTTACTTCACGCTAATCAAGAAACAATTAGCAGAAATAGTCTTATTACTTGCTTCCTTGTAAGCAGAAGCGAAATAAGGTAGTACCATAGGTTAAACTGATAGTCAAAAGCTGGTTGCTATGTGACTGAAGTTCCTTTGTTTGTATGGACAGGAGTTCACAAATTCCTGTATGAGAAAAGTATAAGTTTTTCAAAGCTGAAACCAAAAACAAGGAATACCTCAAAAACGATCAACTCCACGAAAAACAAATATCAACATAAATTGTGTGTTTTACTCACACTACATTTTTTGAGTGGTAAGTTTTTGTCCATCTCTTACGGTTTACCAGTTATGCAAAATTCCGTAAAATTCGAAAATTTTGATTTTCTCAAAAATTGTTCTAACGATTTTGATTTAAATCTCTTCAATTTAACACATTAACATGCCAAATAAAATATATATCTTGAATTTTCTGGAAATAGCCAGAAAAACCTCTTTATTTGGATCATTTTTATTGAATTTTGCATAACTGGTAAACCGTAAGAGATAGAAACTTACTACACAAAAATGTAAATAACGATAAAGAACACAATTTATGTACTATCACTTTTTTCGTGATTTGGTCGTTTTTGAGATATTCCTTGTTATTGGTTTCAGCTTTAAAAACTTATACTTTTCTCATACGAAAATTTGTCAACTTCTGTCTATACCAGTGTTTCCCAACCTTTTGAAGTTCACGGCACCCTTGGGAATTACATTAAACACCAGGGGCACCCTTCCTTGAATTAAAAGAAAATTAAGCTTAATATGTTAATTTATTGAAATATTGTATAATATTAACGTACACCACAACATAATACAGTAAACTTTACTACAATCACTGAGTAAAAATACATCAATAAATTTTGTTCGATTAATGATTAATGTGAAACTTGTGATTGATGCTTAGAGCACAGATATGTGATGTCGGGTCTTACAGTTGACAGTGAAACACGCAAATCATCAAGGTTATTCAGTCTATTTCTTGCTTTGCATTTTATTGTCACCATAGCAGAGAAGGCTTGCTCGCATAGATAGGATGTTGAAAAGGGCAAAAGTGCGTTAATTGCTTTCTTCATTAGGTTAGGGTACTCCTCTCTCCGTTGAAGCCAAAAACTAGTCACCGACGGCTCACTCTTGGTGAACTTACCTTTGAGTGTGGAATCAGCGCAAAGATCAATAAATTCATCTCGTTCGCAAGCAGTGAAATCTATTTCCTCTGCACTATCTACGAAATCAAATGGTGAGACAACCCAGTCGAGATTCGTAGTGGAAATAGTTGGAAAGTACGCATCTATTGCATCTTGCAATCTTGATAAGTGATCACAAATGCGGTCTCTCAGTTTACCCAGATCTTTATCTCCTGCCACATTAAGAAGAGATGGAAAGTTCGACAAATCTCCTTTTTGAACTGCAGACTTCCAAGAACTAAGTTTTTTTTTTTTTAAAACCTTTCATTTTATTGGTTGAGGAGATTATTGTTTCATGTCGACCCTGCATCGAAACATTCAGTTCATTCAGCTTATGAAAAATATCTGCCAGATACGACAGTTCAAAACACCAAGAATCACTTAGTAAGAGCTCATTAAATGTGTCTTGATTTTCATCCTTAAAAAAGTTTTTAGCTGTTCTTTAAGTTCGAGAAACCGGTTCAATACACGACCCCGCGACAACCACCTTACTTCTGTGTGAAGTAACAAAGAGGTATGAGCTGCATCCGTTGCGCGACATAACTGTTCAAAAAATTCTGCACTTTAAAGGTCGAGACTTCATATAGTTCACCATTTCCACAACTTGGTTAAACACTTCAGCAAAATCTTCATTACACGCTTTCACGACTAATGCCTCTCTATGCAGAAAACAGTGAGTTATAATAATGGATGGATTTTCATTGAGAGCCCAGACATAGATGGTGCACCATCTGTACATATACCACAACAGTCTTTCCATGAAAGATCATGGTCATTGAGATAGGAATTAATAGAAACGAAAATATCATGGCCTGTGGTTGTAGTCTCCAGCGGTCTACAGAACAGAAAATGTTCACTAATATCTTTTTCATCAATATATCTGATAAAACCAAGGAGTTGCGGTTTGTCACCAATATCGAGACTCTCATCTACTTGCAAAGCAAATGTTCTATTAGTTTTTATTTTCTCCGTGACTTGTTCGTTGATATTGCATGACATTTCAGATATCCTGCGGCTGATTGTGTTGTTGGACAGAGGAACTTTCGAAATTTGATTAGCTGTTCCTTCGCTTGTTGAAACTATAACTTGACATGCAGGGCCAATGATTTCCTCTCCAAGAGTATGAGGTTTCTTGTTTTTTAGCTATCAGTTCTACTACTTTAAATGAGGCTTCAAGAGCAGTATCATCTATGGTCATTCTCTTTACCATTCGCACAGCTGTTTTCTTCTCCCCTTCTAATATATGTGAAAAATACATTACACTTTTCTGTGACACACTAGGATGCTTTGTTGTAAGATGCCGCTTCAGTTTGCTAGGTACCATGGCCTCGTAGCTAAGTGTTTCGCCACAAACTAAACACACAGGGATAGGGTTTTCCTCGTTGTTATTCCACTTAAATCCATACGCTAAGTAACTGTCCTGGTATGTTCTTTTCTTTCGTTTGTCTTCTTTATGTGGTGAATTCGACGGTCCGGGAGAAACTGTAAGATTTGGCTTCTTAAAGCAAGCAGTAGGAGTCGACTGTTCACTTTCACTGTCCTGGCGTTTACGTTTAACAATGAACTTATCCATAGCTAAACACTGTGAATCAACGCGAGGAAGACAACTGAAAGCGCCAAGCGGCGTACACTTTTATATATTCATGTCGAAGTCTCGGGAATGTTCGTGAGGAAGCGAGTAGTCTCGGGAATGTTCGGCAGGGTATAGCTGTAATGCCATCTGTGGGATACTAGTGTAACTGAATTATTGAAATGAATTGACCACTATCACCATATGCCGTGCACGAGAGTAATTGATTTGACTTATTTTATTTCAAGACCTTACAAGGCTTCAGTAGAAGGTATTTTTTTTTTTTGTTTATCTCAATATCTCGCGGCACCCCTTAGCCAATCACACGGCACCCTAGGGTGCCGGGGCACACCGGATGGGAACCGTTGGTCTATACAAACAACGGAACTTCAGTCACATAGCAACCAGCTATCACTTAAACCTATGTTATTCTCTTATCTCGCATCAACTTACAAGGAATCAAGTAATCAGACTATTTCTGCTAATATTTCTCAATTAACATTAAGTAAATAGAAGAATAAGCTTTTTAACAATAGTTTGTTGCAGAAATGTAGAGTCATGCGAATGGAACACATCAGATGTTTTAATTATGCAAAGTCAATCAGAATGAAGAGGATTTTAGAGTTTCCCAACAAATTCAACATACCTATACATTTTATTTGCTTTGTGTTATCTGTATCGTACAGTCCTGGAAAAAATGACTGAGCACACTCTGAGAGCAGAATATTTCAGTCGCACTTCGTAATGCAGCGAGGTTTACACTGGTCGCTATTTTCAATATGCAGCTAGATTTACCTAACAGTGTTTGCGTCATACGTCACACATTAACAGGCTGTGTTTTGAACTGTGTTTCGCATTTGCATTGGTCCCTGATAAAGATTGCGACAACCGCCATCTTCCCATTCTGCGTTAGGCAATTAGTAAACAAATCCAAAACTGTTTCTAACTGATGCTATGCTCATTGATAATTATACATATAGGTGGAACAACCAATTTCTAATCAACTGAATTAACCATAGAGTTGGTTCAGAAACCATGAAGTACCCTGAATACGATAAATGAATCACGTTACCATAAGAACCGTGATTGGTATTACAGCGCGTATATGAATGTGATAGCAGACACTTCTTGTCCCAAACAGATATAACTCAGAGGTAACGCAACCGCTTTGAAAATTATCGTACTTCGGTTCAAATCTCTGCAACAGCATAATTTTTTTCTCCCCCATTTATGTCGTTTCTTCTATCATATATTCTATTTGATATTCTTAATTTACACTAATACAGAGTTTCCGATATATTAGTTAAAATTTGAGTATTAGATAATATGCATATATAATGTATAATAGCCAAAGTTTACAACTACTGGTGATAGGCTTGATTCCTTTGTCGTTATTGTGTTTCTCTCTGTGTTGGTTAAATGTTTATGTTTGGTTCCATTAGTCACCGAAAGAGGACCTTAATCACTATTACAACAACGCACTCGTTCATAAATTAGCAATTCTCACCCTGGTTTCACAGGGTTATACAGCCACCAGGACGGGCAGCATTTGTGATGTTCCACAGTCCACTGCGAGGAGGTGGGCAAAGTTATATCGTGAAGAGGGACAGGTTGATGCAAGGAAGAGCACTGGTCGCTCGAGTGTATCTACCGAGAATGAAGACAAGTCTCTCATGGCAGAGGTCGAAAGAGATCCGTTTCTGACGGCCGCTGAATACAAGGCTTTGTCTTTATTCCCGGGTAGAGCAAGGAAGGTTAGCAGCCGCTGTATAGGTGCCGGAATTCGGCGTAAGACGTGTGGCAGTAAAGGAAGTGCTAACAGAAGCCCACAAAATTGACAGGTTGGCATTTGCTGTGAAGTACGAGAACTCGATTGGAGCGAAGTAGTTTTCTCCAACGAAGCTATGTTCTGTCCTGCAGATGCAAATTCGACTGTGTTTGTTTACAGGCCTAGTGGTACTCGATATGATATGCACTATTTGGCCACTCATGTAAGGAGTGATCGAACGAGCGCTACTGCTTGAGCATGCATATCTCGGGAAGATGCAGGTATGCTGGAACGTGTTCATGTAAAGCTGAATGGCGAAATATATTCTGAAATTCTAGAACATGTTCTGCTTCCATCTGCTCAAGAGCGTTATCCTGAACTGAATAATTATTCGGTCTACAAGTCGGCCAAAGTTCAAAACTGGTTTTCGGAGCACACGAATATTTTAGAGCAGATACCGTGGCCACCAAAGTCAGCAGATCTCAACCCAATTGAGCATGTTTGGGCGAAAGTAAATCTGAAGCTTTCTCGAGGTCCCAGATTGGATAATGCTACACAACTCAGGTGTGACATGACAAGACACTTGGGATTCACTAGCAGAAGAAATTAATTATTTTCAAACGCTAGTGGATTCCATGCCCCGAAGATTGAGGGCAGTGAAAGCTAATAATGGGGACCACACCAAGTGTTAGAATTTGTTTCCTCTTGCTCTATTAGCTTTTTGTTGCATTTAAAAGCAACCGGAGATCAAGCTGCAGCGTTTCTTATTCTTAGTTTGCGAGAACCGCAAATACATTTCACAGAGTGAATGAATTATATAATCTACATCGGTTGTAAAGAGTACGAATAACAACTAAAATACGAAACAATAAAAAATAAATAAATATGCGGGATATTGGGCTCGAACCTACGCTAGGTAGTACACCGAAGTTCAAACGGAGCACTTTATTCCCTATCTATAAAGAACTGTTGCGGACAGCTCAACTGTCAAGGTTCGCTTAAAGCTTTAGTGTTTCTGTGCATGTTAGCGAAACACAGTTATTTTGGTCGTTCTCTCGTTGCTATTTTATTCTATAAAGCAATAAACTACGTCTTACCTTGCTGTATAAAAGTATGTTTTGTAGCATAGTGCACGTGCACGTGTAAACCCAGCTGTTGTAACTTCGTGTGCTTCCGTGAGGCCGAAGCGATACTTTCAAAGGTTACAGCACTCAATCATTTTTTTTTTCCATGATTGTACCTCCTGTTTTAATCAAAACCGATAGATCTATGTTTTAGAGATTCAAAAATTTTGAAAATTCTCCCGTGTAAAAGGTAATTTGGGGCGGAGGTCTAGCCGAAAATCTTCGTGAAAATCATCTTGGTAGACAAACTTAAATGCCAAATTTGCTATTTAACGATTTTTTATTTTATTTTTTGTTTTGTTTTGAGTTATGCTGTCCACAGAAACTCACAGACACACGCGGATCTGATTCTAAAAATTATCTTTCTATTTATGGGTCCCTAGTACATGTATTTTCGATTAAATCTTGGAATCGAATTTTTATGCAATACAATACCTTCTCTACCTACTATGTATGTATATAGCAATTGGTAGAGCAAGTTTAAACACTATATAAAACCACTCAAAACCACAATTTATAATTATAATTTCTCATACATCTAGGTGACATCTATGGTGCCAAATTCGAACTGTCTCTCGCTGATTATAACGAAAGTCACAGTTTCTAAGAAGAAATAATAGCAATTTAAATAACGTCAATACAATCATGTTAATTCTCAGTAACCAGGGTACATTACACTACTAAGAGTACGCATGAAAGACAAAACAAACGAAACACCAAAATTAACATACAAACATTCCCATAACAAAAGAAACCGCTGCTTACAGAAATTTAAAAACTAAATATTATAACTTAATCTCCGAATATTGAAGTATGATTGCAGAATGTGTGGATTTGAACATCAACGTATTTATTACTTAGTGAACGTTTATAGTCAATGAGGTTATATTGAATTCGTTTGTGTTATTTGATATCAATCCAACAATAAATAATCATATGGAGATAAATGATGCAGAAGAAAAAAACATTTTTAATAAGGTTTTATGCAGTTTCTGTTATTTCTAATAGGAATATAATGTAGCACAGACATGTTAATGTTTCAACCATCGGATTACTCACCTTTGCATTTGTGCAAGCATAGCAGTTGTTAGCGTATTTATTTGACTGTATTATGTCAATGTAAGATAAGAGATCTACGATTAATATGTGCCCTCGCTGTTCTTTTGTTATTTTGTGAGCCCGTGAAAATCTAGTTTCTTTTTTGTATAGGCAATGCTATTGTGTTTTCTGAAAGCTTATCTCCGTTTTTTCTTTGTCATCACTTGAATAAAATAATTCTCCTCTTCAAAACTGTTAGTCCTCGCAGTTGTTGCATTGAGAAGTTTGTATTTTTTTCAGAGAATACGATATTCGTAATAATCGATAACGGTGGAATTGGGATAGCACGTTGAGAGAGCAATGAGAGAACACTAGCTTTTTACTGCAAATAATAATAATTTTACTTTATTGTAGATTATGTACAGAAACACATTTCTTCGAACCGTATTGTGCTTTTCACGTTAAACTTCACCGCGAAGTTATTTTAAACTAATAACAAATACAACAGATAGAAACGAATTAAAATTGCTAAATCATAAATCGCCAAACAAAAATCAAAACAATAAAAACCATCATTGAAAAGGGAAAAAAAAGTAAAATAAAACAAACGGAGAATCACAAAATTTGCAAAAATTAATAATTAACTGGTTTATATGCACATGTGTAAATCAAAACATAGTGTAAAATATATAAAAAATGATAAATTCTGCCAGACAAACTGGAGATTATAATCCAATGAAAAGGATTTCCTAAGCTATTGAAAAATTAATCATGCTATACATTTTATTCATCGCTTTCTTTTACAAGCTTTATATTTAGAAATCGTTAGATCCATTTTTGAGAAAATTAAGAAAAGAACAAAAACTATTTCAAACTAACGATTGCTGGATTTGAGATTCTCTTCAACATCTTGAACGGTGTCTGATTCCTAGTATGAATTAGTATTCACCCGGATTTTCTCAAACATCTCGACCACACACACGCACTCACGGATGGCATTTTTTCTGAATATATTTCTTTTTAGGTTCAGAAGACCTTAAAAGAGTACTTAGAATTATGCCTGAATATCGAAATGCTGCTAAAACAATGACATCGTTACTCATCGCAGGGTTTATGTTATTTTTTTATTTTCTCTATACGTACTATGTACATAGTGTATAGAGAAGGTATTGCACTCCACCCAAAAATTCGATACCGAGATTTCACCGGAAATATATGTTTTATGGTTCCCTTTATCAAAAAAAAAAAGCATTTTCAGAGAAAGGTTCATGTGTGTGTGTCCGTGTGTCTGTGAACACCATAACTCAAAAAGGAAAATTTGGTATTTAAGTTTAGTATCTTCCAGGGCTACGACACGAAGATTTTGAGAAAAATCCCCCCACACCTCAACTACCCTTTACAAGGAACTTTTTTCGAACATTTTGATTTTCTCAAAAATGGGTCTAACGATTTTGATTAAAATATCATATATTAGAGATATTTACCTGACAAATAGGTAATATGTATATCTTAGATTTTCTGGGAATAGCCTCTGAACACTACTTTATTCAGGATGAATTTTACAGAATTTTGCATAACTGCTAAACCGTAAGAGATGGACAAAAACTTAATCACACAACAAATGTAGGGCATATTAAAACACGCAATTTATGTCATATACATGTGTTTCATGGAGTTGATCGTTTTTGAGATATTCCTTGTTTTTGGTTTCAGTTATAAAAAGCTTATACTTTTCTCATACAGGAATCTGTCAACTCCTGTCCTTATAAACAAAAGAACTTCAGTCACAAAGCAACCAGCTTTTGACTAGCTATGGTATTCCCTTATTTCTCTTTTACTTACAAGGAAGCAAGTAATATGACTATTTCTGCTCATTTGTTTTCAATTAGCATGAAGTAAACAGAAGCATAAGCTTTTTAACAATAATTTGTTGCAGAGATGTAGAGAAGGTCATGTGAATGGAACACATCAGATTATTATTTATGGGCTGTTTTTAACTGCTGAGGTCCTCAGCGCTTCATTCTATATTGGGCGTGAAAGACCGCTTAATTTTGTCCAGAGGTCTCATTATCAGGCCTGAGGTTGTTAAACGTCCCGTAAATCTTCGACTAGGGACCAGCTTTACGTCCCTTCCAAAGGAAGCCATGCTAAGGATTTTTACGCCAACAAAATCCATCGCCATCCGCTTGGTTTGAACCCGCGATTGTGAGTCCTAGGGAGACATTTAAATATTTTGTTTGTTTACTTCTGAGGCAGTTTTAGGTGTAATCTTTATGCCGAATATTAGTTTGGATTACAACACTTCCTGTAACTGTCCTATATAGGTACTTGATAAAGTATGAATATGCGGTAGATAACCAATAGTCAACTGTCCCTGTATCCAGCTCATTTCATATATAGAATCTTAGATATAACAAATATACTGCGGGTTCTGAGAGTACCACAGAGGATCCAAGACAAATTTAAACTGACGTCATAATGCGGGCGTTGGAGTTGCACTTCACGTATCAACTTACACTATCTCTAATAAGAAAATTCCGATGTATTCCACTCGCACGACTTTCTCTGCCCATTCTACAAACAAACTATTCCTACAAAAGATTATTCTTCTATCTACATTATGCTCAACGAGATAAACATGAACACAATTGATGTACTATTTAGTTCCTTATAAATAGAAGGGAAATAAGGGAATATACCATGCTAAAGTGATTGTCGAATCTTCGCAAAGTGAACTCGTTTGAGAAGATGCATAGTTTAAATTAATAACAAGGAATATCTCGGAAACGGTCAACTCTGCAACAAAAATGCATACGGCATAAATTATGTGTTTGATCTATGTGCATTTTTGTGTATTAAGTTTTTGAGTATCTCTTAAGATTTACTAGATACGCAAAATTTATAAAGAATGATCAGGTCTTCAGAAACTATTCCCAGAAAATTCAAGACCTGTATTGTATTTGTGAATTAAATAGCTTTAACATACGGTATTTTAATCAAATTTGTCAAAGCCAACTGGCAGTAAAATAAAATTTTCAAACTTGTTTCCATGTAAAGGATAATTTGGGGTGTGGGCTTTTCTTGAAAATCTTAGTGTTGCATCCTTAGAAGATAGCAAACTTAAATACCAAGTTATATGGGTATTTTAGTTTTGAGCTACGCTGTCCACAGACAGAGATTTTTCTAAAAACTCTTTTTTTAACACTCAGGGAAACCCGATGTAGATGTTTCCAGTGAATCAGAATCGAGTCGAATTTTTGGGTGGAATACAATACTTTCGTTATGCACTATGTACACAGTACATGTAGAGAAAGTAATATTTACTATTCTTTTCATCCTCTTGAATAAAAATTTGATTTAACGAATTTAATGCTTTCAACTGAGTACAATTACGAAAACAACCCATATCCATAGCACAATCACTGTCGCTGTTTAAATGTCTAACACAGAATGCTTCTTAAGTGGTGTTTTTGATTCACCGTATTTAATTTTTTCCATCTTCGTGACCTTCAGATCTTCAATCTGTCCCTATGCACTGTGCAGAATATTGCAAATGGTGTGCTTGATTGTAAAAATAATCTGATGCGTTCCATTTACATGACTTTCTCTAGCTATTCCACATATAATGTATTCCTGCAAAAGATTATTCTTTTATCTACATCATGCTACTCTAAATTTACATTAGCAGATCAGGTCTTATTGTTTGCTTCTTTGTGAGTAGAAGGGAATTGCTCCAATGCATTTTTTAAAAATTGGTCGCTATGTGAAACAATAGAACTTCGGTTCGCTTTACATGGCCAGTAATAAAACTAGAGAGACGAAACGAAAGAAGATTCATGTCTGAGAAGAGTTAACGACTTAGCGTAGTTTAAAATTGAAACCAATAATAAGGAATATCTCGAAAACGGCCAACTGTACAGAACAAAAAACGTTTAAAGCGCAAAGTATGCGTTTTAACGAGATCTACATTTTTTGTGTAGTTAGTTGCTGTTTATCACTTATGCCAAATTCAGAACATTCATCGAAAATAAAAGAGGTATTCAGAGGCTATTCCCCAGAAATTTCGAGGTAAATATTTTATTTCTGATGTAAATATCTTGAATATACGGTATTTTAATCAAACTCATTATAGCCATTTCTTAAACAAAATTTAATGCTTTTTATGCAAAGGGTAGTTTGGGGAAGGGGGGAATTTTCTTGTAAAACTTCGCGTCATATCCTTGGAAGCTACTAATCAAAAATACCAAGTTTTTGAGCTATGCCGTACACACGGACCTTTTTCTAAAAATCTTATGTGTCCCGCTCACATGATTTTCTCTAGCTGTTCCATAAAACCTTTCTTTATAAAAATTTATTTTTATATATTTCATGCTAATCAAGTTAAACGTTGCCAGAATTTGCCTTATTACTTGCTTCTTTGTAAGTATAAGGGAAATAAGGGAATACACTAAGTTAAAGCGATAGTTAGATATTTTAAAAGCCGGTCGCTATGTGAAACAATTGAAATTCGGTTCTCTTTGCTTGCTAGGAGTAAGCAAACGAGAGACGAAAAGAAAGATGTTTCCCGTTTGAGAAAAGTTTAACTACTTTAAAACTGAAACCAATAATTCGGAATTACTTGACAACGGTTAAATCTACATAAAAAAAAAAAAAAGTGTGTATGAAATATAAGTTTTACTTTTTTTTTTTATTATAATAAGATATATATTTTTGTGTAGTAAGTGGAGTCATTTTTTAGAAAATCAATATCTTCTATATTCGGAAACCATGCATTTTCGGTGAAATCTCAGTATCGAATTTTTGGGTAGAATATAATGCCTTCTCTATCTGCTATGTACATTGTACAGTCACGATCAGAAGACTCAAGCGGCGCTGATGTCAATGTTTAGATACGCCACATGCCTACCGCAGACACAGCTGAGGGCGCCTTACGAATTAGCAGGGACCTGTTCCGGTAGCTCAATACCAGCACAAACCAAATATTATAAATCTGATGACAGATTGTCCAAATCTATGAGAAAACTCTTTTCCCAATTGAAGCAGAACTGTCAACATGTCTACGTTAGATCCTGAAGATACCTTCTCGGTTAAAGGTGTTATGGTAATGCAATGTGTACTCTCTTGCCGGTTTATCAACTCTACCGCTTTCAACGGCGCTTTAATGCATAAAGGTTATAAAACAAAACTCGTACTCAAATTGAAAAACGGAACAGAAAAATCAGATTTTCACATTTCATTAACAATAATCATATGCACATTTGCATTGTTAAGGCCAAC
The DNA here is from genome assembly GCA_030762935.1 of Hymenopus coronatus. NCBI lineage: Eukaryota > Metazoa > Arthropoda > Insecta > Mantodea > Hymenopodidae > Hymenopus > Hymenopus coronatus. The sequence continues at coordinate 136,905,940 of CM060897.1, forward strand.
ACTGCGTACCGGGTGAATGTGGCCTTGTGTGGGAGCGTGAGTATCTGGACTGCGATAGATACGGAACTGTGTCCGTTCACATTTATCATTTGATTTCATACCAATTATTTTAAAAATTCATCCCACCCATCTGGCTACACTACTGTAATTTTATGATGTCAGAAATTCTCCAAGCTGTTTCACTGCTACAGAGATAGGATGGAAAACAACATTGCTGGGCAAAAGTTCCGCATCTGAATTAACAATGCAACTAACTGAATTTCATTTTATTCCATTCCATTCAGAAATTGCATTTGTTCAACGTGCTGAATATACTATGTATATTCTGGAACCAGCACTGAATTTTGGTTAGTTACATTTAAAATTTTTCCAATACACACGGCGCTAGAACCAGCGCAAAAGTTTGGTTAGTTACACATATTTCTAATGGACATACAACGGCGCTTGATATTATATACAGCATTACGGCATGACAATTTTGATGCAATTAATTATACTGCGCAATCATAGGGGTTTTTCCATATTTGATTTATCATAACTTTAGTAAATACTACGGTCCCCTTCACCACACATGTTCGTATTTTTGAGCCTGCGAAGGGCGTTCTTGCATAGAGGGTATGAGAATAACATTTGTCATACAAACTATGATATAACCTTTGCTGTCCAAAGATAATGACGGCCATACGCCCAATTCACAGAGCCCACATCCGCAATCATTGTAAACTAATGGGCAAATATTATAAATGCGATTTCAATGCATCTGTAGAAATAGAGCTGGTGTTGTGTTTCGGTTAAATAGAGTAACAGAAGTAAGAATGACTCCAGTGTTGAATACTCTACTTACAAACGTAACCTTAATAAGCAAGGATGCATACATCTGATTAAGAGTTGAAGTCGTTGAAACGCGACATTAGAAAACAACAACGGAGTCAGAAAGTGGATCGAATTCCTTTGAGTACTTTAATATTTTACAGTTTAATGGAAGCTCTTTCTGATAAGAAAAAAAAAAAAAAAAAGCTTCATAGTAACAAATTACAAGGCTTTTTACCTCGCATAGCGTTGTAATATTGCCGTCCTCTTACATACAAACGCTTCAATACAGTTGAAATTTTACAGCTGAATGTTTTAAAAAATATTATTTGCAAATGCTGCAAATAAACAGGAAAATACGCCTACCTCAACTGTCAATTATTCATCCCAAAATTAATAACATTTTCTATCAATATCCACATTCAACGGCATCTGTATAAATATCGAATTCTATTACTATGTAAAAGAAATACTTCCACCATACATTGATAATGTTTACACTAACCCACAGTGGATCTAAGGAAACATTAAATCTTCATATTGGAAAGTCGCGGTCGACAAGAATGAAATTCAAATGTTCCAGGCACAAGACAAGAAAATAATTATTTTAGAAATTTTGAGTGAGTTCAGCAAGGTTACATTCCTTATATAGTTAACTAAGCAGTTTTGCAACACAAATACAATACTATGCGAGAATAGGACTCATAGTATTCAAAGAACCTGAATTTAATACTTTACATAACATAGACAAGAAATTAACAATATAAAAGACGACATTAATGGTTAAAAAAGCATTCCTAAAAGTAGATACCCGACTCCAGCGAATATATTATTAAATGGTATATCAAACAGAGCACAACGGAGCTGTAATTAGCTGAATGTCTAGAATACTGCCTTAAACCTCATTCTCCATTCCTGATGATAACTATCTCGAAGTATTAAATATGTTGTTATTGTTCAATGTCAGAAAATAAGCATGCGAGACACAAGATTCGAACCCACGACGGACGGCGCTGTTGAATTCACGAATAGTCACGCAACCTCCTCGCCTATTCTTAGTTGGTAACGGTGCGCTCTATTCGTTTGATAGTATGAACCAATTTGTCACTAACTGGCAATAAATTTCATTGCAAGCCGGAAAGTTCGTAGGCAGGAGTCTTCGCACAGTAGATGCTGCAACGGGAAGACCTAATGGACGACCGATTGCAGCTCTGACCAGAAAGGGTTGCTTGTGTTAGCTTGTTTTATGGCTAAGAATAATGTCGTCCTATTTGAGAAAGTGTTAAGTATTGATAATCTTAAGACCAATAACAAGCAAATCTCGTAAATGGTTAATTCTACATTGTTTGTAGTAAGATTTTTTCTCTCTTATGGGTTACACATTACGCAAAAGCCCCGGAATAAAGAGGGCTTCAGAGCCTGTTCCAAGAAAATTCAACATATAATGTTATTTGTCATGTACAAATATTTAATATATTGCATTTCAATAAATTCGTTTCAATCACTTTTGAGAAAATCGAATATTTTAAAAAAAAAATGCATGCAAAGGGTAGTTTGGTGTGGGGATTTCCCTGAAAATCTTCTAGTCGAATCAATGAAATATAGTAAACTTAAAATCAAGTTTGATACTTAACCGACAATTCGTTTTTGAGCTATGATACACACACAACCATTTTTTGCTAAAAATTATTTTATTCAGATGTCTTCAAAACATGTATTTGCTGTGAATTCTCAGAATCGAATTTTTGGATGGAACTATGTATATTGTACATACGTAGAAGAGGAAGCAAACAAAATAATCACACAAGCTATAATGTTCCAATAGCACATAAGGAAGAGTTTTAACTGTCTCAATTTGGCAGTAAAACCCGCCCAAATCTTCGTGATATCCCCCACTCTTAAAGCTTAGATGCGCAATCGCACTGACTTTCTGTGAGTATGATTACTATTTCTTGAGTAATTTGAATGTCGTTTGTTGTGCACATAAGGCAAGCTTACACAACTGTTTGCAATGCATTGTGTATTTGACTTGGGTCCGAGTTCTAATATCACTTTAGCCTCTTGCTTAAACAAACATAAACCATTCAGTAATTAATATTAAAATATGAAGAAAGTAACTGAGAGATTTATTTTGATATACAACAATTATCAGGTTGAAAAATAGTTGTATTATTAGGCTTGTAATCTTGGGGACCAATAACATAAATTGACAAAATTACACATAAACTCTGCCTTGACCTTGAAGGTTGAGCAAGCTCAGTTGGTTAGGCACTGGTCTTCTGAACTCAAGGTCGCGCATTCAAACCCGGACCAGACCGATGGTTTTTAAGTGTGCTTAAAAGCGACAGTCCCATATCAGTAGATTTACTGGATGTTAAAGAACTCCTATGGGACGAAATTCCGGCATACCGGCGGCGCTGATATGATCCTGATAATTGACAGCATCGTTAACAAAGAAAATATTTGTTTTGATTTTACCTTGTGACAGCACAAGGAGCTGATGCGCTCTTGCCTGTTGGGTTACAAAGATGCACGCTTCTTCACAACTATTATCCTGAATGCACTGCATTCCAGTCTATCGGTCCCGAAGTTTACAAACCTATTTATTACCTTCCCTTAGGCTGATGAATTAACCAAGATGAAATAACAGGTAATGATATTTCTTCTGCTTTTGAGTTGGAGCTCCTGTCACCACTGAATTAGATCTGCAGCCAGTCTTACCTGCAACAGATAATAAACAACACAAGATATTTAAGAAAGTTACCAGAAGAGCCATGCTTCTGTTTTCTATAAAAACTAGGAGTGCAATAGAGAATAAGTCGGTAAGTCGGTAATAGTTCTGTGTTTGGCATTTAACTGACTTTTCGGTCTGTTTTTTTTTGTTTTTTTTAAATACGGTACCGGAGTCTGATCGGGACTCTGGCACTGTATACCCTACTTTCATTTACTTTTTTTTTAAACTTGTTTTTCTGTATTATTACTGTATTGCTGTTTTCTTACTTTTTACAACACACACATAAACACAAACATATATAACACCCATGCCCAAGACGGGACTCGAACCCACGATCCCCAGCGCTACGAAGCACCAAAGCGGGACGCCTTAGCGAGCGCGGCCATGGGGACCGGCGGGTTTTGAGTTAACGCATCCAGAGACATACACCCACCCCCTACTCTACCACACACGTCGCCCTCCGCGGTGTAATGGTTACCATGCTAACTTCAAATACCCAAGGTCGCGGGTTCAAACCCGGCGGAAAAAGATGGATTTTTTCAGCCACAGAAAAAGTAGGTGGAATATATAAGGAGAAAACGAGATATATGGTAACGCAGTACGTAAAGCTACAGCTTGTAAATACGTATGAAGCTGAACAGGAGTGTAATATAGGTCCCTACGCAGTAAAATACACGTATGACCACCATCAGCTATACTCATTTCTCTATGAAAAGTCATATAGCGTCGAAATTACTCTTCTGGATACAATTTAGTCTCCTGGAGACATACACTCAGAGGTGGTAAGGGGAAAACAAGAAGTCTAGCTCTTCTTTGTGGGAACGGTAACCACGCTGGTTCCACTGCAAAATGGCCATAGAAAGGAAATATAAAAATGTACTAAAACTCAACCTTAAGGATAAAGCATAACAAGTGTTTACAAATCAGAGTCCACCTCTACACGTTTAAGCTGTTTCGAAGCACGTCGTTGATGTCGCTTTTGAACCTTAGGCGCCAAGTTCTTCTTCCTGGGTTTTGGCGGCAATGGTGGTTTAGGAGGCTTCTTTTTAGAAGTATCAGTGGCGCTGACAGAACTAGACGGCTTACCAGCAGGTTTAAGCGCTTCTGGGACTGTGGTTTGAGACCCGATACCATAGGTAAAACAGTACCTGCGGGGATGTTAGAAGTGACCTGGGATGGCGACTCCTGAGACATGGCAACAGGAAAAGACGCTGGAGAAAGGTCCGGAGGTATATGGAGATTTGAGTTTCCTAAAACTGGCAGAGGTTGCAGAAGAGGAAGTGGTAGCAGAAGTCTCAGGCGCACTGGACACACCCAGACAGTCGAATCTCCCAAGATAGCAGGATGTTGGTACCGGGGCACAGACTGAAGCATTTGTAAATGAAGCACTCGCGAGGGGCTCAATAGGTTCTATTCGTAGTGCAGAGGGTACACAATAAGGCCTCTCGGATGTACTAGGAGCACTAAGCGCCTGGTCGGTATCCATAGTTGGATCAGCAGAATTGTCCAAAGGCAAGATAACAAACCTATTGCCACTGTGACGGAAGGCCGGAAGAACGAAAGTTCCCGACGCTGGTGAGATTTTTGGGGAATGGAATGTTGACGAAGAACTGTACAAGGTTGCAAAGGAGTGGAAAGGGATTGGACAGTACTCGCAGCTGGGGAGGTGAAATGTTGGATTATCCAAATTATCCAATACGTGCGGTGCAAGTACATTGGCAGGCACGATTCGCTTTGACGAATTAGGTGCTGCAGATTCAAGAACTTGACGGAAGGTACCGCGAGCCAACTTCGTTGGAGACAGCAAGGTAAGTTATTCCTTCGCCTCTCGACAGCCAAGTTCGTCCTTAACATGGATTTCCTTAATGCCGCACTATTCCATATATACCAGAATTTGCGAGAATATGCAGAATGGTCATTAAAAAACTGTTCACACTTGTAACAGCGGAGGTACAGGAGAAGTCATCATATCGATTTTATCCGCACTGAGGACATAAAGGAAGCCTCTTACACTTCAATGCTGTATGTCAAAATCTTTAGCAGATAAATCAATGCAAAGGGTTTGGTAGTACTGTCAAAATGTCATTACCTCATAACCAGCTTTTAGTCTAGCAGGATGCCGCCTCAAGTTGAAAATTAAAAATACCGTCCTGACAGGTACATTTTCTGAGCCCTCTCGCCTCTTGAACCGCTTACCTGCACTGATGCCTTGGCTAGACAAATAACAATATTTTCTTCAGTGAGACCGTCTAAAGCTGAAGTATTCACAACTCCTCGGCAGATAATAAGGTGGTATGAGGCTCGATAATGACCCCATGTTTTTTGAAGTGCCGTATCTGTAATAAACAAAGGCTCTTTCGATCTTCAACCGTCTGTATCAATAAACACCCACTACGTTGTCGGGCGCATTCATTACGGACCAGCAATTTCTCCCAAAGCAGCTTAGACCACAAAGGGATTCAATGAGGTAAGAGGATTTGTTCGGGTTTAGCTGTTCGCTTTAGGAAACACACTGATAATGTATAAAACAAATCCGAAACCGTGATGAAATTAGCCAGAATTAAGCAATCGAATTTAAAATACCATTGACTGCATTTTCAACATATAATAGTGTATTTGTACCCATGATAACATACGGCGCTAGTTTTCGGGCTAGTCAGATGCAGGATGTTTAAATAAATAGCTTATTATGAAGAACTCAAAGAAAAAAGTTGTTACGATATACTGTAGCAGTTAAAACTGCGACTATGGCCCTCCCGTTCACAACAGGAATTTGGCAAATAGATATATTAATTAAACTTAAAGGAGCACGATTTTGGTTAAAACATGGAATAGTTTCAGAAATAACTGCAAGTGTGAAAATGTAGCTGAAATTAAGCTATTTTTAAAATTAGGTTGGCAACAAGAGTGGAATACCATGGAAGCGAGAAGAACAGTGTAGGATTTATTTAACATCAACGAAAGACTTAGGCCACGCCGTGGCCGAGTGGTTAGACCACTCGCCTCTCACCTAGACGATCCCAAGCGATCACATGTGAGATTTGTGGTGGACAAAGCGGCGCTGGGGCGGGTTTTCTCCGGGTACCCGGTTTCCCCCGCCATCGCGTTCCACCGGTGCTCCATCATCATTCATGTGTCATCAGTGTCACCGCCTGCGGTGCCATAATAAGTTAAAGCGGGCGTTAAACACTACCAAAAAAAAAAAAAAATGAAAGACTTAGACTTTAAGCACATTCAATCTACTACAGGACCTATTCATTACATCACTATTCATTACATAAAACATGTTGAAAGAAGATTAAGAATACATCAAACGATAAACTGTACTATCTGTAACAAACAAGACACAACAGAATATATTTTGTTTGAATGTCCGTGATTTGGAGAACGAATAACTGAAGCACGAACTGAAGTAATTGGGCATATTATAATGGATGTATTAAGAAACAAAGACCTGTGTATTCACCTAGACAAATTGATGAACATAATTCGTAAAATTTCCTGGGAAGTGAGAACTGAGAGCAAATAACTAAGAAACAAGACAAAGTTAGAGCTGAAGTTTTCTTGACGACGTATTAACTCTTAAGTGTTCCCGGGCTTCAGCCAGGTAAGTTCATGGATTGACTCCAAAGTTTCGAAGATGTACATCTTCGTCTTCAGGGTAAATTGATCAATCATGGATTGACTCCAACGTTTCGAATATGTACCATCACCTTCGTCTTTAGTTTACCTGGCTAGAATCCCGAGAACACTTAGGGTTAAGATACAAGATGGTAACGAAGAATTAAGAACATCCGAAAGAATTCGAAATCAATTTCCATTAAACCTAATAAGTGACACTCCGAAGAACAATTATAATTTACAACAACACTAAATGAAGAAGAAGTAGATGGTGAAGAAGAAATAGAAGAGGGAGTAGAAGGTCAAATTGAAAACTAAAATATAGAAACATATGCGGCTATTACTGTGGTTTATTAGGAAGATAGTTATGGAATGAATGGAGGAAAATATTAAGAGGGGACATTAAGAATGCATGCAAATTATAAATTATAAACGGAGGCTAGAGATGATGGAAGATGGATGGGGAGCAGAGGTAAGTGTAGAGTAATAGAGGGAAACAGAGGATGAAAGGAAGCAAGACATGGAGAATTACGGGCATTGTTGTGGCCAGGGGAACGTTTTGAAGAGGAAGAGTAAGTGAAGTGTTGATTAGCGTTGAAAGGGAAATATAACAGGTATTGGTGTATTCAGTACAATAATGGAGTAAAGCTGTTATAATTATTTAAACATATATGTTAAGAAAAGTGAAAGTTGAATTAATGCCTATCAGTGAAAAAGTGAAGGAATATGAGTTTACAAAGGCATTACATTTTTATGAATGAAATTAATAACTAATGGAATAAAAAAACGTCATTAAAAGATGAGAGTGAAGTGAATTATCGATAATGTATAGATATTTTATGGACTAAAATATGATGAGCAGTCTTTAAAAAAAAAATCTTATGTGTTCCATTCATATGACTTTCTCTACATCTCTGAGACAAGGTATAGTTAAAAAGCTTCCTTGTACATAGAGGAGAAAAAAGGGAGTGCCATACGTTAAAGTGATAGTCAAAAGCTGGCTGCTATGTGACTGAAGTTTCTTTGTTTGTATGGACAGGATATGACAAATTCCTATATGAGAAAGTATACGTTTTTTAAAGCTGAAACCAATAACAAGGAATTTCTCTAAAACGACCAAATTCACGAAAAAAGTATGACATAAATTGTGTGTTTTATCGTAATCTACATAACACTATTGAATTCCGCATAACGCCTGTATTTCGGTTGTCCGTTCGGTGACCAAGATAAACGTTTCGCACCACATATAAGTTGCATCTGATACCATGTAAAACTAAAAAGGTTTTGGTTGCTAAAAAGGGAGAAACAGCATATGCGTTTGCAGTCCAATGATATGACGCGAACAAGGAAATCAAATCAATTACTTATTTCTGCATAATCAAAATAACAGGATTTTCATCAGAAAATAAACAGAAAATCTCATATCCCGATTTGTGTTCTGCCGTTAGACCAGTGGTTCATGAGAATAGCTTACCAATTGCAATAGCTTCTTCAAATTCTCAAGAATGTTCAGAAACAGAGGACAACGAATCACACAACGGCGCAATGCCATCAACATCTGGAGAGTCAACTTACAGTGCTATAGAAGAAAGATATCACATTTCCCTTCACAAAACAAACTTAATGACTTAGTGCGCGACTTATACCTGTGAAATCAACATGCTTCAAGACCTCAGGAGTGGAATTTACTGGGAAAGGACACAGGAGTTACCCTTTTCCGAAACAGGAATCCAGACCTATTACCATATTTTAGGCAAGACGGTGCATTCTGTGTATTGATGTGATTGGCTGATCTTAAAACTAAACATTGCGTACAATATTGAAGATTGCGTTTATTTATAGGTTCTTTCAAAATTAGTTTAAAGGCAATGAACTGCCATCACTGCCTGTGGATCATGCAGTTAGTATGAAAAAAAAAAAAAAAAAAACACACAAAAGTATGTCACTGACTCTAGAAGCCATTAAATACAATGAATATGACTTGCGTATTTGTGTAAATTTGAGAGTAATTGGGATTACAGAGGGATTCACAAAATTCTGTTGCTTTCTGTGCCTATGGGATAGTCGAGCTATTGAACAACCTACATAGTTAAAGAGAAGAATTCGAACCAGCGAAGCAGAATATAAAACACAAGTCATTGGTGAATCCTTTAAATGTTTATTTTCCGCCTTTACATATAAAACTGTGGTTCATGATAAACGTTGTAATGGGAATGGACAAAACAGGGTAAGGTTTCAAATACGTAAGGGAACTGTTTCACAGTATAAGTGCAGCCAAGATAAAAGAAGGAATTTCCATTGGTCCACAGATAAGACAATTGCTTAAGAATCCACGATCTGATGCTAAGCTGAATTCTACTGAACTTGCTGCGTGGTTGTTATTCAAAGAAATGGTGAATGGGTTTCTAGGTGACAAAAAGGTACAAAATAGTGATACACTTATTAATGCTCTATTAAATAACTATAGAAACTTAGGATGTAGGATGTCATTGAAAATTTATGTTCTACATTAACAATTAAACTTCTTTCCTGAGCATTTGGGTGCAGTTAGCGATAAGCAAGATATCTACAAATGGCACGTAGATATCAAGGTAGATAGGTTCCCTCCAAGATGAGTGACTATTGTTGGTTTCTTCGGCAGGAAGATCCATATTCACATAAAAGAAACTCCCTTGAAAAAGCTTCACAACTGCTTCAGCATCCGGAGTCTAAGGGTAATGTACTAGTAAAGTCCACATGTAATGTTTATTTTTTGAATGATAGATGAATAAGAACGTCAAATTTCCGAATTTTCTTGGTGCATCCATCCAAATCCTTGGTGCAATTAAATTAGAGAATTCGTCAAGAACTACCTCACTAGTGAGCCATTTATCATACGAGATACAGAGATTTGACGGTTTTACAGGATGTTTATGCATTATATCAGAGTATGCTACTTTTTTATGATACAAATTTAGTTAAATAGAAATACATGATTTTATTAATGAACTTTCAAAATTTAAAAATAAAAAAATAACATTTTTTTTAAATGTATTATAAAACACCCAATAAAAACAATTTCACTACTCACTGTATTACCTCAATTATATGATATAAATGTTACGCGCATGGGTCTTGTATTATCTGCACTGATATGTATAGCATTAGTGAAATACGGATTGACGACTCCCCTTAATGAGAAAGGTCATCATAACAAAAGAAATGAGGGTGATAGAAAAAAATGGATGGCAGAATCAAAATCATCATGGCCAAATTAATATTAATTTAGTCGCCCTCCGTGGTGTAATGGTTACCATGCTAACTTCATATACCCAAGGTCGCGGGTTGAGACGGATTGTCGTCCAAGTGAATAAGCGCATAGCCTATATTTTTAATTGATTAAATTGTTTAGGTTAATTGGTAAGATATAATGTATTTATTGTATATTGGATGTTCAGAGATTGTTCCTGGAAAGCGTTTCTAACTTCAACCCGAGAGTTCTCAAGCGATGAATTCAGTTGTTTACGCTATTTCCTTTGTAAGAGGGGAAAGACGCTATTATGTGGTCACGTCTCCGTAAGAGAAAGTGAAGGTGACATATAAACAGGGGAACCACGAGGAAATTTAGGTCAAGAATCACGTGAAAGACGCATCGACCAATTAGAATTAATCACGTCACGGCAAAAGCATACCCCAAGCTACTTTCGGCGCCAAAATGGGCCAGTGAGATTACAATTTGAGAGATTTGTGCGTGGGTATAATTTGCTATAAATGTAGAGTATTTGCCCCAATTTCGAGGCAGTCGGAATGTAACTACACGAGGAATCTGTGACGCCCAAATCAAGAATACGCAAAGTTACTATACAGCTTCAGGCAGTTGGAATGTAACTACACGAGGAACCTGTGACACACGAGACAAGAATACGCGCGAATTAGCAAAGTAATTAAAGTGATTCAGGCAGTTGGAATGTAACTACACGCTGAACCTGTGAAGCTAGTAACAAATATCCGCGTAAATATAGTAAAGTTATTAATGTGATTCACGCAGTTGGAAAAGTAATGTCACGCGTAACCTGCGACGCCGGAAACAAGGGAGCCACGGCAGAAGGTTGACAATTATTCTGCACGTAACAGTTGCACTCGTCGCAGCGTAAATTTTAGATACCTTTGTGCGCGTTACGCCCTTGTTCAAGGGAAACTATCGGAACGCAATCGCGCCAGAAACTTTCTTGGAAACGCTTGTGAAAGGAAATAAACCTTTGACTGAATGAAAAGTGCCAACGCTTATTTTAAGTTAATTTCCCGTAATATTCCCTGGAGATCACCGTAGCTCAATACCTGAGCTAGATTTAAATAGGTCTCAATTGCTCTTCGCTGAGTCCAGCAATTGCCAAGGAGCGTCGAGAATCGACTTCAGCAGCTGCAACGCCGGAGAGAGGACCAGTCGTCGCTGCTCAGCCCAGCACCAAAAGGTACGTCACCAGCTCACGTGGGGGAGTGGTGGTGGTGGTGGTGGTGGTCGTCGTCGTCGTCGTCGTCGTAGTAGTAGTAGGGCTTTAGGGCGCTCAACTACAATGGTTATTAACACCCGAACAGCAACGAGGAGTTAAAAATGAGGTATTAGGACAGCTCACGAAAATTTAAAAACATAATAAAAAGATGGGTAAAATATTGTCAGCTACTGTGTAACGTAAATAAAACCAGGGGAAGCATAAAACAGAAACCACAGGTGACATAAACGATAGTCAAAATAAAACTACCCATAGCACAGGGCAAGTCGAACACTAAAAACTGTTAAAAACAAAGGAACTAACAAGTTAAAACGAAAGATAAAGTCTCCTAGCTAAAATACACAAGAGTTGAAAGGTAAATACACTAGCTACCGCTTCATGCTGGTGACATATTGGATAAAACCAACGTAAAAACTAAATCGTGAATTTAAAAGTCACCGCTGATAAAAAAAACTCGGTCCACCGTTGAGCCAGGAACTCCCCAAGAGAGACCGGCAGCTGCAGGAGGCTCGAATATGATTTAATTTCTTTTTTGGTTGTGTTTAACACCCGCTTTAACTACTAATGGCACCGTAGGCGGTGACACTGATGATACATGAATGATGATGGAGCACCGGTGGAATGCGATGGCGGGGAAACCGGAGTACCCGGAGAAAACCCGCCCCAACGCCGTTTTGTCCACCACAAATCTCACATGCGGTCGCTTGGGATCGAACCCCGGCCGTCTAGATGAGAGTCGGAATATGATCTAAGCCAACGCACTCCAGCAACATATGACGGACGGACAACCCTTGTCTACACAGCGGACAGACGGGAGTCGGTTCATCCTTAAGCAGGTAGCTGTGGGTTAAAAAAAAAAAAAAAAGCAATGGGCAATACGCAAGCTTGATAAAATCACCGCCTCTCAACGAGATACGCGAGAGGAGGTTACCCAGTTTAATTGAAGTTCCTTTACTACTCTGAGCTTGTTACTGCCACTCATCGTGCCAGCAAGAAAAAAAACCTTTCTCCAAATAACGAGCCTAAGATCTTCATTTGTCAAACAAGGAAGAGTAGCTCTGGGTTGTGTGATCGCCGCCTTCGCTGGCAAATCCGCCAGTTCATTTCCCGGTAAGCCAGCGTGACCAGGGATCCACGCAAACACCACATGAACCCCCGAAGTGTGGAGCATGTGGAGAGCATCCTGAATAAGCTGCACGATAGAATGGTAATGGCACAGTTCACGAACGCTCTGGAGTGCACTAAGGGAATTACTCATAACAAGGCAGTCACCCAAACGTCTGCGTCGAACATAAAGAATTGCTTGGTATATGGCGTAAAGCTCTGCAGTGTATATGGATGTGTAACGATGCAAACCGAAAGTAATAGGTTCGTTACCATGAACAAAGACATATCCAACACCATTATCACAATTACTGTCATCAGTGTAAATAAAAGATCGGCCACTGTAAGAGGATAAAAATTCTAAGAAAACAAATACTAGACAGAGGCAATTCAGATTTTCCGTAAGCTGTCATCCCGAAATCTACGTGCGAGGTAGCACGTAACCAAGGTGGGTACACTCTTTCCCCCTTCGAAAACATGCGAGGTACTACGATATATGTTTCCAAAGGAGCTCCCGGAAACGGAAACCTGCAGGCCGTGGACTATTTAAGTAGTTGCCATATCGTTCGTCCAGCGCGGTACAGAAGAAAGGGGTAAAGGTTGGATGCAAAGGCATGCACTTTAGGGAACAGCCCTAATGTCCTAACAGGACATCACGCCGACACCGCAGAGGGAGTTCTGCCGATTCGGCGAAGAGGCTAACAACTGGGCTGGTTGGAAAAGCCCCAACAGCCACACGGATGCCCTTATTATAGACAGTGTCTAATCGTATCAGCGCAGATGGTCGTGCTGAAGAAAAAAAAAAATGTAAATGGCGTGTTATTTATGGACGCTCTTTAACTCCTATGGTTCTCAGCGTCTCATTCTATATTGGGCGTGAAAGACCGCTTAATTTTGCCCAACAGCTTTACTTCCCTTCCGAAGGAAGCCATGCTAAGATTTTTACACCCTCCATCGTCCTCCGCCGGGCTTGAACCCACGACCTTGGTTGAATGAAGTTAGCGTGGTAACCATTACACCATGGAGGGCGACGTCGTGTTGAAGAATAAACAATTCAGCCATAGTCTAGCTTGGATCGGATCAGTGCACGATAACGTCGCAGCAGTACTGTCCGATCTGCACCCCAAGATTTGCCACTTAGTGTCCGTAAAATATTTAGAGAACGGTCACACCGCGCTTTAAGCTGTGCTATATGTGGTGACCAGCAGAGGTTGCGGTCGAATACCAACCCCAGGAATCGCAACTCATCTGCGAAGGGAAGGAAATTTGGCCCAAGCTGAAGAGTAGGAGACATTCGCTACTGACGACGCCAGAAGTTAACGCACACTGTCTTCTCAGGGGAGAATCGGTAGCCGTTCCTCGAGCTCCAATAATAAAGATCGTTCAAACACCGTTGGAGACGGCGTTCCAAAAACGGTCTGCGCTGAGAAGTACAGAAAATGGCAAAGTCGTCCACGAATAAACAGGAATACACACCTGCGGGAACACATTGCGATATGGAATTTATCGTAATAACAAACAGCGTCACGCTTAGTACCGAGCCCTGGGGCACTCAGTTCTCTTGAATAAAATAGAAAAAAACCGATCCGACCCTTACTCAGAAAACGCGGTCCCGCATAAACTCCTGAAGAAACAACGGTAAGCGTCCACGTATATTCCAGCGGTGGAGGGAGCGTAAAATCCCTGCCAGCCAACACGTAACATAGGCCTTCTCGAGGTCGAAAACTATCCCAACAGTCTGACAATTCCGAAGAAAGCCGTTCATGATCTGCGTCGATAGCGAGTAAAGGTGGCGAACCACTGAACGATGCCTTCGAAAACTACACTGGATGTTTGTCGGAAGATTGTGGGATTCCAACCATCACACCAACCGCCCGTTTATCATGCCTTCCATCACCTTGCAAGCACAGCTGGTGAGAGAAATTGGACGGTAGCTAGAAGGAAGTTGACGGTCCTTTCCAGGTTTCAAAATAGGTATGATGGTGGCCTCCCGCCACTGAGTTGGAAAAGTGGCATCTACCCAGACCCGATTATAGACCTCGATGAGGAGAGCCTTACCCTCAGGCGACAGATGTTGCAACATTTGGACGTGGATACCATCTGGACCTGGCGCAGAGTTTCTAGAAGAGGAGAGGGCATTGTCAAGCTCCGCCATGGTGAAAATGCGGTTGTAGTCTTCAAGGTTTCCAGAGCGGAAAGCAAATCCTTGAGATTCAACCTGACCTTAACTGGAAGAAACTCAGGCAAATACTAATCGGAGCTAGACACTTGAGCGAAAGCACTGCCCAGAGTGTTAGCTACGTCAAATGCATCAACCACAGCGCCTGCCGCTGTGTTTAGACCGGCAATTGGCATATGGGTCGGTTTCGTGGATACACGCCTTAACTTATCCCATACGACAGAGGAAGGTGTATGTCGAATAAACGAGCCTACAAACTGGCTCCATGATTGCTTTTTGCTATCCTTAATTTGTCTAGATTTGGCACGCATCTTCTTATGTTGTATGAGGTTATCCAGCGTAGACCGACGCTGGAAAATCCGAAGAGCACGTCTGCGAGCACGAATGGCATTCCGGCGTTCAGTTGTCCACCATGGCACAGGAAATCTGCGGGGTTGGCCATTCAAACGTGGAATAGATTGCTCAGCAGCAGAAAGAATTGTCTCCGTGAACTTGTTAACTAAAAGATCCACAGACTCACGCTCTTCGCAGGTAAAGGCAGCCAAGCGGTAATAAAGTGTCAGTTGGATTGATCTAGACGCCATTTATGTAAGCGGGCGGAACATACATCATATGCTAGGAGACTAATAAGGCAAAGAAAGTGGTCACTAGAATGATATTCCAGCGTAAGGTAATTGCTAGTCATAGAGAACAAATCGCTATATCAAGGTGAGAAAAAGTAAGGCACGCGTCGGATAAAAATGTAGGCTCTCCGGTGTTCAAGAGAGCTAAGTTAGTATTGTCCAGGAAGTCTGCAATTAGCTTACCTCTCGCACAAGCCCGTGGTGTGTCCCAAAGGGGATGGTGAGCGTTCATGTCTCCCACCAACAGAAAAGGTGTTGGTAGTTGAGAAATTAGATCTTCCAAATCAGTGCGCGAGAGGTCTTCGGAGGAGGCAAATATACAGAACAAATGATGACGCTGATAGTTGGCACCTTAATCCTTACAGCGACAGACTGGATGTCAGAATTTAGGGATGATACGGAGTCAGCCAAAATCTCATCTCTAACGGGCATCATAGTTCCCCATGTGCAGGAATACCCTCTACAGGTGATAAGTCACACCGTAAAGAAGAATAGTGCTGGAAGGAAATGTTATCTTGTGGACATGGCTTCGTTTCCTGTAGGCAGACGACCAAAGGTTGATTCTGGTTGAAAAGCATTTCAAGCTCTAGTCAATGTGGTCTAACTCCACTGTAGGATAGCCATAGGATGGTTTAGATTATGGGATAAGTGATAAAATTGAAAGGCGTTTCTGTACATTCGGCTGTGCTGGTCGGTTTAATTTGTTTTTCTTTGATTGCGGACTAACACTCTTTTCAGGAGCACGATCCTGCTGCTTGCGCACTGTGCGTTTTTCCAGCAGGAGCATCATCCTCCTGTTCCATCTCTTCCACCGGGAAGGACCCTTGACCAATAGAAAATTTAGGTTCGAGGGCCTCGAACCTATTGGTAGTACTGATAGGCGAAGATGGTCGTCGCCGATCGGGGCTTCTTTTCCAGAAGATTCCTCCGAAGAGGATCTACGTGTAGGGTGGCGTGGACTTTTACTACTCTTAGATGGTTTTGGTGCAGACGCGACATGTTCTTTGAGGAAACCGGTTCTGACATACTTACTTGGTCTTCAAATGTTTCTCAGGTGCTGCGGTTTTGCCGTCTTAGTGCCAGAGGTCGAAGTTTGGGGTGACAATTAGGCGGAACTATACTTGACATTGGCGGATTTGGCTTTTGTGAATGCCAACGTAGTCGCAGTTGTGGACGTTTTTGGTATAGGTCGTGCAACGATCTTTTTTGCAATGAGGTCCCCGTTAATATCGCGGGTCTGAGTTACGATTTCCTGCTTGGGGACCGGCTTAGTTAAAACAGAGCTATAAGAACCGGATTGCCGGACAGAGGGTGTGCGGATGCGCAGGAGCTTCACACAATGACACCTTCTCTTTCACCAGGACGATTTCCTGCTTGGGACCGGCTTAGTTAAAACAGAGCTATAAGAACCGGATTGCCGGACAGAGGGTGTGCGGATGCGCAGGAGCTTCAGAGAATGACACCTTCTCTTTCACCAGGATCTCCTGGATGGCTCTCTCCTCTGCAAAACGTGGTCAGTCGCGGGAACTAGATGAGTGTCCACCATTGCAGTAGATGCAAGATAGAGTCGACAGACAGGTAGACTGACCACGGCAATACTCGCTGGTGTACCCAAAGCGCTAGCACTTGTAGCAACGGAGGTTTCGGGACATAGGGCGTTACCTCGAAGGCTTAATCCTTTGGGATAAATCTACCCGATCAAAGGTACGGAACAGGGTACGGGTAG
This sequence comes from Hymenopus coronatus, assembly GCA_030762935.1. Taxonomy (NCBI): domain Eukaryota; kingdom Metazoa; phylum Arthropoda; class Insecta; order Mantodea; family Hymenopodidae; genus Hymenopus; species Hymenopus coronatus. The sequence continues at coordinate 136,923,227 of CM060897.1, forward strand.
GCACGAATTCACCATTGAACCAGGTACACAGCAGTTACTCATTGCGCCGAAAGATTCTCCTAAATCTCCTCGTTGGACAAACCGTCCAGGGCTAGGGTGGTGACAACGCCGTGTGAGGAGTTCAGTGTCTTGTGCACCTCGATCTTAACTGGGTAACTACACACCATACTGGCCCTAAGTTTGGTTGCCTGGAAAGCTGATACTGCTTCAATCAGGAGCGTGCCATTTCGAGACCGAACGCAAGATTCACTGCACCAGCTATTTTATCGAGGCTCTTTTGAATGACAAATGGACTAACCGACGAAAATGCCCTGCTTTCCTCTGTTCTGCGAATTACCAAGTAGCGAGGACCACTGGACTCGACTACTTCCTTTACGATAGCTAAATTGGTTTTTGGTTTATGTTTGGTCATAAAATACTTGTGTAATTTGATCCCCCAGTGCTCCCCATCCACCATGGAGCCTACGAGGGGTCACCGAACAGGGGTGACAGGGCTGCATAGGGGATAAAACAGCCTCGCCGTCCCACTCACCCTGGAGTTCGGTTTAATTCCTAGTCCTGGCCGATTGACTAGTCCTTAGCCTCCCCAGTTACTGAAGATCAGAAGCCAGACTCAGATGCGCAAACCTCAACCAACCAGGATATTCCTTTCCACCGACACGGGTCTCCACGCACGGCCTACACGCTACTCAGAGATTGCCCAAAGAGGGAGCCAAGTTTGGCTCGGGACCCCGGGTGCGCCTAACCAGTACCTAAAGTAGTAGGCCCCTGGGGGGAAAGGAAGAGGATGATATGAAATGCAAGCGAAATGGATGATTGAAAAGGTGATAATGGAACAGTTGGTGGCGAGCAGCAGCAGTAGCAGTAGCAGGCGTTTGCATTTAGAACACAGCTGTCATGCTGATAAAGGCATCTCTAGATGCATGTAATGATGTGTATAAAATGAATATTTGGGAAGTTAAGGTGTAAGATGTAACAAAACACTTCATTATAAGTAGTGCTCTAGAATCAACCATACACTCCTGCTTTCTGGCATTTCATCGCCAAAGTATGAGTGGCTGAAGATCCTCATTACCGCAATGAAATGTTAATCGCACAAGAGCTCAGAGATAGCATACTGCTCTATTTCCATTTTGCACAATATTCTCACTACCTGAAATTACGAAGCTGATATTTATTAGCCCCAAGCTGATTATGTTTTAATTCGCGTTCACTTCTTTGGTTAGTTCGTAGGTTACTTGCTTCGCTTGAGTCAGTATATATCTGACAAATCATCTTTAATTACTTAATATTTTTCATATATTATATGTACGAGGAAATTTCTAAAGACCTTAGTTGCATAGTTGCCTTCTTGCATTATTAGCTTGTGATGAGGGGCTTGTTGATAGATGCACTTTGTAGATATTTTGTTTTGGGAATACGCGGACTTTCGGATTGTGGCATGGACTACTACCTTATTTTTTAATTTACTCGAGCTCATTTGTAGCTGAAGAGATGATCTTAGTTGCGCAGTCGCCTTCCTGCAACAATTACTTAGGTGACCTATCACGTAACCGGAACTTTGGGCTATGACACTCCAAACTTAAATACTTTAAATTGTGGGAACACCGTCCAAAAATCCAATCAGAAGGGCAGTGCACAGGATTTGAACCCGACCTCCTGAATTCGAGTCAAAGACGTTACTTGCAGAGCGATATTACCCGCTGTTGGTATATTTCGTTGCAGCTAATCCTACGTTTCGACTTCATATATTAAAACTTCTTGGAAAGAATGACACTTCATCAAAGATAAAATACTAAAAATCTTTGAACACCCTAACCCTCTCGCAAACAACTACAGAGTTGTACACAACCATATCGGCTTGGAAATTGCTCAAAAACATTGTTAAGTACCCTTTCAGAATGCTTCATGGCCCCAAAGTTGTTTATGATATCCTGCACATACAAGACAATTTCTAAAATTTCTGTAAATTTAACATTTACCCATAATGCGCCTTATCAGAAATGACATTTTTAAAGTTTATAATTGCCCGCCTCTCTCTCTCTCTCTCTCTCTCTCTCCTCTCTCTCTCTCTCGAGAACTATCGGAACAATTCCTATATCAGCTAGTGTTAACCAACGATGGCTCTTGCTTAGCAACTGTGTGTACAGATTTTAAGATATCTAAATACCTTCACAAAAGCTGTACTTTAATGCTACACACGGTGAAAACTATATCAAAACATCTACCTTATTCAGGTTTTAAAAATCTGGGTCAAAACAGCAATTCAAAAGCAGAAATTTTCCAAAAAGCTATGGAAAAAAAAATCTTCCATTCACATGACTTTCTCTACTTCTCTATAACAAACTATTGTAAAAAGCTTATTCTTCTATTTACTTAATATTAATCGAGATAAAACAGTAGAATAAATGGTCTTGTTACTTGCTCCCCTCGAAATAGAAGGGAAATAAGGGAATACACAATGGTTTAAAAGACCATTATCTGTTTTTCAGTCATTTGATGTTTATTCTTCGGATAAATTAGAAATTCAGTTGATGAAACCATTAGCAAAAGTAGATTCAATTACAATTATGAACATTGTCCATAAAATACTCCAGGACGATTAAATGCTAAAGCGATAGTTAGATCTTTTAAAAGCTGGTTGCCATTTGGTTGTACTCAGGTTTTTTGCGTGAGTTTGCAAATTCCCGGAGGAAAACATTTTAAAACTGAAACCCATAACAAGGAATATTTCGAAATTATCATTCCACGACAAAAATCTATGTCATAAATTGGTTGTTTTAACGAGATCTATACTTTTTATGCACTAAGCTTTTGTCTATCTCTAACTGTTTACCAGTTATGCAAAAGTCATCCAGAATGAAGAGGTCTTCAGAAGCTATTCTCAGAAAATTCAAAATACACATTTTATCTGTCATGCAAATATCTCTAATATACGGCATTTTAATCAGAATCGTTTTAGCCACTTTTTTTCTCTCTCTCTCTCCACGTAAAGGATAGATTGAAACGTGATGATTTTACTCAAAATCGTGTCGCATTCTTGGAAGGTGCTAAACTTAAATACCAAGTTTGGTATTTTACCCACTTTTCGTTTTGAGTTATCGTGTTCACGGACACACACACATACATGCTATTTTTTTTTTTTAAACACCCGGGATCCTAAAAGTGTATTTCCAGTGAAATCTCGGTATCGAAATATACGTGTACATTATCTCACTGAAAAGAGAGTAAGGCAGAACTGTGCCAGAGAGAAGGGGGAGGTCTGATCCATTGATGCTACGTGTGAAGTGCAGATTGAACTGTCATTTCTAAGACACATTCTACACCACCAACGAGTTTGGTATTGATTCACGTACATATACTTGTTAAAACCTTGTTCTGCTACTACCAAGGTAATCAGCCGATGAAAAGTTGAATCCGACAGCTGAATATTTCTGCTGATAAGAGTGGAAGAGGCTTGTGACCTTGGCTCCTCACGTATAATTTCGATCGAGGATTTGCAAATTTATGTCTGTTTAAGAATGATCATATGCAATATTGTCTTTCATCTACGTACATTCACAGTACCTGTATTTTGAAAAAGGCGGTAATTTTGCACTTCAAGTAGTCTGTTTAACAGAAGAGGTTAACGATGCTCCAAATGGTTCCTTTTTTTTTTTTTTTTTGCTTTCTTTTTTTTTCTTTCCTTTCAGCCTAACGTCCCTTTGTTTGGTTGGTCATATCGAACGAAAGATGAAATTGGTGAAATAAAGCTCAAATGATCTCGGGGTCCATGGAGGTTAAATTTACTGGACATTCGTCTTCTCAGGGTAAGGGGAAACCTCGAAATAACGTCTTAAACGAGATTCGAATTAAGGACTTCTTGAATACAACCAAACACGCCTCCTCCACACCACCGAGGCGGACCAAATGATTCCTTAAAAAATAGCTTGTCAGTACGGAAGTTGGTGCTAATAACACTAGAGTACATTGCTCATTTTTATGAACTACAGTGAGATAAAAACATAAAATTCTAATGCATTCTATTCATATGACATGCTCTACCTATTACACAAAGTTTCCATACAAAAGATTATTCTTTGGTTTACATCATGCTAATCAAGATAAACATTACCAGAATAGATGTTATTATTTGTTTTTTGTAGGTAAGTAGAAGTGAAATATGAGAATGAACAAGCTAAACTGCTATTCAAATATTTTAAAAGCCCGTCGTTCTATAAAACAATTGAACTTCGGTTCTCCTTGCTTATTAGGAATGACTTCCGTTTGAGAAAAGATTAGGTATGTTAAACTGAAACCAACAACTCGGAATATCTCTAAAATGGTCAACTCTACAAATAAATACATAAATTAATAAAAAAGAAACTACATAAAACAGTAAACAAAGAACAAAAAGTTGTTTTACATTTGTTGTGTAAGTAATAAGTGTTTGCCTATCAGTGATGGTTTATCAGTTATACAAAACTTATATAAAAGTCATTCAGAATGAAGAGATCTGTTCCCAGAAGACTCAAGATACATATATAAAATATCTTAAACAAGTGATATTTTAATAAAAAGCATTAAGAGCATTTTTGAGAAAATCAAAATATTTCATGTAAAGGGTAGTTAGGTGGGAAAATCTACGTGTCGCATTCTTGGTAGATACTGAACTTAAATACTAAGTTTGGTGTTTAACCGACTTTTCGTTTTTGCGTTCTGCTACCCCCCCCCACACACACCCCACACATATCTCAACGCACACACACACGGAAATGTTTCTAAAAGCTTTTTTTTTTCTTTTTTTTTTTTTTTGATTCAGGGTGCCTCAAATTCTCGTATTATCGGTGAAATCTCGATGTCGAAGTTTTGGGTGTGGTACATTACCTTCTCTAACCATTATATTTTGCTGAGGGACTGAAATCCGCTTCTATGAAATGGAAATGGCGTTGTATTTATGGACGCTCTTTAACTATTGTTCTCAGCGTCCCATTCTATATTGGGCGTGATAGACCCATTAATTTTGCTCAGAGACCTCTTTATCAGGTTGGAGGTTCTTTTACGTGTCGTATATCTACGACATGGGACCAACGGCTTTACTTTCCTTCCAAAGGAAGCCATTCTACGGTTTTTAAGCCCGAAAAGGCCATCGTCCTTCGCTGGTTAGCATGGGCAGGAGTTAACAAGTTCCCAGATGGGAAAAGTTTTAAGTATTTTTAAACTGAAACCAATAACAAAGAATATCTCGAAAACGATTAACTCCACGAAAAAATGTATACGCCATAAATTGTGTGTTTTAACGAGATCTGCATTTTTTGTGTAGTAAGTAATTGTCCTTCTCTTACAGTTTACCAGTTATACAAACATCAGAAAAATTCGTCCAGAATAAAGAGGTCTTCAGGAGCTATTCCTAACAAATTCAAGATTTTATTTGTCATGTATCTTAAATATAAGAGATTTCCATCTAAACCGTTAGAGCTATTTTTGAGAAAATCAAAATTTTCGAATCTTTTTCCATGTTGGGGGTGGGGGGAATTTTCTTAAAAGTCGTGTCTGAACTTAAATATCGAGTTTGGTATTTAACGGACTTTTCATTTCTGAGCTATGCTGTCCATAGACACAAAGGAACGTTTTTCTAAAACTGTTTTTTTTAATTCAAAATTTTGAATTAACACGTCGCCAGGAAAGCTTCAGTTCTTGTTTTTTTTTTTAATTTAGTGGGTTCAAAAACATGTATTTCCGGTGCAATCTTCGTATTGAAATTTGGGGTGCAATACACCTCTCTATACACTACGCAAATAGTACATGTAGAGAAAGTAAAAAAAAAAAAAAAACTTAAATGTTCTATTCACATGACTTTCCCTACCTGCTCTGCAAAAGTGTATTCTTCTTCCTGCTTCATTGTGATCGAGATAAACTTTAGTCTTATTTATTAGTACGTTATAAGTAGGAGGGAACTAAAGGAATACATTGAGCTAAACCGGGAGTCAAATGTTTTGAAATACATCCCAAAGCAATTGCCATTGAAAGTCACTTCTTTGATGGCCAGGAATAAAACAAAAGAAACACGGACCGTTTCCTATCTGAGAAAAGCGTAAGCATTTTAAAATTGGAGCCATTCACAAGAAATATCTCGGAAATGATTAACTCTAGAAAAAATGTATGACATAAAATGTACGTTTTAACAACACTTCATGCTTTGTGTTGTGAGTTTTGTGTATCTCTTACGGTTTACCTGTTATACAAATGTCATCTCGAATCTCCTAGAAAATTCAAGTAATGCATTTCATTTATCAGGAAAGTATCTTAAACATATGGCATTCTAAACAAAATCGTTAAGTAAATTTTGAGAAAACCAAAATTTTCGAAAAATGTTATATGTAAATGTAGTTGGGGATGTTCTTGACAGATGCTTAACTTAAATACCAAGTTTGGTACTACTTAACGGGCTTTGAGTTATACTGTGCACGCACGCGTTCACACACATACAGAAACATTTTTCTAAAATACTTTTTTTGGATTCAGAAAATCCAAAAACATATATTTCAGGTTAAACTTCGGTATCCAACTATTGGGTGGAATAAAAGACCTCATTGCATTGTATATACGTGCTAAAGTAACTAGATGCACTATAAGATTAGGGAATACCGATATGATTGTCTACAGCTTTAAAGTTAAAGCTGTAATTCTTGCTTTCTCTACACATACTATGTAGTGTATAGAGAAGGTATTGTATTCCACCTAAAACTTATATACCGAGATTTTACCGGAAATACAAGTTTTGGGTTCCCTGCTTCAAAAAAAAAAAAAAAAAAAAAAAATATATATATATATATATATATATATATATATATATATAGCTATATAAAATGTCGTGCGTGCCATGTGTCTATGAACAAGGGGAAAATGCCAAACTTGGTATTTAAGAATGCGATACAAAAATTTTGAGGAAAATTCCCCATCCCATACTGCCTTCACTCGAAAACTTTAATTTTCTCAAAAATGGCTCTAACGATTTTAATTATAATGCCGTTAATTAAACATATTTACATGGCAAATAAAATGTATATTTTGAATTTTCTAGAAATAGCCCCTAAAGTCTCCCTATTCTGAATGCATTTTACTGAATGTTGTATAACTGGTAAACAGTAACAGATAAACAAAAATACTATGCAGAATAAATATATATATAATCGCCTTAACACACATAATTTGTCTACATGTTTTTTTTTTTTTTTGTTTTTTTTTTTTTTTTTTCCCTGCAGTTAACTATTTGTAAGATATTCCTTGTTATTGGTTTCAGTTTTAAAACACACTTTTCTCACACGGGAATATGTAAAGTATTGGCCTTGTAATGAAAAGTTCACTTTAACCAATGGCAACCAGGTTTTAAAAGAATTCGCAATCGGTTTATTCTAGTGTATTGCCTTATTCCCTTCTACTTACAAGGAAACAAGTAATAAGACAAGCACTGCTCATGTTTATCTCCATTAACATAAGTAGATGGAAGAATAAGATTTTTAACAATAATTTGTTACAGAGAGGTAGAGAAAGTCATGTGAATGGAATGCATTAGATTCTTTACAGACATTATTGACAAGAAATACATTCAAGTAAAGTTTCATTTTAATATGTCTTCATTCTGGACCAATTAACTTATTCGAAAAAAACTAAAACAAAACATGTAAAAACAAAATCTTCTAACGCTATTGATGTTAAACTACATGCATAATTTTTAAAACTTACATTCCTTAATGCTTTTGTAACAAATTGTCTGGATACAATTTTTCTATAGTAGAAAGTCCTTTAAAATATTTTTAGCGTAAGTGGAAAAATTGCACAAAAAAAAAAAAAAAAGCAAAGCAAAATTATGTTGTTAATTTTTAAAACTAATCCATAGCCAATATTAACATTTCTAGCAGAAATATTATTACACACAATCTACAGTACCTTGGGGAAAATTGTCAAACCGTTGGCTACACTGTTTTGCAGAGCACATATATTTTTAATATGGGGGGGGGGGGCGGGGAGAGATAACCTGAGAAAATTTTATTCAGCGCAACCCTTTTAAAAATGACGTCCAAACAGGTGTTACAATCGCCCTAAGATAATCAAACATTGCAAATACGCAGTTTAAAGTATAGTGCATTTTGTGAATCAAAAATCCAAAAATTGACATGGTTAACCGAAATCGCTTTCATAAGCTTAATTGCCATCATAGTTATTGTGGTACAGAAACCCATCATAAAAACAGAACATTTGTGCATTGTAACATTAACTGTGGCAAAATCTAAAAGCATGTTCATTATTAAATAGAATTACTTTTTCCGAATAAAATTCAATTATTCAAGTATTTTCTTCCCAGGACGGCGCCCTGGCCGAATGGTGAGACCGCTCACCTCCCACCTAGGCGGCCCGGGTTCGATCCTATGTGAGCACATGCTGGATTTGTGGTGGACATAAAGGCATCTGGGCGGGTTTTCTCCGGGTCCTCCGGTTTCCCCCACCAGTCATCCACCAATTGCTCCATTATCCCCTTTCCTATCATCCTTCTTTCTTGCATTTCATATCATCAATTCTTCCCGCTCATGCCTGGCTATGGGCTGACCACTCGTTCCAGGTTTTCCATTTTCAGGTTAGGTGTCACTGGTTCCTCGACAGGTTTCTGACCTCTCGGCACTGGCTTGTAGGTCATAAGGGAGTGTCAGTCTTACATAAGGGGAGGGTAAGCCGATTACAAAAAAAAATCTTCCCTACTCCCAATATTTATTCCTATTTAACTAAATTATTTGTAGTATATAAAGCTTTAACCACACAGTTTTGCTTACTTTTAATATCCATATCTCACACAATTTTATAATTGTAAAATACTTGGAAATACTTGAAATATTGCATAGCATTAAATTTACTTTATTAAAATTTAGTCACTGAGTATTTTAAAGTTAAGGTAAACAATCACTGAAGGAAGCCTAAAAGTCGTAAAACTGAATTTTTTTAAAAAAAAAAAGTCTGATGTTCCATTTACATGACTTTCTCCACATCTCTGTAACAAAGTACTGTTATAAAACGTATTCTTCTATCAACTTCATGTTAATTGATAAAAAAATTAGTAGAAATTAGCTTCATAAGGGGAATAAGGGAATACACTCGACTAAAGCGATAGTCAAATATGTTAAAAGTCATGTGGTTGAAATTCATTTCTTTGCATGACCAGTATGAGAAACGTTTAAGAATTTTAAAACTGAACCGATAACAAGGAATATCTAGGAAATGCTCAACTCTATGAAAAAAAAAAAAAAAACATATATAATATACATTGTGTATGTTAACAAGATCTACATTTTCTGTGTCGTAAATTTTTGTTTATCTCTTAGGGTTTACCAGTTATGCAAAAGTCATCCAGAATAAAGAAATTTTGAGGCTATTTTAGAAAATTCAAGTATACATTTTTGTCACGAAAATGTATTTAATATACGACATTTTAATCAAACTGGTTACAGCTGTTTTTCAGAAAATCAACATTGTCGAAATTTTTTGCTTGTAAAGGGTAGTTTGGGGTAGGGGAAGTTTCCTCAAAATCTTTGTGTCGCCGCCTTGGAAGATACTAAACTTAAATAGCAAGTTTGCTATTTTACCGACTTTTTCGTTTTTAGAATTATCGTTAGTGTGTTCACAGACACACATCTACACAGTCTTCCCCCCCCCCTCTTAAAAGGCTTTTATTTTCTTTGATACAGCGGATCCTAAAATATGTATTTCCGGTGAAAAATGGAATTTTTGGTTGGACTGCAATACCTTCTCTACCTATGTACTATGTACTAGTAGAGTAAGTTCAAATATAAGGATATTTTTAATTTATTAGCGCATATTTTCAATCTTATCAGTGTATATTTGCAATGTATTTAGTGCATATTGCATGCATGTTTTGGAAATGTTTAGCACATAAAAATCTTCGGTTTTTAAAACATCTCAAATTTATAGGTGCAACGTTTAAACTAAATTTCGAAAGTTTAGAATAATCGATCGTATGAACACCTTTATTTTATGTCACAATTAAAATTTCTGACAAACGATGCGCACAAAGAAAACCTAATAAGTGTTCTGTAGTGGCGAACCCACCAAAAAATGTTAGCTTAGCCAATGTCTTATTAAAATGCATTATTATTACTATTAGTATTATTACTATTAGTATTATTACTATTACTGGGGTAATGTTAGGTGAAACTGCTAATTAAACGATGTTTCTATCCGTAAAGGTAAAGCTGTAAGTTTTATAACATCAAAAGCTGTGGTCATTATACATTCGTTGGTGAGGGTGAACGTGATCCAGGCATAGAGCATATGCGTGGCTTAGCTTTAGACCTCCACCCCTGAGAGAAAGAGAAAGAGAAAGAGAGAGAGAGAGAGAGAGAGAGAGAGAGAGAGAGAGAGAGAGAGATGTTCGCACCCTAAGCGCATGTTTCCCCCTTTTCCAACCTGCAGCTGCGATAAAAAGGATGCTGTGTAATCTGCGACATGTGTTTTACGTCCTTGACAGTGTATGTACGGGTCAGTCACTTAAACACAAGCAACAGTGACGGATCCGTTCCTAGCTTTAGTTGGCGCAGGTTTAACTTCAAGTGGACTAAACTTTACAACATAATTCCAAGTAGTAAATCCACTTTCTTTGGCACGGAAGAGAATTAAACTACTCAATTGCTAATCAAGGGAACAGATGCTTACCAGATACATGTTGATAAGAATAAAATAATGTGCACTTGACGTTTCAAAATAGCTTGAATTTTAAACCAGGAAAAATTGGTACGAAGAATATTTTTGGGAAATATAACGCCATTGGGAAAAAAAAAAAAAAAAAAAAAAAAATTATGTATACTGCTCACGTGACTTTTCCACTACGATTATTTTATTTTATACAGGTTCAGTCTGTTCTTACGAAAGCCAGTTCCTAAGTCGACTTCATTTAATCGAGATAACTTAATGTACAAATAGTCCCATTGCACATTTTGTTCTAGATACATGAAGGATAGAAGAAACAGCATCGATATTATAATCAGACGTTTAAAAGCAGTCACTACATATTGGTTTCAAGAATCCGTAAACTCTTTGCACCACATCGCGAGAAACAAGTGAACAGCGAAAGCACCTTGGTTTTAATTTCTAAGCAATGCCATCTCTAGGATCAAGATTCGGGAAGAACATTTCTGAAAATTTTCTAGTTGCATCAAGCGTGTAGTTTATCCTCGCCTTTAAGACATAAAACACAAAAAGGTTCAAGATATTGGAAGAAGTGTAAAGGTATGGTACCACTATTAAGAATTCTGTATTTACACTCATATTAGCTGAAACACCCAGCGTTGCTCGTGATTTGATGGCTCCACTTGCTCAATACCCTTGCGTTTCTTTAGAGGCATTTAAAAAGTATATTATGACTTCACAACCATTTCACCTTAAATCTATTAATGTATTATTTCTAAACTGGTACTAAAAGCTTTAGAAATTCCTTGGGATTATTTTTGGTCATTAAAGTTCTCTGCAATACACGATTTGTATTCAAATACACAAGTACTTCATTTGCTTATATCTAGGTAGCCCGCGCCCGCGTGCGCGTTTACAATGTTCATGCAATTCAGGCAGGCACCAGTCTAATGAGTTTCATCCTTGTAACGTTCGAAATTGCGCAATAGCGGCAAAATAGAAAGAAAATTGGTTAATATTATTACGATAAAGGAGATTGTTAATACGATTAATGATATTATAGTTAGAATTTGAATTATTTATTCTAATTATTATAGACTTTTTGATTGGAAATCAAAAGTACTTGGTTATGATTTTTTTTGTCTCGAATTTAAGAGATTTAATTTAGTATTTTAGTTATTGTTTTATAAATATTAATAATGCTTTATTGTTATTTTCTTCCTCAATACGCATATTTTCGTACTGTTTGATATTTAAACAAGCGGGTGCAGCGTGTTGATTCAAAGCAAAAAACACAACTTCATGGATTCCAGACGCTCCGCAGTGCATAATACAGTTTATTTTTAAATGCCTTATTTCCCTTGGACTCTTCGTGGAATGGTAGCAAAATTACTCATAACTCACTTAAACAGTGACATAATTAAAAGTATCAGGACAAAAGATCTGCTGCATACGTCCTTGACTATTACCAAAGTAAAATGTATTTCTAGTTTACATTGGAAAAAACAAACTATCTTGGTAACGTTGCTTTAGAAGTCGACGTGTCATGGTTACGTTTTTAATGAGCAATGTCAGCTACCAATTGTTAAGCATAAAAATTGCTGTGTCCAAACGAAATGTTGAAGAATTTGGTAGAGTTGCAAAAATGCTATACGATATGGTAATAGTAAAGCGAGAAATACTAATCAGTGCAAAACAGTAAATAATTGCAATTTTCTACTGCAAAACTATCTTGTTCTTGCACCTCAAAAATTAATATATTACAAAACGTGTTATAACACTGCGGCTTCGAGACGATTCGTAATGGATAATAACGTGTGTCACTTCTCAAATACCTATACAAAGCATCTATCCTTTCCTTGCACCATTCCTTTAAAATAAATGCACCAAAATCTATTCCTTTAACATGCAAAAATGCCCGATCCTTGCACCTTTAAAATTAATACATTACCAAATATATAACATTGTGGCTTCTATATAATAAATACAGGGTATATATAAATGCATATCGGGGTTTTAACTCTTTATAATATTCAACTTACAGTTATGTACGATAAGTCAAATGAAAAAGCAACTCAAACAGTTTTACCAAGAAGCTTATAGATGTTCAATGTGACTACCCTTTGTCACACGGCACGCATCAAGTCTATAGCCGAGTTCTTCCCAAACGTTGATAAGTGTGTATTCAGTAATTGTAGCAACAGCTGCTTCAATCCGGTTTCTTAATTCAGGGAGGTCAGCTGGTAGCGGAGGCACGTACACACGATCCTTGATGAAGTCCCAAAGGTAAAAATCGTATGGCGTCAGGTCAGGAGAACGTGGAGGCCATGGATAGCAAGACCTGTCATTGGAGCCTTGCGGCCTACCCAGCGTTCGGGTACAGTGACATTCAACCAATCGCGCACTTCGTTATGCCAGTGAGGTGGCACACCATCCTGCTGGAAAATGAAGTACTCTGGCTCATTTTCTTCCAACTGAGGGAAGAGCCATTGCTCTAGCGTATCAAGGTAAGAAGTGCCAGTTACAGTAGGTTCACCAAAAACGAAAGGCCCATAAACTTTTCGCCGGGATACGGCACAAAAAACATTCACTTTAGAGGAATCTCGTTGCATTTGTACCATCTCGTGAGGATTTTCTGAGCCCCAGATGCGCACATTATGAGTGTTAACATGTCCACTAAGGTGAAAGGTCGATTCATCACTGAAGACAACACGATCCACAAAATCGTCATGAAACAACATGTCGTTTGCGAATTTGGCACGTAATCCGTGGTCTGTCGGCTTTAGAGCCTGTAATAAATGTAAACGGTAAGGACGTAGCTGTAGGCGTTTTCTTACAACTTTCCAAACAGTCGACACAGAAACTTGTAATTCACGACTAGTCTTCCGGATTGATTTCTTTGGGCTACGAGTGAATGACTCTCTCACTCGCTCAACAGTCTCTTCACTTACTCCTGGTCGTCCCGTGCTCTTCCCTTTACAAAGGCAGCCGGTATCTTCACACTGATTATACCATCTACGAATGTTTTTATCACTAGGAGGATCATAACCGAACTTACTACGGAACGCACGTTGCACAATAACTACAGATTCGGTCTTTGCAAACTGCAAAACACAAAACGCTTTCTGTTTACTAATCGCCATCTTTGCTACTACCGCTGTCTAGCGGATTGCGGCAGAAACATTGCACGCACATGTGCACTTGTGCCAACAAACAAAACTGTTTAAGTTGCTTTTTCATTTGACATATCATTTATAACTGTAAGTTGAATGTAATAAATATTATAAAGACTTAAAACCCCGAAATTCATTTATATACACCCTATAATACCGTTATTTAACAGCCTATTATAAAAACATTTAATGTTCCTAATTTTGAAAGAGATCAGTGGACAATAAGGTCACTTTCGCTTCTGAAATGCGTTACATTAGCTATGTAGTCATTGTAAACTGTTTCTTTATGTGTATGCAAAAGCACTTTAACATCCACAAATACAGTTTGTATTATTATTTTTATTCTAGAGAATAATAGCTTCACATACAATGGGTTACCAAAATAACACAGCAAACCAAAACAGTATAAATATGAACTGAAATTGCATAAATAAATTTAGGGCTAACAATAAAAGTCATAATAACAACATTACATAAATATACACATGAAGAACTATTAAATGATTACATGTGCACAATACATTATACACAAGAGTATGAATAACAATAATTTCTAAACATTACAAGTGATCCCTTAAGACCACTAAGCACTATTTCGTAAATAAATGAAGTTTTTAACCAATTTCTTTTCCCTAAAGTCAATGAAGAAACGAAGAATTGTCCCACGTGCACCGACCAGACTATAATCTCTAGACTTCTGAGTTGGTATTTAATAAGAACGTAAAGTATAGTACGGTTATATATAAACTCTTTTCTACATTGACTTCTTTAGGTTGAGTAATATGGTTCTCAAATCGACAATATGTATATCCTGTCTTATCTCTGAAGGCAACGCCATCCACTCTTCTGTTGCTTCCATTTGAGGCTATACCATGGATTTCCTCATACTTGTGGTCATTTTCTCTTAAAGCAATAATTGACCTAATTTCATGGTGACGTGTGTTTCTCTGCATTTCCCCGTGAGGACAAGATCACAGAACATTCACGTGTTTCTCTCTCTTTGTGGCAGCGCCGACAATGATAGTCACTCTGGGATCTACCGGGTACATATTTTACTTCTGAGGTATTAGTTGTCATTTTGATTGCCTTACACCACACTGTAAGACAGACCTTTGCGGTCGCGAATTCAAGTGTTAGCTGGTCTATACTGTCTACTCCTTTACCCTTATGTTGAACTTTGCTCCACTCTGAGAAAGATCGTTCCCTCGGTTCTTGGCGTAACTTTGTAGTTTCAACAGTTCCTAATCTAAGGTGTGTGAAATTGTCAAATGGAATAACATCAAGAACAACTAATGAGCAGTTGTTTAGAATTCTAAGTCACGTGTTGAAAGAATGTAGTTATTTCCTGATAAACAAAATACTTTACCAAAAGTTTGATACTGACATTTCACCAGAAATATTCAGTTGAGATCCCCTGAATCCAAAAATAACATTTTTAGAAAAATTCCCGCGTGTGTGTGTATGTGCAGCATAGCTCAAAACGAAAAGTCTGTCAATTACCAAACTTGGTATTTAAGTTCAATATCTTCCAAAGACGCGACACGAAAATGTTCAAGAAAATCCTTTACATGGAAAAATTCTTCCAAAATGATTCTAACGATTTTGATTAAAATATGGTATATTAAAGATAGTTATATGACAAATAATATGTATATGTGGAATTTTCAGGAAATAGCCTCTAAAGGTCTCTTTATTATGAGTGAATTTTGCTCAATTTTGCATAACTGGTAAACCATTAGAGATACAAAAAAAACTTACTATACAAAAAATGCAGACCTCGTTAAAAAACAACTACACAACACTGATACGTTTTTGCTGCCGAGCTGGCCGTTTCCGAGACATTCCTTCTTATTGGTTTCAGCTTTAAAATACTCATAATATGCTCATACGGGAATTTGTCAACTCCTGCCATACAAGCACAGCAATTTCAGTCACATAGTAACCAGCTTTTAAAAGATTTGACTATCGCCTTAGCCTATGGTATTCCCTTATTTCTCCTCGACTTACAAATTAGCAAGTAGTTACACCATTTCTGCCAATTTTATCTCGATTAGTATAACGTAGAATAATAAGCTTTTTAACAACAAATAAAGTTGTTACATAGATGTAGAGAAAGTCATATGAAAGGAACACGTCAGATTTTTTGGCGCAATAGTGCACACAGTCAGAGTATACTAAATGTTTTGTATTATGTTACAGAAGGGCCTGTATCACTTTTCTTCGATCTAGAACCAGCTTCTAATAATTAAATAATGTTTGAGACTTTCGAGCCACCACTCATAAAAGAGAAGTTGCACAATGTAACGGTTATCAAATCGTCCTTTCAGGTGCATTAAATACAGGGATGATCATTTGACTTAAATCTGTAACAAATGACTTAACATTCCAGCTACCTGTGCAAACTGTAACCAAAATCATCCTAA
Source organism: Hymenopus coronatus (assembly GCA_030762935.1). Lineage (NCBI taxonomy): Eukaryota > Metazoa > Arthropoda > Insecta > Mantodea > Hymenopodidae > Hymenopus > Hymenopus coronatus. Next base: position 136,939,497 of record CM060897.1, read on the forward strand.
AATAATAGAGAATGTCAGACATATAACAATACAAACAGAAGGGATTTTCAATCCTTAGGTAGTCACGTACAACTAGCACAAGTCAGTTAAGGTGCATATCACAAGTCCTACTAAATCAGATAAGACTTATGCAGAGGCAATGAAAATCAACACTAATTCAAATAGTAATGAAACCACACAACTGATGTCTGCTATGTAACAGCTATTTACAAGGTTTTAAAAAAAGTGAAAAAATTAAGGACAAAATAATGTTTGACCTGATCAAGACCATCGTCAGGACAAAACAAAATTAACAGTCTGCAAATTTCTCGTGGAACCCTCTCTGAACGTAGACAAGAATTAGAAATGGTTTTACAAATACAAAATATAGAAATGGTTACTTCTGAAACAATATTTATAAACTAAAACTATTTAAGAATTCTAGGATATATATCATACACTACAGGTAAAGCTCATGATAGAACTACCATCATAATAAGGAATTCAATTGCTCCTCATGAAACTGTTCAGCACCTTAAAGACTTCCTGCAGGCCACATGCATAAGTGTGACCATACACAAAGTCGTTTAATTATTTCATCCATAAATAAACCAACATTTGAAGCTTTTTTTTTTTTTTTTTTTTCCCCTTTTTTTATAACTCGGGCTCATAGCAGAGGGTGACTGGAATGCAAAGAATACATTTTGGGGATCTCGATTATTTCCAGCAAAGGTCGAAAACTCTATTTTGCAATAACAAACAATAATATACAACTTTTATGATGTGGAGAACCAACATACTGACCATCGGATGGACGTAAAATATCAGATCTAATCTACTTCTTTGTAACAAAGAGAATTTCATCACATTTATCTTTCAGTATAGTGATTCTGATCATCCTCCCATATCAATGTCATCCTCCGTGGTCTAGTAGTTACCATATACCTAAGGTTCAAACCCGGCGGAGGACGATGGATTTTTTTTCCGACGTTGTTCTTACCAGTTCTCTATATATGAATGCTGTTGAAGAGAAGTAGCAGAAAGTGGAAGCGAATATTATAAGTCTAAATGTCGAGAAATCTTAACCAAATGAAGCAACATGGTAGTGAAACTGTACAATTTAAATACTGCCAGATACATAATTCGATGCAAGAAGTGCAACCAATGCACACGTGGTTTGTGTCAAAGCGTTCACTCACAAGATATATTTCTGTAAAGACTATGATTCTCTGTAGTAGGCCAAAACAAATGGCTGAGATATTTCTTTACTTTTGTATTTACTTTATGTGATCCAATTGAAGACAAAAGTGATCCAATTTAAGCATATGTTCCTAAATTGCACTTTTGCACTACAATAAAATATGTTCATTTTCCGATATACTGTCTAATTTTTCTTTTGTAGCTTTAACGTGTCTGGTTCATAGATGTATTACGTATTACTTATGATTGTATGTGCTTAAGTCCGTTACCGTTACTACAATTTCCTGTGAACGCACATCATTCATTATCTTCTTTATTTGCAGTCCAATCAATATGCCAGCGTTGACCTCTACTCAGTCAATAGGAAAGAAGTTTCTTCAACATAGGCATTGGAGGACTACTGATTCTTACTTGAAGCTTTAACAAATTGTTTCATAAGGCCCATTTTGATGTGGAGTGACGCCATCAGCACTTTGTTGTGATTTACTAATAGTTCCACTTAATTATTGCTGTCCCCTTAGAAAACTCCCAGTGCTCTGGTCTGTGCGCCTGTCCCTGCTGCCCCAAAGGCGAAGATAGCAAGGAAATTTGGTAAACCCAATTTGGAGACCCATTAAGAATTCCACAATTTTAAAATCATAAATTACTTCCAAACCATATTCTTTACGTTTTAGGTTCTTGATGCTTCGTACTCCTCCTTGGGGCCAGGCAGAGAGATGCATACATGTGGGTATCCCTCTATAATTAACCTGCAGTTTTCACCGTTGATATTAGGAGCCGCCCAATGCTTCTCAAAATTTCCAACAGGAATGCCGATATGATTTTTAGGCATCACACAGAACACTATAGAATTTTATGCAGTAACTTTTGCCGTTTTCTAGATATATTGTATACACATATAACAAAATGCAATTGTCGAATGCTCGCAGCGTTCTGAAGTCATGTAATTTTCTATTCAAGACCTTGCGGTTACTGTATACAGGTTAAACACAACTTTAGATGTTCTGAAAGTTTTGTTTTAATTCACTGATAATTATGTCCACATCAAATAGGTACATAAAATTCAGTACATCTCGACAAGAGATATTCAAATATTCAAGACCTGGACAATGAGAAAGATTTGTTGGAAATGATAACTATTCTCTAAACTAGTGAGACATAAGAATGCGAAAAATAACAGATATTGCCCACGGACATGAAAACCATTTTTGTTACATAGTGTTATGCTTTATTGCAGGAATAACTGAGAAATCAGCTAAAGAAAGAGCGAAAACCTACAAGTTGGCCATGTCATGGCCGAGTGGTTAGTCCATTCACCTCTCACCCAGCGACCTGGGTTCCTTCCAGGTGCGTTAATATGTGAATGTGGGATTTTTAGTTGACAAGGCGGCGCAGGGGCGGATATTCTGGGGTTCTCATGTTTCCTCCATCGTCGCCTTCTATCGGTTCTCCTTCATTCCATGAATCACCAATATCATCGCCTGCGGTGCCATGTGAAATAAACGCGGGCGTTAAACACCGTAAAAACAACCCTAAAAATGTTGCACCAATTTTCATATCGCCATAGCACTGATTTTGTTTAACGATGTTACGCAACATGTTAACTTTTGTTCTTTATAGTTTTAAATGATAAATTCAAATGCTCTTTTTCGCTAGTTGCTCTTGAATTTGTTTTCAGTTATATCTTCAATAACATTTTAGACCAGAATTAACTTTTGATATGTCAAATTAAAGTAAACACTGCATTTACTGTTCAGAGTTTTTAAAAATATTTCTAAAAAGCATTATGTATCTCAACTATACCTCTTATGTCTGTGCTATGAAGTCATACATGACAGCCCACAAAATCTCTTACCTAGAACAAAAAAAAAAAAAAAAAAAAAAAAAAAAAAAATCCAATGTTAATAATCACGCAACTTCACTAGAGTCTATCATTTCTCTGTTAATTTCTTGTTTACCTATAACAAGAAGAGGAAGTATTATTGTACTCTACCTAAAATTGAACACAAATATACAGTAATATACAATTTGAAACTACTTGAATTAAAAAAAACAAACCACAAAGTATCACATACGCGCGCGTGTGAACAACATAAAAGCAAAAATTCGTTTACATCCCAAACTTGAGATACCACATGAAATGGAAAATGAAGACAATTCCTCCATCCAAAGTTACCCTTTTTACGGAAGATATCACAATCTCTCTCTCTCTCTCTCTCTCTCTCTCTCATACACACACACACACACAGAGGTTTCCCAATTGGCAGCATTGTAGAGTAGTCCAAAATAAGAAGTTTGAATACGATGGGCTATGGGTTGTAAATTTTTGCTGCAGCATAACATGTATTAAGGTTTAGCACGCCACTGATCAAACCTCCATGGGCCGTGATCTGAACACTCGAATTCCGAGAGCGTAGATTATACCGCATAATGCAGTCTGCATTACTTAGCGCTATGGTTTTCATGTGGGCACCGGCTTCAGGATTATAAGGAAGTTAGGGGTTCAAGTCTTTGTTGGTACCTTTATTTTTATGTTGTCTTGTTTGTTTGAATTTTATAATGAACCCTTCATATTTGCTTGCGTTATTCAATATCATTTCTTGTAATGACAAATAAAATAAATGTAATGTACGATTAGCATATAAGTGCAACGGAGAAAGTTTCAATAACAATTGCATTAAACACCAGAAGGGGTACACTTCTCCGTACCTCTTGAAGGATTTTTTAAAATTCAGTGTATCACACATTGACGTGGTATGTACATACATATTACAGTTCTCAATTTACGAAACAATATCACTGTGCCAAATGAGCTTCAAATGAAATACAAAATGAACAACCGCTTCAATAGTAAAACAAGTACCTAAATCAAATTAGTTATTGAAGAATAATACCATGTCCAAGTACAAAATACAACAGGTTACCAAAGCAACTGTTCCATGTGACGACCTGCAACATCCCTGCAGAGATTGCACCTACGAAGCACAATGTCGTAGGACTGCAATAGCTCAAGTGATTGGAACGACATAATACCAAATACCATTGTTCGAATCCTAGCAAAAACAGAGTTTTATTTATTTATTATTCCACCGCTAAAATCATAGTTTAGTTTTTACGTTACAAAGCATACACAGCATAAATAAATTTAATAAAACCAATAAAATTGTGTTATTAAATTAATCTACATAGGTACCTTGGCAAACAATTATTACTGCATTGAATATTGGAAGCTATTCGATTTCATTCAGGATTTTGAAAGCAATTTATACTGGACGGTTAATCGCTTTGACTTTAAACATGTAAACTAAGTGTATTAATGCTTGTCAAATTGTGTACCTCTTTGAGAAAACATTTAAAAAAGCTAAACAATGAAAATTTCAGAAAGCGGTGCGATCTTACAATGGTGGGATTCGATGACCTGCACTATAACCGACTCACCCATCAGTATGTTATAGCGGAACACTTAACTATGCATATGATCTAAAAGCAACCGAACGGTTATCAGTGGCGTGCACGCCCTCAAACAAAAGGCAAATTTGCGAAATATCGCAGTTAGTTTTAAATATCGCATTGATTGTGCGCCAATACTGCATTCCTTCAACTTCTGGCATATAAATGTGGGATTCTGAATGAAAAAGGGACGCACACATCCTCTTTTAAATTACGGTCACTGATGTGCGAACCAGAAAATACGTCATAACTATGTAATTTGGCAAAAGGGACAATAGGTTTCCTATCTCAAAGTGTTTATATAGGAATCCTCTACAAACCTCTAAATTTGTACGGTTGAATTCTGGCACATCCTGTGTAACTGCTAACCCTCTTATAACCTAATCCATATTCATCAAGAGCGATATTTATTTTCTAGAGTTTTTTCAGACATTGCATTTTCTGGAAAGTCTCTGAAGTCCTCTTTATTCTAATTCACTTTTGAGTAGTTGGTAAACCGTAAGAGACAAAATTTATAACAAAACTGTAGATCTCCTATAAACACAATATTTGTCGTACAAATTTTTGAACGCACCCTAACCGGTATCGTTATTTTCGTTAATATATACATGAACAAACAAACTCGATCCCATAGCATAATACTGTCAACAGCCCAAATATGTCCCATAAAGCGCCTGCGGTGTTACACACTATAAAAAAGGCCCCCTAACACACACAAACGCGCGCGCACATACCACACACTCATGAACCCAACTCGGTTCCGTGGCACTATAATAATACTAGGAGCAGACTGAATTGTAAAATGGCACGACATCCCGATTATGAAAAACTGATTGCAGCTCTGAGCACAAGAAGTTGGTGACCGCGATAATGCTACGCTCAGTAAATGAGGAAAATGACTAGTACAGCTTCAAGTTTGCTTTTCATAAGTGCCTACGAATATGCAGTGTGTGATTAAAATGAAAGCGAACTAAAATGTGAATGTTGTTGGTCATATCCTATATGATACAAAAATATAATTTTCAACACCAATAACTGCACATCACCAAAACGCCTCGTGGGCTGGCAGGTACGGAGTCGCGCGATTTTAGTGTGATTTCGTAAATATACAAGCTGGATATCGGTTAGCTAACAAGAGGAATTCCTTGTTTAACGAAACTCCACTATAATAATAATAATAATAATAATAATAATAATAACACTATACTTTCAGTATTATTTGTTATTCTTTCAACATACACTTTCATCTTAATAGACAATGATTAAAGAAAATGACTGGGACAATATGCTGGGATACGTTTACCACTAATACCTTTAAGAAGCAATTTAACATTAGTGATCTTAAGGATGCAGGCAAGGAACTGATAAAGGCAACAGAGACAAGAATATTACAAAGTTATTGTTGATATTAACAAATAGAAGTTTCTATGGGAGGGGGGGGGGACAAAATCAGACAGCATATATTTACCAGTAAAGAAGGCTTGAAAGGAATACTTCAGAAAGAATGGGACTTCATTGATCCAAAGAAGCCAGCGGGATCAATGCCACGGAGACTGAGGACAGTTATAAAAGCAAAACGCAATCCTACGAAGTTTTGAATGAGGCACACATGTATAAAATGTTACTAAATGTTAAGTGTAGAACACATTTTTGTGAGAAAACACGAGGGGTGTTAAATAGGTTCCTAGAAAAGGACAGAAAAACAAATTATTTTTGGTACATTTTTTTCTAAACATAATCTCCTTTAAGCTCCACCTACTTTTACCAGCGTTTTCCCGACTGTTTTAAGCCTTCCAAAAATAAAAATTTCGGAAGATCCTCAAAATAGGCATCTGTTTGGGAGATGACTCTTTGTTAGACGTAAATCGTTTTCCGCCGAGCCACTTTTTCAAGTTTGGAAATAAAAAAAAGTCACCGGGGGCCAAATCTAGTGAATATCACCGTATTCACTATCTCTTGTACTAATGTGAACCTTAATTTTACAATTTTCGCCATCGAAACTACGCAGGTGTGCACCCTTGCATTATCTTGACGGAAGAGCATATTTTTCTTTGCCTAGTTAGGTTTTTTTTTTCCTTCTTTTTTTCCCCCCTTTTTTTCCTTTCTTGATTTCTCCGTGCAATAACGATGCGTAATACTCTCCATGTATCATTTGAGCAAGTACTCAATTAGATGATTCAGCGTGCATCCCAAAAGAACTTCTCTGCAGATTTCACCACCTTTGCCTTTATCGGAACCGGTTCGCCTTTAAAAAACTCACTGTTTCGACAGTACTTTTGTCTCCGGAGTGCAGTAGTGTAATCATGTTTCATCCACAGGTACAAAGGTGGGAAAATGATAAGACAGCTGAATTTCAATCATAAAGTTAGCATATTTCAGCATTACTAAGAATTAGTGACACCATTGAATGTAACAATGATTGGATGATATGTAAGAATCATTCAGGGACATTTAATGATGAATTGTGGGATGTTTTGTACTAAATGTTGGCATTACTGCTAAGTTGACTGTCAGCTGATGTAAGAATACATCTTATTGTGTGTATTTAATAAATGCCCATGCAAGTTTATTGGATATTTTAAAGGTTTATCTTCAGTACCCTTGGCTTTATTTTGTTAATAGACTACTACTACATGATACTAAAACATTTAAAGTTCTATGTACATGGTAGAAAACTAGAGAATATGCGAGATTTACGTTAAGAGATATTTGAGGTTATGGAGAAGAAAAGTGACAATCGCCAAGAAAAATTGGTATCACAAGGACACTAATAGCACAAAGACTGTATACACAAGAAGAAATAGCGCAGGGACTCAAAATATCACAACAGTCTATAAACGTAATTAAACAAATGAACAAAAACAATAAGATATGAGTCACAGCGAAGCGGGAAATGTGATAGAAAAAGCAAGTTGCGTCCTTGAGGTGTAAGAAAAGTTACGGCTGAAGCACGCAGAAACCGAAAAGCCACATTCAATTATAGACAACCTTCATAGACTATAGGCATTATTTGGGATAAACCATTCTTATACTGTTGTCAATAGCTGTCATTACTTCTCTTTCCAGCTGTGCTTTAGTGATGAATCCACATTTGAAGTCATTGCGAAAGCAGTCAGTATGTTTGGAAGACTCCTGAAGAAGAGGTTCATCCACAGTGTATTCAATCGATTCTGAAACACCCTACAAAGCTGATGCTCTGGAACGTTATGTATGTCAATGGTTCTGGAAGAATGCACATTTTTTAGGGTACCATGAGGCAAGATCGGTGCCTATGAGTTCTTCAAACCAATTCTTTTACCTCAGATAAGAGATTGCTTCGGAGATGATCCATGAATCCTTATGCACGATGGTGCACCGAGGCACAAATCCAAGAAAATAACACAATACTTAAGGGATTTAGATCTTTCAGTGTTTCCATGGCCACGAAATGATCCGATATGAACCCAATCGAGAATTTGTGGTCCATTGTGAAGAAAAAAATCAAGAAAAACCACATTACAACTAAAACCCAACTTATTGAGGCACTTACAAACATATAGCATTGTGGTGCGGATATTAAAAATAAGTGTAAAGAATTGGTTGAAGGCATGCCTAAGCGAATAAAAATGTTGATTTCCAACAAAAAAAATGTGTACAAAGTATTGACCCAAGTTTCTGTGTTATATATAGCACACATTTGAGATTTCATTTATTAATGTCAAGTAAATAAACAGGTTTCTCTAAGCTTTAGTCTAACAATTTGGCCACATATTTATGTGTCGACGCAGAAAATCGTTAGGAATGCGACGGAGAAGTGCCAAACCATCTTCCGAATCGATCACACGATTGCTTTTATTCTCCATTGAGAGCAAACGCGACAGCCATCTTTGCTAGACCTTTGTCAGACTTAATTTGGGTGCAAAATTGAAAGCACGACGTTGTTGCCTCTACTATTTCGCGAAGTTTGATTCGTGGATCCCTCAAAACCATATCCAGAATTTTGTCAATAATTTCGGAGGAAGTCACTTCTGTTGGACGTCCGGAACGTTGTTCATCATTTGAACACGTTTAAATTCATTTATCCAATTGTAAATTGTTGCAAACGCAGGAGCAGATGTGCCATGAACTTCATCCAAACTCGCTTTTATCTCTTTCGGTGTTAAGTCTTTTAAATAGAAGTGTGTAGTAATCACCGCACGAAACTCCTTTATTTCCATCTTTCTAAATAAAAGCAAGATTGTTGATTCAATCGCCTATGGCAATGAAATCATGTGATGGATAAAGCTGAAACTTTTAACCACCATCTAGTAAGAGACGATGGTTATTAAATACAAACTTTTTTCGATGCTCTTGGATTTTCTAAGGACTTATTGAACGCATTCTCTTGCATTAAGAGGAGATTAATAATTTATACTTATAAGTTTTTCTGATATAAATTATGTCCAATGCAATATATGTATTATTAAATGTAATTTTATTATGTATATTTGTCCAACATCGCATTCCCATTTCTCCAGGCTATGTGCGAAGCCTATAGAGAAGGTGGATACTTAACTTTTTATATCATGGGAGTTATAGTCCAATTATTACGAATATGTATGTATGTATTTATTTCTCTGCAAGTGGGTATCACCCGGTGGCAGAGTTATATATGTATACAAGATATATAAACAATAAATCACAGCTGCCAGTTTATGGCTTTGTAAGCTAGATATAATAGTTATTTACACAAATATGAAAACATTAATTTTTCTCTCAATTCAGATTAATTAATTTCATAATTAGAATCACCAACCAATTTAACATTTGTATTTACAACAATATAAAATCACAAGCATTGCATTTAAGGAATATTTACAAAAATTATCCAACATTCAAATCAAGATTTTTCCTAAATTTCTTCAGAGACAGGGGACAACCCAGAAAGGCTGCTCCAGGTAATTCATTCCAGTCTTTTATGGTTCTATTTACAAAGGAGAACTTTCCCACGTCAGTTCTATATCTTCTAACCTTAATTTTGAACGGATGATCGTTTCGTGCATAGTAAGTTGGGTTTTCCAGTTTGTCAGTGACGTCCTCCCATGCGTTTAAGCCAGCGTAAGCTTTAAATAAAGCGCACAACCTCTGTTTCTCACGCCTAACTTTCAACGGCTCCCATTTTATCTCCTCAGCGTTTGTAGGCCCAAAATATTTACCCCTTTTTATGAATTTTATAGCCCTTTTCTGGATCTTTTCTAACGAATCAATTTGATTTACTCTATATGGGTCCCAACAAGTTACTCCAAATTCCATGACCGGCCGCACTAAGGACTTGTACGCGATTTCCCTGGACTTTGCACTCCCCTTTTTTAAAATCCTCATTAAGAAGTGCAGTGTTTTCCACGCTTTCTTAGATACAGAATTTACCTGCTCGTCCCATCCAGCGTTACTCGCCAAGTAAACCCCCAAGTATTTGCAGCTGTCCACCTGTGGAATTTTTTCCCCACCCATGTGATAGTTCTGCAGATTTTTTTCCCTAGATCTATTAAATGCAATTGACTTACTTTTGCCAGCGTTAATTTTCATTTTATTTGCAGCAGCCCAATCACTAATTTCATTTAAATCACCCTGAAGAGCAGTCTCATCTTCAACATTTCTAATTTTATTGTAAATAATACAATCGTCTGCAAACAACCTTATCTGGCATTTTATATTGACAGTTATGTCGTTTACAAAAATAAGAAAAAGTAACGGCCCCAGTACTGAGCCTTGGGGTACTCCCGAGACTACCATACCCCTTTCAGATAGCTCCTTGCCTACTTTTACCCTTTGCGATCTTCCTTCCAAAAATTGTTTAACCCATAGAACTACGCGTTTATCAATTCCTGTAGCAGTTAGCTTCTGGATAAGTAAATTATATGATACAACATCAAAAGCTTTGGAAAAAGCTATCACCACTGCATCTGTTCTTCCCCCTGCATCCACCTCCTCTGCTAAATCTTGAAATAATGACGTTATCTGGCTTTCACACGAGTATCCAGGTCTAAACCCACGTTGCGCTTTATTGAACCACGTTTTGTTTTCTAATTCCTCCCGTATGTATTCCACAATTAAATGTTCCATCATTGCACACTACTGAAGTTAGGCTGACTGGTCGATAATTATTTAGTTCTGTTTTATTTCCCCCTTTATGAATTGGAACTACAATCGCGGTTTTCCAGTCTTCCGGTAAGGCACAGTTATTTATTGACATATTAAATAAAAGCATTAGGTACGGAATCATGGTTTCCCCTCCAATTTTTAGTATTTCGGTCGGTATATTATCAGGCCCCCTCGACTTTCGATTTTGCAACATTCTGATCCTTCTGCGCAATTTGGATGCCATTATTTGAAAAACGGAATTTCCACTATCCTCAATTTCCAATTTATAATTATAATCCGTTTTGTTAAAAACAGACACAAAATGTGAATTTAATGCGTTCGCTTTTTCCTTATCGTTCAATATGGCAATTCCATTTTCCTTGAGTTCTGGTATGCCAAGTTTATTTCCCCTGCGTCTACTTACATAATTGTAAAAAGATTTCCAACTATTATTGGTCCCGCTAAGAATTTGTTCTAAGAACCGCTACTGGGCTTGCAACGTTTCGTCTTTCAATTGTTTAGCTAATTCTTTATATCTGTTAAAATGCCAATCTGACTTCTTCCGTTTATGAAACGCGCGCCTAGACTTTCGTTTTAAGTATTCTGATGGATCTTGTATAATATTCTGGATCATTATTTGTTTGATAACTTTGTATGGAACGTATTTCTTTATTGATTCCGAAATTAGTATTTTGAAACTATCCCATGCTGCATCTACATTTGTTGCAGATTTTACAAACAGGAAAAATTGCTTTTTGAGAAAAGTCTGAATTCCATCTACGTCTGCTCTGCAGAAGTTAAAACTAATAATTTCCTCTCCTTCAAACCGGTTTCGCACCTTCCAGTTTATGTCTAATTGTACACAGTTGTGGTCACTTATACTGGAAAAACCTCACATGCATCTTACTGTTCTAAGAGGCGAAGGGGAAAATTCTCAATAAAATCTTCTAAATACTTGTACAATAATTACTTAAAGAGGAAGTGTAAGGCTAAATGAAACTATTATATTTATATATATATATATATATATATATAAATAAACTTTTTCGTGTAATATATTTTGCCAGTTGCGACAATATATTAGCCCGCTGTATCTTTTATTAGTTTATTTATTAGTTTTGTATAGGTTTAATATAAGAAATATCTGCTTCAGTAGAACGCAGAACCTTAGGGCGTAGAAGCTTCTATTATGCTCGCCAAGGTTACTTGCTTTGTTAATGCTAGAGACACAATTGCCTTTATAGAGTAAGCTTTTTAGAGCATCAGAGACACAAGCAACCCAGGTATTTGGGACTTTTTCATTATAAAGAATGGCCACGTGGGTTGAATACAAAGAACTTACCAAGTTGTCACGTGATCACGCTATTTTTCGCGCTTTGTTTTAGCCAATCAGGAAGGAGAGCAATATTAGAGGTTTTAGGTATTTAAGCGATGCGTGTACATGAAATCGGGTTATCGTGAATGTTACTCTGATTGCAATTCATAGCGTAAATGTTACGCTGACTGCGAAGCTTAAGGTTACTGTTACTGCGACTGCGAATGTTACCCTTATTGTTACTCTTACTGCAATTCTGTAGGTGACAAGTGATTATTGTTGCTGTTGCAAGTATTCTGTGTGATGACCGTCAACAACAAGAACTCAGCAATTGCAGAAATTAGCATTATGTCATCGTTTTCAACAAATTTTATGTCGGGAGTCACTCGTAGGGTTAGTGCCTCAACAAGCAACAACGAAAAATAAAGGTTATTCCTTTTTAGTGAAATAAAGTGAAATATCTCTTTTCTTGAGCCTACCACTTGTTACATACTTCAGTTATTCTTTTCCTCCCCTGAGGAGAATCAACTGGTGTACTACAGGGACAAGCATAGCCGGCGCTGTAAAGGAGTTTCAGAGGCATGTACGCGTTTACTTATTTTATACTTATATTACACGTTATTTCAGGGGTGCTAATCCTTGAGCAGCTCCGAGGTAGACTAACACGACAGCGACATATTGTCAACACAACGAGATAACAGCGACACTGTCTTTTTTGTTGTTTCGCGATTAAATGCAATAATTGAGGTTTAAGAGCATTGTGCTGTACTGATTTAGTGATATAAACGCTAAAAAGTGTGTGTGTATGTGTGTGTGTGTGTGTGTGTGTGTGTGTGTACACATGTAATTTTGTTATTCTAGAATCCCAAGTTGTAATTATTTCGACAGCAATCGATGCAGGCAGCTTTTACGAAATGGAATTATTTTTTTAAGAGAACATGTGTAACAGATCCGTTGATACACTGCAGTGAATATTTTTCTTCTGGGAAGATGATTTATAAGTCGCTGCTTATATAGTCCCTCGCAGAATTGGCAGATTCCCCATTTATGGCGAAATTAAATGAATATCTGCTAATTTAACATATGGTAAGAAAACCATTATGTAAAGAAAAGTTTGCGATTCAATCGACCCCTCATTCTCTCACTGAGAATGCAGATCGGCAGTATATGAGTGTTGTTAAAACAACAGTTACAATTGCGTGATGTATGTAAACACATACGAGGCAAACGCAGGGTCATTCAAAGCCCTTTAGACCCTAAAATATGTACTTCATTTATTACAATGCATATGCTTGTAAGTGAAAAAATCTGACGTGCTCCAGTAACATGACTTTCTCTACGTCTCTTGTCACAAATCATTGCTAATAAGCTTATTCTTTTATTTCATGCTAATCGAGATAAACATTAGCAGAAATGGTCTTATTATTTAGTTGCCTATAATTAGCAGGGAAACAAGGGCATACACCAAGGCTAAACCGATAGTCAAATGTTTTAAAGTGCGGTTGCTATGGAATTGAAATCCGTTTCTTTGCGTGGCTAGGAGTTGACAAATTCTCGCATGTTAAAAGATGTTGAGTATCAAAATTGAAACCAATGAACAAGGGATATCTCAAAAATGGCCAACTCCACGAAAAAAAAAATGTATATCATATAATTTACTAGTAATGCAAAATCCAGCAAAACTCATCCAGAATAAAGAGATGTTCACAGGCTATTGCCAGAAAAATCAAGACATGCACATTATTTGTCGTGTAAATAGGTATCTTTAATATACGGTGTTTTAATCAAAATCGTTAGCTATTTTTGAGAAAATCAAAATTTTCGATTTTTTCCCATGTAAAGGGCAGCTTGGGGTTGGGGGATTTTCCTCAAAATCTTTGTATCGCATCCTTGGAAGTTACTAAACTTATATACCAAGTTTGGTATTTTACCGAATTTTCGTTTTTGAGTTATCATGTTTACAGACACACGGACCTTTCTTCTGAAAATGTTTTTTTTTTATATACATGGGATCCTAAAACGTCCATTTCCGGTGAAATCTCGGCATCAAATTTTTGGGTGGAATGCAATACCTTCTCTATACCTATGTACAGAGAAAGTAAAATTTGAGATAGAGCTCCGTTATACACTTGTACTCTGATAAATATAAAATTATTTCCACTTATCCACCTCCCATCCTGTATAAATAAAATGCTTTACCAGTTATCCAAAAGGGCTTTAGAAGCTATTCCTAGAAAATCCTGCGTTGCATTTATACTATATGGTATTTAAATAGAAAACGCCAAGAGCCATTTTTGAGAAAATGAAAATTCTCCTATACTGTACCATGTAAACCGTAATTAGGGATGGGAAAATTTTCTTAAAAATCTTCATGCCCCAATCTAAGAAGATGCTGATCTTCACGCGATATTTCGTCTTTGAGTTATGCTGTTCACAGACACACACAAAATATGCATTTCTGGCGAAATTTCAATATGTAATTTTTGGGTGGAATGTAGTGTCTTACTATGAATGTTGTAGAGAAATTGATAAAAAGGAGTCAGGTTTCACTTCATTGTCCCGTACGTGTCAAGTATTGCAGGGCTACAGTTCTTGATAGACCTTCACTGCGGTTCATATAGGTGCAACATTCCACATACTTTCGTGGCTAAATAAAAACATGTACAACAATGGTGGAAGAAGTACTCGTGAAACATTGATCGTAAACTGAGTTGTAATTTAACTGACAACCAAGCTTCTGCAACAGCCTGGCTTTGTGACTCACTCTCAACCATTACTTCTCTCTACTCCGGTGACCAAAATCTGTGAATCCAGTAAAAGATTAGAGCTTAAGACGTGAAATAATACATCTCTGAAAATATTAACATGACTTTCTCCACATCTCTGTAACAAATTATTGTTAAGAAGCTTATTCTTCGATCTATTTCATCTTAAAAGATTACCAAAAACGGTATTATTATTTAGTTCCTTTTAACTAGAAGGGAAATAAGGGAATACACTAGGTTAAAGCGATAGTCAAACGTTTTAAAATGTGGTTGCTATAGGATTGAAGTTCGTTTCTTTGCGAGGCCAGGAGTTGACAAGCTCCCATATAAGAGTATTTTAAAACTGAAATCAATATCTCGAAAACGGCCAACTCCACGAAACAAAATGTATATGACATGAATTGTTTTTATCGGGATATACGTCTAAGTTTTTTGTCTATCTCTGACGGTTTACCAGTAATGCAAAATTCAATAAAAGTCACCCAGAATAAAGAGGTCTTTAGAGGCTTTTCACAGAAAATTCAAGATATACATTATATTTGTCATGTAAATATCTTAAACATAAGTGATTTTAATCAAAATCCTTTGAGACATTTTTGAGAAAATCAAAATGTTCGAATTATTTTCCATGTAAAGGGTAGTTAGGGGTGGGGGACTTTCTTGAAAATCTTCGCGTCGCGTCCTTAAAAGACACCAAACTTAAATACCAAATTTGGTATTTGATGGTATTTTCGTTTTTGAGCTATGCTGTTCACTGACACACACATGCACACAATCACACGCACACGGGCCTTTTTCTAAAACTGCTTTTTTTTTTCTTTCTTTTTGGATTCAGGGGGACCTAAAACTGTATTTCTGGTGAAATCTCGGTATCACATTTTTGGGTGCATTACAATACCTTCTCTAAGCACTATATACATAGTACGTGTAGAGAAAGTAAAAATATATCTCTCTACCTGTCGTACAAACAAACTTCTTAAAGGAGTATTCCTCTTTTTCTTACTCCATGCTAATTGAGATAAACATAGTAGTTATAACGTATTAGTTAGTTCCTTATAAGTGGAAGGGAAATTAGGGAACACATTAGCCTAAAGGGATGGTAAGGTATTATAAAAGCTGTCGCTCTGCAAGTGTCACTGAAATTAGCTTCTTTGCACAGTAAGGAGTAAAACAAAAGAAATATTGACGACTTCCTGTTTGATAAAAGCATAAGTGTGCCTATTAAAACTGAAATCAATAACATAGACTATCTCAAAAATGGTTAGCTCCATATTAAAAATGAATAAGACATAAGTGTATGTTTTGATGAGCTCTACAGTTTGAGGCGGGAACTGGGGATGTACCTTTTGTGCTGGGCTGCGCAGCGACGACTGATCCTCTCTCACCCTTCCTCTCTGAGGCGTCGCAGCTGGTGAAGACGATTCTCGACGCTCCTCGGCTATTTGCGTACTCAGCGGCGAGCAATTGAGATTTATGTTCAGCTCAAAGTATTGAGCGAAGATGATCTTAAGGAGTGGTACGGGAATTTAGCTCAACATAAACGTCGGCACTTCCATTTAGTCAAAGGTTTATTTCCCTTTACAAACGTTCTCGAGAACAGTTCCGGGAGCGATTCTATCTACGTAGTTACTCTCGCAATAGAGCGTAACGCGAACAAAGGAGACTTGAACTTATGCGGCGATAATTGCAATTGTTGCGTGCAGAATTATTATGGACACTTCAACTTTCTACCCAACTTCCGCGTGGTGTTACCTCACGACAGTGGTTGAATCACAATTATAACATTTAGACTTTTTGTAGACACAACTTTTTAGCGCGGATTTCTTGTTCTGAGCGTCCCAGGTTCCGCGTGACGTTACATTTCATAGTGCTTGAAAATTAGGGCGAATACTCTACATTTATAGTAAATTCTATCCACGCGCGAAACTTGCAATCTCATTGGCCCATTTTGGCACCGAAAATAGCTTGGGGTGCTTTTCTATCGTGACGAAATTATTTCCCATTGGTTGATACGTCCTTCACGTGATTCTCAATTTTCTCGTGGTTCTCCCCTTTATATGTCACATCCACTTTCTCTTCCAAAGAAGTGGCTACACAAAATGATCTCTCCCCTCTTGCAATACACAAAAGCAACTATCGTAAACAACTGAAATCGTCGCTTGAAAACTCTCGGGTTAAAGTTAGAAATACTTTCCAGGAACAGTCTCTCTGAACTTTCAATATACATTATGACAATGAATACATGATAGTATACTTAGCAATTAACTTAAATAATCTAATTACTTAAAATATAGGCTAATGCGCTCATTCGGTTGGACGATAATCCGTCTCATGACACCCCTATTGGAGAAATGATAAGATGAACTTTAAGTGAAATCTTTTACTTTTTACAATTTCTTCCTCCAAAAAGCTGACATATATGTGTGTCTCTTGCCCTCAAGTCTATTTTTGTCCATTAATCTACCAAGGAACACTTAGGGTTTCACTAGTTTCCTTCTATTCCCCTCTCTTTGCTTTATGCTCACACATTTCTCACTTCTTAACGGAATTTGGTCCCTCCTCACTGTCGTATCAGGTACACAGTGCAGCGTTTACATTTAGGGGTCACTAACACTAATACCGTCTAACGTACTCACTATTACTTTTAATACCCTGGGGATTCCGATGCTTAAACCTGTCAAAACTGGTTATTTTCTCTTTTCTTTCGAGCTCCCTATTTGTAAGCATTTACACTTTGCCAACCTGACATTCTATTTACATTACAAATTTAGCACACTCATTACTAGCCAAGCGCATAACAATTACAGATAAACTACACAAAATTAATTAGTTATATTAACATGAACATAAAAATAAGTGCACATACATTAATCATAACAAATTCTCTTTCTCTTTTTATTTGGTTAAATGAGGCCTAAGTCTACAGTTTTGCGTCTGGCAGTAAGGTTTTGTGTTTTCACAACTGTTTATGATATCGGCCTATCACTCTGTTAGGATTCTCGGGAGCAAATAATTCTATGTTTCTGACTCGAATTTTTGTTTTATTAGGAAAGGTCCGCGATATAAGTTTTGCATCCTGGAGTACTCTTTTAGGAGCGCATTCGATTTTGCGGTGTCCTTCACCAAGACGGCATCTCCGAAGTTTATGATATATTTCCTTCTGTTTTTGTTTGTTTTTAATGTTGTGTGGGCCTTACGTTCGGCCGTTTTTTTTCTCCATTCTCTCCTTGGTTTTTCGGAATATTTCCTCTTCCGTGGGTTCTGGGGACTTCTCACATAGTATGGCCGAGGATTATCCATAACTCAGTGGGAAGCCGTAATCCAACTGAATGACTTACGCAGTCTATTCAAAAGTTTGGACGCATACATCTTGAAATCCCATAATATTCCAAAGAAAACCGACGAATCTTCTTACAGTGTTTAACGCCCGCTTTTATTACAAATCGTACCGCAGACTTAGACGAATGTCTGCATCTGTCGCAACTAACACCTTCCAACAGATACACCAATCTTAAAGATCACTACATCGATCCTCGTAAGCTCAGGAGCGAACTACGATATAAAGAATACAAACACTGGTGTGAGTTATCTCATAAAAGCAAAGGTGTCATTCTATATAAGGAATATACTCTGGCTAACAACTGGATTGTAAACCACAAAAGACTATCCAGCACTAAACGTAAAGATGCTCTGAAGATGACACGCAACATAGCTGCTGTGCTAGCTGTAACGGATCGAAATCAAGATGATAGCCGCTATCGGCGCTGCCACAACGAGTTCGAAACCCTTTCACACGTTCTTGGCTTTTGTCCCTTTGGTCAAGCACTAAGGAATATTCGCCACCACACAATCCGACATATGTTGACTAACTCTCTCCAAAAGAGATGTCCGGATATGTCACATAAGGGAGCACACGCCATATTTATATAATTGCCTTTAAACCTGGCTCATAAACTGGCTACACATTAGATACAACAATAGGATTTGAAACGAGCCCTATTCTAGATAAGGAGGTCGACGACGAGCAAAAGAACATCTATGAATCAACAGTTCCATGTTACAAAGAAAAATATCACTAGTCCATATTACGGTGATCGGGCTTTTAATTGGTGGCCGTGAAACATTTCGCAAGTTATTCACTGACACCTGCAGGATGCTAGGCTTACATACCACAGATATTAAATCAATTGGTACATCTACTTTAAAGGGCTCAATAGCTCCTTTAAGGAATCACGTGTATAGTCTTCTTTAATGAGTACCTCATGTTCTTCCACTACTTCACTTGTAAATTTAATACTCGAATTTTGATACTATATTGTACGTTGCGTATTTCTTATTCCTATATTCAACCAGTTATATATGTTCTTGGTAATGTTTGTATTTGTTAAGATATGTCCATGAGATAACCTTACAATAAAGGAAGCTATAAAATAAAAATAATAATTTTGTCTAAATTCGTTGTTCTAATAAAAATGAACCGCAATTACTTTTAAAAATATTCAAATAAAAGTTCAGCTTTACAGTAAATAATGTTATATTATACTTCTTTGTATTAGTGTTTAGTGTAGAAAAATGTATTACTTTTCGTATTCTCCAAAACTCTTTTATTTTTCAAAACTTAGTAATTTATCTAAATTGGAGCATTGTTTGAAAAAATAACACGACTATTTCTTTTAATGTGCTTTTGAGAGACAGTATAAAACCTCTGAATCCATTTAATGCAAAAATGCATTGTGTGAAAAATTTTGAGTATGCAAAAGTGTTGGAAAAATGTGTGCGAGAAAATAAAGTTTAAAGTTGGAAATGTCTTTAATATGCATGCACCTGTCCGTTTATAGGTAGCTTCAGTTAATTGGTAGAGTTCGCTAAGTGGAAAAAAAAAAAAAAAAAAAATATATATATATATATTCTTAAGGTTTGGATTTCATATCATTTTATTACGAAAAAAAATATTTTTTAAGGTTTCATAATTTTGGATCAAACTTCAAAGTTGTGTCACTTTAAAGCTATACAATCTGACTCTTTGCTGAGACTTACACCCAATGAAAGACGTTTTGAGTCTGTCTAAATAGAACCCTTGGAAAAAAAAACGCAGCCTATTTTAGACTCTTAGACTTGGTTTGAAGGAAGGCATTGTTTATGCATTTTGATTTTTCTGTTGTGTGTTTACACTACATTTAATTATGGCAAAAACTTTGTAGCTCAGTGATGCCTGAAAATTGCGTCCTGCCTTGAAGGGAAAACAACACAAGTTCGAAGTATACGTTTCCATGGAAATCATCAAGGATGGAGAGCTGGCTGTATGCGTTGAAGAGGTGCTTGGAGAAGGGTTGGGTGTACACCCGCAGTCACTTGTCTGCATGCTTCAACACCTGCGTCATGTACTGAGAGTTCCCATGCAAAAAATAAAACTAGCTAGAAAGTGTTCTTTTGACATGCATTAAGTTTGTACTGAGTAACTAAAAAAATACAACTGAAAGCAGTGCTCCAAATTCCGTATTTTTCTATAAACGATCACAAGTAAAAAATAAATTATAATTCAAGTAGACAATATACTAAGGTGCAATGAGAAGCCGGTTCTCATCGATCTGGAAACTATATGACATGACAATCCGTACATTATTAAATACCGAAAACAAAGTTTGCTTCACTGAAGAATACAATAGTTCTGTGTTCTCACATAACAGGGGCACAGTAGTAAGTTAGATATTTTCTGAGAACCAAAAGACAAGTCTTGTTTCTTTGCCACTTATTTACTTAAAATACTGAAGTGCATCCAAAATATATGCTTGTATAAAAATACACATTTTGAGGTCTCTTGAACAAACAGCATAAATTCGGAAAAGAAAACTGAGATACGCACCAAATGTACAGAGAGGTTCGATGAAATTATTTTGTTACACAAACATTTATTACATATTAAAGAAGGAAAATAAGAAATATAGAAATTAATGTCTGATATACAGATCACTAGTTTATGCTTTGAGGATTGCTCTTCAAATGGGTCAATTTCCGTGATATTACGCAATCATGCAATCCCAACCGCCGGAAAATTGGCTTTCTTGCCGGGACCACTGCCTGTCGCAGTTCCTTACTTTCTTCTCGATGGTGAATAGGCAGCGGTCCTATACTAGGGTGAGGCCGGACCCAGACACATTATTTAATGGGAATCAAGAGCACCACGGTCTCGGCCAGGCGCAGCACATTGTGCTCTTTACTTCACGTCATTCTAGAGGGAAAAAAATTACAGAAAGGTTTTTATTACACATTTATTGCTTGTACATACAAAGGGTATAGAGGAATACGCTAGGCCTAAGTGATAGTCAAATCTTTTAGCCACTATTTGATAATTTTCAAGTTAGTTCTCTTAATTTGATTAATACAAAGAAAACAAAAGAAACGTGCAAGTATTCTAAAATTGAAACGAATAACAAGGAATATCAGGAAGATGGATAAGTGTATAAAAAATCTGATGTGTTCAATTCACATGGCTTTCTCTAATTGTTCCGCAAACAAATCTTTTAATTATTACATCGTGCTAATCAAGTTAAATATAGGCAGAATTAGTTTTATTACCTGTGAAGGGAAATAACGGAATGCACAGACTAAAGAGATAGTAAGTCCTTTAAAAGCCGGTCGCTATATGAAAGAACTGAAATTCTATTCTGTTTTCTTGCTAGGAGTAAACAAACGAGAAGCGAGAAAAAAGATATCTTCCCGTTCGAGAAAAATTTAAGCGGCTAAAACTGAAACCAAAAATCAGGAATGTCTTGAAAGCGGTTAACTCTATAAAAAAATGTATAGTACATTAACTGTATGCTTTAATGAGATCTACATTTTTGTGTAGTAAGTTTATCTTTTATGGTTTTCCTGCTATACAAAAGTCATCTAGAATGAAGAGCTCTTCGGAAGCTATTCCCAGAAAATTCAAGATATACATTTCATTTGTCATAAAAATATCTTAAACATAAGGTATTATAATCAAACCCGTTAGAGCCATTTTTAAAAAAATAAACTTTTTCGAAAAATGTTTTATGTAAAGGGTAGCTCATAAAAATCTTCGTGTCGCATCCTTAGAACTTGCTCAACTTAAATACCAACTTTGGTATTTAACCGACTTTTCTGTTTTTAACTATGCTGCCCACAGACCACACACACACACACACATACATACGGACATGTTTCTAATATTTTTTTTTTAAATTAGGGAGCCTCAAAATATTTATTTACAGTGAAATCTCGATATAAAATCTTTGGGTGCATTACAATATCTTCTCTATACACTAAGTACAGCCGGTCCCCATGGCCGCGCTCGCTAAAGCGTCTCGCTTTGGTGCTTCATGGGCAGGGGATCGCGGGTTCGAGTCCCACCTTGGGCATGGGTGTTATATGTTTGTGCAATGTGTTTGTAAAGGACCAGTAATGAAACAGTAAAACCTACGGGGGGGGGGGGGGAATGTAAAATAGGGATACAGCGAAGGAGTCCTGATCAGGCTCCGGTACTGTTTAAAAAAAAAAAAAAGTACATAGTACATACAGAGAAAGTAAAAATATGTTTGCCAAAAATTGTGCGTTTTTAAGATATTCTCTTTTTATCATCTCTTACGATTAACCAGTTATGCGAAAGGAAGAGGACTTAACAGGCTATTCCCAGCAAATTCAAGTTGTACATTTTATATCATAACAATATCATGTGCTCCATTCATATGACTTTCTCTAACTCTGTGTAACAAGATTAACTCTGTGTTAATAAGTTTAATCTTCGATCTACTTCATGCTAATCGAGGTTAACAGCAGATACAGTTTTGTTACTTAGTTCCTTATAGGTAGAAGGGAAATAAGGGGGATACACTAGGCTAAATCAACAGACAAATGCTTTAAAATGTGGTTGCTATGCCGTAGAAAACAAATTCTTTGCGTGGTCAGGTGTTGGCAAGTTACCGTATGAAAAAAGTATTAGTATTTTAAAACTGAAATCAATAATAAGGAATATCTTAAAAAAGAGCCACTTCAGGAAAAAATGTACTAATGTAAATTAACGAGCTCTAAATTTTTGTTTAGTATGTTTTTCTCTATCTCTTACGGTTTATCAGTTATGCAAATTTTCGCAACATTCATTCAGGATACTGATATCTTCAGATGCATTTCCCATATACATTTTATTTGTCATGTAAATATCTAATATACGACATCTTAATCAAAAGCATTAGAGGAATTTCTTTAGAAAATAAAAATTTTCGAAAATTTTTCCATGTAAAAGGTAGTTGGGGGTGGGGGATATTCTTGAAAATTCTGTCGCATCCTTAAAAGATACTGAACTTAAATATCAAGTTTGGTATTTAGCGTACTTTTCGTTTTTGAGCTATGCTGTCCTCACACACACACACACACACACACACGCGCGGATATTTTTCTACGAATGTCTTTTTTTTTTGGGGGGGGGGGGATTCAGAGGTGCTAAAACATGTATATCCGGTGAAATCTCGGTATCTAATTTTTGGGTGCACTACAATACCTTCTCTATGTACATAGTACGTGTAGAGAAAATATAATTCTGATGTGTTCCATTCACATGACTTTCTCTACATCTCTGCAACAAATCTATTTACTTAATGATAATCGAGAATATTAGCAGAGGGGTCTTATTATTTGCCTCCTTGTAATAGACGGGAAATAAGGGAGTAGCATAGGCTAAAGCGTTAGGCAAATTAAAATCCGGTTGCTATGTGATTGAAGTTCCTTTGTTTGTACGGCCAGGAGTTGACAAATTCCCATATGAGAAAATTATAAGCATTTTAAAGCTGACACCAATAACATGCAATATCTCAGAAATCGTCAGCACTAGGGGAAAAAAAATATATATGACTTAAATTGTGTATTTTAAAGAATTCTATATTTTTGAGAAGTAAATTTTTGTGTTTCTTTTACAGTTTAGCAGTTATGCAAAATTCCGCAACATTCATCCAAATTAAACATGTTTTCTGAGAATATTCCCAGAAAATGTTATGTCATGTAAATATCTTTAATATACGATATTTTAATCAAAATCGGTAGTCATTTTTCAGAAAATCAAAATTTTTTTCCACGTAAAGGGTAGCTGGCGGTGGAGGGATTTTCTTGAAAATCTTCCTAAGTTGCTATTTAACGGACTTTTGGTTTTTGAGCTATGCTGCCCACACACACACACACACACACACACACACACACACACACACACACACACACAAATTTTTCTAAAAATGTTTTAGATTCAGGGGGTCCTAAAACATTTGTTTCCGGTGAAATCTCAGTATCGATTTTTTGGATACATTACAAAACCTTCTCTACACACTATGCACATAGTACGTGTAGAGAAACTAAAATCTGCTGTGCACAACTCATGACTTTTTCCTTTTCTCATTATTGTTAAAAAGCTTATTCTATCTACTTTATGCTAATCGAGACAAACATTAGTATAAACGGATATCTTACTGAGTTCCTTGTAAGTAGCAGGGAAATAAGGGAATACACTAAACTAAACCGACAGTCACATGTTTTAAAATATGGTTGCTATGGGATTGCAATCCGTTTCTTTGCGTGAACGGAAAATGGCTAGTTCCTGTATGCGAAAAGTTTCAAGCATTTTAAAACTGAAACCAATACCAAGGAATCTCTCGAAAACGGTGTACGGAAAGAAAGTATATAATATAAATTGTGTATTTTAAGGATCACTATGTAGGAGTACATTCCACATACTCACAAATATTATATAAAAAGAGAAAATGTACATAATATTATTAGCTTATAGAAAGCCAGGGAAAATAATTGTAAATATTCCAGAGTAGAAATATGCATAAACGCAAGCTGTAACTTGGCGAGGTAATTAGGCGAGGCGAGCTAGGGTAACTCCAGGTATAAGTTCACCAAACACCACATGCTAATGAGCACAGGGTTTAGGCTAAAGGATACATGATAGAAAAGAACAGACATATAAAGAAGTGAGACAGGAATATTGACTTGTGTTCCAAGTAGCACAGGGAGTTGGAAAACAGACAAAGAAAGCACAATGTTAAAATGAGAAGAAACTAAAGGGTATTTCCAAACGCGTCATGTGCACGCTATGATGTCAGAACTTGGCATAATTTATTCTCATAACTTGTGAGGTGATGCTAAGAACCAATAAGAGATGTTGCATTTTATCGCGCGAAAGTTAGCGTCACCCAGGTTTGCTATTTAAGGCGAAGCAGATCTCTTAGACTTCGCTTCGAGATGCCGAAGAGGAAGCAACAACGCAGACCAGCAGCTCCTACAGCAGCCACCGCTTCTCCGGCAACCGCCGGTAGGAAGCGCTCACAGGCATCTCCGCCACCTGCCGCGCTCACCATCACCACTGCCGCCGCTGCTTCACCGGCAGCCAACACTTCATCGCCGCCACCGCTGAGCTCCACACCGCCGCCGCCCCGGTACAGTGCCGTGGTTAGGGGTGTCCCTCGGGATCTCTCCACCCGGCACCTCCTCGCCGCTGCTCAATCTAGATGGCCTTCATGTTCGAGGGCCACTAGAATTATCTGTGACCGGGGCCCGACACCACTAGTTAGGGTGGAGCTACAGGACCGATCAGACCTGGAGGCTGCCTTGGCGTCAGGGTTGCCCTTATTAGGGCGAATTCTGCACGTTGAGCAAAGCAGACAGGAAAGACACCGGCCCTGCCGTCGCTGCTGTGCCTACGGGCACAGCCAAGAACACTGCTCTTCGCCACCGAAGTATCGGAGTGCACTGGACACGACCTCCGCCGCCGTCGCCGGTTCTGTGCCACCTGTGGTGGTACGGGACATTTCACCGGGCAAGCCCAATGCCCCAGCGTGGGTGTTATATGTTTGTGCAATGTGTTTGTAAACGACCAGTAATGAAACAGTAAAACCTACGGGGGGGGGGGGGGGGAATGTAAAATAGGGATACAGCGAAGGAGTCCTGATCAGGCTCCGGTACTGTTTAAAAAAAAAAAAAAGTACATAGTACATACAGAGAAAGTAAAAATATGTTTGCCAAAAATTGTGCGTTTTTAAGATATTCTCTTTTTATCATCTCTTACGATTAACCAGTTATGCGAAAGGAAGAGGACTTAACAGGCTATTCCCAGCAAATTCAAGTTGTACATTTTATATCATAACAATATCATGTGCTCCATTCATATGACTTTCTCTAACTCTGTGTAACAAGATTAACTCTGTGTTAATAAGTTTAATCTTCGATCTACTTCATGCTAATCGAGGTTAACAGCAGATACAGTTTTGTTACTTAGTTCCTTATAGGTAGAAGGGAAATAAGGGGGATACACTAGGCTAAATCAACAGACAAATGCTTTAAAATGTGGTTGCTATGCCGTAGAAAACAAATTCTTTGCGTGGTCAGGTGTTGGCAAGTTACCGTATGAAAAAAGTATTAGTATTTTAAAACTGAAATCAATAATAAGGAATATCTTAAAAAAGAGCCACTTCAGGAAAAAATGTACTAATGTAAATTAACGAGCTCTAAATTTTTGTTTAGTATGTTTTTCTCTATCTCTTACGGTTTATCAGTTATGCAAATTTTCGCAACATTCATTCAGGATACTGATATCTTCAGATGCATTTCCCATATACATTTTATTTGTCATGTAAATATCTAATATACGACATCTTAATCAAAAGCATTAGAGGAATTTCTTTAGAAAATAAAAATTTTCGAAAATTTTTCCATGTAAAAGGTAGTTGGGGGTGGGGGATATTCTTGAAAATTCTGTCGCATCCTTAAAAGATACTGAACTTAAATATCAAGTTTGGTATTTAGCGTACTTTTCGTTTTTGAGCTATGCTGTCCTCACACACACACACACACACACACACGCGCGGATATTTTTCTACGAATGTCTTTTTTTTTTGGGGGGGGGGATTCAGAGGTGCTAAAACATGTATATCCGGTGAAATCTCGGTATCTAATTTTTGGGTGCACTACAATACCTTCTCTATGTACATAGTACGTGTAGAGAAAATATAATTCTGATGTGTTCCATTCACATGACTTTCTCTACATCTCTGCAACAAATCTATTTACTTAATGATAATCGAGAATATTAGCAGAGGGGTCTTATTATTTGCCTCCTTGTAATAGACGGGAAATAAGGGAGTAGCATAGGCTAAAGCGTTAGGCAAATTAAAATCCGGTTGCTATGTGATTGAAGTTCCTTTGTTTGTACGGCCAGGAGTTGACAAATTCCCATATGAGAAAATTATAAGCATTTTAAAGCTGACACCAATAACATGCAATATCTCAGAAATCGTCAGCACTAGGGGAAAAAAAATATATATGACTTAAATTGTGTATTTTAAAGAATTCTATATTTTTGAGAAGTAAATTTTTGTGTTTCTTTTACAGTTTAGCAGTTATGCAAAATTCCGCAACATTCATCCAAATTAAACATGTTTTCTGAGAATATTCCCAGAAAATGTTATGTCATGTAAATATCTTTAATATACGATATTTTAATCAAAATCGGTAGTCATTTTTCAGAAAATCAAAATTTTTTTCCACGTAAAGGGTAGCTGGCGGTGGAGGGATTTTCTTGAAAATCTTCCTAAGTTGCTATTTAACGGACTTTTGGTTTTTGAGCTATGCTGCCCACACACACACACACACACACACACACACACACACACACACACACAAATTTTTCTAAAAATGTTTTAGATTCAGGGGGTCCTAAAACATTTGTTTCCGGTGAAATCTCAGTATCGATTTTTTGGATACATTACAAAACCTTCTCTACACACTATGCACATAGTACGTGTAGAGAAACTAAAATCTGCTGTGCACAACTCATGACTTTTTCCTTTTCTCATTATTGTTAAAAAGCTTATTCTATCTACTTTATGCTAATCGAGACAAACATTAGTATAAACGGATATCTTACTGAGTTCCTTGTAAGTAGCAGGGAAATAAGGGAATACACTAAACTAAACCGACAGTCACATGTTTTAAAATATGGTTGCTATGGGATTGCAATCCGTTTCTTTGCGTGAACGGAAAATGGCTAGTTCCTGTATGCGAAAAGTTTCAAGCATTTTAAAACTGAAACCAATACCAAGGAATCTCTCGAAAACGGTGTACGGAAAGAAAGTATATAATATAAATTGTGTATTTTAAGGATCACTATGTAGGAGTACATTCCACATACTCACAAATATTATATAAAAAGAGAAAATGTACATAATATTATTAGCTTATAGAAAGCCAGGGAAAATAATTGTAAATATTCCAGAGTAGAAATATGCATAAACGCAAGCTGTAACTTGGCGAGGTAATTAGGCGAGGCGAGCTAGGGTAACTCCAGGTATAAGTTCACCAAACACCACATGCTAATGAGCACAGGGTTTAGGCTAAAGGATACATGATAGAAAAGAACAGACATATAAAGAAGTGACAGGAATATTGACTTGTGTTCCAAGTAGCACAGGGAGTTGGAAAACAGACAAAGAAAGCACAATGTTAAAATGAGAAGAAACTAAAGGGTATTTCCAAACGCGTCATGTGCACGCTATGATGTCAGAACTTGGCATAATTTATTCTCATAACTTGTGAGGTGATGCTAAGAACCAATAAGAGATGTTGCATTTTATCGCGCGAAAGTTAGCGTCACCCAGGTTTGCTATTTAAGGCGAAGCAGATCTCTTAGACTTCGCTTCGAGATGCCGAAGAGGAAGCAACAACGCAGACCAGCAGCTCCTACAGCAGCCACCGCTTCTCCGGCAACCGCCGGTAGGAAGCGCTCACAGGCATCTCCGCCACCTGCCGCGCTCACCATCACCACTGCCGCCGCTGCTTCACCGGCAGCCAACACTTCATCGCCGCCACCGCTGAGCTCCACACC
Source organism: Hymenopus coronatus (assembly GCA_030762935.1). Lineage (NCBI taxonomy): Eukaryota > Metazoa > Arthropoda > Insecta > Mantodea > Hymenopodidae > Hymenopus > Hymenopus coronatus. The sequence goes on from CM060897.1 coordinate 136,968,190, forward strand.
GCCGCCGCCCCGGTACAGTGCCGTGGTTAGGGGTGTCCCTCGGGATCTCTCCACCCGGCACCTCCTCGCCGCTGCTCAATCTAGATGGCCTTCATGTTCGAGGGCCACTAGAATTATCTGTGACCGGGGCCCGACACCACTAGTTAGGGTGGAGCTACAGGACCGATCAGACCTGGAGGCTGCCTTGGCGTTGCCCTTATTAGGGCGAATTCTGCACGTTGAGCAAAGCAGACAGGAAAGACACCGGCCCTGCCGTCGCTGCTGTGCCTACGGGCACAGCCAAGAACACTGCTCTTCGCCACCGAAGTATCGGAGTGCACTGGGCACGACCTCCGCCGCCGTCGCCGGTTCTGTGCCACCTGTGGTGGTACGGGACATTTCACCGGGCAAGCCCAATGCCCCAGCTACCCAAAGAGCAGCAACTCATCGCCTAAACCAGCCCGGACACCATCATCTACACAACCATCTCCGCAGACTACACAACCAACACCAACCATCCTGCAGCAGGAAATCCAAGGCCTAAGTGAGGCTATTCAGGACCTCCACGCGGAGGTCCTGATTCTTACGGCTAAGCTGACGGCCTTGGAGGACAGGCTTCAGGAACAGGACGGCACCACTTCACACACAGAACTTCACCAAGCAATAGCAACAGCAGTCACCGATATCCGACTCATCTTCAGGGAGGAGGTGAGAGCTCTACTGGAGAAGTCGGCACCTCAAACCTCCAAGATCAACATCCAAAGTAGACGCCAAAGGCTTAGGCTCGAAAACGTCCCAGGATACAACGACTGGCTCAACAGAGTCAACCAGCACTAACTCCAATCCTTCACCCTAGAATTCCTTCATTCCTCACCCCGAATACTCCGCGGTGGCAGTCTGGGCCTCGGTCAAGTCTGTCTCCCGGTCCTCATTTCACCTCTCTGACTGCACCCTGCCGTCAGTTACATTATCGCCTTGAATCCGCGGGTGCAATCATGCGGTACCGCCTCTCCTTTCTTCCTTCTAATACCGGTGGAAGGGTTTTTTAGTCGGTAGGCCCACATGGGAGACCCCGACACTCCGGGCTTGCCCGGGTTAGTCCATAAGGTGGATTTTTCCCCTCCACTCGAAAATTAAAAAAAAAAAAAAAAAAAAAATTATGTGGTTACTCTACTCTTACTCTGAATTACTCGTTTGAGCTCGCGTTCATGTCACGCTGAGTTGTGTGCATGTGGTGGGGGAGCGATGTGCAGAGGGTTAGATTAGGCTCCTCATTAGCAATCAAATGGTGGGATAGTATTTATTACGAGGGGCATACTGAAAGTCAAGAGCAACAATGTTTTACAATCTTAATATTTATTTTTAAGCCAAACCAAATACATCATCATAATCTACAGACTTTCTTTCACTTTTCGACATAGTCTCCATTGTTTTGCACACATTTTTCCCATCGTTCTACAAGCTTGAAAATGCCCTTGTGATAGAACTCCGTTCCAGCTGCCTGCAGACCCTGACGCACTGCTTTCCGAATATCCTCCAGCGTCTCGTAGCGTTGGCCACGCATCTGCTCCTTCACAGAACCGAAAAGATGGTAGTCGGAGGGTGCCAAGTCGGGACTCTAGGGAGGATGTGGAAGAGTTTCCCACCCTAATGCCCTGATCTTCTCCATAGTGGCACGGGCAGTATGCGGACGCGCATTATCCTGTTGAAGGATGATCCTCTTTCCAGGGCGTTTATCACGCAAAGCCCGACGGAGCTTCAGAAGTGTCTTGATGTAGCGGGCAGAATTTATGGTTTGTCCAGGTTCAAGAAAGTCAACCAGAATGCAACCTTGTGCATCCCAAAAGACACTTCCCATAACTTTTCCTACAGACTGCACTGTCTTCGCTTTCTTCTTCGATGGTGAGTTCAAGTGGTGCCATTCCATACTCTGACGTTTCGTTTCTGGCTCATAGTGATGGAACCAGCTCTCATCTCCAGTCACAATACACGTCAAAAATTCATCACCTTCATTATGAAATCTCTGAAGAAGGTTTTGTGCAATGGTTCTTCTCTGAAGTTTGTGGTATTCAGTCAATAAACGGGGGACCCAACGGGCACAGACCTTTCGATAACCCAAGCTGAGGATCATTTCTTGCACTGCACTATGTCCTATTCCAAGTTGCGCAGCAATTTCATTCACAGTGAAACGCCTATCTCCTGTAATGAGCTCATCAACTCTTTCCTTGTTGCGTTCTATAGAGGCAGTTCGAGGACGCCCGCTACGAGGCGCATTTTGCAGACTCGTGTTTCCATCTTTGAAATGTTTCACCCATCTTCTAACACTGCTGGCACCCATGCAGACACCTCCATACGCACGTTGAAGTCTGAGGTGAATTTCAGGAGCAGATTTTCCTTCTTTCACAAGGAATTCAATGACAGCACGCTGTTGAAACGAAACATCAATGTCAGTCATTTTTCAAACACCGTCTGTGGTCACGTGATAGAAGCTAATGACGTCACAATATGTCAACATGTGGCTTAAAGTCTGTAGATTACGATCCTGCAATTCGTTTCGTTACATTGTTGAAATTTAAATTTTTACAATGGGTTGCTCGTGACTTTCAGTATGCCCCTCGTATAACACATTTATAAGGAACAAGCTAGCCACCCGTTTAAATATATAATACAAATAAATTCATGTCGTAAGGGATTACGCAGTGTTTTTAATATATTAGTCTCACCCACAAACCCCTGAGATACGTGTAATTAGGAAATTAGGAGTGGAACCCACATCAACGTCGGAGCTGAGGACACTGCAGGTACGAGACGCCGATCCCGCGACAATGTCCCCAAACAAAATGCAATCTATGTACAGTACAAATATGTTATCCTTGAACAATTTAAATGAATATAAATAGTTATATATATATATATATATATATATATATATATAAACAGAAAAATATAAACAGTTAACATCTCAAACAAAATATGGATATGTACAATATATTTACAATTCTCTGTTGAGCTATGGTCTTTAAAAAATGTTCAGTGTTTGTATTGGATCAACTAATTGTTATGTTATTCGTTTAGATAAGTGTTTAACTAGAGAAAATAATCATTTCTGCATCTTCGTTTCCGGGGTTGGTAGCACTGCAGTTTATTGACCAACTTACCGAAAACTTGTATATTTATGGGATCTTTTTCATAAATTTCACTTGCACTTGCCCTTTTTAATCGCCTGTATATCTAGGCCACTTTCACACGCCATGTAGTTTTCACTGCTTAAATCTAAATGACATTGGTTTTTAATGATATGCTACTGCGTTCTTCGAGGTATCTCTCTGGGACAATATTAAATTTGTTCATATAAGAACAGCTGATTGAATTAGAAATGCCAATGGACCCTACACTCTGAATGATAATGATAATAAATGTGCTATATAAATCTTCAATTTAAAATTAACATACTTCAAAATTATAACCTTACATTTCAATAAATTTTCACCCTGATAAATTACTTGCATACATATTTAAATTATTAGAGTTGCATTTTTACACAAAGTGACATAAATTTTCAGAAGCATATCTACAACATATTATTTTACCCTTGGAAGAATTTTAACTTGTTGGAGCAATTTTCTTTTTATGTTTTAAACGGCTTTAATAGCTGTCGGTGATATCCACCCCGAATTTTGTTATCTTCTACCCCTTTTAGCTCATGTGCCAAACTCTGCTATTATTTCCGCTGGTCCTCTGAACAGTAGATGCATCAGGTCATTCTCAATTGCTATCTGTCCCTTAATCTGTGCGGCTAGCTCTTTGTCAGCTGTCAACACCACTTGATGAGCGGTCGGAATGTTTTTCCTGTCTCTTTGTGATTGTCGGCGTGAAGCGTGTACAAGTTAAAGTGGTCTGACACTTCGTTAATAATGTTTGAGATGTTTACCTGGCCCCTGCAAACATCTGGGATTGGTTTCCCCGGTTCTGGTTGCTGTTGCTGTTTTGCAGCGCTGTGTGTAGGTCCGGGTTTTAGCCCCATCTGCGGACATTGTTGCTGCTTTCGATCTGTTGTGTTGTCATTGGATTGTTTAAGCCTGAACCATTTGAATGACCTCTGTATCATCCTCGGATTCCTTCTGTTGTATTCCCGGTGAGTATCTATCTACATTGTTACTTGTGCTTCTCTCCCGTATGGCCGCTGTTGTCTGCTATTATATGGCTGCTGTCGTCTAACCGACCATGATGGCTGGGATCTGTTCCTTCCCTGATATGATGGTGGCCTGTTATTGTTGAAACGGACCCCAAAAAAGGTGGTGACTGTCGGCCATCTTGAGAATAATTATTTCTCTGTAGTGGCTGCCATGTGCTAGTGCTAGGCCTCTGATCGAATGCCGTTATCAGCTCGAGCATTTTTGCGATGGTTTGCGGCTGGGCAACAATCAATCCATTCCTTATCTGTGACTTCAAGTGATTAGTCAGGAGAGCAATGGCCTCTGTGTCTGACATGGGCGGTTCGATTTGCTTGCTCTTTTGCGCAAGTTTCAACACATAATCTATCAGACTACCATGGATATTAGAATTATACCTTCCATTGTTAAGCTGTAACCTCACTTTGTTAACTTCTGTAGGTCCCATAGCGTAGTAAGAATGCCTGTTTAAATTCACTGTGTGATAGAGAATCTCCCAACAACAAACGAAGCCAATTTAACGCACGCCCCTTTAACCATTTCCTTACAACAATCAATTTAATTTCTTCCGGAGTTGAATTTAACCTAAAATACTGCTCCAACTCCCTAATGAATTCTTTGGCTTGATCCCCTTTACTTTCCTCAAATACTGGTGGGGACAATATATTTAATAAATGGGCATTTAAGTCTCTATTGTTGTGAGAGCAAGTAACCACTGGCGCTACACAATTAGCATGTACATTACAATTGTTATCACTATTTACATTGTTGGCAGCTTAGCCTGGTAACAATGGGTTGCTGGCCTGTTACATTAACTGAAATTACTCTGCACAGTACTGTTTTCTAGTTCCATTCTTTGCATGAAATTTCTTAACTCGCTAATCTCCCTATCATGAACAGCACTCATTGTTTGAATTATGGTGACATATTTTTAAATTCTTGAGAATTATGAGCCTGTGAAGCATCTATAATGTTCTTTACAGCTGTTAATTCTGACTCTGCTTTCTGCTCTAGAACTAATTGGCCTTGTGCCAAAGATTCTTGCACCTGTCCTAACTGGTTTTGAAACCTGATGTCGCTAGCAGCTAATGTCTCTACCTGAGTGTTAACAATTTCTGACAAATTGGCTCTCATTTTTGTTACAATGTAATTTTTGTTTCAAAGTTAAAATCTCAGCTTGAATCTGTCCCTGACCTGAGCTAATTGAGTCTAACTTTTGGATTGATTCTTGTCTCAATGTTTGATTGCTATTAAGAAATTGTACTTGCAAGCTTTGGTTGTTCTGTGCTAACTCCTGTCTAAGCATGGACTGCAGCATTAGCATTAAATTGGCCGAGCCTTGGTCTAATGTAGGTACATTTATGTTATCAGTATTCTGAGCTGGCGGTTGTGACTCTGAAGTATTTACAATTTGTGGGTCACCTGTTGATCCAGAGATGAAGTATTGACTCCTCCCTCAGCGTGGGTGTCGGCATTAGCATTAACAGTCTCCGCCATATTTACAAGCTTGTTGCTTCTTAGCAGTATAAAAATACAATAACAAATAAAATGTAAACAGTTTTTTAGTCCTTTACTCAGTATTGATTGGAAGGTCTGGAAGATCTTGACGTTCTAGTTGCGTTGACTCGAAGCGATGTGCGTGGGTGGCTGCCTCCTTGATGAACTCCTGTGTGGTCACGTTGGTTGCCATTTGTCACGGGATCGGCATCTCGTTCCCCCAGAGTCCACAGCTCCGGCGTTCCACTCCTAATTTCCTAATTACACTTATCTCAGGGGTTTCTGGGTGAGACTAATACATTAAAAACACTGCATAATCCCTTACGACATGAATTTATTTGTATTATATATTTAAACGCGGGCTAGCTTGTTCCTCACAAATGTGTTGTAATAAATACTATCCCACCATTTGATTGCTAATGAGATGCCTAACCTAAAACTCTGTAAATCGCTCCGCCACCACGTGCACACAACTCAACGTGACATGAACACAAGCTCAAGCGAGTAAGTAATTCAGAGTAAGAGTAGAGTAACCACATAAGAGATCTGCTTCTCCTTAAATGGTAAACCTGCGTGACGCTAACTTTCGCGCGATAAAATGTAACAGCATCTCTTATTGGTTCTAAGTTAGCATCACCTCACAAGTTATGAGAATAAATTGTGCCAAATTGCCGTTATGGCATGCACAAGACGCGTTTGGAAATAACCTTTAGTCTCTTTTCGCTTTAACATTAAGTTTTCTTTGTATGTATTTCCAACACCCTGTGCTACTTTGAACACAAGTCACTATTCCAGTCTCACTTCTTTATGTGTTCTTTTCTACATGCATCCTTTAGTCTAAACTGTGTGCTAATTAGCAGGTGGTGTTTGGTGAACTTACACCTGGAATTTCGCTAGCTCGCCTCGCGTAACTTACAACTTGCATTTATGCATATTTCCATTCTGGAATATTTACTATTATTTTCCCTGGCTTTCTATAAGCTAATAATATTATGTACATTTTCTCTTTTTATATAATATTTGTGAGCATGTGGTATGTGAGTAGTATAAGAAGGTATGTTTTGGGTCAAATTTGCATAAAAAAAATTTCCATATAAAAATATTTGAATAATAATTAGAGAAATTGATTTGCATATCAGACAGCTATCAATCATTGATGCATATTAATGAGTCCGCGGACGACGCTCCCACGGCCACGCCACTCGCGGACCACGCCCACCTTCGCGGAAAACAAAAAATCGGATATTATTGAGCCACATGGGAGTTTGAGGGGTCATTTCCAACTGAAATTTAATGAGGATTCCAATTATGCAATCGAATTTTACCTATCATTGCACAATAACATTTTATACATTGCTCGATTTGAATATTTACTATAATTAATTTAATGGTGAATGAATTGACATTTCCAGGTATACGATCACAAGATGACATCACACTTTACCTGTTTGGACATGACAATGTTTAGAAATATTTAATACCAACACTTAGTAATACAAAAACAAAATTTCAGCGCTTTATTTAGCGAAATCTGCTTAAAAATCGATGAAATCACAAAATGATGAAAAATATAAGTAGAACAGATCTTCAAATATATAACACTTAAGTGAATTAATGCAACTTATAACTAATACAGGAAGTACGTGACTCAGGGAAAAAGAAAAACAGGAATTATTTATTTAATTTATTTATTTTTTATTTCATTGCAGAGCTGAGTATAAGCTCGGAAAATGGACTTGTTGGGGGGTGTCCATTCATCTAATACTTTGAGGGTGAAATGTTTACCAGACATCAGTATAACAAAATTCAAATGAAATGCAATAGCGCTACGATGAGCAAACACGGTACCAGCGGGAATCGAACCCTGATCATCAGAACACACATACACAGATACGCACACAGACGCATACATAAATAAAGGCATATATTCAATAAAACATCACGAATTCAAATGAAATGCAATAGCGCTACGATGAGCAAACACGGTACCAGCGGGAATCGCACTCTGATCATCAGAAAAATACATACATATACACACACAGACACGTACATACATTCTTATATTAAAAAAAAAGCATGAATTCAAATGCAATGCAATGCAATAGCCCTTCGATGAACAAATATCACGCCAGCGGGAATAGAACCCTGGCCATCAGAACTTACATGCACACTTGCACGCACACACGCACAATCCCACGCACACACTTACACGCATTAACACATAAGAAGGCACAAATATCATACATAAACATGCATACTTGCACACACAAAGTCCTTGACTTTATATAATATGAATGGTGCTATGGAAGCAGAGGCACCTGAACTCCAAGCTGTCCCAGCAACGTCTGAATCTTTACTTAGGTTAAAATGGACAAATACCACAAAACTTCTTCCCACGCTCACAAGCGAGACGGCCCTCAGCCCACACAGCTAGGTGTAGAGGTGCGCTCACATGCGCGACCACCCTCAGGATGTCCAGGTAAAGGAGGTTGTCTCCCCCTACATTCAGACCACGGCATTTCGGCTAGCCTCGTTATAATAAAAGGCAAACCTTGCCCTGCACAAAATACATGCGGGAGAATTGCAAACGAAATCTGCCGCTACTGTTAACTATAGAAAACCGAAGAGAAAGCACCAGTCATTCTTAATTTTTGGATTACCTTTTCAACTTTACTTTTAAAAGCGAAGCACCCCGAAACTTTACACGAATTGTCTTACAGAGAAATGTATTCTATTCACGAGAAGATTCATATAACCTTCACAGGCGACATAAGAAAAAATATTGCACTCCGTTTTCATTCCGTTGTGCAAATGCGCGCACAATCCCACGCACACACTTACAAGCATTAACAGATCCCCACACACACACACACACACACACACACGTAAGATCTCACACTTACACAACAGCCATTATACAAATCAAAATATTCATATACACTCACACACACACTCATGTACATATGCACACTTACACGCAGACAAACATACACTATTGGATACGCAGACATTTCTCACATACATACACGTACACACGCACAATCCCCCACACACACACACTTACTCGCACGCACACACATTCAAGCATATGCACATTCACTCACATACACACTTGCACACACATACATACACACATTCATACACTTTCAAGATCTCACACTTCCACAGCAACCATTATACAACTTAAAATATTCGCATACACTCACACACATACACATGCATGCACATATGCACACGAAAGCATACACAAGCATACACATGCACACTTACACGCAGACACTCTTGGATACGAACACAGACAAAATCTCCGACATACATGCACACACGCACAATCCCACACACACACACATTTACACGCACGCATACACATTCAAGCATATGCACATTCACACACATACACGCATACACACATTCATACACTTCCATGCATACACACACTTGCATATCAATCAATTCTCACAGGAACACATCGATTGCAAGCAAGCACGGTAGCACACATTAACACACCCACATACACACACGCACACACAAACAACATTTCACATTTAACTTTTCAGTGACTTTAGCGTTAAAAGCGTTATACTCACAGCTTTATTATAATGGAAACTTAAACAGAGCAATAGACTCCAAATAGGCTTTAGAAATAATTCACATGTTTGCATAATGAAAATACAAAATGAGAGAGCTCAAACTGGCACTCACATGAGAGAATGGAAATATTCAATATCCTTCAAATACTAACATGCAAATGCGCACAATCAGGCTTTAATACACTAATAATCAAAAGACATAATCCATTAAGACGCCACAACACGTAAGAAACAGCTATTGAAAGGAAAATAGATCAAGATTACTCATTTTCAGAATTACATTTATTCACTTGTATGTTTTTTGTTATTTCAGAAGATCTATTTTTGCAAGATGAGCTACAGATCGCAAGAGAACAGTACATAAAAAATTACAGAAAACTTAAAATTAGTAATAAGTCTAATACAGATAACATTCAAATTACATAATAATACTTGAAACTTCTCATTTTCAGCACCTTCAAATCAGGACGAATATCAACAGAGAATATATCTGTCTTCAGACGATGGTAGGGAAAACAGACCAAAATTTTTTTTACGAATTAATAGTAAATGTTGAATTCTAGTTCTAATACATAAATTTGTATTGTTTCAGAAGTACATTCACACCGTACAACTCCCGCTGAGAACAGTACGTAAAAAATTACAGAAAACTTAAATTAATCATAAGTATAATAGAGATAACATATTCAAATTACTTAATAATACTTGAACCTTCTCATTTTCAGCACCGTCAAATCAGGATGAATATCATCAAACAATTTATGCCTTCACACGATGGTAGGGAAAACAGACCAAATATTTTTTTACAAAATTACAGTAAATGTTTAATTCTAGTTCTAATACATAAATGTTCATTGTTTCAGAAGAATATTCACACCGTACCACAACTCCCGCAGAGAACATTAGGTAAACAATTACAGAAAACTTAAATTAGTCATGTCTAATAGAGATAACATATTCAAATTGCATAGTAATACTTGAACCTTCTCATTTTCAGCACCTTCAAATCAGGATGAATATCAACAGACAATTTATCTCTCTTCAAACGATGGTAGGGAAAACAGACCAAATATTTTTTTTACGAAATAGCAGTAAATGTTTAATTCTAGTTCTAAAACACAAATTTCCATCGTTTCAGAATCTTTTAGTTCTGAAAGACCGATGACGATAAAATCGTTAACTATTGATTCAGTTTCTGGTACGTAAAATGATAGCACCATAAAAATTAGAAATTATATAATATTTACAACAAATGATTGCTAATAGAAATATAGATTTCCAACTTTACATTCTCTTACATTTTATTTCAGATAAAGAAACACCAATATCTCAGCAAACAATTGAAAATACAAACCTGAATGCACATAGTTCAATGAAAGTTTAATATATCTAACTTTAAATTCATTGCATCCTCTTCGGTATAATATTTAACAATAATACATTTTTGTTTTTATGCTTTTTCTAGGAATGCTGCCAGAAGTCTTCCATCTAGAGGAGAGAGAATGGAGACTAGAAAAATACTTCATGCTCCACGAAATGAATCTCAATTACATAGACGACATCAGCGTCTTTTTCAGGGAATGAAGTGCACACACACACACGAAAGACCACACTTACACAGCAACCATTATACAATTCAAAATATTCACACATACTTATTAACACACATAAACACATACGCACACCACGTACACACATGTAAGATTTCATACACAGCTACATTACACAACTCAAAATATTCGCATACTCATACTCATGAATACACAAATGCACACGTAAAAATTCAAACTCACACAGCAACCATTATACTCAAAATATTCACATACACACATTAAAACACACACACGTAAAAAAAATTCAAACTCACACAGAAACCATTACACTACTCAAAATATTTACATACACTCACACACATTTACACGCATGCACACTTACACGCATTAACACCCTCATACGTAAGACCGCACACTTACACAGCAACCATTACACCACTCAAAATATTCACATACACGCATTAACACACACTCACTGACGTAAGACTTCAAACTCACACAGCAACCATTACACTACCCAAAATATTTACATACGCTCTCACACACCACATTCACACATTAACACACTACATACACACATGTAAGATCTCACTTACACAGCAGCATTACACACACGCATTAACGCACATGCACACAGTCACACACACGTAAGATCTCATACTCACACTGCAACATTACACAACTCAAAATATTCGCATACACTCACACAATACATTACATGATAAACGATTCATTTAAAAAAGCCAATTTAGAAAAATGCATTGAAACATTAAAAAAAATATTTTCAGTCTCCCTTATCTGTTACACAACGACGAATCCTTGATATGACTCCAATTGGGTGTTAGCCTGAAAATATTTTTTTTTAATGTTTCAGTGAATTCGCATTTTCTAAATTGGGTTTTTTAAATGAATTGTTTATCATGTAATTAATAGTTAGCTTTTAGTCATACCAAATTATGGATTGTAAGGTTTTATCATTGTATTAGTAAGGTTTGTATGTCTATGACATTGGTATTATTTTACCAGTAATTATGAAAGTCAAAAAGCCGAGAATTTTGCTCTGATCGAATGGTTTAGCTTATTCTTAGTTGTTTTGGTTGATAATCAACGCGTGTTTAGAATATATTTACATTTTTTCCTCTGTGTAACCTGAGATGGTGTATAATCCTTAATATATTTATAGGGGTGTGTTTCTTGTACTAATTCAACCGTTATTGCAGCCTCTATGCGATTTTGATGATTTCATTTGCTCCCCTTGTAGAATGATTGTATTTCGAGATAATGAATTCAATGACAAAATAAGTGTTTTTTTTTTGTTTTGTTTTTTTGTTATTTAGAAAATTTAACTTTCGTGTCTGAGGAATGCTTTTTAAGTAAAGTGCATATTGAATTCTTCTGCTTGACAATAATCATGATATATTCCAACGTTACGATAGTAAAATTTTCAAAACGTTTAATTTTTCAGTGAAAACTTAAACGTTTTTTTTATAAAATGTATTATATTGATGTTTTCATAGTAAAAGAATGAAATGTTTATATTGAAATCTGTGTGCATAGTATCTGCAGGTCTCAATCTAACATATTTGTCATCTCTTTCTATGACAACGCAAATATCGTTAATCTCTAAATGCTACTTAGTTTTAATATTGAGATATTCGATACTTAAGTATTTATTTTTATTTCATTTGTATTAAAACTACTATAATCTGATTAGTAGTATAAATTCTATATTATATATTTAGAGAAGGATAAAGGATGTGGATTTGGTTTTTCTTTAGCTAATTAATACCATGATATGAATCATAAAACAATTTATTTAAAACATTAATTACATGAATTGACTGAATCAAAAACAATTTATTTAAAAATAATTACACATGAATTCACATTTGTATGTGCGTGTATGTATGTGAGAGATTTCGTCTGTGTGTACGTGTTAATATATAAGTGTGTGAATGTGTGTCGTGTATCTATGCGTGATATTTTGTCTGTATGTGCGTGTGTGTAAGTATGCATGTGTGTGCACGTACAAGTGTGTGTATGTATATGAGAGATTTTATCTGTGTGCGTGTCCAAGAGTGTATGCCTGTGACAGTGTAAATGTGCATGTGTATGTATGTGTAAGCGGAAGTGCATGCGTGTTTGCACGATTATGCGAATATTTTCAGTTGTGTAATGTTACTGAGTGAGTGTGAGATCTTAGTGTGTGTGAGATCTTAGTGTGTGTGTGTGTTGTGTTAATGTGTGTATATGTGTGAATGTGTGTGTGAGAGTGTATGTAACTATTTTGGATAGTGTAATGGTTGCTGTGTGAGTTTGAAGTCTTACGTCAGTGAGTGTGTGTGTGTATGTGTGTGTTATTGCGTGTATGTGAATATTTTGAGTGGAGTAATGGTTGCTGTGTAAGTGTGCGGTCTTACGTATGAGGGTGTTAATGCGTGTAAGTGTGCATTTGTGTGCATGCGCGAGTGTACGTGGGTGTGAGTGTATGTAAATATTTTGAGTAGTGTAATGGTTTCTGAGTTTGAATTTTTTTACGTGTGTGTTTTAATACGTGTATGTAAATATTTTGAGTAGCGTAACGGTTGCTGTGCGAGTTTGAATTTTACGTGTGTATATGTGTATCCATGAGTATGTGTGAGTCTATGCGAATATTTTAAGTTGTGTAATGTAGCTGTGTGAGTGTGAGATCTTGCGTGGTGTGTCTGTGTGTATGTGGTGTATGTGTGCATGTGTGTTAACACGTGTGTGTGAATATTTTGAGTGGTATAATGGTTGCTGTGTAAGTGACGGTCTTTCGCGCGCGCGCGCGCGCGTGTGTGTGTGTGTGTGTGTGTGTGTGTGTGTGTGCACTTCATTCCCTGAAAAAGATGCTGATGTCGGTTATGTAATGGTGATTCATATCGTGGAGCATGAAGTATTTTTCTAGTCTCCATTCTCTCTCCTCTTGATGGAAGACTTCTGGCAGCATTCCTAGAAAAAGCATAAAAACAAAAATGCGTTATTGTTAAATATTATACCGAAGAGGATGCAGTGAATTTAAAGTACAGGGTGTCTATAAATGAATATCGGGGTTTTAACTCTTTATACTATTTATAACATTCAACTTACAGTTATAAATGATATGTCAAATGAAAAAGCAACTCAAACAGTTTGTTGGTACAAGTGCGCATGTGCGTGCAATATTTCTGTCGCAATCCGCTAGACAGCGGTAGTAGCAAAGATGGCGACTAGTAAACAGAAAGCGTTTTGTGTTTTTTGCAGTTTGCAAAGACCGAATCTGTAGTTACTGTGCAACGTGCGTTCCGTAGTAAGTTCGGTTGTGATCCTCCTAGTGATAAAAAACATTCGTAAATGGTATAATCAGTTTGAAGATACCGGCTGCCTTTGTAAAGGGAAGAGCACGGGACGACCAGGAGTAACTGAAGAGACTGTTGAGCGAGTGAGAGAGTCATTCACTCGTAGCCCAAAGAAATCAGTCCGGAAGTCTAGTCGTGAATTACAAGTTCCTGTGTCGACTGTTTGGAAAGTTGTAAGAAAACGCTTACAGCTACGTCCTTACCGTTTACAGTTATTACAGGCTCTAAAGCCGACAGACCACGGATTACGTGCCAAATTCGCAAACGACATGTTGTTTCATGACGATTTTGTGGATCGTGTTGTCTTCAGTGATGAATCGACCTTTCACCTTAGTGGACATGTTAACACTCATAATGTGCGCATCTGGGGCTCAGAAAATCCTCATGAGATGGTACAAATGCAACGAGATTCCCCTAAAGTGAATGTTTTTAGTGCCGTGTCCCAGCGAAAAGTTTATGGGCCTTTAGATTTTGGTGAACCTACTGTAACTGGCACTTCTTACCTTGATACACTAGAGCAATGGCTGTTCCCTCAGTTGGAAGAAAATGAGCTAGACAACTTCATTTTCCAGCAGGATGGTGCGCCACCTCACTGGCATAACGAAGTATGCGATTGGTTGAACGTCACTGTACCCGAGCGTTGGATAGGCCGCAAGGGCCCCAATGACAGGGCTTGCTATGCATGGCCTACACGTTTTTCTGACCTAACGCTATGCGATTTTTACCTTTGGGGCTTCATCAAGGATCATGTGTACGTGCCTCCGCTACCAGCTGACCTCCCTGAATTAAGAAACGGGATTGAAGCAGCTGTTGCTACAATTACTGAACGTTATCAACGTTTGGGAAGAACTCGGCTATAGACTTGATGTGTGCAGTGTGACAAAGGGTAGTCACATTGAACATTTATAAGCTTCTTTGTAAAACTGTTTGAGTTGCTTTTTCATTTGACATATCATTCATAACTGTAAGTTGAATACGATAAATATTATAAAGAGTTAAAACCCCGATATTCATTTATATAAACCCTGTATGGTATATTAACCTTTCATTGAACTATGTGCATTCAGGTTTGGATTTTCAATTGTTTGCTGAGATATTGGTGTTTCTTTATCTGAAATAAAATGTAAGAGAATGTAAAGTTGGAAATCTATATTTCTATTAGCAATCATTTGTTGTAAATATTATATATTTTCTATTTCTAAGGTGCTATCATTGTACGTACCAGAAACTGAATCAGTAGTTAACGATTTTATCGTCATCGGTCTTTCAGAACTAAAAGATTCTGAAACGATGGAAATTTGTGTTTTAGAACTAGAATTAAACATTTACTGCTATTTCGTAAAAAAATATTTGGTCTGTTTTCCCTACCATCGTCTGAAGACAGATAAATTGTCTGTTGTTATTCATCCTGATTTGAAGGTGCTGAAATGAGAAGGTTCAAGTATTATTATGTAATTTGAGTATGCTATCTCTATTAGACTTATGACTAATTTAAGTTTTCTGTAATTGTTTACGTACTGTTCTCTGCGGAGTTGTGAATATTCTTCTGAAATAATGAAAAATTATGTATTACAACTAGAATTAAACATTTACTGCTATTTCGTAAAAAAATATTTGGTCTATTTTTCCTACCATCGTCTGAAGACATAAATTGTCGGTTGATATTCATCCTGATTTGACGGTGCTGAAAATGAGAAAGTGCAAGTATTATTGTGTAATTTGAATTTGTCATCTCTATTAGACTTATGACTAATTTAAGTATTCTGTAATTTTTTGCGTACTGTTCTCTTGCGATCTGTAGCTCATCTTGCAAAAAACAGATATCCTGAAAGAAAAAAGATATATAAGTGAATAAATGTAATTCTGAAAATGACCAGTATTGATCTATTTTCCCTTCAATAGCTGTTTCTTATGTGTTGGTGCGCCGTAATGGATTGTGTCTTTTGATTGTGCGCATTTGCATGTTAGTATTTTAATGATAATGAATATTTCCAGTCTCGCATGTGAGTGCCTGTTTGAGCTCTCTCATTTTGTATTTTCTTTATGCAAACGTGAATTGTTTCTAAAGCCTATTTGGACTCTGTTTAAATTTCTATTATGATAAAGCTGTGAGTATAACGCTTTTAATGCTAAAGTCACTGAAAAGTTAAATTAAATGTGAAATGTTTGTGTGTATGTGCGTGTGTGTATGTGGGTGTGTTAATGTGTTCCTGTGAGAATTGATAGATATGCAAGTGTGTGTGCATGAAAGTGTATGAATGTGCATATGTTTATAAGTGTGTGCGTGCGTTTAAGTGTGTGTGGGATTGTGCGTGTATTTATGCATGCGAGAGATTTTGTCTGTGTGCGTATCCGAGAGTGTATGCGTGTCTGCGGTAAGTGTGCATGTGTATGTGTGTATGCGAATATTTTGAGTTGTATAATGGTTGCTGTGTAAGTGTGAAATCTTACGTGTGTTGTGCATGAAAGTGTATGAAAGTGTGTATGCATGTATGTGTGTGAATGTGCAAATGCTTGAATGTGTGCGCGTGCGTGAATGTGCATATGCTTAAATGTGTGTGCGTGTAAGTGTGTGTGTGGAATTGTGCGTGTGTGCGTGTATGTATGTGAGAGATTTTGTCTGTGTGCGTAGCCAAGAGTGTATGCGTGTAAGTGTATGTGAATATTTTGAGTTGTAAAATGGTTGCTGTATAAGTGAGAGATCTCAAGTGTGTGCATGAAGGTGTATGAATACGTGAGCATGAAACTGTATGTATGTGTGTACATGTGAGAGATTTTGTCTGTGTGCGTATCCAAGAGTGTATGCGTGTATATGTGTGTGTGAGTGTATGCGTATATTTTGAATTGTATAATGGTTGCTGTGTAAGTGTGAGGTATTACGTGTGTGCATGAAAGTGTATAAATGTGTGTATGTATGTGCATGTTTGTGTGCAAGTGTGTGTGTGTGTGTGTGTGTGGTATTGTGCATGTGTGTATGTATGTGAGAGATTTTGTCTGTGGGCGTATTCAAGAGTGTATGCGTGTCTGCGTGTAAGTGTGCATGTGTATGTATGTTTATGCTTGCGTGTGCATGCGAGTGCATATGTACATGCATGTGTATGTGTGTGAGTGTATGCGAATATTTTGAGTTGTATAATGGTTGCTGTGTAAGTGTGAGGTATTACGTGTGTGCATGAAAGTGTATGAATGTGTGTATGTATGTGCATGTTTGTGTGCAAGTGTGTGTGTGTGTGTGTGTGAATGTACATATGCTTGAATGTGTGTGCGTGCCTGTAAGTGTGTGTGCGTGGGGGATTGTGCGTGTGCGTGTATGTATGTGAGAGATTTTGTCTGTGTGCGTATCCAAGAGTGTATACGTGTCTACGTGTAAGTGTGGATATGTACATGCACGTGTATGTGAGTGAGTGTATGTGAATGTTTTGAGTAGTATAATGGTTGCTGTGTAAGTGTGAGATCTTATGTGTGTATGTAAGTGTGTTAATGCGTGTAAGTTTGTGCGTGGGATTGTGCGTGCATTTGCGCGTGCGCGCGTGCTTGTAATTCGTTGTGTTACTGTGAGAATTGATGGATATGCTATTGTGCGGATTTTTTGTTAAAGTCTATTTTAGAGGCAATTGCTCTGTTTAAAATTTCAATAATGATAATCTTAGAAACTTCAAGTATAACTGTTTTAATGTTAAAGGCACTGAAAAGTTAAATTAAATCTGAAAATATTGTGTGTGTGTGTGTGTGTGTTTGTTCGCGCGCGCGCTTGTAATACGTTTAAAGTGAGTATCTTAATTTGAATAAAGCTGTGAGGCTGATACGTATTTTTTGACACTTACTATTGCTTCAAGGCAAGCGACTGCTCTGAGTCAGCTGTTTCGCATATACTTAAGCCTTGACGTATAGCCTGAGGGTGTGTGTTTCTTTCTTGTGAATCTTCTTAGAGTAACCTGCTGTTTCTTGAACTCTATTTATATGCTCGATTCGCTTTCCTCTAGTAGCAAACTGTTAAAGTAATTTATGAAAACAGGAGTGTTACATTTTCTTTCTTATGTATCCTGTGAAGGTTATAAGAATCTTCTCGTGAATAGATGCGAATTTCTCTTTAAGACAATTCGTGTAAAGTCTCGGGGGTGCTTCGCTTTCAAAAGTAAAGTTGAAAAGCTACTACAATAATTTATGAATGACTGGTGCTTTCTCTTCGGTTTTCTATAGTTAACTACATTGGTAGGTTTCGCTCGATTATATTTGTCTGTGTCAAACAGCCTGGGTTTGTTTGTTTCTTGGAAATCTTTTCTTAGTATATTTAACTTCTAGTAGCAAACTGTTAAAGTAATTCATGAAAGCGGAGTGCAGCATTTTTTCTTATATCTCCTGTGAAGGTTATACGAATCTTCTCGTGAATAGATGCGCATTTCTCACATTTTTTTATGTCTCGTGTGAAAGTTATATGAACCTTCTCGTGAATAGAGTACATTTCTCTTTAACACAATTCGTGTAAAGTCTCGGGGTGCTTGGCTTTTAAAAGTAAAGTTGAAAATCTACTACAATAATTTATGAATGACTGGTGCTTTCTCTTCGGTTTTCTATAGTTAACAATAGCGGTAGATTTCGTTTGTAATTCTCCCGCATGTATTTTGTCCAGGGAAAGATTTGTCTTTCATTATAACGAATGCGATCCGAAATGCCGTGGTCTGAATGTAGGGGGGGGGGGGAAGACCCTCCTTTACCTGGACATCCTGAGGGTGGTTGCGCATGTGAGCGTACCTCTACACCTAGCTGTATGGGCTGAGGGTCGTCTCGCTTGTGAGCGTGGGAAGAAGTTTTGTGGTATTTATCCATTTTAACCTTAGTAAAGATTCAGACGTTGCGTAGACAACTTGGAGTTCAGGTGCCCCTGCTGCCTTAGTACCATTTATATTATATAAATTCAAGGAGTTTATGCGTGCAAGTATGTATGATATTCGTGCCTTTTTAATTGTTAATGTGTGTAAGTGAGTGCGTGGGTTTGTGCGTGTGTGCCTGCAGCAGGTATGCATGTAAGTTCTAATGGCCAGGGTTAGATTCCCGCTGGCGTATATTTTTTCATCGAAGCGCTATTGCATTGAATTTGAATTTATGATTTTTTGTATATATGAATGTATGTGCGTGTCTGTGTGTGTATATGTATGTATTTTCTGATGATCAGGGTGCTATTCCCGATGGTACCGTGTTTGCTCATCGTAGCCCTATTGCATTTCATTTGAATTCGTGATTTTTGATTGAATATATGCATTTATTTATGTATGCGTCTGTCTGCGTATCTGTGTATGCGTGTTCTCATAATCAGGGTTCGATTCCCGCTGATACCGTGTTTGCTCATCGTAGCGCTATTGCATTTCATTTGAATTTTGTCATACTGATGTCTGATAGACATTTCATTCTCCAAGTATTGCATGAATCACTCTCGGCACGTTCATCTCTACACTCACATCATCTTCTCGGCTCATTCTTTTTTACCATTCACAACGCTTTCCCTTCACGTTCTTCTTTTACACTCAAATCGTATCGCCTTCTCGGCCCGTTCTACCTTTACACTCAGATCACACTCTCGGCAAGTTCACATAGTCTTCTCGACCCGTTCTTCTTTAACATTCACATCGCTTTCCCTGCACGTTCTTCTTCTTTTACACTCACATCACCTTCTCGTCCCGGTTTTCTTTTACGCTCACATAGCCTTCCCGGCCGTTCTTCTTTTACGCTCACAATACCTTCACGGCCCGTTTTCCTTTACTCTCACACCACCTTCCCGGCCCGTTCTTCTTTTACGGTCATATCACCTCGGCCCACTCTTCTTTAACATTCACATCGCTTTCCCTGCACGTTCTTCTTTTACACTCACATCACCTTCTCGTCCCGGTTTCTTTTACGCTCACATAGCCTTCCCGGCCGTTCTTCTTTTACGCTCACATTACCTTCACGGCCCGTTTTCATTTACTCTCACATCACCTTCCCGGTCGGTTTTTCTTTTACGCTCACATAGCCTTCTCGGTCAGTTCTTCTTTTACGCTCACATTACCTTCATGGCCCGTTTTCATTTGCTCCCACACACCAAGTGGGTGTCTGGTTCACATCCGGTGGAGTTTTTCTGGCTTGCGCAATCTTACATCATCACCGGTCGGAGTGCTGACATTGCTTTCTGTCCCGTGTGAACAGCTCCCCCACCCCTCGCCTTCTTGCCTTTCTCTGCTACATATAATTGCAGCATTGGAATTCAGTATTCAGCATGGCTAGTGTACAATCCACAGATTCTTCTTCCTCTACATTTGCGTCACCTGTTTCCTCTTTAGATGTCAGTGCTCGATCGTTTTTCCCATCAGCGCAGTGGACATCATTTATGAAACGTCCACCGGGTCCACCATCGCCGATGTACCCCTTCCATTTTCCAATCATCGCCATCAATGCTCCTTTTTCATTCGGATTAGAAAGGTCGAGTACCCATAATCCTGCAACCAGTGGTTTAAGCGCTAGTGTCACGTTAGTCCGCCGCATTAAGAGAAAATGGCGGATTATCTGTTAAACGTTCATAAACATTATTTTTTATCCTGTGCTATGACCAGTGAACGTGTGATATTCAAAACAAGCTAAAGACATATATATATATATATACAATTGTGCATGTGGTTTCTTAAAAAAACAAATTAAAAATCAGTTTTTTACATGTATTCAATATTGTATTGCATAAGAATATGTAATAGGTATTTCTGCGATATGAACTTGTTTATTAGGTTTTGCATACGGCTTGGCAAGTAGAGTTATCCATAATCCTGCAACCGGGGGTTTAAGCGCTAGTGTCGCGTTAATCCACCGCATTAAGAGAAAATGACGGGAAATTTGAATATTGCAAAGTATGGATCAGCGGATACACCTTTTCAATTTTTCAAATTTCCCGCCATTTTATTATGGCGGTGGATTAACGCGACACTAGCGCTTAAACTCCCCCTGGTGGCAGAACTATCGTTACCTGACCTTGCTAGGTCGTATGTAATACTACTATCGGGCAATGTATAAAGATTTTATTGTACAATGATAGGTAAAATCTGAATGCATAATTAGAATCCTCATTAAATTTCAATTGGAAATGACCCCTCAAACTCTCATGTAGCTCAATAATAGCCGATTTTTTGTTTTTCGCGAGGGTGTGAGTGGCCCGCTAGGGGCGTGGCCGCGGGGGCGTTGCTCGCGGACTCATTAAAATGCATCAATGATTGATAGCTGTCTGATATGCAAATAAATTGCTCTAATTATGATTGAAAATGTTAATATGGAAATTTTATGATATGCAAATGAATTGCTCTAATTATTATGCAAATTTGGCCCAGAACATACCTTTTTATGCTACTTATGTGCTGCTACAACACACATCTATGTTCCGAAAATATCCATGCTGAAATTTTAATAACATAGCTGCGGGGCATTTGTAGTTTTCTTGTGTAGCAATTTGACGCATGGTGTGGCCTGCTTTATGTAAGCTGACCTATTGCAGCACGTTTTTCTGCTGAAAACTCCCTTTTGTTACCCATTTCAGACTTTTCAACTGCACAATAACAATGTTTACCATCCACCTGCTTATGAAGCACTGAAGTGCTGTTCGCAGCCAATATCTATGTACAGATGTCTGTGAACGACATCTAGGGAATCACAGACGTACTATGATATCCAAAATAACATCAGGGTAATTGTTCCTATAAGGGCCAACAAATGTTACATTTTCAAAATGCACATCATCGACATACAAAAGGTAGCTTAGTAAATTACAATTATGCCTCCCTGGATTTCTACCATTTCTAATATGGCATTGGCTTTGTTTAGCTTTATACACTTGTTAATTGTAGCAAAACAGACTGCTCACACACTTTTGAGCGGTAGTGTATTTTGTCATTAAAAGAACACGCGAAATTTTAATCAAATTCACAAAAACAGCTTTAGAGAAAATCAAAAATATCGAAAAATCTTCTATGTAAAAGGAGATTAGCATAGGCAAGGTTTTTAAACTTTAGAATACTCTCTCTCTCTCTCTCTCTCTCTTTCTCTCTCTCTCTCACACACACACATCCATGAAGTTAAAATAAGCACCTTTAATACGAATTTTAACATAGATTATACTGGAAACTTATGATCAAATTTACAGTGAATTTATTTGTAAATAATGAAATGTCAAACTCTTAACACCAAGTATCCAAAACATAGAATAGGAACAAAAAATATTGTTTTACATTCACATGTATTCACAATTCACACTTCTACAAACTATTCACCTTTTTACCTTTTATAAGTTGCATACGTTTGCATAAATGGTTTCATTATGCATTTCGTTGAAAATGTATACAGGATATTGCACACTGAAGTGATTGTTTAAAAATGTGATGTGTAAATTTACACCATTTCTCTATCTATGCGGAAACAACTATTTTTACAGCAGTTTCTAATTCTATCTACTTCAGGCAGCAAAAATGGTTTTATTAGATATTTCCTTGTCGCTACAGGGGCAATAAGGGGACATGCTTTGCTAAGGCGATAGTCCAATATTTTAAGGGCCCGTCACTATGTAATGGTAGGTATTGAATTTCGTTCTTTCTGCATAACTAAGGGGGGAGGAGACTAACAATTTCCTATCTGAGAAAAGCGTAAGTTTTTTTTAATTGAACTCAATAACACGGAATATCTTAGAAATACTACCTAACTCTACAAAAACATGCAGATATATATACAATAGTATGCTTCATAGATATCCACATTGTGGAAGAAGATTTTGTCCATTTCATACGGTCTGCCAGTTATACAGAAGTGAACTAAAACGTTGAGGTTCAAACAATTCAAGATATGCATTTCATTTATCAGGATTAATACAAGTAATATGTATATAGTTAGTAATGGACGTCCACAAGCTTGTACAACATGATAGCTTCATTGCATATAATAGCTTGGCTATTATATATTATATAATCTGTACAACAATGTAGATATTGTTAAAGTACACAATTTTTGTCGTATACATTTTTTGATAGAGTTAACCATTTTCGAAATACTCTTTGTTATTGGTTTCAATTTTAAAATACCTAAACAAAATTTCCTGTATTTTACTCCTGGCAAAGAGAACCATTTAAACTTTAAAGGATTTGACTATCATTTTAGCCTAGCCTAATCCCTTATTTCCCTTCTATTTACAGGACACTGAGTAATATGAAAAGTTCTGTCTATGTTTATGTTGATCAGCATAAAGTAGATAGAAGAATAAGCTTTTTTTTTTTGGGGGGGGGGTTAGCATCCTTTAACCTGGTTGGTCTTGTCCATGGAGCTTAAGGTTACTCGACATTCGTCTTCTCAGGATAAGGGAAAACCCCGAGAAAAAAAATCATCCGGGTAACTCACCCTGAGAGAGATTCGAAATCACGACCTGTTGAATGTGAAGCAGACATGCTATCACCGCACTAACCAGGTTTGTTTGTTTTTGTTTTTGTAGTTTAACGTCATTTAAAATGGTTGGTCACATCGGACGATGAATGAAATTGGTGAAATGATGCTCAAATGATCTCGGGGTCCATTGAACTTAAAGTTACTCAACATTTGTCTTCTCAGGATAAAGGAAAATTCCGAAAAAAACTTTATCCGGGTAACTTACCCTAAGCGAGATTCGAACTCGCGACCTGTTGAATGTGAGGCAGATACGCTACCACCACACTACTCAGGAGGGCTAATAAGCTTTTGTAAGCGTAGTTTGTTACAGAATTGATATGGAAAATAATGTTAGTGGAACACGTCCGATTGCTAAACTACGCGTAAAAATGAATTATCCTGAGTTTCAAAATTTATAAAAAAAAAATAGATTTTATATACATATATAAGTTGCAGTGATTGAAATTAGAAGTCGATGTTACAATTCTTACATTTTTAGCAAGAACAGATCACAGCCCGACTCCCGCCCCGTGGCAACGACTCTGTTAGAAACTATACATACATTAGCTATTCACTAGGTTTGCATTTTCTTTTGTCGTCCACACCAAAACTAAGCGTTCACAGCTACAAAAACTATGAATTGCATATTATATTTTAATGGAAGCCCTTTTAAACCGATATGCTTCTAAACTTTATGAACCTGACATTATAACACCACTTGTACCTATTCGTTTACTCTCCCCAGTGAAGTTCTTCGGGTCCACCACTTTACTAGTTAATGGTATTACACATTTTACCTGCAACATTTGGGGATAATTTGAGACAAAAATCTTATGGTTACATTCACATTGCTTTCTCTACCTATTCTACAATAAACTATTTTACAAAAGCTTATACTTTCTCTATACTTACAATGTAAGTACACACTGTATACAGAAGGAAGGTATTGCATTCCACCCAAAAATTTTACGTTAATATTTCCCCTAAAATACATGTTTTAGGGTCTGCTATATAAAAAAGAATTTTTAGAAGAAGTTCCGTGTGTCTATGAACACGATAAGTCAAAAACGAAAATTCGGTAAAGTTTAGTATCTTCTATGGATACCACACAAAGATTTTGAAACAAAAAACCTCACCAACACCAACTGTCATCTACATGGAAAAAAAAAATCGAAAATTTTGATTTTCTCAAAAATGGCTGACGATTATGATAAAATACCATATATTTACATGAAACATAAAATGCACATCCTGAATTTTCTTGGAATATCCTCTGAAGACCTCTTTATTCTGGATGAATTTTGCTGAATTTTGCATAACTGCAAACCGTAAGAGATAGACAAAAACTTACCAAATAAAAACTTAACGAAGTACACAAACAATGTAGATATCGTTAAAACACAATTTTCCATATACATTATTTTTGTGGAGGTACTCATTTTTACTTTCTCTATACGCACTATGTACATAGTGTATAGAGAAGGTATTGCACTCCACCAAAAAATTCGATACCGAGATTTCACCGGAAATATACGTTTTAGGGTCCCCTGTATCCAAAAAAGTCTTTTCAGAAAAAGGTCCGTGTGTCAGTGTGTCCGTGTGTCTGTGAACACGATAACTAAAAAACGAAAAGTCGGAAAAATACCAAACTTGGTATTTAAGTTTAGTATCTTCTAGGAATGCGACATGAAGATTTTGAGAAAAATCCCCCCACCCCAAACTACCCTTTACATGGAATTTTTTTCGAAAAATTTGATTTTCTAAAAAATGGCTCTTAACGATTTTGATTAAAATATCGTATATTAAAACCTGCAAAATAAAATGTATATTTTGAATTTTCTGGGAATAGCCTCTGAAGACTACTTTATTATCGGTCAATTTTACGAAATTTTGCATAATAACTTCCAAATTAATGAACATGCCGCAAGACAATTTTAAACGTTGCCCTTAATTTCATAAATGTATCAACCTATTAGGATGCATTCACAACTTACAAGCCTTATACGTTTTATTATACGAGAATACTATGCGTGCACAAAGTGATTATTATATCCATGTTAGATTATATATAATAATGTTTGCCAGGAATTATTTAAATTTAATGTTTTGAAAACAACAAATTCTACGATAAAATTATGAGACTCAAATCTGCATTTTAATGAGTGTTTATGTTTGCCTAAATTTTCCAATAATAAAATAATAATAATAAAAATCTAATATGTTCCATTCACATAACTTTCTCTACATATCTACAACATATTTAAATGTTTTCTTCTATTTACTTCATGCTAATCAAGAAAAAATTAGCAGAAATCGTCTTACTACTTGCTTACAAGTAGAAGGGGAATTAGGGAATACCTAAGACTAAAGTGATACTCAAAAGCTGGTTGCTATGTGATTGAATTTCCTTTATTTGTATGGACAGGAGTTGATAAATTCCCGTATGAGAGAAGTATACATATTTTATAGCTGAAACCAATAACAAGGAATGACTCAAAAACGACCAACTCAACGAATCTATATATAACATCAATTGTGTGTTTTAACGAGATCTAAATTTTCTATTGAGTGAGTTTTTGTGCATCTCTTACGGTTTACCTACCAGTTATGCAACATTCCACAATATTGTTCATCCAGAATAAAGATGTCTTCAGAGGTTATTCCCAGAAAATTCAAGATATACATTTTATTTCTCATGTAAATATCTTTAATATTAGACATTTTAACCAAAATCGTTACAGCCATTTTTGAGAAAAACAAAATTTTCGGAAAATTTTCCATATAAAGGGTAGGATATGGGGGTTAGGAGATTTTCTTGCAAATCTTCGTGTCGCATCCTTGGAAGAAGATACGCAACTTAAATACCAAGTTTGGTATTTAACGGACTTTTCGTTTTTAAGCTATGCTGCCCACACACACATACACACACACACACACACACACACACACACACACACACACACTGACAGGCAGAAAGTCAGACACTCACGGACATTTTTCTAAAAATGCCTTTTTTTGGATTCAGGACTCAAAATATATATTTCCGGTGAAATCTCGGTATCGAATTTTTGAGCCCAATACAATACTATACACTATTTACATATTATCTACGTATAGAGAAAGCAAACCTTCAATTTGAATGAGAAGGGTTCCATGGGATATTTCCATAAAATTCAAGTTAAACATTTCATTTTTCATATTAGTACTTCAAAAATACGCTAACTTAAGAAAAGCCATCAAAACTTTTTATGTGAAAAGAAAAAAATAACGAAAATTTGTCGATGTAAGGTGCAACTGAATATCTTCCTGTTGCATTATGGGAAGATACCCATTTAAAACAAAGTGTGGCGCTGATCCAAGATTTTGTTTTTATATATGTGTTTCCCCTCTCTCTTATTTTTCTGGAATGCCTTTCTTTTAGAATCTGGAATCTTAAAGATGCGTATTTCAAATTATAATTTGATATCGAATTTTTGGGTGGAATGCAATGTTTCTCTCACCACCATTCGAAGACATACGAGATCTTGGGTTTGAGATTTGGAAAGATAATACTATGCAACATATATGAGAAAGCAGATGGAGTAATATAAAACCGTTTTCTGTTTCCTGATGTTTACTTCCTCCATCCACTGGAGTCGGGGTAACTGAGAGGTTCCGTTCAAGACTTTCGAGCTAAACAACATGTCAAATTTTTAATATTCCTATAAAATGTTTACTGGTAGAGAAAGATATTCCTATAAAATGTTTACTGGTAGAGAAAGTCGTAGGACGTTACCAAGAGTTTTACTTTCTCTAGCACGCATATACAATACAATTAGCATGGTAGCTAGAGAAGGTATTGTATTCCACCCAAAAATTCAATACTGAGATATCTCCGGAAACACATGTTTGTAACGGGAATTTCTTTTATAAGTTGTTGGCGTTTTACGCCTCAACGTGGGTGCTTATGTGCGGCGTACCCAAGTGTCACTTCAAATCACCTCCACTACACTCACGTACCTGGTACTGAAGCTCTTCTTGGAAGGGTTGCCATGGCGTTGCTCAGTCTTGCATGATCATTGACTCTCTCTGGCGTGGATTTGGAAAGTGGGAGGAGTTGTAGGGGTGATCCTTTTATTGTGAAGAAAGCACTTGTGAGCTTTTACTGTTATTTATTCAATAAGGAGATTCCAAGACAAGCACCTTGCTGTACACTGTTATTCTGCTGACTGGTACTCTTACCACTCACTCACACGTACTTTCAATTACACTGTTTCTAAGTTGAGTACATAACACAATTCACTCTCAAGTAATCACGAGCCGACTATTACATAGGTGAGCGACGTTACTTTATTTCACTAACAGTTTCTTCTCATAACAATCTTACTTCGCGGACAGTTTTTTACAGTTGCACGTCATTACTTAGCGAACAGAGATTTTTTACAAAACGACCTTGCCTCTCGCGGGCAAATTCTTGACAAACAACGTTGTCTCTCACGGGCAAATTCTTAGCAAAACACCATGATGTGTCGAACCCTATTGCTTTTATACTAAAAACGGTGTCATGCTGGCTTCTTCCTGATTGGTTAGAAAGTCCAATAAAATGACACCATCGTGACCCAAAAAACATTGCAAATCTCTCAGAATACGTCATAACCACGTGATACTACGAATATAAAGCAGAAGTCCCCTCGTGGGTTTTAAACTTGACTGCCCCTGTGTAAGGAAATCGTACGTGACTTACACAAAAGAGGCAACTTCTCAACCCTCTCTCCAGTCTGGCGTCAGGATTCTGTGTAGCTTTCAAGTCAACAACTGACTTCTTGGTTCCTATGTATACAATTTAATAAATGTTAACTTTCTTTATTTATATACATCTAGATAATTAATAGAATGATTGTAACTATTATGACGAAGCTAATTAGCGGTATCATGTTTTAGGATCTGCTGAATCCAAAAAAAGGCTTTTTAGAAAAATGTCTGCGCGCGTCTGTGGACAGCATAACCCAAAAATGAAAAGTCGGTTAAATACCAAACTTGTATTTAAGTTCAGTAACTTTCGGGGAAATTCTCCCACTCTTAATTACGCTTTATTTGGAACGTTTTTTTTTTTTAAATTTTGATTTTCTCAAAAATGGCCGTCCCGATTTTGATTAAAATAGCATACATTTAAGTTATTTTCTTGACAAACTAAATGTAATTGAATTTTCTGGGAACTGCCTTTGGAGACCTTTTCATTCTGAATGGCATTTGAACTGGTAAACCGTAACAGATAGAGAAAACTTGCTACATTAAAAAAAAAAAAAAAGTTTTAATTATCAAAATGTATTTTTTCCCGGTAAATATTCTTTTTACTTATTTTCCCGAAATATTCTTTGTTATTGGTTTTAATTTTAAAGATATTTTTTCCTCAAACCTAAGGTGATCTTTCCTTACATCGTTCTTTTGTTTTACTGCTGGTCCTGCAAAGAGAACCGAATTTGAGTTGTTGCACATGGCTGACCACTTTTTAAAAGATTTGGCTATCGCCTTAGTCTAGCATATTTTCTTATTCTGTCTCTACTTATAAAGAGGAGCGTAATCACAAAAATTCGCTAATGTTTATCTCGATTAGCATGATGTAGATATAATTGTTTGTAAGAATATTTTATTTGAAAAATAGCTAGAGAAAGTAATGTGAATGGAACATCATAGTTTTACTTTCTCTACTTAATAAGTACCTGACACATAAGTAGATAAACTATTGCACTCCACCAAAAAATTCGATGCCGAGATTTCACCAGAAATACACGTTTTAGGGTCCACTGTATAAAAATTTAGAAAAAGGCCAGTGTGTGTGTGTTAACATGACTCAAAAACGAAAAAATCTTAGTATTTTAGTTTAGTATCGTCCACGGATGCGACATGAAGATTTTGAGGAAAGTCCCCCACCCCAAACTACCCTTTCCATGGAAAATATTTCTAAAATTTTTATTTTATCAAAAATTTCTCTAACGATTTTGGTAGATTGAAGAAAATCCCTCACCCCAAATTACCCTTTACATGAACAATATTTCGAAAACTTTTGATTTTTTTCAAAAATTTCTGGAACGATTTTGATAAAATGCATATATTAAAGGTATTTACATGAAAAATAAAATGTATATATTTGAATTTTCTGGGAAGAATATCGAAAGACCTCTTTATTTTGCATGAATTTTGCATAACTGGTAAACCGTAAGAGATGGAGAAAAACTTACTTCTCAAAAATATAGATAACATTAAACATACAATCTATGTTACATGGATTATTATTTTTGTTTTTCGTGGAATTGACCATTTCAGAGATATTCCTTGTTATCGGTTTCAGTTTTAAAATAGGTACTTAAAGTTTTCTCATATGGAATTTGTAAACTCCTGGCCATGCAAGTAAATGAATTTCAACCACATAGAATCCAGCTTTTTAAAGATTGCTTTAGCCTAGTTTAGTTATTGCCTTATTTCCCTTGTATTTACAATGAAACAAACAATATGACCGGTATATCGATTAGAATGAAGAAAGAACAAGCTTTTTAACAATATGTAATATGTTATAGATATGCAGAGAGTCACGTGAATAGAACACAACAGACTTTTTCATTTCAGATATACGAGTAATTTCCCTATTCCGACGATTCCTGCTCAGGTTTTTGAATGACTGCTCTCCGAACTATCACGAGGTTACACAGCAAAGTATAGGCCTTTGTCATCGTGGAAGGATGCGGTGAACAATGTCATGTCCTAGGTGCGCCGGCTTTCCGGTAACACAATAACATCCGTCAGTATGCTTCTCCACGAGAGCTACTTCTGGGTGCCAATTCCGTAAATTAATGGAATTAGTATCTGCATCGATGTCAAATATTTAGGGGACGCCCTCCCAACTCAACACAGTAATGTTAATAATCTTTTCTATACGGAATTTTAATAAAAATGCTTTTGAAAAAATTGTGTCGCACCCTAGGAAGATACTGATCTTAAATACCAAGTTTGATATTTAACCGACTTTTCGTTTTTGAGCTACGCTGTCCAGACACACTTGGAACTTTTTGCAAAAACGTTGTTTTTCGGACGCAGGGACCTAAAACCACATATTTCCGGTGAAATCTCGGTATCAAATTTTTGAGGGAATAAAATACATTGTACATACGGACTAGAGAAAATAAAAGGTTTATATGAACAAGGGTCTGAAAATAGACTGTTAGAGGGTTAGTAAAGGAATAGTCCCTTCGTTGGCATTGATACTAATTAAGAATTAAAGTAATATCTGCTGTTTATTTTTTAGAAAATAATTAAAAGTAATTAAACTGAACTCTTGTCTGCTGATTGATTCATTTTTTGTTTGATTGTGATGGAGCATGGAAGTCAAAACGAATGTTTTACATCAATAATGGTACACATCTATCATTTAGAAGAAACGAAAAGAGCTCAATGCCTTTTTAATTTTTTTTTTTTTTTCTAGACCAGAGTTTATCGTCTAACTGCCAAATGCTTCAATTTGAGGTCATAATATAAATTAAGGTTTTATCAAGCAAGACGCCCCTTGTTCGAAACTGGGATTTATCTAGGAGTTATAGGAAGCTGCCTGAGCTGGTGAGCTTCTCAAAAACTCACACAAAATATCTAATTTAGAGTTATTATGGAGCGTGGAAGTTAATTGGATGGTCTTGAGTTAGCTGCCTAGTGTCATTACCCAAAGGGTTAACCTGTCGCCAATGTTCTAAGTCGCCATTGAGATATACCATCTCAGAACAAGTTGAGATCTCCTTGTGGTTTATCGGGTGGAAATGCAAGTCTGTTGGAGAATTTAGTGCCCTTTTGTTGCTATGGTAGCTCAGTGGTAGAAAACTGAATGATGACAGGAGATCCATGGTTCAAATCCCGGCTATGACATTGAATTTTTCAGTCTGACTCTATTTTTCTAACTCCTGTCCTACACACGACTGGTGTGAAAGAACAATAAAATTAATTCACACTGATTGACCTAATAGTTGGTTAAACCAGAAAGAACGGGATTTAAGTCCTTATGAATTGTAAGTCAACATGAACTATATGACAAAACGATTAGAAGGTATTCGCTTGATTATCGGTTCACTAGAACTGTGAAATTCTAAGTACTCAGCGTAGAGTAGGAACTTGAGCACAAATGGAGCAATATGAGCTGGGTGTATCTTGCTATGAAAGGTTACACGATTAATAATATACACAACTGTAAATTATACAGGTATATATGTAATACGTAAAATAACCTAATGATGGTATGATGTGCATTACCTATCTACGTAAACATTTATCGTAATTAACTAAACATTACCTTCTGCAATTTTCAACCCTGAATAAAGCTTATGTGTTACATTCTCATGACCTTCCCTATCCTTTATCGCTTAGATGAGCGATTCCCAACCTTTTTCGACTCGCAAACCCCTTCCACGACCTGAGTTGGGTGAATCACCGTCTTTTAAATATATATATACAGTAGACATGCATAAAATGTAATTCCAAGTAAAAGGTTAAATAACCTTAAATTAACTTAATCCTTAAGCGGTTAAAGCCTAGTTGCAATAATAAATACAAGTGTTCATTGTAATTACTCACCACTACCTTGGAATTCAGTGAGAAGCTTGGCACAGAGCGTTGAAGTCAGGAACTACAGAAGTTAGGCAAATAATATATCAAATTACTTTCACGCAAAGTCTGTTTCTGTGTTTATTTTTTAAATAGGCACAAGAAGAAAACGACTTTTCGCAGGAACATGTGGATGAATAGGGTAATAAAGCTGTCATAGCTTTATTCGCTAACAATGGGAACTCCTTTAAACTTAACCAAAAACCAATTAATGGCAACGATTCATAACCTTTCTGAAGCTGAAAATCACTGGAAATTTCAAGAAGCTACTCTTTTTCATTTGCGCTTAATATGGATTCTGAAACTGTTGATTCTTTGAAAGAATTGCGAATCTAATTGTTATTATTGGACATAGCAATGAAACGTTCTATGAAGGCTTTTCCAAGTCGCTGCAAATGTTCTTGACATTTTAGATTTCAATCAATCGGGCATGCGTTTAGAAATAAGAGTCTGCCTATGAAAACAACAATGTGTTCAAGAAGCGTTTGGCGCTACCGATTTCACTTTGGCAACAATCCCAGCTTAACATCTTGTCATAGATTTCGCACCATATGAACAAATGCCTACACAATCTGTTGAATTTTCCCGAAAGTATTCGTCGGTTAACTAAATATATCTCCTCCCATAGTTCTCTCTTTTAAGGGTCTGCAGAATAGTGGCTCTTCTACAGACTCCCCATTAATATAACGAACGAAAAGTAACACAATGGCTAAATTGGCAACATCAGTGGCTTCCTCAAGTTGAATTGCATACGAACTGGCATGAAGTTTCAAAATTTAATTTTCGATATAATTTGGCATGTCTTTAATCCGGCCGTTGATCGTATTGTCGGACAATCGTATCATATTACCCTTTTTGTGAAAGATTCCCCAGGCATGTACTACATAATTTATACAAGGCCGCACAATCTTTAGCTACTGAATGAAGTTTACCAGTTTTATCAGTTCTGTAGCTAACACGATAAGACGCTTCAAGAACATTCTCATTGTCACTGTGGCGGATACAAAAGTAGTCATCTCATTTTTACACTCGTTAGCTTTTCGTGTAAACCAGCAGATATCCCCACAAACAACACGCTGTGTTCTTGGACAGCCCATGTCACCTACATGTACATCAATATCCAAAACTAATGTAATTATGAGATTATCGTACTTTTGTTTCTTTAAATATGGTTCACTTTTCTCTGATTGAATACACCACTAGAAGCTGAATGACCTATTGACACAACTTGCGATTTTGCTAAACCCTGTTTCCCTTTCAAACTTCCACTTTTCAACCAGTTATCCATTTTAATATGAAGGGAAATGATTCAGATACATGACAATTTTTGCATTTGCCACAAGGAAAAAAGAAGTAGGTTATTGGTGAAAAGCCTGACCGCCATGTAACCGTTCCTTAGTGGGATCGCGGTACTGTTGTTAGCATTGCTAGAACTGAAGAAGCTGGCAGACAACATTTCCATCGTAGCGAAATTAAAAGCATTCCTAACGCTGTTACATAACTATAAATCAGGCATTCAAGTAGATATTAATTTATTGTACAAATAATGTAGTAAATTCCCTATTATGACAATGCCGCAGACAATTATTAAGGAAGCAATAACAGACCTAACATCGAAACATGTTTTTACAGAAGAGTTTTGACGAACCCCTTGAAATATTCGAACCACAGGTTCACAGCCGTGCTGTGGCCGGGTGGTTAGACCATTCGCCTCTCACCTAGGAGGCCCGGGTTCGATCCCAAGCGACCACATGTGGGATTTGTGTTGGACAAGTGGCGTAGGGGCGGATTTTCTCCAGCTTCTCTGGTTTCCCCTGTCATCAAATTCCACCGGTGCTTTATCTTCATTCCATGTAGCATCAGTGTCATCGCCTGCAGAGCCTTAGCAGTAAAAGCGGGCGTTAAACACTATTAAAAAAAAAAAAAAAACACAGGTTCAGAAACGATGGCTTAGATGTTATGGGGCATGCGTATTATTCTTATGAAATTCTATTTTCCTATATTTTTATTTGGGATACACCTTAATAGCTATGTTACGTATTTTGTTACATACGCAAAGTGAATGGTTTAGCCTCTGTAGTGTGGTGGTAGCGTGCCTGCCTTAAATTCAAGGAGTCTCAAGTTCGAATTAAAAATATACGGGTAAAAATATAAAAAGCTTTCACACTCGGGACCTCTTGAATGTGGGCCAGACACGCCACCCCCCCCCATACTGCAGAGAGGGCCCATACTCGGCCGTTTTTCAAATATATAGACACATACACACACACACACACACTCACACACACACACACACACACACACACACACACAGGAGACCTTAAAACGTATATTTCATAGTAGCTATCGAATTTTTAGGTGGACAGCAATACATTCTCTACTTATGTACTGTCACGAAAAGAGAATATATATCTCTGGATACGAAGTAAAAAATAATTATTCTGCTTTCCATGTGCTCTGTTTTTATGGAGATCCAAATGTCAAAAAGGTGGTGGATTTAGTTCACGTCTGTGAAAAGAGTCGAGTGCCCTTGTACATTTGTCATAATTTCGAACAGTACGTACCGTGCATTCATTCCTCAGCCGCCACTGTCTTGTACAGAACAAATGCTTAGCTGCTTCGATCAGAAACGTATATACTCTTGTTTCATTTTATATTTACCTAAATGAATAATTACTAGTTTACCTGCAGGTCGACTGATTTAAGTGGTTTTGGGTCATTTAGTGCTGACCCATAGAGGGAATATAAGAACCGTAGAAAAATCGTCGAAGTTAAAAACTGTCTTCCTATCACCAATAGTTTATTTTATGTGAACGACAATGCTACAAGCATGATATACGCAACTTGGTATCGATCTTAGAAAATCATCTCACTTTAGTTATAATGTACGGTGGAAGGTGACCTATCATTCCGGAACAGGCTTATTCTTTATAATGAACATAGCAAACAATTTTGTTGTTTTTATTCCTAGAATTCTAGCATGCGAATAATTAGGCATACTCTTTCGAGCAATGGTGGTTTTTAATTGTTTCGCGCGCGCCATTGTTACAAATGGCTATAATTATATGCTATCATCGGTTATTTGTCTTTAAGTGCGTGT
Organism: Hymenopus coronatus; assembly: GCA_030762935.1. Taxonomy (NCBI): domain Eukaryota; kingdom Metazoa; phylum Arthropoda; class Insecta; order Mantodea; family Hymenopodidae; genus Hymenopus; species Hymenopus coronatus. Next base: position 137,003,479 of record CM060897.1, read on the forward strand.
GAGAATTAGACTATTCGTGCTTTTCTCTACACGTAACGGCCTTTCTCCCGGAATCGGGTGAGTAAATTTTACACATGGTTAGTATTAATATTTTTTCGAGCCTGGTCGGAGTTGGTTCGGGTCAGCTTTTTATATTTTAGGTTCAGTACCTGTGGTTGCTAGCGTGTTCCTGTTTGTATCCACAGCTTATGCCCTTCTTCCAGATGCGTGTACGTAAATATCATTCCTGGATACTAATAATACATTATTTTCATGTGTTTTTGATGAATTAGGTCGAGTAATTTTATGTTATATTTTAGGAATTTTTTGGTAGTAGTGTTTCACGCCCGCTTTTACTACTTTTGGCCCCGCAAGCGATGACACTGGTGATACATGATATGAAGATGGAGCACCGGTGGAATACAATGACGGGGGACCCGGAGAAAACCTGCCCTTGCGCCACTTTTTCCAGTACAAATCTCACATGCGGTCGCTTGGGATCGTACTCGGCCGTCTAGGTGAAAGGCGAATGGTTTAGCCACTCGGCCACATTATATATATTTTAGGATGAAAATGACTTCGAGTTGTAAACAAATTCCGACAGAGGATGAAATGTCAAAAATATTTTTCGAATACACATACATCTGACTGTGACGAAGATTTTGAAGACAGTTTGATTCTGGTGATTCTCAAGCTGACCCGGAGTATTTGCCACCAAATATTAATGAAAATACTTTATCAAATGAAGACCAGAAAGAATGTGTGGAAAACATACGAGAGTGTGAAATTGAAAATAATGTACAGAAGAAGAAAAGGAACGTGGAGAGAGCGGAGAAGCCGTTTGTAATGTGGAAGGGAATGCTCAAATTTTAACTTTTCCAGGGTCAAAAATAATTGAAAAAAAATGGGTTTAAATGGAAAACATGTACTTCAAGAACTAACATCTCAGCAATGAATATTGTGCACATTAAACCTGGTCCAACCAGTGCTGCTCGTTTATGTAATGAGCCAGTTGAATGCTTCCAGCTTTTCCTTTCAGAAGATATTGTGACTGTAATTTTGGAACACACAAACGAAGGAATTGAACCCCAACGCTTGAAATATAAAGTGCAAAATAAATCCATTCTTTCCAATGTGACACTCTGAATTGAAGGCACTAATAGGGTTGATGTTAGGTGAAACAATGAAAAATAACCATTTATTAACGAATTTGTTATTTGAGTTTTCATTTTGTGGTGAAATACGTGTCAACGATGTCAAAAGAAAAATTCAACGTTCTAATAAACTGCAGAAGATATGACTCCAAAGCAACGAGGCAACAACGGCAGTCTCAAAATAGTTTGGCACACTATGAATTATGGAAGAAAAACAAGGTGGCGTTTATGCATATTTTACAACATGTTGAACATTGCCTGTATTAACTCATATGTAATTCTTACTCAGAACTTCTTTACTAAGAATAGCAATGGCAACCCATGTCCAGATTGGATTCATATGCTGACATTACATCGTCAGCTCATGACGGAATGGCAACTTCACAGACTGACAATTGCAACATTGCCTAGGAATTTGCATCCTATTATATAAAGAGCAACAGGTGATCAGAGGAAGACAAACATTCCTGAAAATAATGAGGAAACTGGGGCAATATTGTACTTTTTGTCCATAAATAAAAATGCTACATACTAAAACTACTACCGCAAATGTGACAAGCCTATCTGTGGTCAACTTCAGCATTAGTTTTGTGTTGTTTGTGGAAGTAATGAAAAATAACTCTTTGATATGACCAAATTATTTCATCCCATTACTTACTTCAAAATATTTGATATTATAAACAATAGAAGCATACTTTTTAAAATCAAACTAAGACACTACAATTCCATTTCAGTTTTTCAAAAAACCTATAGGTACCTAACAATAGATTTACGATTTGAAATTATAAACATATACACTTTGTTTGATTCTTTGCTATAATTTAACTGTCTTAGATTTAATAGTTATATCTGTATATTTACTGTGAAGCTTATTTGTTAAATTTTATGCAAGTTTTGTCATTCTATATTAATTTATAAAGAAAACATATTACACTTTATGTTGTTTAATGTGAGTATACTTTATGCATGGTTAATATTAATGTACTATTTGCGAAGGTAGGTATTCTAGAGTCAAAGTAGCTTTTGAGAGAGAGAGAGAGAGAGAGAGAGAGAGATAAAGAGAGAGAGAGAAAAGAAGCCAAAATGCCTAATATTAATTAAACGAAGATTTTACGAAATTAAACACTAACCAAACATTTGATAACTCAGTATGAAAAGAAGCACATTTCAGCTGTTTGTTTATTGCGCTTATGCTTGGTTCCAAAACAGCGATTATAACTGATATTGCTTTTATGTTACGTACGTTACGTAGTCGGCTTCCCTCCCCGTATGCAGGACTGTCACCACCCCTAGGACTTACAAGTGGATGCCTAAGGGTCAGGAACCTGTCGGGCGACACATAACCTCAGAATGAATGACATAGAACGAGTGGTCGGCCCGCAGCCGGGCATAAGCGCGAGGAAGTGGATGTATGAAATTGAAATAGGTGAAGAAATTAAAAACCCGGATGTACTTCGTAGGGTGCAACACAATTGGAGAAGAGTTTGTGAAGCATGTGCGTTGGCGAGGGATGCACATTTTGAACATTATTTTCTATTTATTATCTATACACTAAAAAGAAGTTCTCATTGATTTTCTGTTCTTCTGTTGCTTCAAGTTTCATGGAGTTTTACAATTTACAAAGAAAAAAGCATAATCGTGTAACATAGATTTTTCAAGGTTTTATTTTGCTTCCTATTAATAAATTGCGTAATATTGTAAATGCTTCCTCAATTCCGAATCGCGTATGATATTTAGGTTGCGTCATAATCACGTGTAATTGTCTATTTATTTGCATACCGGAAGTGTTTAATTTGTTTGTTGCAATTACAGCTAAACCTGAAGAATTAGAAGTTAACCTGTTGAATGTAAAGTGATCCTGCTGAATCGGCTGTTGCATATTATGCAAAATAAAGTGGTTGTAATTATCTCAAGAACGGAAATCTTTTTGAAAAATGTTATTAATGAAAAAGACTTTATGTACAACATGTTTATTCATAATTCAAAAGGACGATAGTAGCCCAGCGTCCACCCTATACAAAGTGAAATAACACTTATCTATACCACCGATCTGTCCATCGCCATGAGGGACATGGAAGGTAGTAAGAGCAAGTTGATCCAAAAAAGCTGTATGAGTTATTGCCGGGAGCAAAAGGTTACCTTAGTAAACAACTCTGTTCTAATTCACAGCATCGGTAGATTTCACGCACGGCAACACAGCCCACAATTATTCTTAAAAAGCTGGAGCGACGCCGTGGCCAAGTGTTAGAACGCTCGCCTCACCCAGGCGGCCCGGGTTCAATCCCAGGGAATTGCACGTGGGATTTAATGTGAACGAGGCGGTGTCTGGGTGGATTTTCTCCGGGTCCTCTGTTTTCCCCGCTATTCATTTCACGAATTACTTCACAATCATATTTCTTATCATCCATTTCATATGACCAATTTCATCACTTTAATACTAGGTATTGGGCTAATTAACCGTTCTAACTCATCTCTGATAAGAGCCTCTGCTCTTCAACAGGAGTTTGACCCCAGACGCTGAAAGTCTTGAGGACTGGTGAGGTAAGCATATGTAGAAAGAAAAAAAATCTGACGTGTTCCATTCACATGCCTTTCTCTACATCTGTGCAACAAATTATTGTTAAAAAAGCTTATGCATCTATTTACTTCATGGTAAACGAGAAAAAATTATCAGAAATAGTCTTATTACTTGCTTCCTTGTAAGTAGAAGTGAAATAAGGTAGTATCATAGGTTAAAGTGACAGTCAAAAGCTGGTTGCTATGTGGCTGAAGTTTCTTTGTTTGTATGGACAGGAGTTGACAAATTCCTGTATGAGAAAAGTATAAGTTTTTCACAGCTGAAACCAAAAACAAGGAATATCTCAAAAACGATCAACTCCAGGGAAAAAAAGATTATATAACGTAAACTGAGTGGTTTGTGTGCTCTACATTTTTTGTGTTGTAAGTTTTTGTCCATCTCTTATGGTTTAGGAGTTATGCAAAATTCCGTAAAATTCATCCAGAATAAAGTAGTCTTCAGTGGCTATTCCCAGAAAATTCAAGATATACATTTTATTTGTCAGGTAAATATCTTTAATATACGATATTTTAATCAAAATCGTTAACGCCATTTTTGAGAAAATCAAAATTTTCCAAAAAAGTTCCAAGTAAAGAGTAGTTGGGGTGGGGGGATGTTTTTCAAAATCTTCGTGTCGCGTCCCTGGAAGATACTGAACTTAAATGCCAAGTTTGGTATTTTGCAGACTTTTTGTTTTTGAGTTATTGTGTTCGCAGACACACGGACACACACACTGACCTTTTTCTGAAAATGCTTTTTATGGATACAGGGGACCCTGAAACATATTTCCGGTGAAATCTCGGTATCCAATTTTTGGGTGAAGTGCAATACTTTCTCTATGCATTGTGTATATAGTACGTGCAGAGAAAGTAAAAAGGATCTAAAAGGATTTTGTGATTATCCACATGAAAGTTCACCTTTACTTCCAAACCGCGCCGCGGTAAAACGATGTGTAACAAGTGATACTTATTCATTTAGTTAACCTGCGCTGCCAAATTCTAATTAGTGAAAGCCACAAAAAATTTCAATGAAAGTCACCATTTAGTGACTGCTTACAATTTGCCATTTGTGCTAATATATTTTCCATGTACAGCAACATTATTTACATAACCTAATATTTTACACTTACAATCCTTTAAATTGTTGGAATGATAATAATTTACTAAGCGATTCTAAATTTGTTGCGTAATCGCCAAGCACGAGTTCGTCGATTATCTTGCCATTGATTCTCTTTCCATCCTCCAATGTAGTTTATTGTCTTGCATCGCCAAACGCTTCCCCTGCTTTCATGAATATGCACAAATTTAATACCCATAATAGATGGCTCAAAGAGGCTTTGCACCGAGAGAAAACAATCATCAGATGTACATACAACCGATAGCACACTCAAGTATTTCCGAAACAGCCTGTACAACCAGTTTCCTGAGTCATCTTCCCTTCGGGGTTTCCTTCCTTGAAAACAAATTGCTTGAACTGAGGCGTCGAAGGACTTCGTGTTCATTTTCACCCTCGTTTTATTCGCTCCCTTCACCGTTTTGACCGAATGACTGTTAACGGCACTTTACAGAAGTACAGAAAATGGTGGTGGATAGACTATGCAGTAAGTAAATTCTTTATAAATTAAGATTTTGTAAGGATGATAGAGATAAACGGTTCAGAAACGGTTCATACGTAAAAATTCAAAAGGTCATTATGGGTCATCACTTCCGTCCCTCTAAACTAACAGTTTGTGCATGTCGCCCTCTGTGCTAACTTCACATATTCTAGGTGGCGAATTCAAACCTGGTGGAGGACGATGGAACTTTTCGGGTGGAAGACCCTTATCATGGTTTGCTTCGCAAGGGAAGTAAAGCCATTGGCCCGTGTCGTAGATTTACGGCACGTAAAAGAACCTCAAGCCTGCTAAAGAGGCCTCTGAATAAAATTAAGCGTTCTTACACGTCCAGTATAGAATGGGACGCTGAGAATCACAGCAGTTAATGAATGCCCATAAATAAAATGTCCATCTCAGTTTGTGCATGTGCACACGTCAGGAATGGTCTAAATTAGTTATTTTACTCCTTAGATCATACTGTTCTAACTCAACTCGTCTGAGCCAAAGTACTTGTGGGTGCACAACCACAAACCTCGGAGCCCAGCTACAAAATAAGGAGATAGTCATTACGGCTCAATACTGTCACAACTAGGGTTGTAACTGGGGAGCGTAGCGGACTAAAAATACTTAGGGGTAGAGACAACTCGTGGAGTCGTTTGTTGGCCCATTTATTCGTGTAAGTGTCGGAGATTTTCATGTTAAAAGACAATCTTAGCTTTTCACAAACATATTGGTAATATACGAGGTACGTCCAGAAAGTAAGTTCCGTTTCAATTTATCTCCGCTGCAGCGCTGCGATCGCAGTTCCGCACATGCTCGGTAGACGCTCTGTATCAAGGAGAAGAAACGGGCGCCATTTTGAGATCGCTGTCAGCCACATACGCTTTGTTGTGCTTGTTTACAATGTCCGTGTTGATTGAAAATCCCGCCGCTTGTGAAATCAGATCTGTGATTCAGTTTTAAACCCGTTATGATGACACTTGACACTTCGAAAAATGATGTGCACAGTGTTCTGGGACTGGAAAGGCATCTTACTCATTGATTTCTTACCGCGTGGTCAAACAATCAAAGCAAATGTTTATTGCGAGACACTTAGGAAATTGCGCCGCGCAATACAGAATAAGCGCCGAGGATTTCTGTCAAAAGGTGTTTTTCTTCACGACAACGCACGACCACGCATGCAAATGTGACGAAAAACCTCCTACAGGGATTTGGCTGGGACGTGTTTGACCATCCTCCGTAGAGCCCTGACCTCGCTCCTAGCGACTTTCATCTGTTTTTACATCTCAAGTCTTTCCTTGGCGGTCAACACTTCAACAATGACGAATAGCTGAAAGAAAATGTTTCCAACTTTTTGAAGGCACAGGCGGCAAACTTCTATGAAGAAGGTGTACAAAAAATTGTGCCACGCTATGACAAATGCCTGCAAAATTTCGGCAGTTATGTGGAAAAGTAGTTTAAGAGTTGTAGAATTTTGTGCAATAAATAATTCTGTATCTGTACACAATTTCATTTTATTACCAAACGGAACTTACTTTCTGGACGTACCTCGTAGCATTAATGCCCTTATAGGCGCTTACCTCGCGTGGAGGTTGAGGGTTGCAGGGCCCTGATGCGTAGCGAGCTTTGACTTGCCTTGTACAAGCGCTAGCGAGACCAGCCTCTCAACTCAGAAAAGCGACTATGGCTTATTATATAAGGAATCACCGCCTATGGGTGTCCCGTTTAACAGGACGTACATTATGCCAAATAAGGCGAGCCAACGCCCGAAGCTTCATTTATGTTGATCAATCAGAACTAAGCATTCCAATTGTTCTAGAAAATTCAGTCTGCTTCAGGAGTGCCAGGATCTGGCTCGATGTCGTGCCCATTGGCACGTAGGCAATCAGAAGCTGATGGCATAGTACATCCCATGGGATGGTCATAGGATGTGGTAACCCACATTGTTCCTGTTATCAGCCATCAGCTAAAAAAGAGAATGTATATAATCTAGAAAATATGTTCAGCACTCTTAACTAAAGAAATGTCGTCCACACTAATTAAAGAAATGTTAAATAAAGTTCTGAATTGATGTATGTTCTTGAGCACCCCTCAACAGTCCACGTGACAATACTTAAAGCTTGCATTCCGACACTTGATTCAGTCGTAACGATATACTGCCCTCAAAGATGAGGCGCATTGCATATCCATGTGAGTTACTCGCTGATCTTTGGCGCACAGCCAAGCTGGAGCAAGTATTTTTAAGTGCATTCGCGGTTCGTATCATTTATTAGTATTGATTACTTTGGTTGTATCAGATACGCGAGAGTTCATTGCTTGAATCGGAAAAAATTACGGTTATAAAGTATCTCACACAAATGTTATGTATCAAATAAGTATCCGAATAATGTACATGAAGTGTTCTTTCGCTGATAGGCAAAATGAAACATTTGAAACTACACTTGTAATATAAAGCTTGCGCTAATGACCAAGTGATATACTGCTCATTTTGTAATGTTCACTACAGAACAATACAAGCGACTTCACTGAGCGGTCCTTTCCAGCCATCATTATGCGGCTTTTAAATTCATTTTAGTATGTTTATATTTGTGCAATTAATTTCAAACTAGTGACCCATCGTAACTTCAGCTGCGAATTAAAGACGGCAACACTTGTTGAACCAGAAATGTATGCATTTAGATATCAATAAAATTATCAATGTGAATTGGATAGGTTATCAAAATATAGAATAGGTAAAGAAGGCGCCAAGTCGTGTTTACTGCATAAGCTGACGCACATAGATTTATTTAGTAGTTGAATTTTAGGATTTCACCATGAACTATACAGTTTGTGGCGCATTTACTTTACAATCATTTGAATTCTGGTTCTTTCTTTTGAATTTATTTGCACTATCACGCCATCGCGCAGTACTCTTAAGCAACGACTTGATCACAAAACAGCACATACTAGAATAAAGCGCAATATAATACACCGAACAGAAAGATATATTACTGTAATACTTTTAAGCTAGTGGAACCGTCTTCTTTTTAGCGGATAAACATCTGGTGAAATTGTTACCAACAATGTGGTCAACGTGCCGATAGTAAATAAACTTTATTCTATCTGGCTGCAACGAATACAGGTGAATATAACCCTAACCACCGATATCTGTGAAATCGACGCATATTTTGCAAATATTTGCTAAATAAAAACATTTTCGCCTCATTGTACACATTGAGTAATTTCGATTGGTATGCTACACAAAGTTCAGACTTTCAAGAGATATATATATATATATATATATATATATATATATATATATATATATATATATATATCTGTGTGTGTGTGTGTGTGTGTGTGTGTGTATTTCCTGGGACATGTTGATTTAGACCATTATTAATACGTATAGTGTGAGATTGGTAACATTTCGAAATACGCGTACTTCGCCTTGCTTACTGGTGCACTAATCACAAAGCACGTATTTTCACTTTTATTTATGCTCGACTTCACATTACAATATAAAACAAACGATAGGTTATTTGGTAACAATGTATCAATGTATTCTAACACCGCCTCCGTGAGTCATCCTCTAAAAATCTTGATTGCCGTGATATTTACTTTGCGTTTATTTGCATTTTTTAAGTTAAAAGAGTAAGAAACTCGAGTCTTATAGTAATTTTGTCGACTTCTTCAGTTAATGGTTCGAATGGGACATCTGATACGGCCGTAGGCGTTGTAGTTTTTTCAAAAACTTGTGAAAGTTACGGAATTTGTGTGAGAGTGTGTGCGAGAGAGAGGGAGAGAGAGAGAGAGAGAAAGAGAGAGACTACATTTGAGCATTGCAATCCTTTTAAAGCAAGTTCAAAATCTACTCATTCATTCATCTTTAATGTTTATATCGACAGTAAAACTGAAACATTTGAAGCGTTATAATACTCACTGAGTCGGATTGTCGTCCAGCTGAATGAGCGCATAGCCTATATTTTAATTAATTAGATTGTTTAAGTTAATTGCTAAGTATAATATCATGTATTTATTTGTCATAATGTATATTGAAAGTTCAGAGAGACTGTTCCTGGAAAGCATTTTCTAAGTTTAGCCCAAGAGTTTTCAAGCGACGATCTCAGTTGTTTACGATAGTTGCTTTTGTGCATTGCAAAAGAGGAAAGATGCTTTGTGTTAGTCACGACTCGGAAAGAGAAAGTGGATGTGACATATAAAGAGGGGAACCACTAGAAATTGAGGTTCAGAATCACGTGAAAGACGTATTGACCAATTGAAAATAATTACGTCACGCCAGGGCACACCGCAAGCCATTTTCGGCTCCAAAATTGGCCAATGAGATTGCACGTTGAGAGTTTTGCACATGGGTAGAATTCAGTATAAATGTAGTGTTCGCCCGAATTTTCAGGCAATGTTGAAATGTAACGTCACGCGGAACCTACGACGCTAAGAACAAGAAATCCGCGCTTAATACGCAAAGTTTATTATGGTGATTCCGGCACCCTTAACATGTAACGTCACGCGGAACCTGCGACGATTGTAATAAGAAATCCGCGCTAAAAAGTTAAGTATTTGCAAACAGTCTAAATGTTTATAATTGTGATTCAGCCACTGTAGTGAGTTAACACCGCGTGGAACTTGCGTAGAAAGTTAAAGTGTCCGTAATAGTTCTGCACGTAACAATTGTAATTATCGCCGCGGAAACTTAAGTTTCCTTTGGGCACGTTACGTTCTATTGCGAGAAAAATTACGGAAATATAATCGCGCTAGGAACTGTCTACAAGAACGCTCGTGAAGGGAAATAACCCTTGACTTAATGAAAGTGCCGACATTTATTGTCGGCTAAATTTCCGTACCACTCCCCGAGATCCCCGTTGCTTAATACCTTGAGCTAAACAAATAGGTCTCCATTGCTCGCCGCTGAGTACGCAAATAGCCGAGGAGCCATCTAGAACCGTCTTCTCCAGCTGCGACGCCGGAGAGAGGACCAGCACCAAAGGTACGTCTCTAGTTCCTGCCTCACCACCAAGTGTAAAATATAAGAATTACAGTAATTATAACAATGATAAATTAGAATATTTCAGGTATTTGAGATTTAAACAACGGAAACCAACACGGATATTTTTTTTTTTTAAATAAGGCTTAACGTTCTTTAAACAGGCAGGTCATATCGGACGATCAATGAAATCGATGCCTATATGATCCTGGGGTCAATGGAGTTTAAAGTTATTTGACATTCGTCTTATTAGGACAAGGGAAACCCCCGGAAAGCCCTTATCCCTGTAACCGACCCTAACCGATTTTCGAACTCGCAACCTCATGAATGTGAGGCAGAAACTACAGTTGTTTTTTGACTACAATTCGCTTCACTTTATCGTTTAACACAAAGTGACGTGATGTAACATTATTGCATGCATATATTCCAATTACTAAATGTCTTTTACATCTAAGGCCATTTCGGCGACTTCTTAACTTTGGAAAATTGATCAGCAAAAATAACAACCACTATAGTTATGAGATGAACCAGTGGACTATTCTAGTTGTTGAAGTGCCTCAGGAATAGTGACATCATTCTTTAAGGACTGGTTTCATCGAATCCAAAAATATATTGATGTTAAAGGGGAATATTTGGAAAAACAATAAATCATTTGTTTTATAAACTAATCCCCATTTATTTTTCAACACTTTTCAAAGTCGCTCTTAACTGTATGCAAAATACATAGTTACAATTGGTAACTATGTTGAAAGTACAGAAAACTAATCTGACTTCGTTTTTCTCATGGTCATGAAAAGAGAATGGAATTTCAAAGTTATTACATAGCGAGCCGTTTTTATTTACTCCACCAATGTACAATGCACTCGTATAAAAATAATAGCTAGAAAAATTATGGCATTCCACCGAACAATTTGATACCGAGATTTCAACGAAACTAACGTTTTGAAGTCTTCCGAATAAAAAGCATTTTTAGAACAAGGCTAATATATAGGACGAATCCTAATTCCTCTTCCAGATTTTGAGGACTTGTAGTGGAGACCAAGGCAGTTACATTTAACTAGTCACTAATGTTCGGAAATGTGCCGTCTACATGCTACACGCAAAATACTAGAACACACATTGCTCTCTCCAAATCCTGCTACCTGTCGTCTGGAATCACTTATAAGAACTACCACACATACTTTTCGGCGCCACTCACTAGGATAGACGTCATTCCCTGATCACCTAATTTTCATCACTGTCCCATGTCTACTACAAGTTATATTTTATGTGCTTTACGTAGACTTTACGATCCGCCAGAGACGTGTTTACTTTCAGGTGCGCTGTACGTACTTCATTGGTACTGTGTCCCTGTTATCCATGGCATTGTACGCGTTTGCGGAATACGCTGAGATGCTCTTACTGTTACGGTGAAGCTCAGGGCAATGGCAGGGGCTGCTTGTCAGCTGTATGCGGAGCGTTTTCCACGCCACCGTACACTTTCGCACTCACTATTTGCCATTGTATAATGCCAGCGGGCAAGTGAAACGGGTACATTCAGCGCCTACTGTGGTGCTGCACGGCGGCGCCGCACACCCGAGTTTGAAGAGGATGTACTCCCTTTAGTGGAAGAGGACAGGACCTCGAGTACCTTGTGTGCCCACCGCTTATTAATATTCAATGTTTACCATTAGTATTACATTTTGTAAAATGTTTACAGATGGACTGAATGTGGATCAAAAAACTATCTGGCGTGTTCTACATGACCAGCAGCTACACATGTACCAACCCCAGAGGATTCAGGCTCTGCACCAAGGGATTTCGGACCACGAGCGAACTTTTGCAGATGGTTCTTACAGCGTTGAGTGGATACGCCCGACTTTCCACGGAGGATTCTTTTCACTGATGAAGCCCAGCTCACATCAGTCACGTATGGGCTGTTGATAACCCGCATGCTGCAGGCTCTCGTTGGTTTCAGCACCGATAAAGACTGAACATTTGGGCACGGTTTCTTGATGGGCGTGTAGTTCTTCCAGGAAATCTCACGGGTCTCGTGTACTTGCGGTTCCTTGAAGGCGTACTGCATGGGTTCTTGGAGAATATGCCACTGCATATGCGTCAAAAAAGTTTCAGCACGACGGCGTACCAGCTTATTTTACACCTGTTGTCCCAGGTTATCTGCACTAACGATTAGGGCAACTGTGGATAGGTCCTGGTGCCCCGAGTGCTTGTTCGGCACTTGCTCCCGACTTGGCCCCGCTAGACTACTATCTGTGGGGTCACATGGAAAACTTGATTTATGAGACTCCTGTAGAGTCCGCGGAGGATCTACTAGCACGAGTTATGGCTGCGGTAGATGTTGGAGGAGTACAAAGTGGTGATTGCGTATCCCAAAATATGCTACGGAGGTACCGCATCTGTGTTGACGATGTGATCGTCACATCAAGCCCTTCTTGTAAGTGGTTCTAGCAGGATTCCGAGAGAGCACTGTGTGTTGTATTTTGTGTGTAGCATGTAAACGGTACCTTTCCGGACACGAGTGCCTATGTTAAATGTAATTGTCTTGGTCTCCACTACAAGTCCTCAAACTTTCTAAAAGGAGAATATAGACTCACCTGTATATGTATGTGGGTCGGTCTGTCTTATGTTCCATTCACAAGACTTTCTCTGCATCTCTGCAAAAAATTATTGTTAAAATTCTAGGGCTTCTATTTCCTTCATGCTAATGCAGAAAAAATTAGCAGAACTAGCCTTATTACTTTCTTTCTTGTAAGTAGAAGCGAAATAAGGGAGTATCATAGGTTAAAGTGATAGTCAAAAGCTGGTTGCTATGTGATTGTAGTCCCTTTGCTTTTATGGACAGGAGCTGACAAATTCCTGTATGAGAAAAAGTAAAAGTTTTTTAAAGGTGAAATCAAAAATAAGGAGTAACTCAAAAACGATAACTCCACAAAAAAAAAAAAAATGTAGCATAGGTTAAAGTGGAGTAGGGAGTAGCATAGGTTAACGTGATAGTCAAAAGCTGGTTGCTATGTGACTGTAGTCCCTTTGTTTTTATGGACAGGAACTGACAAATTCCTGTATGAGAAAAAGTATAAGTTTTTTAAAGGTGACATCAAAAACAAGGAATAACTGAAAAACGATAACTGCACGAAAAAAATGTAAATAATATAAAGTGTGTTTTAACGTGCTCTACATTTTTTGCGTGACAAGTTTTTGTCCATTTCTTACGGTTTAGCAGTTACGCAAAATTCCGTAAAAGTCATCCAGAATAAAGTAGTCTTCAGAGGTTATTCCCAGAAAATTCAAGATACACACTTTATTTGTCAGATAAATATCTTAAACATACGATATTTTAATCAAAATCGTTAAGAGTAATTTTTCAGAAAATCAAAATTTTCGAAAGAAGTTCCATTTAAAGGGTAGTTTGGGGTGGAGGGATTTTTCTCACAATCTTCATGTTGCATTCCTGGAAGATACTAAACTTAAATACCAACTTTGGTATGATACTGTGTTTTCGTTTTTGAGCTATCGTGTCCACAGACACACGGACCTTTTTCTGAAAATGCTTTTTTTTTATACACGGGACCCTAAAACATATATTTCCGGTGAAATATCGGTATCGAATTTTTGGATGGAGTGCAATATCTTCTTTATACACTATGTACATAGTACGTATAGAGAAAGTAAAAATGAAAAGTCTCTTAATTACTTGGTTTTTCAGTCCAGCATATTCCAAGGATGTGACGCAATGATTCTCAACAAAATTCCCCGAAACTACCCTTTACAGGGAATATTATACGAAAATCTTGATTTTATTAAAACTGGCTCTGACTATTTTGATTAAAATACCGCATATTTAAGATGTTTTCATGAAAAATGAAATATGTCTTGAATTTTCTGGGAATTGCATCTGATGTCCCGCTCATTTTGGAGCACTATCTATAACTCTTAAACCTTAAGAGATACATAAAAGTCCTACTACACAAAACATTTTGATCTCATTAAAACACTCAATTTATGCCGGATACTATTTTTCTTTTTTTTTTTCTTTTCTTTTTTTTTTTTTCTTTTTAGAATTAACGATTTTTGAGACATTTTTGATTACTGGTGTAAAATTCCCTATGCTTGAGGTACCATAAATAAAGTCCTTTTAGAAAAAGGCTTCCGCGTGTGTCTGTGTAGAGCGTAACTCAAAACGAAAAGTCGGTTAAATACCTAGGTACTGGTGTTTAACTTCAGTATCTTCCAAGGATGCGACAAGAAGATTTTGCGGAAAAGCCGCCAACACTCAAGTACACTATAGATGTAATATTTTTCGAATTTTTTATTTTCTCAAAAATGAAAAACTATTTTGATTAAAATCCCGTATTCTAAATATATCTATATGGCAAATAAAATGTATATTCTGAATTTCTTGAGAATTAATCTTGAAATCCTGTTCATTCTGAAATATGTTTGTTTAACTGGCAATCCGTAAGAGATAGAACCTTAGTACACAATTAAGATTTCGTTAAACACACAGTACATGTTTTGTACAGTGTTTTTGTAGAGCTAAGCATTTCCGAGATGTTCTCTGTTATTGGTTACAATTTTAAAATACTTAAAAATCTACTCAAACGGCAGTCCTCAATCGTTTCATTTTTTTCAGCCCTTCAAAGAGACCGAATTTCAACATCAATCGCATAGCAACGGCTTTTAAAAAATTTGAATGTCGCTTTATCCTAGTGTATTCCCATATTTCTCTAATTACAAGGAAGCAAGTAATAACACCATTTTTGCTAACATTTATCACTGTTACCATGATGTAGATAAAAGAACAATATATTGTAAGATTTTTTTTTTTTTTGTGCAGAAGACAGAATAATTATATAAATGGAACACGTCAGATTGTTTTTTTTTTTTTAATGTAACTATTCCTTTTACCTACTGTATGTTCACTATACATAAAAGGATTTTACGAAGTGTACCTATTATTAAGTGGCCGGGTGGTTAGGCCGCTCGCCTCTTACCAAGGCTGATGAGTACCATACAAAGGACTGCATGTGAGATTTGTGGTGGACAAAGCGGCGTATGATCGGGTAATCGCCGGATTCTCCAGTTTTCCCCGTCATTCAATCCACCAACTGTACCATCAGCTCCTTTGCTATCATACATTTAGCCTTAATTTCAAATTATCTTCTTCCTCGCAGTCATACCTAAAGGCCGGTTCCCAGCTCCAGGTTGTCAATCTCTGATTCGATGTTAGTCTGCTCAACTGGCTTCTGACCGAGAAATTCGAGTGTAAATCCTGGAGGGTGTAAGTCTTATATATACGAGAATAGTAAAATTGCCAAGTAAGTATTATTACGGGATCCAGGAATAGCTTGCAAAGACGAGACATGCTGCACATTTCACATACATTTATTGCACACAATATTTGTACGATGGGTTGTTTTATTAATTTGAATGAATTGTTAATTGGAAAAAAATTCTATCGAATTTACCCAATATCATCTCGGATTACTAGTAATGCAAAACCGCCAAATTCAACAGCTATTAAGACGGCTTAAAGATATTACTTAAGAGATTCTGAATCAATTGTTTGGTGGTTGGTGCCGCGATTTAACGCGGGTTGTTGGTATATAATAGTATGAACGATAATAGAAATTCAGTACCTATTCCAGGAAGAATTTAAAGACAAAGACGTGGGGTATGAAGATGCAGTTATTAAACAGGGATGGAAAATGGAGTGATATTTTACTTCCCAACCTGTTGGATTAGCTACCAAATTTGTACTCGTAGACGTGGGTTTTCTTCGAAACGAATTCATCTGCACGACTTCTAAATATGCCGGGAAAATGTGGAAAACATACGACTGGGCAAAATATATGTGTAGAGAAAGATTTTTTTTTGATTATCAAGAAGTAAATCGAAGAATAAGCTTCCGTAAGAATAATTTGTAGAAGAGTGACGAAAGGCATTTGAATACAATACGAGAGTTTGCTTTCAAGTGGGAAGTCGCTATTCACTTATTTTCGTGGTTATACAGAGCTTTCAATTTCGAAGTCGTCATTATTATAGCGATGCGCTGTTTGAAACACTATCGCACTAATCAGATACCTATAATGTTATCTTATAAGTAATGTAAGTTTATTTCGATTAAAAAGAACTAGACCAGTCCTGGGGAGCTGGTAAAGGGAGGGGAAATGTGACTCCCCGTTCCACCTGGACTTATCGAGACTGTTACTCACCATGCAAAGTACAACAGCGGCGGAAACAACTCCTTGCAAATGTTCTTCATCCGAATTGGGCTTTACATACCTTTTTTCGCGCATGTAGAAAGAATGCTGTTTTTTTTTCTCTCTCGACACTAATGCATAATTGCCAGGCTTATTTGTAGACACAGCATTGATAGAAAGATATCATTCAAATTGAGCGTGTATCACTCTTAGTTCAGTTCAGAAAAGAATTGCTCACACATATTTGTGGTACCAAATGTAACAATGCGGCCGACAAACTCTCAATTTGAGGAAGTATCGGCTGGCAAAATTTGAGAAGCTACAAGCCGTGTTCCCTGTTGTTTTAGAAGAGTACTGCACGTGTAATTATTCCTAATTGCATTGAAAACATGGGTTGCAATTTAGTTTTGTATGTTTTTCCATAATTCTCTCAATGAAACGTCGCTGATTGCCCGTAGTTTGTTGTTATTCACCATAGAGGGTAAGGAAGGGGTGGAATTGTTTGCACTCCGATGAGAGCAAGCTCCCCAAGTCTGAATTACATAGAAGAATAAAATTTGTAAGAATAATTTGTAGAAGAGTGAATAGAGTAATCAGTGAATACAATTGTATCAGATTTTTTTTTTTTTTTTTTTTTTTTTTTGTTGTCTTTCTTCTAATACTGCATAGCTGTTCAAAACTTGTTGTACAATTGCATCTAGCTTGTTGGCACATTCACTGATATTTACGAATTCTAACATTCACATTAACTCCGTAAAAAAGTGCTTCACTTAGTCATGAAAATGCTCTGTATAGTTATAGAACCTGGGCTTTCAAACAGCCCATATCTTAGATATAATGGCCAGTTACGAGAGCACCGCCAAGAAACCTAAGTTAAATACAGGGTCTTTGGTATAAAAACCTGACCCTTCATACGAGGTTTTGCGTCTGGGTAACACGACTTACTATAGCCGGTCGTGCCGACTATCGGTCTTAGGCATCTGTATTCACGTAAAGTTGTACAGAACATATAACAAAATTAACTCTTATCTCAAAGTTAAATGCTGGAAACGACGTCCTTCCGCAGTTAAAAAAATTGCACAAACATTAGATCTATATGATTTAGTTCGCCATTGTAATGTTTTGTATTTAAGTTCATTTGCTTTCCTTTTTTTTCTCCAGTGTGCGAGGGATTTTCATGGCGAACATTCCGATTTTCGTTAATTTCATCTAATTGTTGTTCTACTAATATTGTACGTCTTCGCGTGTGTTTCCTGTTTTGCTCTGAACCAGTAGTCTCAAATTTATTTTCATAATCGTGAATTAAGTTGGAAGAAGGCATATGTGCAGGAAACTTCAGGATGAATTATTCTTCACGAACGCGATGAGTCAAATCGTATTTCAAAGTACATACATACCTATAAACATAGTTGTTCCGAAGGCAGTCTTCCCAGCTTCACAAAATAGACTACTGACGCTCATGACAATCTGAAGTCAAATTAGGAAAACCTGAATAATATTGAGGTGTAACAAACTATTTCCAGTCAAAGAAAGCTGAATTTTACCTTTAATCCTAAAGAGTGAAAAGAAATGAAAAAGTAGTTATGTGTGTTTATTGGCCTTCTTGTGATGCTAATCTGATAACGAACGAGTTTTCAGAAAAAGTTAGATGGTACAAAGTCACCACCCTATTACGAAAGTTCCTCTTCCACGTATCTCCCGATTTGAAATTAAATGCCACAGACGACAAATGAGGTTGTTAAAAGGAAACTACCCAGGCCAAATCGTAGCATAATATTGAGCCAATTACCAAGGCTACGGGTAAAATGGGAAAATGCTGTCACAGAAATTAGCGATGTATCAATTGCGATGTTCCTCGCCTTACTCATCTCGTCCCTCCCCAATCTGCGTTACTTGCATGGGGCAACAAACAGGCAATTTAGAGGCTTCCCTGTTCACAGTGAATTGTAAAATGCTTCTGGACGGAAAAATAATAAGAAAACAAACGCATTCAACAAATCACTGTGAAAATCACAATGTTTCTAGAAATTACACACACCAGCTCAAACCAAACATTCTACAAATTACATATATGCTGCTGCAAGTAAGTTCAAACTATATTCTCTGAAACCAATTTTACTACAATACTTAATAAACTGTCACAATTGATAGTATTTTGTCAGTATTGATCCTGATTATTAAGACAACACAAGTGCTTCCTGCTCTAGTTAACACCAACTGATTACTAATATAAATGATTATTTGTTACTGACACCTAGAATGCTAGAGGATTAAATAATAAATATTTTGAATAAAAGTTGTTTCTTGAATGTTACAATATAGATATCTTACTAATAGACAAAAACAAAACTAGCTCCATATCAATTTCTAGCTATAGAATGTATCGTGCTGACCTCTAAATGGAAACAGGAAGTGGCATTCTGGTGTTTTTGTTAAAAACGTCAAATTTCACGCTGAAATTTTATCAGTTATAGAAGAACTCCAAAAAAAAAAAAAACAGTATTTAACGTTATATAAAAGGAAATACCTGCTTGGATAGTTTTATTCTGCGCCTAGTAATAAAGGTGCTCTTGTTAATTCTAGAATTTAGGCATATTAGGTATAAAAAATATAGGCCATATTTTAGGTATAAAAAGTGCATTTAATGTTAATCATCCTTGTTGAAGATCCAACTTGGCCAATTCTAGAGGCCACTTACTTCTCCAGGCCGCAATACACTTGTCATTCCACTACTTATATCCTGTTGAACCCACTACCTAAATGGGGGCTAATTATATACAATAACGAAAAAACTAAATAATTAAAATTGTTGTATAAATACATGATACCTCACCCGTTCTGGATTTCTTTGGTGTGCTTATATATATAAAGCATATCAAACTTTTAGCACACCGTAACAATACCAGAACTCAATACTGAACACTATCCTATAATGCTAACAATTAATTCAAGAGCTAATGTAAGTGTTTAAAAAAATCCCACGCGTTCTCTTATACTTTAGAAGAAACAATTGAGTTAAAGATACCGTTGAAATGACGTATACAATACTATAAGCACACTAATATATACATTCGCTTCGTTGCTGAAATAGTTGGCAACAAAAAAATTCTACTCTGAGAAATAAATACTCGTATCACCACACATCAAACAGATGTCACAACAAAATAAAAATCTGATGTGTTTACACTCACATGACTTTCTCTAGCTGCTATAAAACAAACTTCTTTCAAAAGATTATTGTTCTTTCTACACAATGCTAATCAAGATAAGCATTAGCAGTATGTTCTTATTACTTAGTTCCTTATAAATAAATAGAAGAGAACTAAAGGAATGTGCTATGCTAAAGGTATAGTCAAATGTTTTAAAAGCTGTCGTAATGCGATTGTCACTGCAAATTGCTTCTTTGCTTGGCCAAGAGTAGAACAGAACAAAAAACGGACACTTCCTGTCTAAGAAAAGTAAAAATACTTTACAATTGAAACTAATTACAAGGAATATCTCGAAAACGGTAAACTCACGAAAAAAAAATGTATGACGTAAATTGTGATTTTAATCGAGATCCACATTTTTTGTGTAGTAAGTTTTGTCTATCTCTTACGGTATGCCAAATTCAGAAAAATTCATCTACAGTAAACAGGTCATCAGAAGCTATTCTCAGAAAATTCAAGATATACATTTTGTGATGGAAATGGCTTTAATAGGTGGTATTTTAATCAAAATCGCTGGAGCCCTTTTTAAGAAAAGCAAATTTTTGAAAATTTTGTCATGTAAAGGGTAGTTAGGGTGGGGGATTTTCTTGAAAATCTTCGTGTCGCATCCTAGGAAGATATCAAACTTAAATACCAAGTTTGGTATTTAACCATCTTTTAGTTTTTTAGCTACACTGTTCCACAGACAGACAGAACACGCCGGGATCTTTTTCTGAAAATACTATTTTTGGTTTCGAGGGGGGGGGTGTCCTAAAATATATTTCCGGTGAAATCTCGATGTTTAATTTTTGGGTGGAATACAATATCTTCTCTATCCACTATGTACATACTAGGTTAGAGAAAGTAAAAATACAGGAGACTTTGGGAGCAAATGCGGTATCCTCAATTTAAAACATGTTATTACGCAGGTATGAGAAATCTGCATCAATCCATTAAAGAGTACTACTATTAAAATTATTTAAACCAAAATTTACTTGGCTGATGGTTCTCTTCGGAAGAAAGCTAACTTCTTCAGTAAGCATATCGACAGAATCTTTTCTTGGTGAACACTTAAGCTCCTAAGAATAAAAAGATATTTTCTCCGAAATTTGGAACATTAGTCTAAACCAAACCTTATTTTAAGCATTTCAGCAGTCATGAAAGACATAAATACAGCACTACAACTAAATCAATTCTGGAACCTTTTCATCAACGATAATTTTAAGGTTGTTTTTATAAAGGTTATGCTAAGAAAACACTGATATATTGCGCTTGATTTATTTTCCAACTGTATGGAAACAATAATGTCTAAGTCTGAGAAGCACAAGAGAGAGAGAGAGAGAGAGAGAGAGAGAGAGAGAGAGAGCGCAATCTCTATCAGTTTGCTACCACTATTTTCCATAATCTTTGAACGGCAACTTCTTTCTTAGCTACTAAAGGCAAACGCACATGTTCCACCTTCTGTTTGGATCCGGGCCTCATCGTCTTCAAAGATTAGTAGATACCAAAGTAAACAAATTCACTTTCATAGGTAAAAATACCTATGAAAGTTAATTTGTTTACTTTGGTTTATTCACTAATACTATGAAAGATTTCTACAAAGTTTGGCATGAAAGACTGCTGTATGAAATAAAACTTCTTTTGTCAGATACTTTGTGCAGAATAACAGTGTCCTACTTCACAAAAGAATATCTCAGAAAAATATGAACACTCAAATCACAAACTAGACTAATAAATATTGGAGTACCACAAGGCAGTGTTTAGACGGTTTCTTTGTCTCATCTATGTCTCAGATTTTCCAGAAAATGATCTGGTAAAATTATCTCAGTTTTCTAAGGCTCATGCCGAAATGCTGCAATAAAACTGCAAACATTTACCTAAGATATCAACAATTGCTACGCAAAAACAATGAAGCCCAGGAAGCTAAAGTCGTAAAAATCACGAAGTGCAAGACTACAGGCTAAGTCATTGTTTTACAAGAAGAACAAATTCCTATTCAGAAACAGTAACATATTTAGGCCTCATTAAGACAAGTTAACTCTTGTTTATAAAACCTTTTTCATAAAATCGCTCGGAAACAAAATCAACCAACTGAAACATTTACTGAGAGGTCATTGCCGTTGCCTCTCAAAAGATTCATGTACCGACCGCTTCATCATCAAATTTATGTGGATGTACGGATGCACTATCCGAGTTCAGCTTCAGACACCCAAGTGAAGTTTATCCAGAAACGGTTAATCGCGGGCGACCCCTAGTACTTGGAATGACCTGAAAGTCATGAGTCGGTTGAATTCTACACAACAGCCTCAATAGAATTCACAATTACTACAACAAACTGAGCTCCTCAACCAGATGACAATATAATCTTTCTCGCTCAAGAATACTCCTGTCAATATATGGGTGGGAAGAAAAGAGAGAGAGAGAGAGAGAGAGAGAGAGAGAGAGAGAGAGAGAGAGAGAGAAAACCGCTGGTTGGCGGAGCGATGTTCATGGATGCTTTATTTTACATATTTCTTACCGAACAACCGCCTCTTAGAAGCATATGTAAATAGTTTGCTACACCTGCTCGGCACGAATAGTTTTGTGGAACGAAACGTTCACAAATGTTTGTGTTCATTTCGCTGCACCCTCCACATACACAGATGTGCCCTACGCTCGCGAATGCTGAAAGGAATATTTACAAGCATATCACACGCTTAAAAGAAGACAGCGCATAATACACTATTAAGTTAATATTGTTTTTAATAATAGGTAGCTTAACTTGATATTAGTTAAAAAAACAGTAGTATAAGTTGTATTTCTACAACGTGCCGTCATCCTCGGAACAAAGTTATTCTCAAGGTGAATAATGATACAGATGCTGTTCAGATGCTATTCAGATCTGTCTAGTAAGACATTGCCAGCATCTTATTAAATGTTACACAACTAATATTATCATACAGTAGCATAATAGTGACGCTTTGGGGCTTTGTTCAGTAACGTGAAACAGTGTGTGATCATTTGCCTCTCACCATTTCTCAAGGTTTGCTTCCTAAGT
Source organism: Hymenopus coronatus (assembly GCA_030762935.1). Classification (NCBI taxonomy): domain Eukaryota; kingdom Metazoa; phylum Arthropoda; class Insecta; order Mantodea; family Hymenopodidae; genus Hymenopus; species Hymenopus coronatus. The sequence continues at coordinate 137,026,169 of CM060897.1, forward strand.
TTAAGTTTAATTTCTTTGTTTTGACAAACTTGTTCCGTGATTATTCACTGACTGTTTTTTAAAGTGCTTGGAAGCGTTCTTGGCTTGTGTGGTATGCGTGGTAAGATATTTACAAGACAAATAAAATGTATATATTGAATTTTCTGGGAATAGCCTCTGAAGACATCTTTATTCTGGATGAATTTTGCGGAATTTTGTATAAACTGGTAAACCATAAGATCAAAACCTACTACAAAAAAAAAAAAAAAAAAAAAAAAAAAAAAAAAACAACAACAACAACAACTGTAGATCTCGATAAACCACACAACTTATGCCATATAAATTTTTTCGTGGAGTTGGCCGTTTTCGATATATTCCTCGTTATTGATTTCAGTTTTAAAATACTTATAAACTTTTCTCATACGGAAACTTTCAACGCTTGGCCACGCAAAGAAACTGATTTCAATTTTAGTCGGTTTAGTCTAGTATATTCCTTTATTTATGAGGCCGTTTCTGCTGTTTATCCCGATTAGCATGAAATAAATAAAAGAATAAGCTTATTAATAATTTGATCTACAGAAAGTCATGTGAATGAGGCACACCAAAAACGTATATCTGATCAAATTCCTATTACGAAACTATTGCGTAGAATACAATATTTCATCTAATTACTATACAAAGAAAAAACTAATATATTTTGTTTAACAATTTTGGTTTTTAAGAAAATGACCAACAATTTTAATTACACTATCGAATGTTCGGAATATTTTCATGACAAGTATATATCTTGAATGCTTGTGACTGGTCTCTGACGCTCTCTTCATTCTGAATGAGGTTGGTAAATCGTCAAAGACGGAAAAAAGCTTACTAAGCAGAAAATGTATACTCCGTCAAAGCATTAGTTTACGTCAAATACATTTTTATGTAGAAATAACCACTCCGAGATTTCTTTTACTATTATCATCATCCCTTGAGTAGCTACTGAATCTATTACTAAAATTTTAACTGATCGAAAATCTGAAATACATGTTACTTTGATCCTGCTGATGTAGAGATCTAATTCTTTATCAATATTTATTTTGATTTTTTCAGTCATCCTGAAGTTAACCTTTATATTGTCCCAGAATTTGTAATAATTTTTAATGTAATTTCATGCGGTTTAAATTTTCCTATATATATTATATATAATTTTTACGGTTAAGATGTATTTTTCAGTTTCCTTTTTCTTTTCTTTTTTTTTCTCCTAGTCATACAAAGAGAACACATTCAAAAGTAATCATATAGCGCAACCCTCTTAAAAGATGAGAATATCCCTTGAATTTTCTCTACAAGTATTATGTATTAAGTAATAACACCGTTTCTGCTAATGCTTTTCTCAATTACCGTTAAGTAGATAGAAGAATATGCTCATTAACAATAATTTGTTACAAAGATAGAGAAAGTCTTGTCAATGGAACACATCAGATTTTTACTTTCTCTACATATACCATGAACATAGTGTATAAAGAATATTATCGCCCTCCGTGGTGTAATGGTTACCATGCTGACTTCATATACCCAAGGTCGTGGGTTCAAACCCGGCGGAGGACGATGGATTTTTCGGGTGTAAAAATCCTTAGCATGGCTTCCTTCGGAAGGGAAGTAAAGCCGTTGGTCCCGTGTCGTAGATTTACGGCACGTAAAAGAACCTCAAGTCTGATAGAGAGGCCTCTGAGCAAAATTAAGCGTTCTTTCACGCCCAACATAGAATGGGACATTGAGAACCACAGCAGTTAAAGAGCGTCCATAAATAACACGCCATTTACATTTTTGTATAAAGGATTGTAATACACCCAAAAATTCGATACAGAGATTTTACCGGAAATACATGTTTTGGGTATCCCTGAATAAAAAAAAAGAAAAAAAAAAGGAAAAAAAAAGCATTTTAAGAAAAAAAGGTCCGTGTGTGTATGTGTGCACACGCACGCCCGCGTGTGGACAGCATAGCTCAAAAACTAAAAAGACCGTTGAATACCAAACTTCGTATTTAAGTTCACTATCTTCCAAGGATGCGACACGAATATTCTCAAGAAAATCCTCCGTATCTCAACTACCCTTTACATGGAACATTTTTCGAAAATTTATATTTTCTCAAAAATTGCTCTAATGATTTTGACTAAACTATCTTATGTTTAAGATATTTTTATGACAAACCGTATGTATATCTTAAATTTTCTGGGAATAGCATCTGAAGGCCTCTTCATTCTGGATGACTTTTGTATAACTAGCAAACCGTAAAAGATATACAAAAACTTACTAAAAAAAATGTGATGTGTTCCATTCACATCACGTTCTCTACATCTCTGCAACAAATTCTTGTTAAAAAGCTCATACTTCTATTTATTTCATGCTAATCGACAAAAAATTAGCAGAAATAGTCTTATTACTTGCTCCCTTGTAAGTAGAAGAGAAATAAGGGAGTACCATAGGTTAAAGTAATATCAAAAGCTAGTTGCTATGTGACGGAAGTTGACTAATTCTTATATGAGAAAAGTAAAGTTTTTCAAAGCTGAAACTAAAAACAAGGAATATCTAAAAAATTTTATGTGTTCCATTCATAGGACTTTCTCTATATCTCTGTAAATTATTATTGTTAATAAGCTTATCTTTTATTTCATGCTAATCGAGAAAAATTAGCAGAAATAGTCTTATTTCTTGCTTTATTGTAAGTAGAAGCGAAATAAGGGAGTACCATAGGTTAAAGTAAAAGCCAAAAGCTGGTTGCTATGTGACTGATGTTCCTTTGTTTGTATGTATGGACAGGAGTTGACAAATTCCTGTATGACAAAAGTATAAGTTTTTCAAAGCTAGAACCAAAAAAAAAAAAAGGAATATCTCAATAACGATCAACTCTACGAAAAAAATGTATATAACATAAATCGCGTGTTTTAACGTGCTCTGCATTTTTTGTGGGTTAAGTTTCTGTCCATCTGTTACGGTTTAGTAGTTATGAAAAATTCATCCAGAATAAAGTAGTCTTCAGAGGCTATTCCCAGAAAATTCAAAATATACATTCTATTTGTCAGGTAAATAACTTTCATATACGATATTTTAATCAAAATCGTTAGACATTTTTTAGAAAATCAAAATTTTCGAAAAAAGTTCCATGTAAAGGGCAGTTTGGGGTGGGGGGATTTTTCTCAAAATCTTCGTGTCGCATCCCTGAAAGATACTAAACTTAAATACCAAGTTTGGCATTTTACCGACTTTTCGTTTTTGAGTTATCGTGTTCACGGACACACACACACGGACCTTTTTCTGAAAATACTTTTTTTGGATACAGGGGACCCTAAAACAAATATTTCCGGTGAAATCTCGGTGGAGTGCAATACATTCTCTATACACTATGTACATAGTGAGTATAGAGAAAGTAAAAACGATCAGTTCCACGAAAAAATATGTACAGGGTTACTACAAAAGAAATAGACAACTTCAACTGCCTGTAAAACAAAAACCATTAGAGATAGCAACCTAATTATTTTGGAGGTAAGTTGAGAAATTCTCAAAGTTTCGTTTGTTACTATTGGTAACGCTGTAGTGTTTTGTTTGTTGTTGCAGAAGCTGAAATGGCGGAAAATCCTGTGGAAAAGGCATATTGCGTGTTGGAATTTGCTAGAACGCAATCAGCAACTGTTGTCCAACGACATTTTAGAACACGTTACCACAAAACGCCACCGACTAGACAGTCAATCTACGGCTGGTATAGAAAATTCGAGACAACGGGATGTTTGTGCAAAGGGAAGGGCTCGGAAAGACCAAGAGTTTCGGAAGAAAACGTTGAACGTGTTCGTTCTGCCTACATAAGAAGCCCACAGAAATCGACATCTAGGGCAAGCATGCAATTACAAATTCCACAGCAAACTGTATGGGAAATATTGCGGAAGCGACTGCACATGATGCCTTACAGATTACAGATGTTGCAGATTCTGAGTGAAGAAGATAAGGTCATACGGCGTGACTTTTGCATCGACATGTTGCGACATGACGAAGACGATGCTGGTTTTTGTGAGCGCATCATTACATTTTTGTGGTAACGTGTTCTAAAATGTCGTTGGACAACAGTTGCTGATTGCGTTCTAGCAAATTCCAACACGCAATATGCCTTTTCCACAGATTTTCCGCCATTTCAGCTTCTGCAACAACAAACAAAACACCACAGCATTACCAATAGTAACAAACGAAACTTTGAGAGTTTCTCAACATACCTCCAAAATAATTAGGTTGCTATCTCTAATAGTTTTTGTTTTGCAGGTAGTTGAAGTTGTCTATTTCTTTTGTAGTAACCCTGTATATAACATAAATTGTGTGTTTTAATGTACTCCACATTTTTTTGTGTGGTCCATTTCTTACGGTTTAGCAGTTATGCGAAATTCTGTAAAATTCACACAGAATGAAAGTCTTCAGAGACTATTCCCAGAAAATTAAAGATATACATTTTATTTGTCAGGCAAATATCTTTAATATACGATATTTTAATAAAAATCGTTACAGCCATTTTTAGAAAATCAAAATTTTGGAATGGGTATTATGTTTCTCAAAATCTCCATGTCGCATACCTGGAAGACACGAACTTAAATTCGAAATTTCGTATTTTAACGACTTTTCGTTTTTGAGTTATCGTGTTCAAGGACACGTACACACACATACACACACACTCGGCGAACTTTTTCTTAAAATATTTTTTTGAATACAGGGTACCCTAAAACATACATTTCCGGTGAAATCTCGCTATCGAATTTTTTGGTGGAGTGCAATACCTTCTCTATACACTATGTACATAGTACGTGTAGAGAAAGTAAAATAAAAATTAGCTCGATTAAAACACACAATTTAAATCATATATATTGGGGGGGGGGGGGTAGAATTAACCGTTTTCGAGATATTCCGTGTTAATTGTTTCAATTTCAGCCATTTAAACTTTTCTCAAAATGGGAAGACATCTATCGTCTCGTTTCTCGTTTATATGCTCCTGGCAAGCAAAGAGATTGGAATTTCAATTGTTTTGCATAACGATCGGCTTTTATAGCACGAGACTACCCCTTTGGTCCGTGCATTTTATTTCCCTTCTACTTATAAGGGAGCTAGTAATAAGATAATTCTGCTTAAGTTTATCTTGATTAGCATGATGGAGATAACAGATTAATGTTTAGAGCTGTAGAGAAAGTCTTTGAATAGAACACCGATTTTTTTTTTTGAAACCTGTCCCATGATAACAGGCAAAACAAAAGCAGTCCGCGGGCGGGGTTCGAGACCGAATATAGTTTGGTAAAACCCTGTTCTAGACAAAGGGCGGCGGGATTTAGGGGAAGAGAATTAGTTGCATGTGTCATGCTAGACGATATTTATATCAGAGCTTTCATCAATGCCACTGAGACAAGGTACAAGTTATTGCCACATCGATAAGCAACAAGTAAACCGATCTAAAAACGGCAGTGTAGCATCAAAGTACAACGCTAAGTGCATAACAGAATAATAAGTTGTTGGTTTTTATTTTTATTTCTATGTTTTTATTGTTTTATTTTTATGCAAAAATGCATCGGTCAATTAGCTTTTAATGTTACCTTTCGAAGTTCGATCATATTTTGGGAAGGTAAAGTACTTCGCCATTACAGTGGCTAGAATTATGCTCGAAAAATAAACAGTACGATGGCAGAGATCGAGGCTAGATTTGTCAATAGCACTTTTTATTACAACAAAGTTCATTTAGCAACAAAACAGGATTTCAGCATTTTGTAACAGAAAATTGTATTAGTACCTGCTGAACATTTGAACTCACAGTTACGCTGTACAGATGTCTCATAATCCTCCAGGTTCGTAGTCCTCTGTCATCTGCTTGATATTACCAATACTACAATGCTTGTTATGCGAAATAAAACTAAACATGTAATTTGCCGCTCTATGGGATGCGTTTCATCAGAATGAGTTTTCATTAATCTGTCAACTTTATTTTTCGCGGAGGTCACGAAAATAAACTTTTTCCAAAAAGTAAATAATTAAGGCACGCGTTACACGGGATTCGATCCACTTCCCGACTACAATGTTTTTCAGCAGAAGAATGCTATAATCACATCGGCTAATCTAGTCGCAGGTTCCCGATTCAACTTTTTTTTTTGCAGTTAAAGAGCCCAACACTACGAGCGTTTTACTTCAGATCCACTACTTAATCCAAACACAATAATGACACATTTTTACAAGTATATTGAAGTTAATTTTTCACTAATTTCCAGTTAGTTTACCATGATTGCTGAAATATTGTTTTCCAAAACTGCGAGGTGAGCGGACGGCTGTCATGCCCACTTGAAACAGACAAAAGGGAAGTATATGGCGAATTTTATTCTCAAACTACTTGTGCAAGAACGCCTAAGAATTAAGTGACCCAACGCGTGGTGGGTATTTACTTTTGTGAAAATTAGTACATACGCTGGAATAAGGGAGTACACTATGCTAAAGCGATGGTAACATCTTTTGAAGAGCTGATCGCTATGTGATACATTAACATTTCTTTCTCCTTCCATCGCCCGAAGAAAGACAAATGAAATACGATTTTCCATTTTTTAAATGTATAGTATTTTAAAATTGAAACCAATAACTAGGAATATATCTTGGAAACGTTTACACAAAAAATATATTTGACATAAGTTGCACGTTTTAACAAGATCTACATGTTTTGTGAATAATAAGATTTTCTCTCTTATGGCTTACCAGTTGTGTAAAATATCATAGGTATGTTTAGTATATTTTCATGACAAACCTCTTCATTTGGATGACCTTCGTCTGATAAACCGTAAGAGTTAGATAAAAATGTACTACACCATACTTGTTAAAACACCCAATTTATAGCATATATATACTTATATTGTTTTTCTGTAGAGTTAATCGTTTCCGAGATATTTGAATTTTATACTTAAACTTTTCTCAAACGAAAAGCCATCTTTCCTTTCTTCTCTGTCTTGTTTTACTGCTGGCCTTGCAAAGAGAAGCGAATTTTAATTGTTTCACATGGCGAACAGCTTCTAAAGGATTTTACTATCGCTTTAGCCTAGTGTATTACTTTATTTCCCTCCAACTTTCAAGGAAGCACGTAATATGAACAATTCTGCCAATGTTTATCTCAATTACCATGATGATCTTTTGTAAGAATAGTCCTAGGAACATCTACAGAAAGGCATGTGAATTGAACTCAGAATTTTTACATGCATTTTTTGAGGGGTGGAGCAACCAGCTTCGCTTTCCTATATATACTCTCTGTAAAATATAATTAAAAAATGTAATTAAAGCTTACTTTTGCTCAGAGGCGTCTTCATCAACTGGATGTATTCTCTATGAAGTATAGGAACTATGTTCAATTGTATCACACTCCTAACTAAGGCTTTTAAAATCATTTTTAGTCTTTTAGTAATTTATGATTTGAAATTAAAAGGATTGTATATCCAACGTTAGTCAGAAATTCGTGTCTCTCTCTCTCTCTCTCTCTCTCCCTCTCTCTCTCTCTCTCTCACACACACACACACCCTTCTTTCTTTAACCAATTTTCTCCTTACAATATTAATATAGATTTAAAAATTCAATCCTATAATAAAGAATATTTCAGAAATGGTTAAGTCCACAAACATTTTGACATAAGTTTTCTTTAACAGGATTTAAATTTAGTAAGATTTTGCCTTTCTGTTAAGTTTACCAACCATCACAAGGTCATTCAGAATGAAAAGGATTTGCATTTGCAGAAAATTCAAGATAAACATTTTATTTCTCACACAATGGTATTAAACATAAGTTACTGTAATCCAAATCGTTAACGCCTTTTTTGAGGAATTAAACGAACGTTTTTCCATATAAAAGGTAGTTTGGAGTAAAGGTATTTTCTTGGTCTTATTAGTCTCGCATCCATGTGAAATGCTGAAGTTAAATGCAAAGTGTTATGTAAGCAATATTTCGTTTTTGAGTTACGCTGTTCTCTATCCTCCCCCCCCCCCTCATACACGCACACACACCATTTTTAAAAATATATTTTGTTTTTTCAGTCAAGCATTCTCTAAACCTTGTTTCTCGTTGAAATCTGTGTTTTAAATGTTTGGGTGGAATGCAATACTTCCTGTTAGTAGCAGAGAAATTAAAAGCTCCAGTCTAAAATGTTATAGAATAGTTAAAGCCCGCAGTGATTAGGATAGCAACATGAGACGTGCATTACCAGGTATGTGCAGCAACTCGGGCGAACTTCCTGCGTGCGTTCAGCTTACTCATGTTCACACAGCATGACCTTAAAGTTTTGCGCACACATGAGTGATTCTCTGACTTAACCCCCTTTATATAAACAAATAAATAACTAATACTAATAATGATAACCCGATGATGCCACCACCATCGCTGCTGCTACTTGATTGGAAGATCATCCTGACGATGTTTAAGGTCCTTTGTTATACACGAATCCATGAGTAAAACCATGATGTATTCAATTCACATGACTTTCTCTGCATCTCTGGAATAAACTATTAATTAAAAACAGTATTCTTCTATCTACTTCATGCACATCGAGATAAACATTAGCAGAAATGGTTTTATTACTTGCTTCCTTTGACAGTCCTGCTGATACGTGGCCGCCTCGGTGCGCTGTTGCCCTATTTACTCGCTGTCCGTCTGCAGTGACAAACGTTCCACTGCTTCCTCTAAAATGCCTTCTTCTCTCCACGCATATCCCTCGTATGTTGAACTATCTTTGCCCACTTCTCACTAGTTACCTCATCTATTCCTTTCCAAATGGGGTCCTATATTTCACTAAACGGAAAAGTGTTATTATTTCGGCTAAAGTAACCTCAACTTATCACGGATGTAAAACATTTTCAAATTACAGGGTCACTCGTGATATTTCTAGCATGAGAACAAGAGCAATGTCCGCGATATATTTATTTCGCATAACAAGCATTGTAGTATTGGTAATATCAAGCGGATGACAGAGGACTACGAACCTGGAGGATTATGAGACATCTGTACAGCGTAACTGTGAGCTCAAATGTTCAGCAGGTACTAATACAAATTTCTGTTACAAAATGCTGAAATCCTGTTTTGTAGCTAAATGAACTTTGTTGTAATAAAAAGTGCTATTGACAAATCTGGCCTCGATCTCTGCCATCGTACTGTTTATTTTTCGAGCATAATTCTAGCCACTGTAATGGCGAAGTACTTTACCTTCCCAAAATATGATCGAACTTCGAAAGGTAACATTAAAAGCTAATTGACCGATGCATTTTTGCATAAAAATAAAACAATAAAAACATAGAAATAAAAATAAAAACCAACAACTTATTATTCTGTTATGCACTTAGCGTTGTACTTTGATGCTACACTGCCGTTTTTAGATCGGTTTACTTGTTGCTTATCGATGTGGCAATAACTTGTACCTTGTCTCAGTGCCATTGATGAAAGCTCTGATACAAATATCTCTAGCATGACACATGCAACTAATTCTCTCCGTCCAAACCCCGCCGCCCTTTGTCTAGAACAGGGTTTTACCAAACTATATTCGGTGTCGAACCCCGCCCGCGGGCTGCTTTTGTTTCGCCAGTTATCACGGGACAGGTTAAAAAAAAATCGGTGTTCTATTCACATGACCTTCTCTACAGCCCTGTAACAAATTTTTGTTAAAAAGCTTTCTATCTCTTTCATGATAATTGAAGTAAACATTATCAGAAATTGTCCTTATTACTTGTTCCTTATAAGAAGGGAAAACATATAATATGCTGCATTCACATGATGTCTACTAGCTGTACGGTAAACAAACCTTTTATTCTAAACATTAATCTGTTATCTTCATCATGGTAATCAAGATAAACTTAAGCAGAATTATCTTATTAATAGCTCCCTTGTAAGTAGAAGGGAAATAAAATGCACGGACCAAAGGGATAGTCTTGTGCTATAAAAACCGATCGTTATGCAAAACAATTGAAATTCCAATCTCTTTGCCTGCCAGGAGTATATAAACGAGAAACGAAGGATGTCTTCCCATTTTGAGAAAAGTTTAAATGGCTGAATTTGAAACCATTAACCCGGAATATCTCGAAAACGGTTTAACTCTATCCCACCCCAAATTAAATGACATAAATTGTGTGTTTTAATCCAGCTACTTTTTACTATTGCATTGTACCCAAAAATTCGATACCGAGATTTCACCGGAAGTATATGTTTTGAGACCCCCTGAATCCAAAAAAAAAAAAAAATAATAATTTAGAAACATGTCCGTGTGTGTGTGTGTGTGTGTGTGTGTGTGTGTGTGTGTGTGTGTGTGTGTGTGTGTGTGAGTCTGTCAGTCTGTATGTGTGTGTCTGCGGGCAGCATAGCTCAAAAACGAAAAGACTGTTAAAAACCAAACATGGTATTTAAGTTTGGTGTCTTCCAAGGATGCGACACGAAGATTTTCAAGAAAATCCCCCCAATCCAAACTACCCTTTACATGGAACTTTTTTTCGAAAATTTTGATTTTCTAAAAAAATGGCTCTTACGATTTTGATTAAAATCCCGTATATTACTGACATTTACATACCAAATAAAATGTATATCTTGAATTTTCTGGGAATAGCCCCTGAAGACCTCTTTATTCTGGATGAATTTTGCCTAACTGCTAAACGGTAAGATATAGACAAAGGCTTACTGCACAGAAAATGTAGAGCACGTTAAAACACACAATTTATGTTACACACATTTTTTTCGTGGAGTTGATCGTTTTTTAGTTATTCATTGTTTTTGATTTCACCTTTCAAAAACGTATATTTTCTCATACAGGAATTTGTCAACTCTTGTCCATGCAAACAAAGGAACTTCCGTCACATAGCAACCAGCCTTTGACAATCTCTTTAACCTATGGTACACCCTTATTTCGCTTCTACTTAAAAGGAAGCAAGTAATAAGACTACTTCTGACATATTTTTTCTCGATTAGCATGAAGTAAATAGAAGCATAAGCTTTTTAACACTAATTTGTTGCAGAGATATAGAGATATAGACATGTGAATGGAACAACACAGATTTTTTTTCCTTTCTCTACAGGTACTATGCACATAGTGTATAGAGAAGGTAATGCACTCCACCAAAAAATTCTATACCGAGAATTCAGCGGATATATATGTTTTAAAGTACCCTGTTTACAAAAAACGGCTTTTCAGAAAAAGGTCCGCGAGTGTGTGTGTGTGTGTGTGTGGGTGTGTGTGTCCGTGTGCCTGTGAACACCATAACTCAAAAACGAAAATTCGGTAAAATACCAAACATCGCATTTAAGTTTAGTATCTTCCAGGGATGTGACACGAAGATTTTGAGAAAAATGCCCCCATTCCAAATTACCGTATACATGGAAGTTTTTTTTCGAAAAATTTGACTTTCTAAAAAAAATGGCTGTAACGATTTTGATTAAAATATCGTATATAAAAGAGATTTACCTGACAAATAAAATGTATATCTTGAATTTTCTGGGAATAGCATCTGAAGACTCCTTTATTCTGGGTGAATTTTACAGAATTTTGCATAACTGCTAAACCGTAACAGATGGACCACACAAAAATGTAGAGCACATTAAAACACACAATTTATGTCATATACATATTTTTCGTTGAACTGGTCGTTTTTTTAGATATTCCTTGTTTTTGGTTTCAGCTTTGAAAAACTTTAGTTTTCTCTTACAAGAATTTGTCAACTCCTGACCAGACAAACAAAGCAACTTCAGTCACATAGTAACCAGCTTTTGACTATCGCTTTAACCTATGGTATTCCCTTATTTCTCTTCTACTTACAAGGAAGCAAGTAATAAGACTATTTCTGCTATTTGCCAGCCATACAAAGTCATCCAGAATGAAGAGGTCTTCTAAGGCTATTCCCGGAAAATTCAAGATCTACATTCGGTTTGTCATAAAAGTATCTTAAACATAAGATATTTTAGTCAAAATCATTAGAGCAATTTTTGAGAAAACAAAAATGTTCGAAAAATGTTCCATGTAAGGGGTAGTTGAGGTAGGGAGGATTTTCTTGAGAATCTTCGTGTCGCATCCTTGGAAGATAGTGAAAAATACCAAGTTTGGTATTTAACGGTCTTTTGGTTTTGAGCTATGCTGTCCACACACACGCGCGCGCGCGCGGACCTTTGATCTTATGATGATTTTTTTTTCGGGATTCAGGGGGACCCAAAAGAAATGTATTTCCGGTGAAATCTCTGTATTGAATTTTTGGGTGTATTACAATCCTTCTCTATACACTATGTTCATAGTATGTGTTCCATTTACAAGACTTTTTCTGCATCTTTGTAACAAATTATTGTTAATAAGCTTATTCTTCTACCTACCCCATGGTAATCGAGAAAAGTATTAGCAGAAACGGTGTTATTGCTTAGTACATAATACGTGTAGAGAAAATTAAAGGGATATTCTCATCTTTTAAGAGGGTACCGCTATATGATAACTTTTTAAATGTGTCCTCTTTGTATGACTAGGAGCAAAAAAAAAGGGGGGGGGGGAAACTGAAAAAGTAATACAGCTTTTTCACCGTAAAAATTATATATATATATATATATATATATATATATATATATATATATGAAAATTTAAACCTTACATTTGCGCTATCACACATCCAAGAGATATTAATTACAATTACGCTAGTTAAAATAGAAACAAGGCTTACAGAATTGGGGTGCAATAAAAACGCTATAAGGGCTGACTTATATAAACATACTTTCGCTCCTATACAAAAAAAAAAAAGTTAACATTGCTTGAAAACAGACAGTATACAACTTCACTCAGCATTAATCTATAATTTCAGCATTAAAGTATAACTATAACTTGAAGCATTCATCACATAACTTTACGATTGTGCTCAAAAAAAATAATAATAATAATAATAATAATAATAGTAATAAATCTCAAAGAGGGAATACTATACCAAAAAATCTGATGTGTTCCATTCACATGACTTACTCTACATATCGGCAACAAATTGTTGTTAAAAAGCTAATGCTTCTGTTTACTTCATTTTAATCGAGAAAACAATAGCAGAAATAGTCTTATTACTTGATTCTTTGTAAATAGAAGGGAAATAAGGGAGTACTATAGGCTAAACTGATAACCATAAGCTGGTTGCTATGTGACTGAAGTTCCTTTGTTTGTATGGACAGGAATTTGTATGAGAAAAGTATAATTTTTTCAAAGCTGAAACCAAAAACAAGGAGTATGTCAAAAACGATCAACTCAGCGAAAAAAATATACATGACATAAATTGTGTGTTTTAATGTGCTCTACATTTTTTGTGTGTTAAGTTTTTGTCCATCTCTTACGGTTTAGTAGTACGCAAAATTCCGTAAAATTCATCCAGAATAAAGTAGTCTTCAGAGGCTATTCCCAGAAAATTTAAGATATATTTTTACTTGTCAGGTAAATATCTTTAATATTTGGCATTTTAATCGAAATCGTTACAGCCATTTTTAAGAAAATCAAAATTTTCGAAAAAAGTTCCATATAAAGGGTAGTTGGGGGTGGGGGATTTTCTTGAAAATCTTCGTGTCGCATCCTTGGAAGATACCAAACTTAAACACCAAGTTTGGTATTTAACGATCTTTTCGTTTTTGAGCTATGCTGTCCACAGACACACAGACCCACACACACGGAACTTTTTGTAAAATTGATTTTTTTGGATTAAGGGGAACCCAAAATGTATATTTCCGTTAAAATCAAGGTATCGAATTTTTGGGTGCATTACAATATCTTCCATATACACTATGTACATAGTGCGTATAGAAAAAGTAAAAACGAGTTAACAATGCTTGAAATCACTTAGACAGCCTACAACTTCACTCAGCATTAATCTATAATTTCAGCATTGAAGTATAAGCTATAACTGGAAGCACTCATCACATAACTTTACGATTGTGCATAAATAAATAATTTAAAAAAAATTAGAATATTTAGTAGCCTGTTATCACAAACACTGTGAATAAAGACTAAGCATGCACGCTCATTTTTGACTAACACAAACGATAAGGGAAAAAATGAATCATGCTCCTACAACAAAATGATCCGACTTGTTTCAGTCAATGAAGAACAGATACCACAGAGGAAACACAATTCCAAAGTGCAGCAATACCTAATTATGCTAGTATAGCTCAAAAACTCCGGTTTTTAATTCAATTTTAAGCTGCTTCCACTTTCTCAAACTGGAAGTGACGTTTCGTTTCACTCTTATTGCTTTACTCAAGTACAATAATAAAAGCTTCATATTAAATACACAGTAGTCATAGGATGTAATAAAAACAAACACAAATGCAATGAGACACTTAACATATCGCATTGCAAATCATATCATTGGATTTAAAAAAAAAAAAAAAAGGTAAGGTAAGGTTTAACAATGCTAATTTAACAAGTCAGTGTAAAATATCCTAATTATAATCTATCATCAGTGAGACCATTTACAACATAACGCAATCAATTACTTGAAGCACTGATTACATTTTCATCTTCCATTACCATCTGAGACTCGAAGAATAGGTCCTATAGTGAAGTTTCCTAACAAAACGACGAACTTTCCATTATCTGAACATTTCTTTCTCGATTAGTTGTCGAGTTTCTTTATACACATAGTCAAAGCCATCATGCTTGCTTATTATTACGCTAGCATTTTAATCAGTTGAGTTTCTCAAGACTATCGTAGAGTGATTATATATGTCGTTTGCAGCTGGGCATGGAGTTACCCTTAGGTTATTTCATCAGCTCTCATACAAACCAAAAATGTAATGTTTGCTCTTGGGTTGCAGTCATGTTTTTCTCTGAAATGTGACAAATCAATAATAATCATCTGCGTAAGGCGCTAAAATATATTCCATGTTATAAAGCGAGAATATAATAGCAGTCACTCTTGAATGTTATGTGCTCCTTAGAAATAGTTTGAGTTATATGTATTGTGTAGTTATATCTCATGAAGGTCTGTTACAATATACCTATATTATTGATGGAACCTGATTGGAAAAAGATTCATATTATGTGCTTTTTATGCTAGTCTTGGATGCGTATTGTATCGTGCCTGTGCTGATATCTGATCTTTGCTAATGTTAAATTGTTGCGTTAGAAGAAGTTGTATTATTTGTCAAAATCATGTAATCTCAATATAACTATATCTTTTGATTGCGTGATTTGTATAGCTCCTTTAACTTTGGTGGTCATTAGGGGGGTTGAGTTATGAACCCAATCATATTACTGTAAGTTTAGAACGTTAAGTTAATAAGTTCTATATTACTATACTCATGCACATTCATTCTATCATTCAAACTTTCCAGACTGTGGGGAATACGGAACAATTCCGGATAAAGAAATATTCCCACACCCACAGCTTGGGAATCGAATCTGGGTGAGATGTCAGCTCGCTAACCGCTCGACCTCTGAGGCTAAGTGCATTGAATGTTAAACATCGTTTCTTGTGTTGATAGCATATCTGATTAGAAGTGATGATTGAAGATGTCATTTAAAATCCGTTGTCGGTTTACTTATATAAAAAAGAATTGCATTTTCATTTCTTTCTCTTTTATGTACTTTTAATGTAATAGAGATGTCGACGTGCAACAATTCTGTAGTCAAACCATTATCCCGTGCTTGGTATTCTTTTCGGTGTGATGTATGTGAAAGAAATATTCATTAGCGGAAGTATAAAACTATATTGAAATATCCTGATAGTCAAAATTAACATAAAAATGTCTATCAAGCTTTATTTCTTCTGTTTAATTTATGCTATTCAGGATTGGTATTATTCCATTTTTCTTATAAATAACGAAATTAGCGGAAATCCCTAGGTTAGATAGATCTTTTATAATGTATAGGCATGCGAATGTCATTATTTCTCGATTTTCTTTGCATTGTCTTGAGTAAAGCAATAGGAGTGAAACGAAACGTCACTTCATTTTTGAAAAAGTGGAAGTAGCTTAAGATTGAAGTAAAAACCGGGGTTTTTAAGCTATGTCCTCAGACATGATTTGGTTGAGGGGTCTGCAAAACATGTGTTTCCATCGACAAACAGATTTTTGGCGGGATTCGAATACTTCCTCTACTTATTAAATGGGAGCAGTACAGAAAATACAACCCTGTCGTGTTACATTCCAAATGTCTTTCTTTATCGAATGATATTTACCAGCACACAGTTTTTGTTTGTTTGTTTTTTTGAGTTATTGTGTTTACAGGCATATGAACATAATATCTACGGATTTTTTTTTTCTGAACATAGAATTTTTGGATTGAGGGAGACCTCAAAAAACCAATATTTGCTGTGAACTCGCTGTATCAAAATATGTGTATTACAATGTATGTATGTATGTGTGCAAGTATGCATTTATATATGTATGTATGTATGTGTGTAATTATGTAAGCATAAGTGTATATATTTATGTATTTATGTAAGTGTTATGTATTTATATGTGTATGTATGTATGTATGTATGTATGTATGTATGTATGTATGTATGTATGTATGTATGTATGTATGTATGTATGTATGTAAGTAGTATATAATCCTATGATCTGGGCCATATTTGCATATTCATTTGCATAATCATTAGCATATCAAAAAAATTTGCATATCAAAAAAATTTGAATAAAATGTAGGGCAACTAATCTACATATCAGACGGGTATCAATCACGCATGCATATTAATTAGCCCGCGGACCCCGCCCCCCGCGAGCCGAGCTTCCTCCAGCGAAAAAAAAAAATCGTAATTATTGAGGTACATAGGACTTTGAGGGGTCATTTCCAACTGAAATTTAATGAGGAATCTAATTATGCTATTGGAATTTACAGCCCATTGCAAAATAAAAACTTTAAACATTACCCCATTGGAATATTTACTATAATTAATTTAATGATAAAGGAGCAAGCATTTCAATGTATACCAACACAAGAAGGTATTACACATTAGGTGTTTGAACATGTTTGAACCTGCTAGAGGTCACGTGACACCAAAGACGATACGCCACTCATTCCTGTAGACATGCAATTGAGGTTCAAGGAACACTAACAAAGCAGTAATAATATAAATCATGGCGTCCCCTTCCGCAGTCATCTCTGATAACAATCAGAATTCTAAAGAATAACAGAATCCTAATACCAGACAGCTCTTAGAGAGTCTTTTGACGTCAAAAAATTTCAGAGTAGGGTAGCATTATTTACATTTCTAAAATGCTAGCGACAATGAGATGTTCGAACCTGCATCCTTTACAAGTCCAATCGTGTGAATGCACCTGCCCACCCCCACTCCGTCAAAACAAGCTAGGACGCCATCCCCACAGTTTCGCTTGCAGGAAAAAACTGGTTTAGCCAGGAACCTATATAAGCAAGTCACAGGCACAAGAGCCAACATTCAACTATGTCGACTTTTAAAAGTTTCGCTAAAAGTGACTTGAAAACATTTGAAGATATGGACGAACTCTGGAGTGAGTGCGGAGAAGAAGCACACCATTACGCCTACTTCCACACTGAAGCGTGCAATGGTCTAATGCATACAATTGTGTGTGCCAACCCATCATATCACGATCAAATGTCTTCACGACATGTTTGCACCGAGAACTGTCCCGTCTACGAAAGGAAGACAATGTAAGTATAGCAGATTCTAATTTAAAATTAAAATCCACTATAAAAAGCATTAATAATAACTAAACGTAAACAATAATTTTTTTATCCAGGGAACCGCTCATGCCAGACTTTTATGGAGAGGACGCTGATGAAATGGATGTCTTCAGAACCATCCATGACACTCAGCACCATTCGGAGTTGTGCAACGGACACACTCATGTGGTGTTATGCTCAAACCCAGCAGAACACGACAGAATAACGTCATATTATATATGCAATCTCGACTGTAGGGTGTATCGTCGAAGGAGGACGAAACAAAAGTAAGTTTAATATGAAAACAACTATTACGGTAAAAACAAACTAATTCCCCTTTAGCATAAACTAAATATCAATGTTCATGCTTTCAGAATCCGAGACATAACACCAGTGCCGCAGCAATACCTAGATCCTGAGAGGACTGATGTAGATGAAGTGGATGTCTGCGTTACAGATTCAGGGCATGATTGCATTATACATGCTGACGTCAACGCAGACCAAGGACCTGATAAGCAATTAGCCGAGAATACCCCAAAACCCAAAAGGTGCGTAGAACACTATATAACATTAATAATGATATAAATAAAGAACACAGCAATACATTGATAATGACTTTGAGGAAGACATTCTACCTTAATGCATATGCATTAATTGTAATATGATCAATTATTATGTTTCAGAGCCACTAAGAAATCACAACAGCACAAAAAGGAGAAGAATACATTTGCAAACCACCTCAGGAAACTAAGGGCCCTTGAAGCCCGAATGCTGAATGTTACAGAGCAACAACCTAATCCAGAGAGTAATGGAGACAGCAGTAATACATCTAAACGTCGTCCAAGGCGTCTCAATCTCTAAAGTGCATAGTGCGTGTGTAGGACATTATTATGACCTCCCAGTTATAATCATCATAAGTGACAGTGGTAAATTTGTGTATATGACTCTGCAGGACTGGGAGATACTATACAAAAACCTCCCTGGTTTTGATAATTTCACCAAAGGACAAAAGTGCACGTATCGAGAATACAGTGAAAATATAGTGTTCTCATATAATATTATTGCAAGCATGGAAAATGAGTGCATTTTACTTTTCAATACTGCTCTAAATGATGATAAGATTTGTTTAAACAAAGAAGACATAAGCGGTCTAAAAAGAATAAGTTTTTTTATTGCGAAAAACTTACATAATATGTCTATTGTAAATACTGAACTCTATGTAGGAACAAGGAAATGGAGAAGGTGTGTACTGGAATTACTCAAAAAATAAAACAACATGAATATACAATTCATAAATGAGTTTTTATTTCCACAAAGGAGAACCTTACAAAAACATTATCACTCAACTCCTTACAGTATAAACATTAAATCAGAGATTGCATGACATGCCTTAAGGGCTTGTAGGTAAATACTTTATCGTGAATAATCAGACAATATAAAGATGTCTGAGGGGGGATGTTAGCACTCGCTTGGACCTCGAGTCTAATATTTACAGCTCCGTTGACTGTCTCCTCCGGTTGGTGAGAGCAGTCGATTATGAATAACGGTGCATAGACGAGAAAATCTTTTCTCTGCAATAAGGGGTAGTTCTCTTTATTGTAATATGAACTCTGAAATCTAGAGTACATTTCATACAATGAGGCAAATCTAGAGCTACCAAAGTCCAAATTCATGTCATGGCAAAGATAACATTCACTGTTGAGATGAAGTCTCAGATTAGATGTATTGCAATGATCAAACTGGGAGCAGTTCTTTCGTGCATTGTTTATTCTTGACGTCTGAGCTCCTACTATAACAAATCTAGGCTTCTCAGGCTTAGATGTTGTCGCGACGTTCCATGTAAATGATTTCGTTTGAGGAACAGCAGGTTGAGTATGAAGATCCATTGTTCGAAAAGCTATGTGCAGAGTCCTATCGGTCTTAACTATCTTGAGAAATTCTACTCTTTCACTATCAGAAAGACGCATTACAGGCATTCTCCATTCAATGCGGGTTAGCTTAACAACAGCATCCTCTGCCCCAGCAGAAGCTACAATACTGTTTCTAGAGTCCTTGCTTCGAATCAGCACCAACTCAAACTTGTTATTCAGGATTAGATCCTTGTGATCATCAGCGAATCCAAGGAGCATCGATAGTGGAACTATAGCATTGAACACGCCGGTTGCAGAGTGCACAATGTCAACATCCTCCCCAGGGTAAACCCATCCGGAATTAAGCAAGCGTCTTGATTCCATGGAGTTCAGAGCTGCATAGTTGCGCATTGTTGTTGAGATTCCAGGATTCCTGGTTCTATCTATAGTCGAACCATTCATATCCAGTCGAATTTCTTCAAACATGAATGCAATAGCATTATTGGCAAGCTTTGCAGTAGTAACACTTCCATCAGGTTTAGCAATCGATCCTTCAATGTAGAGAAAACCCTTGCTAGGCAATGTATACAAATCTTCAGTTTGGCAAGGGATCCTGATCTCATCATTAGCACCAAGAGCCGATGAATTGTACGGTAGAAACACATGCTCCTCTTATTTGGTTATCTTATCGTCAAAGATTGGAGTGTCTGTCACATTGAAGATGTCCATCATAAGATTCTATATCCCAATGCTTCGAGGAACTTGCGATTGCTCGATGTTAACAGTCTGACGGTTGCAGTCTGAATACGTTGTGTACGACGGATTCCACTCTTATTATATATTTGATGACGTTGCTTAAAATCGATTCCCATTTCTTCGTAGATGAAGTCTTATGCTCATATCCTCGTTCCTAAAATTGATGAGGTTCCCGTCTTGATCGACAACCCGAAGAGTGATTTGATCGATAAAGTTAGAGTTGATGATTGGAAGGTATATAGGATTTGACGGTTCTTGAGAAATATGATATCCAGGTGCAACGGAAGGAAAGAACTCGTATATTGAGTGTCCGCTCTTACCATTAATGAAGGAGCCTGTTGCAATACTGCACTCAACTCGAATGATGCTCACCTTAAATATGTTTACGAGGAAATCGGATTCAACCATCTTTTCGGGGGGGATAACAGTAGAACTTGAAAACCCTAAAAGCGAACCAATGGAATGCTTTCTTGAGAAATCCACAGTGTAGGGACATTTCACTTCGGCCTTCATTGTATTATTATTAGGTCTAATAAAGAATACATCGCTTGACAATCCTAGTTTAATCTTCAGGAATGTATTAATATCAGCAATCTCATATGTTCCAGAAGGAATTTCGATTACCTTTAGCTCCTCATTTAAGAAGTAATGAAATCGATTATTACCAGTGTCAACGTTTGGAATGGAATAGAAGGTTTCAAAGTTCAAAAGGGCAATTTCATAATATCCATCAGGATTGAGCTGCAGAGGAGGATTTAGATATGTAGTGACCACTGAATCGATGCCTCTAGCAGTAATAGTATAACTCATTGCGCAAGAAATTGCAAGCACAAGTGACCGCAGATGACTGAGCTAAAATCCTGCAATCTTCTACTATTATACATTATCCTAACACCGCTCAGGTATCTCTCTATCTCCTTTGGCGGCTTCAGATTACCAAAACTATCAAAATAAAAGGCTGTCTTTCCAACTTTCATTACAGCAACCCAATGAGTACCATCATTATGTGTCGAATCCAAATTCACAATGATCCTTTCATTGAAGTGGGTGCTTGAAGGTAGATTGTCTATCATATATACACCTCTAAAATGAGGAATCTTCAATCGTCTAGTATACATCTCTATATCAATATTGCTCAAGGCTTTTTCGGGTACAAGTATAACCCTCTGCCCGAGTTTTTTGACTCATTCGTGCTGAATGGGTGATTCTTCCTCTTTCCTGTCCTTAACATCATTATTTCTTTTTGGGTTTCTGGCAATTTTAGAAGCCATAGCCATAGCTTGCACGGTCGATAAAGCTCCTCTTCTCTTTTTCTTTGCAATACCTTTTCCTTTTGCTTCCATAGCTTTGTTATGTCTTGTCAGTTCTGCAATTTGACGGTCTGCAGCTTTTTTCTTATTCACAGCAGATGCAATTTGGGCTGCACCTCCTGCAGCAGCTCCCAGCGCAGCGATAATAGGAATCAATGATAAAAATCCACCGTGCTTCTGCTTCCTCTTATAGCCTGCACCATGTGAAACTTTTCCTTTCATAATGCTAGTAACAAGTCTTGCAGCTAGCTTTTCCCCTATGCTTGAATCAGAAGATTGAACTCTGCTCCAAGCCTTCTCTGCCAATATCTTATCTGCAATGTTTCTTGAAGCTGCGTCTTTGTGCTCAGCGTAGGCTATATCATGAAGTTTACAAGCTTCATCTAAAGGGTTAATGCCTGGATCTCCTCGCTTTAGCCGTTTTTCCAGTTTTGTTCCAGGACCACAATATCTATAACCAGGCAAATGGCTTCAAATGGTAGCAAATTAATGAGCTTGTTAATTATACCAGATCCTCTTTTGATCTTATCACTTCTAGCTCTCATTGTATACTAATCCCATTTTCCCATTGACACGTCCTTTTATACCTGAGGATTTACAGAGCGATTAATATCACGAGTGAGAGGGGTCGGATGAGGGAGGGGTATATATTCATTAACAGTTCAATATATAGTTTAGTTTATGAGATGGAGCTTATCAAGCAAGAGTGCTCTCTACCGATACAAGTTCTAGATTTTGAAAGTGATCTAAGGTGCGATCGTCATGGGAAGTTGTTTCCATGCAATGTTAGAGCTCTTATCTTAGGAAGTTCCAGTGCAGGAAAGACTAATGTTTTACTCAATATGATTCTACACGAGAATGGTCTTCGTTTTGAAAACTTGTACGTATACTCAAAGTCTCTCTATCAGCCAAAGTATCAATATCTGATTAAACTACTGCAAAACATTGAAGGTATAGAAGTGAATACATTTGAAGACGGAGAAAGTGTCCTACACCCATCAGAAGTTAAGGAGAATTCAATATTTATATTTGATGTCATAACTGAAAAGCAGGAGAAGATTGCGTCATTTTAAAGCATGGGTAGACATCGCAATGTAGACTCCTTATATTTAGCTCAATCCTATGCCAAGGTTCCGAAACATTTAATTCGAGATAATTCAAACATGATCATCCTTTTCAGACAAGACAATTTAAACTTGAAGCATATATATGAAGACTATGTAAACACTGATATAACATTCCAAGAATTTAAAGAATTGTGCAAAAGTGTTTGGGAGAGCTCATCAGATGGACGACCCTTCGTAGCTATAGTTCCAGAATTCCCCATGAACGATGGTCGATATAGAAACGGGTTTGATGTATATATTAAGACTGATATGAAAGAATCTCATCATTCATAGCTCAGAATGAGTATTGACAGGTTCGGATCACAGAGAGACGTCTCTGTTAAACGAGTTCTTAATCAGTTTATCATAACCAGAGACGGAAATGGCAACTTCCAATTCAAAAAAAAAAAGGAGATTGTGCAACGTTCAAGATCCGGAAGATGAGAGTGATGTAGCAACTAAACGCTACATTGATGCTGCTGCGACATCTACAGAAGAACGATTGCAAGAGTTTGCTGAAAAAACAGCGTATCAACGAATGAAAGAATTTGAAGATATACTTAGGAATCACATTCAAAAATCACTAGAAGCTCAGTCTAATGACATACCTTGCTAAATCAGCCTTGAAGAGGGATGCTGAAAATATCATACTGGATACTATAAGAATGAAAACCTTCCTACCACCTGAGAATGATACCGATGTTCCTAACATGAAGTTTATGTTAGAATACATAAATTCAAAAAGTCCTTTAATTGATTCCAATGGAGATTTTTCATTTAAAAAAGAAGAATAACAGAGTTAGCAGATCCTGTGAACGATGGCGATGCGGCAAATAAGAAATATGTTAGACATCTCATTTCAAGGAAACAAAATGAAGCGCAATCAAGCTTAAACAAATCTCGGGGTACAGCAACTAAGGATATTGTTGCAACTGTAGGCAGACATCTGGAGACTATAGGAAATAGACAAAGCTCTATGGATAAACACCTAACCACATCAATGGATAGTATCAGCATTCTTAAAACACAAGTTAATGTCACAAATACATTGCTAAATCAGATGCGTGGTAAGCTAATCATATCACTACAAACGAAACCATTCGATGGCAGCGCACTAAGATATACGTTAGTATCTGGTTTCGAATCCTATACATTTCCTGTAGATGGGGAACTGACTGAATGTAGAATTTCATCACATCCGCCTTCTCCGCCACAGACAATTACAATGATTGAAATAAATAGCAATAGAATTGAGAGGTATCCTACAGTGATTAAAGTAGGTGAAGGCCACTGCTTATGCTACAAGGGCCAAGGACTATCACATTTTAAATATAACTCTTAAAATTGCATATAAATTAACATGATTTGATTAGACAAGCAAACTATAAATAGGAGAGAGCCAGGCAAGTCATCTCACTTCAAGATGGATAGTCAAAGTATAAGGCTTAAAGAATCGGTTGCTAAACATACAAGAGCAGTCAGGGAAAAGATGCGAGAGCTCAAGGGACAGAAATCTGAAACACAGAGAGTTATGAGTGAAGTTCTCCAACCTGTAACAGAACCGCTTCGAGATATGCTGGATAGTCAGAATAAGACAAACTCCCTTCCTTCTATAATAGCTAAAGACGAGAACGTTTCTAGCTACCTGAAACAAGTTCGAAAGAAAGACAAGGATGACTTAGATATGCTGTATGGAGTGCGATACGAGGATGGAAGGTACATGCTAGGAAGCAAAATGATTGATTTCATAAATAATCAAATTAGAGTTGGACAAGAGATATTTGATGCTACACAGGGATTGAACGAGCTAATCTTTAAGAAATTTCCTGAAATGCATGTTTACACCGAGGATGATCTGGAAGCTTATAGAAGAATTCTAGAATCAACACAAGTGCACCGTCTAAATTATGTGAGGCAAGGACGTCTGAGACAAGGCAAAGCCTACAAGTATAAAAGCATTATACGTCCACTACTCAATAAGCACAAAGGATTGGGATTGGAATGGAAAGAACTTCATCCCGGGAGAGAGCAAGATTACATCTATTGGAACGACCCAAATACATTGGTGAATCGACTGAGACTTCTCATTGCATCGAGAGACGCTGGAAATAATAATCACAACCAGGAAATCAAAGAAATAATTCAAGAACTAAAGTCATCTAGGATCATAGCATGACAGAGGTGAAGAAAAATATAGCAGCAGAGCTTTATGCTCCTGCAAGAAGAAATTTCTTGCGTAGAAAGATTGTCAGTAAAGGCATAGACGATCTTGTACAGATAGACCTGGTTGAAATGATTCCTCATGCCAAACTGAACAGGAACTTCAGGTATATACTTATTGCCGTCAACTTCTACTCTAAAATGGCATATGCAAGAGCATTAAAGGATAAGACTGGCATTCAAGTTTCAAAGGCTATGGAAGAGATTTTACAAGAGATGCAGAGACCACCTCGGAATATACAAAGTGATAACGGAAAAGAGTTTTATAATAAACATTTTAAGATTCTGATGAAGACCAACAACATTAATCACTACAGCACCTATAGCAACATGAAGGCTGCTGGCGTGGAACGGCTAATACGAACATTGAAGAATATGATGTATAGGGAGTTCTTAGCTCAAGGATCATACAAGTGGCTAGATCTTCTACCACGAATCATCTCAATGTACAACAATTCTTACCATTCGACTATACGAATGAAGCCTAGTGAAGTGAAGGATAACAGTCTTCTTCTTTCAGTATACAACTATGACAAACATCAAAGAGAGAAGAAGAGTGCAAGAAAGTTTAAAGTTGGTGACTATGTGCGGATATCTAGACATAAAGGACATTTTGAGAAGGGATACGAAGCTAATTGGAGTGTTGAAATTCTAAAAGTGGACACAGTGAAACAAACCAATCCTACTACATACATTCTAAAAGATAATGATGGAGAGAAGATTAAAGGAGCTTTCTATGGTCACGAACTTAAATCTACCCTTTATCCTAGCACCTACCTAATTGAGAAAGTCTTGCGCAGCCAAGGAAATAGAATTCTTGTAAAGTGGTATGGTTTCCCTAGACTTCAATGGATTGACAGGGAACATATGTTGTAGGAAAAAGTTAAATAAAGAAACATTTGATGTTTATCTAAGGTGTTTTTATTGCCAAAAACATCCTTAATGTTACCTTTTCCCCTGTTTCCTCTTAACATAATTGTTTTTACAGATCTTATATTACTTCAAATACTAAATGATTCATAAGTTAACTTATTACACAACATACACGAAAAGTCTATGCGAGTCATATTTAAGATAAGTGCATGTTTAAAGTAATATACAGATAATATATAAATATACATATAAAATATACAGTATTTTAATAGAATATACAAGAACACATCATGGTATTAATTAATATATACAAATACATATACATATATACGACACAAAGCAGGTATCAGAGAGAGCATGTTTTCAGTGTTAAGTGTCAGCCATAGCCAGCAAATAGTGTCCCCATGCAAGAGTGTAATCTGAGCCTTCAATCAATTTCCTTTTGTCGTCTCTCCCATGGAGAGCAACTTTATTCTGCTCTATTGTATGAATTGAATGCTTGTAGCTCCGAAATGTAATTTGCTTCGCCAAGACGGTTTTTCTAATGTCATTCAGACATTCAAAATATTTGTCAAAATTTAGATTTATCATACCAGTTTTGTTTATTCCTTTTGCCTTTTTTACTGTCTGTCCCTCGTATCTGTAGCTATACAGTTTAGACCTGAGCCCGACATACTCATGCAATGGCATACCTCCAAGCTCATCTTTAAATAAACCTATCACCTTCTTGTTCTGTGGTATTATTCCAAATGGATTGTCTGCTGCAAAATTTGAAGTGTCGAAAAGGTGTGGATACCGCTTAATAAACTCATAGATATCTGTAGACGTTTCAAATATAAAGGAATCGGTATCCATGTAGGCTAGTACTAGGTCGTTTAAATTGGGTTTCATGACTCGATAGAAAAAATCATGCATTATCAATTTTGAAATGTCCAAAATTGCCTGCCCTATGTAGATAGGCTTATTCATGTGAACCTCCTCTCTGCTCAACTCTATACCTACAAGGTTTTCATTAAATATAATGCTCCTAATGTACGTCGGTCTGGCAGTCAGTTTACTGGCCTGCTTCCAAGACGATACAATTCGGAAGTCAGTATATTTTCTAACATTTTCTATAAATTTTCCATAAACAGAATTGTTCATCTTTTTCCACAGGTTTTGTCCAAATTTGGATGTCTCCCTTGCACGTCTTTCTGTGTTTACATTAATATAAGTCTTCAGCCAATCAGACTGATCGTATGCCACCACACGATGTATTTTTTGCAATTTGAGACCTAAATCAATACACTGCTGGAGGTTTCTATAGTGCAAGGTGTATCTTTCTTTATTGTCCAAAGTTGCCAGCAGTTTCCTATATTGTCCATGTGGCGGTATTTGACTTTGTGGACAGAGAGGAAGCTCGTTGTGCTCGTCGTGGATATGGACAGGATACTCCAAATCAACTTCGAGCACATACCCAATGGGCGAATCCGAAGGTACAGAGGCGAAATCGATCAAAGAGATTTCATCATTGGTCAGCCATCTTAAATTACCCTTAGGAAGGTGATTAATCATCGAACTACCATATAAGTTATTCAAATCCCAATAGGAGGCATATATAGGCTTTTCTTCAGGGTTGTAACCTGGTATATATTTATTTTGCGATTTTATGTATCTCTTCGATACGCTACACATTCCGCCTCTGATTGCCTCAAAGAATTCCAACATTTGTTGGTCAGAAATGAGGTCTAGCTACCTTCGTCATCTTGAGCATAGCATCGAAGGCAAGCCCAGGCAATGTATAGTACCAGCACGGATCTAAATTGTATACTTCAAGACAGAGGTCTCTAAACTTCTCAAAGACATCCGCTAGCAATAGAGTTTTTGTTTTCAGATATAGATCGCTGTATTGGCCTAGATTCTTAATTTTGAATGTTTTCCAGACATTTTGTGCGTGTTGATACTCCTCTTGAGATATCCCATCAAAATGTACAATGTCAGGCAAACGTGTTTCTTCTAGTTTCTCTTCATTATCCACATACGAATACGGAAATATCCCTTTTGCTCTCATGAGCTCTTGGTGTTCAGGCTCTTTATACTCTGCATTTGTTATCCTGAATTCATCCTTTTCAAGCATATTGGCTAGACTAG
This sequence comes from Hymenopus coronatus, assembly GCA_030762935.1. NCBI lineage: Eukaryota > Metazoa > Arthropoda > Insecta > Mantodea > Hymenopodidae > Hymenopus > Hymenopus coronatus. The sequence continues at coordinate 137,054,040 of CM060897.1, forward strand.
ATAGCTTATCATCTAGGAACTTAAAACTATCTAGAAACCTGAATGCTATGGTCCTGTAACGCTTTGAAAACGATATATACCGCTCTGAAGTAGTTGCGATACATGAAATGGGATTATCATTGAATGCCAGGTGCTCTATTAGAAAATGGCTGTCATAACTGCTCAGACAATGAAAAAAGAGCGGTATGAAGTTCGGTACCTTTCTATTTAAATTGCAGGCAGAATGAGCAGCGCCAATAAAGGCCCCTGACCCATGATCATGATCCCTAACTTTCACATCATGTTCCTCAAACCCCTTCCTACATATGTGACAATGACGAGCTCTATGAAAATCAGCCCAGTCCTGAGCAGTCAAATTCAGTTCCTCCATCTTGCTATAGTATGTGATTACCATATCGGCTATCGCTTTAAGCTCAATAAAGAAATGCTTAATCGCATCAGGACCTCTAAAGAGCATAAACTTAGATAGAGCATTGTCATGACGACATACTAACTTTAGCGATATTGACATTGCTTTATGGTGTTGGATAGCTCTGGTCCAGCTCTCATTAGTCGTGGGCTCACAAGAGTGGACCTTTGCTAGCGCACTCTCAATGTCAGCGTAGATTACAAAGCTTACAGGTGTGCCCTTTGAATAGGATGAAAACTGGATGTTATCATCGCTTGTTGGCATTTTTAGATTTTGTGCCTTGGAACATCTCAGCATGTGTTTCTTGTACGTTTTTTCTATTATAAAGTGCCTCATGCACTGTTCGCAGATCCAGTGTTCATTACAATCCTTCGTGAATTGTCTTTTAACGAGTTTTTGCAAATCCTTTATTAGGCAATAGTGAGAGTTTTCCTTCTCTGAGATGTATAACAAATTCACGTGAAATTCATGTTTTGTGTGTGGTTGGTATAGCGGGATTATTGATTTGTCGACATCTAAGCCAAATACAGCGACCGATGTTCCTAGATTTTGTTTTTCAAACTGATTTACCTGATGTAGACTGACAGGGAATTCTATGCCTGTATAATTGAATTTACTGAATAAAAGATGTTTAGGATATCTGCTTGTTCTTTCTGCATGCTTCTTTCCATTATAGCTTGCAGCCAACATACACCAGGCAAAACAGTAATTGTCATCATTACGAATATTTATAATAGCCTTTTTATTGCTAATTACAGCTGGAAGTCCAATGTAACGTGATGCTTTGAGAGGTGTGTAATAGCTTGCACTATTAACTAAGGAGTTAACAGACAGTAAAGATTTTGAACTGGCTTGTCCTTGGAAATTTGAAATGTTAACAAGCATTTCATTCACCATAGCTGAGAATAAAGCATCCAAATCGGATGATTATAGTCCCAATTTAGTTTCACTGTTAAAATGGATATTCTCAATATGGTCAGAACTAGGGGATTGGATCATATAAGTTACTTGCAATGAGCATATAATCTTAAACCCCGATTGATTTCTGTCCAGTATTGAGCTCATCTCATTGATAACTAGAGGTCTGCATCTCTCTAAGAAGACCTGGGGGTCTGTGATATTAGGGGTGTTTCCTATTTTGCTATTGAACATTCGTCCTTTGAATGCTTTTTCTACTATATTACATTGTAGATGGCTAAGACTGACCTTTAACATTTTAGATGATGAGGGGGCGTCTTCGTCTTCATCAGAGGATGATTCGTCATGTCCCCTCTTGCGGTCATTTAACGTGGATGGAGTGTCAGCCTGAAATCCTGCTCCTGTGATGATCCCTGAGATGGTTGGCTTGCTGGTATCCGTCCATCAATACCCAAATGGTCAGGTCTGCAGGAAGGACCTGGAATTGGAGATCCTAGCCTGTCGTTTTGTGGATGTAGCTGCACTGGTACAACGTCCCTTTCATCGTATTTTAATGCTGCAATTGCTGCGCTCCACCCTTCATCCCCCGAAGACTCCTCCCAGAGGGTGTCATCCACTTCGATGTTTTTAGGAGGATGACATTCAGTTGAATTATCATCAGGTGTTGCGTGCACTCCTCTTCTGGTCAAAAGGTCTAGCGGCTCCTGAGCTTCAGCAGGGGTTCTGCACGTTCCCAGCTCAGGATTGCAGGCTGGCTGATTAGGACATCTCTTTGTCAGGTCGAGTGGACCATCGTTTTCTGTAATATATACCAGAAGAGTAAAGTTTTAACTATTGAAGATTTAGCTTTCCCTGTTCACTTGTAGCATCTTTTTGTCGTGTGGGGACATTCTTTTTGTCTGTAATATAGGTTCTTTCGCTGTAACATAAAGGACGTGCTGATTTTTGACTCGAATACAGGTGTGAGAAGGTGTTGCTTCACATTCCTAACATGCCGGGGGGTAATACCACCTGTCTCCAGTGTGAGGGCTTGACGTATTCACGAATCACCTGTAGAGAGGGATTGGCCAGAGAGCGAACCTGCTTGTTCTTGTCTTGCCAGTCTGCTCGGGGTGTGCTTCTACCTGGCGGCGAACGCTCTAGTCATCAGGGAGAGAGGTTGATAGCTAACTCTGGCATGTCTATCTTTCACTTCCTCTCATGAAGAGGTGATGGAATGAGCGTGCATGCGGTGAGCGTTTTCTGCGTACATGTTCACTTTTTTATGCACGCTATTCAATTCCTCTTAGCATTGTATTTATTATTCCTCATATAGTTAATTACCCTTGTTATAACTGTGATCTCGTCATATTGGTTGTATGACCGCCCTCTAGAGAGTTAATTTCTTTCTCATCCTCTGATAGGAAAAACAATTTAATTAAATGTAATAACTTTTTCCCTGTATCCCTGCTACTATTGCATATTTTAAGTATTTCTATGTTCAAACGGACAAAATGTAATGCCTTCTTGTGTTGGTATACATTGAAATGCTTGCTCCTTCCTCATTAAATTAATTATAGTAAATATTCCAATGGGGTAATGTTTAAAGTTTTTATTTTGCAATGGGCTGTAAATTCCAATTGCATAATTAGATTCCTCATTAAATTTCAGTTGGAAATGACCCCTCAAAGTCCTATGTACCTCAATAATTACGATTTTTTTTTTCGCTGGAGGAGGCTCGGCTCGCGGGGGGCGGGGTATGCGGGCTAATTAATATGCATGCGTGATTGATACCCGTCTGATATGTAGATTAGTTGCCCTACATTTTATTCAAATTTTTTTGATATGCAAATTTTTTGATATGCTAATGATTATGCAAATATGGCCCAGATCATAGGAATATATACTACTTATGTATGTATGTATGTATACATACATATGTATGTATGTATGTGAGTGTATGTATGTGCGTGTATGTATGTGTGCAAGTATCCCCACTTTTTGCGGTAAGTTCTTTTGTTTCTTTCATTGCTATACCCGTTTAAAAGCTATGAAGCTTTTAAAGTAAATTTAACTTAGCGATAGCCCATATATTAATGTGATTGTAACTAAAGAAAAACTGCTCTTTTTCGGTGTGTATTCTAAAATTCTTAATAATCGAAGACTTTAGCTTTATAACTACAAAAACAACGCTAAAATCGCTTGTGACCAATAAAAATCTCACTTAGTGCGCTTAATGTATGTATGATGAAAATTAAAGTAATAGTATTTAAGTTCTTATTTTCGCGCTTTAATTATATATATATATATATGAGTAATAAAAAATCAGTATTTTCAATGTAAGGAATTCACTTTGAAGTGTATGCCTGTAAGTTTCCCTGTAAATCATTTAGCACCTTAATCATTTAACTATTCTTTGCAATGGAAGACATCATTTAGCCACTATTCGTGTATAATAAGTATGCACTTAATGGAATATTTGCATTTTAAAAATAGCATAATCTGCTATACCTACCACTCATGATTGTCGTGTAGTCCACTGATATACAAGTTCTACAGTCATGGAAATAAGTATTCATACAGTACTACGATTGAAATTGACCACTGATATTCCCATATTAAATTAAATGACAGCGCTAGATTCTGTGTAGGAAGCCACCCCATTAAATAAACAGTGTCATGTTAACAAAGATTTCGATTATTAAACAAACGTACCTCAAGGACATAAATGATACCCCAATGCTGGCTGTATTTGACAGTGAAAAAAGTACTCATACACCACTAGAAATGTAAACACAGAAACCAACCGTTTGTAGCAAGCAAGGCCTTCGGTGGCAGGCTACACCTCCTGCTTGTTGGTTCTGTTACGTAGTGAATGCCGTGCGACAGAAATATGGGCCGCAAAGGTAAAGAAACAACTGTAGAGGAAAGACAGATAGTTATCTCTCAATATCAAAAGGGAAAATCATTTTCAAACATTGCTAATGATATTGGAAGAAGCCGGGCGACTGTGCAGTCCATAATAACATAATATAGAGCGAGAAATTCTATCATTAACAGCGAAAGACGAGGACGACCACAGAAGCTAACGCAAAGGGAAAAGAATATGTTAATAAGAATGATAAAAAAAAGATCCTAAATTGACAGCCTCTGCATTGTCTGCCTATGTTAACGATCAGTTCGGAAAGGAAGTAACATCAAGGGCTGTTCTAAGTAGTGCAGGCTATGGAGCTAGGGTACCTAGAAGGAAACCTTAAATCAGCAAGAAGAACAACAAAGTCAGACTTGAATTTGCTCGAGAGCATCTAAGCAAGAACACGAGTTTCTGGGACAGGGTACTGTTCACAGATGAAAGTAAATTGAATGTACTTGTAAATGATGGCAGAATTTTGGCGTGGAGAAGACCAAATACTGAGCTTGAACCCAAGCACCTCCAAGCCACAGTGAAGCATGGTGGAGGAGGAATTATGGTATGGGGATATATGGCTACATCTGGCTTTGGGAAACTTGTTTTTGTTGAAGATAACATGGATAGATTTCAATATTTAAATATCCTAAAGAATAATCTGCAAAAGAGTGTTGATAAATTGAGTTTAGGCACAGATTACTACTTTCAACAAGACAATGATCCTAAGCATACGGCGGAAATTGTTCGTTTGTGGTTGTTGTACCATACTCCCCACGTTCTCAAGTTTCCAGCATAGAGTGCAGACCATAATCCAATTGAACATCTTGGGATACCCTTGAAAGAATGGTCCGAAAACATGACATACGAAGTAAGGCAGCTCTGAAACAATATCTTCAGCAAGAATGGCAAAATATTACCTAGAGACTATAAAAAACCTAGTTCATTCTATGCCAAAGAGGTTAATTGAAGTAATACGTAGAACAGGAATGCGTATAAAGTATTACTTTTGTTATTGTATTGTATTTAAACTATCATTTTCTTTGAGTGTATGAATACTTTTTCCTTGTTGTGAGAAGCCAGCTGGTATAAATGTTTTATTTATTTTTTGCAGAGGAGTAATTTAGGTCATGCGTTTATATGTATATATTCAGGAGGAAATATCATACTGTTAGTTTACCATATAACCTCTCTGGATGTTAACTTTAGTTATAATAAATTAAGTTTTTCTACGTAAACACTGGTGTATGAATACTTTTCTCCATGACTGTACGTTTATACCCTTACACCCAGCAAACGCTGCCACTTTCAAATTCCTCGTCGCACCGATAACTCACGGGCGGGAAATGTGTCAAATAGATCTATGAAATAATAATTTATATAATAATACGATTCTCACTACTCATGCGCTGAACAATGTTGAAAACAGCGCAGAACCGGTCAAGTTGTTTTGTATGGATTATATACACGTCAGCTCAGTGCGAGATAGAATACGTGCTTTTCCGATAACATCCCTCTTCGCGGAAAACACCTGCGAATCCTTGTCAGCTCTTACAGTATTTTGGTAAGCGTGATTCATTGATAATAATTATTCTTTCGTGTAAATGGCAGTGCTCTGTTTTCCTGTGCACAACATGCTGCTTAATCGTTAATGAGATTCTAGTGTAAGGTATATTTGTTTTGTGAAAACATCAATGAAATCTCCTTCATATTTTCTGGGGGATATTTCAAGAATGCATCCTGGTAAGAAGTAAAGGCCTCTCATGAAAGAACGGGGGATCGCACCTGTGTTCTTTTATAACCTTAATAGGGTGTTTTAATACATCTATGATCCTTGATTCATCCTTCATTTGTACATTTTATTCCATGCTATATACCCTTCTTAGCTTTCAGAAAAATAAGCTTTGCAATAATTGTTTGTTGAGGAATGGGTAGGGAAAGTCAAGTGAATGGATAGTCAATCGGGTTGGGCCTCTTCGAAGGTAAGCCAGGGCAACAAGTACTTAGAATCTTAAATGTGTGCGTGCACGCGCGCAACTACATTTCTCTGCGTGTGAAGTCTGTTAATGATGTGTGATTTATATATCTACACATTCCAAAGATTATCTGGCTTTTTTTAAAGTTATATTCTATAAGAATTCCTTAAGGTCCTCTCATGAAAGGACGGTGATGAAGCTCTGTACTTTTATAATGTTATTAGTGCACTATTGATATATTTTTTTTATTTGGTTTCAAATTGTATTCTTGCGTATTTTTGATGTATTTAGCATAATTAGGTATTGTTGCAGTTTGGAATTGTGTTTCCTCTGTGGTGTCTGTTCTTCATTGACTGAAACAGGTCAGATCATTTTGTTGTAGGAGTATGATTCATTTTTTCACTTATCGTTTGTGTTAGCCAAGAATGAGCGGGCATGCGTAGTGTTTATTCACAGTGTTTGTGATAATAGGCTATTAAATATTCTCATTGTTTTAAAATTATTTATTTATGCACAATCGTAAAGTTGTGTGATGAGAGCTTCCAGTTATAGCTTATACTTCAATGCTGAAATTATAGATTAATGCTGAGTGAAGTTGTAGGCTGTCTAAGTGATTTCAAGCAATGCTAACGGTCGTTTTTGGTATAGTATTCCCTCTTTGAGATGTTTTTATGCTCAATCGTAAATTTATGTGATGAATGCTTCAAGTTATAGCTTATACTTCAATGCTGAAATTACAGATTAATGCTGAATGAAGTTGTATGCTGTCTAAGTGTTTTAAAGCAATGTTAACTGCTGTTTTTTGGTATAGGAGCGAAAGTATTTTTTATATGTCAGCCCTTATAACGTTTTTATTTTACCCCAATTCTGTAAGCGCTATTTCTATCTTAATTAGCGTCATTGTAATTAATATTTCGTGGATGTGTGATAACGCAAATGTAATTCTTGTACTGAATGGGAGGTTGTTAAATAAGTAAGATTAATGTCCCAATAATTCAACTTCATTTGCAAATTTATTTCAGCTATAAACCGCTCTTAATTTCGGAGTTATAACAAACGGAATTTTAATAGATTCCAGGTAAGTAGCTAATGATAACTATTTATTTGTATCGATATTCAAAGTTGGCGGAGGAGTATCCATGTCCCTTTTATTCACCCTCATTTTGCTTATTCCTCTAAGAGTCATTCGCCTTGGAATTAAGATCCACCGAATCGGGAATCGAAGCGGGTCCTTTAGGCTATGGAGTACTTAGAATCTTAAATGCTAATGCTAAAGGCATCAATATACAGCTTTCCATGTTACTGAACGCCTAATAGTTGCGGGATACGCCAGAAACTTAAAATCACCTCGACAGTAATAGGTTCGAATCAAGGACCTACAATCAATTTGTTCTCACATTTGTTATCACATAATAGTAGTAAGGATTAACAGTTCCTGAGATAACTATTTTAAAGTCTTTTTTTCGAACCCCGGGCCTTCAGATGAATCAGCATATATTTCAGTCATTTTTGCTTAAGTTCACTCTGAATATAATTTTCTTTGACTGTTACACGGGATTGATAAGCGCTCCTTGTTATTTCTCGTTAAAATCTCTAACATTATTTTTGCATATCTTAAAAAGCTGCTACGTTATTGAAAAGAGGAAGGTGGATAATCTATTTAGGATGGCCGGCGTTCATCTAACATAATTGCATGATTTGTTTCCGGGCCCTTGGCCATTCGTAAATATACATCTGTTTTTCCAGCTTGTTAAACCTAGGCGAGTTCACTTTCCCTCGTCATCGTCTGTAGCCTGCTGGCATTCCTCTTAAGTGTACTTTCAAAAGATGTTATTTCGAGTGTCAATTAAAAGCTTTGTACTGCTTCAGACCGAAGCCTATATGACTTATTTTCTCGTGTTCAAGATTTATATAATTTATCTTTGTATGTTTGTCAAGATTTTTGTTTTCTAAATATTCATTGTTATTTCTCGTTAAAGTCTCTGATCAGTATTTTATTGTAAATGTTAAAGAGATGCGTGGTATTGTAGCCAGAAATCATGATATTAGGTGGTCTGTTCCCTTCCCCTAAAAAAAAAAAAAAAAAAGCAAGAGTTAGTGTATGGTCATTAAAGCGTATTGCAATTGTTAGTATTCTATTTAACACGGGATTGTAGTAGTTGTTGCTCTGGTACTACGATATATAGTAATTGTAAAAGTGTTTTTACTTTGTCTTGACCGTATAGATGTGCCAATAGTTAAATATTTAGCGTTTGTGTGGTGTGTTCTACATTCTGCTGTATGTATATATATATAAAGAGGTTCGTACATATATGTGTGAAGTTTCATATATTCGTAGTCTTAAAGTTTAATAAATATATGCATTCGAAATGCGTATATTCTTTAGAAACACCCTGTGTGTGTGCACACGTGTATACACACACACACACACACACACACACACACACACGGAGTGTTTCAAAAAGAATATACGCATTTCGAATGCATATATTTATTAAACTTTAAGACATACGAATATGAAACTTCACACATATGTACGAACCTCTCAAGTTCAGATTATAGGTGTTCAATATGTCCTCCACCAGCGGAACGAACAATATCACAACGGTACTCAAATTCTGCCCATACTCGGGCAAGTAAGTCCTCTGTCACTGAATTTATGGTAGTACGGATCCGGTTCTTCAACTCTTCCAGGTTCTGTGGATGTTGTGGTACATAAACGTTGTCTTTGACGAAACCCCACAGGAAGTAATCACAAGGTGTTAAATCTAGTGACCGTGGAGCCCAGCTGAGACATACTAAGTCGTGAGCTCCTTGACGATCAATCCAACGGTTCGGTAGAGTTTCATTCAGATATTCACGCACTTAGCAACTCCAATGAGGGGGTGCCCCAACTTGTTGAAAAATGAAGTGCTCTTCGTGCAGCCTCAGAAACAACCAGTTTTGTAACATAGCGAGATACTGCTGACGGTTAACCGTGTTTCCATCAAAGAAGAATGGGCCATAAACAGATGTTCGGGATATCGCACAAAATACATTTACCTTGGGGAATCTCGTACATGTTCAGTGGCTGCATGTGGGTTCTGTAGGCCCCAAATTCGAACTTTGTGTTTGTTTACTTGACCACTAAACACGATGCTTTGGGCGAGTGTTATCATTGTCATTAGCATTAAGAATCTCGTTACAAAATGTCACACGTTTTCGTTTGTCATCAGGACGCAGAGCTTGCAATAGCTGTAACTTGTACAGCTTCATAACCAACCGACATCTCAAAGCATGCCAAATTGTTGTTGTAGGCAGTTGTAACTCCCGACTGGCACGACGAGTTGATTTTAAAGGACTATCTTGCAAAACAGTTTGAATTCTTGCAACATTTTCTTCTGGAACACGACGAGGCCAGGTCTCTTTACTTTACATACACATTCTGTATCTACAAACTGTCGATACCATCTGCGAATGTTCCACCCATTTGGAGGATCAACCTTGTACCTCAACCTGAAACTTCTTTGCACTGTTATCACGGAACTGCACTTCGCAAACTTGAGAACACAAACAGATTTCTGCTATGAAGTAGGCATTTTAAACATATGATGGTTAACAAGCAAAACAGAAGACAACGGACATCTAGCTGATATTAATATAAACTAGACTATGTATTCGTTTCTCCAATAGCCAAGCCGAGGCGCAGCGATCGATAGTTTGGACAAAATAATAGTTTGTAGCACTATATTCTTTTTGAAACACCCTGTATATTCGCATTTCCCATTCTCGTTGCCCGCAAGAGAAGTTCAAATCATTGGTAATTGTCTCTCTACAATTATTTGCGTTAACTAGGAATGTACACACGTTTTATTGTAGTGTGTCTATTCGTTGTCGTGTTCCGTTATTAAAGCTAGGTTTTGTCTCTGACGGCTTTGATGAAGCCCAGATATGTTATGACTAATTATAATGAACATTTCTTGATATCTAATCCTGTTAATGTATATGTATTTTTTGAAAAGAAATTATATGAATCGCTTTTCTATAGAGGTTGAATTAATGTAGCTGTTATTGCTGTTTTCATAATCTGAGACTGTAAATGGGAGTTTAAAAGGTTATGGGTTATAAAATAGTATTTATCTGTAATTATTTCCCAATTAAATACGAGTATATGTATTAGTTGTTTCATAAGTATCGACTGTAATGTTTGTCTCACAGTATCTGACCAATAATTAGGAATCAGTTCATTTTTATCTAGTATATAGCGAAATTGCAAATCGGATTTTCTTAATTATAATTAGCATAAATCTAGGACATGTATTGGAGAGATTATTCATTATGGGAAAGGCTTGTTATCTCAAGTTTTTTTTTCTGCTGAGATAAGCATTTTCTTATTTCAATACAAGCTCCAAGGCAGCTGTTCAATTACCCGCCATATTGGTTTTTTTTTTTCAGCAAGGAGGGGTGTTGATTGTCAGCTATGATGGAAAGTAATTTTAGTGTTAAATATTTACCATCTATTGATATTTACAGTCAGTGATCAAGGTCTTCTCTATATTGGGTTCTCGTACCTAAACAAACAAGTCGTTTGTTCTTCGTAAGGCATTTCCTAAAAGTGTTCCAAAACCGCCTCCTATAGCTGTTCCAGAAACCACCTACTATATCCTACTGGTGGTATCTGCATTACGTATCTACGCTACTTCCATACTACAGAGGTGGGCCACACACGGACGTCTTTCTAAAAATGACCCGTGTTCCAAGGAACCCTGGGGTTCCACTATCTCATGATAGGCATTTTACGTAAATTAAAAGTATTTCATGTAGTCTTAATCGGTCATAAACGTATTTCCTTTCATTCGAGAAAGGTCTCCAAATATCACTTTTGTTTTGCGTATACTAATAATATTTCACGAACCAGTCTTTTAATAGTTATACATTTTTTTTCCTTTCACGCGAGAAAACTCTCCACATATTATCACTTTTGTTTTGAGTATGCTAATAATATTTCACGAACAGCTGTAAATCAGTCATAAAGTTCTTTCCTTTCACTCCAGAAAGGTGTCCAAATATAATTACCTACAGTTTTTTGCACTGTTAGGTTCTTGATTCGAAGACACTTAAGTGGAATTGAAATACGTTCTCGTCACAGAGGTTAGCATAGTCAACCGTATTAAACATGTTCACTTCAGTCTCGCGTATTTGTCAAAATATGCCATATGATAAGACAAGACCATGGTAAATTAAATTTGTCTGGGTGAATCGGTTTGGTTAGACGCTGGCCTTTCGACCAAACGGTCGCTGGTTCAAACCCAGCCCAGAGCTATGGTTTTTAAGTGTGATTAAAAGCGGCAGTCCCAGTCAGTAGATGTTGTGTAAAAAAAAAACTCTAGCAGGACAAAATTCCGGCATCCGGCGGCGCTGATATTATGGTTTTGGCAATTAACGTCATTAACAAGTCTATAATTTATAATGTATACCACGTTACTCTCCTAAACAGGAAATGGGGGGTAAAGTGCTAGGCTAGGCAGAGTACCGAATTTTGAGAGGACTTATGATTTTCTTTAAAGAATAAAGCAAATTTCTAATTTTCTTGAGAGGGAACTCTGAATAATGAAACAGCATACGATGCAGATATTTATAAGCAATTAAATGTGCTAAACACTAACGTGAGGATGCAAAGATAATATTCTGTCATCCATGAATAAGCGAAAGGCTTTTGAATGTAAGCTTGGCATTCGGGGAGGGGGGGGCGGGGAGATAGGTCACCCCTCTTGCCTATTAGCGGAGATAGTGAGCGGGTAAAACAAAGGTCACGCTCGCCAGTTCTCCGCTGACCGGCTTTAACTTGCAATAGCCCCGTTGAGTTCTACAAATCTTTTAACGCAAGTATTCTTTTATCTGTAAACATCAAATTCGGGACTGTTTGACACCGGTAAGCTATCATTATGCTCACTTTAACTGTTTTCAGACCAAGTCACACTAAGCTACACGAAATCGCTTGCATAAATGGAGCCTTAGATCGAATTTCGCAGAGTTATCCTAAGCGGAAAAATAGCGAGTACTTAGGAGACTTTCCAACAAGAGGGAAAGTTCATCCGATATATACCGTAGACAATTAGAGCACACCTGAAGGCTGATTCCGGTAGTACAATATTCACTGTAAAACATTTTACACACGTTTTAGGATTCATTCCGCAGACACATATTTCCGCCTCCACCCTTTCAAACAAGCTTTTCCTCTACCTCAAAATTACCCTTTTTAGACGAATCAGTAGAGAGAAAATAATCAGCATATGTAAGAACTAACCTGAGCGATTCATTCTTATATTAGCATTAACAATTTAATTTGCACTTAGATTAATAATTCTTTCTGAGAGGTTTACTACTATTCGTTTTTTCTTTCCATTGTGTTAAAGTTTTAAGGTGCTTTAACCTAGTAGGTCATATCGGACGATGAATGAATGAAATAGTTGAAATGATGCTCAAATGAATCCGGGATCCACAGAGCTTAAAGTTGTACAATATTGTCCTCTCAGGGAAAGGCGCCAACAAAACCTTATCCTAAAAACTCACTCTAATCGACACTCGAACTGAGGACTTCTGGATTTTGAAGCAAATCGCTACCATAGAGACTGGTTACTTTTCCATTTATATAGTCCGTTTTAACCTCTATGGTCTTTAACTTGAGAAACAACAGTTGATAGTGTTATTATTCGAACGTAATTTTAACTAAAGTATATTTTTTATTTTATCTGCCAGTAACTAGTAGATAAACAAGTTATCATATTCAATTCGATATTGAGATTTCAGAGACAATTATGTCTTCTTCTCACAAAAAACAGAATTTTAACACAAAAAAAAAGTTCTTTAGCGGGCTATGAACAGCCTAATCAAAACCGAAAAGTCGGATGGATACTAAACGCCATACTTAGGTTCGATGCTAAGATTTTCAGCAAAATTCCTCCACCCAAAACTTTCCCTTAAAAAAAAATTCAAATGTCTCTATTTTCTCAAAATGGCACTAAGGATTTTGATTAAAATACCATACATTTAAGATATTTAAATGAGAAATAGAATATAGGTATTGAGTTTTTTTAGAATAACCTGAGAAAAAATCATCACATAATGTATTTAATTCTGTATAACTGTAACCGTTTAGAGAAAGACGGGAACATAATAATATTAATAATAATAATAATCTCTTTAAAACATACAATTTAATTTCAATAATTGTTTTAGCATCAGTCATTTACGACATCCATTATTACTGATATGTTTCAATACCTTTTCGCATTTCAAAGAGTTGACGCTACTCATATGTTTCTCCCATGGTATGTAAGGAACATGAAATTCTAAAGACTAGCTTTAAAAATATCACTGTCACTTGGGTTTCCTCTAACCTCCTTGCATCTACAACGAAATGCGTAATGAAACTATTTCTGCAAGTCTCGATTAATATGAAGTACATAAAAATGATCTTTCGTAAGAATAGTTCCTGGAAGCTGTGTAAAAATAAACGACATAGTTTCAAAAAGTGATGGGAAAATAACTCATTAGATCTTTTTATTACTTTCTCTATCGCTGTAAGAAGAAATATTGGATTCCATTCTAAAATTAGCCATCCAAATTTCACCGGAAACTTTTTGAGACATCCTGAATAATAAAATAAAAATAAAAGTACTAATAAGAGCATTTTTAGTAAAAAAAGGTTCTTCTGTATGCATGGAATTAAGAACAGTTTAAAATATTAGTTAATGTTTCAAATTTGAGTTGTGACGTTTTATGATATTTAAAAATGCCACAACTTTAAATTGTTGTTCCCATAGCACAGGATCAACAGAAGTGTTTGATAACAATTTTCACAAGTTTCTGTAGACTTAATAGCAAGCAACTGCATCATAGGCACATAAGCTGACAAGGAATTAAAATACCAGCAATGCCTCAATTTTACCAACTGCTGGCAAATATAGGTTTCAGGCAGATGACCAATTGTGTACTATGATTGTATATGAACTACTGTAATCTAGAGTACTTAATCCTTACTTTCCATTCTCTTGACCACTGGTTTTCACTCATTTTAAATACAAGTTTTAGTCAGTCGATTATTCAAATAATTAAAAGGTTTTAATGATTTGTTCAGTAGATGGAGAGGTATTCGTTTTCCATGTTGTAACTAAATTAGCAAGTAGACCTTTTTAATATCTATAAATATACATACAATGTACGTAATAGCTAAAGTATTGTATTCCATCCAAAAATTCGGTCCGAGCTTTCACCGGAAATACTTGCTTTAGGGTCCCCTGAATCCCAAAATATTTTTTTTAGAAAAAGGTCCATGTATGTGTGTGTTTGTGGACATCATAATTCAAAAACAAAAGGTCGGTTTAAGATGTCTTCATGACAAACGAAGTATATATTTGAATTTTCTGGGAATATCCTCTTCATTCTGAATGCCTTTGGCTAACTGGTAAACTGTTAAGACATAGACAAAAAGAACTTGCTACACAAAATGTAGATCTCGTTAAAAAACACAATTTATATAATATACTTTTTATTGTAGAATTAGCCGTTTCCGAGACTCTTCGTTATTGATTTTAATTTTAAACTACTTAAACTTTTCTCAAACAGGAAGCATCTTTTTTTTTCATCTCTCTCTCTCTCTCTCTCTCTCTCTCTCTCTCTCTCTCTCTCTTTGGCTTAACGTCCTTTAACCTCGTTGGTCATATCGGACGATGAATGCAATTGGTAAAATGATGCTCAAATAATCTCGGGGTCCATGGAGCTTAAAGTTACTCGACATTCGTCTTATCAGGATAAAGGAAACCCCGAAAAAAACATCCGCGTAACTCACCCTAAGCGATATTCGAACTCGCGACCTTTTGAATGTGAAGCAGACACGCTACCACCACCCTACCCAGGTGGGCCATCTCTCTCTTCTTTTACTGCTGGTCTTGCAAAGAAAATCGAATCTCAACTGTTTAATGTTGTGACAGGTTTTAAAAAAAATGCAAATGTCTTACTTATGGACGCTCTTTAATTTACTGTGGTTTTAAGAGTTCCATTCTATCTGTATGGGCGTGAAATATCACTTAATTTTGCTCAGAGGTCTCTTTTATCAGGTCTGCTGTTCTTTTACGTGCCGTAAATCTACGACACGGGACCAGCGGCTTTACTTCCCTTCCGAAGCAAGCCATGCTAAGGATTTTTACACCCGAAAAAATCCATCGTCCTCTGCCGGGTTTGAACCCGCGACCTTGTGTATATGAAGTTAGCATGGTAACCATTACACCACGGAGGGTGATTCAATTTTTAAAAGATTTGAGTATCGCTTTAGCCTTGTGTATTCTCTATTTCTCTTCTTCTTACAAGGGAGCAAGTAGATAGGTAATAAAACCAATTCTGATGTTTATATAGAGTAACATGATGTAGATAAAAGAATACTCTCTGTAAGAATAGTTTTTGTGGAACAGCTAGAGAAAGGTATGTGGATGGAACACATCAGATTTTTATTTT
Organism: Hymenopus coronatus; assembly: GCA_030762935.1. Lineage (NCBI taxonomy): Eukaryota > Metazoa > Arthropoda > Insecta > Mantodea > Hymenopodidae > Hymenopus > Hymenopus coronatus. The sequence continues at coordinate 137,069,719 of CM060897.1, forward strand.
CTCTACTCGTACTATGTACATAGTGTATAGAGAAGATATTGCACTCCACCCAAAAATTCGATACCGAGATTTCACCGGAAATATATGTTTTAGACCCCCAGTATCCAAAAAAAGCATTTTCAGAAAAAGGTCCGTGGGTATGTGTGTCCGTGAACACGATAACTCAAAATCGAAAAGTTGCTAAAATACCAAACTTGGTATTAAAGTTTAGTATCTTCCAGGGATGCGACACGAAGCTTTTCAGAAAAATCCCCCACCCCCAACTACCCTTTACATGGAACTTTTTTCGAAATTTTTTATTTTCTAAAAAATGGCCTTAACGATTTTCATTAAAATATAATATATTAAAGATATTTACCTGACAAATAAAATGTATATCTTGAATTTTCTGGGAATAGCCTCTGAAGACTACTTTATTCTGGATGAGTTTTACGGAATTTTGCATAGCTGCTAAACTATAAGAGATGGAAAAAAAACTGAAAACACAAAAAATTTAAAGCACGTTAAAACACACAATTTATGGTATACGCATTTTTTTCGTGGAGATGTTCGTTTTTTAGGTATTCCTTGTTTTTGGTTTCAGCTATGGAAAACTTATACTTTTCTCATACAGGACTTTGTCAACTCCTATCCACACAAACAAAGGAACTTCAGTCACATAACAACCAGCTTTTGGCTATCACTGTAACCTATGGTACTCACTTATTTCGCTTCTACTTGCATGAAAGCAAGTAATAATGTTATTTTTCTCGATTAGAATGATGTAAATAAAAGTATACACTTTTTAACAATAATTTGTTGCAGAGATATAGAGAAAATCATGTGATTGGAACACATCAGTTTATTTATTGTACGAGCTCAAAATATGTCCTTGTTACTAAAGCGAAATTGTTGAGACACTTTCAAATTGTTGATTTTTCAGGACTACAACGCTTTGACACTTCACCGAACTTGTACAAATTCCACATTGCATAATTGTTTCTCATGAAATACGCAATTGAAGTAAAACGTGTTGTGCACAAAAGCTCTTGCTGCCTACTTGCAACGTCAGCTGAAAGTTCCACAGCTGCTTGCCAGACCGACTCTATGGGAAAACACTAAACGCTGGACGGGAACAAAAACGCCAACTAACGAGTTATCACATTCCAATGTTTGTTAGAACAAATCTGCTGCAATGTTCTAACTACTTTGTAATATACCAGGGATGCATATTATAAAATGTTTCTGTTTGAACAGTCGTTATACTAAATCTCGGAAATTAGCATATATGCGTCATGTGACGGCAATGTACGATTTAACGCTGGCTGTGGCTACGATACGGGTATAATAAGAACTTAACCTTAGCTGCATTTTTGTTGCTACAGTGGAATTTATATTCGCCTTACTTTAAATTAATAAAAGCAATTCTTCAAAGTAGAATATAGAGGCACACTGTATATATGTTTATAATTAACTTATTAGAAAGCACCGACACAATATTTCAAAGCTTTTATCCTAAGACAACTTTTTCTCTACAGATTCTAGTAATGTACGAGTAGCATACACATTTTCAAGGCAGCCTAATTCTTTTCCATATGTGAACTTGATTTTCGTTAATCCATAATCTTTGTAATATATTCTAACCATTTTCCTATAAACTTCCCGGGGAGTGAGCAACGTAAAATAACCTGTGAAGGTGCAGTTATCCCAGCATCATTATCACAATATATCAAGATGGCCTAGCATGACTACGTAAACCGTTGAAAAAACCATGAGTGGTTCTTCAGGTTGAAGTTTTTACAGTTGTGTAGGTAACCACACAAGCAAAAACTGCTTATTTTCGGTCAGAATTACCCGAGACAGCGAAGGTAAGAAACCAATTGCCAGTGCCCAGGTTCGTTACGCGTGTTGGGACTTTTGTGTTGACCACCGAGCAGCCGATTACATCCTTATCTCCTTCTACTGTCTCAACAGGCTCTGACATCAGTACTAAAAGCAAAATTATTATTATTATTATTATTATTATTATTATTATTATTATTTCCTTAATGTTGAAAACTTTACAGTTGGTAATAATTATTATAATCAACCCGAGTAAAAAAAAAACTATTCTTCGGCCAGAGTCTTCTGAGACAGAAAAGTAGTGCTAGATCGGTAATTGTGTCCGGGACTTTGTATTAATCACCGTACAGCCACATGACCTCCTTATTTCCTCCTTCCACTGTCTCCAAAGGTTATGACAATACAAACAAATATATTATTATTATTGAAAATTTTATGTCTTGCCTGGCATGACGCTCTGTACTCATTATACAAACTCTTATTAACAAAAGCTTACTTTGCTTGATAATCGAAATAATGTATATTAGACGTTTGCGATATAAATGTTTACACGTTCGTGTGTTTTCTATTTTTTCCCGACGATATTTACACAGAAGGAAATTTTAAATTCCAACACATGAATTCTTGATGTAATAGCAATCAATATACACTAGACTGGGAGGTAAAATGTCGCAAATTTTCCGTGCCTATTCAATGTGTGCGACTTTATAATCCACTTCTCCGAGTTCAATAATTTATTCCCGAAATACTCAATCTCTATTATCGTTCATATTATTTTCTAAGAGCATGCCGTGAGATACGGCATCAACTATCAAATAACTGATTCAAATGCGCCTATTATACCTAGTATCTTACTAACCCTATGTATTAGCCGGTACATGAGGGCCGCATTCGGGATGTTCTGGGTTCGATTTCCGATGGTAGCCTACTCACTATGGGTTTTTTAGTTTTCCCTCGTTGGGAAGGCAAATGCTGAGGTGATGTACTCTAGCATGAATTTCCTCTCCCTTGTCTGTTTCTGGTTGACTCCGGGATTGAGTGCACAGAGATATTGGCTCTTCTTCTCGGCCCTACCACATGGCAGCCTTTCGTGCCTCCACTGCTGGGTCGAGTTTTTCTTGGACCCACTGGAGTAAAGTCTCTTAACAACTATTCAGAGGCTTTGGAAGGACGACTCTAAGGAACTTTTCGTGGCCAGGAGGTTAAGCATGGGGTTGTTAGGGAACTCTACACGTCTCTGCCTACTCACCAAATGTTCTGCGGCCCATACGACTCCTGCAATTCCTTCACTTCATAAATAAATTTTAAAAAAAGTGTTGCATTCGCAGTGCGACAGTTCAAGCTATAAGGACGTTTACCTTTACTAAAAAAAATGGAAATGGCGTGTTATTTATGGACGCTCTTTAACTACTGTGGTTTTTAGCGACCTATTCTATATTGGGTGTGAAAGACAGCTTAATTTTGCTCAGAGGTTTCTCTATCAGGCTTGAGGTTGTTTTACGTGCCGTAAATCTACGACACGGGACTAGCGGCTTTACTTTCATTCCGAAGGAAGCCATACTAAGGATTTTCACACCCGAAAAAATCCATTGTCCTCCGCCGGGTTTCAAACCGCGACCTAGGGTATATGAAGTTAGCATGGTAACCATTACACCACGGAGGGTGACACCCTTTTCTAATTTTCTTAAGAGAGTTTCAGAGGGCACAGGAAGCAAATCATGGCTTAAACAAAGATCTGTATATCTTATTTTCAAAAAGATAGAATCGTGGCGAAATTAATCATCTAACTCATTCATTTGACTGAGGATATGCCCTTGATAATATTAAGTCGTCAAGTGCATTCTGCTTAAGGAACTTGAAGGTGTGTCAGCCATGTTAATCGTTTATCAAAATACAGTCCAGGGATCATACAACAGGAATCCTAAGATTCCCTATAAGAAGTTTAGGATCAAGAGGATGGGTTCTATGTCTGGAAAATACAATTCTCTGGCTTATAAGAGGAGACAATTTCAGGTTAGTAGAATTATTCCATTCCGATAAGGTATTCAGTGTAGCTTGAAGCAGTACTTGAGCAGTTCGTACGTAGCTTCCTCCGAAAAAATGGTAAAATCATCCGCAAATAAACAAGATTTCAGCGCAATCTTAAGGCAGGCTGTAATAATAGTCTTAAAGGTGATCCAAAACGGGACCCTGAGGAATGCCATGATGATCTGTTTTGATAAATGACCATTGGCTTTGGTAAGTATGTTTTGGAGGAAGTTCTAGATAAATATGAGCATGTTCCCAGTTACAGCATTATCTAGCACAGTTTGGAGGATATGATTACGGTAAACCTTGTTGTATGTCTTTTCTATGTCCAAATTTACAGCATTGGCAATTATTAGAAGTTTCTAATATGTGGATCTCCAGCATAATTAAGGTATGTTGTGCAATAAAACGACCGAAAACCATGTTGAACTGAGCAAAAGAAATTTCTCACTACAGTAGGTATCGTAATCGTTTGACGATAACTTTTTCCATCAATTTGCACCTTGTACCTGTTAATGACAGGTAATTGGTTTTCAGGAACTGAGATGCCCTTGCTGGTTTTAGCAATAGAAACTAGTTATTGTAGAGATGCGCCACTGATTAGGAAATCGTTTTGACGATCAGATATGACGGAATAAGTCCAACATGTATGTATTGTAGAGTTTGAGTTTGCATTTGTATGAGAAACTGTTAAAGGATTGTCTGGTCCCCGACTTCTACTTGTAGCAAATGTGTAGCGTTTCTTTAAGCTCTTGAGAGGAGAAAGCGATGTGTACGGTATATCGGAGTCGGCAAAAACTCCAGTAAATTCATTATCAGTTATATCACTTATTCTAGGAGCGACTGCACCATCACTAGACATTTCTGAAGATTGGTGTCCACAAGAAGTTGACTTTCAGTGATTGGCTAGCTGTGTAAGTAGGCCACAATTGAATTAATGGGGAGCGGCGAGAGCCAGCAATGACCTAAAGTTTACGCATATTTCCTTTTAGTTTGATTCACGGCATACCGTTGTGCGAAGACAAGATGTGAATTCATGTCAGCAATGAAAAGCTTTACGACTGATGCCAAAAACGTTAATGTGTGTCTGATTGACGATTTAACTAACAACCGTTTTAAATGTTTCAACTATGCGAAATACATATATTAAATTGCATTTCTAGTTTTGTTCTCTGGTGTATCCTATAGTACATTTTTCCTGCATTGCTTAACTATGTTGAATAGTTGTGTGAAGAGGAAAAAATGCCCAAAGACAAGTGTTCGAAAACTTCTTTAATTAGTTCTGGCCAGTAGATTCTAATGATTTTATGCGGAGGTCACTAGATGAGTGTTGAGATATAGAATATTAGTCCACATTTGAAGAAAGCATTGTTGCTTTGTCGAAATAGCTTACTCATTGGTAAAGTAATTGTAGTAGGCAGAGATTGTTGTGTAATTAATTTTCCCTCATTTCATGTTTGAAGTTCTGGAGAGAGTGAACGTAATGAACATTCCTAGAGAGCACTTTTGAGCAATCATTTTGCAAGTCTTCAAGTGTGGCATAAATGAAATGCAGTCACTTAAGTACTTCAGGGGGCCTTTTAGGGACTGTTCTTCGGCACGTGGTGCTATGTTCCTCTCATTTGAAAATTCAAGAAGGGGTGGCAAGCTCCTTAAGATGAAGAGTGGCAGACCAACAACAGTAGTGACTGAGAAAACATCACCAGTATGGAAACAATGATTAGGGAGTATCCAAGGCTAACATACAAAGACATTGAGATGGCATTAACGAGTGTTTAAACCACCCTTCATGAACACCGTGAAATGATAGAATAAATAAAATAACTTCATAACTTATCTGGTGCAGAAGCTCCTTAGGGTGGAATGGTGCCAAGAAATACGCAAAGATTCAACTGTGAAAAGTCTTGCTGGGTTTCAGATACTGCTACAGGTGACAAAACATAGATATATAAGTTACACAGAAATAAAACGTCAGTCCTCCATTTTGGTGTTCCTTGATGACCAAATAGCAAGGTCAAGTGAGCAATTACTGCCGGAAAATTAATGGCTGCTTCTTCTTCTCTTTCACAAGTAGCAAATTGGCAACAGGTGTGCTCGAAAATCAGAAAACTTGCTGCAAAAGGTACACAGAAGTTTTCCTTCCGAAAGTATTTCAACAAATCCAAGAAAAATGTCCAATGGAACATATTATTGCATTGTGACAAGGCATCAGCTCACACTGCTAATGTAACAATGGATTTTATACAAGGAACTGAGACAAAAATATTGACTCATCCATCCGACAGTCCCCTATGTAACAACGGAGACTAAAGATATTGGTTCATCCACCCTATGGCACCATGTGATTTCTCCCTGTTTCCTAAGGTGAAGAATCCGATTTTCTAGTCCTGAAAAATCTTTGCAGTCTACGAGCAGTTATCAACAGTGCCGGAAACTGAATGACATGGATGATTTCAGAAGTGGTTCCAGAGAATGGAACGATGCAAACAGTGCTAGAGAGAATACTTTAGAGAAACTGGGATAAACAAGACGTTTCTATGATTATACATTATGAATGAAAATGAATCAAACCTTATCTAGTGACCCTCGTATATGCTGGGAAAATAATGTTTTGATCTCCAAGTCACAAATAGGCCAGAATTAGAATTTTCTTTGTTAGAGGAGGCAAGCAGATAACTAATTTATTAGTTTTAGTGTGTTTTATGTAATGCTCTGAGCCACAAGTTAGCTTTTGTCTATTGTTAAAAAAATAATATTATGTATATTTTTAAGAATGTAAAAACATGAACATTGACTTCTTGTAAGTTATAAAAATGTTATTGTTAAAGGGCGTTGAATCTCAGTTTGAGGAAAAATTAAACTGATTCTACATTCTGAATCATGCACATAAATAATTTCGGGTGGAAGGGGTTCCATAACAAGATTTAAACTTAATAGTACACTTCACAGTTACCGTGTACCTTCTCAATAGATTTCTGTTATCTAACGAAATTTCCCCATATTGGCTTGAAGTTAATTTATATAAATATATGTACCAGAAGTGTCGGGGGGGGGGGGCTGAACCTAAAAAACCCGTTCCAAATATGTCCTTGTTCCGAATTATACGCACTAAAGCCATTCATTCTTTCAGGTGTCACAAGAGTGAATCTCACATTGAACAAATGTACCTAAATAGCGAAGTCACACAAAAAAAATTCACAAAAACTCCACTGATTCATTCTTCTGCAAGTTTGGAATAACTAGTGATGTCAATTCAGATATTTGCAGAGAGTAGCAACCAAAATTCATCGCACATCCTGCAAAATATCAGATATTCCGTAAATATTTGAAGAAATGCTGTAAAAACTCATTCCATCTGATTCCACGTTCAGAAAGACATGTTCGGGTATGATGTTTTTGTTTGTTTGTTTTTATAGTGTTTAAGGGCGCTTTTACTACAAAAGGCACTGCAGATACACGGAATGAAGATGGAGCACCGCGGAATGCGATGAGTGGAAAACCGGAGAACCTGGATAAAACTCGCCCCTGCGCCGCTTTGTCTATCACAAATGCCACATGCGAGCAAGAGCAAGCATAGAGCAAGCATAGGATGGCGGTTCAATAAGGTGCTGTGTAAGGAATGAAGAAGTAAATTTTAAAAACATACAAATTTTTTATTTCTCAACATAATCTCCATTTAGGGGTATACAAATCTCCCGACGTTCCTGCCATAAAAATAGGGATTTCCAAGCTCTGCAAAATGCACGACCAAGGTCTCGACGACGACCTTGTTAGTCTAAATTTTGCTTAGGGGCAAGAAGAAATCATGCAGTTTGCCGGCGACAATTCCGGAAGAATTACTGTTGCGTTGCGTGATAAAATAGCGCATTCTTCGTCAAATGAAGCCGTGTCCCTTTCAACTTCTTGCCAAATCGGGACAATTAGTAGTGTAGAATAGTCCAATAATCGGTTTTTTTTTCTAAGAAGTCAATGAGTGTGGCATCCTTCGCATCCCAAAAATGGTCATCACTTTTCCGGCCGATGGAACAGGCTTTGTCTTCTTTGGAGTAGATTCACAGGAACCAACCATTGCACTGACCGTTGCTTAGTTTCCAGAATATGGCGATTCAAGGTTTTTATCAACGGATAAAAAAGAGTTTAGCATTTCGCTTAAATAGCTCCAAACACAAGCTTCCAGGTTGAAAGACGCATACACTTGTTGACTATGAGCAATCACGGCACCCATCGGGCCGACAACTTTTTCATCTCTAACTTATAATGCAAAATGTAAATTGCTGTTTCCATCGACATGTCTATGGCCTCTGCTATTTCACAAATTTTCGTTCAACGATCAGCGATAATTATATCGTGGTCTTTTTCAATTATGTTTTCGGGCCGCCCTCAACAAAATTGGATGTTCGACTACGTTTACAGTTACTGAACCAACATATAACTGTTGTCATAGATGGCGAAAAGTCGCTATCTTGCAAGTTTTCTCAATCAAAAGTAAAAAACGAATCAATGGACTATTCTGCACTTTTTCCATATTAGCGAAAACAGGTTGAATGACTAACAGGATACCCGAAAAATCAAAACTAACCCATGAAACTATACCAAATTTGTTTTGGTGACATGATATAAACGACAGTACATGATGGTAAAACCAACTTGCTTTAGCAACCCCATTTATTTTGAAACAGGATACTTATTGAACCGCCCTGCTATAATAGCTTGTAAACGCGATCTTACGCCTTCTACACATCTTGTAGAAGCCAGAGAGATCCGCAAAGTAACAGCCACTTCACTGTCTTCAATGTAAACAGAAGTTTATGGTTGTTTTTACTGATGGTGATAAGAGTATGATTCTCTGCTCAGACGTTGCTTCCTATATGACCTCAGCCTCTTCTTTTCCGAAAACATTTTACTTTAATCGTATACCTAGATGTCACCTGTTTATCCCACGCCTTTCACGGAATATAAAAAAACTGTAAGGAATGGCGTTCTAGAAATCCTTACCCTGATAAAACATAAAAATTAAAAACATCTTTCTACATATTTCTATCCCAAATTGCAATTTTCAAGGAAAAGTTCCAGGAACTCCTCTACCGCCTCACCGTATTTTAAAATACTGGGGGACCTGGATATTATTAAGCGGAATCTTGGGACGACATTGCTGCTGTGGTAATAGAGCTTCCTACTGAGAGCCAGAGGCGTAGTTTGAAGGGGGGAGGGGTGGTTGGAACCACTTACTAAAAAAAATATAAAATGTAGTACCAATTGTTTAACTTTAATCTATGAATATAAAGTAGATTTAAAAAAAAAATCAACTTAGGGTTTATTCATATTTGTAAATGGTTTCATGAAGATTGTTTAAAAATGGATCCCTGTGCAACCCGCCCATTTATTTATATTTTTCCGAAAACGCTAATTTTAAAAGTACAGCTTGTGTTTTGCCATCAAAGCTTCCACTGAAACATTGAGATCTGGTGTACACGAAGAAAACAAATTCATTTCTGGCCCTGAACAATAATGAAGGAAACACAAAGAAAGTCTATCGGTAATTCTGCACAACCCGTAGGTTGTCTCCTGTATCAGTGAAAGGTTTATTTTTAACCTTCAAATTTATCTTCAGCTCAAATAAAGGTACCGCCTAACTGTTGAAAAGTGGGACAAAAACCTTAATATATGAAAGCAACTAACATGTGATGCCTATAGTCTGCACAAAAATGTGTTTAAAAAAACTTTCATGCACAACTAATCCTTTGGGATCCAAATCAACAGAAATGAAATGGAGTTTTCTCTTTCTTTTTTTAATCGCTCTTTAACTATTGCCATTCTCGGCGCCTCATTCTATATTGGGCATGAAAGATCGTTTAACTTTGCTCAAAGGCCCCTTTATCAGTCTTGAGCTTCTTTTATGTGCTGTAAATCTACGACACAGGACCAACGGCTTTATATCATTTCCGAAGGAAGCTATGATAAGGAAAATTAATAAAAATAATCGCCTTCCGTCGGATTTTTTGTGATCGATTTACATATTAGAAATACTTTTTTTTAACTAAAATTAAATAATAGTGTCATTATACCATTTTAACCATATTTTGGGCGCCGAAAATATCAATTTGTAATGCCTAAAATTCCGAGATCCATTCATCCATTATTAAATCTGTATCTTCATTTAATTTGTTTACCCAGCGTAGTGACACGTATTTCATAACACTCTGTGTTGATATACTGAAATACACCTCATGGTTAATATAAGAATAAGAGGTAACGATGGCAGTTTGGGGAGTTCCCGATTATAAACAGCTGGAGGGTGGGGGACGAGGAAGCTCCTCCATGCGTTAACCAGATCTTCCACGAACGTTTTTACTCTGATTCTAACCTATCTAACTCCTGCCCTACACACGACTTGTGTGGAAGAAACAATTACCACTAATTCATCTAATAGTTGGTAATTGACGAAGTCCAAATAATTACTATATTGTTAATATTAAAGTATGTTATCTAAAAATAATATGGCATCTCTTTATACCTTCCCGGGAACAATGCAAGTCAGTTGGGGAATCAAATGGCATTTCGGTATGTTGCTGTAGTAGTTCAGTCTGCCCTATCCATTAATAGAAATGGTTTTAATTGCTTACTTTCTTGTAGATAGAAAGACAATAAATAAATTATTGCATTAGCCTTAAGTCATATAGCCTATTGTGGCTATGCCTTGTCGGCTGTAATCGCCGCACGTGTGTGATCGGCTGCCTTCGAAAGTCATGGCTGACTGTTGCCGACCGACGGCGGCCTCCCGTCATTAGCTAATGCATTGCTACGCCTGTGAGTGAGATTTTGATTGTAATCTGAGGAAACAAAGAAATTTGAATACTAAGGAGCAGTTTTGTTACGATATTATTTTTTTATGAACCCTATCAATTGCCAGGTTAATCTATTGACATAGGGCTGCAACTTTTAAGCACCTTAACATCCATCGGTCTGGGCTGGGTCAAGAAAAGCAGACTAGGCTGAAACAATAGTCACATCTCTTAAAGAGTTGGTCGCTATATGATGAACTGAAATTCGGTTCTCTTTGCATTGAGGAGAGAGACGAATGACTTCCCATTTGAAAAAAATCTAGGAATTGGAAAATTTAAGCCAATAATGAGGAATATCTGGAAACGATTGACTGAAAAAAAATATTAAACTAACATACCTATATTGCATGCTTGAACGAGAAACTATTTTTTCTTTTTCCTTTACTGGTTTGTTGATTTTTATATATTTATTTTATGCAGTAAATTAAACCAATGACAACGTATCCCTGAAAACGGCTAACACCATAAAAAGTATATAACATACCCTAGGTGGTTTAGGGAGATCTATTTTTACTTTCTCTATACTCACTATGTATATAGTGAATAGAGAATGTATTGCACTCCACCAAAAAATTCGATACCGAGATTTCACCGGATATATATGTTTTAGGGTCCCCTGTAACCAAAAAAAGCATTTTCACAAAAAGGTCCGTGTGTGTGTGTGTGTCCGTGTGTCTGTGAACACGATAACTCAAAAACGAAAAGTAGCTAAAATACCAAACTTAGTATTTAAGTTTAGTATCTTCCAGGGATGCGACACGAAGATTTTGAGAAAAATTCCCCCACACCCAAATACTCTTTACATGGAACTTTTTTTGAAAATTTTTATTTTCTCAAAAATGGCTCTAGCAATTTTGATTAAAATTTCGTATATTAAAGATATTTATCTGACAAATGAAATGTATATCTTGAATTTTCTGGGAATAGCTTCTAACGACCTGTTTATTCTAGATGAATTTTGCTTAATTTGGCATAACTAATAAACCGTAAGAGATAGACAAAAACTTACTGTACAAAAAATGTAGGCCTTGTTAAAATACACAATTTACGTCATATACATTTTTTTCGTGGAGCTTACCATTTTCGAGGTATTCATTGTTATTAGTTTCAGTTGTGAAGTACTTATACTTTTCTCAGACGGAAGTGTCCGTTTTTCTTTTGTTCTACTCCTGGCCATTTGTAATGACAATCGCATAACGACAGCTTTTAAAACATTTGTCTATCGATTTAGCCTAGTGTATTCCCTTATTTTCTTCCTACTTATAAGGAACTAAGTAATAAGAACATTGTGCTGAATACCTCGATTAACAAGGTGCAGAAAGAAGAATAGTCTTATGTAAGAAGTTTGTAGAACGGCTAGAGAAACGTGTTTGAGAACACGATAACTCAAAAACGAAAAGCAGTTAAAATACCAAACTTGATATTTATGTTCAGTATCTTCCAGGGATGCCACACGAAGATTTTGAGAAAAATCCCCCCACCCCAAACTACCCTTTACATGGAACTTTTTTCGAAAATTTTGATTTTCTTAAAAATGGCTCTAATGATTTTTATTAAAATATCGTATATTAAAGATATATACCTGACAAATAATAATGTATATCTTGAATTTTCTGGGAATAGCTACTAAAGACTACTTTATTCTGGATGAATTTTACGGAATTTTGTGTAACTGGTAAACCGTAAGAGATAGACAAAAACTTAGCAAACAAAATATGTAGAGCACATTAAAACACACAATTTGCGTTATATACATTTTTTCGTGGGGTTGGTCGTTTTTTGTTTTTGCTTTTTTTTTAAAGATATTTCTTGTTTGTTTCAGCCTTGAAAAACTTACTTTTCTCATACAGGAATTTGTCAACGCCTGTCCATACATACAAACAAAGGAATTTCAGTCACATAACAACCAGCTTTTGACTATCACTTTAACATATGGTACTCCCTTTTTTCGCTTCTACTTACAAGGAAGCAAGTAAGTCTAACTCTGCTAATTTTTTCTCACTTACCATGAAGTAAATAGAAGCATAAGCTTTTTAACAATAATTTGTTGCAGAGATATAGAGAAAGTCATGTGAATGGAACCCATCAGATTTTTTTTTCTTGTGCAGCTGACAATGATATTTCTAGTTATTGGCTTCTGCTTTAAAATACTTATACTTTTCCCATATGGGGATTTGTGAACTCCTAGCACATAGCAACCAGTTTTTGAAAGAATTGACTATCCCTTTAGTCTATGATACTCCCTTATTTCCATCTACTTACAAGGAAGCAAATAATAAGACTGTGCTAATTTTATCTCCATTACCTTGAAGTAGGTTGAAGAATAAACGTTTTAACAATAACTTTTATCAGATGTAGAGAAAATCATATGAATGGAACACGTCAGATTTGTATTCTATTAAATGCTTTCCTATGGTATATATTAAATTCATTTGCTTTTGATACTTTTCAGTTTTATTCTCACATAATATTGTATTTTCTATTACTGCAAAATTAACTATAACGGAATGTAATCATGTTGAGTTCAATAAACATTTCTAAAGAAACTATTTTCGTTTTGTGTCTGTAATATTTTCATTTCCTTGCTATCTAGCGAGACTTTCCAACATGAAGGAGATACAAATGTTTTTTTATATTCGTTATAAGCTAACATAAGCATTAACATGCATGGCCGAAATAAATCCTTTAACTTGATAATAGTATTTGAGAATTATATACAGATAGCTTTAAATGTGGGTGTTTAAAGGAAAATATTGATTTTGGCAGAAATGTTTGCCAGTTGATATTTATAAAGGACATTTATATTTTATAAACGACTTAGTCGTAAAATTGCAATCGTAATGCAGCTTTCGTAAGACGGCTGCTAACATTACAACGCTATGAGAAATAAAACCAACCATGTAATTTGCTGCTCTGTGGGAGGAGGTTTTCATAAGAAAGAGGTTACATTAATCTGTTAACTTTATATTTTGCACAGGTCACGAAAATAATATGTTCCAAAAAATTAAAAAATGAAGACACGCGTTACACGGAATTCGATCCGCTTCCCGAGTTCTCTGTTATTCATCAGAAGCATGCTTAATCACCTCGGTTGTTCTAGTCTCAGACACAACTGCCGCTGATTAAATTTATCTTTGTGAGCAAAGCCCCAACACTAGGAGCGCCTTATTTCAGGTCTACTACTTAATCGAAACACAACAACTACACATTTTCTCCAAGTGTACTGAAGTTGAATTTGCAGTAATTTCCCGTTAGTTTACAGTGAATGTGAAATACTGGTTTCTAAAACTGCGAGTTGAGCGGATGGCTACCATGCCCACTTGAACACAAAGGGAAGGAAAGGGAAGCCGTATGTCAATTTTTTTCCTATGCAAGAACGCCTGAGAATTAGGTGACCCATATTTACTTTTGTGAAAGATGATATATTGCAGTGGCTGTATTAGGTGTTAATTCTGCCATCGTTCAGCTTTGGCAGAAGCAGTTAAGGTACATGCGCGCGGAAGCTCTTATTTTAGACTATCTGTATTTTCAAATGCAAATTGATTTCACATTGCTTCTTGACTTATAACGCGTAAATGATATACACAACAAAGAGCCACAAAATACTGTCTACTTTTTTTTTCTTTTCTTTTTCGTAAGATGTGTGCGTATCATCGTCGTCGTCTTTGTTGTTGTGGCTGTTCTTGGGAGCGACTGCAGTTTTATCAACCTTTTGGTAATCATAACTATTATGGAGAAGGTCGTATTCACACTTCTAGGGATATCTGACTCTCAAACTTTTGTAAACACCCAGAATGTATACTCACGTGCCGCTACAAGTTGTAACGACACTAAATAAGCACAAAAATGTGTTGCCCTTTCTCAATGTTCCCAATCAATTACGTTAGAATTCGAATATAAATGGGTAAATAAAAAATGGAAGATGATGTGCTGGGAACTAGCATGGTGCAAGTGTTGTTTGGTGACTTTGGTGCAATTCGTCGGAAATACGATCCGAAGGCCGTTATGGTGACGCCATACCTGACCCACTTCGACATAAGCTGACGCTGCCAAGGTCACGGCGATAATTCGAAAGCGGAAATTTTTAGAATACTAGTTGTAGCTCGAAGGGAGTCTCTTCCCGCAACTTTCTCGCTCGCTTCGCTTTAGACTTCCCTGGTGCGTGACGTCATGGAGAGTGAAGTCACAGCTCTTCAGTACTTTGCCCGTGCGTTTGAGCACGCATTTTCAGATAAAATTCGCGTTATGATACAATTTGATCATCCACAATTGAAAACAAATCGCATCTGTAATAATTCACCTCATCTTAGAAACAAAAAATATAAATCTGTCATTTTTACGGTTAAATAGCCTAAATATCACTGGCGACAATTACAACAATTCTGCAAATATTCGCTAAAACGCTGTAGATATATGGAAATTGAATATGAGAAATGGCTTACAGCATATTACGGGTTTTATTCGGCACGCAGTAGATATTATTTGGTATTCACAGAAAGAGAGCCAGGAAGCAAATATTTGTCCCTAAATGTATTCCGAAGCTCTACGCTGTAAACTAGAAAAACTGTTTTTGTTAGTTTATGTTGTTGCTCGACTAATTGTATTATGCTAAGAAGAAAAAAAAAAAAAAAGAAGAAAAAAAAAAAACAACAACAACAAAGGATGGTATTAGCAGACAAACTTTAACAAGGAAATATCTTCAAACGCTTTATGAGTCGTGAACCCTGTTTCAAAATTATAATCGTATGTTTTATTCCTTAAGAATTGGGAAGAACAAGCTTAATAAAGGGAGCTGTATATAGATCATGTTATCATGCAAATATGATCTGAATAAAGCATATTTAATACCCAGGATATTTGAAAACTTGATATACATTTTTTCGCGAATTAAAATGTCCTTTTTGCATATGAAACTTAACTTGCAGGCTGAAACCTGATTTTTACATTACTGCATATTTTGAATGATGTGCTCAAAATTAGAATATTTTGGCGTCATTATTTAGGTGGAAAATGTGATTATATAAACCTAAGTTCAGAACTATTTTTGTATGCAGTTGTTTTTATTGTTAAGTTAATGAAGAACAAAATTAATTGCATATAATTCCCATATATTTCTCCGCAATTGAACAAGAACAGGATTACGTCTAGTCTTAATATTTTGCCAAATATTAATTTTAGGGCAAATTTTCTTCAATATTTCAGCATACGGTTGCAAGCAACACCCACAAAAAGAACTCAAATTTTATAATATCTTTGACGGGAAATTGGCTGTTATTAAAAGAAGGTGCAAATATTAGTGCACTGCATAGCGATCACTGAAACGTGATTTGCATTGGATTTTTCAAAAGGCGGTACATGGAATTTGCCAATTGTAATTAGTTATTTGCTAATATTTATTCAAGTAAAATGGAATAAATTAATATTAGTTCAGCTTTCGTTCTTTTGAATTACACATGACACATATTACGCCAAATCAGCTGGAAATAAATAATGATTACCTAAAATTATTTATAAAAGTTATTAAAATGTTTAAAAAATGGCATAGTAATTACAAAAAGATGGCCTAAAAGAAATGATCCTAATTTCTTAAATAAGTTTACAGAAAGTTATAAATGTATATATGCCTATAATTGACAAGTTGGTGGAGAAAACAGGCACAGCAATAGTAATATAATTTAGTAAATCAGTTCTGAATAAATTTATTCTACGTTCGTTTTACTTCCGTACTATATATAACCCAAAAATTCGATACCGAGATTTCACCGGAAATGCATGCTTTGGGTCCCCCTGAATCCAAAAAAAGCATTTTTACAAAAAAAGTCCGTGTGCATGTGCACGCGCGCGCGCGCGTGTGTGTGTGTGTGTCCGTGAACACGGTAACTCAAAAACGAAACGTTGCTAAACATCCACACTTGGTATTTAGGTTTAGTATCTTCCAGGGATGCGATACGAAGATTTTGAGAAATATCCCCCCCCTCAACTACCCTTTACATGGAACTTTTTTCGAAATTTTTTATTTTTTCAAAAATGCCTCTAACGATTTTGATTAAAATGTCATATACTAGCTGCCCGTCCCGGCTTCGCACGGTGGTGTACCTAATGAAGAAAACTCAGACAAAATCTTCCGTTTACAGTACGACCATGCAATGAAATAAAATTAAAGTTAAATAATTTGACAACACTTTATTGTAATGCCTTGTAATGTACAATTTTCCTTCCGGAGAGAAAAAATAGCGCCGGTAGTTTGCAGACTCTCGAGCACGCAACGTGCAACATGGAAAAGTACAATTCAAGGTGTATTACAAACACTTCTAACGATTGATCTTGAGGTTTATTGTCTCTTAAATTCAATCGGAAAGTCAGTTGACATTAGTGGTATTCATGGAATAAGTATATCCTTGCCTTTGAACTATCCTATGTTATAGTAACTTAAATCAAATTTTTCATAATTTTTTTAACAGTGAATTTTGTTCCGCTGCATAATTTCGGCTGATTGATATTGCGTAGTATAAATATCACAGAGCCAACCTTGAGCTGTAAATTCTGTGGCCGGAATCCTGGCAAATCCAATGAATGTAGTTACATAATTGACTTAATTTGGCTTGGTAATGGAATTGATCGACTTAAATGAATGCATTTGTCCATCAATTTTACCCTGAATTTTTACATTCGAATCATCTACATCTACAAGTTGCTGCTAAAATGGCTCGTTCGCTCAACCAAGCATAGTTTTTGTAATTTGCACCAATATTTGGAAACACTTTGGATATTAATTCTTCCTTTGACGTTGTGAAGTGACTAAAATTTTATGGAAACGAAATGAGGTCAGTGGTAGTGTCAACAGGAATTTTCCCATTGTCAATGTCTAATAATGCCTTTGTATCTGAAAAGCGCAATGTAGCATATATAGTTGGTATTGCGAAAAGAACAAGTCAGAGCACCCATAAGGTAGTGTGGAAATGATGACAAACGCAGTTAACAGCGTGGGCAACCAAGATGTCATTGTCATAATAACAGTAATGGCAGCGTATCCATAGTGTGGCGGGTATACGCTGGCATAGGTAATGAATTACATCAAGGAGAAAGTCACAAAGTAACATTCATGCTTCTTCCGAATCTCTTTCTTTCCTTCTATGTCAAAACAGCAATTTCTAAGGCTAACAAAGACGTAACTAAATATCAAGTAGATCTGGTTGGTCAATTGCTAAGCTTTTATTTCATGCAAGTTTTGTGTATTAAATTTCTCCATTTAACCCAAAATATTACTTGATCAAATGTATTAAGAGCACCGCAATTGTAGTGTGATTGTGACGCTGGTATTTTCATGTTCTTTACCTAGCTCATGTATCACATAACGTCAAATAACCAACATCAGCTATAGGAAGTTAAACCTAAAACGGATTCCATTATTTTCAGATTCCAAGAAGGGTTAATGCTTATATGCAGTGTTTATAGCTTGTTCATTTTAAAGAAGTACAACAAAAATATACCTCTTTCTTTATTTAAACGATGTGACCAAGGGAACGATAGTTAATACATAAGAAATATATTTGATTTTCACAGTTATCTTGCGTCATTGTCTCCATAACTGGGTACATTCCCTTAGCATTGAAGAAGAAAAATAGAGCAGTAGGCACTACGGCCATCTGGTGGCAAATAATAAGTACGTATTTCAGGTGTTCGTCACCAGGAAAACTTCTTATTTTAAATGATAGGAGCGAGGAAAGGACAGTTAACACATAAAAATGTATTTGAATTTCACTGCTGCGTTGTGTCATCTCGATAAACTGTTGCGTTACCTTAACATTGGATGGGGAGGAAAAATACTACTATCGCTATCTATCGGAGAATAAATAAGTACTTACTCTAGGTGTTCATAGCTAGGAATGCCTATTTGATTCTTTATTTTCAACGATAGGAGTAAGGAAAGGACAGTTAACATATAAAAATGCCATTGCCATCTGGAGGCTATTAACCGAAATGTGTTCGCTTGGCACGGTTTTTATTCATATTATGAGATTTTAAATACTTTCCCGTACTATTTTTTTAACATTTTCTTTTCCACAAACCTTGTGACAATAACGAACACACACACAAAAAAAAAGAATTGTTCAATTTGATGCAGCCGTTTGGAAGTGATACGCGTACAAACATTTCAGCGATTCATTTATATATATATATAGATTAATCTGTCAAATAAAATGTATACCTTGAATTTTCTGGGAATAGCTTTCTGATGACTGCTTATTTCTGGGTGAATCTTACGGAATTTTGCATAGCTACTGAACCGTAAGAGATGGACAAAAACTTACCACACAAAAAATGTAGAACACGTTAAAACACACAATTTATGTTATAAACATTCTTTTCCCCTTGTTTATGGTTTCAGCCTTTCTCATACAGGAATTTGTCAACTCGTGTCCATACAAAGGAACTTCACTCACATAGCAACCAACTTTTGACGATAACTTTAACCTATGGTACCCCATTATTTCGCTTCTACTTACAAGGAAGCAAGTAATAAGACTGTTTATGCTAATTTTTTCTCTATTAGAATGAAGTAGACAGAAGCATTCGCTTTTTAACAATAATTCGTTTCAGAGATGTAGAAGAAGTCATGTGAATGGAACACATAAGAATTTTTTTACTTTCTCTAGCACGTATGCACAAAGTACATAGTAGATAGGGGTTTAGGTTCCCCAGTATCAGAAAAAAATAGAAAAAGGTTCGTGTGTGAGTACACAGCTCAAAAACTAAAATTCGGTAAAATACCAAACCAGATATTTAATCTTCTAGGGATGCAACACGGAGATTTTGATGAAAATCCTTTCACCCCAAACTACCCTTTACATGGACAAAAATTTATTTTCTCAAAAATGCCTCTAATGCTTTTGATTAAAATACCGTAAAGTAAAAATATTTACCTGAAAATGAACTGTCTTCATTTTTTAGCCTCTGAAGACTTCATCATTCTGGGTGAGTTTTGCATAACAGATCAGGTTAAAAACAGAATTTGTTATATACATTTTTTTTTCATGGAGTTTAACATTTCGGAGATACTTCTTGTTATTGGTTACAGATTTAAAATACTTAAACTTTTCTCATACGGGAATTAGTAAACTCCATGCTATGCAAAGAAACTAATTTCAATTTTATAGCAGCAGATTTTAAAAGATTTCATTATCACTTTTCCCTAGTGTATTCCCGCACCTATTTCTCTTCTACTTATAGGAAAGTAATTTAATACAACCATTTCTGATATATTTTGTTTATCTTAATTAGCACGAAGTAGAGAGAAGAATTAGCTTTTGTAAGAATAATCTGTAGCAGAATATCTGGAGAAAATCGTGTGAATGGAACGCATTCGAGTTTTTAAGAATCTGAAAATAAAGAATTTTGATGTCCATAAAACTATTGCGCTTACGTTTGAATTTTCAAATTATAAATTATTTTTGCAAATGAAGAGTACTTCAGAGACTATGGCATACGTAATTTAAGAATAATGACAACCTGATGTGTGCATTCATTAACGAAAAAATGGAAAACTGACTCTCATTATAATTGTTTTTGCTACACTTACTATGTGCAAAGTGTATAGAGCAAGTATTATTTTCCACATGCCGAGATTCCTGGTATTTAACGGTGTTTTAGTTTTTGAGCTATACAGTCTCCCCCACCCACCCACACAAATGGACCTTTTTCTAAAAATCTTATGTGTTTCATTTGCATGACTTTTTCTACATCTCTGTAACAAATAATTGTTATAAAACTTATTCTTCTACTTCATGATAACCGAGATAAAATTTAGCAGAAATTGTTCTTATTGCATGGTTCCTTGTAAGTAGAAGGGAAGAGCCTAATATGTTCAATTCACATGATGTCCTCTAGCTGTTTGGTAAACAACCCTTTTATTCAAAACATTAATGTATTATCTACTTCATGCGGATCAAAATAAACAAAAGCAGATTAGCCATGTAAGTGGAAGGGAAATAAGAAAATGCACAAGCTAAAACGATAGTCTTATCGTTTAAACAATTGTGGAACAAATGAAATTCCGATCTCTTTGCTTTTCAAGAGTAAACAAACGAGAAACGAGAAGAAAGATATCTTTCCGTTCGAGAAAAGTTGAAGTGGCTTAAAATGGAAACCAACAATCCGGAATATCTCGAAAACGGTTAACTCCACAAACAATGTATGTGACATAAATTGTGTGTTTTAATGATATCTACATTTTTGTGCAGTGAGTCTTTTGTATATGTCTTACGGTTTGCCAGTTATATGAAAGTAATCTAGAATGAAAAGGTCTTCAGAGGCTATTGCCAGAAAATTCAATATATACATTTTCTTTGTCATTAAAATATATTAAATATAAGGTATTTTGATCAAAATCCTTTGCTATTTTTGAGAAAATCAAAATTTTCGAAAAATGTTCCATGTAAAGGGTAGTTGGGAATGGGATGATTTTCTTGAAAATCTTTGTGTCGTATCTTTGGAAGACACTTAACTTGAATACCAAGTTTGGTACTTAACCGACTTTGCGTTTTTGAGCTATGCTGCCCAGACACCGATGACTTTTTCTATAAATGTTTTTTTCGAGTTCAACATATTTCCGGTGAAATCTCGGTAGCAAATTTTTTGTGGAGTACAATACCTCCTCTATGTGCAATGTACGTAGTGCGTGTAGATAAAGTAAAAAAAAAAAATTATTCAGGAGGTCCCAAAACATGTATTTCCAGTGAAATCTAGCGGCGAATTTTTCGATGCAGTACAATACCTTCTCTATATACTCTCTACATAGTACACGCAGAGAAAGTAAAAAAGAATGTGACAGAAGACCTAATATATAAGCATTTTCAAAATTCCCGCCTGGATAGTGTGGTAGTAGCATGTCTGCCTCATATTCAAAAGGTCGTGAGTTCGAATCTTGCTTACGGTTTTTTTCGGGGCTTACCCTTATCCTGAGAAGACGAATGTCGAGTAAACTATAAGCTCCATGGCACTCGAAATCATTTGAGCATCATTTCACCAATTTCATTCATCGTCCGATATGACCAACCAGGTTAAAGGACGTTAAGTCACAAAAAAGGATTTATGTACATGTTAGCTACGCCAATGCTGCAAAAATTAAACGATGACATGTCATTTGAATTCCAGCCCTGCTTATAAGATACTTCGTCTTCAAATAATTTCTGCTCACAATTAATTTTTTCAATTGGCATTCTAGAGAAAAAGCGAATAATTAAGCCTCCACATAATCCGACACCTAAAATAGATGGGAAAAGGTTCTTAAACGTCACCTCTAACAGAAACAGAATTTCGTTTGAAATAATTTTGCCGCTCAGCATCCTAAAAGTTAATAGATATTTGTCTGAGCTTCTCTTTAACAATGCTTTGCGGTTTAGGGACCAAAAGGTTTAAACAGACCAGTAAGTAACTACAAAGTTATATAAGATTCTCAACGTTTATCAGAATAAGATATCTATATTCTAAAATAAGCAACAAGCACAAAATAAATACGCAGAAAGGAAGAATAAGCATTGGCCCGCGACATCTTCCAAAACACCATAAGCCAACACTAGTGTCCGTAAATTTTAATTGTTTACGTAAAAATATGTACTAGCATGTCTATTTAACGTATTCTTTGAGTAACTGTAAATTATCCTTTATCCTCTTAAAGAAATACATGCTTTAAATCTTTTGCAGTACCTACAGTTTACGCTCCCGTACTCCTTATTCCAGTAGTTATATATTACTAATATAATGTGATTTTCACTCACTTTGATTTTCTATATATGTCCACAAAATACGTGAAATAATGTGCTTTTTAAAAGATTGATAAAATGTGCTTTAATAATTGACAATTACTGAGGAACTAGTGCGTTCGCTGCACTGTGTATGTATTCCGTACGCTCGACTTCTCTCTCAGCTACATCACAGGCAGAGAGCCAATTGGGTGAAATGAATAGAGAAGAGACGTGTCTCAAAACTTGCAACTTTGGAGACGCGTCTCACTTTCGTATGAATAAAACTCGACTACTCAATATGGAGAACATACTTAGAGACTCTGTAGGTATAGAAGATGTTTGTAGTTAAAAAAGAAGTCCCTGCCACAGCCGAAAATCGAACCCGGGACCTTTGGGTAAAAAACTAGAATGCTGACCATTCGACCGCACATAGTAAACCCTGGAATTCAGTGCGACATCCAGAAGATACAGGGGCCTCTCTGCATTCAGTATCCATAACCTTTTGGAAAGTTTGCTGCAATTTCGCAAAGGTTTACACCCTACAATAATAATATTAATAATAATAATAATAATAAACAAATTTCATGTACACGAAATCATTACCAAAAAAAAAAGGCGTTGTTTACAAGTGGCATGGTTCCATTCAGAAGCAAAATTCCGATATCTGCAGAAATATCCGTAATAATAATAATAATATAAATGTACTATTTCTTAAAGAAGGGGGTTATGGACATCATAAACGCCCTGTAGGTATCTCGCCAAGGAACGTGTTATAATACACAGATCTTTTGGCCAGGAAAAGGTTGAAAATTATTTAATAACAAGAAACGTTATCTACAGAGTACCTTCGTTTATGTATATTGTATGGTTGTCCATAACAAACATTTGCAGGAACATGATTACGAGCTTCTGGTACAAGACTGTGTAGAGGAGTAACAGCAGGAAGATCAGCTTATAACGTTGATCATGAACATGAGGTTGATTACGGTGATGATGGAGAGGAAGCAGGTATATTATGACCAAATAGCAACAATAAAAAGTGATTACACGAGTAGGCTTTTATAACCAAAGCAATATTACAATAATATATTTAACAGGAACTACAGGTATTTTAATAAGTACATTTTTTTTTGAGTTATTTCAATAAAGCTATTACGAGGGTTATTAAATTATTAGTTTCATCCACACAGTTACAAATTAATACAAATAAAAGTACTGCTCACGTTCGTCATCTTTGTCTTTTATGACACATGAGATATGATCCTTATGTTCTAAAAAAAAATAGGTTTTTGCACTCGTAACACAGTGGAATGTTTATAGAAGAATGTCTATTACAAAGTAACTAAATAAATAATAGATATGTAAAATAATACTCTTCTAATGTTTTATTCTTAACTTTCACTGTTTTCAGAGGATTTGTTTCTCCTATCAAGTTCAAGGACCTTCTTTTCTATTCTTTCGGTGTACAGGCTTGTTCTTTGTAAAGCACTTGCTTTTTACTTTCGCTAGCATGTATGTACATATAAAGTACATAGTAGATGGAGAAGGTATTATACTCCACCCAAAAATTCGATGTCGAGATTTCACCAGTAATGTTTTGAGGTCCCCTGATTAAAAAAAATAGAAATATTTTGGTGTGTGGGGGGGGGAGGCAGAAGAGCTCAAAGGAAATTTTTATTCACTGGAATGAATTTTTTCTCTATTAATTATTAAATTAAATAGATCAATTAAAAAAACGAAAAGTCGGTAAAATACCAAACTTGGTATTTAAGTTTAGTATCTTCCAGGAATGCGTCACGAAGATTTTGAGAAAAATCCCCCCACCCCTTTACATGGAACTTTTTTCGAAAATTTTGATTTTCTAAAAAATGGCTCTAACGATTTTGATTAAAATATCGTATATTAAAGTTATTTACCTGACAAATAAAATGTATATTTTGAATTTTCTGGGAATGGCCTCTGAAGACTACTTTATTCTGGATGAATTTTTCATAACTACTAAACCGTAACAGATGGACAAAAACTTAACCCACAAAAAATGTAGAGCACGTTAAAACACACAATTTATGTTATATACATTTTTTTTCGTGGAGTTGATCGTTTTTGAGATATTCCTTTTTCTTGGTTTTAGCTTTGACAAACTTTTTTCTCATACAGGAATTTGTCAACTCCTGTCCACACAAACAAAGGAACATCAGTCACATAGCAACCAGCTTTTGGCTTTCACTTTAACCTATGGTACTCCCTTATTTCGCTTGTATTTACAATAAAGCAAGGAATAGGACTATTTCTGCTAATTTTCCTCAATTAACATGAAATAAATAAAAGATAAGCTTATTAACAATAATTTGTTACAGAGAGATAGAGAAAGTCATGTGAATGGAACACATCAGATTTTTTTGTTGTATTCTGCTTTTCACATTATTTTCCTAAATAAATTTCATTATAACCCCTGACAAGAATTTTTCCTAGATCTTGTTTAGATCCAGTCATTGCAAAGTTCTAATTTTCTGACAACTGCGATTTTATTCCGCGAAACATGATTAAAATGTAATGTTTCATACTTCATTTTGACAGTATAAATCGTAGAAATTCATTCATAAATATTGAAATAAACCCTTTTCATTCCAACGTTGACTTGTTTACATAGATACTTCGGAGCGGAAATTTTTATTCATACGAAATCAGCGAGACGCGTCTCAAGACTAGCTGCGTCTCACATTTTCTGCTAGCAGTGTCTCATAAGACTCGCCTCAATTTTATTCATACCACCCATATGGGTGGTATGAATAAAGATGAGACGCGCCTCAAAACATGCAATTTTTGAGACGCGTCTCACTTTCGTATGAATAAAACTCGACGACTCAAGATGGAGGTGACCTTGATCGCGACCAACGTCTCACGCGCTTACATAATGAGACGCGTCTCAGGTTTTGGAATGAATAAAACGTAGCCGCGTCTCACTTTCATGAGACGTCTCTCATGATTTTTAAGTCACCTCCGTAGGTGTCTCAACACTTGAGACGCAGCTTCTTATGACAAATTATGTGCAGAGTTGGTACCAGTTTTGATGTTTTTTGAGTGCAGAAGGAAGCTTTGTTAAATCAGGGGGGATTCTGAAGAACTAAATTATAACGAACTTCAAGATTAAAGCAAAATGTGCAGTGGCTTGTACGTTTTCTTCCCGAAGCAACAGGAACAAGAGATATAGCTTTACGCAAAGGAGCAAAGGTTAGAATATTGTCGTTATTTTTTCATTTATATAACCCCCCTTTAACTTCTGTAACCATATCGAAGGCTTTAGTTTAGAAACAACTGCAGGTGATTTTTCGCTGAACTGTAAGGTTCTTAACGGCGTTTTTTAGTTGTACACATATTATATTAAACACACACGCGCGCGCCGATACTTAGAGACTCTGTATGTATAGAAGATGGTTGTAGTTAAAAAAGATTTCCTTGTCACAGCCGAAAATCGAACTCGGGACCATTGGGTGAGAAACTAGAATGCTGACCATTCGGTGCAGGTAGTAAACCCTGGAATTCAGTGCGGCATTCAGAAGATACAGAGGCCTCTCTGCATTCAGTATCCATAACCTTTTGGAAAGTTTGCTGCAACTTCACAAGGGTGCAAAACATTCCCTGATGCAAATATTGGAGCTTTAGATTATACCCTATCATAATAATAAAAAACAAAATGTCATGTAGATGAAATCATTATCAAAAAAAGGGGTTGTTTACAAGTATCATGGTTCTATTCAGGAGCAAAATTCCGAAGTCTGCAGAAATATCCGTAATGATGATGATAATAATAATAATAACAACAACATGAATGCGCTATTTCTTAAATATGGGGGTTATGGACACCATAAACGCCCTATGTAGGTATCTCGCCAAGGAACGTGTTATAATACACACATTTTGGCCAGAAAAACAGTTTTAAAATAATGTAATAACAAGTAACGTTATCTTCGTTTATGTATATTGTATGGTTCTCCATGATAAACATTTCCAGGAACATGATTATGAGAATCTGGTACAAGACTGAGGAGAGGAGTAACAGCAGAAAGACCAACTTATAATGCTGATCATGAACTTGAGGTTGATTATGGTGATGATGGAGAGGAAGCAGGTATATTAAAAGGAACATAGAATGATAGAATTTCAGCTAATGTCACGAAATAATGCACATAACATTTCGCTTTCATTTCTATAACCCTACATGCATTTGTTTCTAACAAATCTAATGATGCTGCTGATGATAACTACAATAATAGTAATACTAATACTGATGATGATGATGATGAAGAAGAAACCAACACTGGGGTAGTTGCAGTTAGTGATTAAACAATGAAGTATCTTCTCTTGACAATGGCGTTTCAAAATGCCGCGAGAATTAATAAGTTGTGGTTATGTAAGTTAGAACGTAAATTCATCAATATTATGCGCCGAAAATGGTAAGTTATCGTTCGCATTACTGTCTAAGTTATAAATGACTATGTAAAACCATACCTAACCTGTGGTAATGAGGAAATCAAATGCAAATATTAGTATATTACAGCAAACCAAAGGATATACATTTTAAAGCCAGATAGCATATGACATGTAAAAATTCAGTGTTTGTGATGCTTTTCGGTATAAATCGAATGATTTATTGAACTTTAAAGACCAAAAACAATTCTTTAAGCTTTGTAGTACCACATTATGACACAACTCTACAAATAACTTATTTGTAGATTTATAGGTAATTTTAGTGCTGCAAGGAATCGAGTTACTACTATAAAGTTGGTCTATTCTACAGAATGAACAGCTTTTGCTTAAGTCATGTTCAAGGATATTTTAAACACACTGCTGTAGGAGAGTCAAGTTCGTGCACTAATTCAGTAATGCAAGGAGCTTCATTACCACAGTTTAGGTTAAACCAAGCGAAATGCATGAGCTTCTTACATTTGCACTGACCATACCTAACGATTTTGTAAGTAAATTAGATGTTAAGTATCCTATAAGCATTAAGATTCTATCTTTAATTTTCAGGTGAACTGTAAAACGGAGAAGCTATCATTTGTGAACAAATTGCATTAGCTAAAATTAGCCTAAAGTACCACAATGTTTACATGGCTTAGAATATAGTGAGGGACATCAACATAGTTTTAAGGTAAGGTTACATAATAATGGACAGAAACAACATTACCAATATTTTTAGTACTCATAATAAAATATAATTTATTCCAATCATATAATTTTGCATATACAATCTACATCTCTGTATTTGAATTAATACACAATGGCTTTTGTAATTAATTTGTGAAAAATGTATTAGAATATGAATTCTATATTTGCATTCTTTTTATTATTAGCATAGGATATGGGAAAAAAATCTGCAAGCTCATGTGGTAAAACAATTATTCCAATCACATTGTAATCATACTTTACAGAATTGGAATATGTCCTTTCCTGTGATTTGCTTACTTTACACTTGATCAAGTTGAATGTTATCTGCATTCATGTTGTTTTCGAAATTCAGTATCCAGAAAATTATTTGACATACATTTGGCTTACTGCAATTCTATGAAGTTATGTATTATGCAACTATTTATGATTCATTAATGGCAACCAGTTAATCACGGATTAACTTTTTAAATCTATGCAATTGTTACATAGGAATGCTACAGAGAGAAAACTGCATGTTAAAAGCAATTATTATTCAAGCATTTGGTATTTAGTCTGTTCCATTAGATGCTTTCCAAAGATATAATTGAAATGACTAAACACATTAGAGCATCATATTTTTAGATTTTCTTTGTATAAACAAAATTAATCTTAAATACATAACTTCTATAATTATTATTATTATTTGTTTCAGGAGAAAAATGTGTAGCAGACCTTTCTGGGTTATAAAAAAGAATATCAATCAAAATAAATATTTTTAATATAAGAAAAGTTTTTAGCCTTTCAATTTCAATATGTGTATGTGTAACAAAAAATTACTTTTAAAACAAAAAAGCAAAATATATTGAACTTAAAGAGTTGTTTAAGGTTTCTATATAAGAATATGTCTATATGGTAGTTGACATCGTCCCTTCTTGTCCAGATTCCAAACAAAGTCTTCAGTAAGTTGCTTGTCCAATTATTTTCAAGAGCTGTTCCTTAATTATTACGTTGTTTCCATTTTCATAGTGAAGCTGTATTTGGAGCAGGTAAAGTGTGTACTATGTATTTTGTAATGCACGAGGGGAAAATGAATCCAGTCGAGTGTTCTATGGAGGAATGTATGTATGTTTGGAGCATGTCTCCAAAATGGTTAAAAAAAAATTGTTTTATGCTTCAAAGATCCCTCTCGTCGTTCCGCAATTGCGGCCGCACTCCTCTGCTTGTAAAAAACATCTCTCAGCTATGCTTTTGCGGCTTAGAGCCCAAAATGTTTATAACTCACTAGTAAATAACCACAAAGTGGCGTATATAAATATTTTATTACAGTTGATTGCCTGACATAAATAATACACTATCACGAAAATGAGGTTAGGTTTCTGCTTAAATTTAAAGTCTAGTACGTGCGTAAAATAAAGCATTGGAATATTTAAGAAAATTATGATACGTGACTTGAAAACTTCATACACTTAGAACAGTTTGTTAAATGTTGCTCTCAGCACATAATTATCTGTCTGAATTCCTTTGTTACACACAATCATTAATGGATAAGAAATGAGACTATACCACTTTGTTGTAGTTGATCTGACAAAAATAATAAATTAAGTCTCATATTATGTGAAGCTAACGAGGTTATCTCACTCTAATGAAATTTCAGATATTTAAAATGTCCGTGAAATAGACCGAAGTAAAACGAAACGAGTTAAAGCATCTGCGAATGTGAGGCCACGCCTCAGACCTACCCTTGTCATGGCTCCACATTTAGGACTCCCATACAGGCCATGACTTCCGTTTGGCGGGAAACCTGGTTTTAACAACTGAACGAGGGGCTAAGGCCGTCTTACGCCTAGTTTTAGCAATCGGCCCTATGTGTCCAGCAAACAAACTATAATTACAAAAGATTATACTTTTATCTGTTTCTTGCTAATCGAAATAAGCACTAGCAGAAATGGTATTATTACTTGCTCCTGGTAAGTATAGGGGAAATAAGGGAATACCTTAACTATACAAAAGCGATAGTCAACTCTTTTAAAACCTGACCTTAGGCGATTGTCACTGAAATTCGGTTGTTTCCAAGGCTAGAAGTAAAACAAGAGAGACATGAAACGGATGAGGGCTCTCCGTTTGAGAAAAGTTAGGTATTTTATATATATATATATATATATATATATATATATATATATATATATGATGAGGGACATCAACATTGTGTGTTTTAACGAGACCACAGTTTTGGTATTAAGTTTTTCCCTATATCTTACGGTTTACTACCTATGCAAGTCATTCAGAATAAAGAGGACTTCAAGGGCTATTCCTAAGAAGTTCAGGATATACATTTTATATGTCATGTAAAAACTAAATATATTTAATATACGGTCTTTAATCAAAATTGTTTGCACCATTTTTTAGCACATTGAAAATGCTCCAAGTAAAATGTAGTTCAGGGTGGGGGATATTTTTCTGAAAATCTTCTAATCGCATCGTGGAAGATGCTAATCTTGTACCAAGTTTGGTATTTAACTGACTTTACTATTTTGGGTTATGATGTCCACACTCACGCACACGTTCCTACAATTTTTGGGGGTTTCAAGGGTCCTCAAAACATGTTTTTCCGGTGAAATCTCTGTAATAAAATTTTGGATGGAATACAAAACCTTCTCTACCTACTATGTAGTTTGTACACACGTGCTAGAGAAGGTAAACATCTGATATGTTCCACTTGCATGTCTCTTATATATTCTGTGAAGTACGCTTACAAATGATTATTCTTCTATCTACTTCATGCTAATCGATATAAACATTAACAAAAATTATCTTATAACTTGCATCCTTGTAAGTTGAAGAGAAATGGGAGCACGCTAGTATAAAATGACAGTCAAATATTTTAAAAGCTGTAGCTATTCTGTCCAAGCAAATCTGTTTTCCCTTTAAACTAGTGGACAGAAAACAAATCTGTTACCTCGAAACATGTAACTTTTAAAACTATGCAAATATGTTCATGATGATCACAATTGTAATGAATATTACCAATGTTCTGAAATGCAGAACGTAAAAATGGGCCTTTTGGCAGTTTGTTATACTGTGAAATTATATTATAATTATTATTATTAACTCTTTTATGACAAAGTATAATGGGCAGAGAGAAATATATTATATATATAATAATTGCCTTGCTACTTTAAATGTACAATCTTGGGCTAAATTTGTAACTCAAATCTCAGCCATGATTAATAAAGTAATTATATACTTCTACACTTTTGTAAGTTGTGGGATGAATAATTGTTGACCTTATACACTGTGCTAGAGGATGGTTACCCACAGACAAGTTGCAACATATTAAATGACAATTCTTTTAAAATGAATGTCAAAAGCAAAGTGGGGGAAAAAAAAAAAAGAAAAAAAATTATGGATTACAAATAGTGTAACAACAAATTTAATGTTCTCATGAAAGAAAATATCACAAATGACTTTTCTTTTCTTCTTTTTTATCTTACTTTCTTTACTTTTTCTATCATGTGTGTACAACGAACATAGTAAGTAGACCTATTCCATCCAAAAATCCAATTCCAAGAGTTCATAGGAAATATATACATTTTGAGATTCCCTGAACTAAACAAAAAAAAAAAAAATTATAAAAAGACCTGTGTGTGTGTGTCTGAACAGCATAGCTCCAATAAATAAATATATAAATAAATAAACATATCGGTTAAACAATTAAATACCAAAATTGATATTTAAGTTCAGCATTTTACAAGCATGCAACAAAGATTTTTAAGGCAATTTCCCCCACCCCAAATTACCCTTCACATGATACATTTTTCAAAAATTAAATGGCTGTAAGGATTTCTATTAAAATTCTAATATATTAAGATATGTTTGTGCCAAATAAAATGTATATCTTGAATTTTCTGGAAATAGGCTCTGAAGTACTGATCATTCTGGACAGACTTTTGAATGACTGGTGAACCATAAGAAAGAAAAATCAGAGTTACTATACAAAATATGTACATCTTGTTAAAACACACTATTTATGTACAATACATTTTATTTTTAATTACGTTTTTCATTTTTGGTAGAGTTAATCATTTCCAGTCAGTGGTTTCAATTTTAAAACATTTATGCACTTCTCAAATGGAAAAATTTTATTCATTTTTTTTTCTCGTGACCATTCAAAGATAATGGAATGTCAATACATATATGGCGACCAGCTGTTTAAAGATTTGAGTATTGCTTTTACCCAATATATTCCCTTATTCTCACACATATACAAGGAAGTATGTAATAAAAGTATTCCTGGAAATATTTATATTGTGAAGTAGAAAAATAAGCTTTTTAAGAATAGGTTGTTTCAAAATAAGTAGAAAAGTCATGTGAATGTATTGAATCATACTTTTCCTTTTCAATCATGTCACTGCTAGCTGAATATTGTGAAGAGATTTGAGATTTTATATGAAAGTAAAAAAAAGAATACATTTTTCTGGTGGTTGAAACAAACATTTTTGTAGTTATATATATTTTCATTCCAAACTTGTACCAATTGTGCATAAAATAAAGAAGGAAATTGCCTGCAAATTCTGTTATGTGCTCAAAAATGACATTTAGCCAAGCAGTTCTACAGTACATTTGTGATCCTAGGAACAAATTAGATGCTGAAGTAAACACAGCGGTAGAACATGATTAACAGAACAAAATGCTGAGATGTGCTCTATGATTTCTTTCAACAGTGTTGTGGATTCCTGAACTTGTTAGACTTGTTTGTGTTTGCTCATCTGGTCCCACTGTGAGCAAGAGCTCAGGGACGTTGATCATGTCATACAAAAGGAACATGCATCATGACCAATAGAACACCCATCACCAATAATACTATTATTTCTCTCAGTCTTTCTAATAAAGAAAGAAGAGAAAATTAATAATATTTTTTCTTTTTGTTTTTGTTTATAAGCCATCACCACTACAAGAGTAAATCTACATCATATGCTATAAATTACCATCATATATTATCTGCCATTACTTGTTGTAGGGATATTAAGGAATTCCTCAACACCATATGGGGAGTGAGTATATAAGAACATTTTTAAATTTTTCTTAAAGATTTTACGTTGACTGTGATTGCCTAATGGCTTGAGATAATTTGGAAAGTTGTTATATATCATTATATACTAAATATCTTTTCATGTATTGTTTTCATTTTGCATCAATATACATTTCTCCATCTTCTGTATTGTGCCTTAGCCTTTATCAATTTTCTGTGTGTTGCTTTAACCTCCAAAATAAGTTCAACATCTATTCTATGCATTTTTTTTTTTTCATTATCGCCCATTCCATGTGTGATTTTAATTCATTTCCAAAAGACATTACCCATTTATTGGAATAAACTCAAATTAAGGTGTTCTTTCTCAGTTTCTCTATGCATACAGGGTAGAAAAGGTTTTGCATTCCATCCAACAATTAGATGTCATGACAAGCAGAATATATGTCTGAATCAAAAAAATGCAGTTTTAGAGAAGGTCCACATTTGTGACCGTGGTTTGCATTGCTGAAAAACCAAAAGGTTGTTAAATAGCAAATTTGGTATTTAAGTTTAGTATGTTCCAAGGCTACATCCTGAAGATTTTCAAAAATCCCCCCACCCCAAAATACTCTTTATATGGATTTTTTTGAAAACTTTGTTTTTCTCGAAAATTACTCTAATGATTTTGATTAAAATACTGTAGGTGTATTAAAGATGACTACATGACATAATGTACATCTAGAATTTTCTGGAAATAGCCTCAGAGGACCTCTTCATTCTGGATGAATTTTGCATAACAGGTAAACCTACAGATAAAGACTATACAAAGAAAGTGCTCTCATTAAAACAAAATTTATGTCATATACAATTTTTTCTTTTGTAGAGGTGTGATACTTCTTGTTATTGGTTTTAGTTTTAAGCTACTTAAATTTTTCTCAAACGGGAGACCAACTTTAATTTAATCTCTCTTTGGTGTTATTCCTAGCTGTGCAAAGCAAACCACGTTTCAATTGTTTCACATAGCAATCAGCTTTTTATAAGGTTTTACTATGGCTTTAAGCTAGTGTATTAACTTATTTCCCTTCTACTTAGAAGGAACTAATACAACCATTTCTGCTAATGTTTATCTTGATTACCTCAATGTAAATAAAGGAATAATTCTCTGTAATAATAGTGATATGAATAGAGCATATCAAATTTATTTTTGCCAAATGTTATAAATGTAGCAATGTGCTAAATCTTTATATTCAAAGTTCTAAAAATCACCAGCTTGCTTATATATATATAATTATGTTATACATCTCGAGGAATGGTGATCTCTGTAAGGTTCATCTGGTTCCACTGTCTTCAGTGAAGACCTAGTATTGCGCTCAAGCACCAATGACAGTGACATACATTATTGTCTTTATATCACCCCCATCAAAAGCCAGAGGATTTTGGTTAGGTGATTAAACCATTTAAACATTATATGGGCAATGTTCAATTTCACAAAGGAAATGAGCTTTTGGTTCATCAATAATAAACCACATCTGCAATTTCTGAAGTACAGCAGTTCCTCCAAGAGGAACACCAGTTTGTCATTCTATCAAAACTGGATAAACAGTAACCCTTTATTAATAAAGTGCAAGGAAGGCTGTTTAAATTGAATGAGAAATTAACTCCTGTTCATTTTCTTTATCTGATACATGTGGCAATAGGTATAAAATATTGGGAATGTGATATTTCTTATTTTCTTAACTACCCTTGCTTCCAAATTTGGGAGAGATTGTATATTTAAAAAGCAAATACTATTTGGCAGTAAACAAATTGTTGGAATGGTCAAGTAGATATACACAATACATAAAAGTTATTGAAAATGTTAATTTTTGCTCCTTTGCTTTGATTTCTTTGTGATTTAATACTATAGGGCTCTTCATTTATGCAAAAACATTTGACATTAATATCCTATTAATTCATCCAAGGATACCCAATAATAGAAGTAACATGTTAAAATAAATTGGTACTCCAGCTATAAGCTTCCAACCATACCAGTATGGTCAATTCTTACATACAACGCCTTATACCATGCAGCCATTCAGATGCATAATAGCTGCACTAGTATCTGATTTTATAATGCTGCACAATGGTGTGAGTGAATTTTTTACTTTACAAAAATGGTAAAATGCATTTATCTGCATTCAATTAAAACCTGTCAGCTTCCATTTATGCCATCCCAGAGATTGCCTCTCTTTCCTTTTCCTACGTTTCTCTTGTATGCAGAACATACATTCTGGATAGATTTGATATCTCGATCTTTGGTTTGATAGATTAGTCACTGCTCGACAACTCTTACGTTCGCTGTTTAAGAATAATTTAATTGCCTTCTTGCACTAGTCATCATAAGTTCAAAAATATATTTTTTAATATATTGTGCCTTAGACCACTTGGCCCAATTCCAGATGTCAAGGTTTGTATTATTTAATGCAGTTATCTGATATACATTGTCAGTAAAATGATTATTTAACAATCATGCAAAGATTGTCATATCATGTCCACGTAGCTGAAGGGGTTAAAGTTGTAAAACTGGTGAATGTGAAGATTTGCCAACTGCAGACTTGAAATTTGAATATTTCAGAAAGAGCACATCTGCAACCATACAAGAAAAATAATCTTCTTAATTGCTAATTACAATAGGTATATTCATTGATTACTTTCTGATATTCCTCAGATAGAATATTTTAATATAATTATTTAAAATACATCTGTTTGATTGCACAAGAGGAAACATGTACAGAAAACATTTCAGCTAAATAAAGGTTATTAAAAAGTTTGACATCCAGAAGCATTAACATTTCCTATATTCTACTATATGCTAAATCTTGCTCATAACTATAGTCTTTTAATGTTAATGTTCAGTGATGTATTCTGTACATGACTTTTTCATAAAGGAGTCAGGTTATTTTCCCTTAACAGTGAAAAATAAAGATTTATTGCAATATTCTCCTTCCTCTGTAGTTTTAGTTTTTAAATAGCTCTGTAACACTAATGAAAGACAGGTTATTAACCAAACTTTCTTTAGAAAGCCCAGTAATTCATCTTTTCCTTCCCAGAGCTTTGCATTTAAAGATTATATGAAAGGCTGTTTCTTCCTCTACATTTCAAAACCTAAATACTGGTTTTTCTTTAAAGATTCCCATTGGATGCATATATTCCCTTAATCTAAGATATCCCATCGATCTCCTTCTTCTGGTTCTGTCAAGTTTAAGTATATCTTCAGTTAATAAGGAAGAGGTTCTACTTATCAGTCATGCAACTTTGCCTGCATCCATTTTTTGTTGGTGGTAATATTTAATCTACTAATCAGTGGTTTCTCAAACAGAATTTATAGGGATGCCAAAATCAGGTTCAGGAAGAATGAATCAATGTCCACAGCCTTTTCTTGCCAAGGCACCTGCCCTTTCATTGCCTAAAATTCCCTCGTGTCCTGGCACACACATATGTATATGATATGAAACAAGAACAGAGTAATATAACATGTTACATTATGTAAAAATATTGAACAGCTCCAAGCAATAGGAACCAATATGTCAAAAAATGAAAATTGAGCACTGTTCAAAATTTGATCAGTTACACTCACATGACTTTCTCTATGCACTCTTGTACAGTTTAGTTTTACAAGTACTTATTCTTATAACTGCTTCATGTTAAAATAAACATTTGCAAAAATTGTTTTATTTTATTTTTCCTTCTAGGCACAGAGATAAGGGGAATATAATACTAGGGTTTAAGTAACAATCAAATCTTTTAAGAACTAATAGCTATGTAATAGATATGAAATTCCATTCTCTCCATTACAGAAAATATATTTGAAAATTAAACCAATAATAAGGAATACCTTGGAATTGCAGAATTCCATATAGAAAGGCTTGTTTGATATAAATTATGTGCCTTAACAAGATCAACATTTCATGTATAGTACGATTTTGTCTATATCTTACAGTTTACCAGAATTACAAAAGTTATTAATGAAGAGGACCATGGGGCTATTCCCAGAAAATTCAAGATATACATTTCAATTGTCATGAAAATATCTAAAACATGTGGTACTTTAATTAAAATTA
Organism: Hymenopus coronatus; assembly: GCA_030762935.1. Lineage (NCBI taxonomy): Eukaryota > Metazoa > Arthropoda > Insecta > Mantodea > Hymenopodidae > Hymenopus > Hymenopus coronatus. The sequence continues at coordinate 137,106,410 of CM060897.1, forward strand.
TTAGAGCAATTCAATTGAAAGAGATTTCTGAAAAAATGTAACATGTAAAGGGTAGTTTAAGGTGGAGAGATTTTTCCTGAAAATGCTTTTGTTGCATCCTTGGAAGAAGATGAATTTGAAATAACTCCACACTTTTTCCAAAAGCCCTTTTTTGAGGTTTTGAGGGCCTCAGAACATATATTTCCTGTGAAGTTTCAACATTGGGCTTTTGGATGTAATACAATACTTCCTGTACTTCCTAGAAAGTGAAACTTGGCACTTTCACAACTGACAGGTAACATAACTAAGTAAAATAATTTTAGGTTTAAAAAAGTTGTTTCACAAGCTTACTGAAGCCACATCTAAAACACTGTAGAATATATCAACAAACTTAATGTACAAATATATTCCATTATTTATTTTAAAGCATTTTAAGTGACAGGGAAAATGCTGAAACTTTATACATGCAAATATTAACAATTATATGTATAGGTATATCAGTGTGTAATTATGAAAGCACTTAATGCTGTGTTGTAGGTCGTGTGAGAAAAGCAAGTTAAAAGGAATTATTTTCTCATCTGTCCCCATTTGAGAGAGGCACTTAACCTATAATTTATGACTGCTTTTAAAATAAAAGTTTGTTTTGGGATTGCAGAGGCAAGCCTTATCATCAGCTACTGGGCAATGTCAAAAAGATAAAACTGTTTAAATTAACCTCAAATGTGTCAACTATTTCAAGAACACTAAAAAAGCCTGAACCCATAGTTTAGGCGCATGTAAGTTTGTCATGTAAATTATGAAATTATTGTTAAAACTTGACATGCACAAGAATTATAGCATTCATTAAACATTTTAAAATTTCAACATATGGCAGTTTACATTTCATAAACACTATAATTTTATCTCAGAATAAATACTGCCAATTGGCAGCCTTTGAAATTTTGTTTCATAAACATGGTACTGTCCACCCAACACAAGAAGGCAAGGTAGAGGAATCGTAACGTAAGCACATATGTAAATACTTTTGCTGTTTATGCTCGACATCTGGATATGACAAGGACGTTAGGTTCATCCAAAATACACAGTGTTGTCACATAATTCACACAGAGCTAGAAGTCCAGTTGTCGTGCAAGATCCTAGGAGAAATCCTCATCTTCGCTGCTCTTTCTGCCACTCTCTGCATTTAAATATTAAATCAAGAATAAAAGTCATAAAATATTATATAACTGTAGTACTATATGCCGTAGCGCGTGTTAGCAGTGAGAGCCAAATAATGCATAATACATCACTGCAGTTACTGGAACGAGTATTAGATCTGGCAGCAGTAGGTTGGTTCATATACACATGCAGTAAACGCAAATAGATCTACTAGTACATGACCAGATAACAGTTCAAGCCCCCCACTCACTCGCTCACCCCTCAGGCCCCACTTGCCTTCTTGTGTTGGGTGGACAGTAACTGTGCATCAAATCTAAAACATAACTGTTCCTGCATTAATAACTCACCTCCGTATTGAATTCATTACACAATCTATTAAGGTGATGAATCTATTAAATTTGACCAAAAATTAATTTTTTTCCCTTCTAAATGTGAATTCTAAACTTTTAAGAAATTATACTGTTTTTCCCCTCTTGGTGCACTTTAACTACCTATTAACTAAAGCCATAAAGGGATAAGCAGATGCTTATTACTTTGAACCTAATTTTCTTGCAACCTTTTTCCAACATTTTTTATACTCCAAAGGCTCTGCATACAATGCAGTTTTTCACTAATTTGTTTCAGTATGGTTATACTGTCTCTCAAAAGCACATTAAAGAAAATGGTTCATATACTTTTTCAAAATAATGCTGTAATTTGTGAAATACATTAAAATTTGAAAAATAAGGAGTTTTGCATAGTATGAAAGTAATAATTTGTATATATTAATTAGGGCTAAAACAATTAAAAAAGTGACATCTATTTGTAAACTCATTTATTGTAAAACTGAATTGTTATGTGAATAATTTTAAAAATGTATCACATGGCTCATTTTTATTAGAACAACAAAAATTATTATTATTAAAATAACCTTAATAGCCAGAATTTTGATACATAGCAAAATTATCACTATTGTATATAACAACTTATATAATTTCAATACAACTCCTTTCATACTGTAAATTATCCAAATTTCATAGATGCATCACCTTAATATGAGAAAGTAGGTTGTTAATGCATACTAAAAGGTTCTCTTGAAATTATAGTGGTTTATAAATATTTATCTCCTCTTACATAATGTAAGATGGGAAATAAACTTGATTAATTTGAGCTTCTTTCCTATTGGGAAGAAGAAGAAGAAGAAGAAGAAGAAGAAGAAGAAGAAGAAGAAGAAAAAACAGTGAAGAGAGGGATGCTATGCTGTGTGTTCCATAATTGTTCAATACCCCTGAGTATTGCTTAGGGTGAGATCAAACAAACACACTAACTTCTTAGACTGCTAATGCAACAAAATATTAGTAACACTGATTTTTAATAGTTAATATTACTATTATTTAATAGAGTCACATATTCCAGCATTAATACCCTTCTCTTATTTTTTTGCTTTCCAATCCAACTCTTCTAAGACTCTCTCCTTCATACCACTTATAAAATCCTTCCAGGTCTTTCTTGATCTGTTTGTTTTGTTAATTTGATTCCACCATCGAGCAGCCTTGGAGGCAATGAACATTCTATTCCCTTGTGGAACCTATTCTAAAATATGTCTAGGTAATCTTATCACATTCTACATATTTGACCACTCCATTCTAGCTGCCTATAGCTCACAAAATCTAATAATGTATTGGAGACTTTCACCTCTTGTTTAATGATTGTGTTTCGAATATTTACCAATTTAGAATGCATAGTGAAAGACCTAAAACAATCCATTTCTATGGATAGGTTCAATCTCAAATTTATGTTTAAATGCTACATTTCTGCTCTATGCATTATCACATTTCTTATTATAGCTTTAGTTTTGTTTCCACTGCTATTGTCTCAAAAAACCATTTAAAATGGCTATTACTCATCTACTTTTCTTAATATTTAATAAAGTTTAATATATACAGAATATAATTTGTCACAACTAAAATACCCTGTTCAGTAAATTTTCCCCTAAGTTCAATCACCAAATAAAAGTTTAAAACTAGAAACAAATTAAGCAAAACTAAGTCACTTAAAGGTTAAATTGTTCTTAAAACTTGTGTGCACTTGTATGTACTTCTACAAATGCCTCAGTTCCCCTTGACAGGTGGGGACATCTTAGTCAAAGTATGTCAGATGTTTTCTGTCACCTGTAAAACTGCAGGTTTTATTTATATGGGATAAGGATTTGACAAATTTGACAATAAAGCTTTGTAGAGTAGATAATTGTGTCATATATGCTAAGTTACATACAAAGGTTCAACAACAGTTCTTCTTGTGCTTTTGTTTTGTTTGTTCAGTTAATATCTTTTGAATGAATTAAAAGTATACAATTAAAAATATCCTAGTTTTGCTGATGAGCTCAAAATCCCTTTAGAGTAGAACAAATAAGAAATAAAAAATGTTTATAACCTTTATTGCTAACTTCATCACAATAAATATGCAATGGACACAACCAGGTCACTGCATAATTCACAATGCCTATTGATGTTATGGTACAGCTGTTCTGTCATTTGTAAGCATTACAACCATTCGCCTCTATGGGAGTGTACCCTTATATTACTCAAATTGGTAATTATGCAGAATTTCGTCCGTTCTAAAAATAGAATAAAACTAAATATGATTGATTGACTTTGTAGTTCTGATGACGATTTCAAAGTTCTTATTTGTCGGAAAAGCATGTTTATTTAATTATAGCCAAATTGGTGTGCATGCTGGAACGGTTGGTATTTTGCGTATATGACGGATATTTACCAAACAATTATATATAAACGAGTATTATATAAATAATAAATTGTTTTATAATGTTCTAAAACATATTTTTCCGCCAAGTACTACCACGATAGAAAATTAGAAACAAGTTTATATACACGCACTAACCTTGACGGATTCGAACCTAACCTCGCGCTAAATTTGAATACCACCATAAGAGTTCTGTTGCACTCTGATTATAATTAAATATTTTGCATTATATAGCCGTGTTTAAATGAAATTATGGACAGCTACATGATGTTAAACAAATATTTTGGTTTCTCCTCTTCTATAGCATCATTTCCCTTTCAAGCATCTTATTATTCGGTAAATATACTAAATATAAATATTTAGGATCTAGTGGGTTAAAATTAATTGAAACGCTATGCCATTCACGTACCAATTGAAAACACAGCATTTCTTCTTGCCGGTATTTGCTGTAGAATGACACGTAAACACCCGATTAGAATGAATGCAGCATGACTAACGAAATAACTCTTTCAAAATTGGACGTAAATCCTTCTGCCTTTAAAAAGGTCAGTGCTACTTTGAATTTAAAAAAAGGGAAGGGCGCAGGGCGGGGGAGAACTTGACAGCCCACATGTACCCCATACATTCCACGGAATGTATGAGAATAGTTAACCTATATCTGTCAAGTTTCGTGACTTGTAGGCAACACCTTTATCATACAAACACGCAATTAAAACCTTACCTTCTATGCAGACAACGTGATCTCGTATCTGCTGAGCAACCAAAGCATCTGGAACAAGCTCTATCAGATCGTAAATTGCATATATTGAAGGATGAACACTTTCGAAACGTTGTATTTCTTGCCTGATGGCAAGTGAGTTGTTTAGAAACGGCTGCAGGTGTGGTCTTGTATTCATTGTTCAACACTTTAATTGTCATCCCATAACTTGGCCATAACTTCACCTAGAACGAGGCACCAAACGCCCTTAAATATTTTGTTTATCCCAGTGAAAACATACACATTCTCCATAAGGTTCTACCCACTCGCACATACACACACCACAATAGTCAATATGGCCGCAAACTAGTCAGGCCTAACCTACACAGAACTTAACTCTGGAAATAACACGCAATCCCGAACGACACAAAATTCGGATGAAACACCGTCATTTTTAAAAATTTCCTGTTGGCACTGCCTGTTCTGTCACACTCAAAAGTTAACGTACGTAAAATACAATTCCACCAAACTATATACCACCCAACCACACTCCACGTCTCGCCACCAAGAAGTTTAACCGCGAACTTCGCTATCTAGCGTAAACGAGGTAATCTTGAAGGTTCGCTACTTCATCGCTAGAGCGAAGCACATGATATGGATTATTACATTGCAATGAAGAAAAAGTGAACTACTATATGACTCTTGCGTTAATGCGAAAAAACACTGCTAACTGCTCTGTAAATTTTAAACCCTTTGAGGTTTGCGCGCAAATATTAACTGCATTTTCACAGAGTATTGCCCATGATTTATTTAATAATTCGAATTTCATATTTTTTAGCCATGAAAATGGGGAATTTATATTTTTTTTTCTATCGGTGCATTCAGTCCTATGTTTGATCAGACTTTTCCATATCTCATAGATCTTTTGCATTTATGTTATGCATTGTTATGCTTTCTGAAGATTTATAACATTTTCATTTAATTCACCCTGACCGCCAATTACTGAATTAATGTCAAACTTCTTATTCAAATGACCACTAATTTTTTTATCCCGTTTTACAGTTACATGCTGTTAAAATACATAACACTCATTTCTAGTGCAATTCAGTATATTATATGCTTACTGAGAGAATTAAAAGTTGAAATTAAGTTGAAGGCTAAATGGAACTCCATTTTATAATATGCCATTTCCAAGTTTTAATTCATTCTTAATTTATTTTGTAGCCACTTTGTTGTTCAATTTCTTAATTTAATTTAGAATAAGGTAGTCTTGACACTAAACATACATATGTCTTATTTTGTGCATTATGACATGGTCAATATCATTTACACTTAAATGTATTATTATTATTATTATTATTATTATTATTATTATTATTATTATTATTATTATTATTATTATTATGGCAGCACCGTGGTGAGTGGGTAGATCGCTCACGTTTCTCCTAGGCAGCCCGGGTTCAAACCTACGTGATTGCATGTGGTAGACGAAGCTTTTTCTAGGCGGGTTTTCTTCGGGGTCTCGATTTCCTCCGCCATCCATTCCTCTCATCACTCCTTATCATCTTTCCTGGCATCAATTTCCTCACTTCCAGAAACACCAGACGTCTCTGCTTCCTCAACAGGCATCTGACCACAGGCGTTGGCTTGTAAGTTCTGGGAGATGTAAGTCCTACATACGAGGAGGGTAAACAGAGGATGGTGATTATTATTATTATTATTATTATTATTATTATTATTATTATTATTATTATTATTATTATTATTATTATTATTATTATATTACGTGCGTTAAACAATGTTGATTAATGCTTTAGTAGTTTTCGATGTTATTATAGATAAATACGAGAAAGGATAAATATAACAAGGGGAAGAGATAGGGAGAGCTTTTTTTCTCAAACGAGACGCTTGATTTTCAACCAACTGAATTCCTGAAATAAAACCCTCTACAAACTCTAAAAGCCGTAAATGGGGGAAAATAATAACACCGTTGTGCATTTCAAAGCTTTTTTTTTATTTGAAAGGTGCTTCTAAACGGATTTTTTGTTCTGAATTCGAAAATGATCTCCAATTTCTCCAGTCACTTCAGGTTTTCAAAATATTTATATATAACTAGAAATGAAATTATAGTTTTGTAAAACGTAACAAAATTACTTTCAACAAGAATGTTGTGTGAAAAACTAGGACAGAATTTGTTATTCGTCACTAATTAATCATTGATTAATAGATGTAAACATATGCATTACCTTACCTCAATATTGCGGTTCAAATTTTCTTCTCGTTGATCTCGCATGTTGTCCAGAGCAGTCCCTTTTGAACATCCAGCATGTTAACCCTCCACTTCCCTTGATACCTCATTTCCACATTTTTAGTTTCTCTATACGCACTATGTACATAGTGTATAGAGAAGGTATTGCACTCCACCAAAAAATTCGATACCGAGATTTCACCGGAAATATATGTTTTAGGATCCCTAATATCCAAAAAAAGCATTTTCACAAAAATTTTCCGTGTGTGTGTCCGTGTGTCTGTGAACACGATAACTCAAAACCGAAAAGTATGTAAAATACCAAACTTGGTATTTAAGTTTAGTATCTTCCAGGGATGCGACACGAAGATTTTGAGAAATCCCCCCACCCCGAACTACCCTTTACATGAAACTTTTTTCGAACATTTTGATTTTCTCAAAAACGGCTCTAATGATTTTGATTAAAATGTTGTATACCAAGGATATTTACCAGACAAATAAAATGCATATCTTGAATTTTCTGGGAATAGCCCCTGAAGAGTAGTTTATTCTGGATGAATTTTACTAAATTTGGAATAACTGCTAAACCGTAAGAGATGGACAAAAACTTACTACCAAAAAATGTAGAGCACGTTAAAACACACAATTTATGTTATATACATTTTTTTCGTGGAGTTCTTTGTTTTTGAGACATTCCTTATTTTTGGTTTCTGCTATGAAAAACTTACTTTTCTCATACAGTAACTTGTCAACTTCTATCCATATAAACAAAGGGACTTCATTGACATAGCAACCAGCTTTTGACTATCACTTTAACCTATGGTAGTCCCTTATTTCGCTTCTACTTACAAGGAAGCAAGTAATAAAACTATTTCTGCTAATTCTTTTTTTTTTTTTTTTTTTTTTTGATTAGCATAAAGTAAATAGAAGTATAAGGTTTTTAAGAATAATTTGATGCAGGGATATAGGGAAAGTCATGTGAATGGTACACATCAGATTTTTTATATCCTGGTGAAATCCTTCACCTTATTCCTCACTAAAATCTCCTAAATTATAGGTGAAATAATTAAGATGGGAATGAAGGAAATGTACTTTCACACTCATTTTGAAGCCAGTCGTAAGGAAGGGATGAATTGGATCGGTAAGGAAGAGATGAATTGAGTAAAAATAAACTTTCAGTATGCTAACATAATTTGGATATCTTTTATTTCCAAGGAAATTAAAAAAAAAAAAAAAAAAAAAATCTGAAAGCATTCCAGGCATCCTTCAGTTCTCGACTCATAGTATTCTCGACTCACTGACCATTATTAGTTTTCGAATTTGTGGGGCAACGAATACACCAGCTTTCATTTCTTCATAGGATAATGAATAAGGGCATTTAAAGCACTCACTGTCGTTATCTAAGTTTTCACATATTGTTTCATTAAATCTAATTTTACATAGAGAGGTGACAACAATAAATACTTTTGAAGGAACAATAAGAGTTTGAGTTTTATATTTCTTTCGTCCGGTATTAAATTAGTCCTACGTGGTCACTGTTCTCTTTCCCCAGTGTTCTGATCTAGCTCTTCTTTCCCATTCACATAAGAAATAAGGGTATTTTGTGAAACCAGCCTGCTGAGCAAGTAATAGTCCAATAATCTTGAAATCTCCACAGAGTAGCCATAAATGATTTTTGTACTGCAGTTTTTGTAACATTTTCACATGTCGCCTTTAAAACAAAAGAGTGGGCCACAGGGATGGAAGGATGAATGTTTCCATTATGAAGCAAAACACCTTTTTAAGACTTTTTAAGAAGAATCTATGAAGAACCTCCACTCTTTGAAATTACAGTTTACGTTATGCAATTTTAAGGCAACAGGGATGTCTTGACAATACAAATTTTCTTCCTCAGCAAAATTAGGGGCAAGTTCCTTCTCACGATGCCTGTACCATGAAAAATATATACCCCTAGCCAATACTTTCTTTTCTCTCAACCTAGAGCTTAACAATTCTGCTGGTTCTTTAGGCAAATGTAAATCCCTTAATAAATCATTAAACTCGCTTAGATTAAAACATCTATCATGATCAGAATTATCTGGTTCATAAGTATGATCCACTGAGATTCAGTTTCAGTGCTACTGGATGCAGGTGGCAATGTATCTGATTCAGGGTGTAAGGGAACCGGAATGTTAGGACCATGATGTACGGGCCGAATTGCAGAAGGAATGCTATGATATGCCTTGGATATTCTTTATTTTAGTATTATATCCTGCAACTGTGCAAAAATAGCAATAATCTCCATAATTTGTTGGTTCCCTCCAAATCATAGGGATACAAATGCCAATTACTTCTGTTTTTCATTTTTCCAACTCCTCGAACTCTGCAACACAACTACGACACACTCTTAGAGGGCATTACGGTTTATCCTGTTCTCCTAACTTAATGCCTAAATATTGAAAGTAAGTTTTCTTTACAAAAGCTGTTATATTCTGTCTTTGTTTTACTAGCGTATAGACCCACTAATGTATGTATATAGTAAAACAGATTTGGATCATTTACACAACCATGTTTCGACATTTCTAAGAAAAAATCTATTATGTTGTACTCTCGCAGAACTCACTCACGTTTACACGACACAACAACCAAGACTGATCTCCAGTTTTAAAACAACCTTTAAAATGCGATACGTTTATTATATTAAAAAGGAAATCCTTAACCTTGTAGCTGGATTGCACTTGATATATACAGGACCCCTCTGTCAGTTTGTATACAGTAATGCATTGTTTATTTTAATTAGCAATCTCTAAGAGTAAATGGTTCCATTAATTTTTATCGCTTGCGGCACTGAACATTTCAACTTCCTGTTTTTAGATAAGATGAATGCAGACAGATAAACTCTTCAAGAATAACAACGGATATCTTCACCCCATTCATTTTAAGGGAAAACACATTTTTGTACAGACCTAGGGCGGATATAGTTAGTAGATTTTAATAAATCTATATATAAAAATGAATCGCCGAAATGTATGTACGCGCATCATTTCTGAACGATTGCTCCAAACTGAACAATTTTTTTTTTTCATTAATGCCACGAAAGGCTTGTGGAAAAGAAAATGTTTAAAAATAGAACGGGAAAGTTTTTAAAGTCTCATAATATGAATAATAACAATGTCAAGGAATCGCATTTCGGTTCATAGCCGCCAGATGGCAGTGGTACTATAGTTATTTTTTGCTAAAAGGCCATAGTACAGCTATATATTTCCCTTCCCATTCCATGTTAAGGTAACACACCAGTTTATAGAGACAATGACGCAACGCAGAAGTGAAATTCAAATACGTTACTCCTATCGTTTAAAATAAAGACGCTTTCCTGGCAACGAACACCTAGAGTAAGTGAATAAAGAAAGTATTTTCCGGGCTTGTAGGCCTGGATACCTGTGTTGGAAAACAAACGTAATGGCACAAACAAAAGCAAAACACAAGACAGGCCTCAAATGCACGCGGGCCAATCACAGCACAGAGAGTAACAGGCTCCGCCCACTGGCCATGTGTAAAAACGCGCCCTCCGCGGCAAGAATTCCTTCGAGCTCTGACCAACCACCAGATTACCTATGAAGATGCCAAGCGCAGCCCCTGGCGAAACGTCGGGAACTTCAAGACCCAATGGACCACGGCCCATAAGCCTGGAAAATACTTTCTTTATTAAAGACGCCGGCCGTGAAAGCCTCAGTTTGTACCTAGAGTAAGTACTTATTTATTTGCCGCTAGATGACTGTAATAGTATTTTTCCTCCCCATTCAATATTAAGGTAACGCACCAGTTTATCGAGACAATGACGCAACGAAGCAATGACATTCAAAACGTTTTAATGTATCAATTATCCTTTCCTTGCTCCTATCGTTTAAAATAAAGAAGCAATGAAGCTTTCCTGGCGACAAACACCTGGAGTCAGTACTTATTTATTTGGCGCTAGATGGTCGTAGTTCCACTAAATTTTTCTTCCCCATTCAATGCTAAGGGAATGCACCGCGTTATGGACTCAATCACGTAAGATAACAGTGAAAATCAAAATTTACTCCTTACGTACTATGATTCCTTGGTCACATTGTTTAAATAAACAAATAAGTATTTTTATGTAATTATTTAAAATGAACAGGTAATAAGCCATGCACATAACCAATAATCCTGGCTGAAAATGGCTGAGAAATGACCGGACCCGGATAGTAAACCATTTTAGGTTAACTTGTCGTTACAGATGTTGGTTATTTGAGGTTATATGGTACATGAGCTAGCTAAAGGTGATTTCATCCGAACATGAAAATACCGCCGTCACCATCACACTGCAATTGCGGTGCTCTTAATACATTTGGTCAAGTAATATTTCGGGTTAAATGGATAAATTTAATACACAAAACTGTCATCAAATAAAAATTTATGTGCCTAACCAGATCTACTTGCTCTTTAGCTATGTCATTGTAAGCCTTAAGAATGACTGTTTTGACACAGAAGAAAATAAAGATTTGGAAAACACTAGGAGTAAAGAAAAGGAAGAGATTCGGAAGAAGAAAGAATGTTATTATGTGACTTTCTGCTTAATATAATTTATTAGCTATTTCAGGGTTAGCGTTTCCGCCTGCGGTGGCATAAGTAGTTAAAGCGGGCGTTAAACACTACCAAAAAATATTTCAGCGTTTACCCACCACATCATGAAAGCGCTGCCACAATTGTTATTATGCCAACGGCATCCTTGCTTACCCACGTTGTGAACTGCAAATAGGTGCGCTGACTTCATCCTTCTCGCAATACCAACAATATATGCTGCATTGCTTTGCAGATGCAAGGACATTCCTAGACATTGGCAATGGGAAAATTCCTGTTGATACTTTTACTGGCCTCGTTTCGTTTCCACTAAATTTTTGTCACTTTACAACGTTAAAGGAAGAATTAATATCGAAAGTGTTCCCAAATATTAGTATAAATTACAAAAACTATGCTTGATTAAGCGAACGAGCCATTTTAGCAGCAACTAATAGGAATGTAAATGATTTGAATATAAAGAAGCAAAATTTATGGACAAATGCATTAATTTAAGTCGATCGATTCCATTACAAATCCAAATGAAGTCGTCAATTATCTAACTGAATTCCTAAATTCATTGGATTTGCCAGGATTTCGCCACACAATTTACAGCTCATGGTTGACTCGCTAATAATTATGCTACGCAATCTCAATCAGTTGAAATTGTGCAACAGAACAAGACTCGCTGTTAAAAAATTTATGAACATTTTTATTTAAGCTACTATTATCATAGGAAAGTTAAAAAACGAGGATGTACTTATTCCAAGAATACCACTAATGCCAACCGATTTTCCTTTTGAATTTAAGCGGTTCAGTTACCCGTGTGCCTTGTATTCATAATGATAATAAATCCCAAGGTCAATAATTAAAAATGTGTGAAATATACCTTGAATTGCCTGTTTTAGCCTGCGCAGGTGTACGTTGCGTCCTCGAAAGTCGGCAAACCATCGGCTCTATTTTCTCTTCGGAAGGAAAGTTGTACATAACAAGGCATTACAATAAGGTCTTGTCAAATTACTTAATTGTAATTTTATTTCCTTGCATGGTCGTATTGTAAACGGAAGATTTTGTCTCAGTTCTTTCATTAGGTACATCAGCCGGGCGAAGCTAGCAGCTAGTATAAACATAAAATATAATAAATATATACATAATTAAAATTTGAACATCGTGTTATTATATTATTTCACGTGTAAGTAATAAAGTTGAAATTATAGTTGTTGAGCCTTTCTAAGAAAGGATAAACGCACTGTAATATACTACAGTACGCAGACTGCGAAAAATATTCAAAACGTAAAATTTTGAATTCTAAAAAATTTTGATGTGGTATGCAAAAAAAGGTTTTCATTTTTGCAAGCAGTGAGAAATTATGATTCAGAAATGCTTATTTATATAAAAAAAAATCCTTGCAAATCCTTGAAAAGCTGCAATGGGTTTATGCCAAATTTACTAGCAAATGTCACAGTTATTACTTTCATGTTCAATCGTACATAGTGGATAGAGAAAATATTGTATTCCCAAAAATTCGATACTGAGATTTCAGTGGAAATATATGTTTCGAATCACCTTAAAGTCAAGAAAAGTATTTTGAGAACCATGACCGTGTGTGCGCGCGCACGTTTTTGATACATTTTATTTTATCCAAAATGGCTCAAACGATTGTTATTAAAATATTTTCATGACAAACGATATATATATCTTGTATTTTCTGAGAATAGTCTTTGAAAACCTCTTCATTCTGGATGACTTCTGTATAATTGGTAAACCGTAAGAGATAGAAAAAAAAAAACAACAGTAGACAAAAAATTTAGATCTCTTTAAAACACACAATATGCCATACACCTTTTTTTTTTTTTTGTTCTGTATAGGGTTAACCGTTTTCGGATTTATTAATTTCAATTTTAAGTTACTTAAACTTCTCTCAAACGGGAAAACATCTTTGTTTTTGCCTCTGCTTTGTTTACTCATAGCAACCAAAGAAAATCCAATTTCAATTGTTTCATTTAGCGATCAACCTTTAAAAAGTTCGACTATCGCTTTAGCCTAGCGCATTCCCTTATTCCCTTATAATCTTTTGTATGAAAACTTTGTTTGTGGAATAGCTAGAGAAAGTCATGTAAATGGAACAGGTCATATGTTTTTATTCCTGACCTGTTACTCTCTAAATTACAGTTTGTTTTAATGTTTTATTTAACAATGAATAATGTACCACAATTTTATAAGACCTAATTTGACCAAATTTTACGTTAGGACTTATAAGACCCATTTTACTTTCTCTATTCTTAGCACATAATGCAGCAGTAGAGAAGATATTGCATTCCACTAAAAATTCGACCACGGTATTCCACTGAAATTACACGTTTTAGAGTTCTCTATCCAATAAAAAATGTGTGCACGTGTGTCGGTGTACACGTGTGTCTGTGAACGAGATAACTAAAAAACTCGATAACCTACCAAACTTGGCATTTAAGTTCAGTATCCTTCAGCGAAAATTTTGAGGACAATTTCTCCATCATCAACAAACCTTTACATAGAAATAATTTCGAAAATGTTTATTTTCTATAATCGATTTTGGTTAAAATACCGTAGATGTAAGATATTAGCGTGACAAATAAAATGTAAATGTGGATATTTTTTTCGAAATAGCCTCTTAAGACCTATTTAGTCAGGATGGCCTTTGAATAAGTGGTAAACGATAAGATCTAGAGAAAACATTACTGCACAAAAAATGTAGATGCCGCTAAGACACACAATTTATGTCCTATACCTTTTTTTTAGTGATGTTGACCATTTCCCAGATATTCCTTGTTATTGGTTTCAGTTTTAAAATACTTACAGTTTTTCTCATACGGGAATTATCAACTCCTGGTAATGGAAAGAAACGAATTTCAACCCTATAGTAAATGGCTTTTAATAAATTTGACCATTGCTTTAGCCTAATGTACTCCCTTATTTCTCTTCTATTTACAAGGAAGAAAGTAATAAGACAATTTCTACTAATGCTTATCTCCATTAGCATGCAGTAGATAGAAAAATAGGCTTTTGAACAATGATTTCATACAGAGAAGTAAGTGTCATCATGTGAATGGAACCTAGGCCCACGAAAGAGACAGGCCACGGAATGCGCTGCCCTGCGATGAGGAGAATTACGATGGTAGTCCCAGCTTAGTGTAATGACTAGGAACCGGATTATATGCATGTGCATGTTGAATATACATTTACGTATCTAACCCTTTTTCACCAGTTATTGCATATTTCTACCAACAATTGGCGATGATGCATATTTACAATATTTTAGAATTTTAAGAGGACAGGAAGAAGCTTGTTTTCGTTTTGATGTTTTATAGTGACGTCAAGTTAGTAGTCCATAAATGTTGGTTCCGGATCTCATTTGCATAATAATTAGAGCAATTAATTTGTATAATTAATACATTTGCATAATCAAACCATTTACATATAAAAAAAAGTACTTATAACAATTTGAATAATAATTAGAGCAGTTTATTTGCATATATCACAGCTATCAATCATTTATGCATATTAATGAGGCCGCGTACCACGGCCACCGCGAAAAACAATGAATCAATAACCATATTGAGTTATATGGGACTTTGAGAAGTCATTTTCAATTGAAATTTAATGAGGATTCTAACTATGCACAATAAAAAATATATACATTTCCCGATTTGAATATTTACTATAATTAATTTAATGGTGAATGAATAGTCATTTCAAGGCATGCGATCACAAGATAGCATAATACGTTACCTGTTTGGAAATGTTAGAGGTCGATGACAAGAAGGACGTGCAACAGCAATTTCACTATATAGCCCTCCTTCCTTTAGACTTACAATTGAGGTCAAAGGAGTACTAACAAAGAAGCAGCATTAAAATTTTTCACAACCCTCGTGCAGCCACCACTGATAACAAGTATAATAGCATGCCAATACCATCCAGTTCTTTAGAGAGTTTGACATTAACAATTTAGAGTAGGATCGCATTCTTTGCCCTTCTAATATAACTACGTCAATGACAAGCTAGAGCCTTCAGCCTTTACCATCCCCACCTTTGCGCTATTAAGGAAAGAAACAGGTTTTAGCCATGTAGCTATATAAGCAACACAACAGCATCAGAGCCAACATTCAACTATGTCTACTTTTAAAAGTTTCGCTAAAAGTGACATGAAAACATTTGAGGATATGGACGACCTCTGGAGTGAGTGTGGAGAAGCACACCATTACGCCTACTTCTACAATGAATCGTGCAATGGTCTAATTGATACAATGGTGTGTGCCAATCCATCGTATTACGAACAAATGTCCTCGCGATATGTTTGCACAGAGAACTGTCCTGCATACGAAAGAAAGATTTTGTAAGTAAATCATATTTTTTAAAATAAAAATACATAAAATCCATAAATAATAACTAATTGAATTTTTTTTCAGGGAACCTCTCACACCAGAATTGTATTAAGAGGACGCTAATGAAATGAATGTCTTCAGAAATGTACATGAAACTCAGCACCATTCGGTGCTGTGCAATGGGTACACTCATGTAATATTATGTTCAAACCCTGCAGAACATGACAGAATAACGTCGTATTATATATGAATTCTCGACTGTATCATGTATCGTAGAGACAGATGAAACAAAAGTAAGTGCAACGTTGAAATATTGCAACACAACAAGCTAATTCACGTTTAGTATAAAACCAAATATAAATTTTTCATGCTTCCAGGATTCGGGACATAACTCCAGTGCCTCCGGCATATCTAGATCCCGAGAGGACTGATGTGGATGAAGTGGACGTCTGCGTTACTGCCCCGTGGCACGATTGCAGTATACATGACAATGTCAATGCAGACCAAGGAAATGATAATCAATTAACCGAGAATACCCCTAAAAACAAAAGGTGCGTAGAACATTATAAGAATTATACGTGGAGAAGGACTTTGAGTATGCTATTCCACATGAATGTATATACATTATTTCTAACGAGAACAATAATGTTTCAGATCCGCAAAGAAAACACGCCAGCACCAATAGGAAAAGAATACCTTTCCAAATCATCTCAGGAAACTGAGAGCACTTGAAACTTGAATGCTGAATATTACGAAGCAACTGTCCAAAAATTATAGGTATAAATCATACAGAACCTGAAAAAATAATTAATCCATAATATTTCAATAAATTAAAATAATAATTTAAACTATATTTAAATATTACACTTCCTAAACATAATCCTAAATTTCTTACTAAAATAGGTATTATTTTTATAATAAATGGTAAACAAATAAAAGTGTAGAGAACGATTGAGACTGCATTACGATATCAAAACGGGTTCCAATACGTCCCAATCTCTAAAGTGCATAGGGCGAGTGTAGGATTTTATTAGGACATTCCACTGCTTTTCAACATAAAAGACAACGATAAATTTGTGTATATGACTCTGCTAGGCTGGATGATAGTTTGCAAAAGTCTCCCAGAATTTGACAACTTCACTAAAGGACAAAAGTGCGCCTATCGAGAATACAGTGAAAATATAGTGTTCTCATATAATGTTATTGCAACTACGGAAAATGAGTGCATTAGTCTTATCAATACATCTCTAAATGATGGTAAGGTATTTTTAAAAACCAAGATATATATGGTCTAAAAGAACCTATTCATTTATAAAGAGGAGTTTACGCAATTTGTCTAGTGTAAATAATAAACTCTGTGTAGGAACAAGGAAATGGAGAAGGTGTGTACTGGAATCACTCCAAAAATAAAAAATATGAACATACACTTTCATAATTCTGTTTTTTATTTCACAAAAGAAGAACCTAACAAATCTTCCACACCCAAATCCTTATTTTTATACTACTAAACCAGAGCTTGCATGACATGTGTTAAAGGCTTGTAAGTAAATACTTTATCATGAATAATCAGACAACATAAAGACATCTGAGGGGGAATATTAGCACTCGCTTGAATTTCGAGTCTAATATTTACGGTTACTGTGTCTCCTCTAGTTGGTGAGAGCAGTCGATAGTGAATAACGGAGCATATAAGAGAAAATCTTTTCTCTGCAATAAGGGGTCATTCTCTTTATTGCAAGTCGAACTCTGAAAGCTAGAGTATATTTCATACAAAGAAGCGAATCTAGAGTTACCACAGTCCAAATTCATGTCATGCCAAGGATAACATCACTATTTAGATAAAGTCTCGGATTAGTTATATTACAATGATCAAACTGGGGGCATTTTTTGCATCGTTTATTCTGGATGTTTGAGCTTCTACTATAACAAATCTAGGCTGCTCAGGCTTAGATGTTGTGGCAACGTTCCATGTAAATGATTTTGTTTGGGGAACAGCAGGTTGAATATGAAGATCCATTGTTCGAAAAGCGATGTGTATGGTCCTATCTGCTTTAACTAGCTTGAGAAATTCCACTTTCCCACTATCAGTAAGTCGCATTACAGGCATTCTTCATTCGATGCGTGTTAGTTTAACAACTGCATCTTCTGCTCCAGTAGGACCTACACTCAGTTTTTAGAGTCCTTGCATCGAATCAGCACCAGCTCAAACTTGCTATTCAGAATTAGTTCCTTGTGATCATCAGCGAATCCCACAGCATCGATAGTGGAATATAGCATTGGACATTCCGCATGCAGGGTGCACACGGTGAACTTAATTCCCAGGGTAAGCCCACCCAGAATTTAGCAATCGTTTTGATTCCATGGAGTTGAGAGCTGCATAGTTGCGCATCGTTGTTGAGATACCAGGATTTCTGGTTCTATCCATGGTAGAACCACTCATATGTATGTATATACTTATTTCTCTGCAAGTGGGTATCACCCGGTGGCAGAGTTATACAATATGTATACAAGTTATATAATCAATAAATCACAGCTGCCAATGATTTTGTAAGCTAGATATAACAGTTATTTACACAAACATGAAAACATTAATTTTTCTCTCAATTTAGATTAATTAATTTCATAATTAGAATCACAAACCAATTTAACATTTGTATTTACAACAATATAAAATCACAAGCATTACATTTAAGGAATATTTACAAAAATTTTCCAACATTAATATCAAGATTTTTCCTAAATTTCTTCAGAGACAGGGGACAACCCCGAAAGGCTGCTCCAGGCAATTCATTACAGTCTTTTATGGTTCTATTTACAAAGGAAAACTTTCCCACGTCAGTTCTGTATCTTATATCCTTAATTTTGAACGGATGATCGTTTCGTGCATATTAAGTTGGGTTTTCCAGTTTGCCAGTAGCGTCCTCCCATGCGTTTGAGCCAGCGTAAGCGCACAACCTCTGTTTCTCAGGCCTAACTTTCAACGGCTCGCATTTTATCTCCTCGGCGTTTGTAGGCCCAAAATATTTACCCCTTTTGATGAATTTTATAGCCCTTTTCTGGATCTTTTCTAACGAATCAATTTGATTTACTCTATACGGGTCCCAACAAGTTACTCCAAATTCCATGACCGGCCGCACTAAGGACTTGTACGCGATTTTCCTGGACTTTGCACTCCCCTTTTTCATAATCCTCATTAGGAAGTGCAGTGTTTTCCACGCTTTTTTAGATACAGAATTTACCTGCTTGTCATCCAGCGTTACTCGCCAAGTAAACTCCCAAGTATTTGCAGCTGTCCACCTGTGGAATTTTTTCCCCACCCATGTGATAGTTTTGCAGAATTTTCCCCCCTAGATCTATTAAATGCAATTGACTTACTTTTGCCAGCTTTAATTTTCATTTTATTTGCAGCAGCCCAATCACTAATTTCATTTAAATCACCCTGAATAGCAGTCTCATCTTCAACATTTCTAATTTTATTGTAAATAATACAATCGTCTGCAAACAATCTTATCTGGCATTTTAAATTAACAGTTATGTCATTTACAAAAATAAGAAAAAGTAACGGCCCAGGTACTGAGCCTTGGGATACGCCCAGCTTACCATACCCCTCTCAGATAGCTCGTTGCCTACTTTTACTCTTTGCACTCTTCCAACCCATAGAACTACGCGTTTATCAACTCCTGTAGCAGTTAGCTTCTGGATAAGCAAATTATATGATACAACATCAAAAGCTTTGGAAAAATCTATCACCACTGCATCTGTTCTTCCCCCTGCATCCACCTCCTCTGCTAAATCTTGAAATAATTACGTTATCTGGCTTTCACACGAGTCTAAACCAATGTTGCGCTTTATTGAACCACTTTTTGTTTTCTAATTCCTCCCGTATATATTCCACAATTAAATGTTCCATCAATGTGCACACTACTGAAGTTAGGCTGACTGGTCGATAATTACTTAATTCTGTTTTATTTCCTCCTTTATGAATTGGAACTACAATCGCGAATTTCTTCAAACTTGAATGCAATAGCATTACTGCTAAGTTTTGCAGTAGTAACACTTCCAACAGCTTTAGGAAGTGATCCTTCAACGTAGAGAAAACTCTTGCTAGGCAATGTGTATAAATCTTCAGCTTGGCAAGGGATCCTAATCTCAGCATTAGCACTAAGAGCTGATGAATTATACGGTAGAATCACATGCTCCTCTTCTTTGGTCATCTTGTTGTCAAAGATAGGCGTGTCTGTCACATTGAAGATATCCATCACAAGATTCTATATCGCAATGCCCCGAGGAACTTGCAATTGTTCGATATTAAGAGTCTGATGGCTGTAGGCAGAATACGTTGTGGACGATGAATTTCACGCTTATTATATATTTGATGACGACGCTTAAAATCGATTTCCATTTCGTCGGAGATGAAGCCTTATGCTCATATTTTCGTTCATAAAGTGGACGAGGTCCTCTGTCTTGATCGACGACTCGAAGAGTGATTTGATCAGTAAAGTTAGAATTGATGATTGGCAGGTACATCGGATTTGATGGTTCTTGAGAAATATGATATCCAGGGGCAACAGACGGAAAGAATTCGTATATCGAGTGTCCGCTCCTATCATTCATGAAGGAGCCTGTTGCAATACTACCCTCGTCTTGAATGATGCTGACTTTAAATATGTTAACGAGGAAATCGGATTCAACCACCGTTTCATGAGAAATAACAGTAATATTTGAAAAGCCTAAAAGTGAACCAATAGAATGCTTTTTTTTTTTTTTTTTTTTTTTTTTTTTTTTTTTTTTTTTTGAGAAATCCATCGTGTAGGGGCGTTTCACTTCAGTCTTCGTGGTACTATTATTTGGTCCATTAAGAAGACATAAATTTCCAATACTAGTTTAATCTTCAGGAATGTATTAATATTAACAATCTCATATGATCCAGAAGGAATTTTGATTTCCCTTAGCTCATCGTTTAAAATGTAATGAAAACGATTATTAACATCGTCAACATTTGTGATGGAATAGAAGGTCTCAACTTCAAAAGGACAATCTCACAATATCCTTCAGGCTCGAGCTGCAGAAGAGGATTTAGATATGTGGTGACCACTGAATCGGTGGATTTAGCAGCAATAGTATAACTCATTGCGAAAGAAATTGCAAGCACAGGTGCCCGCAGATGACTGAGCTAAAATCCTGTAATATATTCCTATTATACATTATCTTAACTCCACTGGGGTATCTATCTCTTTTGGAGGTTTCAGATTGCCGAAACTATCAAAATAAAATCCTATCTTTCCAACATTTTTTTACAGCAACCCAATGAGTGCCAAATTCACAATAAGCCTCTCATTGAATTGGGTGTTTAAAGGAAGATTGTCTATCATATATACACACACACACCTCTAAAATGGGCGATCCTCAATCGTTTAGCATACATCTCTATATGAATGTTGCTGAAGGGTCTTTCGGGTACAACTGTAACCCTCTACCATAGATTTTTGACTCATTCTTGCTGATCTTGCCATTCTTCCTCTTTCCTGATTTTTTCCCGTTTCCTTTAACATCGTTATTTCTATTTAAGCTTCTGGCAATTTTAGAAGCTATAGCCAGAGGCTGCATTTCAATAAATCTCTTCTGTGCTTTTTTCTTGGGAAGGCCTTTTCCTTTTGCTCACATAGCTTTATTATGTCTTGTCATTTCTGCAATTTGACAGTCTGCAGCTTTTATTTATTCACTGCAGATGCAATTTGGGCTGCCCCGCCTGCACCAGCTCACAGTGCAGGGTTAATAGGAATCAGCTGTAAAAATCCACCATGCTCCTTCTTGTTCTGCTTATAGCGAGCTCCAAGTGAAACTTTTCCTTTCATAGTGCTAGTTACAAGTCTTGCAGCTAGCTTTTCTCCTATGCTCGAATCAGATGATTGACCTCTGCTCAAAACCTTCTCCTCCAACATCTTATCTGCAATGTTTCTTGAAGCGGCGTCTTTGTGCTCAGCGTAAGCTATATCGTGAAGTTTACTAGCTTCGTTAAAAGGATTAAAGCCTGGATCTCATCTCTTAAGATGTTTTTCCAGTTTTAATCCAGAACCGTAATATCTATAACTCGGCAAAAGTGCTTCAAATAGTAGCAAATCAATGAGTTTGCTAATTATATGAGATCCGCTTTTGATCTTAGCACTTCTAGGTCTCATTGTATACTAAACTCATTTCCCATTAACATATCCTTTTATACACGCGGATTTATAGCGGCATTCACATCACTGGGTAGAGGGGGAGACGGGTATATATTTATTAACTATTCCATTTATAGTTTGGTTTATGAGCTGGAGTTTATCAAGCAAGTGCGCTCACTACCGATACAAGTTCTAGATTCTGAAAGTGATCTAAGATGCGATCGTCACGGAAAGCTGTTTCCATGCAACGTTAGAACTCTTATCTTAGGAAGTTCCAGTGCAGGAAAGGCGAATGTATTACTCAATATGATTCTACAAGAGAATGGTCTGCGTTTTAAAAACTTGTACATCTACTCAAAGTCTATCAGCCAAAGAATCAATACCTCATTAAACTACTGGAAAATATTGAAGGCATAGAAGTGAATACTTTTGAAGATGGAGAAAGTGCACCTCATGTATCAGAAGTTAAGAAAAATTCAATTTTTATATTTGATGACGCCATAACTGAAAAGCAGGATAAGATTGCGTCATTTTATAGCATGGTAGATATCGAAATGTAGACTCATAATATTTAGCAAAGTCCTATGCCAAGGTACCGAAGCATTTAATTCGAGATAATACAAACATGACCATCCTCTTCAGACAAGACAATTTAAACTTGAAGCACATTTATTAAGATTGTGTGAACACTGGTATGACAATAAAAAAAATTCAAGATTTGTGCAAAAGGCAAAAATTCTTTTTTTGGGAGGAAGGGACTTTGTTTAATTTTACTCAATGCATCCCTCACTTACCAATCCAATTCATCCATCAAGGATAGCTCATCAGAAGGAAGACTCTTTGTAGTTATAGTTCTAGAATGCCCCATGTACGAGGGTCGGATTAATAATGGTTAGCATATATACCGATCATTCACAGCTCAGAATGAGTATTGACAGGTTTGGATCGCAGAGAGACGCCTCTGTTAAACGCATTCTTAATCACTTTATCATAAGCAGAGACGGAAAAGGCAACTTCCAATTCAAGAAAAAGAGATTGTGCAATGTTCAAGATCCTGAAGATGAGAGTGATGCAGCAACTAAACGCTACATCAATGTGCTTTCGACATATGCAGAGGAACGTTTGCAAGAGTTTGCTGAAAAAACATCATATCAACGAATGAGGCAATTTGAAGTTATGCTTAGGAATCACATTCAAAAACTTCTAGAAACTCAGTATGAAGGTCTAATGCCATACCTTGCCAAAAGTGCCTTAAAGAGGGATGCTGAAAACAATTTCATACTGGATACTATAAGACTGAAAACCTTGTTAGCCCCTGAAAATGATATCGACATGTCTAACAGGACTACATCAATTCAAAAACTCTCCTAATCGATTCGAATGGCGATTTTTCATTTAAAAAGAGAAGTATAACGGAAGTATCATATTCTTTACACGATAGTGATATAGCAAATAAGAAATATATTAGACGTCTTATCACAAGGAAACTAAATTAAGCACAATCAAACTTAAACAAGTCGCTAGTCACAGCAACTAAATATATTGTTGCTACAGAAGGCAACCCTCTGGAGATTATAAAAAATAGACAAAACCATATGGATAAACATCTAACCACATCAATGGATAGTATCAGCATTCTTAAAGCCCAAGTTAATGTCATAACTGCTTTAATAGATCAAATGCTAGGCAAGAAAATCGTTTCACTACAAACAAAACCATACAAGGTTGGTTCACTAAGATATGTGTTAGTGTCGGGTTTCGATTCCTATACATTTCCTGTAAATGGGGAAATGATTTAATGCAGTGTTTTATCTCATCCGCCTTCCCTCCCACAGACAATTACGATAATTGAAATAATACGTAATAGAATTGAGGGGTATCATACACCAATTACAGTAGGTGACACCACAAACTTCACTGCCTATATTACAAGGGCCAAAGACGGCCAAATTCTAAATATCACTCTTAAAATGTAATAGAAATTGACATTCTGATTAGACAAAGCAAACTATATATGGGCGAGAGCTGGACAAATCATTTCACTTCAAGATGGACAGTCCAAGTATAAGGCTTAAAGAAAAATATATAAAAACAAAAAAAATTTTTTTTAATTTTCCAACACAATCTTCTTTTAGCTCGATACACATTTCCCAGCGTTTCTTCAACTGTTTTAAGCCTTCCAAAAAGTAGGATTTCGGAAAGTCCTCAAAATAGGCATCTGTTTGGAAGATGACCCCTTCGTTAGACATGAATCGTTTTCCGCCGAGCCACTTTTTCAAATTTGGAAATAAAAAAAAAGTCACTGTGGGCTAACTCTGGTGAATACAGGGTATGTTGTAGTAATTCGAACCTTAATTCTACAATTTTCGCCATCGAATCTGCGAATCCCTTACATTGTCTTGATGGAAGAGAATCTTTTTCTTTGCCAAATGAGGGCTTTTTTTCTTGATTTCGCCATCAACCGCTGCAATAATACTCTCCATTTATCGATTTTCTGTCTGCAAGAAATCAATGTAGATGATCCCGTTCACACCCCCCCCCCCGACCCCCAAAAAAACTGAGGCAATAACTTGTCTGCAGATTTCACCACCTTTGCCTTCTTCGGAGCTGGTTCCCTTAAAAAACCAATTGTTTCAACTGTTCTTTTGCCTCTGGAGTGTAGTGCTGTATTCATGTTTCATCCACAGTTATTTATGAGTCAGAAATTTATCAGGATTGCGACGGAAAAGTGCAAAAGTCAGTTTCCGATTCAGTCACACGATTGCGTTTATTCTCCACTGAGAGCACTGTACTCTACTAGTTCGCGAACTTTGGTTCGTTGACCACTCAAAACCATAACCTGGACTTTGTCAATCATTTCGGTGGAAGTCACTTCTACTGGACGTCCGGAACGATGTTCAACATTTGTGGATCTACGGCCACGTTTAAATTTATTTATCCAATTGTAAATTGTTTCAAACGTAGGAGTAGATGTGCCATGAACTTCATCCACTCGGCTGTTATCCCTTTCAGTGTTAAACCTTTTAAATAGAAGTGTTTAATCACCGCACAAAACTCGTTATTTTCCATCTTTCTAAAGAAACACAAGATTCGATTTCATTGCCAATGGTAACAAAAACACGCTGAAATTTTAACTGCCATCTAGTAAGAGACGGCGGTTACCAAAAAGAGCACAACGTTTTTTCCATGCTGCGAGTCCAATTTCTTGGATTTTCTAAGGAGTTATTGAATACCCTCGTAAGTTTTCCGGAGGAGCAAATGGATTTACAGAATCAAGTACTGATGGATTTCATCAGC
The DNA here is from genome assembly GCA_030762935.1 of Hymenopus coronatus. NCBI lineage: Eukaryota > Metazoa > Arthropoda > Insecta > Mantodea > Hymenopodidae > Hymenopus > Hymenopus coronatus. Next base: position 137,131,610 of record CM060897.1, read on the forward strand.
GCTGCTAGCTGCGAGCTTCATTTTTACTTTCTCTACACGTAATATGCACATAGTGTATGGAGAAAGTATTGTATTCCACCCAAAATTTCAATATCGAGATTTCACTGGAAATACATGTTTTGGGTTCCCATGAATCCAAAAAACGCATTTCTGCAAAAAGGTCTGTGTGTGCGCGTGTGTGTGTGCCTGTAGACAGCATAACTCAAAAACGAAAAGACCGTTAAATACCAAACATTTAAGTTTGGTATCTTCAAAGGATGCGACACCAAGTTTTTTAAGAAAATCCCCTACCCCAAACTACCCTTTACATGGAACTTTGTTTCGAAAATTTTGGTTTTCTCAAATATGGCTCTAACGATTTTGATTTAAATCTCTTATATTTAAGACATTTACATGCCAAATACAATGTATATCTTGAATTTTCTGGGATGATTTTATTCTCTTTATTCTGGATGATTTTTATTCCATTTTGCACAACTGGTAAACCATAAGAGATAGACAAAAACTTACCTACTAGACAAACAATTTAGATCACGATAAAAAGACACAATTTATGTCATACACATCTTTTTTTTTTTTTTTTTTTGCATGGAGTTGATCGTTTTTTAAATATTCCTTGTTGTTGGTTTCAGCTTTAAAAACCATACTTTTCTCATACAGAAGTTTGTGAACTCCTGTCCATACAAACGAAGGAACTTCAGTCATATAGCAACTAGTTTTTTTTTTTTTTTTTTTTTTTTTTTAAAGCTTAACGTCCTTTAACCTGGTTAGTCATATCGGACGATGAATGAAATTGGTGAAATGATGCTCAAATGATCTCAGGGTCCATGGGGCATAAAGTTACTCGACATTCGTCATCTCAGGATAAGGGAAAACCCCGAAAAAAACCTTATCCGTGCAACTCACCCTAAGCAAGATGAGAATTCACGACCTTTCAAATGTGAAGTAGACACGCTACCACCACACTACCCACGAGGGTAGTGTGGTGGTAGCTTTTGACTATCACTTTAACTTAAGGAACTCCCTTATTTCGCTTCTACTAACAAGGAAGCAAGTAATAAGACTATTTCTGCTAAGTTTTCTCAAGTAGCATAAAGTAAATAGAAGCATAAACTTTTTAACAATAGTTAGTTGCAGAGATGTAGAGAAAGTCATGTGAATGGAACGCATCAGATTTTTTTTCTTACTTTCTTGAGCACAAATGCACACAGCATATAGTAGTTAGAGAAAGTATCTATTATATTCCGCCCAAAATTTCGATACCGAAATTTCACCGGAAGTGCATGCTTTGAGGATTCTGTATCCAAAATAATTTTAGAAAAAGTCTGTGTGTGGTGTGTGTGTGTGTGTGTGTGTGTGTGGACAGTATAACTCAGAAACGAAAATACCAAACTTGGTATAAAGTTTAGTATCTTCAAAGATGCCACATGAAGAATTTTAGAAAAAAAAAAACACCCCAAACTACACTTTACATGGAAGATTTTACAAAATATTCGATTTTTTTTTTAGAAATTGTTCTAACATTCTGATTAAAATGCTGTATATTACCGAAACATGTTTACATGCTTATGTATATTTTGAATTTCTTGAGAATATACCCTGAAGTTTTCTTTATTCTAAATGACTTTTGAATTACTGCTAAACCATAAGAGATACACAAAAACTTACTATTAGATCTCTCGTTAAAATACACATTTAATGAATAATACATTCATTGTAGAGCTAACCATTTCAGAGATTTTTTTTTTTTTTTTACCTCTGAGCATGGAAAGAAAACCAAATTTCAATGACAATCGCATAGCGACAGCTTTTAAAACATTTGACTGTCGCTTTAGCCTAGTGTATTCCCTTATTTCCCTTCTCCTATAAGGAACTAAATAATAACACTATTTCTGCTAACGTTTATCTCGATTTAGACAAAATAATCATTTTTCTGAGAAAAATCTGTTTGAAGAACAGATACAAAATGTCATACGATTGGAACACATGAGATATTTTACTTTCTCTACACTTTTATGTACATGGTAGGTAGAGAAGATGTTTTATTCCACCGAAATTTCGCTTTCGAAATTTCACCGTAAATATGTTTTGAAGCCTCCTGAATCCCAAAATAAATAAATTAAATAAAATAATAGTAAAAACATTTTTAGAAAAAGGTTCGCATGCGTTGTCTGAACAGGTAGCTTAAAAATGTGAAGTTCTTTAAATATCCAATCTGGTATTTATGTTCACTATTTGAAAATACCCCTTACCATATTCTCTTTACGTGGAAAAATCAGATTTTCTCAAAAATGGCTCTAATAATTTTGATTACAATACCGTATATTAAAGATATGCATATGATAAATAAAATGTATATCTTGAATTTTCTGGGAATAGTCTCTGAAGTCCTCTTTATTCTGGATGACTTTTGTAAACTGTAAGAGACAAGCCGAAAGTTATTACAAAAAAAATGTAGATCTCGTTAAAACACAATTTATATCATATACAATTTCCGAGATATTCCTTGTTATTTATTTCGATTTTAGAATACTTAAACTTTCCTCAAACGGGAAATCGACATTCGTTCCATGTGTCTTTTTTTTTTTACTCCTGGTCATGTAAAGAGAACCAAATTTCAATTGTATCACATAGCTTTTAAAATATTTGATTATCGCATTAGTCTAATATATTGCCTTATTTCCCTTGCAATTACAATGAATTAGGCAAGAAGATAATTTCTGTTAATATGTTAACCATGAAGAGATATGGGAATAATATTTTTTATGAATAATTTGTTGCTGAATATGTTTATTAAATAAATAAATAAACTTTAATAACAATTTTAAATCCTCGTAATAATGGTTATCGTTGTTTAGTGGAAGAAAATTCTAGGAACAAAAATGCATAAAAAAGCAAAATTATAGTTTTAAAAATTTATCTTGTGTAACGCCCCCTTAAATAGGTAATAGAATTTTAAAAATGAGAGAAATATTTATGATTTTAATATCCATCTATAAATTAATGCTATGGACTTATTTTACTATTCATTTCAAATAATTGTTAAAAATTTGAAATAGTTTCATTACACATTTTTTTAGGAAGAAGGAGGTGTAGTTCAATTTTTTATGAGATTGGTCTCTGTATGCGATTCTGGAAAGCATTTTCTCATGGTATCACGAGAAACAAAAGCTGATAACTATGAATTTCACAAGTATAATACTATTTAAACTAAGAGCAAAGAGTATCTTGGAATTGGTTTATGTGGCAAATAATAATGGTTTGAGATAAGCTAAGTATATTAATTGGATCTACATTTTCCGCGTAGTCTTTATCTCTTATACCAGCTATACCAAATTACACGAGCTCATTTCAGAATCAACAGGACTTCACAAGGAATTATTAGAATATTCATAATATACATTTTATTTGTTAGATAACATACTAGAGTCGGCTGATAAGTCCCGGGCCTCTCAATGAAAACAGCATTAAAAACATTTTTTGTTGTTGCTTTTTTTCTCAACATAATTTCTAGAATGGCTAATACATATGTCATATCGGTGTTCTAATTTAATTAAACCATCTCTGTAGTGCGGTTTATCAAGGTCCTCAAAATAGCTGTTTACCGCTTCAATGACCTCCTCGTTGCTATGAAATCTTCACCCTCCAAGACATTTTTTGAGGTTTGGGAACAGGTAGTAATCACTGGGTGCTAGATCTGGCGAATAGGGTGGATGTTCAAGCAATTCGAACTTTAATTCGCACATTTTTCTCATTGCAATGACTGAACGATGTGCCGGAGCATTGTCGTGATGAAAGAAGATTCCCCCCTCCTCCCACAAATGAGATCTTTTTCTTTTCACCTAATCACTCAAACGTTGCAGTAAGCTTGCGTGGTACTCATCAGTGATACTTTTACTCTTTTCCAAGTAATCAATAAAAATAATTCCCTGTGCATCCCAGAAAAAACTCGCCATAACCGAGTTAGCTGACAAAATTGACTTTGCTTTTTTTTGGAGTAATTCACCTGGGGCAATCCACTATTTTGACATTGATTTACTTTCTGGAGTGTACTGATGTATCCAAGTTTCATCCATGGTAATAAGCCGTCTCAAAAATACACTGGGAATTTTATGGTAGAGCTGCACATTCTTAACAGAAGCAGTGTTTCTTTGCAACTTTTGATCAGGTGTCAACAAACGCGGCACCCATCTTGCAGAGAACTTGTGAAAGTCCTAAACATTACTTAAAATATTACCTGCATGTTCTTTTGATGTTTACAGCCTATGCTCTCTCAAACAACTTTTGGTTACCATGCTAACTTCATATACCCAAAGTCGCGGGTTCAAACCCGGCGGAGGACGATGGATTTTTTCGGGCGTAAAAATCCTTAGCATGGCTTCCTTCGGAAGGGAAGTAAAGCTGTGGGTCCCGTGTCGTAGATTTACGGCACGTAAAAGAAGCCCAAGCCTGATAGAGAGGCCTCCGAGCAAAATTAAGCAGTCTTTCAAGCCCAGTATAGAATGGGACGCTGAGAACCATAGCAGTTAAAGAGCGTCCATAAATAACACGCCATTTCCATTTTCTATTTTCTCAAACAACTTTAATCTGCGATCTTCAGTACTAAACGATGGATTTTTTCAATGATCTCTGGAGTTGTCACTTCTACAGGGCGTCCCAGGCTCATCAATATGCTCGTACGTCCCATTTTAAACTCTGCAACCCACCCTTTAATCATTGAATATGAAGAGGTAGAGTCTTTCAATGTACTGTTCATTTCCTCCTTGATTTCTTTAGGCGTTAAGCCTCTCAAATGGAAGTATGTAATCAATGCTCGTTTTTCGAAATCTTCCATTTTCGTGAACACTCTACAGTTGTTTTATTTAAAATGCTGTCATTCGAAAACTAAACAAGTTATTGACCTATAACTATGGATACCAACCAACAAGTCTTGAGTTAAAGTATACGATGCTACCGTATAACTGGCCTAGTGGCGCCATATCTGTGTGATCTGTGTGAGGCCCGGGATTAATCCGCCGACACTCGTATATGGTAAACATATGATATTTCATAAAAGACGAGCAAACCTTTACGTGTAACAGATAGTTTGAAGTGAAAATATTCACTTACTTGTAAACCTTCGTGTAGTATCTTTGGATCAGGCTGAACTTAGGTGACACTGACGGGTGCCTGCGCGCCCCTTTTAACTATCTCTACACTTGCTATGTACATAGTGTAGAGAAGGTATTGCACTCCACTCAAAAATTGGATACTGAGAGTTCACCAGAAATACATCTTTTAGGGTCTCCTGTATCAAAAAAGAGAGAAAAAAAAAGAATTTTCATAAAAATGTATGTGTGTGTCTGTGTGTCTGTGAATAGGATAACTAAAAAACGAAAATTCGGTAAAATACCAAACTTGGTAAATAAGTTTAGTATCTTCCAGGGATGCGACACGAAGATTTTGAGAAAAATCCCCCACCCCAAACTACGCTTTACATGAAACTTTTTTTCGAAAATTTAGATTTTCTCAAAAATGGCTCTAACGATTTTGATTAAAATATCATACATTAAAAATATTTACCTTATAAATAAAATGTATATCTTGAATTTTCTGGGAATAGCCTCTGAAGATTACTTTATTCTGGACGAATTTTACGGAATAATGCATTACTGCTAAACCGTAAGAGATAGACAAAAACTTACCACACAAAACAATGTAGAGCACTTTAAAAGACACAATTTATGTTATATATTGTACTTTTTTCATGGAGTTGACCGTTTTTAAGACATTCCCTGTTTTTGGTTCCAGCTTTGAAAAATTATGTTTTTCTCACGGACTTAGGCAACTCCTGTCCATACAAACAAAGGAGCTTCAGTTACATAGCAACCAGCTTTTGGCTATCACTTTAACCGGTGATACTCCCTTATTTCGCTTCTACTTACAAGGAAGCAAGTGATAAGACTATTTCTGCTAATTTTTTCGATTAGCATTAAGTAAATAGAAGAGTAGACTTTTTAACAATAATTTGTTGCAGAGATGTAGAGCAAGTCATATAAATGGAACACACCAGATTTTTACTTTCTCAATGCGTACTATGTACATAGTGTAGTCCACCCAAAAATTCAATACCGAGATTTTACCGGAAATATATGCTTTAGGGTCCCCTGTATCCATAAAAAGATTTTCACAAAAAGGTCCGTGTATGTATATATGTATGTATGTATGTATGTATGTATGTATGTATGTATGTATGTATGTATGTATGTATGTATGTATGTATGTATGTATGTATGTATGTATGTATGTATGTATGTATGTATGTATGTATGTATGTATGTATGTATGTATGTATGTATGTATGTATGTATGTATGTATGTATGTATGTATGTATGTATGTATGTATGTATGTATGTATGTATGTATGTATGTATGTATGTATGTATGTATGTATGTATGTATGTATGTATGTATGTATGTATGTATGTATGTATGTATGTATGTATGTATGTATGTATGTATGTATGTATGTATGTATGTATGTATGTATGTATGTATGTATGTATGTATGTATGTATGTATGTATGTTATGTATGTATGTGTGGGTGGGTGGGTGATGATGATGATAATGGTGTTTAAGGGCGCTCAACTGCCGAGGTCATAAGCGCCCTTACGATTAAAACTTGGCAATAGGCAGTAAGAAAAATACCAAAAAAAGGAAAAAAAAAAAAACACAAGTAAAAGAGCTAACACAGTTGAAACGGAAGTAACAGAACTGCCCAGCCCTCTAAACAGAGCTGGATATAAAACACCATCTGAAATCAACACATTAAAATTAAAAGAGTTTAAAAAAAAACCGCTATCACACTAAAACGTCAAGGTAAAAGAAAGTTTTGCTAAAAATTTAAAAACCCTGTCCACTGCTCTTGGGTCATCTGCCAGGACCTCAGTAAGAGAGGCCGGCATGCCCATAGATGACCGAATGTGTGCCAGGTGACCACACTCCAGCAACACATGACGAACTGTCTGTGCCTCCCCACAGAGCGCACAGACAGGAGCAGGTTCACGTTTAAAAAGGTAACTGTGCGTAAAAATACAGTGGCCAATTCTTAGCCGAGCTAGTACTACCTCCTCCCGGCGGAATAAACGAGAGGAGGTTACCCAGTTGATAGGGAGGTCCTTCACCTCTCGCAGCTTATTACCACGGAGAGCCGACCACTCCGCATGCCAAGTCGAAAAAACGGCTCTCCGTACAGCCACTCTAAAATCTTCTGCTGTTGAATGGGTAATCGTAACACTGGGCGCTGTGACTGCCGATTTCGCTGCCAAATCCGCCGTGTCATTCCCTGGCAAGCCAACGTGTCCAGGAATCCATGCGCACTCCACATTAAAACCAGAAGCGTGCAAAATGTGGAGAACGTCCTGGATGCGCTGCACCAAAGGATGGTAATTGTACAGCTCACGAATGCTCTGAAGGGCACTAAGGGAATCACTAAGAATAAGGCAGTCACCTAATTTTCGACGTCGAATATACAGAAGGGCTTGATAAATAGCATATAGCTCGGCAGAATATATAGATGTGCAACTAGGCAAGCCGTAAGTAGAAGTTGCGGTGCCAGTGACAAAGGCACATCCAACACCGTCGGGGCTCTTACTACCATCGGTGTAAATACAAATACGGCCACTGTATTTGGATAAAAATTCTAAAAAGCAACGACGAATACTATCAAGAGGCGTAACAGATTTCCCGTAGAGCGTCATCCCGAGATCTACATGGGAGGTAGCGCGTAACCAAGGGGGGTGTATACTCTCTCCCTTGGATAACAGCCGAGGAATGTCAACATGGTGCTGGCGTAGAAGCTCACGGAAACGAAAACCTGCTGGCCTGGGGCTCAGAGAGCGGAGGCAGTATCGCTCGTGCAGCTCAGGGGAGAAAAAAGCGTGATAAGTTGGATGCCCAGGCATACACTTCAGCCCACAGCCATAATTAGCAAGCAGGACATCACGCCGACAACGCAGAGGAGGTTCTCCCGATTCGGCGTAGAGGCTAACAACTGGGCTCGTTGGAAAAGCTCCAACGGCCACACGGATGCCCTGGTTATGGACTGTGTCTAACCTTCTGAGCACTGAAGGTCGAGCTGAAGAATACACAATGCTGCCATAGTCCAACTTCGAACGAATCACAGCACGATAAAGACGGAGCAATGCCGTCCGATCCGCACCCCAAGACTTGCCACTTAGTATCCGTAAAAGATTTAGAGAACGGTCACATCGTGCTCTAAGCTGTGCTATTTGTGGTGCCCAACAAAGTTTCCGATCGAAGATCAAACCAAGGAATCTCGCCTCGTCTGCGAAAGGAAGTAAATCTGGCCCGAGTCGAAGAGACGGCGGCATTTGCCACTTACGGCGCCAGAAGTTAACGCAGACTGTCTTCTCAGTGGAGAAACGAAAACCGTGTTTCGAGCTCCATGCATAGAGATTGTCCAAACACCGCTGGAGACGGCGTTCCAAAAACGGTGTACGCTGAGAAGTACAGAAGATGGCAAAGTCGTCCACGAATAAACAGGAAGAGACACCTTGAGGCACACATAGTGATATGGAATTTATCGCAATAGCAAATAGAGTCACGCTGAGTACCGAGCCCTGCGGCACTCCGTTCTCTTGAATAAAATGGTTAGAAAAAACCGAACCCACCCTCACTCGAAAAACGCGGTCCCGCATAAACTCCTGAATGACCAACGGTAGGCGTCCACGTATGTTCCAGTTGTGCAGAGAACGCAATATTCCCGCCCGCCAACACGTGTCGTAGGCCTTCTCGAGGTCAAAAAATATCCCAACTGTGGGGCTGTTCTTAAGAAACCCGTCCATAATCTGAGTTGACAGAGAGACAAGGTGGTCAGCAGTTGAACGTCGTCGTCGAAAGCCACACTGGATGTTCGTCAGAAGATTGTGGGATTCCAGCCACCACACCAACCGTCCATTGATCATGCGTTCCATCACCTTGCACACGCAACTGGTGAGGGAAATAGGACGGTAACTGGAAGGAAGATGGCGGTCCTTTCCAGGTTTAAGAATGGGTATGATGGTGGCCTCCCGCCACTTGTCTGGAAAAATGCCATCAACCCAGACACGATTATAGACCTCGAGTAGGAAATCTTTGCCATCAGGAGAGAGATGTTGCAACATTTGGACGTGGATATCATCTGGACCTGGTGCTGAGTGTCGTGAAGAGGAGAGTGCATTGTCTAGCTCTGCCAGGGTGAAAAGGCGATTATAATCCTCAAGGTTGCCAGAAAGAAACGAGAATTCTTGAGATTCCACCTGGTTCTTAACTGTAAGAAACTCAGGGGAATAGTTGCCTGAGCTAGACACCTGAGCGAAAGCACTGCCTAAAGTATTCGCCACGTCAAATGTATCAACAACAGCTCCGGTAGGTGTTTTGAGACCGGCGATGGGCATATGGTTCGGTTTCCCAGCCACACGTCTTAACTTATCCCATACGACAGAGGAAGGTGTATGTCGATTAAAGGAACCCACGAATTTATTCCATGACATCTTTTTGCTATCCTTAATAACCCGCCTAGAATGTGCACGCATCCGTTTATAGTGTATCAGGTTATCCAGTGTAGGAAAACGCTGGAAAACCCGTAGAGCTCGTCTGCGAGCGCGAATAGCATCCCGACAGTCAGCGGTCCACCAAGGTACCGGAAATCGACGGCTGTAGCCAGTCGAACGCGGAATGGATTGCTCAGCAGCAGAAAGAATGGTCCCTGTAAGATGTTCGACCAAGTGGTTCACAGAATCGTGCTCTTCGTAGTTAAATTCAGCCAAGTGGGAGTACAGTTCCCAGCTGGCGTGGTCTAGGCGCCAACTAGGTAAACGGGTGGAACATACAACGGGTGTCAAGACACTAATACGACAAGGAAAGTGGTCACTAGAATGCAAATCCGAGATGATATTCCAGCATAAGGTGACTGCCAGCTGAGGGGAACAAATTGCAATGTCAATGTGTGAAAAACTATTAAATGCGTCAGATAGAAAGGTGGGCTCTCCGGTGTTCAAGAGAGCAAGATTCTGACTATCCAAGAAGTCTTTAAGTAGCGTACCTCTCGCACAAGCCCGAGGAGAGCCCCAAAGAGGGTGATGGGCATTCACGTCGCCTACCAATAAAAAGGGTGGTGGCAACTGCGAAATGAGGTGTTCTAAGTCGCTGTGCGAGAGGTTCGCAGATGGAGGCAAATAGATACTGCAAATGGTGAATGAAGCGGAGGGTAGCTTAATGCTGACAGCAACGGACTGGATTGCAGATTGTATGGGTACGGAGTTGGCAAAAATATCATCTCGAATAAGCATCATAGTGCCCCCATGTGCCGGGACACCGTCCTCCGGGGATAAATCACATCGTACGGAGGAGTACTGCCTGATGGTAACGGTGTCCTGTGGACGGAGCTTTGTCTCTTGTAAACATACAGCCAAGGGTTCATGCTGGCGCAGCAACAAGTCAAGCTCTGGTCGATGTGGTCGAATTCCGCGTATGTTCCAATGGAGGATAGCCATTGAGTATATTATGGGATAAGTTTCAAATCGAAAGACGCTTCTGCAGATTGGGATTAGCTGGTCGGTTCAATTTGTTCTTCTTAGGCGTTGGGCTAGTACTATTTTCAGGAGCACGATCCTGCCGTTTCCGCACTGTCCCTCTGGCAGTGGCGGCAGAATCCTCCTGGTCCATCTCCTCCACAAGGGAGGTCCCTTTTTCCAGAGCAGTTTTCGGTCCAAGTAGTTCGAACCGATTTGATGTGCTGATCGGCGAAGACGGCCGTCGCCGATTCACGCCCTCCTCCCCAGATGACCCTTCAGAGGAGGATACACGTGTGGAGTTGCGTGAACTTTTCTTACCTTTAGATGACTTGGTAATAGATTGCACATTCTCTTTCAAAAAGTCTTGTCGTACATACTTGGTCTTAAACTGTTTTTCTGGGGCAGAAGACGTCGTGAATTTAATAGCTTTAGTTCCGGAGGTCGAGGCTTTAGGTGACAAGTGTGCAGGACTATTCTGTAAGCTGGCGGATTTGGCAGATGTTGATACCAACTTCGGTGTAGGTGCCGAAGGCTTTGGCAGCGCTTGGGCTAAAATAACCTTTTCCGCAATTGTAGCCCCGTTCATATCGCCGGTCTGTGTTGCGATTTCCCGACGCGGTACCGGCTTAGCTGCAACTGAGCTATAGGTACCGGACCTCGGGGCAGAGGGTTGGCGGAGTCGCAGGAGCTTCCGGGCTTCCAAGAAGGACACCTTCTCTTTCACCCGTATCTCCTGGATCGCTCGTTCCTCTGCAAAACGGGGGCAGTCTCGGGAACTAGATGGGTGTTCCCCGTTACAGTTCACACACGATGGAGCTGAAGCACAGGCCCCATCGTGGGAGATGTCACCGCAGTGGACGCAGGTGGACTTGCCGGTACACAACTCACTTGTGTGACCAAAACGTTGGCATTTAAAGCACCTCAGCGGATTGGGTATATAAGGCCTAACTTCGATGGCTTCATACCCTGCTCTAATCTTTTGAGGCAGATCAACCCGATCAAAAGTAAGAAACAGGGTACGAGTAGGCAGGAATTCACCGTTGATCTTACGTTTTACCCGATAAACAGCTGAGACACCCTGAGTCGCAAGATTTTCTTTGATCTCCTCAATGGACAAACCGTCCAACGCGCGGGTTGTTATTACACCGCGGGAGGAGTTCAGCGACTTGTGCACCTCGACCTTCACTGGATAGCTGGCTAACATGGTGGCTTTAAGTATTCTTGCAGCTTGCGAGGCGGAGTTGGCTTCGACAAGAAGTGTACCATTGCGAGCTCGAACGCAGGATTTAACAGGACCAGCAATGGCATCGAGACCCTTTTGGATAGTAAAAGGGCTCACCGTAAGGAACTTCTTACCTTCCTCTGTCCTATGAATGACCAAGTAGCGAGGACCACATGACTCGACTACTTCCTTTCCAACGTCTTTATTAAGGGGTTTTTGTTTTGGTGCCATAGAAAAAATGGTATAAATTCATCCCCCAGTGCTCCCCACCCACCACGGAGCCCAACGAGGGGTCACCCCACTGGGGTGACAGGGCTACACAGGGGATATAGCAGGCTCGCCGTCCCACTCACCCTAGAGTTCGGTGTAATACCTAGTCCTGGCCGATTGACTAGGGGTGGGTTAGTCCCTAGCCTCCCGTTTAGGCAAATCAGAAACCAAAGCGGTGTATTAGGCTGCGCACCCTCCCCAGTTACTGAAAGACAGAAGCCCAGGCTCAGGTACGCAACCCTCAACCAACCAATATATTCCTCTTCACCGACACGGGTCTCCACGCACGGCCTACACGTGGGTGGGCATTTTGACCTTCTGGCTCCCTCACCACTCTGAGGTTGCCCACAAAGGGAGTCAAGGTGGCTCGGGACCCCGGGTGCGCCTAACCCGTACCTACCGTAGTAGGCCCCTGGGGGCGGGTGGGTGGGTGTGTCTGTGAATACGATAACTCAAAAACGTAAGGTCGCCAAAATACCTAGCTTGGTATTTAAGTTTAGTATCTTCCAGGGATGCGACACGAAGATTTTGCGAAAAATCCCCTCACCCCCAACTACCCTTTACATGGAACTTTTATCGAAAATTTAGATTTTCTCAAAAATGGCTCTAACAATTTTGATTAAAATATCGTATATTAAAGATATTTACCTGAGAAATAAAATATATATTTTTAATTTTCTGGGAATAACCTCTGAAGACTACTTTATTCTGGATGAATTTTACGAAATTTACCATAACTACTAAACTGTAAGAGATAGAAAATCTTACCACAAAAAATGTAGATTACATTGAAACACACAATTTATGTTATATACATTTTTTTTTTCGAGGAGTTTATCGTCTTTTTAGGTATTCCTTGTTATTGGTTTCAGCTTTGAAAAACTTATACTTTTCTAATACAGGAATTTGTCATACATACAAACACAGAAACCTCAGTGTCATAGCAACCAGCTTTTGACTATCACTTTAACCTATGGTACTCCCTTATTTCGCCTCTACTTACAAGGAAGCAAATAATAAGACTGTTTGTGCTAATTTTTTCTAGATTAGCATAAAGTAAATAGAAGAATAACTTATTAACAATAGTTTGTTACAGAGATATGGAGAAAGTCGTGTGAATGGAACAATCGGGTTTTTAAAAATAGTTTTAATGTTGTGCATTTCCTATGATACCTTGATATCCAATTTTGTTAGAATACAATACTTCCTACCTGCCATAAGTATGTGGTAGATATAACAAATGGAGTTAATTGGACTGTTAAATAAACGTGTATTACCTATTACTTAAAATATATATTGTCTCCATTCTGAGAAGTGTTGGTGAGTTGTGAACGTGTGCAAGCGGAGTGATATGGTAGCTTCAAAGAGAATAAAACACGCCCTGTGCACTGAGTGACGTCATTTTAATCTATCTTAATTGTTGGTCATATCGCGACAAAGCTGTTCGATGATACTTCGATGGTATGTGGTGCACAGTAGTCTTTCAGGACTCGTTCTCGTACCATGCCACTTTTGGGTGCCACTGTTCAGCTGCTTTCACTATCCGCAGTCAGCTGACAGAGTTCACACAACCCTAGAGGCCACATCCCGTGACCAACAGGTGAAATTTTGTCTAGCTGCGTTGATGGATGGCAGCAATCGCAATTACCACCAATGTTTGTTTAATTTCTCTTATTAGTACATACGCAGAGAAGTATTGCACTCCGCCCAAAAATTCGATACTAAGATTTCACTGGAAATAAAGTTTTAGGGTTCCCTGTATAAAAAAACAATATTTTTAGAAAAAGGTGTGTCAGTGTGTCACTCTGTCCTTTGTCTGTGGAAACGAGAAGTGGATAAAATACCAACTTGATATTTAAGTGTAGTATCTTCCAAGGATGCGACACGAAGATTTTGAGGAAAATCTACATGGAAAAGATTTCGAAAATTTTGATATCCTCAAAAATGGCTCTAACGATTTTGATTAAAATGCCGTGCATTAAAGATATTCATATGACAAATAAAATGTATATCTTCAAATTTTTGGGAATATCCTCTGAAGTTTTCTTAATAACATAAGAAGTAAACAAAAACTTACACAAAAATGCAGATCTTTTTAAAACACACAGTTTATGTCACATACATTTTCTTTTCGTGGAGTTGACCAGTTCCGAGATATTTCTTGTTTTGGTTTCAGTTTTTAAAATACTTAAAATTTTCTCACAAATTTACGGAAATTTGTAAACTCCTGGCCATGCAGAGAAACGTATTTTAACCACATGGCAATCAGCTTTTAACGCTGATTTGACTAAATTTTAGTCTAGTGTATTCCCTTAGTTCCCTTCTACAAGCAAGCAAGTAATAAAGACAGATTCTGGTAGGATTAATCTCGATAACATGGCGTAGATAGCAGGATAAGCTTTTTAACAATAATTTGTTACAGAGATGTAGAGGAAGTCTTGTGAATGGAACACATCAGCTTTTTAGTTGTATTATTTTAATTTTAGGCTGAAGGTGTAACTTTGGATTGTGGTATGAAATATTTAAACCAGAATTTACTTTGGCGATTGAAGAAAACCACGAGAAACCCCAAGCCTGGTTGGTTGGCTCATGGAATCTCCCGAATACGGGCTACGGAATTTACCATGATACATTGTGAGTAGTTATACCAGACAATAACATTGAAACTTATTTGTTTAAAGGTCAATAATGTTTTCAGTGTGCAGGGTTATTAGGTGTTGGAAGAAGACTTCGCATAGATATCTTATATTTAATTGTGGATAATCAACTGATACAGGGGAGGTAAAAGGCACATTATATCAATGATAGCTACATAATTTTTGAATGATTCTCTGTTTTCGCATGGTTGCATTCAATGGTGACATAGGGTCCAGATGAAAACGCTACAAAGAAAAAACGCAACTGAGATAACAAAATTCTTGAGCATCTGTCACCTACAAGAAATATGCGAAATGTTTAATCCTTTGCACGCGTACATTGCTGGTTAGCATATATCCGATTATCGCAATTTTTTATGTTCCACTTATAGCCCGCTTTTAACTTCAAAGACGATATCGCCGACCTTTAGCCTAGGAAAATAACGGAAATATGAACTCGCATGCAGTTGTCATTGAATTTATGACTTTTGTTTAGGTTTATATATTAGATGTCACACATACACACATGCACACTCTCATTCATACTTACAGATTCTGGGAGGGGGACCGGAATTCTGCCTGGAGAAATTTCCCATTTTTGTCGGGAATGTTACTCTGAATCCATTGCAAAGCTTTATCGACTGAGCTACGAGGCTAACTTACAAATCTTGATCAATCTTGCACGAAACCTGTCCGTTCTCCCGTTTGTTTAAAGTACATATACCCTTTATGTCTGGTAGTTGGAAACAGTTTCATTGAGAGAACTCTCACTCCATATAATTAAGTCAAGATTCTACCACTACAAAACCACTACTCGCTTGGAATTTTATGTTCACGATGAACACATACAGCACATTGACTCAATAGGACTATTAACTGTCTAACTCCTTGTTAACCAAGAGGGTTACAAATTAAACGTTTCGAAATTGGGGATTCATTTGGGTACTTAGTAAGCTAAGACGGATTATAGCCCAGAGCGAAATTTAGGTCAGATTAGAGGGATGTGAAGCTTTTACTGGCTAACTTTGTGCACGCCGTTTGGAACTCGCCACCACGCTCGTCGGACCTCGCCTATTCCCCCATCTCTCCAATCATTAATCGCTAATACCTTTAACACTCTTAACTGATCCTGAATATGACCTTCAGCCGAAATCCTTCTGAGAATAACCAAATAAAATCTGTTTCAAGCGAATGACGTTATAAATCAGAGGGTTTTCAAGCGAAATGAGCTCAGAAACTAATTAAAGTAGGTAGGTATTATGCGTTTTGATAATTTTAGCTTGACAAAATCTTATTACCATGATAATGAGTTTTCCACTGTTACAGTTAATTTTACTAACTGCAATTTACAATCTGTTTCTGAATCTTGATATATAGGTACATCGGTTAACAATAATAAATTTATTGTTTTATTAGAGGTAAAGACAATTTTTACAGTTAAAAAAAACACAGTTCTTCAATGTCGTACGTAGTATATTAAAAATCAAAATATGCATATGACCAAACTTTTATGAATTTTCTATTTCAGAAATAAAAAAAATGCTCTAAGTTCAGCAAATCAATGATTTTTAATGGAATTTTAATTACAAATTACGCCGAGTTGCCTCTGGAGTCTCCAGTGTTGTTTGTGATTTTACACAACCTGTAACATAATAAATAAATGGAATGAGTAAGAAAAGAAAGAATATCAGCACAACTTACAAGTCTACATACCATTCTTATCAGCATAATGGTTAGAATGTCTCGGTTAATGCATTATTATCTCAAGTATTTTATCAATAGTATACTTAAGCATATGAGGTAAAGCACCGAATAAAAATGTCAAGATGCGAAAAAAGAAATTGAACTGCACCCCATCAAAGTACACTATCAGAATAGGTAATTTACTCTTTCCATAGATTTTAAAATGTAAAAGACAATGTTGAAAAACTAAAAGAGCTTTATGTTTACGACGTAAATAATTCTTGAAACAGGTTCTAAAACTTCTCTAAGCCGTCAAGTTTATTCCTATCAATTTAGCTACACAGTAGTTCAAAACCGTCCTTTTTCTTACAACAGTTATATATTATAAAATATCAGTTTACTGATTTCAACTTCAGATTGCACAATTTACTATCGACTAAATCAACAAGTCTGTTTGTTTTGATAACAGGTAAGCACATTGTTCCAGAAATTAAATTTACAACTGACAGAAATCCTAAACTAGTTTTGGTGTAGGTTAATTTAACTTTTATTTCTGGACTGGAAATTAGTTCTTGGGGGATTTTCGGAAATGCTGCACTGTCACTGTCAAAGAAATTTGTGATTTTGTCGTCAAAATATCAAAATATTCACAATAATACAGACGTCCAACCAGGTTTCCCATCAGGTGAGTACTGGACTCAGTGAAATAGAAACCTGCGGACTTCTTGAGATCTGTCTATTGTCGATTTCAGAAACATTTTATTTGCATTTATCTATCCGCATCAGAAAACTGGGATTTTATTACTTCTGAAACTCTGAGGCAATTCTTGTACCAAACAAGTCATATGTACCATTTGTTTTCGTACCGCGACCTTTCTTTAATAATATATGGCACTACGTCAATAAAAGAGAGTAGTACAGAATCATGCTGCATGCTGTTAGATCAGATTCCATTCATTGTTTTGTCAAAGAGTTTGAGTTTTACTGTCTTCACGACTTTCACAATTTACAAGAAACATTTCTACTGTTTTCTTCTTTCATTCCTTGAAAGTCACATTCTCTTCACAGCGACCACTGGGATTGGCATTCGTCTGACTAATCCCAGGTTAATCTATGTAACAAAATTTATTGTTCAAGCATACAAATAGAGTAAGGAAACTTACGTCGTTTTGTTGGTTCCCAGCCAATGTATTCCCCAGTACGAGAGTTCTCTTGCTCCAGCCATTCCTGCAGAGGTCGGAAGTAATCCAAGAGGCCACTAGCATCCATTTTACGCTGTCCTGTTAATGCTTCCATCGCCTCTGGCCAAGGTTTGGAACTACCCATTTGTAGCATCCGCCTAAGAGAGCACAAAACGACATACTGTTGGATAACGTTACATTGCGCTAAAGGTACTCGTACATTGACTTTGCATGATGGTAAAAGCTGAGCTATCTCCAGCGAGCAAAATCCTCACTTCATTTGAGGAAAAGTTCCAGTGTCGTTTCAAAAATATTCCGTAATTTGGATTAGAATTATTCAGACGGAAGGGAGTCTAAGCCACTGGGACTCAACACCGCACGTTTGTCGCTTATGCAAATCTTAAGAGGAAGGGTTGAAGAGAACCAGATGAGGATGCTCACTAAGAAGGCCGATTGCAGAACACCAATAGGTATCGTCATCAACCGGAGGTTCCTAGAACGAACGGCCCCCTTGTAAAGAGTACCAAATAGTGGGAAATTTCCCATGGGCGAAGCAAAATTTTAATCTTGTGTAAAGATCGGGGAGAAGCAAAAATTGCAAACATAGTCTAAAATTTATATTTATCAAATAGGTGATCTGCGAAAGAAAAAATTCAGAGATATGCACACATTATACCCATACAAATGCAAATGGTTGACGAACTAAGTCTAATTAGGCATACATTACACGATCAATGTTGTTCCTCATACCCACTCTTCTTATCTCCTGCTGCGGGATCGGCATAGGTGACTCAGTTGGTAAGGTGCAAGCCTTTTGATCATAAGGTCGTGGGTTAAAACCTCAGACCAATAGATTTGAAGTGCTCAAAAGTGACAGCCCATATCAGTAGATTATTGTCATATAAAATATCCCTGCTACACGAAAACCCGGCTCTCCAGCGACACCAAAATGAACACCTGGCAATTAACAGTGTCGTTAACAAACAAATATTTAGGATAGGTAGAGTCAGACTGCAAAATGCAGCGTCATGGCCGGGATTTGAACCGCGGATCTCCCGGTCTCTAGTCGGTTGCCCTGACCACTGAGCTGCCATGAACATACCGACACAACACTAAATTTTTCAACTGATTCGCATGTTTCCCGGTGAATTATAAGGTGATCTTACCGGGAAATATTGCGAGTCAGTTCAGACTCAACCAGCAAGAGACCGGGAGATTCGTGGTTCATATCCCGGATATGGCATTACATTTTTCAGTCTGACTATACCTATCCAACTCCTCTCCTACACATGGCTAGTGTGAAAAAAAATATTTAACTTAATTTCCTGCTACCGGATTTCCCTTGCTTCATGTTCCAATTTAGTACATTTACAATGACTTTTCTTAACATTTAGAGGCTGAGAAGATTGCATTTTCTGTTTGTTCCAGTGAATGTATACTTTCACAGTATACTGTAAATATACAGTGTATCTAACGTAAGAGTTAGTAAACAAATTGAGCCACAAACAACGTACGTCTAAAAGAAAAGGAAAATTCGTGGAGAGTTAGACCGAAGAAGTGCCGAGCAAGTTCAGAGGAAGAAAAAAAATAACTGCCTGTAAAGAAATTCAACGTAGATGTTCTGCATGTAAAGTTGACATATTATTTGTCAAAGGAAATTATATAAACATGTTCAATGTCAAAAACATATAAAGTTAGTGAAAACTTTATGACCACACATTCATACGTATCTAAAACAGACGTAACTGAAAGTACGAGTAACAAATCAGCCAATGCTTTGGACTGAAATCCATTTGCTACCAACACCCACCTGAAACTTCAAAATCAAAACGTTCTGTTTTAAACTTGGCAAGTCATATTTTATAAAAATAATATGTTTAATAAATATACCATATTTTATACAGGGTCCTCTGAATCTAGAAAAAGCATTTTTAGAAAAAAGTCCGTATGTGTGTCTATGTCTGTCTGTCTCTCTCTCTCTCTCTGTCTTTGGACAGCACAACTCAAAAACGAAAAATCGATTAAATACCAAACTTGGTATTTCCAAGAATGCGACTCGAAGATTTTCAAGTATATCCCCCCACCCTTAACTACCCTTTATATGAAACATTTTTCGAAAATTTTGATTTTCTAAAAAATAACTAACGCTTTTGATTAAAATGCCATATGTTTAAGACATTTTCATGACAAACGAAATGTAGATCTTGAATTTTCTGGAAATAGCATTCTTCAGCGAGCTGACTTCTCACCTGGGGGTCCCGGGTTCGATTCCCAGCTGGGGCGAGGAATTTTTCTTTAGCCAGAATTATTCCCTATCCCCCACAGAGTCTGGAAGTTTGTATGTGAATGTGTGCGTGTTTGAGTAAAATAAAATTAATTAAACCAACGTAAAAGTACCTACAGAAAACGAGTTGTTTCAAGTGGAAAGCCCCCGATATGACCTTAGATGTTAAAGGGGGCTATATAAATGAAGCAATTAAAAACAAAAATAGTATTCTCTTTATTCTGGATGACTTTTGTATTACTCGTAAATCGTAATATATAAACAAAAACTTACAACACAAAAAATGTAGCAATTCATGTAATATAACTTCTTTCTTATGATATTCCTTATTATGGTTTCAACTTTATACTTATCTCAGGTGGGAAGTCAACTTTTGTTTCATCTATTTTGTTTTACTCCCGGGAATGCAAAAGATAACCGAATTTCAATTGTTTCACATAGCGATAGCTTTTAAAAGATTTAACTATCACTTTAGCCTATTGTATTCCTTTATTTCCCTTCTACTTACAAGGAAGCAAGTATTAGTATTTCTGCCAATATTTATCTTGATTAGCATGACATAGATAAAAGAATAATCGTTTGTAAGGAAAGTTAGTTTGTGAAATAGCTAGAGAAAGTGATAAGAAGGGAACAAATAATTTTTTTTTCTTATTTGATTTCTAACAAAATGTTGAATGTGTGGGAAAAATCCCTGTGAGAAGTGATATGCATGTTTGAAGGAAACTTGAGATTGGACATCCGACAGCACTGCCAGTTGGCCATCCAAAGCCCAGGGAGAAATCTTTATATAGTGCAAACTCCACAGTCACGGCGCAACACATCAATCGCCCGCCATTCCTAATACAGATGAAAGGAAATGTTGGTTAGGTAATGGGCAGAGTTTGTACCTATAACTTCGGGAAACACCATTAGACCACGGAGGATGACACATTTTGTGATTATCTCTTAGGAAGGATAGTATGACAAAGCTAATGCTCTGGAGGTAACAGAAATACATAAAATAATCATGAAATGACCTAGGGGTATTACTTTGTTCTATGTTATCGACACTGTCAATTGACAGAATCATATCAGCGCCGCAAGTGTGCCAGATTTTTTTCCCGAAGGAGTTCTTTTATTTGGCAGTAAATCTACTGACATGGGTCTGTCATTTTTAAGCACATAAAAACCGTCGGTCTGGATCGGGTCTGAACCCACAACCTTGGGCTTAGAGAGCTAGTCACCTAACCAAATGAGCCACCCAGACTGACGAGGGAGAATTTAAACGTCGGCGGTTCTCTTAAAACAAGTGGATTATACCATTGCAAATTATCTGTGTAAACATGACAAAAATTGACAAATTCATATAGATTTTAGTGTTATTAAATTCTACAAACCTAAAATAGTTCTATGTAATTTTTTATAATTGGACGAACTTTTAAACCGTGTCATATAGCGATTTAAATTTCTGCCCGAAAGCCTAGACTTCTATAAAATTGTAATAAAAAGGATAAACTATCCCTGGATAAAAATTTAAGAGACAACTATGGGGTATTTAAATGCTAAATTTAATACAGATGAGTAGAAGTATATTTATGTGTTACACTATATGCATTTCTCTACCCTATATTGTGCATTAAATAGTATACAAACAATGTTTACGAAAGTTTAATTTTTATCTACTTCATCTTAATTCAGATAAACTATTAAAAAACTGCATTATATATTACGTTATCCATACAACGAGAATAGAGATAGTCAAATGTTTAAGACCTATAAGTTGGCCTTAATTTTCTATACTCGTTCCATACAGCCATGAGAAAAATCTAAATGTCGAAAAACCTTTAAAAGAACTAAACACTAAGACGATTTCTGCTAATGTTTATCTTGATTAACGTGTAGTAGATATAGGCACTAATGATCTAGTACACAGTTAGCTGCGCCAAAATACCAAACATCACATCATGAAGTAGATAGAAAAATAAACATTAGTAAGAATGGTTTGCTGACAGAGAAAGACATTTGAATGGAACACATCAATTTTTTTTTGGTGTAGAACTTCGCTTAAATTTTACAGGTTTATATATGATTATACCAAATGCCTGACGAATGAAGGAATTTCCATGGGCTATTCCCAGAAACTTCAAGAGAAAATATCTTTAATACACGGTATTTTAATCACAACCATTGAGCCCTTTTTAAGAAAATAAAACGTTTCGAAAAATGTATAATGTAAAGGAGGGGGGTTTTCTTCAAAATGACTGCGTCGTATCTTTGGAATTTACCAAAATTAAATACCAAGTTTTGTAGCTATTTAAATTTTCGTTTCTGAGTTGTGCTGTTTACAGACAGATATATACTGAGAGAGAGAGAGAGAGAGAGAGAGAGAGAGAGAGAGAGAGAGAGAGAGAGAATGTACACAGGCACGTGTGGAAATATTTAACTTTCTTAGAAACTACTTCTAAAATTATATCCTTAGAATATAAACCAACCAAAATAAAAATTATATCAATGTTTATATTTAAACCTAAAGGGTTATTGGATCCAATTTCATGAAGCAAAAATAGATGAATTATTATCTATTAAAGAACGTTTTCAGAAGATTTTTCTTTTGTTTTTTATTCAGAGGTTCTTAAATCAAATGTCGAATTTTTGTGTAGACCAAAAGTATTCCCCCTTCTTACTATGTATAGTAAAGAAAGTAAAAACCATGAGATGAATTTTGTTAACATGCTTATTTATAACGATATTAAACATTAACTACACAATATATGTTATTTTTTATCATAAAAATCGGATGTACTCCATTTATTGTGTAATAAATTAAGTACTCCAATTTTGTCAATCAAAACTAGCCGTTAGATGGAAATGTTTACAAAATTTTGATTTTCTCAAAAATAGAAATAACGACGTTGATTAAAATATCATACGTCTAAAATATTTTTATGCTAAATGAAAGATTTATTATGACTTTTCTGCGAATAGCCTCTGAAGTCCTGATCGTTCTGGACTGTTACATAACTAGTAACCCGTAAGAGATAGAAATAATCTCACTGCACAGAGATTGTAGATCTGGTTAAAACAAACAACTTATCTCAAATACATTTTTATGGTTGCATAGTTAAGTGATTAACGAAAAGTATTTTAAAATTGAAACCAATAACTGGAGATATCTCGGAAACGTCGTCGTGAAGAATAAAAAAGAAAGAAAAGTAAGTATATGTATAAATGTATGCATATATATCCGAAGGTAGGTATGAGTACAACGATATCTTCCAGATAGAGCAGGCAGGCATCATACGTGAATCCTCCCATCACGGATTTCACGAATGTGGCGCTGGAAGATGGCTGTAGGACTGCAGAGCCAAAGGGCTTTACCATAAAATGTCAAAGCCCTTGGCCTGCGATCTTCTCCTTGTCTCTGGGATTTAGGGCCACTTGCCAGCATCCCAATTTCAAATCTAAAGTCGAGAACCACTGGACACCAACAAGAATATCTGGGGTGTCGTTAACCCAAGGTAAGGAGAAGCAGTCCTTTCTGGTGACGGAATTCACCTTTCTATAATTCACGCAGAATCTTAGCTCACCGTTCTTCTTCACCAAGAGTACTGGGGCGCACCAAGGGATGTCGGACTCTTCAGTGATTTCCCTAGATCCCATGTACTCCTACATCCCCGTACCGCTGTTCGCTCGCCTGAGGAATACGTCTTGATGGTTTCCGGATAGGTTGGGCTTTTCAGTATCAACGTGATGGAGTACTCGATTATTATGGCTATAATCGCCATTACCCTAGTTGAAGACAGATTGTATCATCTGGGCCACGCCGTGGCCGAGTGGTTAGACCACTCGACTCTCACCTAGACGGCCGGGGTTCGACCCCAAGCGACCGCATGTGAGATTTGTGGTGGACAAAACGGCGCTGGGGCGGGTTTTCTCCGGGTACTCCGGTTTCCCCCGCCATCGCATTCCACCGGTGCTCCATCATCATTCATGTATCATCAGTGTCACCGCCTGCGGTGCCATTAGTAGTTAAAGCGGGCGTTAAACACTACCAACAACATTGTATCATCTATGTAGACGCCAAACCCTCTCAAATGGGATGTTATGGCGCCTTCTTCAGCAAGTCTTTTAGCTAAGGCCCCAGATCCTGAGACGATACTGGCTCTTCGGTTAAGCCTCATGGAGATACATCAGCTGCTGGCTCGTACTTCCTGAACTCCGGCCCGGCCTGGATGTCTGCTCGGTACCCGTTGGATTCAGCAGCTTGTACGGCACTTCCTCTCGATAAGCCAACAATTCCCGGGCAACGCATATTCTGTTTAACGATGTTTTTCGATCCAAAACCAAATTTGTTGAACCACTGACCCTCCAGGTGCGCCTTTACCACCGCCTCGCTTTATGCGGCCATAACTACAAAGTCAATCAGTATCACCCTGCAGATATCCGGATGTTCGCGAAGGCTTCGGGGCAAAATTTGTCTAAGCCAAGTCGCAAGATCCTCCGGCAGATGTCGACCATCACTTCCTGACTCCTGAGGTTATCCAGTACCAGTATAACCCCCTCAGTCACCCTCACAACAAATATCCACGGATTTACAGTGCTCCATCCCAGCGCCAGTATGCCCTCCTCTCTAGACAACTCATGTTAGATCAGGTTGTATATGTTTCTACTGGTATCCGTCACAACTATATTTGTACCAGACGTCTGCGATGAGGAAGTCGTCCTCTCTTCTGCCCAAGGCAGGTAGCGTCACTAAGGTGTTGGCGATGACGGCTCCAATGCTCCTGCATCGTTTTTCGCCTACTGTTCGCTTGGCTGTGAGCAGCCCTTTACTTGATGGCTGGCTTATCACAGTACAGACCACTTGAAGGCTGTTCATTGTCATCTTGTTATTCCGTCGACAAAGGAGTGGGCAGCTTCATGGGTCACGCAAATAGGCGGGAGGTTCACCAGAATTATGTTCACTAACAATTCAATTACCAATACGAACTGCTGCATCATCTCCTGCATTGTAGTCTCGATTTAAGCCTTCCGTCAAGCATCCTTTCCATCATGATATTCAGTTGCTCAGCGCCGTCGTCGACTCTTCCCATCAGGACGTTAAGACGTTCCCAGATATTCTCCAGGACGTTAACGTGTTGACCAAGATCTATATTTCCACTAATCTCTTCCATTTCCTTCTACATGAAGGTTAGTTGCTCGTCGATTTTGGTAGATAGTGCTGTCTTCATCATGGACATCTCCGTCTTCATTTCTGCTTGCATCTTCTCCTTTTGCTCCATTCCGAATTTCAATTTCCCTTCCATCTTCACCATGCTGCATTCCAGTTTTGTATGCATCATCTCCATTCTCGACTTCAGTTCTTCAGCTTTCTCCATTCCTGATTTCACTTATACTTCCGTCTTCTACAGTCCAGATTTCATTTCTTTCTTCATTTTGTACCCAACATCTCATCCAGCTCAGCGTTTAATTCCACTTTTGACATCAGAGTAACAAAATCTCTTTATTACTTCAGATTGTGATTACAATAAATGCCTTTATCTCAATGCTGTAGCACAATGTTATCTCTCGACGCTATGACCCGCTCGATTCTTCGGCTGGCTGTACTGTTGATGAACGCTCCAAATTCACAGTTTAAACTAAATTGAGCGAGCCTACCATCCACGGTTATATAGGAATATAACGTAGCGAGAAATTCCCAGAAGTGAAGGTCATTCATTATTGCATGTGTAAACTAAACACAAGTGTGGCCTGTTTTACTCATAAGCAACAAGGCGGGACTTGGATGTAAACTGCCAGCTCGGGAAGTGTTATTTTAGTTACGCAACCAGACGATGGAAAGCAAGCCATTCATACACGCTCAGGGTGGCAAGGTATAGGCACGTACATTTGACACATAGACACAATACGCACACATATGCATACATGATATATTCATTTCATATTGGTAGCTCTTCAAAAAGATTTTTAGGGAGCCTCAAAAGTGTATTTTCGATGAAATCTTAGTGATACTGAATTATTCTTGATTGGATTGCAATGCGTTTGCTTCTTATTTTATGTATAGGTAGATGAAGTGAGAAGCCACAATGCACAAAGTTAAATCTAGACAATCTGTATTAATATACATAAAGAACAAAATTAAGTAATTGATAATGATCTAATCGTATTTGCTTTCCTGTTTCTTAATTTAATTGTAGCAAATGCGTTTAGAAAGTCATAACGCCAATCCTAGCAACGAAATCGAACAAGATTAAATATATTGTCACGGACAGGTTGAGGGTTACAAGGCTATTTGTATTTTCCTCATTTGGGGACGAAGGCTCTGCTGCCTGAGCACTAGTAATAATCATGGGGATATATTCTAATAGAGAACTAGAGCTGGGATTCGAAGTTGGGGAAAGGGAATATGAAACGATGCTCCTCATTTTAACTGGAAAGTAACACAGTGATTTTTGTTCTCTGATCCTATGGCTACTCCTAACCTGAATTTTGGACATAGACTTATACAAATCGCAAAATCTGATGATATTACCGTTATATCTTTTACCGCGAGGGCATATCTTTGAACATTGCCATCCAAAGATTGTTGGTGTTCCCAATGAGCTTACGAATTTCCGCTGACAGGATTATTACATTGGCATTTTGTTGCCAACTCCATATATTTAAACGAATAATGATTATTCTATGCGCTTCCATTAGGCGAATATATAACTTCTGCAATTCGTAAAATCAAATAACAAAGGCAAACAAGCATCATCAAAAAAAAAAAAAAAACAAAAAACAAAAACAAAAACAACTAACACAGTGGTGACTGCATCCCATCTCATGCTGTACTTCAAAATTGTAATGTAAGAACATAAAAGAGAAATTAAAAAGATAAGAGAGGTGCGGGATCGAACCGTACCTCTGAAGTTTAAAACTGAAGTTTGGCAGCCTCCACCATAGCGTCATCCTACCTATGATGACAGGGGGGTATAACTATTCCGCTAAGGAACAAGGAGGTAGAGACACCTCACATTACCCATGAATGGTCCATTTATTCCTTATTCTAAATAATTCTACCATGAGTGAGTACATTAATTAGAATCTACCCCATACTTTGGAGCGATGCTACAAATCAGGACGAGGGTTGCACTGGCGGCCCGGTGACGGCTTCAAGAATAATGAACAATAGGAGCACGTGATCGGGTCTACGGCTGCTTATATAGAAAATCATTGCCATCTTATCTCTATTTACAATGCCGGCGCCCTAAGTTTGAATTGTACCAGCCGATCAGGACAGACCTTACAAAATACTTCTAGAACATCCTGAATGACGTATCCAGACCAGAATTCCCCTTGATGGTGTGCAAATCTGCACGAAGACACTAGGAAGCTGATCCGAACCAATACAAATATCCCTGCAATCCTCAATCTGTCCATGACAATATGGCAGAAACATATAAATAAATATGTAATATTTCCTCGGAAACGGTAATGTATAACGCAATAAACGTACCCGAGTAAGTTTCCAGCAGCAGTACTTTGGTAGATATCACAGTCGTGTAGAGGTCTGCTGGGATCCGATGGGTCGAACTGTCCTGCTTCCTGGCACAGTGCTTTGTGGAACTGGAATTGGATTACAAAACTCACGAAGTACCTGGAAACAAGTTTATACGTTAACGATCCAATGAACAATATTTGGAAACGTTATACAAGTTTACATAAAAACAATTACTTGTGCGAATTGATAACATGTACCTAATTAAAGAAATTACAATTAACTGTATGTAAGTATTAGGAACTAGCGGAAGCTGGAAACTATAATAGAGTAAGAGTGAAATGTGCACTCTTACCTGATGTACGGCACGCTTGCTATTATATGATACTTAGATCCTGCATCAAAATCCGCCTCTGATCTATCAACTGGAGACTCAACACCTTGATACCGCTCTCTAAAACAAATACAGTTTGATATTACGATATTAGCATCAATATAATGAAGAATAATTATGTCTATGTGTATTAAATACATTTATATATATATATATATATATATATCTGTTCTTAATAGTTTATTTCAGGGTGATTTATTTCTCCTTTAATATACGAGGGTCGGCTGATAAGTCCCGGGCCTCTCTATGAAAACAGCATTTAAAAAAAATTGTTTTTGCTTTATTTCTCAACATATTTTATGTATCAACTTTCGCCAGGAAGTAGATACATCTGTCATATCGGTGTACTAATTTAATTAAACCATCTCTGTAGTGCGATTTACCGAGGTCCTCAAAATAGCTGTTTACCGCATCAATGACCTGCTGTGAAATCTTCGTCCTATGTTTGGAAACAGGTGGTAGTCACTGAGAGCTAGATCTCGCGAATAGGATGGATTTTCTAGCAATTCCAACTTTAATTCGCACATTTTTCCCATTGCATGATTTTTTTTTGCAAAATGGAGTCTTTTTCTTTTCACCTCATCACTCAAACGTTGCAGTAAGCTTGCGTAGTAGTCACCACTGATACTTTTACCCTTTTCCAAGTAATTAATAAAAATAATTCCCTGTGCATCCCACAAAACACTCACCATCACTGAGTTAGCTGACAAAATTGACTTTGCCTTTTTTGGAATTGGTTCACTGGTGCAATCCACTGTGATTTGTTTTCTGGAGTGTAGTGATGTATCCAAGTTTCATCCACGGTAATAAGCTGTCTCAAAAATGCACTGGAATTTTTATTGTAGAGCTGCACATTCTTAACAGAAGCAGTGTTTCCTTGCAACTTTTGATCAGGTTTCAACAAACGCGGACCCATCTTGCAGAGACCTTGTGAAAGCCCAAAACATTACTTGAAAAATTACCTGCACGTTTTTTCGATATATTCACAGTCTATGCTATCTCAAACAACTTTAGTCTGTACTTCAGTACTAAACGATGCATTTTTTCAATGATCCCTGGAGTTGTCACTTCTACAGGGCGTCCCAGGTTCATCAATACGGTCGTACGTCCCATTTTAAACTCTGCAATCCACCTTTTAATCATTGAATATGAAGAGGTAGAGTCTTTCAATGTACTGTCCATTTCCTCCTTGATTTCTTTGGGCATTAAGCCTTTCAAATGGAAGTATGTAATCAATGCTAGTTTTTCCAAATCCTCCATTTTCGTGAAAACTCTAAAGTTGTATTGTTTAAACAGCTGTCATTCGAAAACTAAACAGGTTATTGATCTGTAGCTATGGATACAAGCTAGTTTAGAGTTAAACAACGCGACATAAAGACAGCAGGATGAAAGTCATCCATTTCCAGGCCTCTTACGGACCTTTATATGGAACAATGAGTGATCTACGAATCATGAACAACGTAATAGAGGAATCACTGAATAAGAAAACTGAAAATGAAAAAGTCTAGGTTTGTTTAAAAGCAACGCCTCGCCGCTTCGGTTGACTGATTCGAAAATGAAGATGAGTGTTATCAGCAATGCGAGCCAAGCGTTTTCTCCATTGGTCATCCAGTTGATGAAGAATAGGTGGAAGGGGTTGCTTATCGGTAATGACCAGAACAGTATGGTTATTGTAGCCGTGTTGATAAGCATGTGTCATCCGTCTAAGAAAAAACATGTGTTTACTGGCAAGAGATTGTAAACCCGTGTGGGAAACATCCCTCCACGCAGGAGCAGAATATAACAGTTGTAGAATTACAGCAGTGTAGAGTACAAGTTTGATCCGCAGAGAGAGATGTTCGGAAGTGAACAGCAAACGAAGTGCTCCGAAAGTTTGATGAGTTTTCTTACGAACATGTTGAATATGACGATACCAACTGAGCCGGGAATCAATATGAACACCCAAATATTTGGTGCTGTATGCTACAGGAAGAACTTGACCATGTAACGTGCATACAACTGGATGTGCATGAAAGAAGTGAAGAATGTGGCACTTATCAGAGTTAACACGAATCCTCCAGGCCTCCAGAAAATTATTGAAACGGCTAAGATAGCTTTGTAATTCACGATCCAAATAAACAGCAGAAGAATGAGAATGGCGAATGACAGTGTCATCTGCATAAGTCGCCAGCTGAATTTTATTATGAAGGGGCATGTCGAATGTATAAATGTTATGAAGAATCGGGGCCAAAACAGACCCCTGATGCACTCACCCGTGAATATCCCGGAGATGTGAAGAGCGACCTAATACGCGAACAGAAAATTTCCTGGATCGGACATATGATGCAAGCAGATGAATAAGTGCATCAGGGATGTTGCATTGAAGCAACTTATAAATAAGGCCATCATGTCAAACTGAATCAAAAGCTCTGGAAACGTCCAAGAAAATAAGCGTTGCCTTTTTACTGTCGGTCTTAACCTTCCGTGACCCTACCAACTTGAAAATCTGCTGATTTCTTCTTAGTATA
This sequence comes from Hymenopus coronatus, assembly GCA_030762935.1. NCBI lineage: Eukaryota > Metazoa > Arthropoda > Insecta > Mantodea > Hymenopodidae > Hymenopus > Hymenopus coronatus. Next base: position 137,161,804 of record CM060897.1, read on the forward strand.
AGCAAACTGGTGATGTGGAATGTGGGAATGCAGATGTGGATATAGGCGCTTCAGAATGAGTTTCTCGTACAGTTTTCCTAGTGCAGACAGAAGACTAATAGAACGATAGGAAGAGGAAACGTGTGGAGATTTTCCGGGTTTATGGAAAGGGATAACCGATACAATTCTCCATTGCGCTGGGAAGTATGTACGCTGAAGACAGGAGTTGAAGAGATGCAACAAACAAGCGGTTCCTTTCTGTGGCAGAGATTTAAGTTGCTCAACCACAAGGCGGTAGGCCCAGGAGATTTTCTGGTTGACATTCAGTGTATTAGTTGACACAATTCTCTGACGTTTGTGAAGGAACATGACTGGACAGGAGGCCGAGAAAGAAAGTCACGGACAGCAGTCACAATACTTTGATTGGAAGTAAAATAGCGAGGGTTGGAAGGATGAGGCTGAAATTGTTCAGCATAATGAGTAGCCAGAGTGTCAGAGATATCTGCTGGAGTATGGATGGTACCATGTGTAGTATTGAGAGCCGAAATCTTAGGGCGCGGACGTGAGGGGCGGAGGATCCATGGATTTCTTTTCTCTGCGGCATCCTGAATTTTGAGGAGAAAAATACTTTCCTGACATGTGCGGATGTGTCGCTTCAAAATGGCCGAGTGTCTGTTGTACTCCATCTTGTGACTGGGGTTGCTACTACGCTGCCAAAGATGGCGAGTACGGCGTTTGGCTTGCACAAGTCTGAGCCGGTCGGAGAAATCGGCAGATGAACTGGTTGGGCGCACCGCTGAACGGTGCTGCAACTGTTGTATCCCTCTTGCAAGGTGTTCGTAAAAATGGATACAGCGGAGTCGAGTTCAGGCTGTGATAAATCAGCAAAGTGGGAAGGAGAAGGTAGAGAGACAGTAAGGTACACTTTGTATGCAGACCAGTCAGTGGTCACAACACGAATCATTGGCGGATGCACACGAGGGGAGTAAGAATTTATAACCATCAGGACAGGAAGGTGGTCAGATGATAAATCAGGAATGCTACCTACGGAGCAGGAAATTGAATGCAGGTCGGAAATAAAAATATCAAGTATGTTCTTAGAGCCATCGGAATGCATGTGGGTGGGGTGCATCCGGGGAAATAACATCATAATGACAGCTTTCGGAGTGATGAAGTAAGGTCGTCCCAGCGGGATTGTTCGTTCGAGCATGCCATTCCTTGCGTTTGGCGTTGAAATCACCACCAAGCAGAAACTTTCCAGAGTGAGTAACAACATCCAGGTCGTGGAGAAAATCGACAAGCTTAGACTTAGGCGGACGATAAACTGACCCAATGGTGGTTTCCGCACCTCGTACCAGGAGTTTCACAGCGGGCTTTAGCGTAGTTGAACACAAACATGAGGAATATAGGACTTAATATAAATGCAGGTTCCGCCAATGGGCTGAGTGGAATGAGAATGACGATAGGATGTATAGTAAGGTATGCTGCCAATCTGACGCGAGTGTGTTTCTTGCATAAAGCAATGTCAATAGCTTCGGAGTGAAGAAACGCTCGAAACTCTTGCAGTTTATTTGGAAGGCTACGAGCATTCCAAGTCAGAAGACGTAATGGACGATTCGAAAGGTTACTCGCCATTGTGTGAGCTAAATAGAGAACAAAGACCTTCCAGTAGTAAAATGCCTTTAGTAAGAATGCCCGGAGCCTGCTGGATCTTGAGGAAGGTATTCCGCAAAGTGGCAAAATTAATGGTTTTCAGGAAAGTAACGAAGTCTCGAAGAGACGAAAACTCCGAAGCATGTGAATCCGTTGGTGGAGAAGCAGGAGCAGATGCAGTAGCTGGGGACTTGGGAGTCGGAAAATTGGCAGATGTCAGAGGAGGACAGACAGGTGGTTTGATAGTAGATTGTTGACGCTGGGAAGAGTTGGAAACTGCCATGACGTAGGAAAGAAGTCGTGGACACTGTTTATAGTTTGCAGTATGAGCACCCTGGCAATTGACACAGGTACCAGGAAGCTTAGGATCTTTGCGGCAATCTGCTGTTGCATGATGTCCGGCACATTTGACGCAGCGTGGTTGGAGTGCACAATTATGTGATGTGTGACCAAAACGTTGACAGTGGTAACACTGCGTAGGACCTCCACGTCGAATATAATGTTCAACACTGACTGTCAAATGAAGCAGGTATTTAAGAGAGTTTATTTTCAAGTTGTTTTCGCACTGTCGCATGGTAAGTATCCATATGGGCAGCGGGAGTGACTGTTTGACCTTGGTTGCCGGATCCACGCTGTTTCTATATAGTTGACGTGTGTGTGCAGAAGTTCGATATTTTGAATTTGCAGCTCATTTTAATGTCGTCTAAAGGAGTGTCAGGAAGTAGGCCTTTAAGTGCAAATCGAACAAAAGGGTTCGTGTTCGGAGTGAAGGTATAAATCTGAAGTTTTTCATTCTCGAGAAAATGCTTGACAGTAGTAAAATCTGAGAAAGTATCCAGAAGAAGTTTGAGACCATTTCTCGTGTAGCTTGCACGGAGAGGAATGTTGAACCTTGAAGAATGGGTAGACATGAGAGAAGAAAATATGTTGTCATGGCAGGGAGCGACAAAAATGGGTGGAGGTTTGGACAGTCGTGGAGCTGATGTTTCAGAAGCCGCAGGCTGTGCAGAAACAGATGGCAATGATTCGTCCATAGGAAGACTGGAGTACTGGTTTTGTGTAGATAAAGTGAAGGTAGAATTCACAGCAGCAGATGGTCGAATGGGCGCTTAGGTTGTTGCCAACCTGCAGCAGTGTCGTCGTCCATAGATGAAGAGCGAGCACGCTTTACGTCAGGGTCAGCTTCGTCAGATTCAACTTCGTACGTGTCCATTGCAAGGTTACGGCGTTGCGACAATCTATCAGTAGAAACACTACTCGACTGATGCGTCACTAGCTTGGTGCGTGAATATGTGTGTATTGGCGGCTTTAATGGCAATGTATTAGAACCTGATGGTGAAATACGTTGGATAGCACAATCATCCGTGGGCGCATGGCACCGTGATTCCGTGACCACAAGGTACGGTAACAAACAGCTGATAAACACACAACACTTAACGAAGAAAATAAGAAACAAATCACAAAGAAGTCACAGCAAGTTGGACGACAAACCTCGAAGCGAAAAATACACGATAAGTAAATATGAGAACAGCACTTGTTAACATCCACTCGGGTCGGCACACGAACCGAGAATGAGTTAAAGTATACGTTGCTACCGTCTAATTGGCCTAGTGGCGCCATGTCTGTGTGAGGCCCGGGACTTATTAGCCGACCCTAGTAACATGATGAGATATGTGGAATTAAATGCAAAAGTATATTTCCGGGTAGTTTAAGTTATTTTAAATTAATTTAGACTCTTATTCATGATAAAATGCTAAAATGTGCAGTGATAAATATACATATTATATTAAAATTGAAACCGATACTTACTATGCAAAAATAAACAATAGCTGGACTTCCAAATCTAAGGAAGCGCGCGCGTGCACACACACACACACACACACACACGCACACACACATATACATACATCCACATATAAAAGTAGGATGATTGAGATAATACTTGAAGTAAATAAGGAAATCAATATTTTATTTCATATTAATGCATTTTAAATTGATGTATTACTTTCTTTACATGCACCTCGTACATAATGCATAGAAGTATTATATTCATCCAAAAATTCGATACCGAGATTTTTCCGCCAAATATGTCTATGTTTTGAGACCTCCTGAATATAACAAGCATTTTAGGAACGCGTCTGTGTGTGTGCGTGCATGTGTCTGTATGTGTGCGTCTGTGTGTGTCTATGGGCAGCATAGCTCAAAAACGGAGAGTCCGTTAAATTCCAAACTTGGATTATCTTCCAAGGATGAGACACGAAGCTTTTCAAGATACCCCCCTCCCCGCCACCGCCAACTCCCTTTACATGAAAAATTAAAAAAAGAAAAAAAAAAAAATTGATTTGCTTAAAAATAACTTAACTGACTTTATTAAAATACCGTGCATTAAATATATTTACATAACAAATAATATAAATAAATTCAGTATATATATATATATATATATACTGAATTTTCTGGAAATAGCCTCTAAAGACCTCTTTATTCTGGATGACTTTTGCATAACAGGTAAACCGAAAGAGATGGACAACAGCTTCCTACATAAAAAAAAGTAGATCTCGTTAAAAGACGCAATTTATGATATATATATATATATATATATATATATATAATTTTTTTTATGTGGAGTTGACCTACTCCGAGATATTCCCTGTTATTGGTTTCCGTTTAAATATTTTTAAAACGAACTTGTCTCATACGAGAACTTGTCAGCTCCCGACCATGCATCAATCCCATAGCTTTAAAAATATTTGACTATCACTTTAGCCTAGTATATTCCCTTATTTCTCTTCTGTTTATAAGGAAGCAAGTAATAAGACCATTCTGTAATGTTTCTCGATTGGCATGATGTGGATAGAAGAATAATCTTTTTCAGAATAGTTTGTCACAGAGAAATAGAGAAAGCCATGTGAATGGAACACACCTTTTTTTTTTACTTTCTCTACACGTACTAGTACATAGTGTATAGAGAAGGTATTGGTATGTACCCAAAAATTTGATACCGAGATTTTATTGTAAATACATGTTTTGAGACCCCCCTGAGTCCAAAAAACCATTTATAAAAAAAGTCCGCGCGCGCGCGTGTGTGTCTGTGGACAGCACAGATCAAAAACGAAAAGATCGTTTAATACCAATCTTGGTATTGAAGTTTGGTATCTTCCAAGGATGTGACACGAAGATGTTCAAGAAAATGCCCCCAAACTACCCTTTATATGGAACATCTTTTGAATATTTTGATTTTTTTCAAAAAGGGATCTAACGATTTTGATTAAAACACCTTCCTTATTTTTATGACAAACAATATGTATATTCGAATTTTCTGGGAAGAGCCTGTGAAGACCTCTTCATTCTGGATGAGTTTTATATAACAGGCAAACTGTAAGAGATATACAAAAACATACATCTACAAAAAAATGTAGATCACAATTTATGTCATACACATTTTTTTTGAAGCGTTAACCGTTCTCGGTTATTGGTATCAATTTTAAGCCACTTAAACTTTTCTCAAACGGGAAGACATTTTTTTCTTCGCTTCTCGTTTCTTTACTCCTGGGAAGCAAAGAGATTCGAATTTCAATTGTTACACATAACAACCAGCTTTGAAAGGCCGAGACTATCGCTTTATCCTATGTATTTTCTTATTTCCCTTCGACTTACAAGGAAGCAAGTATTAAGACTTATTTTGCTTATCTTTATTTTGATTAGCATGATGTGGATAACAGATTAATGTTTTGAATATAAGGTTTGTTCGGCGAAAAGCTAGAGAACATTATGTGAATGGAACACATTATATTTTTACTTTCTCTACGCGTATGTACATAGTGTAAGAAAGTATGGCATTCCACCCAAAAATTAGATACCGAGATTTCAACGAAAATAGACGTTTTAGGGTACCCTATAACCAAAAAAAAAAAAAATCCTTAGAAAAAGGTCTATGTGTGTCCGTGAATATGTTAACTAAAAGTCGAAAAGTGGTAAAATACCACACTTGGTATTTAGGTTTTAGAACTTTCCAAAGATGCGATACGAAGAATTTGTGGAATATCCCCCTACGCAAACTCTTCACATGGATAAAAGTTTCGAAAATTTTGAGTTTATCAAAAATGGCTCTAACGATTTTGATTAAAATACCGTATATTAAAGATATTTATACGACAAATAAAATGTATACTTGAATTTTCTGTGAATAACCTCTGAAGACTTCTTTCTTCCTAATGAATTTCGCCAGATTTTGCATAGTAGTAAACCGTAAGATATAGACAAAAACTTACTAAATAAAGTATACAGTTCTTGTTGAAACACACAATTTATTTCATGTACATTTTTTTTCGTGGAGATGACCATTTTTCAGATATTCCTTGAGATTGGTTTTACTTTTAAAATATTTAAACTTTTCACATGCGGGAATTTTTTAACTCCTGGCAATGCAAGGAAACTGATTTTATGCACATGGCAACAAGCTTTTAAAAGATTTGACTATCGTTTTAGCCTAATGTATTCCACTATTTTCCTTCTACTTACAAGGAAGTAAGTAATAAGACCATTTCTGATGTTTTTCTCGATTAGCTGTAGATGAAGTAAACAAAAGAATAAGCTTTTTAAGAACAATTTCTTACGGAGATATAAAGAAAGTTCATATGAACGGAAACATCGACTTTTAGAAAAAGTTCTGTGTGTGTGTGTGTGTGTGTGTGTGTGTGTGTGTGTGTGTGTGTGTCTGTGGACAACATAACACAAACACTAAAAAAAACCCGTTAAATACCAAACTTGGTATTTAAGTTTGGTATCTTCCAAGGATGCGACAAATAGACTTTCAAGAAAATTCTCCTACACCATACTACTCTTTGCATGGAAAACATTTTCAAAATTTTGTTTTTCTCAAAAAATGGCTCTAACGGTTTTGATTAAAATACCCCATATTAAAACTTGAATTTTCTGGGAATACCATATGAATACCTCTTTAGTCTAGACGGATTTTTCTGAACTTTGCGTAATTGGTAAACCGTAAAAGATGCACAAAAAAATGTAGATCTTATTAAAACAGACATTTTATATCATTTATATATTTGTTGCAGCGTTGACCGTTTCCGAGATATTCCTTGTTATTGGTTTCAATTTTAAGCTACGCATCTTCTTGAACGGGATCACCTTTCGTTCCATCTCTCTTTTGTTTTTCTAGAAATGCAAAGCGAAACGAACTTCAATTGTTAATTTATCGAACTTAAAAAAATGACTATCGCTTTAGCCTCGTATATTCCCTTATTTCCCTTCTGCTCTTAAGGTAATAAGCAGAAAGACAATTGTGGTAATGTTTATCTTGTTCAGCATGATATAGATAGACGAATACCTTGTTTGAAGAACAGGTAGAGAAAACCTTGTGAAAGTAACACATCAGATATTTATGTTGAAATATTCATATGAATGTAAATAAGCTGCATCGTCATGAAATTGTTACATATACTCTCATTTGTCCCCTATTCATTTTCGTCTACTGAATTAAAGTAAATATATTCATACTTCGATCGAATTTTAATGTTCCAGCTTCCGTAGATTAAGAGCTGGAAAGTTAGGCGTGGAGCATAAATTACATTTAATACAAAACCGGTGACACTGCGGTGGTGGTGTTCGTAGCGGTAGGGTGATAGTTTTTGTGGAGGTGATATAGTAATTACTGATGATGGTAGAAAGTAGGGGAGTGTTAGCCATTGAGGCTACTGCTGGTAGTACAACTAGTGGTGGTGGTAGTTATTGGTGATAGTAGTAGAAGGGGTGGTAGCTACTAAAGATAGTGGTGATAAGCAACGTGATGGTGGTCATAGTAGCTATGTGGTGCTAGCACCTACTGGTGATGCTACTTATGATGGTAATGGAAGTAGTGGTAGTGATGGTGATGATAATGATCACTACTGGTGATGGTGGTTGTGGATAACTGTTGGTAGTAGTACTGGTTGATAGTAAAGGTGGTGGTGTGTGATAGTGAAGGTAGTAAAGATATATTCGATGTAAAGGCAGGTAATTTTGATGACGTGATGGTGGAAATTGTGGTATTCGTAGTAACTGCTGGTGACGATAGTGAAGTGGAATGTGGTAGCTAATGGTGGTGATATTTGAAATGATTGCGGAAATGGTAACAGATCTAGTGAGACCGCTCGACATTTATTAGACTTGTGGTGGTGGTGCTAATATCGTCAGTTATTGTTACTGATAGTAGAATTGAATTCAGTTTTATTTAACTATTGCGGCTCTTATCGGCCCATTCTAGATGTATTGGGTGTTAAAGACATCTACTTTTTAAAGCTTGGGTTCTTTTACATGTGTAAATCTATGAAACCGGAACAACTGCTTTATTTCCTTTCCGAAGGAAACCATGCTAAGGATTTTGACATCCGAAATAAATGCTTCACTCTTCGCTGGGTTTGCACCTGCGACCTTGGAAGCCAGAGGCTAGCAAGTTACCTCTAGACTATGGAGGACACTAATGGTAGCAGAGGTGATGGCAGTGGTATCTATTGGTGAGGATAGGTAGTTGTGATGTCAGTAGCAATAGTAAAGGTAGTAGTGGCGGTTGTGGTAGCGGCCGTGGTGGTGGTAGTGGTGGTGGTGGTTGCAGACGTTTTGGTGCTGGTGAAGGAGACAGTGACAGAAATAGTTGTGTTAGTGGCAGTGGGATTGCGATGGCGGCGGTCATATTGGTGATGATGGTGGTAGTAGTGATGGTCGTGCTACTGCTGGTGGTGGTGGTTGTAGAAATGTTGGTGCTAGTAAAGCAGACAGTGGCAGTGGTAGTTGTGTTAGTGGCAGTGGGATTGCGATGGTGACGGTCGTACTAGTGGTTGTGATCGTGGTGGTGGTGGTGATAGAAGTTTGGTGCTGGTGAAGGAGACAGTGTCAGTGGTAGTTGTGTTAGTGACAGTGGAATTGCGATGGCGGCGGTCATATTGGTGATAATGGTGGTAGTAGTGGTGGTCGTGCTACTGCTGGTGGTGGTGGTGGTGGTGGTGGTGGTGGTGGTGGTGGTGGTGGTGGTGGTTGTAGAAATGTTGGTGCTAGTAAAGCAGACAGTGGCAGTGGTAGTTGTGTTAGTGGCAGTGGAGTTGCGATGGCGGCGGCCATATTGGTGATGATGGTAGTAGTGGTGGTGGTCGTGCTGCTGCTGGTGGCGGTGGTGGTAGTTGTAGAAATGTTGGTGCTAGTAAAGCAGACAGTGGCAGTGGTAGTTGTGTTAGTGGCAATGGAGTTGCGATGGCGGCGGTCATATTGGTGATGATGGTAGTAGTGGTGGTGGTCGTGCTGCTGCTGGTGGTGGTGGTAGTTGTAGAAATGTTGGTGCTAGTAAAGCAGACAGTGGCAGTGGTAGTTGTGTTAGTGGCAGTGGAGCTGCGATGGCGGCGGTCATATTGGTGATGATGGTAGTAGTAGTGGTGGTCGTGGTTTTAGTGGAGTGGAGATGGTGGTGGTAGAAATTTTGGTGCTAGTGAAGCAGACAGTGGCAGTGGTAGTTGTGTTAGTGGCAGTTGGGTTGCGATGGCGGTGGTCGAAATAGTGGTGGCAGTGGTGGCGGTATTGCTTTATGGAATGAGAGGTTAGTGAGCAAGTGACTGTAAGCAGTATCATTAGTAATGGTTGTGGTTGTATAGTGAAAGTGCCAGCGGTAACCGCTTGGAATGTTTTGAATGATAGATATTATAAAGGCAGTACAGGTAATTTTGGTGAAATTAAATTAATGATAGCAACGAATAAGTGACAGGGAAGAATATGTTGGTAGTGGTGAAAGTGATGTAATGACTGTGTGGAGTCAGTGACGATCATGGCGGCAGCAGTGAAGGTGTTGGCATGGCGGAAATGAAACATGATTGTTATTCTTGTTTTGGGATGTGATGGTGTAAGTAACTCCCATGTTGGTTGTTCCAAAATAGAAAAGAAAATATCGAGAATAAAGGTACTTGTGGTCTTGCCTGATATCATCAATTCGGCCTAGTTGTTTATTAAGCAAGGAGATAGAAAAGAGAATTAGGTTTTATTTAATTAATTTGGGCCGAACAGTGGTATTGTTGATATATTTTTTTTTTGCTATTATTGGTTACATTTTGGCGAAAATAAGTAATAATTATTTTTGCAAAAACGGCCGAGGTACCCCACCTTTTGGTAAGAATAAGGTCATTGAGGGCTGAAAATCAGAAGCCTAGTATCGTGGTCGTTTCATAGAAGATAACCTATTTTCATGTATGAACTATAATGACATATTGGCTTATACCCTTATCTGTCTCTGTTACACGTCAATAAATCGCCTAGTATTTAAAAAACAAATGCAGGTTTATTGGACATTTATATCTCTTAGTACTTATTTGTACACAGCCCAACATTTAAATATGTACTGGCAATTTCTATTGATATCTCTGGAGCATTTGATTATCGTTCATGGCCGTTTTTCGTCGACTGGCTAAGAGAATGTAGATATCCAAAAACGCTTTATAGTATACTTCTTGATTACTGTAAAATTAGAAAAGTCTATCTGATTGGTATAAATAAAATTATCACAAAAACATATCAAAAGGATGTCCTTAAGGTTCAGTCCTAGGGCCGACCTTTTGGGACATTGTGTTAGAAACATTATTAGAAAAAGTAAACAACAACTGCAGTAGTACAATAGCATATGAGGATGACGTGATTTTTATTATAGAAGGAAACTCCCGAAACGAACTCGAAATCAAAGGAAACAATTGATGGAAACCTTATACTAATGGTGCACAGAAGCGAAAATGAAGATTTTTCCACAAAAAATCTGCAATTCTATTATTAGGAGATACCTTAAAGAGAAATCCAATAATAAGAGTTTTAGGTAATAGTATAAAAACATGTCTGGTTATGAGGTATTTAGGAATAAAATTAGACGAAAAAAGAAATTTTAAGGACTATGTGAATTATTAGATTTAAATTTTAAATGCTTAATTAAACCCCAAATTGGAATTAAATTTAAATATTTTAAACGGTTTTAATTACATTATAAAATTTTTAAATTATGTTCAGAATTTTGGATTTAATGTAAATTGAAATAGAATATAAATTTACATTTAATATGTATGGTTTTGAAAATTTCAAATAATATAATTATTTAATTTTAAAATTGTGGGATTTTGATATAATTGGAAATAATTATAATATTAAGTTTCAGATGATTTAAATAAATATAAATATAGAGTTAAAAATAATTATAATTTGGTATTTTTGGTAAAGTTTATGAAGTATTATTTTTTTTATTTTAAATTTTATAAATAAAACAGTAATTATATGTATAATTATATGTATGCAATTTTAAGTAATAATATAATGATAGTAAGAGTAATATAATTAAATTACTTAATAGAATAACTATTAAAATAATATAATGGTTTTTAAAATAAAATATGTGTATGATATAAATAAATAATATAAAATACATTTTAATTAATAATAATGGTAATAATAAAATTATACATTAAAATTAAATACAAATTATTAATATATATGAAAAATACGAAATTATAATAATATTAATGTTAATTAAATTGAAATTGTATGAATTAAATATTAACACACAGTTTAATTGATAATAATTGACTTTAATTGGTATTTACAAAAATTTTTAGGCTAAGTTAGGTTAAGTTTATACTTGTAAATTTAAGTTGAATAATTAAATTTGTAATTGGTATAAGTAGTAATAAATGTATAAAGTTTGGAATATTCTACCCTGGTTTAAGAAATTAGCTATCAGGGTTTAATATATAGATTTTATTTTATTTATTTATCTCTTAGTTCTACACCCTGACATGATACATTAATTAGCGTTATAAGGCATGTACTATCCATCTCATAGTATACGATTGAAGAAAAAATCTGAGTTGTTCCATTCACATGGCTTCCTCTATCTGTTCTACAAAAAAACTATTTTTACATCAAATTATTATTTTATCTACAACATGCTAATTGAAATGAATATTAGCCGAAGTGGTCTTATTACTTGTTTTCTTGAAAGTAGAAGGGAACTAAGGGAATACTAGACTAAATCAATAGACAAATCTTTTAAAAGTTGCCGCTATGCAATTGACTGTTAAATATGCTTTTCTTTCAATGCTTAGGAGTAAAATAAAAGAGATACGGAGCGTATGAGGATTCCCAGTTTGAGAAACGCTTAAATATTTTAAATTAGAAACTAATAACAGGAAATATCTCGGGAATGCTCGGAAATGGTTAGTTCTATAAATAAAAATAAAAAAAAAAAAACTGTGTATGACGAACTGTGCATTTTAACGAGATCTACATTTTTCGTGCAGTAACTTTCGTCGATTTCTTATGGTTTATCAGCTTTGTAAAAGTCATTGAGAATTGAGAGAATTTCAGAGACTAGTCCCAGAAAATTCTGGACATACGTTCTATTTGTCATATAATTATCTTTAATATATAGTATTCAATAATATATGATATTTAGAGCCATTTTTAGAACAAACATTTTCGAAATTTTTCCCATGTGAATGGTAATTTGAAGGGGGGGGTGATTTTCTTTAAAATCTCTGTGTCCCATCTTTGGAACATGCTGAACTTAATTATCAAGTTTGGTAACTAAACGAATATGCGTTTTTGCATTATCATGTTTAGAGTCACTGGCAAACGGGTCTTTCCTAAAAATGCGGTTTTTGGCTACAGGTGGCCCTGAAACGTGTATTTCCAGCGAAATCACGGTATCGAATTTTGGGGGAAAGCAATACCTTCTCTACCCAAGTACTATGAACTAAGTAGAGAAAATAAAAACTTGCCTATACTACTTTTATTTTCGTTTGAACATAAGAGTTGCCCGAGTTAGATTATTAACCCAATAAAAGTTAAAATAAGAACTATAGCTTTCCTGGCGACGTGTTAATTCAAGATCTTCTCGGGCTTCTAGCCAGGTAAAAACTTGGCTTGACACCAACGTTTCGAAGAAGTGCATCTTCCTCGTCTTCAGTTCACCCTGAAGACGAGGAAGATGCACTTCTTCGAAACGTTGGTGTCAAGCCAAGTTTTTACCTGGCTAGAAGCCCGAGAAGATCTTGAACCAATAAAAGTTGTTTTGGGCTGCATGATATTGAAAGGGACAAACCCACAAGTCTATATTACGAACTGTTCTCGAATAAGCAGTGCATTGGTATTGCAGCGGTTGCGCTTCTTCTAAAAAGTACGTTGTTTTAATGCGTGGGTAATTGTTGTGCCCCTGACCTGGTATCATAAAGAGGCAACACTCGTGTAAATGTTGGAACCAGGAATGTTGGAATCTAGATTTACAGTGTGTGATATTTAAACTCACCGAATTGAGGTTACTGGAGCAGAACACTTCAAAAGTCATACGAAACGTCTTTGCGCTGGTCGAACACGCGTCGAGTCTTTTAAAATTTGTATATAACGCAACGCTACTGTAGAATTTAAATTACTTCTGGATCCTCACAGTATATTTTAAGGCTTAAGCGAGTGATGATTTCTATGGCTTCCGCAGTGCCCAAGCTTCACCACGTGACTAACCCAAACTATTACAAGAGCGAGATGTCATGCCATAGAAACCACTCCTGCATTAGTCTTATAAATAACTAACAGAATCCTAAATATTTTAAATTTCATTTTAGTGAGATATATTACAAGTTGAAGTAATTACAAACTGGGCTGTATAAACTTAAGATGGTTTAAAAGAGCGCAAGGCATGAAAAGGAGCTTACTGGAGGTTTTCTTTGCCCACGAAACCTACATCCCCTTCCTCAAGGATGCACGCACTGATCTATGTCACCGATGTAGCAACGGGTATTCCCCGGTCCGTTATATAAATTTTTCACTTGGATGCTCTGTGGAAATTCACAGTTATTAAAGGCATTTTTACCACCTCTACAGACACAGTCGGTAACAACAATAATATGCTTTTCGATATATGGATCAAATTTGCCGCAATGAAAAAAAGATGTCACATGACTTTCTCTATTCATTCATTTAAAAAAACATTCTTACAGTGTTTATATCACTATCTACTCTTGTTAAGATAAGTATTTGCGGAAATTCCTTTTCCATATTTCCTTGTAAGTATAAAGAGATTATGGGAATACAGTAAGCTCAAACGACTGTAATGACTGACATTCCATTCTTTTTTAATGGTCATGAGAGAGGGCGCGAGAGGAAAAAACAAACAATAACGATTCCCTATTTCAAAAAAGTATGAGTAATTTAAATTGCAAACCAGTAGCACGGAATATCTCAGAAATGGTTATGTAACTACAGAAAAACAAGGTTAATCGTAATAAAGCTTGAGCTTTAACGATATTCACATCTTCTTGGGAGTAAGATTTTGAAAGCCCGCTTCCATAGTGTGGGGATAGCGTGTCTGTCTCACATTCAAGAGGTCCCGAGTTCGAATCTCGGTTAGGAAGAATCCCTGGGCTTACAGAGCATCATTTCACCGATTTCCATTCGTCGTTCGATACGATCTACAAGGCTACAGGAAACAAAGAAAGAGAGAGAGAGAGAGAGAGAGAGAGAGAGAGAGAGAGAGGGAGAGAGATTTTCAGTTTTTGACTCTTTCTTACGTTTTATCACTTAGGCAAATAGTTCAAAATGAAGAAAACCTCAGAGGCTATTCCTACAACGACCAGGATGTACATTTTATTTGCTATGAAAATATATTAAACATTTCATATTTTAATTTAAAATTTTCGAAAATTCTTGCATGCAAAGATAGTTTTGATTCTCATCCTGCCTTCGAAATTGTTGAAGTTAAATACCAACAGTATTTATTTTTTAGCCGAGTTCTCGTTCTTTGAGTTATGCTGAACACACTCATGGATGCTTTTCTATAAGCTCCCTTTTTGTGTTCAGAGGCCCCAAAGATAATATTTCTATGAAATCTCGCCATCGAATTTTTGGGCAGAATAAATACTGCCCCTCCTTAATATAAGTACCAGAGAAAATTAAATATCTTACTTGAGTTTCCACCATTCACAATTGTAATTGTCACTAGTGATTTTTCCCTTGAACACAGACCAGCGCCAAAGATCCATCATATAGGCAGAGGGCAGGAATGCTATTTTCTGCAACCCTTGCAAAAACAAGAAGTTGATGGCATTCTCTTGGGAATCTTCTCCTTCTTCTAGAAGACCTATGCGTCGCAAATGTTTCGGTGTAGAAACTGACAGTGACATTACATCACCTACTGCTTCGTGAAAACCTGAAAATAAACCGTAAGGAAATTAATCTGATTGTTTACATAAACAAGTGAGTAAATGTTCATTTCTGTAGCACAGAACACTGAGGTAGAATTAAATAATGTTACAATAGATGTTTAATATCTCTTTCGTAAAACATTTCTTATTTTGAATGTGCTGAAGCTTTCTTCATTGGACATTTTAAACGATCTGAGTAGATCACCCAGTCAACAACATATGAAGCTTGACTTAGTCAGCAACTGTAAAACTTGCTTTTAAACACAATACTATGATGAGTGTTTTTACTACAGTAGAGCCCCAGCATTTCGAGGTTCCGTGTACTTCGAGCTGGTCTTAAGAAAATTAAATTTTTACATAAAATTATAGTAAAATCCTATTTTTATATTTTGTCCGTTTTTATACCGTGTTTTAAGCACTTTCGAATGTGTTACACTTTGGCTTTGTTTTCAATTTCCGTGTAATACGCAGATAAAACTGTTCCATTTAGGGGGTTCGTTCTTAATGCACAGAAATAACCTCGGCTAATGCATTTCTGTTACATATTGACAAGTACCGTTAGGTTTGGAGGAGTGCGCTTGCTTTTTCTTTATTGAACCTTACCTAATTGGGGCCACGTGTCGATCAATTGTACAGTGCATTAGAGTCCTATCAGAAAAAAAATGCTGTATTGTTGCAGTAATCCCTATTCAGCGACAGTGGTCATTAAAATACGTTTAAATAAAGAACGTAACAATTTTACAATAGTAATAGACAGACCGTCGTTGTAGATGATACCTGAATACTGTACTGTGGTGTGCCCAGCTGCGTCACATTAACTTTATAGTGTTTTGCAGTATAGAAAGTTCCGGGAATTGGTCAATAAAACACAAAAAAATGAGTTATTCATCCAATTTTATTTTATCGCCTTCAAAGTAGGTCCATTCTGAAATTATACATTTATGCCAACGAATAATTCAATCATCAAAACATTTTTTGTAGGCACTTTTAGGAATCGATGTCAATTGTCGCCGCGAATTTTCGTTTAAGTCTTCTATCGACTGAAAACGGGTGCCTCGAAGTGGTAACTTGAGTTTTGGAAAGCTATAGAAATCAGCAGGAGCCGGATCAGGTGAATATGGCGGTTGTTCGATGAAATTTGTTGAGTTTTTGGCCAGAAATTCGTTCACAATAATAGCCTTCTGAGCTGGTGCGTTATCGTGGTGCAGAATCCATGAGTTGTCGTTCCACAAATCTAGCCTTTTTCGCCGTATTTATTCTCTCAAACACCATATAACGCTCAGATAATGGTCTTTATTTACCATCTGACCTTCTGGCAAGAACTCTGAGTGCGCGACAACGCGATAATCGAAAAAAACTGCCAACATGACCTTCAGTTTGATCGACTTTGACGTGCCCTTTTAGGTTTCGGTTCAGTTGGAAGGCGCCATTCGGAAGCTTGTTGACTGCCAAACTCGTAAGCCCACGTCTCATCATCAGTTACAATGCGTTTCATGAGTGTGAGGTCCGTACTGGCTCGTTCTAGCATTTCTTCAGCAATCCTTACGCGATTTAGTTTTTGTAGAAAATTCAAGTCTTTCGTAACTAACCGAGCTGCAACGCGTGTCATGCCCAAACAATCGTTTAAAATGGTACGAATCGATTCGTGAGACACAGAAAGTTCAGCGGCAATCTCTCTCAGATCTAAATGACGATTTTCAGACACAATTTTCCTCATTTTAGCGATGTTCCGTTCAGTTGAAACCGTTGGTGGCCGAACAGAGCGAGGCAAATCTTTCACCACATCTCGACCACTTTTGAATGCACTGTATCATTCATATGCACGTGTTTTGATAAAGTCGATTCACCGTAAGCCCTCTGCAACATTTTCAGCGATTCGGCACACGAAATACCATTTGCAATGCAAAATTTGAGACAGATTCTTTGTTCAATATTTGTATCCATCATAAAATCACAAATCACCTTTGAGATGAACTAACAAAGTGGTGTACTGTAAACAAACTAGATGACAGATGAGGATCAAACTCCGCGTGGGTATAGAGGAAAGTTGTACCAACTTAGCGACAATAATTTCGAATCCCCTTTTAAACAGGATTTTTAAATGATCAATTTCCGGTACTTTCTTGACAGAATGTATGTACTGTGTGTTTCTGAATGTTTTAATTGTGTACCTTACAGTGGATATAATACAGGCATGTGTTATATTGTTTTTATTGATTTTAAGCATTATTGTGCATTAAACATTTATGTATTCATGACATATCCTTTGATTTGGTGATATTTCCCGATAATCTGTGTTTTTTGTAATTCCAGGTAATCTCAGCCCCAATTAGCTCGAATTACCGGGACTCTACTATACTTGCAGAATAATTACCACTAAACGTCATGTGCAAATAATTCCCATATATTGGCAATATGTATATATATGTCCTATATTATAATTCATCTATACTTTAATATTAAATTTGCTTGTCTGACAGTAGTGTTTTAGAATATAATACAAGGTGAGTCTGAAGCTCACCGACAAACTCCTGGGGTGTTTCCTAACTGGAGGTGGAGTATAAAATTTTATATCACTTGTGTCCGTAAATGAATAGTTTTCACGAAAGATGGTACTAAGGAACCACATAAAACAAAGAATATTGGCACACAGTGAACGGTCTGGATCCCATGCATGTCACAACAGATATTAAAAGTGGTTTCCATGGGATACAACGCCTGCGTTCACACGCCACATCGAGGATTGTCTCACTTTTTCGAATGCTCCACGCGATTGTTCGAATATCGTCACATGCTGCGTGGGCTACGTCTGAACATCAGGAAAAGGCTTATGGTCCACAATGGTTTTCAGTTAGTAAAGTAAAAATAGAGATAAGTAAAATAAGTAAAAATCCAGAATGGTTATGCTCAGTGATCGGACGGGCTTTGCAACAGGTCTTCCACGCCCTATCTAATGTGTGGGGAACATGTTGAGGTGTCGGCGAACATTAATGTGGAAGTGGGCTGGCGCTCCATTGTGTTTCAACCACACTGGCTGTCGTATTGTCAAAAGCAATGGAGGCGGTGTTTTGCAGAAATTCAGAATACGTTTCTGCCTTCAGGCGATTGGAAGAATAGCTGGTCCAAGTAGGCGATCACCATTAATCTCAGCCCAAGCATTGATGCTGAAGCGCAGCTGATGAGACATTTCATCCGTTAAGTGAGAATTTTCTGTAATCCACAGATGACGATTATGCGGGTTAAAGGTGTCGGCTCTGCCAAAGGTCACTTCATCGGTGAAGAGCATTGAAGACAGAAATCCCATAATGGTGCAGCGAGAGAATCTTTCCCGTGGAGGAAAATCGCCAATGATAGCCCCTGTTCACGTTGGGGGAGATAGAAACAATAGTCGTCAGAAACGATACAGATATTTGTCTTTGGCTCACAATAGTGGTAGGCCAGTTGCCCGGTGCTTAGGCCAGGGTTGTTCTCAATATCATGGAGAACATGTTCCTCCACGTCTGGTGTACGCCCAGTCCTTGATTGCCCTAAACATGGCTCTGGCTCAAAGGACCGTACTAACAAAAAAAAAAAAAAAAAAAAGTCTTCAAATGATATATAATGTGCGTAGTGCTGTCTCTTGGTGTGAGTGTCTCGGTACATCCGTGCTACCTCTAGACCGATTCCACATGCTTAGCCATGCATGAACACCATATCGACTAATTTCTGGAATGAATATAAGACCACTGTGTTTCTATATTTCTTAAATCACACTTTCCGCAACACACCAAATGTACACCGCTAGTTATGAGGGAAGGTCATTAATGCCATCTACTGTGGAAACTATGCATTACAGACACAAGATGATTTGAACTTCTGTGCTCATTTTCTGTCAGGGATCATTCCCTGAAGTTCGTCTATGAAGTTAAAATTCATTCTGTGTAATAGTAACGACTTCTTTGGTGTTAATTGCAATGTGTTTTATATTAACGTTACTATATTGTATTATAACATATTAATGTTTGGCATATATTTTAATGTATGGACAATATCTAAACATATTGTAAATTATCACCTATGCCTAAATACTGGATTCGACTGGCTGATATTAGCGGCATTAAGTATAATATAATGGTATATACAGGTTTGACATTTATTGGAATGTACTTTTCTCTATAGTTAAAAGCTACATTTAGTAAGCAATAAACTGAAAAATATAATATACACTTGAGAGGAAAAAAATAAGAACGAAAAGAACAGGAAAAGAAAACAATAACAAAAACTAAGGACCATTCACTTAGCCACGTTTGATACCAACATATTCATGAGCATATCCTTATGTTGGACTTTGCTATTATGTGCAGAATATTTGACAACGCAAGGTTCTGATGTGTATGCTGAATTGTCAGTGATAAATACTTTCAATAGTTTTTTCATAAAACTAATAGATTAGAATCTTCTTATTTTCTTCTTTTCCAAATGTACTTATTGTAACGGACATTTTTAAATTAAAATTAACTGCATTGTACAAGATATATCATAATTAATAACGGAAGCTGAAACGGTTCAAAGTATACGATAACATAAGCAAAACATCTGATGTGTTCCATTCACATGACTTTCTCTACATCTCTGTATCAAAGTATTATTACAAAGCTTATTCTTGTATTCACTTTATGATAATCGATATAAACATTAGCAGAAATTGTCTTAATTACTTGCTTCCTTGTAAGTAGAACGTAAATAAGGGAATACCCTAGGATAAAACGATTGTAAACTCTAAAAGCTGGTTGCCATGTGGTTGAAATCCATTTCTATGCATGGCCAGGAGTTTATAAATTTCCGTGTGAGAAAGTTTTAATTATTTTAAAACTGAAATAAATGACAGGAAATATCTAAAAATGGTCAACTCCACGAAAAAAACGTATATAACATAAAATGTGTATTTTAACGGGGCCTACATTTTTTGTGCAGTAAGTTTTTGTCTATCTCTAACGGTTTACCAGTTACGCAAAATTCGTCAAAATTCATCAGGAATAAAGAGGTCTTTAGAGGCTATTTCCAAAAAAATTTAAGATATATATTTTATTTGCCATCAAAATATCTTTAATATATGGTATTTTTATCAAAATCCAAAATCGTTAGATCCATTTTCGAGAAAATAAATATTTTCGAATTTTTTTCCATGCAAAGGGTAGTTTGGGGCGGGGGAATTTTTTGTTTCCAAAATCTTTGTGTCGCATCCCTGGAAGATACTAAACTTAAATACCAAGTTTAGTATTTTACCGACTTCTCGTTTCTGAGTTATCGTGCTCACAGACACACGGACACACACACATACACACACACATTGACCTTTTTCTGAAAATACGTTTTTTGGTTACAGGAGACCCTGAAACGTCTATTTCCGGTGAAATCTCGGTATCGTAATTTTGGGTGGAATGCAATACCTTCTGTATACACGATGTACATAGTACGCGTAGGGAAAGTAAAAAGGCTTTATTGAAAACTGTTTTAGGAAATCTTTGAACATATTAATTGTAAATCATTGCATAACGACTACTCATTGACTCACCCGGATGCTTTTTTTGCCTGAAGAATTAGAATGTGGTAGATGAAATAACTTCTGGTTTAGCTTTAGTGTGATACAGTGCTTTCTGAGACATCAAAAATTAATTTGTTATACAAAATGCGCACTATATATGCATAACATTTCTACATGCATTTAAAACGATTTTGAAATGATCACGTTAAAAATACACAATTTATGTCACATACGTTTTTTTCAGTTGAATTACCATTTCTGAGATATTACTTGTTATTTGTTTCAGATTTAAACCACTTAAATATTTTTCACACGGAAAGTTGTATACTTCTGGCCCTGCATAGAAACGGATTTCATGCACATAACAACCAGCTTTTTAAAGACTTGACTATGGTTTTAGCCCAGTGTGTATTCCCTTATTTACCTTCTACTTCTAAGGAAGCAAGTAATTAAGTAAATTCTGCTAATGTTTATCTCAATTGTTATAAAGTAGATAGAAGAATATGCTTTTTAACAATAATTTGTTCCAGCTAAGTAGAGCAAGTCATGTGAATGGAACACATCAGATTTTTTTGTACATATAAATAATTTTACCTGGATTGGCGCCTCGCCTGAACACTATTGGCTGATGCTTATACTGCAGATAATATTGCACATGACCCATTTCATGGTGAACAGTCAGGAGCTGGTCCATAGTAGCTCTGGTACACTGCTTGATCCTGTAAAATAATATTGTCATACCTGTGCTGTAGACATGGAGGAAATCCCCTTCATTTCATTGGTCTTTAAGTCCCGCCTAAAGGTTTTACCACAGAAGTTTATACTGGGGAGAGCAAGGTATTGCAGGAATAAGATTAGGCGTGATAAAACATTAAGAGATGCACCTTTTGTGTAATGCAAATCTATAGGGAAATGTTCTCGATGTTTCACTGAAAACCACACCGTTAAAACTCATTATGAATTTCAAACTAATATGATAAAACTCATTGTAATATCTCGAGAAATGCTTCCACTAAGTCTAGCGTATATGTTGTGATTAGCGATTCTGAAGTTGATGCCTTTCGATCCAGTCACGAAATGGACCAATGTTAGTACATCGGTGTCCTCAGTGGCCAGCAAACATGACAGTTTCCTAAAGGCTAGAAAAAATGAAGGCAGAAAGCATTTTCGTTCTCAACAAATTAGACTTTGAGATACCATCTACAGACAGAAGATACATTTATATGAGAAATAAAGTGTAGCATCAAGTTCCAGCAGTAGAGAAGAAGTATTGATACATTTTTGCCAGTTCAGAGAGAAATGAAATTAGGAAAGTGAAAGTCAAATGAACATTTTTATGAAGTAGATAGAATAGTTATATCACCAATAAATATAAAGTTGAAGCTCACCTCAATATTCTGAAGAGTTGTTGACAGAAGATTATGACGTCCCTTTTAGATTATATAGCTTAGATAGCCTTGCAGGTTTATCTTACCTGGTTTTCTTAACCACCATAAGCATTGGACGTTTTGTGCGACATATGTGAACTGTCGTCTTGTACTAACCTGGATTAGCACCCTCTTTAAATGTAAGCGGCTGATGAGCATACTGAATGAAGTACTGCACGTGACCCATCTCGTGATGCACTGTGAAAAGGTCATCCATGTTGACACGTGTGCACTGCTTGATCCTGCACGGGAGGAACACGTTAACACATGTAACTCTTGCCCCAAAGCACAATAACTAATGCTGTTGTACTCATACATTGATATTAAAAATGACAACACAGAGGATCTGTAGTGATCGGTAACCTAGCAGGAATAAATGTGGATAACAATGTTTAAAATGTAGGTATTATTGAAGTATTTGTGTATAAAATTATGCAGTTTTCCAGTTGATGGCTTGAACGAAGACTAGTCTTCAGAATAAAAATAAATTGAATATATAACTTAAAAGAACAAGAAGGCGAATAAGAATCTGACTATGATCGCCAGATAAACCTCAGTGTGCCTCTTCATAATGACTTCGGTAACAATAGTTACAATCAACAACAAAGTGGCATTCATATCATTAAGTCACATTTTATTATTGGCAGCAATTTACCGCGAATGTGCGTGCAAAGAAAGTGAATTTGTGAGTAGATAACTATTCCGCTTCCTCTGCTATCTTTTTTTTTCTTCTTTTTTTTTTTTTTTAAGGAAGTATAGTATGTAAAGATCTGCATTGAATGGTCGTGAAGAAAGAGAAAGATAATTTAACTTCTTCAATTACCTCTTTAAAACAAATGCAGGGCGAAGAATAAGAAGATTGACAGTACTTTATGAACTGTGTAAAATAGTTGATAATAGTTAAGTGAGTTGACGTGCATTCATTACAAGCAGCATAATAATGACTTCAACATCGCTATTAACCGTACCTGGGATGTGTGATACACGTACGACAAAATCCACCTTGTCAAAGAACTGTAATTGTTTGACTTAGGTGCAGCAAAAATTTATTCGCACATCTGCTACAGAACAATATCATCGTCCTAGCTTTTTTACGTCGTATACTTATTGTAGAGTACCTTTGAACTCTGTACTTTATCACGTTATGTATGTATCTCTTATGCACGTACTATACATGAATGTGCGCGTGTATGTATGTATGAATGTATGTATGTATGTATGCGTGTATGTGTATGTATGTATGTATGCATGTATGTATGTATGCGTGTATGTGTGTGTATGCGTGTATGTGTATGTATGAATGTATGTATGTATGCGTGTATGTGTATGTATGTATGTATGTATGCATGTATGTATGTATGCGTGTATGTGTATGTATGCGTGTATGTGTATGTATGTATGTATGTAAGTATGCATGTATGTAAGTATGTATGTATGTAAGTATGTATGTATGTATGTATGTATGTATGTATGTATGTATGTATGTATGTATGTATGTATGTATGTATGTATGTATGTATGTATGTATGTGTGTAAGGGTATCAGTGCGAAGAATTCACATGCTGGGAGATCCAAATATGACGAATAATATATAATGTACAATTACAGTTTCATCCATCATGAACGGTAACAGAAATAATTCAACATTATTGAATACATTATATACACAGTTTGGGAAAAGAGTAGGACTTGAGAACCAAATATTTGCTTTTGGTTTGCGACCAGGGCAATGTTTTGTTTAATTTGTGATTGAAATCCGGTTCGCCACGTGCCTGTGGGTTTATCACCAGCTACTGCCACTAACGAGGGGTGAGGATTTTCTTTCAAGCTCTGCGATTGTATTCAAGAGACCTTAACTTAAAGCTGCTTAATGGCTATATATAAGATTTAGTCTGATGATCAAAGATAAAGCAAATTCAAATGTGAAATATGAAAATACCTCATTCAGGTGTATCACGGAACAATTAAATCAAAGCCACAGCTTTGCTAAGCAGGAAATTTATTAATGGCCAATAAGTGCAACATCAACAATATTAAATGTTGAGATGGCAATTCTTGACGTCACTGCCCAGTAATAGCAATTGCCTTAATATCAAAGATTTATAGGCATTCACAATATTTTAATTATTTTAATTACATGTCCATGTAAGTAACATACTGTATTATTTCGTATTAATATCTTAAATTGTAATGCTAGCTATGTTAACTTGTGCCAAAGCAAAGCTGTGAAACTACGCAGTAGAATATTACAAAAGGCACCCCCCCCCTATTTAATGTTAGAACCTTGAGAATTTGTAGGATTTCTTTGTTTTATTTGCATACATCAGAGGTATAAATGTGAACTCGGGAAAGGTCCCAAATATTCAGCAAAAAGGGGATTTTTCATTGTAGTCATCTATCATATGGTGTCAGTACAATAGAACCACGTAATGACGCTGAGTGTAAATTTTGGCCCAAAGTATGAATCAATCATCATTAAGGAGGACATCTTCCTACTGTGACTATTTAAGTTGCCATCTCACTGTCTTTCCTGTCATTCAGAGGCGTAATCTACGCCGCTCGTAATCGCCCTCCGTGGTGTAAGGGCTACCATGCTAACTTCATATACCCAAGGTCGCGGGTTCAAACCCGGCGGAGTACGATGGATTTTTTCGGGTATAAAAATCCTTAGCATGGCTTCCTTCGGAAGGGAAGTAAAGCCGTTGGTCCCGTGTCGTAGATTTACGGCACTAAAAGAACCTCAAACCTGATAGAGAGGCCTCTGAGCAAAATTAAGCGGTCTTTCACACCCAATATAGAATGGGACGCTGAGAACCACAGCAGTTAAAGAGCGTCCATAAATAACACACCATTTACATTTCCACTCAGCTCGTGGTAACAAAATCGCGCAAAGATCATATGTATATTATAAATTCTCACAGTGTGTTCTGTCTCGCAGAATCGTAATTTGCGAAAACTTTAAGTGCGCGACAAGTATATTTAATAAGACAGTGCTACGTGTAACAGTGTACTACAGTGAACTCAGTGATAATTTCAACATGTGTTAATAATGCTTCTCAGAGGATACAAGTTTTAATACATAAATGTATGAGTGTTTGTCGAGGTGACTTTACCGTAAATACTTGATGTTAAACAGTATAAGAGTGAACAAGGGTCCTGTTTCTTTCATTGATTAATCGCCCAGCAACCTTACCTGTATTCTTTTCCTGTCTCCAGCCCGATATCAAGTATGGTGAACTCGTCCTAATTTCCATGTATTCTGTCTGTCATCATTCTGCAGACACGTCCAAGATATCACAAACGACAACAAAGTGGACCAAACAATCACGACACATACAATGACGACTATCTGGCGCGACCAACTTGGTGGGCATGAACACTTTTTTTTTGTAGTGTTTAACGCCCGCTTTAACTACTAATGGCATCGCAGGCGGTGACACTGATGATACATGAATGATGATGGAGCACCGGTGGAATGCGATGGCGGGGGAAACCGGAGTACCCGGAGAAAACCCGCCCCAGCGCCACTTTGTCCACCACAAATCTCACATGCGGTCACTTGGGATCGAACCCCGGCCGTCTAGGTGAGAGGCTAGTGGTCTAACCACCTAGCCACGGGCATGAACAAGGAGAAGATTCTGGCAACCGCTACTAAAATTGAAGGAAGAGGCACGACGAGCTTCAGTAATTGACTACCATTCTTCAAAGTATCACGGGAACTTCCAGTACCATCTACAACACTTCTAGAATCATCCAGAACTGCAGTGAACTTTTGTGAGTGCAGTGTAACAGTTCCTTTGTTTTCAGTTATTATAAAGATTAGTTTCATTCCCTCAGTGCATTGTGTATGTGCAGCGAAAGTGCTTCAGCTCTAAACAGGTCAGACTGATAATCTTTCTTATACCTGGTCTTAAGACAATTTACTGTGGAAGAGAAAATCTATGCCACTACGCAATAGTAAATTAATCATTAGAAAAAATGTCATTAGAAAATACCGTGTAAATTTATTTACTGAAGGGGAACTTGAACAAATCAGCGTAATTCTGTTGTCCAGCATGCCCAGAGCTTAGGGGTGCTTAGTCAAGGGTTGACCACTCCAGAGATGGAACTTATACTACCGAGGTCAAAACAACAGGTGGTCAGGCCATTACCCCGGGCATTGGTGACAGTAACCCTCCTACTATGCCTCAAAATTTTGGGGAATTGTTCAACCTACTTGGACAAAGAAAGGCACTGCAATACACTTAGGTAAGCAATTGAAAGAGGAATTTTGAGAACCAAAGGACTCATCTAGATAAGTTCAAAGATGAAGTTTCTCTCAAAATCCAGAACATGTCTTTACACGTAGACTCTCAGATAGAGAATTTTCAGGGGAAATTAACAAGTAAGAGCAAACTATACTTGAGACTCTTGACTCTTGCTTTATGTAAGCAAAGCGAGAAATTCAGTAACCTTGTTTAAACCGATCTTGAATGCCAAATTGTCACTTGCAGAGAAAGTTAGAAAAATCACTCAAAGATTTAGCTGATGCGAATAAAGAACTATGCAAACGCATCAACAACGCAGAATTTAGGTCATCTTCAGAAATTAAAGATCCAACTTCTCGCTCTCTCAACAATGGTGACAATTACAACCTGTATTCAACTGAACGCTTTTCAGAACCTAAGGATTTTTATATAATGCGAGGAATGCAAATTGAAAGTTTGCTCAGGTCACAGTGCATAGTGATATTATTATTCCTATGTCTAATATGTCAAATGGGGGGGGGGATAGTTCTTTATTTGCAAATAGTAACTCATTTTCGAAGCTTCTACTGCCTAAATTTAATGAATTCAATGACAATTCTCCTCGAATCTTCCTAGAGCAGCTGAGTGAATATTTTCATATAAAGAACGTTCCGGAAACACTCAAAATGACAATTTTAAAGCAATGCCTTGATCCACGAATACTTGGTTGGGTCCTCTTGCGATGTCTTTGCAGGATACCTTTCAATTCTTCAGCCATATATTTTTGAATATATTTTGGAATACATGAGGAATAAAAATGTTCACGAAATGAGGTTCTACCAGAATTACAACAATGATCCCGAACATCTCTACCGTAGAGATATAGGCACCGGAAATAGAAATCTTAGAAGACCACGTGGAGCATATCGCGACGGATAACATTTTTATCCTTCGGACGATGAACAGCGCAGCGAATTCAACAATGGTGCAAACAATGACAATGAAAAAACGAACCAAGGTCTAGGATACGAAATTCAAGTCCAATCAGTCAGGAGTTGACGACTTTCGAGAAACTGTTAGGTGACTCACAAGAGAGGGATACTATGTGGGTTGAAGGTTTATTCACTTCGAGTTGAAATCCCAACAATACAATAGAATTAACTGCAATTACTACAAACTATAACACTATCAACCAGGGAAAATTAGAACATTTTGAGACACCTTACATCGCCATTAAGGTATTTAACAGCCTGATCAAAATGCCAATTGACTACGGAACTTCTTGCGGTGTGATATCGGCTCGCCTTTATGAACAATGGGTGAATGAAATTAATGAGATTAATGACATTACCTATTAGAAATTTAGTATGTAAACTAGCGGTTGGAAAAGGACATAGAGCATAAAACTTTTGTGCTTTCCTAAATTCGAAATTGAAGGTAGAAAGTTTAACAATGTATTTCTTATTGTTAAGTGTCTCAACAATCACATTATATTAGGGTCGGACTTCTTCGATGATCATGATGTAGAAATTGATTACGGTGAAAAAGAATGGAGAATTTAACTTGGCGACTCAATCTTGCATACGCCGTTTATTTATCAGAATAATGAACCGATACAAATATCGAAGGAAGAGGATGGTTTGCTTCACAGTGATATTTTCATACAAGATTTACAAGTCTGTCTGCTGACAGACAATCGTGATATATGGTATATTTAGATTTTGTGTTTTACCATTTGGCTCAAAGAAGGCGTCTGCAAATTTTCTACGAGGACTAAAGGAAGCATTCAGAAACACATCTTGTGACTTTCTTGTAAATTATATTGATAATTTTCTGATATTTTTAGAAACATTTCAACTACATCTTGAGCATATTGATTTTGCTTTGTCTAGCCTACGTAATGCGGGGTTCAGTGTAAATCTTGAAATATCGATATTCTACATTAAAGAAATTAATTTTCTTGGGTTTATAATCAGTGAAGAGGGAATGTATCCAGATCCTGAGATAGTCAAATCTATCCTAGATATACCGCCTCCACATAATATTAAGCAACTTTGACACATATATTTGACATCTGCAATTACGTCAGTCGATTTCTTCCATGAAATGCGAGCGCCACTAGGCGAGCTGTTACAAACAAGTCTAAAATGGATATGGAATTCCTAATTACAAAGTTGTTATGAACGAGCACAACAATTATTTGGTAACACAATACTGCTTGAAAGACCAAGGGACAACTAGAAATGCGTTAAACGAGGTACGTCCAGAAAGTAAGTTCCGTTTCAATTTATCTCCACTGCAGCGCTGCGATCGCAGTTCCGCACATGCGCGGTAGATGCTCTGTATCAAGGAGAAGAAACGTGCGCCATTTTGAGATCGCTGTCAGCCACATACGCTTTGTTGTGCTTGTTTACAATGTCGGTGTTGCTTGAAAATCCCGCCGCTTGTGAAATCAGATCTGTGATTCGTTTTCTGAAAGTGAAATCAATTGAAATTTATCGGCAAATTTGCGAAGTTTACGGACAAAATGCGATGAGTGATTCAGTGGTGAGAAGATGGGTCCGACAGTTCAATGAAGGACGTAGTGAAGTGCACGATGAAGAACGAATTGGGCGTCCATCTTTGGTTACAGAAGAACTGGTTCACGCGATTGATGATAAGATCCAGGAAAACCGCAAGTTTACAATTAGTGCTCTCACTATGGAATTTCCCCCAAAGCTCACGATCACTAATTCATGAAATTGTTACCGAAAAACTGAAATTTCGTAAACTTTGCTCACGTTGGGTACCAAAGATTCTTACTGAGCAACACAAAACAAAACGGATGGGTAGTGCACTTCAGTTTTTAACCCGTTATGATGAAGACGGCGAAGAATTTCTGACACAGTCACAGGAGATGAGATTTGGGTTTCTTACGACACCCCTGAAAGTAAGCGGCAATCAATGGAATGGAGGCACACTTCATCCCCAGCAAAGGGTAAGCCGAAACAAATCTTGACACCTCGAAAAATGATGTGCACAGTGTTCTGGGACTGGAAAGGCATCCTACTCATTTTTTTCTTACCGCGTGGTCAAACAATCAAAGCAAATGTTTATTGCGAGACACTTAGGAAATTGCGCCGCGCAATACAGAATAAGCGCCGAGGATTGCTGTAAAAAGGTGTTGTTTTTCTTCACAACGCACGACCATACACTGCAAATGTGACGAAAAATCTCCTACAGGGATTTGGCTGGGACGTGTTTGACCATCCTCCGTACAGACCTGACCTCGCTCCTAGCGACTTTCATCTGTTCTTACATCTCAAATCTTTCCTTGGCGGTCAACAATTCAACAATGACGAAGAGCTGAAAGAAAATGTTTCCAACTTTTTGAAGCCACAGGCGGCAAACTTCTATGAAGAAGGTATACAAAAATTTGTGCCACGCTATGACAAATGCCTGCAAAATTTCGGCACTTATGTGGAAAAGGGTCGTCTCCTTAGCGTGGTGGTAGCGCAGCTGCTTACCAAGCGGGAGACCTGGGTTCGATCCCCAGTATCGGCGTGGGGATTTTTCCCCCGCTGGGAGACCTGGCCCGGGGTGCACTCAGCCTCGTAAGGTCCCTGAGGGGCCAATTGAGGAGCTACTTGATGGAGAAGTAGCGGCTCCAGGTCATGAGGACCGCATTAACCGGCCGGGAGGGACTCGAGGCGCTGACCACATCTCACCCTCCAATACTGCACCCCATCCATGACGTCTGTAGTGGACCGAGATGGGGGACGCAGCGGCCGGGCGGTAGGCCAAGGTTCCCCGTGAGCTGTCGTGCCAAGGAGTTATTTATGTGGAAAAGTAGTTTAGGAGTTGTAGAATTTTGTGCAATAAATAATTACTCTGTATCTGTACACAATTTAATTTTATTACCAAACAGAACTTACTTTCTGGATGTACCTCGTATATGTAGATGCTTCCACCTGAGGCGTATAGGAATATGGGAATATACTAGCGCAAGTCGGACCGAATGACGACCTACACGTCATTGGCACAGCGTCGAGAGGACTTACTACTGCAGAGAAAAACACTTCTGTAACGCTATTAGAATTAGGAGCCATCTGTTATGCTTTAATAAAATTTAAGACCTATATTGATAATCAACATGTAACTATTTATTCGGACCACATCAGCTTGACGTTTATTAAAAATTGCAAGCTACTATCGATAATTATCACGTTACGTCCATGCTGTGTGCAACTTCAATACTGATATAATCCATGTATCTGGCAAACAGAATACGTTTGCTGATCTTTTGTCACGTGTGAAAAAAAATCAGGAAATTCCGGAAAATAACTCTAGATCTCGCCATGAAATTGAACCTATGAAGATAGCTATTCGGCTAAGTTAGAATAAAAAGCTAGCTGAACTGCAACGAGAAGATGAGAAACTACGAAAATATGTTGATGTTGCGCCGAATATAGATGAATGTACGACGGGAAAAATGTACCAATCTTATTTATTATTTATTATCTTATTTATAAATTGCAAGGCAGCGAAGCACCTAGACGGAAGATAATGGATGCTTCGGTGTTTAGAGAACAAAATTATTAACGATTTCTACGGTGAATGAATACACCAGGCAAGAACAAGTGATTGCAGCAGTCTTGAAGTGATGTATTTTAGCAAAGCCAGAGAAAAAACAAGTAAACATATTTCCTGCTGTGAGCTATTACAGCAATGCAAACAGAAGAATGTAAAATATTATTTTGACACACATGCTAAACTAAGAACTAGTCCACGACAATTAGTTGTATAGATATTCATGACCCAATCCCAATAGCTAAATTATTATTCAAAGATGTGATGACTCTTTATGACATTTTTTCAGAACATGGGCGCTTCTTTGCACTTAAAGCAGCTACGAGTAAATCATGTATAAATGTATTTCTTAATAAATAAAACCTGAAAGAAGGAAGAAGTCGCCCTCCGTGGTGTAGTGGTTACCATGCTAGCCTCAAATACCAATATTGTGGTTTTAAATCGGCGGAGGACGATGGATTTTATTCAGGTGTAAAAATCCTTAGCATGGCTTCCTTCGGAAGGGAAGTAAAACCGTTGGTCATGTGTCGTAGATTTACGGCACGTAAAAGATCCTCAAGTCTAATAAAGAGACCTCCGTGCAAAATTTAGCGGGCTTTCACGTCCAATATAGAATGGGACGCTGAGAACCACAGTAACTAAAGAGCGTCCATAAATTCTGCATTTCATTTCAAGAAGGAAGAATACAGCTGCAATTACTGATAACGCAACCAGAACTAAAGGGAAGACTTTTAGGAACATAGGGTCACTATTAGAACATGGAAACACCCATTATTTTTGCTCAAAATATAGACCAAATGTAAATCCATGTGAACGCGCAATAAAGGAACTAGGAATTTTTCTTCGTGCTATGGTACACCACAACCATTCTAATTGGATAATTATCTTCAGCCAATAGAATCGACTTTGAATGCAACCACAAATCCCACAACTATATTTAAGGCAGCGGATTATCGAAAGAGGAAATGCAATCCACAATCTTCTATAAGCTACCAGCTACTATTCAGAATGATAACAACAGCGTTATGGAAAGTCAAGATATTGTAAATAAAACACCACAGAAAATGGAGACAGCCGCAAAGAAACGTCTTTTAAGACATAAACTCCAGAATCAAGGAACTATCTGGAATCTTAAAATGGGAGATCTGGTATTATGCTACAACAAAGCTCTTTGTAACAAGACGAGGAAAGAAAACCAGCGGCTCATAAAGTATTTCGTTGGTCCATACATCGCAACCAACACCTCAGCACCGATACATATGAATTATTCAACACAGTAGTTAAAGAGCGTCCATAAATTACACGCCATTTATCTCCCGAACATCTTATATGTACCCAGCGAGATTACGCCGCGGTAACTTGCAAGGCTCGCTCAAGTCCTGTAGCTGGCCAAAGATCTTCACGCTTACCTTTCTCCTTACGATTCTTCTTAATTGCCATTATTTTTTTAATTTTTGACGTTGAAATTGCACTAATTTTACCATCTAGCCATGGATTTCTGGTAGCTTTCCCCGATAGCTAAGCGAATACTGGGGTAGTTTTTCTTCTACCATGGATTTCCTTTCCCTCATTTTCTATAAGTTTACATCCTCTTTTACGTTTCAGGTAGGATTAGGAGCAGCATAGATGGTGTCATAGATGGGACAAATGCTTTCTGGTTGGAAGTTTTTCTAGGTCCTGTCATCTCTGAACCACGTCAGGTGGGTTGAGTACCACCAGGTTCCGTCAGGGAAACCTCTGAGCAGCCCGCTGGCGTGACCGTGTCAAGCTTGGGCTCTTTAGGGTACCCGTGGGTTTATGTCGTCCAATATGCCTTTGGAGTTCATTTACCTCATCGACTTCTCGTGGGAGTGGTGAGCACAAAAAATTCGTCTTGAGCTATGGTGTTAGGTGTCGCCTCCGTTCCTGATTATTCATTCATTCTAAGAATGTGGGTATGCATATGCATTATGTATATATGTATGCATTATGAATACATGCATGCATGCATGTGTGAGTGCGGGCGCGTGATACATATCAGTAGCATACCCTTATAATTACTTCATCTAGCATATCAATGTGCTAAGTTTTGTAACTCCAAAACTACTGTGCCGTTCTACATCTACTGGATGTAGAAGTAAGCTAATAAACGGAAGTATTAGGGGTACATTGTTAATTTAGTTGAAGTTCACACCTTACAACGAAGATATTGACATATTGAGATGACATCACATATGGAACGTCTCTACGTCATTTGTGGTCTCGGCGAGTCTTGTTATAATTTGCGAATAATAAATAGCTTCACCACCAGGTAGGTAATAAGCTGAAGTTTAGTTTAATTTAAATTAATAAAGGGCCAAAGGCATGTACATGATCCTTACCCGGCGTTTTATTTTTATCACCACAATCTACACCCACTCCCAGGCGCTATACCCTCCTGAGTGTTCTCTCCTGAGTTAACGTCACCCATGTAACTCACGGATTTTCCAGGTCGTTATACTATTTCAAAATCACTCACTGGAGGGGAAAAAGTCGAGTGATTCATCAAGCACCATCAAGAATTTATGATAACATTTTACTTTCTCTAGACGTATGTACATAGTGTATAGAGAAGGTATTGTAATGCACCTAAAAATTCGATACCGAGATTTCACCGGAAATACATGTTTAAGGACACCATGAATACAAAAAAGCATTATTAGAAGTATGTCCGTGTGTGTGTGTCTGTCTGTGTGTGTATCTGTGTGTATGTGTGTGTGTGTGTGTGTGTGGGCAGCATAGCTCAAAAACGAAAAGACTGTTAAAAACCAAACTTGGCATTTAAAATCAGTATCTTCCAAGAATGTGACATGAAGATTTTCAAGAAACTCCCCCACCCCCAACTACCCTTCACATGGAAAAAAATTCGAAAATTCTTATTTTCTAAAAAATGACTAACGATTTTGATTAAAATATCGTATATTAAAGCTATATATCTGGCAAATAACATGTATATCTTGAATTTTCTGGATAACTTTTACGGACGTTTTTATAACTGCTACACCGTAAGAGATAGACAAAAACTCAACACACTAAAATGTAGATCACGTTAAAACATACAATTTATGTTATATACATTTTTTTTCGCGGATTTGATCGTTTTTTTTTTTTTTTTTTTAGATATTCTTTGTTTTTGTTGTCAGCCTTTTTTTTTGGTAGTGCTTAACGCCCGCTTTAATTACTTTTGGCACCACAGGCGGTGACACTGATGATATATGAATGATGATGGAGCACCGGTGGAATGCGATGGCGGGAGAAACCGGAGTACCCGGAGAAAACCCGCTCCAGCGCCGTTTGTTCATCACAAATCTCACATGCGGTCGCTTGGGATTGAACCCCGGCAGTCTAGGTGTCAGCCTTGAAAAACTTATACATTTCTCAACAGGAATTTGTCAGCTCGTGTCCATAAAAACAATGGAACTTCAGTCACATAGCAACCAGTTTTTGACTATCACTTTCACCTATGGTACTCCCTTTTTTCGCTCCTACTTACAAGGAAGCAAGTAATAAGACTACTTCTGTTATTTTTTTTCTCGATTAGCATGAAGTAAATAGAAGCATAAGCTTTTTAACAATAATTTGTTGCAGAGATGTGGAGAAAGTCATGTGAATAGAATACATCAGATATTTTAGTTCACTATCGGACAAAATCAAACGTATCCGTGTAACTTTTCCTAAGCAGAGATCTTTAACAGTCATCTAGTGCGCTATCCATTTTTGGATGTTGCAGAAACTTATTCCACCGATAAGCTGGAGGACAAATCCAAATTCGAAGTTTACCTGAAAATCATCCTACCGGTCTAGAAATGCTACTCCAGAAGTTGACTCTGTGTAGAGATGATGACTATCAAATTAAGGTAGAGAAGCCGAAACTTGTGTGTATGTAATGGACAAAATAATATCCAAAGAAAATTTGAATTTTTCAGTTTTATCTGCCTTTCATTTCCCAAAATTATATCCCTTGGTTCTTATTATCCTGGTGTGATTCCAAAACAATTCAACAGTATTAATTTAGCAAGCAAATAATTGAAAGCTTTGTATATGAATATTTCAAAATCAGAAGTGAGGATTTTATACAAAAGATATGAATACTTATTCGTTGGAAGAGTTAAAACTGTGTAATAAACGTTAAGTACTTCCTCTACTTAAATGCACAGGAAGTTTTATGACATTCAGAGCACAAAGAAAATTGCGAATGCCTAGAGCTTGCATTTTAGAAGAATGGAAACTCACTGGAGAATTGAAGACCTGTTTGACGGTGAAGGCACAGAAACAAAAACCTAATTTAATAGGAGACATGCCACAAATTCTGCTGCGACTTTGATAAAGACTCAACATAGCGTTCATACAAATAAGTGGTAGGATCTCAGATAGAATGAAATGTGTTTATACATTTTCGTGGTCTGTTTAGACTTTTAGAGTTGAGCAATTTGCAATTTGTAGAAAACTTCTGACATCTATGTGTTATTGATTATATGTATCTATAACATTTATTTATTAAAAATACAGCTTCTTCTAAATCCTGCCATTTAATAACAAGCACTCTGGAATAAGTACTCAAATTACACATATTTATTTATCAAAATATAGTTTCCCCTAATGGAATCTGCCACAAAAAACTTATTAAACAACAAGAGGTTATAAGTACTAACTGACATTGTAAACAACACAAACAATTGTTAACTAATTTGCAACTATTCCTATGAAACGTTCTGAAAGAAATTGTTTTGTTAACAACTCTATCAGTTGTTAGAATCAACTGGCATAGGGGATTTTAAGCACACTTAAGAACATTAGCTATAGATCGGATTTGAAACTCTCTGGTCCCCGCTTTACAAGTTAATAGAAGAAAAAGACCACTGCATTGTCATATCTTCAGACCGGTAAATGTCCTAACTTACGGGTTTGATTAGTATTCACTGTCACATAAATAGAAATGTCCTGTAGAAAAACTCAGATGTGTAACACATGGCTTTCTATGCCCATTAGTGCCCAAAATTATTTCTTACATATCACAAGTTGACATTGTTAGTAATAAGCTCCTGTATTTGAAACAATTTACAAAATGGCACACCAAACTAAACTTCTACCTGAGTGGTCGAGTGGTCAGCGACCTGACTTCTTACGCAGAAATCCCGGATTCGATTTCCAGATGCAGCACAGAATGTTTCTTTAACCAGAATATTCCCTATCCTCCAAGGAGTCTGGAAGTATGCATGTGAGAGTGAATGTGGTGCGTTTGTTGACCATAAATTAATAACCTAATATCAACAACCCAAGTTAATATATGAGTTGTTTCACCACTCAAAGCCCCGATATGATCATAGAAGTTACAGGGAGCTGTCAAATGAAACAAATCCTGCAAATAGTTCCTGCCTATGTTTTATCGTTTCCGATTTATATGACAGTAATAGCATATAAAAGGAATTCATAAAATTTCGAGTTACATTTGATAGTATTTCCATTATAATTATAAAAATTGTTCTAACATAGTGATACAGAGAAAAAATGGGATGTGTTCTATTTACAGAACTTACTATGGTACTTTAATCAAAATGGTTAGAGCCATTTTTGAGTTAATCAATATTTTCGATTTTTTTACATGGTGGTTTGGGATGGGGAATTTTACTCAAAATATTCGTGTCGCATTCTTGGAAGATGCTAAACTTAAATAACAGGTTGTATTACTTTACCGACTTTTCGTTTTTGAATTATCGTGTTCACACACTCACTGACACACTTACACACACGTATTTTCTAAAACTGTTTTAGGATATGTGAGACCTTAAAAGTGTATTTCCGGTGAAATCCGGTATCGAAATTTTGGGGGAAGTGCAATACCTTCTCTATCTATGTACTATGTACTAAATAGAGATAGTAAAAAAAAAACACTTTTAGAGAGATCTGAGCACGTGCATAATCCCAAAATGAATTGCCCGATAGGTAAATATCGAACATCCACGCCAAACTAACTTTACGTGGAAGATTTTTCGAAATTTTGGATTTTCTTTGAGTTGGCTATAACATTTTTGATTAAAAAGCAACGTGTTTAAGATGTTCATATGACAGTTATAATATATATAAATAAAAGAAAGTCGTGTTAGTTACGCTATTTATAACTCAAGAACAGCTGAACCGATTTGGCTGAAAATCGGTGGGGAAGTAGCTTAGAACCAGGAGACAGACATAGGATATTTTTTATCCTGTTTCCGTGGGACGTGACACAAAACGTGGTATAACAAAACGCAACAGACAGAAAAACGAAAAATTTGCCAATCAAAACATCAGTGTAGCCATTCATTTGTTAAAAATGGTATAACAAAACGCAACTGACACGGAATAACAAAACGCAACTGATAGCTAAATGTAATGTTGTCTATGGTTAAGTATGGTTGAAAATTTGACAATCAGAAATTTTGGAGCTGACCGGTTGATGTGTTTGTTTCGAGTTTCTATTAGCTTACTGTGCCGATATTATCACTAAAAATGCCGCGACCAAGACGATCGAATCTTTCCCGACAAAGCCGTAATGCAACTAGGATTCGAAACATTGCGAATGAAAGGACTGAAGAAGAATAATAAATTGCACGTGAAAGGCGCCGCGTTAGTATGGCTCGATTTCGTGCTTCTCAATCACAAGAGCAAAGCGAGGCAGCCCGTGAAACGTCTCGGTTGACAATGCGAAATCTTCGAGTAAACCTCAGAGATCGACTAGATAATTTTCGACGCACAAGAAGAAATTGATCAAGAACTGATTTGAATCAATACGATTGATTACCGCTTACATACTAGCGTTCGCATTGGGCAATGGACGTTGTTTGCGAATATTGTGAAGCATTGAAGTTTTCCGGAGAAACGCCAGGATTGTGCTGCCTTAGTGGGAAAGTGAAATTGCCATTATTGACTCCGCCACCTGAGTCATTGCATTCATTTCTTCTTGGCCAAACACCCGAATCACGACCTTTTCTAACAAACACTCAAAAATACAATGATTGTTTCCAAATGACCGCATGACATTCAAGGTATATATTTATTTATTTTTGTACTTACACACAATACAGTAGAAGAATAACATACTACAATTATTCCTATGTATTATGTATGCTAATTCTAAAAAAAAAGTTTTATAAATCAGTAATGCTGACTTGGTTTTTGATTTTGTAGATATCAGGACAGATTCACCATTGAATTGGATCATTGCAACCTCTCTAAGATGCACAGCATAAATGTTTACAAATATACTTCATGGGCAAAATGGAGGAACAACTTGATTGACGTCAAGAAATCAATGCAGCTATGAAAAGAGCAATTCTTCAAGACCTGCAGCAACTACTTCATGAACATTATACGTTGGTCAGGCTGTTCAAGAGTGCTTAGGAGTGCATGCCAAATGATGACTACAAAGTCATGATCTGAGCGGATAAACGACCATCTGAAGCACACGAACGCACATTTAACTCCCCAACACGTTGCAATACCCGCTGATGTTTTGGCAAGGAGAAGATGGATATTATTTTATATTCAAATAAAAAATCCATTGAATGGTGAGTATCAATATCATAGTTTTGATTTTAACATGACATGCATTTTATAGTGTTTAGTTTTGGTTTTTGTTTCCAATAAAATACCAGTTACACTGATTATTACCAGGAAAAGAACAGGCTTAAAGTTTAGGAGCTGTTAGTTTAGAGAAAATTGGACAAATGACAGGAAACCAATTTAAAATCATGTATCTTCACCCCTTTATAATTATGCTAAAATTATGGATGTAAGTTTTACATTCAAAATACTAAATCTACTGTGACGATTCGTCAAAATACTAACAACTATTTGCTGCGGTTTCGCCGATTGCTACAGCAGTATTGCGTCGACATGTACGTCAAAATAGAAACGGAGCGCTCAACTTTCATTCGGTTGAACCAAGCCAAACTGCGTTCTGAGGAGTATATCCATTTACGTGATGCAATTAGTACTGAAGGAAATGCAGCTAATATTGATCGATTAACTATTCTGCCGGCGACGTATATAGGTAGTCCGCGTCATATGCATGAATATGCACAAGATGCAATGACATATGTTCGTCATTACGGTCGGTCGATCTCTTTATTACTTCTACTTGTAATCCAAAATGGATAGAAATTATTCAATTTCTGCTTCCCGGACTAACACCAAGTGATCGACACATCACAGCACGTGTATTTAGGCAAAAATTGCGATCCGTGATGAACTACATTGTTAAACAACGCGTCTTTGGAGATACCCGATGCTGGATGTATTCAATCGAATGGCAAAAACGAGGCATGCCGCACGCACACATTCTTATTTGGTTAGTGGAAAGAATTCAACCAGACCAAATAGATGATATCATTTGTGCCGAGATTCTCGATCACAAAGTCGATCCAGACCTACATGATATTTTAATTACAAATATAATTCATGAACCGTGTGGCGCCATCAATCCCCAATCACTTCGCATGGTCGACGGCAAGTGTGTTAAACGATATCCACGGAAATTAATGGCGGAGACCGTCACTGCCAACGATGGCTATCCACTGTATTGATGCCGATCACCCTATGATAACGGTCGAACTATCACAACAAAAGTGAAAAGAATGGATTTCGTTGTCGACAACAGTGGGATTGTTCCATATTCACCACTTATTTCCGAAACGTTCAAGACACATTGCAACGTTGAGTATTGCTATTCAGTAAAGTCCATATAATGCATCTGCAAATATGTCATGAAAGGCACCGATATGGCGGTTTTTGGCATCCAACCTCCAATATCAACGATGAAATTGCGCGCTATCAGATTGGTCGGTATGTGAACTGCAATGCAGCGATTTGGTGTATATTCGCATTACCTATTCACGAACGTCACCCTACTGTTGCGCATTTGGCGGTGCATCTGGAGAATGGTCAATAAGTATATTTCAAGGTTTCGAATGTTGTTTAACGTGCTGAAACACCTCCAGCGACAACATTGTCCAGTTTCTTTGCGATCTGCCAAAGCGATCCGTTTACACGAGCTTTGCTTTACTCGGAGATGCCAGGTTATTACACTTGGAATGCTTCATCGAAGATTTTTCAACGACGGAAGCAAGGCGATGCGGTTCCTGGTTATCCGGATGTGCGTTCTACTGATGCTCTTGGTCGTATGTATACAGTTCATCCAAAGAATTATGAATGCTTTTATTTGCGGTTGTTGCTGGTAAATGTGCCTGGGCCAACGTCATTTGAGTCACTCCGGACTGTTAATGGTACAATATTCTCAACATATCGCGAACATGTGAAGAACTCAATTTACTAGAAAACGATACCATTGGGATACGACAATCGTTGAACCAATTATCCCTGCATCTCCAAGTCAGATAGGCACATTATTTGCTATCATCATTTCGACATGTTTTCCATCGAACCCATCTAACCTGTGGCACAAATTTAAGGATAATATGTCTCAGATATTTTACATCAAATTCGTGTCAGTTCAAGAAAACCCTATCTTGAGATGAATGAGGAGATGCATAATCGGGCTTTGCTCTTGATCGAAGACATGTGTTACCTCATGTGCGGTAATTAGGAATGCCAGCACCAAATCGTGAAATAAATGACGCATTTAATCGAGAATTGGAACGGGAACGTGAATATGATCACCAGGAATTAGATTTAGTAGTTCAAACGAATGTACCCCTGTTGAATCCCCAATAAAAGGAAATTTATAATACATTAATGAAGGTAATTGATGATAGAAATGGTGGTTTATATTTCCTGGATGCCCCTGGTGGAACTGGTAATACATTCCTCATGTCAGTAGTTTTAGCCACTGTTCGTGCGAGATCCAACATTGCGGTTGCAGTTGGAATAGCAGCCACATTGTTAGAAGGATGCCGTACGGCTCATTCGGCATTAAAATTGCCATTAAATCTTCAAACTATTGGAGAACCAACATATAATACTGCAAAACACTCCGCAATGGCCAAAGTTTTATCAGCATCGAAAATCATCATCTGGGACGAATGCACAATGGCGCATAAACGTGCATTGGAAGCACTTAACCGAACATAGAAAGATCTACGCAATGACTTGAGATGTTTTGGAGGCGCAATGGTTTTACTGGCTGGTGATTTCCGCCAAACACTGCCAGTAATTCCAAGATCAACTGCTGTCGCAGAAATAAACGCTTGCCTCAAATCATCAAATCTATGGCGCTATGTGAAGAAACTTCAGCTGACAAAAAACATGAGGGTTGCATTGCTGAACGATACATCTGCTGAAGATTTCTCTGAGCAATTGCTAACTATCGGCAATGGTCGAGTACGTGTCGAGGAATCGAGCGGATTGATTTCATTTCCTCAGAATTTCTGTAACTTTG
The DNA here is from genome assembly GCA_030762935.1 of Hymenopus coronatus. Classification (NCBI taxonomy): domain Eukaryota; kingdom Metazoa; phylum Arthropoda; class Insecta; order Mantodea; family Hymenopodidae; genus Hymenopus; species Hymenopus coronatus. The sequence goes on from CM060897.1 coordinate 137,202,780, forward strand.
TCTCATCGAAAGACGAACTCATCAACAAAATATTCCCAAACATCATTACTAACCACGAAAATAATGAATGGTTGAGTGAGCGAGCAATTTTGGCGGTTAAGAATAAAGATGTAAATGACTTGAACTACATAATTCAGAATGAGATCTTTGGTGCACTGCATTCATTCAATTCTATTGACTGTGTAACAAATGAAGATGAAGCCACCAAACTATTCAATTGAATTTTTAAACTCCTTGGATGTGCCTGGCTTACCACCGCACAATTTACGATTAAAGGTTGGCTCCGTAGTAATCATGCTTCGAAGTATAAACCAACCAAAACTGTGCAACGGAACGCGTTTGGTAGTAAGTAAATTGATGATTTACGCGACGATACTCAAAGGAAAATTCGAAGGTGAGGAAGTTCTCATTCCGAGGATCCCGATGATCCCAACCGATTTGCCGTTTGAGTTTAAACGACTTCAATTTCCGATCCATCTTGCATTCGCCATGGCCATTAAACAAATCACAAGGCCAATCCTTGTAAGTTTGTGGTCTGAATCTAGAAAATCCATGTTTCTCCCATGGTCAATTATATGTGGCATGTTCACGAGTCGGAAGGCCATTTGTGTTATTTGTTCTTGCGCCTGATAATAAAACAAGAAATGTCGTCTATCACAAGGTGCTTCACTGAAGAGTGTAACCAGTTTTTAAAAGATATGGCTATGCTTTAGCTTAGACAATAAGTAATATCGCCGTATATGCTAGTGTCTATCTTTCCCAATCACGTAGATCCCACCCCTGCGGAGGCCGATAGATTTTTTTCGGGAGCAGAAATTCTTAGCATGACTTAGCCGATGGTCCTATGTCGTAGATTTACGGCACTTAAAAGAATCTCAACCCTGATAAAAATGCCTTTGAAAAAAATTAAACGGTCTTTCATGCCCAAAATAGAATGGGATGCTGAGAACCACAGTAATTATGGATCATCCAAAAAAGAAAGTAAAATAAATAATCTTCATTAGGTAGAAGAACAACATTTTGTAAGAATAATTTGTTCCAGAATAAGTAGAGAAGTTAATATGACTGGAACGTATATATTCTTTTCAACACTGTTACTATTCGCTTGTTTCTCCCGTTATATTGGAAAAACGATGACATGTTAAGGTTAGCATACATATATCGGCCTGTTTTTAAATATAAATTTGATTTCCTCTAACCGTTGTAGCTACAACGAAATGTGTAATACAATTGTTTATGAAAAAGGTTTACCGCGGGTAATAATGAATATAGGTTTCCGTAAGAATGTTGCAATAAAAGTTATTTAAAAATAAAAATAGTGGGTAGAGAAAGTCATGAGAATTTAACACAGAATTTTTATTTGTGCTTGATATACCCACCCTGCATTTATATTTTGGTTGATTAATTAGTTTTTAATACTATTTATACTGTAATTTTGTCTTGCAGTATTAATAATAATATTATGAGTTTACTTTCGAAATGTCTCGTATTAGCTGTTTGAAATTTCGTAAATAATATTTAACTAGACTAATGAAATATTAATTTCGCATATAGGTGTTATCAAATAATGAAAATTGCATACCTGAAATCTTTGCCATCATAGAAATCCCAGGCTGATGCATGGCAGATGATGTCACGATCTTTAGGTTTCTCAATGATGGAATTTTTCCAGAAGGTTTCGGGCATGGCACTTAAATTGAGTGAAGTGAAGAATTCTTCCGAAAGTTTAAACATCTTGAGTGGAGTGTAGCCCTGAAAACGTCGTAAATATAATCAATATTCTGTAAAAGTAATGCATAATACAATCCCTTTAGGTATATCAGATAGCTAAGAATATCTTAAAGGAGATTCCAATATAGACTACATTATTAAAATAAAGGCCATGGATTACTGAGAAACTACACAGTGTTTTTAATTAACCTGAATGTTTGTCATGTAGCATCAGAGCTTAAAAACAAATGGAACGTACAACATTCAAACGAGTTTCGTCAAAAAGGTTTTTGACATATAATTTTTATTTATAAATAATCGCATTTGTTACGCTGTTACAATATTCAATTGTACCAAATCGTTTATTATATTTGACCCAAATATTTATTAGAACTTAAAACAGTGCAAGTAAATCTTTTTGTAGGTTTTAATTAATTAGCGTACGAGAACAAATTTGCTTTCTGTACATATGCACTAGTGAATTGTTGACATTTGTGAATATTATTTACAGAAAATATTTAATTAGAAATTAATCACTTAATGTTTTTAATAACTACAAAAGAAATTTTATTTATTTGAGCTCTGCTGATATTTTCAACCATATAAATTTAAAACTATGATATACAGAGTATTTTGATTTGGAAAAAAATGCTGAAGATAAATCTGATGTGTTCCATACGCATGATTTTCTCTACATCTCTGTAATAATTTATTGTTAAATAGCTCATTCTTCTATTTACTTCATGCTAATCGATTTAGACATTTGCAGAAATGCTTTCTTGTGAATAGAAGGGAAATAATGGAATACACTGGGCTAACATGATAGTCAAATCTTTTAAATGCATGGAACGCAAACATTCTCTATACACTATGTACTTAGTACGTGTAGAGAAAGTAAATAAGTGTTGACAAAAACGGACTCCAGATTTAACACCGCACCTTACAGCAACCTTGGAAGTTCATAGATCCAGCAACAGAGGCCTCCACAAGTAATACACCACCACCCCCATCGTCGCCAACGAAGAAAGATTTAGTCGGAATTAAGGGTTGAAAATGGGAACAACTGTTACCCGAAACCGGTCCCCAGTAAGTAAAAATAAGTGATGTTTGTGTTACAAAAAACAGAATCAAATTCTTTTATTTTTTAACAATGTAAATGTTTATCCTTTTTTTTTAATTCGTTCTAAAATGGTCAACATGGTTTTAGATGAGGTTTAAAAACTGTCAACAATTTGTTTTTATATTATAAGCAACTTTCAGAATGCGTAAATAGAACCTAAACTTTTTTTACTTTCTCTATACGCACTATGTACACAGTGAATAGAGAAAGTATTGCACCCCACCAAAAAATTCGATACCGAGGTCTCACCGGAAATATATGTTTTAGGGTCCCCTTTATCTAAAAAAAAAACATTTTCACAAAAAGGTGTGTGTGTGTGTGTGTCCGTGTGTCAGTGTGTCCGTGTGTTCGTGTGCCTGTGAACACGATAACTCAAAAACGAAAAGTCGGTAAAATACCAAACTTGGTATTTAAGTTTAGTATCTTCCAGGGATGCGACAAGAAGATTTTGAGAAAAATCCCCCCACCCCAAACTACCCTTTAAATGGAACTTTTTTCGAAAATTTTAATTTTCTAAAAAATGGCTCTAACGATTTTGATTAAAATATCGTATATTAAAGATATTTACCTGACAAATAAAATGTACATTTTGAATTTTCTGGGAATAGCCTCTGAAGACTACTTTATTCTGGATGAATTTTGCATAACTACTAAACCGTAAGAGATGGACAAAAACTTAACACACAAAAAATGTAGAGCACGTTAAAACACACAATTTATGTTATATATATATTTTTTTCGTCAAGTTGATTGGTTTTGAGATATTCCTTTTTCTTGGTTTCAGATTTGAAAAACTTACTTTTCTCATACAGGAGTTTGTCAACTCCTGTCCACACAAACAAAGGAACATCAGTCACATATCAACCAGCTTTTGGCTTTCAATTTAACCTATGGTACTCCCTTATTTCGCTTGTATTTACAATAAAGCAAGGAATAAGACTATTTCTGTTAATTTTCCTCGATTAACATGAAATAAATAAAAGGTAAGCTTATTAACAATAATTTGTTACAGAGAGATAAAGAAAGTCATGTGAATGGAACACATCAGATTTTTTTTTCAATACCGCTATCTCAATTTTGTAACGTTATTGATGCCAGTTTTCATAAATATCTAAAAGGTATTAAAATTCCAGTACAATTGAAGTCAGAACAAAATTAATAACAAGTTTCGCTCCTCTAATTTCCCTACCCTGTTCAAAAGAGCGCTCTCGCTTGTTTCGCATTCTTTATTAGGGTAATTTTTCATAACTCAACTAATTCTAATTGTACTTGACATTGTTGTTATAACCATTTGGGAAATAAGTACAATAACAACAAAAATCTGAGGTGTTCCATTAACATGACTTTCTCTAGCTGTTCCAGATACAAAGTATTCTCGCAAAAGATTATTCATTTATCTACACCATACTAATCAAGATGAACATAAGCACAATTAGTCTTATTGTTTCTTTGTAACTAGAAGGAAAATAAGCGTATGCGGTAGGCTAAAACCGATAGTCAGATGCATGACCAGTGAGAGAAATGAAACGGAAGAGGCTTCCCATTTGAGAAAACAGTAATTTAAAGCTGAAGCCAATAACAAAGAATATCTCGAAGACGGTCAACTCTTCAAGAAAAACGTATATGTCATAAATTATGTGTTTTAACGAGATCTACATTTTTTGCGTACTAGGTTTTTATCTCTTACGGTTTGACAGTTATACAAAATTCATCTAGAATAAAGGGATCTTCAGAGGCTATTCCCAAAATTCAAAATGTATATTTTATTTTTATATAAATACAAGTATCTTCAATATACGGCATTTTAAACAATAGCTTTAGAGTCATTTTTGAGAAAAAAATTCAAACATTTTCCATGTAAAGAGTAGTTTGTGGTAAGGGGGGCATTTCTTGAAAGTCTTCGTGTCGCAACCTTGGGAAATACAGAACACAATACCAAGTTTGGTGTTTAAAGAACTTTTCGTTTTTGAAATATGCTGCCCACAGACATACACATACGGACCTTTTTCTAAAATACTTTTTTTATTCAGAGGACTTCAAAACATACATTTCCGGTGAAATCTCGACTTAGAATTCTTTAATGGAATGCATTAGCTTCTCTAGCTACTATGTATATCATATCTACATATGGGTTAGAGAAAGTAATTACATTCTACATTTAAATTTATTAAATGTTTAATAAATACTCAAGCCTTGGGAGGTATGAGTTCTATAAATGTTTGTTTCTTCCTTAGACCTCAAGGAAGAGTTTGGGGTGAAATTTGGGATATGCTGAGAAAGTCGTGTAACAGTTTGAGTTAATACAACTTGTATACGTGTACCTGCTATCAATCATTCAAAACTCGCACAAATCTACAAACTTTATAGGAATCGAGAACATCAGTCGTAAGTTAGTACTAATATTTCACCATTTCTATTTCAGTCTTTTCTTTATTCTCCTGATGGAGTTTGACAATTGGGAATAATGAGTTATAGTGTGTGTGTGACGGTGTCTGTTTTCATGTTTTAAAATTCGAACACTCTTGTCTTATTACATTTTATGTGGTTATCAGCAGGGATGGTGGATTTTAGCAGTCTCATTACAATGATTTTGATTGTTCAAGCTTCTAGTGAATGTTGTACGTGATGAATTCAGTTATGCAGAAGGGATGATCGTTTCTCTACGGATAATTCCCGCATTCGTTCCATACATTTTGACGAGGAAGATTATGAACGAGATTTAAAAGCGGAACTCCTCAAATTTGCTCCTAAAAGGATTAAAACGCATTGCTGTACCACATTTAAATTTAAAGTTGTCTAATGACTTGTATCAGAAAGTTAACTTTCCTAAGAAAAGAAGACAAAACGGCTTCTAAACAGTGATGCAAAACAATGCTGTGTTAAAAGAAACAAACAGCAATTCTGAAGTAATTATAGTAAATAGCTCCGAAAGACCTGTTATCTCTCCCTCGTCATTTAACACAGCACCTACAAATAAGAGGACATTAAACCTGAAGTTCAAGCACTTAGAAGTCACAATTTAAGATTAGGGAAGAAAATAACACGTTTAGAAAATGACTTGTAAAAAAGTACAATCCGAAATATGTAAGTTAAGAAGCCTTGAACGTGTGGTCCAGCAAATATTCTCATTTGGCAGCAGCAAATTTTACTTACAGGTAGATATAAAAAGTGGGACTCTGATGAATTTCAAAGGAAATAATTTTGAGATGCATGTCAAAGAAGGTATATGATTGTGTGTGATAATGCCTTAAATATCCTCTACAAGTTCTATAACCATCAAAAGATATTTGGCCCAATTCTTCATATCACAAAATCATTAAATTAAATGTGTACCTATTACAACAGAAAGCAAGTTCTGTTAGAGAGTATGAGAAGGATCTTGTTCTGAGCTTTGATGAGATGAAAGTGAAATTCGATCTTTAATATGACAACACAGAAGACATAAGTTGTGGTTTCCAGCTTAGCAGAAAAGTGGAAACCACCAATATACTACAATTTTGATGAGGCATAACAAAAGAATTACTAACAGGGATTGTTCAAATGGTCGAAAGGCAGGTTTCAAAAGCCGTTCCTTATTCTGTGATATGGGAGGATCAAATAGGAAATTACCCTCTAACCTTGGAATTATAAAAAAGAAAGCCTACATCTCGCATCCTGTTATTGGAGCTGAAAATCGCCGCTTAGGGCTCTCTGCGACATTTCTCACGTGTTGAAATTATTCAGAAACCATTTATTGGTCGAAGGATTTGTTTTACATAATGGTAAGGAAGTCACAAAAGAGGTTTCTGAAAAGCATGTTTATGCCAAAAAAAAATGCTATGACTTATGCCACAATCTCATGTTACTTACGGGCACTGAAATCCAAAAAGTTCATCCTGCCATTTATTAGGCTGAAGAACATGAACTAGAGAAAATCAGAAAAACGGAAAATACCCGGAAAGAAACGCACTGATTTGGCGAGAAAGAAATTAAAGAAAATGAGAAAAGTGTGCTACAACTAAATAAATAATTGCATATGCACATGAAGCAGGAAACACTACATCGGGTAATATATTTTATTGCATACCTACTTTTTGCCGCAATACTTAATATGTTGAGTTATTTATTAAATGTAGCTTTAAACTCTGTTAGGATGCAGTCATCAAACAGAACAATTTCAGCAAGACTGAACTGGGGCAACATATAGCTAGCGTGCGACATAGGGGCATATGGTGAGCCTTTATATTTAACATTTTAAACAATTGTTCCTTTAGCTTCAATAATTTAAATCTAACGGTTATAGCTGAACAAGATATCGGTTTTATTTGTGATTTGATAAGGAAAATCTGAATATGTATTTTTACACAGCACCATAGCTTTTAATTTGTTAACAATGACCACAGTAGTAGGCACGCGTGGCTGAGTATATACACCAGATGACGTCACGACCAGCATGTGCGAGAGAGAAACATGCTCGTGATACCTACCGTATACTCAACTTACCGTGGCAGTCGCGATAAATGCGAAAAGTTCCCAAATGTCAAGTCATTACGCAATCACATTTCTAAATTGGAATTTCGTATGCTGTAAGGCTTTTCCAGTCCGCAATAAAATGCTAAATTGGGTTCAAAATGCGAAATATATGTATAATTTTCTGCGAAATAAGGGCGAAATTAATCATATTATATCTATGGTCGTTTTTTCACTGAAGTAAAGAATGTTGTTTCGTTGACAATAAATAATAATTGACAGTATATTGTTTCACTGTTGTCATGTTCAGTGCTTTCTGCGATGTCAGCTCACTTCACGTTCTGTATTGTTTAGTAGCACACGCGATCGAGATGGGTCAGGACAAAATCACAATTCAATAGCGCGCCGAGAGTTATAAAAATGAACAGTTGTATATAAGTGACTCAAATATTTTAATGTGCAGATTATGTAATAGAAGTTTGGTGTGGAAGAAAAAAGATGTGTCGGTAAATCACATAAAATCCAATCAACACGTGCGGGCAATGGAAGACTTCGTTTCTAAAACAGCAATACAACAACGTGGTGTTAACCGTCAAGCTACAATTTCGGGTCCCATGTCGCCCTCAGTGGTGTAATGGTTACTATGCTAACTTAATATATACAAGGTCGCGGGTTCAAACCCGGCGGAGGACAATGAATTTTTTCAGGCGTAAAAATCCTTAGAATGGCTTCCTTCGGAAGGAAAGTAAAGCCGTTGGTCCCGTGACGTAGATTTTTGGCACGTAAAAGAACCTCAAGCCTGATAGAGAGGCCTCTGAGCAAAATTAAGCGTTCTTTCACGCCCAATTTAGAATGGGATGCTGAGAACCACAGTAGTTAAAGAGCGTCCATAAATAATACGCCATTTATAATTTTTTTCGGGGCTCGAAAACAGAGCAAAGAATGCTCGTGAGGAAAAAAAAATGGATTTGTTGAAGATACGGTGAAGATGTGCTTACGAGCGAATATTCCGCTGAATAAACTAGATGAATCAGCCATAAGAGAATATGTGAAAAAGTAAGTAGTCCTTGAAGTATATTGAAATAAAAATTATTTCTTTTGAAAGCAGTTTGATTTGTTATTTTTATTGTTTTAATATGTTAATATTTAAGCCTTAAGAGTTTTCACCAATTTTGGAATTATGTTTTTTCCTGTCTTATAAGAAGCGGTGTTTCTAAAAACTAGTTCAATAATTTTTATTTTTCAAAGTATGTTTCGGGCTCAGGCGATCTACCTACATCTTCAAGATTAAGAACGAAATATATGCCACGATGTGGAGAGGGCATTCATAACGTCATAAAATGACTTTGGAAAACAAGCCGAACATTGTTATCGCAGATGAGAGTTCAAACAGAGAAGGGAGATGTGTCTTTGCTGTGCTCTTCAGAACAATGGTACTAGGTAAAACACAAGATGTACATCTGGCTAGTGTTAGTTTTCTTGATACAGCAAATGGAACAACCTGCAGTAGAGCTATTATCGGTGCCTTAACAATTTATGACATTGACTTCGATATCGTTCTAGGTCTGGTTTCTGATTCTGCTGGATCTATAGCTACATATTTTGAGACATTACAAACAATTATTGGTGATCATTTGGTGCATTTTTAGTATTTTGCGCACAAAATAATTTTGGTAGGAGATGTAATTTTGAAAGATACAGAATACATTTGTGTCAAGGTTAAAGCTTTCTTTTTTACACTCTATAAAAATGAAAAACAAGCATGTAAGTTATATTCGTGAAGATCATTGTTGTTTTTCCTTTTCCAGTTCTAACGCGTTAGAATTCATGGTTTCAGAGTGTTGTATATTTAGATAAATATTTTTCTGCATTGAAAGACTTCTTATCACTTGAGGAAAAATGTTAAACAATAGCTCATCCTTCATTGTAGATATTTTGAAATATGATATTGGTTCTATGGCAGTAGAAATTCAATGTAAATTTGTCAGTGAAATCTCAGATCCGATTAGTAAGCTGATAACAGAACTTGACGGAAATAACTACTCTTTTGCTCATAAATTGTAAAGTTAGAAAGATACGGAATTTTTTGTAGTGTTTAACGCCCTCTTTAACTACTCATGGCACTGCAGGCGGTGACACTGATGACACATTAATGATGATGGAGCACCGGTGGAATGCGATGGCGGGGGAAAACAGAGTAACCACTCGGCCATGGCGCGGCCCCACGCTACTGGATGGTTACGAACTCTTGAAGTCTGTCCAGGTAAAGAAACAAAACAGGAAAATTAAAGAAAAGTTTGTAGCATGCATGAAAAAGTGTAAGGTAAAACTATTGAATCACATGGCAGAAACTTAAACCAACATAATTTTCCGAGCTATTAATGACCTTTCAATCCCGGGGTTGCTAGTCGGGTTTATTGGTGTCAATGACAACATTAAGAATTCCATATTTTAATAATGAAGACGCAGATAGTTTTTTAACTGCTTATGAATATTTCCACAGAAACTTAAGAGTAGCCATTGATAATTCAAATGTAGATTGCCTTCAAATATTACTAGCAATGAAACAGAAATCCCCGCTCTTATGCTGAAGCAGCTATTCAGTTCATTTGGTCACCAACAAATAGTGTAGATGCAGAACGTTTTTTCATCAAATATACTTTTATTTTCACAGACAGGCGAACCAGTCTTAAGGAGAGTAATATTGTGATTTGTTGTATATATGCTCAACTTTAACTGAATTGTTGATTTCTGATTGTAGTTAATTATTTATTTTGTATATTTTTTGCTAGCAATGAAACTGAGATTCCCACTCTTAGCTGAAGCAGTTATTCCGTCCTTTTGTGGACCCCCAATTGTGTAGATGCTGAACAATTTTCGGCAATTATCATTTATTAAATTATAATTTAATATTTTGATTAGTTGTATGCTGAACTTTAAATGAGTTCACTGCTGTATGCTATATATATATAAAAGTGTATTTAAAATTTCCTGCCCCACAATTTTTTCCCTAAAAATCGGTAGTCACTTGGTTCTCCCAAAATGCTACAAAACGCAAAATCGTAATATAAAAATGTTATGAAAAGCTAAATTCAATATTAAAATGCTAAATTTTACATTTTAATATGCCTTTAAATTTTTTGTTTGGGTTAAAAATTTTTCTTTTAAAGGCTTAATTAATGAAATATTGATCCATCAATAGGATCAATAATTTCATTTATTGCAGTTGTTATATTTATCCTCATTCTATAAGAAATTATGATTTCTAACCGACCCTAAAACCTACCTTCCCTAGTAATCAGTTTTATTTTAAGCAGACACAAGGGTGCGAATTGATAGTGCCTCACAAAGTTTGCTGATGTAAAATGGTACCTGGAAAATACATTTTAGGTAGGAAACTAATGGTCTATCAAGTAAAATTACCAAGTTATGGCATAAAACGGCTAAGAAATTTCCTGCTGAAATTTAATTTCAATAATGTTTAGTGGATATGTTTGAGTCTACACCGAAATCTGCTAATAATTCCAGTTCATAATCTTAAAAGATCTAACATTGCCTGATAATTAAAAGGTAACTCTAGTTTCTTATCTCATATTGATTGTTTATGAATATCTACCATCAATAAAGTTCTTGTGTTGTTACTCAGTCAGTAATGTGCAAGCGCGCGCGGCGTTTTATCAATTGCGGACACATCATTAAGGAATGTAAATTGAGTTTAGCAATAAAAATTATCACAAGGGTGTATAGCTAATATATAATTTTAAAAGATTCAACAGAAGTATTTTAAAACGAAATAAAATCATGGACGTTTTCATAAACATGACAACTTACTGTTATCCAATTAAGTAATAACAAGACAACATTCCAACCTGTTTACGCAGCTCTGGAGTGACATCAGTGGCCTTCCGATCTGGATATGGAAGAGTGAAATCCACCAATGAAGCCCAATCTTGTGCCCACATGTTTCCTATAAAGTAAACATATTATTCTTCATGCATCAGCGACACAAACTTTGAAATATTTACCTGCTTTTTCATTTCTGATGTTACATCCACACTCTCCTTTCCTGGAAAGGGGCTCACAATATCCAGTATGTTGTTCCATTTCTGGGCCCACATGTTGCCTGTAGGCGGAGTTATATAGTCATAAATTACAGGTAGGTATTGATGATTTATTAATACACAATAAAATTACGTGATGCCTCAAGTAGTGGTTCGTCATCTAGGAGTTTTATCAGTAAGAGAGCGAAAACATTTTTTTCTAAAATTACTATACACTAGAGGCTTCAATTATTATTATTATTATTATTATTAATATTATTATAATAACTACTACTTCTACTACTACTACTACTACTACTACTACTACTACTACTACTACTACTACTACTACTACTACTACTACTACTACTACTACTACTCCTCCTCCTCCCAACAACAGCAGCAACAACAATAATAATACTAACAATAACATGCGAGTCAGTTGAGAAATTCAATGCTATGCCGGCATGTAACTCAGTGCAAGAGCAACCGGCTAGAGACCGGGAGGCGAATTTCACATGTCATACAGGATCGCAACCGTGGGAGGAGTCAAGGAGGAGCCAACCGCAACGTCCAGTAGCAGACGTATAATGAAAACAGAAGGAAGACACGGTAATACAAACACATGGTTGAGTTGGTATATTTAATACATGTAATATTTACTAAAACCCTTTAAAATATATATGATTAGAAAGAAAGGTGTACATGTATTGTCAATTTAAAATCTAATAATGTATTTATAATGTAATTATAATATGTATAATGTGGGTATACATATACAGTATTAAGTCCTCCTGTAAAATTTACATCAGTGCATAAGTGATCAGCCATATATCTATTGCGTCGAATTGCAAGGTAGATAGACATTATGCAGCTACGTGTAACCTAGGCCTAAAAAAAGGAAACTGGACATGAACTGCACCATTATTGACGGCCGAAGGCCTTGTAACAACCGTTAATTATTTGTCCTGTTCGCGGAGTGAGAATTGTTATTCCAAAATGCACTGCACGTTCGCATTTACCATTTAGAAATATATAATATATATTTATATTATTCATTAAATTCATATTTGGTGTATACGTACTCAACTTAATAAGCTAATTTTATACACTATCAATTTTCTACAGCGTTGAATTGCAAAGCAAAGCTTCGTTATCCCTTCCAAAATAAAGGAAGGTGTGTATTTTCAACTTAAAATCTAAAAATACATATAATGATACTTATAATATAATTATAATATGTATTATGTGGATATACACCTATAGCATTAAGTCATCTTGTAAAGTTTAAATGAATAAGTGATCAACTACCTATGGCGTCGAATTGCAAAGCAAATAGATATGCAATTAGGTGCATTCAAGGAGAGATTGAACGCTAGTGCCACTCTATTACTAACGGCCAAAGCACCTCGTAACGACCGTCAATTATATACCGTGATGGCGGAGTCAAAATTGTTAATGCATACTGTATTGCACTCTCACATTTTTCATTTAGAAATATATAATATGGATTTATATTATTCATTTAATTTATATTTTTGCATATATTCATATATTAATAAGTTTATAAATGATCACCTTTCTGCGCCCTTGCATTGCGAAGTAAATACCGCTTCATTATCCCATCCAAATATTGTCAAATTATTTGAAAGCCAAGCCAAAGCAACCATTATTCCAGCTTTTAGAACAAGAAAATAAATTTCGAATAGCGCATGCCTCAATTATTGAATATTGAATTAAGTTGTCTGGGAATCCATATTGATGCGTCTGATTTGAGGTCGTCAACCTTTTTTATAATACTCCAGTATTTTATCCCACGAAGACGTAGCAGAAGAGCACTTAAAATAAATTCAAATTCCGAATGGAAGTGATCAGTTCTAACGTGATATCTTCAGTTTAGTTTTCCCGCGCGGGAAAAGTTAGCGTGCATAATCGAACATTTCGAAAATTCTTCAATTTAAAGAGTAATTTGGTATGGAGGCATTTGTCTGAAAAGCAAGTTTTGTAGTTAACGGACTTTTTATTTTTGAGTTATGGTGCACAGGTGCACGCGCACACTCAGACCTTTTCCTAAATGTTTTAATTAAGGGGAGCTAAAAATATGTATTTCAGGTGAAATATCGGTATCGAATTTTTGGGTGGAATACAATACTTACTCTGTGCATTGTACATACGTGTAGGCAAAGTGCTAAGTACATTTGAGTTAAGTTCATAATAATCAGTTGGTACTTCCTGTTAATTAAAATTAGCTAACTTTCACTAAATAAGTGGATAATAATTGAAATAACTGAATGAACATGGTAGATGAAAGAAATGAGTGAAATAAAGTGCGCGCGTACACGCACACACACACACACACACAATTTATTAGTATAATTAAAGCGACATTCTTGTGCGTAAAATGATTTAACAGCATTTTTTTAATTAGTGATCAAAATGTTGTAACAGTAGTGGTTTTACAGTCCTCGAGCTTTTAAAGAAATCCATTTCACTTACTCTTCGGTGAGAGCTATGTTGGCAAAGCAAATGCATACATATATTTACTCCTAATGTGCATTTAATAGCATTATCTCCAGTCATTGTGCACAGAGCTGATTTGCGATAATGGCCGCAAGCAGGTTCCCTTTGAAAAGAGCCGGTCCCCACGGCCACGCTCGCTAAAGCGTCTCGCTTTGGTGCTTCGTGGGCAGGGGATCATGGGTTCGAGTCCCGGCTTGGGCATGGGTGTTATATGTTTGTGCAATGTGTATATGTTTGTAAAAGAATCAGTAAAACCTACGGGGGGAAATGTAAATAGGGATACAGCGCCGGAGTCCTGATCAGACTCCGTTACTGTTTTTGTAAAAAAAAAAAAAAAAAAAAGCGGAACAGCAGAGACCGTCTCCCGTGTTTTTTTTTTCTTTTTCTTTTTTCTTTTAAACAGTACCGGAGCCTGATGAGGACTTCGGCGCTGTATCCCCATTTACATTTCCCCCCGTAGGTTTTTGTTTTGTAATACAATAAGCTGATTCTGCTCTTGTCTACTCATTTCGAATGGGCCTTAGTTTTTCATCCTCTTCCTTAGTTGCTCTGATCCACATTGCCCATGTAAAAAGCAAAACGTTACACAGTTTTTTGATGAAACATAAATCGCAGATGCGGCACTCTTTTAGGCATGTAGACACATTAAAATACAGAAGACAAATATTTTCAAATTAAGATTTTAACCTCAATTTTAACATAGTGCCACTATATGTGTTTAATTGAACCCTTCAAGCAGATGAAAAGCGGTTGAAGTCGTCATTCATACAATACTTGCTTATATGACAATTGATTGTTTTTCTATATAACCAAGTATAAGCTAAAGCTGTAAAAGAAAATCGGACTGAATTTTTCAGTCTGATTGAAAAATTCACTTGGGATGAGAACCACGAATGTTCAGCTTTTCAAGCCGTTGCACCAAACACTGAACTACACGACTTTAAACCCAACTTATGTTGAAGAACACTATTAATTAACAGTGTTTGACTTAAAAAAAGCTATCTAAGAAACTGCAACTCAAAGTACTTACAGTATTGTTAGTCGCCATTGGGATGTTAGTTCAAAATTAATTTAATAACGTCTTAATGTGGGTCAGTTTTGGGAATTTATATCGTGTCGACATATGGAACCTCAGTTAATATTATGACATCTTTCTGCCATAATCGTCGAACGTGCGTGTACCATTTGCGTCGTAAGTCATAGCTGATTGTTGGCATCCACTGCTACAAGTGCGTTTGCAGACACCTGTGTCGGCGGCAAGTTCCTTTGACATTACAGCTGTGATTGTTACACCTGTGCGAGTGGATACGCGTTCTGTCGGAGGGTTCTTTGACGTCAAAGGCCTCGTTATTACACCGGAGTGAATTTGTGAAAACCTGCGGTGCAACGGCTTATAAAAAGTTCAGTCATGTGACCAACAGTTATTAAAAAGGCAACGAAGTCCTGGCCAGTCTTCAGTTTTCAATGGGCATGTATCGCATGCAATAGTGGTGAGTTCAACGGGAATCAAGCGAGCTGTATCGTCGCCGCAGCGAACGATAAAAAAAAAAAAAAAAAAAAAACTATACGGCAGAATTGTTACAAAAACAGTT
Source organism: Hymenopus coronatus (assembly GCA_030762935.1). Taxonomy (NCBI): domain Eukaryota; kingdom Metazoa; phylum Arthropoda; class Insecta; order Mantodea; family Hymenopodidae; genus Hymenopus; species Hymenopus coronatus. The sequence continues at coordinate 137,218,211 of CM060897.1, forward strand.
ATTTGTGAGCGATTTTGGTTGTAATAGGTTTGTGGAAGAAATAATGAGTTATTAGAGAAAAAGAGAGCTTTTGTTACAATATGATCCGATTACATTTTGATTCTGAACCAGAACTACTATTCTGATCATCAGTAATTGGCTAGTTAACAACATGAAATAAGTGCCACCCATTTCCAACCTTAAGTTTCTATGACTTATAAAAATCACAGATTAATTGTTAAATCTTATAAAATGAGCTAGGAATTGGTAATTTAGTATATTTTGATGATTTGGTATGTTTTAAATTACTAGTTCCTCTTAATAGGTCAATAAGTTCTGAAATACTATTTTACAATCACTTGATCATGCAAAGAAAATACAGAAATACAAATACCTCCTGGTGACTTCTCCGGGTTGCTGTTTAATCAAGTGGCTCGAATAGTTTCAACTTTACGGGTATTCATCTATTAGACCAACTTAGATCTAGAGAGGACCTCCATCTCTATCTAGCTATCTAGGTCGCCATTTTTATATGTTTTCTTTTAACCTTGTCCAGATAATCCCCAAACTCTAAGATTGCGTGCCTAGCTTTCATATTTGTCACCCCTTCCCTATATCTCTAGTGGTACATTAGCCCAATTCTCAATCCGAAGTAGTCGCCCTCCGTGGTGTAATTGTTCCCATGCTAACTTCATATATCTAAGGTCGCGGGCTCAAACCCGGAGGAGGACGATGGATTTTTTCGGGCGTAAAAATCTTAGCATGGCTTCCTTCGGAAGGGAAGTAAAGCCGTTGGTCCCACATCGTAGGTTTACGGCACGTAAAATAACCTCAAGCCTGATAGAGAGGTCCCTGAGCAAAATTAAGCTGTCTTTCACGCCCAGTATAGTATGGGACGCTGAGAACCACAGCTGTTAAAGAGCGACCATAAATAATCCGAAGTTTTGCTCTCATTTCTTTAGTTTCTTCATATTCCGGATCCCTCTATATTTAAACCTCCTCTTGAACCTTTCACTCCACTACCTCTATTGTGCCCATGCAGATGCTTCCCTCAACCGTTTGCCACCTTTAGCTACATAATTCTCTGAACCCTACATTTTTTTAGCTCTCTGTATAACCTCAGTGACCTTTAGTTGCAGAAACTACCTAATATCTCTTAAACTTCCATATCACGAACTTCTTTTTATTTCATTGTTTCATTTATATAGGTCCCTTTAACATCCAAGGTCATATCGGAGGTTTTGCATTCGAAACAACTCGTCTTTAGGTTTTTTACGTTGGGTTTAGATCGTTTTATTTTCTTCACACACACACACACACACACACACACACACACACACACACACACACACACATATTCACTCTCACATACATATTACCAGACTCTGTGGGGGATAAGGAATATGGTTAAAGCAAAATTCAACGCCCCGGCCGGGAATCGAAACCTGGACCTCCGGGTGAGAAATCCAAAATCCACTTTCCTTACTCTCTATATTCCGCCACAGCATACCGAAGCCGATTTTTCTCATGATCTCGTTAATTCTAACCCAGGCGTTTCTTCCCCTCACTTTCTCCTGTGTCAATAGACAATGTTTCAAGACGCTATTCTCTTGTAAATTCTGGAACACCAACCGATATTTTAGGGTTCCTGTAATTATTACTTTCTCTAGCCCGCATGTGTAATGTACATAGTGGTTAGAGAAGGTATTGTACTCCATCTAAAAGTCGATGTCGAGATTTCACCGGAAATATATGTTTTGGGATCCCCTGAATCCGAAAAAAAACATTTTTAGAAAAAGGTCCGCGTGTGTGTCTGTGGACGCATGGCTCAAAAACGAAAAGAGCGTTAAATACCAAATTTGGTATTTAGGTTTGGTATCTTCCAAGGATGCAACACGAAGAGTTTGAAGAAAATCTCCCACCACAAACTACCCTTTATATGGAAAAAAATTCGAAAATGTTGATTTTCTCAAAAATGGCTTTAACGATTTCGATTAAAAGCCCGTATATTAAAGATATTTACATCCCAAATAAAATGTATGTTGTAACTTTTCTGGGAATGAAGACCTGTTTATTCTGGATGAATTTTGCCGAATTTTGCTTAACTGCTAAACCGTAAGAGATAGGAAAAAATGTACTACCCAAAAATGTAGATCTCGTAAAAACCCTCAATCTATGTCCTTTACGTTTTTGTTGTGGAGGTAACCGTTTCCTAGATATACCTTATTATTGGTTTCAGTTGTAAAGTACCTACTTATACTTTTCTCAGACGGAAGTGTCCGTTTCCCTTTCGTTCTACTCCTGGCCAAGTAAAGAAGCGATTTGCAATGACAATTGCATTACGACAGCTTATAAAACATTTGACTATTCCTTTAGCATAGCACATTCCTTTAGTTCCCTTCTACTTATAAGGAATTAACTAATAAGAACATTCTGCTAATGTTTATCTGGATTAGAATGGTGTAGAAAGAAGAAGAATATTTTGTAAGAAGTTTGCTTGTACAACAGCTAGAAAAAGTCATGTGAGTGTAACACAGATTATTTTTCCTTTACTCCCTATTCTGTCTAGTTCAGCGTGTTGTTTGTAGTTAGACAGTTGAGCGTTTGTTAATTCTAGTTCAAATGTGTAGCATATCATCGTTCAAGATTTCAGCTATGTCGTCTCTGTTAGAACGCTTCTACAGCACGTGGTGGCGTCGCCGCAGTAACGCGTGTCATTCTGGAAGGTCGTGGGTTCAATTATCATGGTTGGCCTTTCTGACCGATAGATTTTTCCCGACCGGTTTCCAGGGGCCGCCCTGCGAATACTACGAGATAAATGTTCATTACAGCCCTCAAATTTCCTCTTTCTGTCACTTCTTTTCATCTGTTTGAGGGCTGAAGGATCAGGTGGCGGTATTTGGCTTGTTGCGTCTGGGCGGTGGCTTACACACTGTGGAGGTTTCTTCCTGGCGTGTCATGGGGCCCGTCCATGTTTGCGCCCGGCATCATGCAAATCTGACCACCCTTCAGGTCTATCCCCTCATTCATTCACCCTAGGGTCACGTAAGTCACAAAAATCCCCTAGGCCTTACGTAGGTGCCCAGATGCACTTTCTAGCGATGAATTATATTATAAATTATATTAAAACCTTGAAGTTTAAAACAATTATTCATGCTAATGATTACGGCTCGAGAAAATGTTTATATATTGCATAAAACATTTTATGAAATCTGGCATTATAAATTGTAGGAAGTATTTTGGTATAGCTGCCTTAAGTCTTCATAGGTTCATAAATGAGACGTTAGTTTTCTCCCTCCATTTCATTATCTGGCGTGTTGAATCGCTAAGGCACTTGCATGCATTTCCTTCCTGGGAGAGAAGTGAACGTGTTACGGACTGTAAGATAGTCTATCATATCAGCATAGCAATGCAAGTAATCATAAATTTAGATCTGTATTATTCTATACTAGCTGACTTATCCGACGTTGACGATTAGATTTTTAAGTGCTACGTCTTTGTGGGATAAAATACTGGAGTATTATAAAAAAGACAAACTCAAGATTGACGACCTCAAATCAGACGCATCAATATGGATTCCCAGACAACTTAATTACTAATTTCTTATTCAATAATTGAGGCATGCGCTATTCGAAATTTATTTTCTTGTTCTAAAAGCTGGAATAATGGTTGCTTTGGCTTGGCTTTCAAATAGTTTGACAATATTTGGATGGGATAATGAAGCGGTATTTACTTCGCAATGCAAGGGCGCAGAAAGGTGATCATTTATAAACTTATTAATATATGAATATATGCAAAAATATAAATTAAATGAATGATATAAATCCATATTATATATTTCTAAATGAAAAATGTGAGAGTGCAATACATTATGCATTAACAATTTTGACTCCGCCATCACGGTATATAATTGACGGTCGTTACGAGGTGCTTTGGCCGTTAGTGATAGAGTGGCACTAGCGTTCAATCTCTCCTTGAATGCACCTAATTGCATATCTATTTGCTTTGCAATTCGACGCCATAGGTAATTGATCACTTATTCATTTAAACTTTACAAGATGACTTAATGCTATAGGTGTATATCCATATAATACATATTATAATTATATTATAAGTATCATTATATATACTTTTAGATTTTAAGTTGAAAATACACACCTTCCTTTATTTTGGAAGGGATAACGAAGCTTTGCTTTGCAATTCAACGCTGTAGAAAGCTGACAGTGTATAAAATAAGCTTATTAATTTGAGTACGTATACACAAAATATGAATTTAATGAATAATATAAATACATATTTCCAAATGGTAAATGCGAACGTGCAGTGCATTTTGGAATAACAATTCTCACTCCGCGAACAGGGCAAATAATTAACGGTTGTTACAAGGCCTTCGGCCGTCAATAATAGTGCAGTTCATGTCCAGTTTCCTTTTTTTAGGCCTAGGTTACACGTAGCTGCATAATGTCTATTTACCTTGCAATTCGACGCAATAGATATATAACTGATCACTTATGCACTGATGTAAACTTTACGCTTCATTATCCCGTCCAAAGTAATTGTCAAACTGCTTGAAAGCCAAACCAAAGTGAACCATTATTTCAGCTTTTAGAACAAATAGTACCTGATTCAATTATTGAACAAGAAAATTACAGTTAGGTTGTCTGGGAATCCATATTAATAAGCCTGAGGTGAGGTCCTAAGCCTTTTAAAGCTCAAGTCTTGTTTTATGATACTATAATATTTTATCCCTTGAAATTGTAACAGAAGAGCACTTAAACTAAATTCAGATTCCTAATGGAAGTGATCATTTCTAACGTAAAGTTTGCCCATGACTTTCATTTCTACGTGCATTTTTACCAGTTACTTACCAAAGAGAAATGAAATCTGTGCCTTTAAAGCTATTCAATTAGAAATAAAGGATTTCGTCACACAAATTTACTTTTAATGTGCACTAAAAAGCATTTTCACCAATAACGTCGATACATTTTTTTTTATTTATATGTGGCAGATGGTAAATAACTATTTATTTATTTTTCTATAGACATGTCTTCAATTGCTGATTTGCCGCACATAGCTGATTTGTCGCCAGTAAGTTCCCTCTGAAAAGCGGAACAGCAGAGATCGTCCACCCGCGTTAGTCAGCGCTTCTTGTAACTGGACCTAGCGTTTGACTCCTCCCACGGCTGCAATTCTGTGTGATTTATGTGAAATGCGCTACCCGGATAAAGTTTTCTTCGGGGTTTTCCCTTATCCTGAGAAGACGAATGTAACATTAAGCTCCTTGGACCCCGAGATCTTTTGAGAATCATTTCAACAATTTCATACATCGTCCGTTATGACCAACAATGTTAAAGGAGTTCTTATTTTTCTTCTTCCACTACAAGGATAGGCCATATCGCCTCTTCCAGCTCAAAGCTATCTTCCGAACTGGTTCTAAGACGTCGTTTCGAGCGCCGTCGTTCTGGTTTATAATTTTATACCTTATTTGTTCTTCTATTGTCATGCATTCTTCTTATATGCTGGAATCACTGGTATTTAATATGATTTATCATCTTCTCTAATATATATATATATACATATATATATATATTTATATATTTAACTCTTTCCGTATTTGTGTATTAGGTTTATTATGATCATTTTAATGTATAACCTTATATGCTTCTAAGAAATTGCATCTAGGCTATTTCTAATCTGCTTCTGCTTGCTTTAATAAAACAATATAGCAGAAATGCTTGTAGAATTTAATTATACCACTTGTTTTGCTATTAACTAATAACTACTCTTAAGTGCCTTCTCACTACCCGAAGATAACATTCTATTAAAACACTTAACTACGGCTCATAGAACTATAAACGATGCTATGTTAATAGAGTATTTATTGTTTAGATTGCGTGATTTAGATAAAACTGAATAACTTGTACTTTTACAGATTAATATCTCCTATTTCACTGGTAGCAAGGAGGTCTATTATTACTTGTTTCGCCGTACACTCAGTGCGAGCCTTTACAATATCATCACCATCATCATCATTATCATCATCATCATCAGAACATAGTAAGCTATATTGTGAGATGTAAGTGACCAAACTCTATTGCGTTTTAGAAAAGTACAACTGTAGCACCATATAATATTTAATTGTAATCATTATTAACAGTGTCCATACTTATATTAAAAGTGAACAAAAGATTATTTATTTTAAAGCAATTCCTGATACTAACTGTAACTATATTGCTCCGAGTGAAATATAGATCTTAAACTTTACCAGAATAATTGAAACATCACCCATAAAGCGTGGAATTAGCTTGTTAATTACATAGGAAATTCAAGTTTGCTGCAACGGTTAGCAGAATTTTTCGGTACAGTTTAACACAAGTTAACCTCTAACATCCAAAGATGTTTCTTTTTTATCTTTGAAAGAGTGCAAGCATAAAATACTGAACATTTGACAAGGAGCGCTACATTTGGCATTAGCATTAGAAGAGTTGACGTTACCTAGCAAATGTGCAGGAATAGGACCCCGAGCAGACACCACCTCCTCTCCATACTTGTCGTGCAGTTTCCTCCTGATGTAAGCATGAAGCTGAAGATACAGTGGTCTCAGCTCTTCCCAGAGTTGCGCCACATCGTCCACAAACTCTGCTGATTCATAACTGTCCAACCAGTACTCAGCCAGGTCCGTGAAATCTGAAACAAGTGCCAATTGTGTTCTTTAGTTTTCATCGCTTTTCAAGAACTAAATATACCTTAGAGAAGCTTATGTGCCACTATTGGCATTCCTTTTAAGCCTTAATTGTGCGCACAGATCCAATGTTTATATAAGTTACAATAGAAAACATGTAATCGGGATGAAAATAGAAAAAATATGTGATGCGTGCTATTCAGTGACTTTCTCTACCTATGCTGCAACAAGCTATTTTTACAAAAGCTTATTCTTCTCTCTTATTCGTGCTAACTAGTTTTATTATTTAATTTCCTATAAGTATAAGAGAAATAAGGTAATACACTAGGCTAAAGCCATTGTCAAATCTTTTAAAAGCTGATTTCTATGTAATAATTAACCCGGATGAAAAAAGTAAACAACTTCCCATTTGAGAAAAATTAAATTATTGAAAATTTTAAAACCAGTAACCAGGAACATCTCGCAAATGGTTGGCTTTAAAAATGTAACATAAACTGTGTGCTTGAATGAGATCTACATTTTTATATAATGCGCTTTTCTCTATCTCTTACGATTTACCAGTAATGCAAAAGCCATTCAGAATGAAGAGGACTTCAAAGGATATTTCCAACAAATTCAAGATATCCTTTTATTTGCCATGTAAATATATTTAATATACATGTTTTAATCAAAATCCTTAGAGCCATTATTGAAAAATTCGAAAATTCTGAAAAATCTTCCATGTATTTTGAGCTGGAGAATTTCCTGAAAATCGTTATGTTGCATTCTTGGAAGGTACTAAACTTAATACCAAGTTTGGTAATTAATGGACTTTCTGTTTTTGAAATACACATACAACACAGACGCACACACGGACCTTTTTCTATAATGTGTTTTTAGTTTTATTCAGAGTCTTGAAAGCAGGTATTTCTGGTGAAATTTCGACATTGAATTTTTGGGCGGAATACAAAGGCTTCTCTGCATACTATATACATACATATATAGTACTTGGTAGAGAAAGTAAAGACATTTATAGAATGAAAAACTAAGAAGACTGATGCTTTAAATATGGTGTTAGTGTACATATTGTAGGGCATCCAATTTGCTTCTTACTTAATTTTCAAATAAGTATGGATTATATTATATGTTACTACTAGTCATTTTGAATAAGATGACATCAGTTTCAGCAATCGATATCCGTGGCAAGATGTCGTAAATTCTGATACAGTCCTGTCCTAATAAAGCAATGCTGGCATTAGCATGGGTTTGATATAAAGTCTCCGATAAGTAGGTCACAGACCCTCTGGATTGACGTGGACAGAAAGGGCAAGGTGTTTTTTAAATAACAAGTGTTTAGCTGAAAAACATCATAATGTGCCATGTGAGTTCCGTGTGGAATTAGGGTAATCCAGTGACTTCTTCTGTTTAACTCCCTAACCATGCATTTTTATTAATTCCTCTGCTGATAATAAAATTACCGTGTCTCCTTGCACCCTTGGTGCACTTATTTACCACTCCCAATATCTCCCAAATGTACAACCTCCTACACCTTAAACTCTGAGGCCAGCTGTTTCACTCTCACAGACACAAGTAAATAGCTCTACCTTGAACCCATTATCCCCTAGAGCTGCACAGTGGCAGGGGTAACTCCTACCCCACACTGGGTATCCTCATCTGCTTATTCCAGCACTGCTTTAGGAGGAGACGACTGTGTCAGCATTTACGACATCTTGTCACCGATATCGATTGCTGAAAGTGATGTAACCCTTGATATCCTTGATGGACTTAACCAAAATTCTATTTGTAATATCTCATCTTTTTCGTCAATGAATCACATTGGATGAATATAATGAAATATAATTTATTAAACATGGCCATCGGCTACCCTACAATGTTATGAATTGTCTTTAGAAACGATATCTATAAAGCAGCTAACACACAGAATAACGTTCTATCAGTAATGGCTAATCGTATATTTAAATATTAGGAATTGCTCTACTGCTCTACTGTGATATTTTAAAATCTTAACTGTTCCATTCACATGATTTTCTCTACTACTTTGCAACATACTGTTCTTACAAAAGCGTATTCGTCACCCTCCGTGGTGTAATGATTACTATGCTAGCTTCATATACCCAAGGTCGCGGGTTCAAATCCGGCGGGGACAATGGATTTTTTCGTAGATTTATGGCACGTAAAAGAACCTCAATCCTGATAGAGAGGCCTCTGAGCAAAATTAAGCGGTCTTTCACGCCCAGTATAGAATGGGACGCTGAGAACCACAGCAGTTAAAGAGCGCCCATAAATAAAACTCCATTTCATTTTATGTTGATAACCGTATTCTTATATCTAATTCCTGCTTATCGAGATAGACATTAACAGACATAGTCTTATTTGCTTTTTTGTAGAAGGGAGATAAGGCAAAAAACTAGGCCACACAAGTAGTCAAATATGTTAAAAACCAAGGTGGAAAACATTCAGAAAAGCATGAGTATTCAAAACCAGTAACAACAAATATCTTGGGAATCGTTAGCTCCACAACAAAATGTAATTGACTTCATTTATATGCTTTAACGACAACTACATTTTTTGTACAGTAAAATTTCTTTTCTATCGCTCCGATTTACCAGTTATACATTATTCAGAATAGAGGCATTAGAGGCTATTCTTCGAGAATTCAAGATATAAATTTTGTTTATCATGAATATATCTTCACCATATGCTATTTTAATCAAGCTCGTAGAACCAATTTTGAAAAAATCATTATTTTCGAAAAGTGTTCCGTACAATGAGTAGTATGTGGTTGGGAATTTTCTTGAAAGTCTGCGTGTAGCATTGAAAGTTGAACTTAAACATGAAGTTAGGTATTTAACGGGATTTACATTTCTCAGTTATACTGTTCACACATAGATTCACATGGACCTTTTCTAAAAAATCTGACATGTTACATTCTCATACTTTCATTGCCTATTCTGCAATGAACTTTTCTTCTATCTACTTCATTCTAATCTAGATAAAGGCTAGCAGGCATTGCTTTATTACAGCATTATTTTCTTGTAGGTTCTAGGGAAATATGGTAGGTCAATATTTTATCAGGTGACCACTATGTGACTGTCCTTTAATTCCGTTCTATTTGCAAGACGAGGATCGAAATAAAGAGAAAAGAAAATGACTGACGCCTTTTCATTTTAGACAAGTATATATTGGGAAATTTGAGCCAAAGTAAGGACTATCTGGGAAATAGTTAATTTCACAAAAATAAAATGATAGGCATAGGTAGATTGTGTTTTAATGAGATCTGCATTTCTTTTAAGATTTTGTCTATCTCTTACAGTTCACGCAGAATAAAGATGGCTTCAGATGTTCTCAATGGGAAATTCAAGATATGCATTTTATTTATCATGTAAATATCCTTAATGGTATTTCAATAAATTGTTAGAGCCATTTTTGAGGGTCATACCGTTCACAGACACATACATGAACTTTTTTCTAAAGGAGTTGTTTTTTTATTTAGGGCCCTCGAAACACGCATTTACATTGAAAGCTCAATATGGAACTCTGGGTGGAATGTAATACCTTCTCTAGTTATTATTACATTGTAGGTGGTAGAAAACATATATCTATATATATATATATATTTGGGGAGGGGGTCAAAGTTCCTCAAAATATGTAGTTTCGGTAAAATCTTGGTTTCAAATTTTAAGTACATTGCAATATCCCCTCTACTTACAAATGCACTACATGGTAGAGAAACTAGAAGCAATAAAAGATATCCTTCAGTTATCCAAAACATTTTCCTATTTCTATTAGGGAATCACTAATGATTAAGGCACCTTCCTTTAGTTCTGTTGTTAGTAGAATTTAACGCCCACTTTTACTATTTGTGGTACCGCAGGCAATGACAGTAGCGATTGAACCCGGGCTCATTTAGTTGCTGTATATTACGGACGATACAGAGAATAATGCTTGTAAAATCCGGTTGGCTATAATGACTGCACAATTAAAGTGAAATTTAATAGGCCTCGATTCTTACGTTTTAACCCATATTTCCCTTGCCATTTTAATGTACATATTCAGAATATGAATATGTTTTACGTTAACTGGGTTTAAGTAACTTATTTGCATTTCATAAGACCTAAAATGTCTTAATGAGAGGCTGAAAACTGAAATATCAAATCGTTGTTTTCTTCAAATGATAAATGCGCATTCTCCCAATTTTGTTGCTTCCCTTACAATGTATCAAGGCACATTAGATTTCCACCTAATCTACCAGGAGCTATTCTTTGCTTAGAAAGTTCGACTCTGCCCTCTCAAAGTGGCTTTGGACATCATTAGCGATATTTCTAGGAAATATGTGCTTCGAAGCTGCAGAGAATTAATAATTATTATAATTCTTTCTGATTTTGCAGGCGTGAAACTGATTGTTCAGTACTAAAGAGAGAAAAATATACAGGAAAATGTAACTCCACAACCTGCAGCTATAAGCACCTATCATCTATGCTTCAATGGTGTGTTATATAGAGAAAACCTTTCCTTTTTCAAGAGTATGAGGTCCTAATTCGGAAGGTCCCAGATCAGATTATGCGGCCGATCAACCCGCCTGAAGGTTTTTAAACGATTTTCTCGTTCGGTAGGTGAATTCTGGGTTGTTCCATTTGAAACACGAATTTTCCTATCAACTCTTTAATCACTGCATTTCATTTCCTTTTTCTCTATCATGCCAAGCATTGGATATGCCATGATCCAGAGTTTTCTTTCTCCTCATCAAGCTTCTGAACCAAGACATTGGCGGGAATAAATCCTACCAAAAGAAGAGGGAATCCGTTAAGGAGAAGAATATGTTGCATGATGAAGTCATTCATACAAGATCATATGGACATGTATGTTATTAACTACTCCACGGTCAAGAAAGAGGAGAGATAGTGAATTATATGCATGAAATCGAGTGTGTGCTACCGTAAGTAGTTTTGATAGGGAAAACCGCTCTGACATATGTTTATTTAAATACCCCTTACCAAAATATTAAAAGCAGAAAGTAATAATAGGAACTCTTTTATTTTTTTAGTTTTTGATATCGAAATTGCAGTAACTTGACCAACGCCAAATATTTGTACATGCTTTTTTGGTTATCCACGAGGATGGTTCAATAAGCACACCTATCAGGAATGAAACACGAATTATTTATATCTTAACATTAGGCTCCTTTTATGTATATACACTTCTACCAAAATTCCTGTCATTTTAATCCTTCCAAAAATCGGAAATATTAAGCTCTGCAAAATATCCCTCTGGGTCGGCGATGGCTTCCTCATTTGCACTAAATTTTGTGGCCGGGGCCTTTTCTTCAGTGTTTGGGAATAAGAAGAAATCGCAGGGAGCCAGGTCAGGTAATATTGGCAATACCGCAATTCATGCAGTTTGAAGGAAAAAATGCGCTGATGAATATTGTCTCGGTAAAAGAGCAATTTCATCTTTGCCAAATGGGCCTCATCTCCTTCAAGTTCTGGTGGAATTGGTCCAATAACTCAATGTAGTATTGACCAGTAATCATTTTTCTATGAAGTCAATTAGTATGACACGTTTCGCATCCCCCAAAATCGTCATTACCTTTCCGGTTGATGGAGTCGTCTTTGTTATCTTTGGAGTAAATTCACCAGAATCAATCCATAGTTTTGACTGTTGTTTGGTTGTTGCAGTATAATGAGATATCCAAATCTCATCGATGGTAACAACTTGAAAATAATCGTCCTTCGGTTTTCACTCAAATAGCTCCAAACACAGCTTCGAAATTGAAAGCCTGAACAAAGCAATCGCGGCATCCATATGGTCGACAATTTTTTCATCTTCAACTTATTATGCAAAAAATGAATTGCCGTTCCTCTCAACACACCTATAGCCTTGGTTACTACGCGAACTTTAGCTCAATGACCAGCGATTGGCTTGCAATTATCTCCCCGTAAACAGCATCCAATTTCACTTGAATCCTCTCGCAAGTTTACCCAACCAAATTAAAAACCATTTCTGGAAAAAGATCCGTGAGTGTGCATGTGTGTGTGAGTGTGTGAGTGTGTGTGTGTGTTTGTCTTTGGACAGCACAGCTCAAACCGTTAAACACCAAAGTTGGTATTTAAGTTTGGTATCTTGCAAGGATGCGACACGAAGATTTTCAAGAAAATCCCCCACCACCGTTTACATGGAACATTTTTCGAAAACTTTGATTTTCTTAAAGATGGCACTAAAAACTGCTCTGAAAACTACTTTATTCTGGATGAATGTTACGAAAGTTTGCATAACTGCTAAACCGTAAGAGATGGACAAAACCTTACCACACAAAAAAATGTAGAGCACATTAAAACACACAATTTATGTTATATAATTTTTTTTCGTGGGGTTATTCGTTTTTTGAGGTATTCCTTGTTTTTTCAGTTTTAAAAAATTTACTTTTCTCATACAGGAATTTGTCAACTCGTGTCCATACAAACAGAGGAACTTCAGTCATATAGCAACCAGCTTTTGACTATCACTTTAACCTATAATACTCCCTTATTTCTCTTCTACTTACAAGGGAGCAAGTAATAAGACTATTTCTGCTAATTTTTACTTTCTCTACACGCACTATGTACATAGTATACAGAGGAGTTATTGTATTCCACCCAAAAATTCGATACCGAGATTTCACATGGTTTGGGTGTGCGTGTGTGTGTGTTTGTGGACAGATTAGCTCAAAAACGAAAAGTCCGTTAAATACCAAACTTGCTATTTAAGTTCAGTACCTTCCAAGGATGCGACACTATCCTTTACACGTAAAAAGTTTTCGAAAATTTTGATTTGCTCAAAAATGACTCTAACGATTTTGATTAAAATATCGCATATTAAAGATATGCAATTAAATAAAATGTATTTCTTGAATTTTCTGGGAATAGCCTCTGAAAACTACTTTATTCTGGATGAATTTTACGGCATTTTGTATAACTGGCAAACCGTAAGAGATAGACAAAAACTTACATAACATAAAGTGTAGAGCTCGTTAAACAACACAATATATTATACACATTTTTTTTCGTGGAGTTGATCGTTTTTGAGATATTCTTTGTTTTACCTTTCGGCTTCAAAAAACTTATACTTTTATTATACGGGAATTTGTCAACTCCTCTCCATAGAAACAAAGGAAACAGTTTTTCACTAATACTTTAGCCTATGCTTACTCCCTTATTTCCCTTCCACTTCCATGGAAACAAGTGATAAGACTATTTCTGCTAATTTTTTCTCGATAAGCACGAAGTAAAAAGAAGCATAAGCTTTCTAACAATAATTTGTTGCAGAGATGTAGAGAAAGCCATGTGAATGGAATACATAATTTTTTTTTTCATTCAGGGGGTCCCAAAACATGTCTTTCAGAGAAATATCGGTATGGAATTTTTGGGTGCATTACAGTACCTTATCTATACACTATGCAGATAGTATGAGTGGAGTAAGTAAAATCTGACGTTTTCCATTCACATGACTTTCTCTACAGCTCTGTAACAAATTATTATTAAAAAGCATATGCTTCTTTTTACTTCGTGCTAATCGAGAAAAAATTAGCAGAAATAGTCTAATCACTTGTTTCCATGGAAGTGGAAGGGAAATAAGGGAGTAAGCATAGGCTAAAGTATTAGTGAAAAACTGGTTGCTATGTTTCTGAAGTTCCTTTGTTTCTATGGACAGGAGTTGACAAATTCCTGTCCATAAAAGTTTATTCTTCTATCTACCTCACTCTAATCGAAATAAACATTATCAGAAATGGTCTTATTATTTGCTTTCTTGTAAATAGAAGGGAAATAAGGGAATGCACTAGTTTAAAGCGAAATTCAAATATTTTAAAAGCTGGTTGTTATGTGGTTGAAATCGTTTTTTTTTTTTTTTTGCATTGCTGGGTATTGACAAATTCCCGTATGAGAAAAGTATAACTAAAACCAATATCAAGGAATAGCTAAAAAAATGGTTAACTTCGCGAAAAAATATGTATGACATACATTTGGAGGGGAAGGTCGGGTTGTATGGGACAGCGGATTGTATGGAACAAGTAGGGTTACAACTTATAGCCGCCTGTAGCAGCACTTGTCAAACCATTAACGTGTGTACTAAGGTAGAATACTACCGTTCTCGCCATTTTGGATCGAGCGGCCAAGGTGTTCGCAAATGAAAATCAGATATTTGTTTTTTGTGAGTTTTGTAGTGCACGAAGATAACTTTGGAGTTACGTAGCTAGTCTGAAATTGAGTAGAGCAATGTTTTTAGTGTTTTGTTAGATGTGTGGGTTACTATTCTTTATACTGTAAGCAGTGGCGGCTGGTGACTTAAATGACAGGGGGTTCATCACTTTTACTTCTTAATGAAGTTTACCTTTCCAAATAATTTGAATTTCTAAATTGTTTAAAATATATCTATAGTTCTTAAATTACCTTAAAATGATCCTGAAGACGCTTATGGGTTTGAATCTCCTGTAGAGGTATGTTTTTACAGAAAGTCCGTCCTCCTTTCCTTTTTCGTGGCGAATCTATCTATGACTCTCTCGTTGAAATGTGGAAGCTTGTGGATCGTTTCGTTATCAATGGATAACATGGTAAGAGCAGACAACCTATCTTCATCATGGTGCTTCTAAGAAACGTTTTGATCCGCTTCAAAATGCAGAAACACCTCTCTGCTTCACACGTTGTCATTGGGACAGTAGCTACCAATTTCAGCAATTTCATAACTTCTCCAAAGAGTTCTTGAAGGCTATTTTCAATTAAAAAACTTCAGAAGTGCTACTGAACTTTTCATTTCCTGAAAATCATCTCGAGAATAATGTCATGTAGTTCTGTTTTTAACTTAGGTGTATTTGAAAATGGATAAGACTGCACAACAACAGAAAACATTTTTTCAGGAAATGTATTCTTCAGTGAAGGGAAGTACTGGTCAAGTAAATTAGAAGCCACTTATGGCTGGAGAATTCAAACCTTTGTTTGCTCTGCTGAATTATTATGTTACATACTTTTTTTGCTGCTACAATCCTTGTTATGTACATGTCCTCGCATCTTCTTTTTGCTACATTTGGTTCTTCCTTGATTATGATATTATCAACATTGTCTCTAATTTTCGAAATTTCATATTCGAATGCTGCTATTGATGCTTTATTCTTATAGGATCAGTAGTGCGCTTTTGTAATTGGCTGTACAAGATATCCACGAGGGGCATTACTTTATAACCAAAAGCAAAATTTTGGCTGTTGCAGTTTCAACCTTAGACCATAGGCTTGAGTCACAGTTGTCGTTTGGTTGCTGGTGTCTTCAACTTGTTAGAGATATTCCAGAATGTCTTCTTTATTTTCATAACTTGTAAGAACTGTTCTGGATTTAAAGTTCCATCTTGTGGCTGATCCCTGAGGGACTCTTCGCTTCACAATTGCATTTAGAACAGCCACTCTTTGAGGTGAATGAGAGAAGAATATTGGCACTTCTGCAATAGTATTGAAAAACAGTTTTACATGTTTATTTTGACTGGTAGCTTGGGCAAGAATTAAGTTCAAATGGTGAGCATAACAAGGCATATAATACGCGAAATGATACTCTTCTCTTACGATTGTTTGCACCCCTACATGTTGGCCGCGCATGAAGCTAGCACCATCATAACTTTGAGATATTCCTTTTTCTTTCTGTTCTTGTACTACGTCGGCAAGGATATTTTTAATGCAAGCTGCTAAGGAGGAAGCGTCATTACCAGATGGATTTAAAAATATCCAAAATCATTCAACAGGCTCTTCAGTAGATGACAGATAGCGAAATACTATAACCAATTGAAATTTAGAAGATACATCAGATGTTTCATCTGCTATCACAGACACAAAATCTGCCTTGGCTATTTCAGCATTAATTTCCTCACGACACACATGTAACATACACTCTAGTAAATCATTTTGTATATCCTTGGATGTGCCCTTAAAGACTGTAGCATTGCTCATGTGCTCTTTTACAACTGCATCTAAAGCTGAAGTAAAATTTATTAGCCCTCTGAATATTCCAGGATTTTTAGATTCTGCTATTTCATCATGTCCACGTAAGGCAAGTTCAAACTCACCGCAGAACTTAATACAATCAATTATTTTGGAAAGAACAAAGAGCGATTTTTCCTTACGTTGTCATTGTGTCTTTTTATGTTTTGTCTGAAAGCTCAGCTAAGTTGCCGCCTAATTTCCATTTTTCCAAGGACTGGTAAGTTTAAATAAGCATTCTTATGTGCAATAGATTCCTCGTGCTTTTTAATTTTCTGTGTTAGATGACTTAGATCTGATATGCACGGCATGTCTGGTTTGTATCTTTACCCTTAGCAAACAGTAAGCACGGAAAACAAAATAACTTATTTGTAGTAACGCAACCGGAAATCCAACAATTTCTTTTGTATATATTTACATTGAGAGACCTGCAAAATATCTTACCTCGGCTGGTTTGCGCTTGTTCTAATTCGAGCTGAGGTACTGGCCTGCCAAGCTTAACTTTTACATTTCTCTTCCAAGTTTAAAGTTGTGAAGTTTGTTTTCAAATGTATTGAACGCTGTTCATTCTTCTTTGAAAACAAACTCGAACAGATGAATATGCATATGAACACCGTTAATCACTCTATCACAATGAAAACACACGTGCTATTTGTTGCAGTTCTGTAGATTTTCATTTCGGATTAATTCGTGCGTTTCCGCCAGATCCGACTCGCAGCAGAGCTGGTCATCACTCCAACTCATATCCAGTACTGTTGGCGACGTTTACCCTTACCCCTCTTCCGAAGAAGCAACAACACACTTATTCTCGGAGGTTCAAAAGAGACATTGAATATTTGCAAAACAAAATCACATCCACATTTTCGAAAATTTTTCCACGGAAACGGTGTTTGGGGTGGGGGATTTTCCTCAAAACCTTCGTGTCGCATCCTTGAAAGATACTAAACTTAAATTCACTTTTTGTTTTTGAGTTTTAGTGTTCACAGACACACGGACACACAAACCGCGGACATACAGACCACGGGCACATTGAACATGGACGCACTGACACACGGACACGCAAACACACTGACACACGGGCATACAGATACACGGACCTTTTTCTAAAATGCTCTTTTTGGATACAAGGAACCCCAAAAACGTGTATTTCCTGTGAAATATCGGTATCAAATTTTTGGGTGGAGTGCAATACCTTCTCTAATTATGTATCGTGTGCTATGTAGAGAAAGTAAAAAGCAATTTAATGAATGATATTGCAGTTTTTCTATTTTAGCGAAAACACATTAAACGAATAACTGAAATAACTGCTAAATCCAAACTAATATATAAATCAATACCAAGTTTGTTTAGGCGATGCATAACACATGATATTACACAATGGTAACACCAACTTGCCTAAGCAATTTTGAAACACGGGTATTTATTGAACCGCTCTTGTGCATATTCAGTTGTTTACAAATACATGCAGAAGAAGCAGTAATATGTGCTGTGTATATTTATTTATGGTTTTTGTCAGGATGTACTAAAGTGAAATTAAGTAATAAATACATGTACTAAAACAAACTTAGAGAAATTACTGGCGTTGTCATTTACAAAATAAACCTATTTTGGGCGTATACAATTTTAAGCATAGGCGTGTAGTCTTAAATAAAAACTAAATATTATTGTTTGATATTAGAAATAATGAATCATAAAAAAGACTAAAAACCTTGGCGCTTCAACCATTGATATACTTCTCTCTGCAACATCCTTCATATTTGTGTCACCTTGGCCCCCTAATGATCTCCGCTAGCCCTTGTGCGTGATTTTCCCATGTCTTTCTTCTCAGAAGCATGTCCTCAAATATATTTCTGGAGGAAATTGTTGTGTCGAAGAATACAACCAAGTACCCATGCTTTCCTCTTCTTTATTGTTGACAAAAGAAACCTCAAAGTATTACATTTTAAAAGGCCGTAATATAATACCTAAAACCTGACTAGCAAACCACTAGAATTGGCGTTCTGACTACTAAGTGTCTAAGTCTATACCAGGCGAGTCTGCTGCCCCTTATTCTCAAGTTTTATGCAATCCGCATTATATACTCTAACATGAACACATCAACCCCATTACTACGTTCTACCCGCGTATTTAAAATGGATGTTAAGAACTCGATGACTTTTAGTACTAATCATGGCGGGTTGAACAGATGTACAGACCACTGTAATACACTGGCGAAGGGTTTTTGGATTGGCTAGCTGCTCTGCACAAACGCGTTCTTTTAAATAACCCCAGATGAAGAAATCAAGAGGTGTCAGATCAGGTGATCTGGTAGGCCAGGAAACTAATCCTCTGCTTCCTATCCAATGACCAGAATGTGCGGCGTTCAAATTATTGCAGACGATCCTCAACCGATGCGAAGGAGACCCATAGTGTTATCCACACCGCCATTCGCTCTTGCAGTAGCACATTCTGTAATAATAAGACTAGCTCATTAGGAGCAATTTCAGGTAGCGTGCTCCTGTTAGATGTCCCTCGAAGAATGATGGTACATCAAGGTGGTCTCCCAAGATTCCACTCCAGACATTCACTCCTCACTGCTCTTGGAATGCTGCCTCCCTTAACCAATGACAATTATCACACTCCAATATTTCATATAGTGGCGATTTACGGCTCCATTATTGTGAAATCTTGATTGTCAGAAAACAGGATCCTAGGTACGAATCCCACATCATTTGCTACTCGCTCCAGCAAACATTCACAAAAGGTCACTCGAGCTTCGAAATCTCTCCCGTGAAGTGCTTGGTGTAGGTGCAAACGATAAGGATGAAACTTATTAGTGTTCAATATTCACACTACAGAGGACCTGCTGATATTCCCCTCCTGAGCAACTAGTATGTGGATTGTCCTGATGGCGCTCAAAACAGGTTCCGTATTAACACCCGATGTTGCTGGTGCGAGTCTAACAGAAGGCATTCTCGCAAGTGACGCTGTTACACGCAGACGCCTTCCAGCATTCCGGAAGGTGTTTATTGTTGGTTGTCGTCTATTCGAACATCTCTCCCGGTATAAGCTTGTGCATTTGTTCTTGCTTCTCCGTAGATCAAAAACATAAACACGTGCTAGTCTGTCGAATACATAATGAAGGACTGGCCCAAAATATCGTGCGGCAGCATACGTGTGGAGAATGAAGGAGGTCGGCATTCATAATAACACACTGCATCGTACCAGTCCATTGGGGCAAACGTCACTAAACTGCAGCCAACCTGAACTCATAGGGACTTCAACATTAGAATACTGATGCTGAGACTTGAACCTGTGTCACTGGGGGTTAGCGCGCAGGACATCTCCCAAACCTATTCAACTATTGAAACTTGGCAAAGGACGTACCACGTTCAATAGTACATGTACGCCAGGCGCTATGCCATTGCCACCTTACGAGTTTTCGTTCTTGATTTAGCCTTTTAAGACCGTTTTAATCATTTACTGGGCGTTTTAATACTATTACTTAAATGGCAAAAGCTATTATGCATGTTATTTGAGATACGGGAGAAGTAGTTCACGCAAAAATTTAAATAAACCGTTGTTTAATTGTCGTAATTTATTTTGGTAGCGTCAATGCTAAGATGTCGTGGTATTGCTGGGGTGTCAGTATGACTCTGTCAGGTGAGTCTACCTGGAGTTGGTCGCGGGTTCATGCTAGTGAATTTCTCTACATTAAGTGTACATACCGTGTAGATTCCCTTGGTTGCACCGGCTAAGCTTTTTCTAGTAGATAATGAGTCTCTTACTCAGGGGGGAAAGAATGACAAGGGTATGTAATACTGTTGGTAGACTCAAATAACAGAGAAAGTTCACTTAGTTCACTGTATACTTCCTTTATTGGTGAATTGTTGTTCATTTGAGGCACTAACCCTACGAGCGACTCCCGACATAACTAATCGTGAACTTGATGACGCCGTTTTCAATGCGTGCTACTTCCACTTTTACGGGGTTATTATAACTTTACATTAGTCACTGTAGTCTGGAGTTTCTCGGTCCGCATAACATTCACGATAATGATTGCCCGTCAGATTAATTTGTAAAACACTGATTTTCTGCAATATACGACGCGCGATTTCCTGCATGATGTGTCGTACTTTAGAGCCTTGTGTGCTATGCGTTGTGCTTGACTTCCGTTAGCTACATTGTGAATCTTACTAGCCTGATTTCTTGTCCGCACATCACTTATATATAAAAAGGTCCGAGTTTTGCCCTCCTTTTTGATTGGCTGAAAAAGAGAGCGTAAAGTGGCGACATCACGTGACTATCGGGGATTTTTCTTTATTTTACACCCACGTGACCTTGTTCTACAATGTAAAATTCCCTTTCTCCAGTTTCAAAGGGAAAGTACCTAGTTTCCTCTTAAGGGCTGTTACTTATGTACCTAATGCATTAAAATATGTATTATTTTTAACAAAGCCCGTAGCCTTGATGAATACAAAAGGGATTTTCTATCCTCCACGGTAATGCTTTCCGCTGAGCATATATTCTTATGTTAAACATTATAAACTAATGATTAAACTAATAATATATGCGTCGTACTAAAATACCGTCGCATAATGCCCCTATAAAGAAGTTAACATTTTTCTGGATAAATTTAAGGTTCTTCATATATTCCTTCGACGTGCGTGCGTTCACTGTTTATTTATGCCTTTTTCCTATCCTCAGCTGACACCTCGGGTTCACTATCCTCTTATTCAAAACAAATCTGTGTCCTACTTTCCTTTCTACCTGAATCCTTGTCTGGGTATTGACCCTTCTTTTTCTCACGCATTAAAGGTCTGAATCACCGGGTAAGTGCCTTATTATAACACTGATTCTTAATTTGATACATTTCAAAATAAAAACACTTATATACCCTCATAACATATAGTTCTTATCATACTTATTTTTATGTACATTATAAATTTATAAAATTATGTAGCCAGGAGTAATGTTTGTCAACTGATTTTTTTTTTTAAGTTCTTCTCCTTTTCGGCTATCATCCCTTTTTTGTCTTTATTATGTCACTTTCACACTTCGCACTATAATTACATTATGATTATTACCTAATCTATTTACATTCTGTATTTTTCTTGGATTTTTATACCTGAACAAAAATTTTTTATTTTAAAATTCCCTGTATTTTCACCTCGAATTTCTTTGGTACATTTTTTAAAACAAAGTGTTGTTTAAAGACAAAGTATTGATCTATCTGCTCAATGACTTTTATAGGTAGCTCTTTGTGTTGCTCTGAAAAACTTAATGAAAGTAACTCTACCAATCTAAGTCTATGTGAGGAATAAATGCTACTCTTAAAGTCAATTAGATTAGCAGGTATCAGAGCAGTATGTGTATACTGCTCTCATTACTTCTAATGTACTCCCTATCAATATAACTTTCTTCTTGATCTACGCTCATTTCAATATTCTGTATCCCTACCACACGGTTTACATTATTGTCTACACTTACAAACATTTCACACTTTTTCTGCTCCGAAGAAGAATCTAACATACTTGGTTCTGAGCTCCCTTTTACCTCAATTTTGTTGCTAACTTCATAGTTATTTTTCTCCGTTTCCCATTGCTGCTCTTGGCAATAAACCTGCATTTCCCCTTGAATTAACTCATCTGAGTTCCATTTTACCTCAATTTTATTTACTTCATGATTATCTTTCTCTACTCTCCCTCCCTTTCTTTCAAATTAGCTTGTATTTCCCTGGAAATGACGGTATTTCCTTATTTGATTGTGATTCAATTTTTCCTTGACTTAACTGAGTTGTTTCTTGTATTTGGTTTCCCTGTTTTATCAAAATCCGGTCTACCTGTTCTAAGTTTTCACCTTCATTTTTCAATGCTTTTCCCTCAGACATACTAGGTTTTCCTTCCATTTGGATGAATACTTTCTCTATCTTAAGATCTAACTCATTATTAATTCTATTTATTTCCTTGTTTTTGTTTTTGAAAATCAGTTTGCATGTCTTTTCCAAATAACTGCACTTCCTCTTTAAGTGATTGAATTTGGGCTTTATTTCCTTCTTTAAATGATTGTGTTTGGGTTTCAATTCTCCCTTTAAGTGACTGAAAATTATTTGATTGTTACTCCATTCCCTCTTTAAGTGACTGCATTTGGGGTTCAATTCCCCATTTAAGTGACTGAAATTGGGCTTCATTTCTCTCCTGAAATGAATGCATTTCCCCTTTAAATGAGTGCATTTCATTCTTTAACATACTAAATAAATTAGCCAAATTTTGTGGTTTCTACCCCAGCAGGTTCTTTTAGTGGGCTTCCTACCTGCCTCTGATGGAACGTCTCTCCTTCTCCTGCCATGGTTTGGCTTAAAGGACCGTTTTGTAAGTTATTATCTGACTCTGAAGTCTGTTCCCTACCTAAGTATTGCTCATATTCATCATCTGTCACTATTGTACGTCAGACCCCAAGGGGATAGGATGAAATGAGACTACTATCAACTGGCGGCCGCAACCGGACGGCAGGGGAAACGCCGCCGTGGAGGCTCCCTAACATATTCCAAGTAATTCTTCAACTCGACACGGGGAGCGTTAGGAGCCCGCATTCCAGTTCTGATCGAACCCCTGGGTCTACAGATGACTTCCAACACCATCCCGCCACCAAGAGCTGTATTTTCAGAGCGCAATCACCACTTCGGAAGGATACCACGACCATAATCCTCGCCGACACTTACAACCCTGAAGGAGGACTATGGTGGTGGCGTCCTTTTTCATTCTGCCCCAATTGACTAGTGACCCGGGAAAACATCCGAATAAAAAACCCATCGGCCAGAGATACCAGCCATAGGAATCGATCCCACGACCTCCCGAATGCCAGTCCCATAAGAATTGCCTGAGCCACTGTGAATAATAAACTGTGAAAATAAAAAGATCAATCAAATAAAGTTGCAAGGAAGAAGTGTACTCACTATTAAGAGTAGCAGCTTCGTTACTTAGTGCCACATATTCCTGGAACTTTTCTCGAACCTTTTCTCCGGATGCGTGTCTCCATTCTACCCACACGTGCTTGAGTTCCTGCGGATCGTGACTGTTCTTGATTACCTCTACCAGCTCTGTAACACAGGAAAACATGAACAAATAAATTAGGACTTTAAGCCGACTGAACAGACAGTAAAAGCTAGCTGATAAACGTGCAATATCCTCGGCCTTACACAATCTGTAGTAAAAACAGCTAAAACCAATGAAAAGCTTTGTCTGGAACCAATACTTTAATATTCATTATTCGTGGTGTGAGGGAGAAATTTTGGGAGAGAACTGATAGTACAGGGAAAACGAAAAATAAGTAAATGAATAAACAATAACAACTAAGACACTGTGTTCTTTGCTATCTGTCATAGGTAACAGAAGGATTGTTATTTCATTCGATGATTCTCTGTCGACATTTCATCGAAGTACATGTTTTGAACCGGTAATTCCAACACATATGGCATGTTTCTTTCACATGTATTTTTCAACATGCTAGATTTTTTTTATATATGAAGCTTACAAATACCTGAGCCACACCTAGCCTTCGAACAGAATACCAACCTCAAACTCACACACAGGATTTCATCCTCTGAAGTTCATCTGGGGTTTGAAATTGATATTGTTTCAAAAATGAATAAACTGCAAACCAAGGTTTGAAGCTCCAGAGTTCTACTTTTTCCCAGTAGATAATCCTCAATGAATGTCAAATTTATATTCTCTGTATCCAGCACAACAATACAGACTGCCAGAGAAAGATACTGAAAAGTACAGGGTATCGCTTTGGGAAACAAAGCAACACTAAACTACAAAGCATGACTAAAACATCCAACGCGGCAGGATGAGCAATCACGAAGTGGGAGTGGGGCACACGTCAGGAATGAACCATTCAAGATGGAAACACGATGTGAGATCTGTATATCGAGAGAAGAAACGAAGGAAGACCGATGGTAGGATACATGACATAAAGCACAAAAGGTCATTACATTTTTGAAATAAAATAATGCAAATCTGCTCAATTGGCTGGACATATGGTCAATAGTTAAGAAACAAAAAATATAACAACAAAGATTGTCTTGATTGAAAAGTTGTTTCAAACCTGGTTTCATGATGATATAAAAAATCAGCGCAAAACACAGATTGAAATCATGCCCAAGCAAATCAAATCGCTAATCAAAGCTCAAGGTATGCACACCAAATACTAAACTCAGAAAATAAATAATTTGTAACACTTTATCTGATTTATCTACCCATTTTGTAAAACAAAAGCTCTAATATATGTTTACTCTATTAAGTTGGCCAGGCCTGTGCATTGTACACACGTGCTATAAAAAGATAAAAGGAGCATCTCGAGCTCGCGCATATGTATAAAGGAGGAACAACAAGTGGTCTTGTGGTGATGTAACCTTCGAATTGCGAACGACATTATCCACCCAGCATTCGCTTAACAATACAACATAAAAAAAAAAAAAAAAAAAAAAAAACACGAAGAAACTTTTGGTCAGGTTGCTCGGTCCAAGGGGTTAGAACCCGGGATCTCCTGAATGGTAGTCGCTCACATTAGGAATATTATTACTATGTGCAATAGATATGCAAAATACAGAACTTAATGGAAAACTATGATGCGGCATACCACGACGTATAAGAGCCATCCAGAAATAACAGACGATTTGGCATAACTAAATAATAATGAAAGATATGAACACAAACTTTATTTACAAAGAACAGTAGTTTACTCTATTTCTCAACATAATCTCCATTCTGTCTAGATATTTATTATCACGTGGTATTAGTTTTTCAATACCAGTGTCACACGTTTCTACCGTCAAAGAACTTATTCATTTTTTTTCGAACACACAAAATGTTTGGCCAATTGAATTTGACAGGCAAATAACGCCAATGTATAGTGATGATGTAATGAACGAGCCTTTAGTGAGGAAATGACGCATAATTTACTAGTAACAAAGGAAGAACCAATATGCGCGACAAAGACCGGAGTAGAAGTTCATCAATCGTTATGGAGGAGTTGGAAACAAATGTTGATAAAAGAATTCATAAAAACTGGTATTTAACTTTGGATACTGTATATGAATTTTTGGATGGCAAAGATTTCTCAACCGATGAAGACCTCAAGTGGCAGTGACATCTTGGCTCAGATCTTTAGCGCTAGAAGAAAACATCCGCATTGAAAAACAGTACCACGTAGCAATAAATACCTTGATAACAATGGCGATTACGTTGAGAAACAGGCTAAGCTGCTGTAACTTGTAAGTAAAGTTTTGTGTTGATATCTTTCGTTGTCACTTAGTTATGCCAAATCGTTCGTTACTTTCTGGATGACTAGTTAAAAGCCCGAAAGCGTTAGCATTAACAGTACAAAACTAGCTACAGATTTTTCTGGTGTTAGAATTAAATAAGGTAAAGTTGTAAAGATATGCAAGCCAAACATTCTACATCTCTTGGAATGGCTTACCAAGCGAGAAATTAATGAGCCAGCCATTTTGTAGGAGCTCCTGCTCTTTAAGGAGCACAATGTCTAATTCAATAAATCATTGTATAAACTGAAATAGGAAAGATTATTTGTTTTATCCATTCTTGCTAATTGAATAAATATTTGCAGAAATAGTTTGATTACACATTTTGTTTTATGGTCAAGGGAAAAACAGAAAACCGAATTGGCAGTAAGAGGTTTAGAAACTAGACATTCCATACTCTTTCCATGAAGTTGCGAAAATCAACTGAATAGCCATAGCAATTTAATAAAATAATAAAACATTGAAAGTTGAACCTTTAAAGTTACTCAGAAAGAAGACAAACTTACAGGCAAAATATACATTTTATTTGTAATACATCAGCTAAAATATGTAGTATTATAATAAAAAAGTTACTCCCATTTTTAAGAAAGAAAAAATCTTTGGTGAGGGAAATGTTTTAAAATCGTCGAGTCGCATCCATTGGAAGTTGAGGAACTTAATACCAAATTTGGTATTGAATCTGCTTTTAACCATTTTAGTTTTGTTATTCACAGCCTACACACCACATAGACAGAGACCGATGGGCAAACACACACAGGTAGATAGACATACAGACGCAATAGAAAATTTTACTAAAAGTGGGGGTTTTATGCAGGAAGCCTCAAAATATTACAACAAAAGTCTCTTCAAACAAAATTTACTTCAAATACTCTTTACAATAATTGTTTTTGCTGCAAAACTGAAGCAAACTTTTTCTCTTGTAGTACGACATTCGCTCATGTTGCTTCGGCTGTGTACATTGCAACTCCACGCTCAAAAGTCAAGTCAGAACTGACTCACGGGACTCTTTGCTCTTCTTTCATAGCAGTCAATGACGCGGAAAAAAATGTCCAGTCATTGGCACGTGTTCATTACACACAGTGTGACCTCTTCATTCAGGTACGATAATAGGAGCTTTAATGCCATGCGCTTTCATCCGGATATGCATTCACTCTGAAGCTGTCACAATGGATCGAAAATGGAAAAGAAAGCAATTACCTAAGAACAATGGAAATCAAGCCTTCACGTCCGTGCGACGATTCAGGAGGCGCATGCATTTGGCGTCTTTCCGTTGAAATTTCGGTATCAAATTATTGGATAAAATTCTTCTTGGCAGAAAGAGAAAAAAATTAATGTTCTCTATCTGTTCTGCAAACAAACTATTCTTACAAACGATTATTCTTTTATCTTTATAATGCTAATTAAGATAAACATTACCAGAAGTCGCATTATTACTTAGTTCCTTATAAGTAGAACGGAAACAGGCTAAAGCAACAGTCAAATCTTTTAAAAGCTGTCGCTTTGAGATTGTCATTAAAATTCGGTTCTCTTTCCATAGCCAGGAGTAAAACAAAAGATATAAGATACTGCTCTTACGTTTAGCAAAAGTCATTCAAAATAAAGAGGACTTCAGGAGCCATTTCTAAGAACTTCAGGATATACATTTTATTTGCCATGTTAACGTCTTTAATGTACAGAATTTTAATCAAAATTCTTAGAACAATTTTTTAGAAAATCTAAAATATCGAAATATGTTCCATGTAAGGGAGTTTAAGATCAGGTGGAGGTATTTTCTTGAAACTCTTCGTGTTGCATCCTTGGAAGATACTAAACCTAAGGCGCACACAACACACATACGCGCGCGCGGACTTTTTCTCAAAAATTCTTCTTTTTTTTGTACATAAGTGCTAGAGAAAGTATAAAAAATCGAAGTGTTGTACATAGTTTTCTACCAAAACATGAGCAATTCCTTAAGTTGGCTATAACTAACAAAATAACCAATAGAGAAAGAAAATTTGATTTGGTTATAAATCACTAATTTACAAGCATAATTGTATGGGAGAATTAAGCTTATAAGTGCTAAATTAATGGCATTTACAAAGCATACAGTAGGTATCATTCATTATATTGTATTTACGTTAAAGTACGGTACCTGGTTCCAGACTGAGGTCACAAGATGACGGATTTTTGTAGTCGCATATCTTCGCTTTGCTATAAACTGACTCCATTTCGCTGATGATTTGCTCCAACTGCAAAAATGAATATTATGCAAGTTACATTACTAATCTTTAACTTTAAAATTTTAAACAATTTACAAGCGATATATGACTGACGTTTAAAAACGGGTATAATGAAGCTAAAATGAAAATAGAACTGAAACTGGAAGTATGCATTTAAGTCCTTTATTCAATTTGAAGAGCAAATTATGAGTAGAAGGCTGTTGAACTATGTCCGTTGAGAAAAAATATACCTTAGGTGGTGAAAAAGAAATCAAATTGGTTGAGTGGCTTTGCTATAATATTTCTCACGCACACACACAGATGTATAAATCCACACATTTTATCTTTTTGTGATATTGAAGTTAATTATACATATTGTTCAGCTAAGGGTTTATTATCATATTCACTGTAGAATGGTGATTTTCAAGACTGAGATATGTGCAATTGCGTATCATAAAAATTCCAGGCAAACGGGTGGGAGAGAATATTTACCCTAATAGCCGAGAAGGCTTTAAAAGGGACTCTGGGAGTGAAATTTGGATTATAATCGGCCAAAAAGTCGAAAATTGCTTTTCTATTACAAATAGTTGTTTGAGGCTTTAGGCATCTATAGAAAATCAATATCATACGGTGCACTATAGTCACTTAAACATTGTACACCACATTTTTTCTTAACATACCATTTCATTAAACAGCGTTTTTTTTTCAAAACATTTTCACACTTTCAAAATATTCCACTCACCTCAACTTTTGTTTAAATACAACTAAAATTTCCAAAAATGAGCAGAAGTATCTACTGTAATATTACAAAGAGGAACATTATGCTAACAATATTAATTTCTCAAAAATATATTTTTAGAAAAATATATTAATTTTAGAGACTAAATTATTCTATTTTAGAATTATATTGATTAATTAATCAAAGATATTGAGATATCCCTTTTGAAAGTTGCTGTGTGTGGTTCAAAGCTTAAATTCAGAAAATTCCAAACATTTTTTCAAATTTTCATTCGCAAGGCACATTTTGATATACAACATAATTGCAAAATAATTTATATCTTCCAAAGTATTCATCCATTTTTATTGAAATTTAGTATTCATATTTAAACATCAGAGTACAGCTTTAAATAAAGTCAATACATAAATTTGAAACTTTACTCCCAGTGTTTCTTAAAACGGATAACACCACATGAAAATGGCCTACAATGCCAAAGAATGTTGAATAGACTCTGAGCCTGCGGTCTGGTAATCCTTGTATGGTTCCCGTTTCATGCAGGCATTAGAGGATATGAAATGACAAGTATATTCGTAAAGAAAGGTTTAGACTCAATTCCATACGATCCAAAGTGTTTTTGTGGCATATCTGGTAGAACTGCCAAACATGAGATAAGAAACTAACACGTAAAGTCCATCTTAACTATTACATGAGAATTCAAGTCCGAAATAACATAACCAACAAGTAAGGCCTATCTTGACGATAAGATGTGAAGTGTCAAATATGAGATAACTTAGCCAACAATAGGGTCTATCTTAAATATGGGATGTGGAGTATTAAGTATGAGATAACCTAGTTAACAAATAGGCCCCATCTTAAATATTGGAAGTGAAGTGTCAAGTATAAGATAATCTAACTAACAAGTAGAGACCATCTTAACTATTGGATGGGAAGTGTCTGTACATCTTATATAACCCAAATGACAGAGCCCGTCTTAACTATTGGCTTAGAAGTGTCAGCTACAAGCTAACCTAACTAACAACTAGGGTCCATCTTGACTGTTGGAAGAGAAGGTAAAGTATGAGATAATCCATATGACCTAACTAACAAGTAGGGCCTGTCTGAACTATTGGGTGGCAAGTGTCAAGTATGAGATAACCAAACTAACAACTAGGGTTCATCTTGACCATTGGATGGGAAGTGTCAAGTATGAGATTAACTAATAACTAGGGCCCATCTTGACGATTGGATGGGAAGCGTCAAGTATGAGATAACAAAGTGGGCCTATTTTAACTATTGAATGGGAAGTGTCAATTATGACATTTGTGAGTTAGGTTATCTCATAATTGACCTAACTCACAAATAGAAGCCATTTTGACTATTTGATACACAGTATCTAAACTAACAATCTTGAATATTGCATAGAAAGTGTAAAAATTAACCAATTGGGCCCATCTTGACTATTGTAATAGACACTCCACTCAGTGAAGCGCAAGAATAAATACCAGATCAGGGGTTAAGTAGAGTAAGATTCATTCCAATTTAGTATACTTAAAGTGAGAGGTGTGTTTGGCTATATTACGAGTGTGGCCTACTGTAGGCTTCTAAAGAGAGGTTGTTCATTGCTCCATCATCATTAATGATGGCGATACAACATAGCAGTTATTCTCGCAGCTGGGCTTTTATGCTCAAGCTGTACAATAAAAAGCTGTATTATCTACTTGGTCTCCAGAAGCTCGTTTAAAAAGATATACTGTCTCAAAATTCTGTCTTGCAATTATTGCAAACTCTCAGTGATTTAAAAAAGAATTATAGATTTGTACATTCTAAGGGGAGAAAAACTCAAGATGGCTTACCTTTTCGTACTTCTTCTCATCCAGAGCAGCGGTTCCCAACACAGACAACTTTTTAAATTGACGTTTCACGTCAGGATCCTTATAAGTTTGCCACGGAAACTTAATGGTTTCCTTCCATTGCTGCTTGGTGAATTTGGCATTTTCTGCTGAAACGGCTAGCTGAAAAATGCAAATACATTAGAATAAAACTGATATTGACCTGACATTTCTCTAAAGCATTAACTCACTGTGCTTAAATAAGAAGGATAGTTTTAGAAGGTAAGGAAATGTATTTCACGCTATTTCTGGAGACTACGACGACTACTGTGGACACGCTTTATCGGAACAGATAAACTCATAAGACCTTGGATAAGCTGGGCTAGTTGAATACAAGACAATAAATGTGTACATGAAATAAATAAATAAACAAATAAATTAAAACACAAATTAAAGCGCTACAGAAAAGAAGGGTGCAGCTTTAAAATAGCTTTGTGCCGTCTTTCTATAAGAATACTTGAAATTAAAATTAAGTAGACAATGAAATTGATAAATTGTATCATGTTTACCTATGTCTCGTAAATTACACATCAGAAATAGCGTAAACTGCGACATTAGCGTTAATTCGTCTTTAACGTGAACGCTTGGTTGGTCATGATCTTCTTTATACTTTACCAGATTTAGACCGAATATGTACGAGTACATGTATAGTTCAAAATAAATCAATACAACTTATGTACCCCCCTTATTGAATACCTCTTTTTATAGTAGTCTGCGCCAGCATAGAGGGCATTTTTGAAAACGCTGTGACAAGCCTGGCAATCCAGGAAATGTTCTTAGTAATAAAATTCAAATTTATGAGTGAACTTCCCCCTAAAAACAATGGAAGCTTGTGTATATATCGGTATACTACAAAGTTCATTTCCATATACTCTACAATAGTAATTATTTTGTATGACCCCCTCCCCCTTAGAAATAGAAGAGAGAGAACATAGTCAGTGTAGCATCGACTTTATTTACCATTTTCCTGGGGTCGAAGATCACATTTATCTGAAGTCTAAATCATACTTTGCATACTCTTTATTTCACCAAAGCCTTTTGCTACGGATATCCCAGCGCAGTTTTTACGCATCACTATTACATGAGCACCATAATCTACGATGGACTATTTCACCTTTAAATTAATTATATAATACATAAATACTATTTTAATCAGCCGTGTTAAAGAGTGTTTAAAATGAAATTCTAAATAGCTTTTGTAGAATGGAATACGTATGTTTAGATGCAAAATTTATCAGCATTTATAAATTCCTTTTTAAGAAACGGGCCTTACCTTCTCTATTTTTCTTTCTTGTCCGCTTTTCTATTTTCGTTTATGCTTAATTTATCTTAATATTGTGTATTGTCTGTCACCGCAGTCTCTGTGTTCTTTCTAATCATTTTCAGAAATCCTCTTTCTTCGCCCACTCTTTCCAAAACAGCATTATTAGTTATTTTGTCTGTCAATTTTGGCGATTTAATTCTTTTTTATATACTGTACACATACCTTTCCAAATCATTTCTTGGTTTGTTATAACGTACAAGTTTTAGCATTATACATTGTCGAACTTCATCCAAAGCGCTTCATAAATTATTTCCGTCTCTTCTTTAAAGAGTGCCTCATTTTGAGCTAAAGGCTTCCGCTATCATTTGCTCACTTCTTAAAACATCTCGTGCTATATTATGTTGTATACCAAATAACTAACATCCACTTGGTGCACTTCCTCACCTCACAAGTTTTTGTTTTCTTGCGGTAACCATTGTGTTTATTTACTTGCTTTTTAATTTCTCTCCAACCGATTCTCCTAACTGTTGTCACGTATTTCCATTAGCATGTTCATTAGGAAATTTGTCTTCTCCACTAATAGAGCCGTAACTTCAGGAAATCTTATGCAGGTATCTTACTTATATCCGCCCCCCTCCCCGACCCATTAATATTCCTCAGCCACTCTGGAAACAACTTAGGCTTTTATGGCTTGTCAAACCGGACATATTCAGCTGAAATCACCTTAAGAATGCGTAGCACCTATTCATAATGAAACATAAGCGCAGACGCAGCATAAGTTCAATACTTTGCACCCATGTTATTTAATTAAAGTATTCACATAGAGTCACGCAAAGCTCTACATAAAGCAAGAATTTACAAACTCCAAACTTCATGCTTGCGTTGTCTGCATAGAGAAATAATTATACATTTTTTTTCCTCCATGTATAGCCAGCCAACATGTAATTGCGATTTGAATTATTGCGCCATTTAGTATACAAACATAGTGTTCTTCCATGGGGCTGTGCCTTGCCATTTTGAATGCTAATCTGATGTTTGCTCGATACAATACTTTTTACGTCTGTATTTACTTGATGAATATTAATGTTAGAAATTATTGATTATCTTATTCAATTTGAAACTTTCACTGTACCAGCAATATTTCCATTATAATTTACGGATCTAAAAACTCGTGCTAAGTTCTTGCGTCTACGGCTGCATTGTGAATAATTTTCCCTCACTCTTACGCTTATGCATCATTATGTCATTGTGAATGGAGCCTTAGGCACTGTCAAAATGAACGGCTTTACGCGTTAGATTAAAGAAAAAATTGCATATACATACGCACAAATACAAATGCAATAACAAAATAAACATTTGGGCGCTCATATTCTCTAAAAGGTGTATGAATGAAATAGAAAGAATTTGGAAATAATACGTCAGTGCACTATGGTTAACACTTCGGCCCAAAATCTGATTTACAATGGATGATCCATAAAAGCTTGAGATCGCAACACTTATCAAGCAGCATTGTTTTGAGAACCTAGGTACCCAAAACGTAATATACGAGGACCACCCAGAAAGTAGCGAACGATTTGGCTAACTAAATAATAACGAAACATGTCAGCACAAAACTTTATTTACAAAGTTACTGTACCTTGCTCTATTTCTCAACGTAATCTCCATTCTCTCAAGATATTCATCAATCATTATGAAGGAATTGAAAGCAAATGTTGATGAAAGAATTCAGAAAAACGAGTTCTTAACTTTGGTCACTATATATGACATTTTGGGTGGAAGAGATTTCGCAACCGGTGAAAACCTCAACATCTTGGCTCAGATGTTTAGCGGTGGAAGAGTATATCATAGGCATTGAAACACCAGTACCACTCGACAATAAATACCTTGATAGTAATAGCGATTACGTTGTAAATAAAGTTTTGTGTTCATATTTTTCGTTATTATTTAGTTATGCCAAAAGTTCGTAATTTTCTGGATCGTCCTAATAACTTACTCGCCTCTTTCTCTTTGGCGCTTATTAAGGCCGGCAACAGGATTCCATACTTGGCTCCTTATTCGTGGAAGGGTCAACACTGATTACGGAATGCTCAAGGTTCTGCAATCTACAATATATACAAAAAGTGGTTATAACGGTCAGTGAAGGTCAAAATTTGATTACTAACCACGACGCCCGTTCCATTCAAGGTTCTCCTACTGTAGTGTACCTTCTTTCAAAAATAAAACTGTCGCAGACGTAAGATTGCACTGCACGGAACTATACGCTTTATCACGACTTATTTAATGCTTAAGTGACTTGCTGAATAGAGACACACCTTTTTTCTCGTTATTTTCTCTTGAATTTCCTGAGAATAGCCTCTGGAAACCTCTTCATTCTGAATGACTAGTGTATAACTTTTGTATGTCTGGTAAACCGTAATAGAAAAAAAAAAAAAAAAAAAAAAACCAAAAACCTTACTACACAAAAAATGTAGATCTCGTTAAAATACAGAATTTGTCATATACACTTTTGTAGAGTTAACTGTTTTCGAGATATTCCGAATTATTGGTTTCAGTCTTAAGCTACTTAAAAAATTATCTCAAAGGGATGTCATCTCTCTTTTTGTCTTTCTTTTAATTACTCATAGAAGCAAAGAGAACCGAATTTCAATTGTTTCACATAGCGACCAACTTTTAAAAGGTTTGACTATCGCTTTAGCTTAGTGTATTACCTTATTTCCCTTCAACTTACAAAGAAGCAGGTAATAAGACAAATTCTGGTAATGTTTATCTTGATTAGCACAATGTAGATAAAATACTAGCATTTTTTTAAGAACAATTGTTTGTGGAACAGCTAGAAAAAGTCATGTGAATGGAACACATCCGATTTTTGTTTTTAAAGTGGTGTCCACAGGCTATGGACACTAATGATATAATGGAATGAAATGAATATTGGGAAGAAATCATTCCATGCTATCTCCCCAATATTTGCTAGTTTTTCAGTGAAACCTGGAGGGAAGAAAGACAAACAAATCTTTGTTCGGTTCAGGCTGAAGTTTCAACCGCGGACCACTGTGTTACCGCAGATGCATTTTAAAGCGCTTCGTCCATGTAGAGTGCCAGTTACTATGTATATTTATTCGCATGACACAAGTCAAGAACTAATGCAGACACGGAACTGAAAATCATTTTGAGATGAATGACTTAAAAAGTTAAGTATGTAATTTATATCAGAGCTTCTAACATTTTGCAATTTTAATTGAACCTCTACATGCACGGAGTTGCAATTTTATAAGAGTTGGAAAAGAAAAGGAGAATAAGTTCAAATTTTGTAAGCACATTAAAGAAAATTGTTTGCTTCAATGAGCATCGCTCCTCGAGACGCATAGCGGAGATAAAAGTAGGCTAAACAATGCCACCTGTAAATTACAGGGAAAAGAAACACGAGAAGTGTTTCCGTTTGTGATGAGAGAGGCTGCAGAGGGGATCCCTATTAGATTCAAGTCCGCACAGAAACGTCGCGGCAGCTACTCCTGTGTAGTTTAGTTCGGTTCATAGAATTAAATGTGAATTAGAGCGTATCCAGTTAGGCGAATGCGGGTTTTTTCTCAACACTTAGTAAAAAAAACATCTTACAAAAGATTACTCGCTTATCATACCATACTAATCGAGATGAATAATAACAGAAATTGTTTTATTACTCGCTTCCTTGTAAGTAGAAAGGAAATACGGGAATACACGATCTAAAGCGATAGCCAAATCTTTTAAAACTTATCGCTATGTTGAAGAATCGAAATTCAGTCATCTTTGCGCGGCTACAGTAAAACAAAAGAGGTATGAAACGAATGAAGACTTCCCGTTTGAGATATGTTTAAGCAGGTTAAAATTGAAACCAGTAAGAAGGAATATCGTGGAAACGGTTAAATCTACAAAAATATAAATATAAATAAATAATAAATATATATATATATATATATATATATATATATATATATATATATATATGTCATAAACTGTGTGTTGTAATGAGATTTATATTTTTTCTGTAGTAAGTTTTGTCGATCTCTTACGGTTTACCAGTTATACACAAGTCATCAAGAATGAAGAGGTCTTCAGAGACTATTCCTAGAAAATTCAACATACCTATGCATTTCGTTTGTCATGAAAATATCTTAAACATGTGGTATTTTCATAAAAATTGTTAGTGTTATTTTGAGAAAAATCAAAATTTCGTAAATGTTACAGAGTAGTTACGGGGTAGGGATTTTCTTGAAAATCTTCAAGTCATATCCTTGGAAGATACTGGACTTAAATGTCAACTTTACTATTTAACAGACTTTTCGTTTTTGAGCTACACTACTTGCCCCCCCCCCACACACACACGGACAGTTTTAAAAAAAATGCTTTTTTTCTTGGACTTTTGGATTCAAGGAGTCTCAAAACCTGTGGTGAAATCTCGGAATCGATTTTTTTGGTGGAATACAATTTTCTCCATTTACAAACGTACTAGAGAAAATTATAAGAAATACTTTGACAGTGTAAATGCACGCACAAGTCGGATATTTTATGCACACAATAAATAATATGGATATTTTTTTGTGTCATCCCAGTTCTCTGTGTGTACTGCACGGCCATCGCTTCAAGTCTACGCCTCTTTCTCCCACTCCTTGTACTGTTCAACTTGAATGCTCTTGTCTGTTTGCAAGGATAATATCTACCTTTTCTTGAAAGGAATTTACACTTCCAAAAAGCTTCATTTCAAAGTGTTTTATCCTTTTATTGTGTTTGCTTTAAATTGAAACATGGTAACTAGATAGCGATAGCAATACCTTTTACACAGCAGTTGGCAATCCTTAATTGCTTAAACTCAATCTCTGATCGCAAAGGTTTCCCAACACCCACTTGAAACAGTATGAAAGCCTGCGAAGCAAGGCCGGTGAAAGATATCAGCATATTTTCCATATTTCGTTGCCAGAAAAAAGTATAACTGATAACAACACGTTGATACTGAGAGAGTAGTCATAGGATGTGACAGTTTTCCATCTCTCGGACCGCCATTAATGCACTCCATCCTTTAGGCAGGACAAATAGCACAAAAATGGGCATGTTCCAACATAAACCTCACGAACGTACTGTAGTCTTTGAATTCTGTGCAGTGTAAAGCGAGTTGTCGAACAGTAGTATAACATAGCAAATCGTAAATGCAATAATTAGAGTACAGGGCAATCAACAATGAAAGATTTTTTTTCATAAGCAATGATCTCTTGTTCTTCATTTTACACTGTACTCCAACCAAATATTCAGAAACATTTATTATATTGTACTGCCTATTAAATTCTGTCAAAATGTTTTTTTCATACCACCTAATAAATCATATCCCGATTATTACGCGTTTAGGCCTCAGTCTCTTAAATATCGTAATTATTGTATTTATAAACATAAAATAGGTAAGCTTGATATAAGTTACAAGATTTTAATTCCCTTCTTTGTGAACTGTAAAGCCCTGTGAATACTTAGAACAAGAACAGAAAATCAACGAGAACTTATTTTGATGTTTTCAGAACATTCTAATACGCCAGGAGCGCGAGCTACACCACGACTGTTGCTTCCAGAATCTTCTTCCATATGAAGGAGTTCTTCCCCTTGTACAATATTTGACCAACTCCTTCAACATGAGATAGGTACGCTTCCTGTATCTACAACTCTGACAAATGAAAAAAGTATCCTGTGATGTGGTGGTCGTCTATTCGGAAATCTGTCGCGAAACTTCTGGCCATTGCGATGTATTTCAATGTAAATGAATAGCACTTGAAGACACTCGGCATTAGTTAAGTGGTTTGTAGCTGATAGCCCACTGTTTTGAAAACAAGCCATAAGCGCAATAAAGAAACAGCCAAGTGCATTTGTTTCTATCTTACAGTGCTGTCATGTTATGTAGTTTTCGTTACTAATGATGCAATTTGAACTGAAATACATTTCGAAAATCTATAAAAGTAACAGTGTGATTTTTTGAATTACATTTTTATTTAAATATGCAGAGAATATTTGTTTCAGTCTCCTCCAAGAAGTGTCTGAAAAATAACTTATTCGTTTTTGTTTTTTTTGTTTTTTTTTTGTTTTTTGAGTGCACAAAATGTTCCTGTCAATCGAATTTTATAGACACATAACGCAAGAGCATAGTGATAATGCAATGAACGAATCTTCAATGAAGAAATGGAGCATAATTTACGAATAATCAAGGATGAACTAGTGTGTATGATAAAGACCGGAGGAGAAGTTCATCAATCGTTATGGAGGAGTTGAAAAAAAGTGTTGATAAAAGAATTCAGAAAAACTAATGTTTTACTTTCGTTATTACTTAGTTATGTAAATCGTCTGTCACTTTCTGGATAGCCCTCAACTTCCCTTTCAAAGGAAGCCATGCTAAGGGTTTTACGGTCTAAAACATATCTATCGCCCTCCGCCGAACTATTATCTAATTTGTGAACATTTGAATAGTCTAGTCTAATACCATTTGGAAAAATTAAAATAATTATTAACATTAATGGCAGCAATTTTATGTCCTCCTGACTTCACTCTGCACCAAAATATCCAAACTTCTGCACGGGTTGGATTATGCCTACTAATGATGAGATTATTAGAAATTTTAATGTGTGCGGAAACAAAAATAAACTATTAAATGTTTCAAACACTGAAAAAACACCTTCTTATTACAATAGCATTGGACAACTCTATTCTAAACTTTAATCAAAATTGATTTTTTTCCCAGTTCTAATTATGTCCTTAAAAAGTCACGTCAAACTTAAAATCCTTATAAATATTATAATACTAAATAGGGGGGGAAACAAACAAAAAAGTGACGTACTGGGCAAATCACGGGGTTTTATAAAACATTGGAAAGATAAACTCTTCATTTAAATTGAGTTAATACGAGGTACGTCCAGAAAGTAAGTTCCGTTTCAATTTATCTCCGCTGCAGCGCTGCGATCGCAGTTCCGCACATGCGCGGTAGACGCTCTGTATCAAGCAGAAGAAACGTGCGCTATTTTGAGATCGCTGTCAGCCACATACGCTTTGTTGTGCTTGTTTACAATGTCGGTGTTGATGGAAAATCCCGCCGCTTGTGAACTCAGATCTGTGATTCGTCTTCTGAATGCTAGGAAAGTGAAACCAATTGAAATTTATCGGCAAATTTGCGAAGTTTACGGACAAAATGCGATGAGTAATTCAATGGTGAGAAGATGGATCCGACAGTTCAATGAAGGACGTAGTGAAGTGCACGATGAAGAACGAAGTGGGCGTCCATCTTTGGTTACAGAAGAGCTGGTTCACGCGATTGATGACAATCCAGGAAAACCGCAAGTTTACAATTAGTGCTCTTGCTATGGAATTTCTCCAAAGCTCACGATCACTAATTCATGAAATTGTTACCGAAAAACTGAAATTTCGTAAACTTTGCGCACGTTGGGTACCAACTTTTTGAAGACACAACTTCTATGAAGAAGGTATACAAAAACTTGTGCCACGCTAACACAAATACCTGCAAAATTTCAGCAGTTATGTGGAAAAGTAGTTTAAGAGTTGTAGAATTTTGTGCAATAAATAATTATTTTGTATCTGTACACAATTTCATTTTATTACCAAACGGAACTTACTTTCTGGACGTACCTCGTATTAAGAAAGGTTCGCTTTTTCTTCTGAAAAACTACTTTAAAACAGTAAAACTGCAATAGGACTTTTTTCCACTTATTAAAAAGAGTCAGCCCGTTCAAGGTTGATAATTTATCACCTTCCATCTTATACCTGCATGTAATACAAATTGAAATAAAATTTATTTTGCACCACAAAGTAACATATTGTAGCTAATTACCATACGTTAAAATGAGAGCATGATATTAGAAAACAGCCAATGTTAAAATGTTTTCTCTTTTCTAAAAGCCAAAGCTGTCAGTCTAATAACAGATTATTAAACAAAAACACTATAACAATTCGGAATTGCGAGTTTGATTGTGCTTGCTACAAATTGGTACGGAATCTCTAAAACCATAAAAATGCGCGACTACGGAAAGTGGCAATTTATGTATATTCAGCGGTTTATCTGATATAATAAATCAAATGTATATTAATTAAATGGCATTCTAGTGCAGTTTCAGCCAAGCAATATATGTGGTGTTTACACTAAATATATGATTACACTCGATATAACTTTTTAAGATATAAGAATTCCGAGTGGGCATTTATCTGGAGGGTAAGAAGTTTGCGATACGAGGCTGAAAGCCGAGAGTAGCAATAAGTCAAACATCTTTTAACATCTTTTGTCATATTAAATTACACTTTACACAGCCCTGAATATTACATTTTAAAGTACTGAGCTGAAACTGTGTGGAAATGCAGATATTTGGGCATCTGCAAGGCTGAGCTCTAGTCTAGTCTATTGTTGTTGGGCC
The DNA here is from genome assembly GCA_030762935.1 of Hymenopus coronatus. Lineage (NCBI taxonomy): Eukaryota > Metazoa > Arthropoda > Insecta > Mantodea > Hymenopodidae > Hymenopus > Hymenopus coronatus. The sequence continues at coordinate 137,258,659 of CM060897.1, forward strand.
TTGATTGTTGTTTAATCTCCATAGTGCTGACAACTTAATCACTACATTATATAATATGTAATAGCTGTAGCAAAAAGCAATTCTGATTTCCCTCCACTTTCATTTTATTAATATAGCATATAAAACTCGCCTCTGCATTATGGGGGTAACCATTCTTCCTTACAATCAGGTACTCCCTAGTTCGAATCTCGGTTAGAGCTGCTTTTCCAGGGATTTCCTTTCTCCAGAGAAGACGAAAGCAAATAATTTTATGTTCATGGATCCCAGACTCATTTGAGCATCATTTCACCGTCATCTATCGTCCAAATAACCTACCAGGTTAAAGTATGTTAAACTGCCACAAAACAATTAGCTTTTTTTGTTGTTCTTTATACATTTGCACCACTAAGAAATCTCTTGCTTTATTTATTTTCTTAATTTCTTTTGTAACAATTCCAGAGGAATCGTTTCCGCTGCTTATGCAATTTCTTCTGGTTCTGATGAATCCATTTCGGGCTCATTCAATATAACGTATTCGCTTAATATGCGCATAATTTCCATGGTATGAAACAAGGATGACAACTGAGTGTTATAACAATTTTATGGCACTGACAGTGATTGTCTTATCTGCAATTGCTTCTAGAGCGAGTATAGATGCCGGCTGTGTAAAAAGGAAATTTCAGGCAGTGGCGAAGACTTAATTGACTTTTCAAATGAAATACTCGTTACAACTGAAACCCCGATATAAGAGTACCCACTTTAGTACTTCCTGGTTTTAAGGCATTCAGGTATCGCGAATCTTTTCATAGAACATAAATCAGGCTGTGTTTCATTACATTGCTATCGTTCTCATATATAAATAAATAGTACAGCTTTCATTCGTTCTTTCCTTTTCCTTCCTTGCCTCCTTTCTTCCTTTCCTTCTTTCTTTTTAACGTTGCTTAAATCGAGAGAGGCATTGCTCTTTAACTCACTGTGTAATAATAAAGCACAGAACAAAATATGATCGCATATATTATTACAGACGTTCTGAAATAATGAATCATTTATATGATAAACTTTTTCACTTTCGATGCCAGTTTGTTGTACAGAGAATTATGAAATTTCACGTAAATACATGTTTTGAGGCCCCTGACTCGAAAAAGTAGTTTAAAAGAATATAATGTGTTCCATTCATGACATTCTCTACCTATTTCGCAAACAAACTAATCTTACAAAGCATTATTCTTCTACTACTTCATGCTAATCGGGGTAAACATAGCAGAATTGGTCTTATTACTTGCTGCCTTATAAGTATAAGGAAAATTAAGGAATACACTAGTCTAAAATGATAGTCAAATCTTGTAAAATCTGGTTGCTATAGGACACAGTAAATTGAAATTCAGTTCTCTTTGCGAGGCCAGGAGTTAAACAACAGGGAGGTGAAGCAAAAGATGACTTCCCGTTTGAGATAAGTAGTTTACAATTGAAACCAACTACAAGGAATATCTCAGAACTGGTTTACTAATAAAAATAGTATATATAACATAAATTATGTGTTTTAACAAGATTTACATTTTTGGTGTTCTAAGTGTTTGTCTTATCTCTTATGGTTTACCAGTTACGTAAAAGTCATTCATAATGGTGTTCAGAGGCTATTCCGAGAAAATTTAAGATATACATTTCCTTTGTCATTAAAATATCTTAAACATATGATATTTTAATCCAAATCGTTAAAGCTATTTTGAGAAAATAAAAAGTTTCTAAAAATGTTCCATGTAAAGGGTAGTTGAGGGTGGGTGCATTTTCCTGAAAATCTCCAAGTCCAAATGTTGTAAGATACTGAACCTAAATACCAACTTTGGTATTTACCCAATTTTTCGTTTTTGAGTTATGCTGCCCACAGACAGACACATACGCGCGCGCGCAAACACACACACACACACACGCACACTACACCACCCAAAAAGACACACATACGCTGATCCTTTTCTAAAAATGCTTCTATGGAATTCAGGGGGCGCCACCATATATATATATATATATATATATATATATATATATATATTATTTCCGCTGAAATATCGGAATCGAATTTTTGCGTGGAATACAATATCTTCTCTATTTACATCTATGTACATTGTACATGCGTGCTAGAGCAAGTAAAACGAGATACACGCGCGTGTGTCTATCAGTGTGTGTACGCGAGCCTGTGAACAGCTTAACTAATAATAGACATTTTGGATAAATACCAAAATTCGTATCTAACATTCTTTTATCTCGAACTAACATTTACATAAAATATTTTTCGAAATTTTTGATTTTCTGAAAACTGGATATAACGATTTTGATTAAAATATAATATTAAAGATATTTACATCACAAATAAAATGCTTATCTTGCATTTTCTGTGGAAAGCTTGTGAATAAATAAATGTAATTCATTCGGAAGAACATTTATCTAATCTGCAAACACGCAATAAAAAAGAAAAGAAAAAAAAAAGAAAGAGAAAGAAAACCTCACAAAAGCACGCAACTATTTCAAATAACTTTTTTATGACATAAGCCATTTCCAAGTTATTCATTAAACGGTTCGAATTACTCATTATTTTAAAATCCTGGTGATTAATTGCTGTTTCTCGCGAACTGTTGAAAAAGGTCAGCATATATCGTCCAGTTCTAGAACATATGACTATCGCTATTGCGCTGTATCTAAGATGAAATGTGTAAAGCAGCTGTTTCTGAAAATGGTTAATTTGATAAAAAAATAGAAACATTAATTTTTATATCCACTAATTAGAGATAGCGGCTAGAAAAAAATAACATCCTTATACTGGTAACATATCGGCCGGTGCATGAATTAAATGTGAGCAAATGTTTCTGGTGTGTTTCAGAACTCATTACATTCTTCTTTTGAGAGTAAAAGAAAATTCCGTCAAAACTGTAATGGACTGGTAGATGCCATAACCAGTTTTTGAACCTTGGATCTCAACATCAGCGTCTGGCTGCTCTATCACGGAACCACTATTCGGGATTTTTCCGGTAAACCAAAGAGATCGCAATTTATTTTGAGGTGGCATACAAAATGACGACGTACAATGTCGTGAGTATTTTAAGTCCCGGACTTCATAGTTTAACAATATATTAGGCCATTTATGGTTAATTAATTGATATAAGCTGGCACCCCAGGAGCTCTTGAATGTAAACGCGATAACTCCATACCATGGAGATGCGTAATAATACACTACTTTTACTTGTATTTGTATTCCTACTACAACTACTACTATTACTACTACTATTACTACTACTACTGTTACTACTACTATTACTACTACTATTACTACTTCTATTATTACTACTACTATTACTACTACTACTGTTACTACTACTATTACTACTACTATTACTACTACTATTACTCCCACTACTACTACTACTATTACTACTACTACTACTTTTACTACTACTACTACTATTACTATTACTGTTACTACTACTATTACTACTACTGTTACTACTACTACTGTTACTATTACTACTATTACTACTACTACTACTGTTACTACTACTGTTACTACTACTACTGTTATTATTACTAATATTACTACTATTCCTACTACTACTATTACTACTACTATTACTACTACTACTATTACTACTACTGTTACTACGACTACTGTTACTATTATTACTATTACCACTACTATTACTACTGCTGTTACTACTACTACTATTACTACTACTACTGTTACTATTACTATTATTTTACAGTTCTTGGGCCCCCAATATTCGGCATTAGTCTACTCAGTGCCGCTGTTCTCTCTTCGGCCTTCTTGGTGATTGTTCTAACGTGCTCACCAAAATTTCCACCATCACCCGTTATGACACCTAGATATCTCACTGACTTTTTTGGCTTAACATCAGTATTGCCTATCCTGAACCTCACATCTAAAAAGGCAAATTTTATGTAGCGCAATCTATTCTATGCTGTTATATGCCGCCTCAATATGGCACACTGCATTAAGAAAAGAAGTGTACCGAAATCACCTGGCCAGAGTACAGCGGAAATTATTATTAAGGGTGGTAAATGGGTATCGAACCATATCGACCAGAGCTCGACAGGTCATCTCAGGAGCAGTACCCATAGATCTGTTAGTAAAAGAGAGAAATATCTTAGAAGAAAACATTGGTTCCACTAATGCAGACAAAAGAAATATAAGACAACAAATCATAGAAGAGTGGCAAGAGCGGTGGTATGAGACCATGGAAGTGGCACAATGGACTAAGAAAATTATCCCAGATATTAATATGTGGCTGTTATGCAAGTACAGATCATTAGATTATTTCATGACGCAGGTACTATCTGGTCATGGAAGATTTAGGTACTACACAGAAAAAAAAATGGGGAAAACGAATAGCGAGAAATGCAACTACTGCCCAGAAACTGATACCGCGGAGCATACGCTACTCCACTGCCCAAGATGGGAGACCTATAGGAATATAGCTCACACAAAACTGGGTAAAATTATAACAGTAGATAATTTAGAGCAGACCATTACTGGGAGTACAAAAGCATGGAATATAGTAAAAGCACTATGTAAAGAAATTATGGAGACAAAGGAAAAAGAGGAAAGACAGTAACTGACAATACACATACACAGCTGCCATTTTGATGAAATGCGACAAACAGTACCGAAATGGTAAGCGGTTAGACAGTGGTTTTTTTAGTTGGTAAAAATCCAACTCGCCAGTCTTAAGAAGATTTTTTCCACTGCCGAAACAAAAAACAAAAAAAAACAAAAAAACAAAAAAAAAACTATTACTACTATTATTACTACTACTACTACTACTGTTACTACTACTACTGTTACTATTACTACTACTACTACTATTACTCCCACTACTACTACTACTACTACTATTACTACTATTACTGTTACTACTACTACTGTTACTATTACTACTACTACTACTACTACTACTACTACTACTACTACTACTACTACTATTACTCCCACTACTACTACTACTACTATTACTACTATTACTCCCACTACTACTACTACTACTACTACTACTACTACTACTACTACTACTACTACTATTACTACTACTACTGTTACTATTACTACTACTATTACTCCCACTACTACTACTATTACTACTACTACTTCTACTACTATTACTCCCACTACTACTACTATTACTACTACTACTATTACTACTACTGTTACTACTACTATTACTACTACTATTATTACTACTGTTACTACTATTATTACTACTACTACCACTACCACTACTATTACTACTACTACTGTTACTACTACTACTATTACTGCTACTATTACTACTATTAGTACTACTACTACCACTGTTACTACTACTATTACTACTATTAGTACTACCACTACTATCACTACTACTACTACTACTATTACCACTACTACTATTACTACTACTACCACTGCTACTACCACTACTACTATTACTACTATTAGTACTACTACTACTACTATTACTACTACTGCTACTACTATTACTGCTACTACTATTACTATACTAGTACTACTACTACCACTACTACTATTATTACTACTACTACTAGCGTTACTACTACTAAAACTACTACTATTATTACTACTATTATTATTACTATTACCACTACTACTACTACTACTATTACTGCTACTACTACCACTACTACTACTATTACTACCACTACTACTAATACTCCACTACTACTACTACTACTGCTACTACTACTACTCTACTATTACTACTAATCTACTGCTACTATTACTACCACTACTACTCTACTACTACTACTACTCTACTACTCTACTACTACAACTATTACTACTACTACTACTACTACTACTACTACTACTGCTTCTCTCTCCTTAGGCCCTTATGACCTGCTACAAGGGTAAGGTGAACTATTCATATAATGTTTGGCATTTAAAGTGTTTTTATTTGTTACCTGTCCGACGTACAACTTCCACCCTGGAAGACAATGTTTATCTTAGAGACCCTTCCCCTAGATCAGGCATGGGCAAACCCCAAAAACACTAGGCACGCAACCCGCAAAATCGACTAGCAGCACATAATTCGTGACGAACCGGTAGATGGAACAACAGTGCAATGGCGGTAGCTGGTTCAATCAAACGAAATCTGTATTTTGATTTGATATAATTCACACAAATATATAGAAGCAAACATAGTAAACGTTTTAACTATGGAGAATCTTAATTGCGTGTATTTTGCAAATGATAACTGTTTAAATAGTTTTGCCCTGTCACACAGATTTCAAACACTATTATTTTCAGGATATTAATTGTAGCTGCATACCCATCCTTACCCTTTAAAGTTCGACATGTTTAGTACTTACTAAGAGGTCAAATTCATTTCCTGGAAAATCGTTTACTTTGATTTACTAGCAAGGAAACATAAATTCCTGTCGTACTTTGAAGGGCTGCAAAGGGAAAATTAAAGTTAACTCTCTTGTAATTGTCCCTCTCACAATTTCAACTACGCGGCAAATATTTTAATAGCAACATACATGTTTACTATATTTTGATTTATTTCCTTGTGGTTAAACGCATTTAAGCGTTTAATGATTTTTTACACCCTATCAACAGGACATAAGTCCGAATTACAGAAAGTAGTTGTCAACTAGGCAGGGAAACATAGATTTAGAATCGGCCAAAACAACTTTCCAAATTTGAACCCTTTCGCGGCCCGTCACTGCTAGCAGACTTCATACACAGGCATATACATCACGTATGCGCAACTACATCTTCTGCCGTATGCCTTAAGGTAAGGCGTCGTTTCTGGTTCGCGAATCAGTAAATGCTGTTGCCTGTCCTAAATGGCTGCCTAACATAGCAAAGGAAGGCCTGCCATCCTCCGTGGTCTAAGGGTAACATTCTAACCTCTGCTTCCCAACGTGGCGGGTTCAAACGCAGCGGAGAGTGGTGGATTTTTTCAGAAATAAAAAAAAAAAAAAAAAAAAAAAAAAAACACACTTAGCATCGCTTCCTTCGGAAGGGAAGTAAATCTGTTGGTCGGCACGTAAAAGAACCTCACATCTCTGAGCAAAATTAAGCAGTCTTTCACGCCCAACATTGAATGGAAAGCTGAGAACCATAACAGTTAAAGCTCGTCAAGAAATAAAAATCAATTTAATTTAAGGAGGCCCAACTCCCCCGCTGATTTCGTCTGCCACGGACTAGTAGCAAACTTTGAAATAAATCAAAATTTTTGTTTTGGGAACAAAACATAGCCTTTTCTCAAGATGTCAGAGTATTATTCCTACAGAGTAAAGCAAAGAGATAAGTTACTTAACATTGTGTATGCAGCATGTGTTAGCTCCAGTTTAGTTTGAGGGCTTACAGAAATTATGTTAAAATTAAAATCAGTTACTACATATTCTGTCAAGAAAGTACCGGGAATTGGTCATTTAAAAATCCTGTTTAAAAGGGGATTCGATATTATTGTTGTCACTAAGTTGGTGCAACTTTCCTCTTCACCCATCTGTCGTCTAGTTGATCGTCATCTGTGATCTAGTTTGTTTACTGTACACCATTTTGTTAGTTCATTGCGATTTTACGATGGATACAAATATTGAACAAAGAATCTGTCTCAAATTTTGCATTGCAAATAGTATTTCCTGTGCCGAATCGCTGAAAATATTACAGGGGTCTTACAGTGAATCGTCTTTATCAAAAACAAGTACATATGAGGGGTACAGTGCATTCAAAAGTAGTCGAGATGTGGTGGAAGATTTGCCTCACTCTGGTCGGCCAACAACGGTTTCAACTGAACGGAACATCGCTAAAGTGAAGAAAATGGTGTCTGAAAATCGTCATTTAGGTCTGAGAGAGATTGCCGCTCAACTTTCTGTGTCTCACGAATCGACTCGCACCATTTTAAACATTGTTTAGGCATGACACGCGTTGCAGCTCGGTTTGTTCTGAAAGACTTGAATTTTCTACAAAAACTCAATCGCGTAAGGATTGCTGAAGACATGCTAGAACGAGCCAGTTCCGATCCCACATTCATGAAACACATTGTAACTGGTGATGAGACGTGGGTTTACGAGTTTGACACTCAAACCAGTCAACAAGCTTCCGAATGGCGCCTTCCAACTGAACCGAAACCTATAAGGGCACGTCAAACTCGATCAAACTGAAGGCCATGTTGACAGTTTTTTTCGATTATCGCGGTTTCGTGCACTCAAGAGTTCTTGCCAGAAGGTCAGATGGTAAATAAAGACTATTATCTGAGCGTTATGCAGTTTTTGAGAGAACAAATACGGCGAAAACGGCCAGATTTGTGGAACGACAACTCATGGATTCTGCACCACAATGACGCACCAGCTCACAAGGCTATTATTGTGAACGAATTTATGGCCAAAAACTCAACAAATTTCATCGAACAACCACCGTATTCACATGATCTGGCTCCTGCTGATTTCTATATCTTTCCAAAACTGAAGTTAGCACTTCGAGGCACCCGTTTTCAGTCAATAAAAGACAAGGGAAAATTCGCGGCGACAATTGACATCGATTCCTAAAAGTGCCTACAAAAAATGTTTTGATGATTGGATTATTTGTTGGCATAAATGCATGCTTTCGGAAGGGGCCTACTTTGAAGGCGATACAATAAAATTGGATGAATAATCCATTTTTTGTGTTTTATTGGCAAATTTCCGGAACTTTCTTGACACAGTAGTATGAGACAAAAAGTTAAGTTCAGATGGTAATGGCGTCGCGAATGTGAAGCAGTAACTATTAAATGAGTTGCTTGAAAAGAAAGTGGCAACCCACAGTCCAATGTTATGTGAGTACTTGCCTCAACGTGTGTGTGTGTATGTGTGTATGTATGTATGTATGTATGTATGTATGTATGTATGTATGTATGTTGTATGTATGTATGTATGTATGTATGTATGTATGTATGTATGTATGTATGTATGTATGTATGTATGTATGTATGTATGTATGTATGTATGTATGTATGTATGTATGTATGTATGTAGGTATGTATGTCTGTGCGTATGTGTGTCTGTGTGTATGTCTGTATGTATGTATTATTGCATGTACGAATGTAGGTAGGTAGGTAGGTGAGCCAGCATAACTCAACAACGTAACATCGATTAGATAAAACCTTGGTATTTAATATCTCTTAACAATTTTGAATCAAATAGCATATGTTTAAGACATGCGCATGACAAATAATATGGATATCTTAAATTTTGTACCATTAGCATGCCGTTCTCTTTGTTTTGAATGACTTCTTTGTAATTTACCTGTGAAGATCAGATATACCAATTCTTACTACTCAAAGATGTATATATTGCTAAAACAAATACACATATAAACCAAGAAAGACACACACATATGTGTCCTAACTAACGTTTTTTATAATGATTTTTTATTAATCAGGCAGGCTCTTAAGTGTACTGAGAAATCTCAGTATAGAATTTTTGGGTGGAATGCAACATTTCCTCTACTTCCTATATAAAAGCACTAAAGAAAGTAAAAAAAGAAAAAGAAAACATGTCCTAAAGAATTATTTACTGAAACCGAAACCAATACCTTTAAGTATATAAAATGGAATAACTTCTGCTAATAGAAAATAAATAGTAAATAAGCGCATAAGTACATACGTTTCTTTAAAATGTAGTTTTTTGAAAAATTATTTTTCCGGCCCATTAAATATATATTAGCAGTTATTTCTATTTCCTCATTGTTTAAGATTGATATTTGGATACGGTAATTCGTAGGGGAATTTTTATTTCATGAAAGAGGAAATAATGCACTCCGCCAAACAATTTAATGCCGAGAATTCGCCGGAAATATATGTTAAGCGATTTTGGTGGAAAAAAAGAAAAATGCGATCGCGCGCGTGTGTATGTGCGTCCCTCTGTCTTCTGTCTGCCCGAGAACAGAATATCTCAAAACAGCCGGTCCCTATAGCCGCGCTCGCTTTGGCTACATAGCGCAGGGGATCTTAGGTTCGAGTCCCGCCTTGGGCATGGGCGTTATATGTTTGTGTATATTCATGTAAGTGTAACAGATGAAAATAGCAATACAGCAAACAAAGTAAACAATTAGGTAAATAGACGTAGGGTATACAGCGCCGGAGTCCGGATCAGATTGGAACTGTGGAAAAAAAAAAAAAAAAAACAGAAGAGGCAGTTAGATACCAAAGTTAATATTTAAATTCAACATCTACAAAAACTGGATACGTAATAAAAATCTACTATCCCAATTTACACTTTATGTGGAAAAAATTACGTTACTTTTTATTTTCTGAAATGGCCCGAAGAATTTTGATTAAAAATCATATGTTTAAGATATTTTAAATGAAATAAAATGTGAATTTGGAATTTTGTGATGATAGCCTGTGAAGATCATTTCATTTTGAATGTTAAACCGTAGGAGATAAGCAAAATCTTTACACCAGAAAAATCTCGATTTCGTAAAACACACACAATTGGTTTTTCTTAAGCGTTAACGAGATATTGTTTGTTATTGGTTTGAATTTTCAAATGCATATACTTATTTCTAGTAAGTTGCTATTCATTTTTTCCGCTGTTTATCCAAAGATCCAGCGATCCTTTTTTTTTAAATTTATGAGTGTCTCACTGTCGCTTTAGTCCCCTTGCATTCTTATATGCAATGCAATTTATACCTAATACAGTCTAATTCGATTAACAATAATTAATTGATTAGAGGAATATGTCTTAGAAAGAGTTGCTTTTAAACAAATGTATAGAGAAACACAAGTAAATGCAACACATCCGAATTTTTTTCTCTTAGTTTTTGTTGGTTAGCCTTTCTATGAAACAATAGTTATTTATGTTGTATATAAATATTTGTAGGGATTACATGTATGAATAACTGGTTTTACATTTTAATGATTTATGCCTAGTAGTTTACTTTGTTTGTAAAAAACTACTCTTACAAACTTGTTTAGGATAACAACACAATGCACTTGTAAATCTTGTTTTACTCTAGAAACATAATAGTGTAAGATTATTCTCTGTAACCAGTTTAAAATCTGAATACAATCACCCATCACTTGGAGCAGAATATTCATTCCATACTGCTAACGTATTACTGCAATAGTCAAATTGCTAGAATGCTGGTAACATCGTAATTTATTGTCGACAATTTATTATATCGCTGTTATATTAATTAATCAAAATATATGAAGTTAGAAAATTAGTTAATATTGGGAAAGCCGATGTTACTATTGGACTTGGACTCATGGTAACATTTCTGAATCATAAAATCCATTAAAATATCCGTCAAGCGAACATCTCGCACGCAGTTGAGGCAGTTTATTCTCGCAAAGAGCAAGGGGAAAGCAATTGTCTCCAGCTTGTTACTTTCTCTATATGTACTATGTAAATAGTGTATAGAGAAGGATCTGCACTCCACCCAAAAATTCGATACCGAGATTTCACCGGAAATATATGTTTTAGGGTCACCTGTATCTAATAAAAGCATTTTCAGAAAAAGGTCCGTGTGTGTGTATGTTCGTGTGTCCGTGTGCCCGTGTGTCTGTGAACACGATAACTCAGAAACGAAAAGTCAGTAAAATACCAAAGTTGGTATTAAGATGAGTATCTTCCAGGAATGTGACACGAATATTTTGAGAAAAATCCCCACAACCCAAACTACCCTTTACATGGAACTTTTTTCGAAAACTTTTATTTTCTCAAAAATATCTCCAACGATTTTGATTAAAATTTCGTATATTAAAGATATTTACCTGAAAAATAAAACGTATATTATGAATTTTCTGGGAATAGCCTCGGAAGACTACTTTATTCTGGAGGAATTTTACGGATTTTCGCATAACTGCTAAACCGTAAGAGATGGACAAAAACTTACAACACAAAAAACGTAGAGTACCTTAAAACACACAATTTATCTTATATACATTTTTTCGTGGAGTTGATCGATTTTTAGATACTCATTGTTTTTGGTTTCAGCTTTAAAAAACATACTTTTCTCATACAGGAATTTGTCAACTCCTGTCCATACAAACAAAGGAACTTCAGTCACATAGCAACCAACTTTTGACTATCACTTTAATCAATAGTACTCCCTTATTTCGCTTCTACTTACAAGGAAGCAAGTAAAATGACTATTTCTGCTACCTTTTTTCGATTAGCAAGAAGTCAATAGAAGCACAAGCTTTTTAACAATTTGTTATAGAGATATAGAGAAAGTCATGTGAATGGAACACATCAATTTGTTTTCCTCCCAATCACCCGTGAGAGTAGAACAGTTTTACCCTACAGTTTAACCAAGAATAATCAAGGAATATAGTTAAGCGTTCAGATATAATCCAACATAAGTTACGTTTTCATTATATACCCTTCATTCGGTTCATTCACCTATAGATGTATGTTTATAATATTCAAGCTTTATTACTTGTCTACAGCAAATACAATAATATGTGTTAACCACCCTTATGAAATATCATCAAAACCTCACAATTTGTCGCTTCCCGAATCCAAATATCACCCTTTTACTTTCTCTACTACTATTTATAGTAAGTAGGAAATAACGTACCCTAATCAATACTGGATCTGATAATAGCATAACTCAAAAACAAAAAATGGGTTTGAAACGATTTGTGTACATAGGTTCAAAATCTTCAAAGGTCGTTATACAATTTAAAAGAACATTTCTCACCCCAAACTACCCTACATATGAATAATGTTTATGTTTTTTTTTATTTTCTCAGAAATGACTCTAACAATTTTGAACAAAATTGCCACTAAATAAATATTAAATATATTTACCTACATGACAAACTATATATACTATTTACAAACTATATATATATATATATATATATTGAATCTTCTGCGAATAGTTTAAGAGGAATTTTATGCAATGTTATATAACTAGTATACGTTAAGGATAGAGGCAAACATACTGCAAAAAAGCATATTAAATTATTTAATATAACCTTGTGACATAAGACACTTTTAGATACACTTTTAGATATTCGTTTTCTAAATATTGAATTATTTAATATTCCTTTCATAGTTTAAGTCCTTATTGACTTTTAATTGTTTTTCGCAATTGCATGAAAGAGTATGGAATTTTAAGGTGAGTATATAGTGTCCAGTTCATAAATGTTGACTGTTGTTGTTACCTCTGTATCTATAACAAATTGTGTAATGTTCCTCTTTTTTACAAATGTCTATCTCTGTTATAATGAAATAAATAGAAAAGTATGTTTTCGAAAAAAATATTTATATAACCACTAATAAACGATAAATGGTAGAGAAAGTAATGTGAATGTAACACATCAGACATTTTTTGTGGTTAAGCAAAGATTATGTAATTTTTAGGCCATCACATAGAGATGCGCTTTTTAAAAATCTGGTTTGCCTAGTGCATTCTTCTTACACCAGCACCGAATGCGAAAATAAGTATTGACAGCTTATCTAGATTAACAGAAAGTAGATAAAAGACTAGGCTTTTGTAAGAATAAACTGTAGAAGACTGAGCATAGAAAGTCATGTGGGTACAACACATTAGAGTATATTTACTTCTTAGCCGCATCTTTTGTGCACAAAACTTTTAATTTAGGAATGTTAATTTAGGATATGCAATACAAGGTTCACATATTTTTTACTTTCTCTACACGTACTATGTACATAATGGGTAGAGTAGATATTGCATTCTATAAAAAATTCGATGTAGAGATTTCGCCGGCAATTTATGTTTTGAAGTCCCCTGAACCCAAAAATAATTTTTAGAAAAAAGTCCATTGTGTGTGTGTGTCTGTGGACAGTATAACTCAAAAACGAAAACTCGGTTAGACACCAAACTTGGTATTTATGTTTAGTATCTTCCAAGAAGATATATATATATATATATATATATATATATATATATATATATATATAAGGAAAATAAAATGTACACTGAATTTCACGGGAATAGCCCTTGAAGTCCTCTTCGTTCTGAATGTCCTTTGCACCTTTGCAAAGCTGCTAAACCGTAAGAGATAGACCAAACATTCCGGCATAACGTTTAAACATACAATTTGTCATTACAGTTCTTTTTTTTCTTCTTCTTTTTTAATTTTTTGTTGAGCTACCCATTTTTGAGATGTTCCCTGTTATTGGTTTCAGATTTAAAATAATTAAAATTTTCTCAAACTGGAAGTCCTCATCCGTTTCATACGGATGTTTTACCCCTGGCCATGGAAACAGAACAGAATTTGAATGGCAATAACATAGCGACAACTTTAAAATATTTGTCTGTCGCTTTACCCTAGTGCATTCCCTTAATTTTTTTCTACTTATAAGGAGATAAGCAGTTGATCATTTTTGGCAATGTTTGTCGATAAGCATTGATGTAGTTAAAAGAATAATCGTTTGTAAGAACAGTTTGTTTGCACAACAAATAGAGAAAGTCATCACATTTTTATTATACCGTATTGCTTTTATTGCTTACATTGAAATGCTAATCGTGCATAAGCAACCAGTTAGTAAGTACTTTCAAAAACTAGTTTACCTTTTTCTGGAGGTTTTCCTCAGTAATATTGGAGGCGTAATTCCACTCGGCAAGGGCTGATTCTGTAGCTCGTCGCCCCATCTCGCTGTTCATGTAGGCGAGATATTCCTTGGCACGCTTGAGTTCATCCTCCTGAGCGCTATCCTCTTGCTCGGGGTCCAGGGTGTTCACGAAGACCACTGCTAGCAGCAGCAGCAGCAGCAGCAAGAGGGGGCGTCTGGCTCCTGACATGACGGAAGTGCGACTGGATGCCAGCTACTGGCGCCTCTTGGTTTTGCTCTGTCCTACCGACCGGTTCCAGGACGTCGACCTCTACCGGTTCCACAAGAATCTCAGTTTGTGCAGGTCATGTACCTCATCAAGTAATCTTATTCCTCCTTGTCTGAAAACTGATTTACATAAGGATCAAACTTATGACATTGCAACAAGTATGATCCCGTACGAAAAGTAAGAAACTGAAACTATTCTGTTCGAAATCTAATCACAACATCTAGATTTAGTTCCTGATTGGCCGCAGTGGTCCGTTACCCATTACTTGAGGTGAATATACTACCCAAATGTTTACCGGATAATTCTGTAAATAGCACCAAAGGAATTTGCTAGCAATAGCCAACTCCTATGCAGCATTTTATAGCACTGCTGGATCTTCGACAGCAGTTTGCATTGCGATTCGTACCTATTTGTTGTAAAGCATTCTGATTTCTTTTTAACCACATGAATCAAATATTGACAGAACAAAGCGTTAGATTGTTTAAATTCGGACAATTTTGAGCCCTTGGAAGATTCCCCACTGAAGTGCTGGTGAATGTCATTTTGGGATCAACTTGGGTTGCATATCATGTAATTTCGTTTAATGACAAATATTCGCAGTATTTGCCTTATAAAGTACCCTATTACTCAACGCATATAATTATTGCCTTCCGCCCCTTGTGGGCGTTGGACCATATGCAGAGCAGCGTCCTCGCATATCACTCTCAAGGAGTCTATAATTGGTAATTGTAGGAACCCTGTTGCTATCTCTCCTGGCTCCGGCATCTATTCAAGGAGCATAGGTACAGTAACCTCACCGATCCAATGCCGAACCCCATCCGTCCTACCCGCTTAGTTGCCTTCAGGAAATAGAGATGTCTTCGGGCAGAATACCCATCGGCTATGTTTGTTAATTCCATTAGATGGATGCTTGCCGAAACTTGCTTTCGGTATCTATACTTTTTGCCATGTCAGAAACATTATTTGTTTACCTAAAGGTACACGTTAGAATTCAATTTACATATAAATTTTTACTTTTTCTAATGCTTATCTCTAAAACAGGGGTAATATTTTATGGTAATGTTGCTTATTTACAATGTTACTCATACATAGTTTCAATGGATATCTAAATTTTCTTTTGGTTTTGAGAATTAGATCACACACACACACACATTCACACTCTAATTTATATTTCCAGGCTCTGGGGAGAATAGGGAAGAATTTTTACTAAATAATAATTCCCACCCCCCGCCGAACAGCGATCCCGCGACACCCTGCGCAATATGAAGGAGCTCTACCGAGTGAGACACAGGACCAGCTAAGGAAAGTATTGTATTCCACCCAAAAATTCGACACCAAAATTTCATGGTAAATATAAGTTTTTGAAAAAAGGCATATGTACGAGTTCTTATTTTCTCAAAAATATCTCTAGAGATTTTGATCAACATAGCATATGGATAAGATATTTAGAGGATAAACTATAATGTATCTCTTGAATGTTCTGAAAAACAGAGACATTTTGTATAATTTTATATAACTGGTAAACCAAATGAAAACACAACAAATGAAACTATGTTCAAAACATACAATCTATTTTCCAAGATATCCGTTGTTGTTGGTTTGAATTTCTCAAAACAATGTTTATCATCGCTATTCAGTTACTATTGCGATGACATGAACACAATGTGGAATTATAGAGTCTATAGATACCCATATGGCAACGTAGATTTTAAGTATCTCACTGTCGATTCGATTCTCCTCTACCGACCTTGAACACATAACGAAATTTGTAATGAACTAATACGGCAAATGTCGATAAAAATAATTGTGCAAATCTGACGTGGTACACTCACATGATCCCCATTATAACAATCCTTACAAAAGCATATACTTTGTTCTGTCTACTTCATGTTAATCCAGAAAAACATTTCCAGTTGTAGAAACAGTTGTTTCTCCTTTCAATTTGCTTTGCTTGAAATGGAACGTATTTTATCGGTAAGTTATATCAGACAATGAAAAATTTTCTGGGTGAAATGGTGTTCAAATGAATCCGTGGTCCGTAGAACTTAGAGTTACCCGACATTTGCGTTTTCAGAATAAGGAGAACCTCATCAGTGTATCTCACTCTAACTTGAGATTCAAATTCTAGACACCTTGTAAGTGAGACAGGCGGGCTTTGCAAAAATTGTCTTATCGCATATTTCCTTACAGCACAACGTGATTAGGTGAAATCAGTACGCTTTAAGCGAATCAAATCCTTTAAGAGCGCGTCGCTGTATAATAACTTTTGACATTGCATTTTCTTTGAAGGCCAAGAGAGGATAGAACAAGAATTACTTTCCTTTTTCCAATTTGAGAACAAAATAAAAATTTGAAAATGCATTCATTGATGAAGATTAGCATCTAATGGTTAACTTAATAAAGAACTATTTTAACATAAAGCTATAGAAGAAACTTTAAGGAGATTTTTTTTTTTTAGTAAGGTTTCGTCTAAGTCCTACGGTTTACCGATTATGCAAAAAGTCATTCATAATGAAGAGAGAGGCTATTCGCAGAAAATTCAAGATATGCATTTCATTTGTCCTGAAAATATATTAATCGTTTGGATTTAATCAAACTTGTTGGAGCCATTATTTGAGAATATCAATAATTTCTAAAATTTTTAGTGTAGCTTGGGGTGGACGATTTTCTTGAAAAATCTTTGTGAAAGTGCCGAACTTAAACATCAAATTTTGGTATAATAACCCGCTTTTCGTTTTTGGGTTATACTGTTCACACACATGCACACACATAAACCTTAAACACACGTACGTACCTTCATTTTTTGGATTCAGAAAGCACCAAATATATGTTATTGCCAAAACCTTCGGTATTTAATTACTCTTTCTACACAGTACATGATACGTAGATAGAGAGGGTATTGTACTCCATCAAAAATAAGATAGATTTCTCCAAAAGTAAATATTTTAAGGTCCCCGGTATCCAAAAAAAAAAAAAAAAAAAAAAGGGATTTTGAGAAAAAGGTCTTTGTGTGTGACCGTGCGTCTGTGAACACGATAACTCAAACAGAAAAGTCGGTAAAATACCAAATTTTGTAAATAAGTTTAGTATCATCCAAGGATGCAACGATAAGATTTGGTAGAAAAAAAACCCACCTCAAACTACCCTTTATATAGAAAAACAAGTCTAACATTTTGATTTTCTCAAATATAGCTCTAATTATTTTGACTAAAACACCCTATATTACAGATATTTGATGAAAATTAAATTTATATATTGAGTTTTCTGGGAGTACACTCTGAAGAGCTCTTCATTCTGATTGATTTTTGCTCAGTTTTGCGTAACTGGTAAACCGTAGGAGATAGGCAAAAACTTGCTACACAAAAAATTGCAGTTCTCGTTAAAGCACACAATTTATGTCATTCGTTTTTACTATCTATACACACATAAAGAGGAGGTATTGCATTCTACCCAAAAATTCAATACCGAGATATCACTGAAATGACGTTTTAGGATCCCTTGTATAAAAATAACATTTTTAGAAAAATGTCCATGTGTGTGTCCATGTGTCTGTGAACACGATAATTCAAAAACGAAAAGACGGTAAAATACCAAACTTGCTATATACGTTTAGTATCTTCAAAGCATGTGACATGACGATTTTGAGGAAAACTACCCTTTAGATGGAGACATTTTCGAACATTTTGATTTTCTCAAAAATGGCTCTAACGATTTTGATTAAAATACCATATATTAAAGATATTTACGAAAAATTAAACGTATATGTTCAATTTTCTGGGCATAGTCTCTAAAGACTCATAGCTTTATTCTGGATAAATTTTGATGGATTTTGCATAACTAATAAACTGTAAGAGACAGACAAAAATTTACTACACAAAATATGTAGATCTCTTTGAAACACATAATTTATGTCATATACATTTTTTCTTGTGAAGTTGACCATTTTTTAGATGTTCCTTATTGTTGGTTTTAGCTTTTCACATATGGGAATTTGTGAACTCCTGGCTATTCAAAGAAACGGATTTCATCCACATGGCAACCGCTCTTGAAAGATTTTACTTTCATTTTAGCCGGGGTTATTCCCTTATTTCCCTCCTACTTACAAGAGAGCATTTCTGTTAATGTTTATCTCGATTAGCATGCAGCAAACAGAAAAATAAGTTTTCTATCAATAATTTGTTACAGAGGTGTAGAGAAAGTCAAGTGAATGGAGAACATCACATTTTTACTTTCTTTTCACGTACCATGTGCATAGTGTATAGAGAAGATGTTGTAATTCACTCAAAATTTCGACACCAAATTTCACTGGAAATACATGTTTTGTGTCCCCTGAATCCAAAAATAAAAAACATTCTTAGAAAAATCTGATGTGTTCCATTCACATGACTTTCTCTACATCTCTACAATAAATTATTGTTAAAACGTTTATTCTACTGTTTGCTTAGTGCTATTCGAAAAAAAAATTAGCAGCAAGGGTCTTATTACTTGCGTCCTTGAAAATAGAAGGGAAATAAGGGAGTACCATTGGCTAAATCGATAGTTAAAACTTTTAGAAACTGGTTTCTATGTGATTGAAGTACCTTGGTTTGTATGGACAGAAGTTAACAAATTCCCGTAAAGCACAAATATAAGCATTTTAAAGCCTGAAACTAATAACAAAGAATACCAAAAAAATCTGATGTAATCCATTCACATGACTTTGTCTATATCTCTGCAACAGATTTTTGTTAAAAAGTTTATACTTCTATTTACTTCATGCTAAGTTAGAAAAAATTAGCAGAAATATTCTTATTATTTGCCTCCCTGTACGTAGAAGCGAAATAAGGGAGTAACATAGTTTAGAGTGATAGCAAAAGATGGTTGCTATGTGACTGAAGTTCCTGTGTTTGTATGGACAGCAGTTGACAAATTCCTGTATGAGAAAAGTATAAGTTTTTTTAAGACTGAAACAAAAAACAAGGAATATCTAAAAAACGACGAACCCCACGAAAAAAATGTATGTAACATAATTTGTGTGTTTTAATGTGCTCTACATTTTTTGTGTGGTAAGTTTTTGTCTATTGCTTTCGGTTTACCAGTTACACAGCATTCCGTAAAATTCATCCTGAATAAAGTAATCTTCAGAGGCTATTCCCAGAAAATTCAAGATATACATATTATTTGACAAGTATATGCCTTTAATAGATGATGTTTTTATCAAAATCGTTTGAGCCATTTTTAGAGAGTCAAAATCTTCGAAAATTTTTACATGTGAAGAGTAGTTGGGGTTGGGGGATTTTCTTGAAAATCATCGTATCGCATCCTTGGAAGATACTGAACTTAAATACCAAGTTTGTCATTTAACGGTCTTTTCGTTTTTGAGCTATGCTGCGCACAGACACACACATACACAGACAGACACAAACACGGACATTTTATTAAAAATGCTTTTTCTTGGATTCAGGTGGTCTCAAAACATGTATTTCCGGTGAAATCTCGGTATCGAATTTTTGGGTACAATGCAATACCTTCTCTATACACTATGTACATAGTACGTATAGAGAAAGTAAAAATGCTCAACCTCACGAAATATGTGTTTAAACAAGCTCTACATTTTCTGTGTGGTAAGCTTTTGTCTGTCTGTTACGGTTTACCAGTTATGCAAAATTCCGCAAAATTCATCCAGAATAAACATGTCCTCAGAAATTATTACAAGAAATTTACATTTTATTTTTTATGTAAATATCTTGAATATAATTTTTTTTTATCAAAATCGTTAGAGCCATTTTTGAGAAAATCAAAAATTTCAAAAAACTGTTCCATGTAAAGTGTAGTTTGGTGTGGTGGTATTTTCTTGACAATCTTCGTGTGTCGTTCTTGGAAGATACCAAACTTAAATACAAAGTTTGGTATTTAACGGTCTTTTCGATTTTGAGCTATCTGTCCTCAGACACACACACGAACCTTTTTCCAAAAATGCTTTTTTTCTTTTTTTTTGATTTAGTGGGACCAAAACATGTATTGCCGCGGAAATCTTGTATCGAATTTTTGGGTGCAATACAATACCTTCTCTATACATTATGTACATAGTAAGTAGTTAGGATAGGATCCTGGGCCAGGGGCAATTGAGCATACAGGGGAAAGAGTCATGCTAGGAGGAGGGGGATCTTAATCTAGACTCAGAATATTAGGTACATTTTCACTTTCTCTACACGTACTATGTACATAGTGTATATGGTCGTCCACCCAAAATTTTGATACCAAGATTTCACCGGAAATACATGTTTTGGGTCCCTCTGAATCCAAAAAGAGCATTTTTGGAAAAAGGTCCGTGTGTGTATGTGTGTGTGTGTGTCTGTGGACAGCGTAGTTCAAAACCGAATAGACTGTTAAATACCAAACTTTTGGTAACTTCCAAGGATGCGACACGAAGATTTTCAAGAAAATCCCCCATCCCAAACTATCTTTTACATGGAAAAATTTTCGAAAACTTTGATTTTCTCAAAAATGGTCTGAAGATTTTGATTAAAACCTCTTATATTTAAGATAATTGTATGCCAAATAAGATTTATATTTTGAATTTTCTGCGAATAGCCCCTAAGACTTGATTATTCTGGATGAATTTTGCATAACTGTTAAACCGTAAGAAATAGACAAAAACTTGGAATAATTGTTTTTTCACACAAGCCGTATGCAGGACAAGAGTTGGATAGGTAGAATCAGACTGAAAAATTCAATGCCATAGCCGGTATTTGAACCACGGATCTCCCGATATACCAATTGACCATAATAGTTGGCTATACAATGCATCCTGGGCCTAAAGTACTTACAACATTGTCATGTCGCCTTGGGTTGTCATCTCAAAATAATTTGAGATCACCTTGTGGTTTACCTGGAAACATAAGAGTCAGTTGAGAAATTCAATGCTATGCCGGCATGTTGCAATGGTAGCTGAGTGTCAGAGAAACCGGCTAGAGGTCGGGAGGTCTGTGGTTTAAATCCCGGCTATGGCATTGGATTTTTCAGTCTGACTCTACCTATCCAGACAAAAACTTACTTCACAAAAAATCTGGATCACGATAAAACACACAATTTATGTCATATACATTTTTATGGAGTTGATTTTTTTTATTTTTTTTTTTTTTTTTAGATATTACTTGTTATTGCTTTCAGCTTTAAAAATCTGATGTGTACAATTCACATGACTTACTCTACACCTCTGCAACAAATTATTGTTTTGGGTCCCCCTGAATCCAAAAAGAGCATTTTTGGAAAAAGGTCCGTGTGTGTATGTGTGTGTGTGTGTCTATGGACAGCGTAGTTCAAAAACGAATAGACCATTAAATACCAAACTTTTGATAACTTCCAAGGATGCGACACGAAGATTTTCAAGAAAATCCCCCATCCCAAACTATCTTTTACATGGAAAAATTTTCGAAAATTTTGATTTTCTCAAAAATGGTCTAAAGATTTTGATTAAAACCTCCTATATTTAAGATATTTGCATGCCAAATAACATTTATATTTTGAATTTTCTGCGAATAGCCCATAAGACTTGTTTATTCTGGATGAATTTTGCATAACTGTTAAACCGTAAGAAATAGACAAAAACTTGGAATAATTGTTTTTTCACACAAGCAGTATTCAGGACCAGAGTTGGATAGGTAGAGTCAGACTGAAAAATTCAATGCCATAGCCGGTAAAGAGTTTATGCATCTATTTACTTCATGCTACTCGAGAACAAATTAGCAGAAATAGTTTTATTACTTGTTTCCTTGTAAGTAGAAGCGAAATAAGGGAGTAGCATAGGTTAAAGTAGTAGTCAAAAGCTGGTTGCTATGTGACTGAAGTTATTTTGTTTATATGGAAAGGAGTTGACAAATTCCTATATGAGAAAAGTAAGTTTTTCATAGCTGAAACCAAAAACAATGAATATCTAAAAAAAAAACGACCAACTCCAGGAAAAAAAAAATGTATATAACATAAATTGTGTGTTTTAGCGAGCTCTACATTTCTTGTGTAGTAAGTTTTTATCCAAGTTTTACGGTCTAGCAGTTATACAAAATTCCCTAAAATTCGTCCATAATAAAGTAGTCTTCAGAGGCTATTCCCAGAAAATTCAAGATATACATTTTATTTGTCAGGTAAATATCTTTAATATATGATATTTTAATCAAAATCCTTTGAGTCATTTTTAAGAAAATCAAAATTTTCGAAAAAAGTTCCATGTAAAGGGTAGTTTGGGGTGGGGGGATTTTTCTCAAAATCTTCGTGTCGCATCCCTGGAAGATACTGAACCTAAATACCAAGTTTGGTATTTTACCAACTTTTCGTTTTTGAGTTATCGTGTTCACAGACACGGACACACGGACACACGGACACCTGGACACACACACACACACGGACCTTTTTCTGAAAATACTTTTTTTTGGATACAGGGGACCCTAAAACATATATTTAGGGTGAAATCTCGGAAGCGATTTTTTAAGTGGAGTGCAATACCTTCTCTATACACTATGTACATAGTACGTATAGAGAAAGTAAAACACCTACTTTTCTCATGCAGGAATTTGTCAACTCCTGTTCATACACACAAAGGAACTTCACTCACATAGAAAACAGCTTTTGACTATCAGTTTAATCTATGGTACTCCCTAATTTATTTTCTACGTACAAGGAAGCAGATACTAAGACTATTTGTACTGATTTTTTCTCGATTAGCACGAAGTAAATAAAGCATAAGCTTTTTAACAATAATTTGTTGCAGAGATGTGGAGAAAGTCATGTGAATGGAACACATCTGATTTTTTCAGTCCTTTAGGATCCTTTTCAAGTCTTTTGCTTTGTTTTACAGTTATTTTTTACTGTTTTTCCCAGAAGTTTGACATGTTTAACGATTTTTAGTACTGTGAAGTGCCGTTTGAAGTTATTATTATTATTATTATTATTATTATTATTATTATCATTATTATCATTATTATTATTATTATTATTATTATTATTATTATATTATTATTATTATTATTTTGCAATGATTCTATGTCGATGTATGAAATTTTAATCTTTTATAGAGAGTATACCAATTTAAATAAAGATTTCGAATATACTTTATTCAGTATATACCCTTAAGTGCAATGATTTAAATGTATACAGATTTGTCTGAAGATCCGGGTTTAGACCAAAACCGTTAAAAATAATTATCTCGGGAACTGATAATCCTAACGAGACGGAGCAAAGCTTCTAACACAGCTATTATTTTGCGACAACCGTTGTGAGAATAAATTATGATTGCAGGGCCTTGGTTCGAATTTATGTCTTTCGAAGACCTTTTTAAGATTTATGTGTTATTCTCAACTATTAGACCGACAGTTACAGGAAAACATGTATATTGATGCATTTGGCATATGCATTTAAGATTTTAAGTACTTCTTAGTCTGGAGGACCCGCTTCGATCTCCGACTCTAATGGACCTTAATTCCAAGGCGAATAACTCTTAGAAGAATGGGCATGAGGAGGGCCAATAAACCGGAAGCGGTTGTCCCTCCCTCTGTTCTTGAATATAGATACAAATAACAACAGATAACATTAGGCTCTTAGTTCGAGTCTTTAAAGGGTCCGTTTTAAAAGTTCTAAACTAAGAGCGCTATATAGATTAAATAAATATACACATTGAGGTCTAATATAGGGATATTAAACCGGTTAATAACTTTATAAAAAGAACACCGGTTCGATTCCCGTCCTTTCATGACAGGACTTTTTAGGATTTCATATGCACTGCAACTTTTAAAGTTGAATAACCCCTAGAACGCGCAAATAAATGTATTTAACATGCTGAATTGGCCATATACAAAACCCTAATCCTTACGGTCTAGGCTTCGAATACTGAAAACTTGGAGAAAATACAATTAAATAAAATTAAATAATACTTTTACCGATAGGAGGTTTGCTTACGATGCTGCCCTGTAGTTATATAGGAAAGCGGAAACCCAAAAATTAGTGAAAATATGACGAAAACCGGATTTGTAGAGGAAGGAAGATGCACTAACCTTTTGGATAACGTTTATGTGGTAATGAATGAGAGGCTTCCAACTTCACATGCAAAATACTAGTTTAAATGAAAATGTATGGATTTATCCGTATAAAAGCATACAAATGCTAAAAAAGATTTTAAAACACACAAAAACATGCGACTGGCTTATAATATAACTTCTTAATACCTCTAAAATATAGGTGTTGTACTAGTGGGGGGAAAGTTGGTCCGGCAGCTATCCTATCCTGGGTAGTTGATGGTGTCGAAGGAGAGCATGTCTGAACATGATTCCAGAATAGACATGCTGAAAACTGGTTCTTAGGGCGATGCTAAGTAGCGACATATGAGGCTGGGAATAACATGCCTGGGGTTAAAACACGAAAACCGGTTTTACGGGGGGCGATAGATGCACTAACTTGTCGGACGGCTTTTATGGGGGACAGCAGCCGGAAATTAACGTTGAACTTTCACCTGTACATACTTAATCCTCAATTATATGATAATTCATGAATTTATGCACATAAAAGTATATAAAAACTATAAAATGTATTAAAACATGCACAAAAAAAAGTGCGTTTGACATACAATTTAACTTCTTAAAGCCTCTAAAATGTGAAAACTAGCTCAAGTAGAAAACAGAAACACTGGGGTAATGGCATGGCTTAAGTCGTGTGACTTCCAAACAGGTTCGTGCCGTTGGTATAAATAGCAGGGCTGTCTGAAGCGAACGACCGGTGCTCTGCCGACGCTGTTGTGCCTACGGTTACGTAGTTGAGGACTGCACCGCTGCACCGAAGTGCCACTATTGTGGTGAGGTTTGCTTGAAGCAGCTTGCTTGCTTCGCCGATGACGCCGCTTCTGCACCACCTGCTCCGGCCGCACACACTACACAGGGCAGGCCCAGTGCCTCCTGTATCTCCAGAGCAGGAAACCAGTGCAGATGTAGATCCAGGACCACCCAGCTGAGCCACATCAACAATCTACGCCGGCATCATCACCACAGCATCCCGAAGACATCATCACCGAAGGGACCACATCACCGACAGACACCTTCCTGAAGGACGATAGAGATTTCATGCAGCAGACCATTGCCGATATCCTGACGGCTACACACACACACACACACACACACACACACACACACACACACACACACACACACACACTCGGCCTCCGCCCCGAAGAACTTCAGAGGGCAATCAACGAACGACTCGAGGCATTGGAGGTCGAGCACCAGACAGCCGCAAGAGATGCAGACTGCAAGGGCGAGATGCTTGCGTCCGTCCAGCGCAAGCTGGAGCGCCCTGAGAGCCACCTCGTCAATCCGCCTGCCAAGGACAGCTACGACCGGTACTCGCGGCTGGGGTCTCTTGAGGCCTCGGTCGTAGACATTCGAGAGCTGCAACACCAACTTCACCAATCCATCTCCAACAACTCCACGACCTTCAGGAAGGAAGCAGGACGGACCTACACACCACCACCACACCGGCTCCAACCTTCAGGGGAAGGAAGCCCTGGAAGATCATCATAACAGGAGAAGAGTGGCAGCTCCTCCTGCACTCTCAAACCTCACAATTTCCTCTCAATTCCTCACCTACACTTCGCTATGGGGGCCGGCTGGGCCTTAGTCAAGCCTGTCCGCTAGCAGTACCCTCTCCCCCTGGCGGCCGCACTGGCCAGGCCACTTTTACCTTAGACTGCGCGGGTGCAATAGCGGGACCTCAGCATCCTCACCATTCACTTCTGGTGGAGAGTTTTTTTTAGCCGGTATCAGGAGCTTATTTACAGGGGGGATGAATAGACAGGACCCCCCTCCTAGAAGTCCTAAAAAAATACGTACAAGTTCTTCCATTTGTTTTACTTAAAAGTGACATATTCATTGAAATTCTCATCATAAATAGGTTTCTACTATACCACGGAAATAAAGGACTATATTGAACTTTAATAACCAAACAATATTATAAAATAAGATTATTTGTGGTTTTTGTGCGGGCTAGTTGCTTTCCAACCAGCAAGACTCTGCAACTAAGGACTGCCGGCACGGCGTGGATTTCTACTACTACCTACAACCTCTCTACCTGTTGGATGAATGCTACTTAGCGTTAGTGTAATGTGTATCATTGGATACGACAGCGAATGACAGCTTGTTCTCTTTTCCTCTGGTTCGTTGATCCGTTACGCTAATTAATTTACATTTGTTCATTATTCAAATTAATTGACTTGGGAAAAAAGCGTAAAGCTGACAATATCGGTATAAACCTGCCATTCGATCCGTAAAAACGGGACAGTCCCCGTTTATACCTCTCGCATCCCGAGAATTTGTATTGGAATGCGAATAGGTCCCTATTTTCTTGGCACTGCCTTCCTAAATTAAAAACCTAACTAAAAGTATTACCATTTCTTGTGAGAAATACTGAGTCGGCGCCTATCTCACTTATTTTTGTTATTGTTTAGCGCGTTCTGTGAGCATCTTGCCCAGTGTTAGCAGTTGCTGTGCTGTGATATTTGCAAGAACCTAAGCTATTATGCCTAAACGGAAATTCATCTTTTTATCTAATTTACAGGATCCAATTTCTTCGAAGAGACAAGGCTTACTTATAAAGTAAATTATAAAGTATGTATAAAGTTCACTGTAAAATTTGCAATCAACTTTTCGATTGCACATGGGAATTCTGATACTGTAAAGTGCATTTATTCAATATCATGTTTTCTTCATACTAATGTTATGTTAATACCATATTCAGAAATTATTGATCAATTAGTCCAACCTTTTCAGGCGTCCCCTATGGAAAAAAAAATCTTGTGTTCCATTCACACGTCTTTCTCTACATGTCTGCAACAAATTATTCTATTTACTTCATCTAATCGAGAAAAAATTAGCATAAATAGTCTTATTACTTGCTTCCTTGTTAGTAGAAGTGAAATAAATGGATACCATAGGTTAAAGTGATAGTCAAAAGCTGGTTGCTAGTTGAAGTTCCTTTGTTTGTATGGACAGGAGTTAATACATTTCTGTATGAGAAAAGTATGTTTTTCAAAGCTGAAAAATAAAACAAGGAATGCCTAAAAAAACAATCAACTCCACGAAAAAATGCATATAACTTAAAATGTGTGTATTGACGTGCTGTCCATTTTTCTTGTGGCAAGTTTTTGTCCATCTCTTACGGGCAGTTATGCAAAATTCCGTAAAATTCATCCAGCATAAAGTAGTCTTCAGAGGCTAAAAAAGGTTCCATGTAAAGGGTAGTTTGGTCTGGGAGGATTTTTCTCAAAATCTTCGTGTTGCATCCCTGGAAGATACTAAACTTAAATACAAAGTTTGAGATTTTACTGACTTTTCGTTTTTGAGTTATCGCGTTCACAGACACACGGACACACGGACACACACACACTCACACGGACCTTTTTAGAAAATGATTTTTTTTTTTTTGGATACAGGGGATCCTAAAACATATATTTCCGGTGAAATCTCGGTATCGAATTTTTGGGTGTAGTGCAGTACCTTCTCTATACACTATGTACATAGTACGTGTACAGAAAGTAAAGATGGTAGGCTTAAACCGGTATCAGAACTATTTATTCCTTTTTTAAAAGGAAAATAACTGGATCAACTTCAGAAAGTGACAAAGGACGTTAAAGCTAACCATTCCAGTACCAGACAAATAATGCACTGCTGAGTTTTCAAGTAGTAAGGCTTTGACTCTTAAGTTCATTCCCAGCCAAAACACACATCTCATGTCATCAATCCTAATGACACGGGCCGTATACCTATAAAGGTAGGATACTTCATTAGTTACTTTATGATTTGTATAGTTGCTTCGTGTTCTTAAATTATTTTATTAAAAAATAATTTGATTATTTTTCCGTACGGGAGGCGCATGAAAACCTACCCCGCGTACAGACTGCTCACCAGCCAATTACGCACGAATTGTTGCTCGCCTCGAGCAGGTACAACAAATAGGTAAACATGTTTTAATTACATAATAAAGAAATAACAAATAATATAATGCAAAGGTATATATTTACAAACTAGTCGAAACAGCTTCGAAGAAATAGATAACAATTGATGGGCGACGGTGAGTGGCCTGTTTTTTTTTTTTTTTTTTTTTTTGCGCTATTCTGTAGAATCTTATTTTCTCGTATTTATTCGATATTTTTAATCAATTAACCATTTTTTTTCGTTAAAATGACGTACAGTGCAACTTATTTAGGCTAATCAAACCCAAGCACCATACATTAATCATAATAGAGAATAAGTCTACAAAGCTGATAAACCAAATTGCATTTAATTTGAGCTTCAGACACTGGGAGATTTAAGTAAGGAAAATAAAAATGAATCGTTATTGTATCAAGACATTAATAAACATATTAAGATAAACCAGGTTATAAGTTAAAAATCATGGTAAATAACTGAACGTGTTTAAGCTAATAAAGAAACGTTTAGGCTTTGCGTATATCTTAAATAGTTGGTACACGTCCAGTTTCTCAAAACAATTTTTAGAATTGCCCAAAATATGGTCTTCTCTTTTGTAAGTGATAAGTCATTGCATGGTTGGCGTGATATCTGCCGAGGAACTAGGAAAGCCGATTTATAGCAAGTGCATTATAATCACAAATTTTCGGAGATTTACACATCATTTTTACGAATAACAATTAGTTGCTTCCCTATGGGTGCAAGAGAAATAAGGGAATATATTAGGTTAATGCAATGGTCAAATCTATTAAAAGCTGATCGCCAAGTGATGACTTTGACATCCCGTTCTCTTTGCATGGTCAGGAGTTAAAAAAAAAAAAAAAAAAAAAAAAAAAAAAACAATGACGACTTCCCATTTGAGAAAAGCATTATTGGAAAATGCATACCAATAACGACAAATAGCTACGAAATGCTCTAGAAAAATGTACTAATATAAAATGTTTTTAATGAGAAGTATATTTATGTGCAGTATGAGTTTTTATCTATATACAGAATGTTTCAAAAATACGGGGCATAATTTCAGGTATGTATTTCCCACATGAAGACAATCAAAATAGTTCATTATAACATGTGTCCGGAAATGCTTTCCGAGTTATTGCCTTTACAACATTGAAAGTCCCACCTGTAGACAATCAAAATAGTTTATGTCCGGAAATGCTTCATTTCCGAGTTATGGCCTTCACAACATTGGAATTCACTGGAACGTTTTTCTTTCCGCAGGTCTTTGCGGTCAAAGGAGACATTAGGAGGGCGCTCTGATAGTTCATTCTGAGGAAGGTTACTTTCAGTGTTCTTTAGGCGTTAAGACTGTGCGACACGTATTCAAATCAAGAGCTGGCAGAGATACACTTCATGTACGGTAAGGCGGACGGCGAGTATGGAACATTCACCTCTCCTGGTTTGGGAAGGGGACGACCAAGATCTACAACTCCAGAAGTGCAGGAGGAGATTCTGGAGGCTGTGGACAGGACTCCTTCTATCAGCACACGACGGTTAGCGTTGCAAGTCAATGTTCCTCATACGACTGTCTGGAGACTGTTGAACGAGTATCAATTGTATCCTTATCATTTGCAACGTGTACAGGCCCTGTCACCAGCAGATTACCCTGCACGAGTTAGGTTCTGTCAGTGGTTCTTGCAGCAGTGTGGTGTAAATCCGAACTTTTCTGCCGTCGTATTATTTACAGATGAAGCACAGTTCACAAGAGATGGCATAACAAATTTCCACAATCAGCATGTATGGTCGCATGAAAACCCACATGCAACTGTTGTATCTATCACCAGGTGAGGTTCTCCCTCAACATGTGGGCCAGTATCATTTGGTGATCGATTAGTTGGACCCCATGTACTTGTAAACAGACTTACGGGGCAGGCGTATACAAACTTCCTGGAAAACTTCCTGACGTTTTCGAGGACACTCCACTGATTAATCATCAACACATTCACTTCTTGCATGATGGCGCTCCTGCACACTTCAGTCTTACGGCTCGCCGGTACTTGGATCGAAGGTTTCCTGATCGATGGATAGGTAGAGGTGGCCAGTGAATTTCAATGTTGTGAAGGCCATAACTCGGAAATGAAGCATTTTCGGACACATGTTATAATGAACTTATTTGACTGTCTACATGTGGGAAACACATACCTGAAATTATGCCCCGTATTTTTGAAACACCCCGTATATGTGTGGTTTATGCTAAAGCTCTCCAGCATGAAGAATGCTTCAGAGGATATTCCCACAGAACTCAATATATACATTTTATTTTCCTCTAAATTTCTTTAATACATGTTGGCATTTAATCCAAACTGTTAGAGCCATTTTTGAGAAAATAAATTTCAGAAATATTCCATATAAACGGTAGATTGGGATGGATGCGGAACTTCGTAAAAAATCTTCGCGTCGCACGATTGAAAGATGCTGAATTCAAATACCAAGTTTAGACTTAACCTACTTTTGTTTATAGTTATTCTTTTCACAGACGCACACACAGATTTTATTTTAAAAACACTTTTTCTGGGATTCACGTGTTCTAAAAACATTTATTTTCGATAAAATCTCACCTTTAATTTTCTGGGTGGGAATTATTACTTTCCCTATCTGTTATGTACATTGTACGTGATAGAGAAACTAAACATACAAGCTAAACGCAAAATATGAAGGTTGAATAATCAATGAAATTTTAAAGAAAAATAATAAATGGTATAATACAGGAATATACTCGACTATCACAAATAAGTCTACTACTGAAACTCTTTCATTCCTTTAATTTGCTCTTAGTAATCTGCAATATCGTTTAAAATTAAATATAAAGCCCAAAAATAAAAATAAGTTTTTATTGATTATGTAAAAATTTGATGTGTTACACTCATATGCCTTTCTCTAGCTGTTCTACAAACTTCTTACATAAGATTATTCTTCTTTCCGCATCTTGCTAATCGAGGTACTCATTAGCACAATGTTCTTATTACTTAGTTCCTTATAAGTAGGAATACACTAGGCTAAACCAATAGTCAAATGTTTTAAAAGCTGTCGTTATGCGATTGTCATTACAAATCGCTCCTTTTCTTGTCCAGGAGTAGAACAAAAGAAAACCGCACACTTCCGCCTGAGAAAAGTATAAGTACTTCACAACTGAAACCAATAACAATGAATACCTCGAAAACTGTAAGCTCCATGAGAAAAATGTATATGAAATAACTTGTGTATTTTAACAAGACCTACATTTTTTGTATAGTAAGTTTTAATCTGTCTCTTATGGTTTACTAGTTATGCCAAGTTAAACAAAATTCATCCAGAATAAACAGGTCTTTAGAAGCTATTCCCAGAAAATTCAAGATATACATATTATTTGTCAGCTAAATATCTTTAATACACCATATTTTAATCAAAATCATTACAGCCATTTTTGATAAAATCAAAATTTTAAAAAAAGGTCCCTGTAAAGGGTAGTTTGGGGTGGGGGGATTTTTCTCAAAATCTTCGTGTCGCATCCCTGGAAGATACTAAACTTAAATACCAAGTTTGGTGATTTAATGACTTTTCGTTTTTGAGTTATCGTGTTCACAGACACACGGACACACGAACACATTGACACACGGACTCACGGACACACGGACACACACACACACACACACACACACACACACACACACACGGACCTTTTTGTGAAAATGCTTTTTTTGGATACAGGGGACCCTAAAACATATTTCCGGTGAAATCTCGGTATCGAATTTTTAGGTGCAATACAATACTTCTCTATAGCTATGTACATTGTACATACGGGGCTAGAGAAAGTAAAAAAGGAGAGTAAGTTTTATTTATGAAATTCTTTAATGCTATAATTCTCAGCATCCCATTTAGACGGGAAAGACGACTTAATTTTCCTCAGAGGCTGCTTTAGCAGTTGTGTGATTCATGTATCATAAATCTACAACACAGGATTGATGTCTTTACTTCCCCTCCGAAGGAAGTTATGCTAAGGATTTTTTGCCCAAATAAAATTAACCCCCCCTCAGATTTGAACCCGCGATCTTGGAAACTAGAAGCTAGCAAATTACCCCTATAGGAAGACTATTATTATTGCAGATTTTTTTAATGTAGGCGTTATTCCGTAGTCCTGGAAACTGCAACTATAAAAAGATATTCTTGAAATTCTAGACACGCCACTGGTCGGTATGCCCACTTTGGGAGACCCCGACACTCCGGGCTTGGCAGCCCGGGTTAGTCCTTAAGCTGGACTTTCGCCCTCCACTGGGTAGTCAGTGGTGGAGGATGATGAAGAACATGACTCTCGCCGCAAGAGCACCGCAGCCGCAGCCGCCGCCACTCTCCGGAGAACACACCGCGCTGCCGGAACCTCCTGCAACAGACGTGCGGCGCCTACAGCCGCAACAGACTCCCGGAAACTACCGGCACCTCATCACATCACCGACTCCCGGCAGTTGCAGCTGCCAATGCTGCCGCCACCACCAAATGCCACTTTACTCACTGCCATCTGTAGTCTCTCAAGCCATAGCCACCGCCGGTAAGTCGCCGACGCTGACACAACGCTTCTCAACCGACATCTACCAGACTATCCATCAGGGCCTCAGCCACCGAATCAACCACCGCAGACTTCCACACTGACGAACTTGCAGCGCCTGAGTGTGGTCATCAGGGGAGGGCCAGTGCTGAGGGCCATGAGAATACAATCTGGAAGAGGCCCTTCACCACTAGTCCGGCTCGAACTTGCTCAGGTTGAAGACTACGAAGCAACCTTGTGCGAGGGCCTGCTCCTGTTTGGGCGTCGCCTGAGCGCTGAGGCCAGCCGAGGGTCCCGGCACTGCTGTGCTTTTGGCTACCAAGAAGACACCTGCGGAGATCAGCCACGCTGCCGCTACTGTGGCGCGCCTTTCCTAACAGCCGAATGCACAGCACATGTACTGACGAACCGCCGCCGATACTGTGCCACCAGCAGAGGCTTCTGGGCCAGTCGCCCAGAATACCCGCGCAGCCGACATGTACAGCCGTCAGTTAACCCAGCACTTTCAGCCGCCTCCGCAGCCACAGCACTGACTCCAGTTGTCTCCACCATCACCAATACTACTCAGCCTCCAGTGCAAATCGCCGCAGTAAAAACGCCATTACGATTGCTATCCAGGATCTTCAATTGCAGGTCCGGGAAATCAGCACCAGGATAGCCTTGGTCGAGGAAACTTTATCGGCCATCACTACCACCACAACCACTCTGGACTCATCCTTACATCGAATCCACAACCTAGAGATCAGAATCCGGGACATACAGTAAGCCACCACCGCCACCGCAGCTAATCTGGGGACGTTCATCTCCAGCTACACTTTGCAGCTACACACCACGCCGAGAAGCAGACGTCCGTGGAAGAAGGCCTCCAACGACTGACCACTAACATGACTGACAGACACCTGACCACACCGACATAATACACAGTGTGTACCGGAAACTAGCCCGGATTGAGACTACTCTCCAGCAACCAACTCTAGCACAGAGCAGCAAATCGGATACAACACTCCAGACTGACATCACCCTGGCTCCCTTCATAACACCAACATTGACTCATCTAGTACAACACCATGAACAAAAACCACTTTTATCTCATCACCACTCATTCCAACGATTAGACGAGAGCCCATCCCCTAGACACGATCCCAGGCAAAATCTCAGAAAATGGAACATAAAAAACCCTAGACTCCTTCCAAACCCTCCTAAACTCCCCGGATAGCAGTCAGGGCCTCGGTCATGGCTGTCTGCCGGAACCACCGCTACCTTCTGCTGAGCCACTTATCTGCCAGCACCAAAACTTCGGCACTCACGAGGGTGCTCAGCGGAACCTCCCTACCCCGCGTTATCTCCCTTGAATCCGACACTTCCTTCCGTTCTCGCACTTCACCCAATGGCGAGATAATCCATTCTTCTAACCACCAACTCTCTTTCTGTCTCCCCTCCCCCCCCCCAAATCTTCATTGTGCCAGTTTGCCTCGAGTCGAGTATATCAGCTCTTCTTAGTGAAATAACAATCAATACTGAGAAGAATGTGTGAAGATGAGACAAGTGTTTCGTTTAATCAAAATTTGAAGTAATTATCAGACTGGAGACATGTAGCAAGCTGCATTCAGTGAAGTATCTACTCCTGGATGCAGTTGTATTGTGGCAAAAGTTTTCAAAGGATGAATAACAACGGCATAAAATGAGCTCGGGCAACTCTTTAAATATAAACACTGTTCTTCATCCTTCAGCAGAGGATACAATAGAATTCGTCATGAAGAGCATTGCGGTGCAGAAAACAAAAACAGAGCCTACAGACATCAACTATTGTCTACAGTGGAAAATGAGTGTGACATGAAAGAATACGAGGCATCGTTTGAAGGACGTTTGAAATCTTACTTCATCCGATGCAATTCCCGCAAGGACATGAAGACTTACCTGCAGGAAGCTAAACATTAGATTATACAATATTTTCAAAAAGAGCTTCCCGTGCATAAAGCTGCGAAGATTAACTTGTTAGTGGAATGCCGATTTGTAAATAGTGCTGCAGAAACTACAGACAAGACCTTCAAAACCAGAAATCAGTCAGTGTTTCTAGAAACTCTGTTAGATACTATGCTGGAGACGAAATTCAAGAAACTGGCAGTCGAAATGGAGGAATCACAACTTAAAGGAAGCAATTGAGGTCTGCTTGCTGTGGACTCTGATTTTAGAGTCCTAAGTACCCCCAGAATACCTCGAAATGAGACGAAAAGTGCAACAAAAAAAATAAATAAATAAAAAACACCGGTGAGCAACCCACAATTAGCCTTCCTGGAGTCTCAAACATCCTCCAAATGAGATGGAATGTCATTAAAAATAATACAAACAACAGTTGCAACATTTAAATTCATCTTACAAATCCCGAAAAAAGCATGTGAAAACACTAAAATCGCTGAAAAATAATTCTAAAGGGGTATCTTGGTCTTCCAGTGCCAGGTGAACTGTCGTGATGAGAGCACACGCCCTGAGGAAGCCCCACATAGTGAGGCGAAACGTCGGCAACATTTCAAGCCAAGACGCGGCCTTCCAGGAAGACCAAGATACCATGGACACTAGCCGCCGAAGCTTACGCAAGAATTCTAAAGTGCATTACAATATTTATTAAAGTGTCGAAAATCAATAGAAAGCACTGTAAAATAATCTAAAATATCAGCAAAAAGGCCGAAAATACTAGCTTTAGAATCCTAAATACCCACGAAATGACGTGAAATCAGTTGAAAAGAGCTAAAATATCTGATGTGTACCCTGAAGCTATCTGACCTAGAGACCTAAACACCCTCCAAATGGTATGAAATGTATGCATTCGAAACAGCTCCCTAGCACTCGAAAACATACAAAAGGCTTATAAATATTCTGTACACACTCAAAAAGAAGAGCAGAACATTAATAATAGTAATAATAATAAAATTATCATAATTTTAAAAAAATTGATGTGTTCCAGTCACATGACTTTCTCTATATCTCTGTCTATATTATTGTTAAAAAAAGCTTATGCTTCTTATCTACTAAAATGCGCCTTGTGCTATCTGATCTGAATTACATCGATATCACAAAGAACTCGTTCTTTCCGGCCAATGCTTCGTCCTTTTATTGGTCTGCCAATTTCCGAAATACACTTTTAAGCGTTGGTGTATTCGTGAGAATGTTTGTGAACACTATATCTGTCTGTCGGGGTACCTTTATGCATAGTGGTCCTAATACATGGTACATTTTCATCTGCACTACCATAAATGTAATGCTTATCGGTCTGTTCCTTCACAGAATATGTTTTCTTCTGCCTTCCAATAAACAATCAAACTAAACCAGTTATACAATCAACGAGCTGCATTTTAATTAAAATGTTTGGCATTTATGTCAACAAATGGACAAATTCTTTAATAATAATTCTCTAATAAACGATTTTCAGATCCACTCCGTATGCACTTCTTTACTGCTCTGCTGTCCGATATCCCGAAATATTTGTCACCAATACAGATACAACCTATATTATGATCTAAATTGAGGTAGTTGCTTTATGGTTTAAAGCAATGAGCATATTAACCAAGCAATGCTGCTAGATAGTATTTAGTTTTCTGAGAAACAATGTTTATTTATGATACAAGTGCAGTTTTATTTTTCCAGTAGGAAAGCTATTGCAACGAGTTAATTTTAGTACTTCCAGGAGTAACATAAAATGTATTTTAAGATATGCTGTCATATAATGTTCTTTTTGGAAGCTCAGAATATTAAATTAGAAATTATCCAGCTGAAATGTATGTGGAACTAGGAGTATACATTCGCACACGTGCAATGGTGAGTTGAAATGTGATATCATTTGGCCTTGGTTGTTGTTTGACCTTTTATAGCGTTATTGGTTTTATAACATGATCCCTTAAGCAATCATTAAATTCTAAAATATATAGAAGTCTGTGGCAAATATAAAGCAGCAATAGATATGTGTATAACTAGTTTTACTAATAAACATACGGATAAAAATCATTATTAGGTATTATTCCTTCAATTTACACCAGTTTATTTATGGGCTTAGATAAAACTGCCAACTAAAGAAACAAGATTTAATTATTGTATCAATATACTATTAAAATCATTTTAAAATTCTAGTGTGAGCGATTCGTGTTGAAAGCGTAACTTTAGTGTCAGCTGTCTGAAATATATACCTATTATACTCGTATCACATTCTATGTTGCCCATAACATTTTTCAT
Organism: Hymenopus coronatus; assembly: GCA_030762935.1. Taxonomy (NCBI): domain Eukaryota; kingdom Metazoa; phylum Arthropoda; class Insecta; order Mantodea; family Hymenopodidae; genus Hymenopus; species Hymenopus coronatus. Next base: position 137,296,172 of record CM060897.1, read on the forward strand.
AATAAAATGCATAAGCAGTATATTATTTCAGATTTGTGTCTTCTGAAAGCAAAAATAATATTACTAACTTAAATCGAAAATAGTATTGTTGAGTTAAATAGAATATAAGGTCATCTCGGTGCTTATGATGCGCCAAATATACAATTATTGAACATCAGTACAATCAATTTAACCTAGAATACCACATTCGACTCAGCCCAAATTCTTGGCAGTGTAACCGTCATATCAGCCTTGTACCAAAGCGTAACTCTATTGTATAATACCACAGTGTTACTTCACAGTAGGTCTGGCATTAAAACTACCAGCACAACTTTGACGTACTTTAGATATTTGATTTACAATTCGACTCGAAGTGGGTGCCATATGTATACTAATGAAGCAGTTAATCCCCTGCAAACTAGAAAACAACTCAGCCTGTAGAGCCCCGCAGAATAACGATAGGTGGAATCTAAAAATAGTAATATTTTAATTAACGTATTAAATAATGTAAATAACATTCAAGGAGAGCCTTAGTAAAACTCGAAATTGCAATTGTTATATTATGGATTTTTACTTTTGACAACTTAGCTACAGTAAACAGAAGAAGTATTGCATTCCACCCAAAAATTCGATGTGGAGATTTTACTGGAAATTTATGTTTTGTAGTCTCCTGAACTCCCCAACACAGAGAGAGAGAGAGCCAGAGAAAGAGAGAGAGAGAGAGAGAGAGAGAGAGAGAGAGAGAGAGAAAGGAAACTTACCTGTGCGTGTGCGTGTGCCTGTTTGTAAACATCATAACTTCAAATTAAAAGTCAAATAAATGCCAAACTTGGTATTTAAGATCAGGATGTTTCACCGACAGCACATGAAGATTTTTAAAGAAAAGCCCCACGGAAAACTAGTCTATACTTGGAACGTTTTTCCAAATTTTTATTTTTCAAATGCCTCTAAGAGTTTTAATTAAAATACTTTAATATGATGGAGCTTTTTCATGATAAATACATTATACGCTTCAATTTTTCTGACATAGCTTTGAAGTCCTCTTTATTCTAAATGACTTTTATGTTGTCATATATTGTAAGATATAGAAATAAATCTTTATACCCAAAGATGTAAATCTCGTTAAATAACTCAATTTATGGCAAATAATTTTTGTGGCATTAGCCATTTTCGAGAGATGTACTGTCATATCTTTTAATGTTCAAATTTTTATCATTTTCTCCACTGGAAATACTTGTTTTTTACTTTCTCTACTTACCAGGTAACTGACAGAGAAGGTATTACATTCCGGCCAAAAATTGGATCCCGGAATTTCTCTGAAAGTATACATATTAGGGCCCTCTGTATTTAAAGAATAAAACTTTTTATAAGAAGTCTTTAATCCTTATGTGTATGCGCGCTTGTATGTATGAACAAGATACCTAACTAGAAAAAGCCAGTTAAATATCAAACCTGATAATTAAATTCAATATCTTCCAACGATAAAGCTAAATATTTTCAAGAAAATCCTCCACACTAAAATACCTTTTACAAGGAAATATTTTCGAAATAAATGGCTCTAACAATTTTTATTAAAATAGCGTACATTAAACATATTGACATAACAAATAAAATGCACATCTTGAATTTTCTGCTAATAGCCTCTGAAGACCTCTTCATTCTTGATGATCTTTGTATAGCCGGTAAATGTAAGAGATAGACAAAAACTTACCACACAAAATTTAGACATCGTTAAATCACACAATTTTTGTCATTTAACTACTAATTTTGTACGAGATACGTCCAAAGAGTAAGTTCCGTTTGGTAATAAAATTAAATTGTGTACAGATACAGAATAATTATTTACTGCACAAAATTCTAAAACTCTTAAACTACTTTTCCACATAACTGCCGAAATTTTACAGGCATTTGTCAGAGCGTGGCACAAGTTTTTATATACCTTCTTCATTGAAGTTTGCCACCTGTGTCTTCAAAAAGTTGGAAAAATTTTCTTTCAGCTCTTCGTCATTGTTGAAGTGCTGACCGCCAAGGAAAGACTTGAGATGTAAGAACAGATGAAAGTCGCTAGGAGCGAGGTCAGGGCTGTACGGAGGATGGTCAAACACGTCCCAGCCAAATCCCTGTAGGAGGCTTTTCGTTACATTTGCAGTGTGTGGTCGTGCGTTGTCGTGAAGAAAAACGAAACCTGACAGAAATCCTCGGCGTTTATTCTGTATTGCGCGGCGCAATTTCCTAAGTGTCTCGCAATAACATCTGCTTTGATTGTTTGACCACGCGGTAAGAAATCAATGAGTAAATTGCCTTTCCAGTACCAGAACACAGTGCACATCATTTTTCGAGGTGTCAAGGTTTGTTTCGGCTTAACCTTTGCTGGGGATGAAGTGTGCCTCCACTCCATTGATTGCCGCTTAGTTTCAGGGGTGTCGTAAGAAACCCAAGTCTCATCTCCTGTGATTATCTGTGACAGAAATTCTTCGCCGTCTTCATCATAACGGGTTAAAAACTGAAGTGCACTACCCATCCGTTTGGTTTTGTGTTGCTCAGTAAGAATCTTTGGTACCCAACGTGAGCAAAGTTTACGAAATTTCAGTTTTTCAGTAACAATTTCATGAATTAGTGATCCTGAGCTTTGGGGAAATTCCATAGCGAGAGCACTAATTGTAATATTGTTTTCCTGGATCTTGTCATCAATCGCGTGAACCAGTTCTTCTATAACCAAAGATGGACGCCCACTTCGTTCTTCATCGTGCACTTCACTACGTCCTTCATTGAACTGTCGGACCCATCTTCTCACCATTGAATCACTCATCGCATTTTGTTCGTAAACTTCGCAAATTTGCCGATACATTTCAATTGGTTTCACTTTCCTAGCATTTAGAAAACGAATCACAGATCTGATTTCACATGCGGCGGGATTTTCAATCAACACCGACATTGTAAACAAGCACAACAAAGCGTATGTGGCTGACAGCGATCTCAAAATGGCGCACATTTCTTCTCCTTGATACAGAGCGTCTACCGCGCATGTGCGGACCTGCAATCGCAGCGCTGCAGCGGAGATGAATTGAAACGGAACTTACTTTCTGGACGTACCTTGTAGAATTAGCCGTTTCTGAGGTGTTCCTTGTTATAGGTTTTAAATTTAAAACATTCAAATTTTTCTCAAATAGGATAGTTGTCATTTATTTTTCTTTTGGCTTATTCTTGGCCCTGCAAGGAGAACCGAACTTCAATCGTCCCTCAACTAGCTTTAAAAGGATTTGATTATCGCTTTAGCCTAGTGTATTCTCGTCTCTCTTCTTCTTATAAGGAGCTAAGTAATAAAACCATTTCTGCTAATATTTAGCTTGATTAATATGAAATAGATAAAATAACACGTTTTTATAACAATACTTTTTATAGAATAGGTGGAGAAAGTCATGTGAAAGAAATACATAAGGTTTTTTTCTTTTCCCTTTCTTACCCTCATTTCCGTGTTCATGTAAAAAAAACAAAGAAGAAGAAAAAAAACGGAATGTCAAGCCTTCGTCTAGCGACGGCTTTGAAAAGACTGGTCTGTCGCTCTAGACCAACGGTTCCCAACCGGTGTGCCCCGGTACCCTAGGGTGCCGTGTGATTGGCTAAGGGGTGCCGCGAGATTTTGAGATAAACAAAAAAAAATACCTTCTACTGAAGCCTTAAGTCTTGTAATGTCTTGAAATAAAATAAGTCAAATCAATTACTCTCATGCACGGCAGATGGTGATAGTGGTCGATTCATTTCAATAATTCAGTTATACTAGTATCCCGCAGATGGCATTACAGCTATACCCTGCAGAACATTCCCGAGACTACTCGCTTCCTCACGAACATTCGCGAGACTTCGACAGATGAATATATAAAACTGTACGCCGCTTGGCGCTTTCAGTTCTTCCTCGCGTTGATTCACAGTGTTTAGCTATGGATAAGTTCATTGTTAAACGTAAACGCCAGGACAGTGAAAGTGAACAGTCGGCTCCTACTGCTTGCTTTAAGATGCCAAATCTTACAGTTTCTCCCGGACCGTCGAATTTACCACATAAAGAAGACAAACGAAAGAAAAGGACATACCAGTTACTTAGAGTATGGATTTAAGTGGAATAACAACGAGGAAAACCCTATCCCTGTGTGTTTAGTTTGTGGCGAAACACTTAGCAACGAGGCCATGGTACCTAGCAAACTGAAGCGGCATCTTACAACAAAGCATCCTAGTGTGTCACAGAAAAGTGTAATGTATTTTTCACATATATTAGAAGGGGAGAAGAAAACAGCTGTGCGAATGGTAAAGAGAATGATCATAGGTGATACTGCTCTTGAAGCCTCATTTAAAGTAGAGGAACTGATAGCTAAAAAAAAGAAACCTCATACTCTTGGAGAGGAAATCATTGGCCCTGCATGTCAGGTTATAGTTTCAACAATACTTGGCGAAGGAGCAGCTTATCAAATTTCGAAAGTTCCTCTGTCCAACAACACAATCAGCCGCAGGATATCTGAAATGTCATGCAATATCAACGAACAAGTCACGGAGAAAATAAAAACAGAACATTTACTTTGCAAGTAAGAGTCTCGATATTGGTGACAAACCGCAACTCCTTGGTTTTATCAGATAAATTGATGAAAAAGATATTAGTGAACAGTTTCTGTTCTGTAGACCGCTGGAGACTACAACCACAGGCCATGATATTTTCGTTTCTATTAATTCCTATCTCATGGACCATGATCTTTCATGGAAAGACTGTTGTGGTATATGTACAGATGGTGCACCATCTATGTCTGGGAAAATAAAAGGTTTTACTGCCAGAGCTCTCAATGAAAATCCATCCATTATTATAATTCCCTGTTTTCTGCATAGAGAGGCATTAGTCGTGAAAGCGTGTAATGAAGATTTTAATCAAGTTGTGAAAATGGTGAACTATATGAAGTCTCTACCTTTAAAGTGCAGAATTTTTAAACAGTCATGTCGCGCAACGGATGCAGCTCATACCTCTTTGTTACTTCACACAGAAGTAAGGTGGTTGTCGCGGGGTCGTGTATTGAACCAGTTTCTCGAACTTAAAGAACAGCTAAAAACTTTTTTTAAGGATGAAAATCAAGACACATTTCATGAGCTCTTACTAAGTGATTCTTGGTGTTTTGAACTGTCGTATCTGGCAGATATTTTTCATAAGCTGAATGAACTGAATGTTTCGATGCAGGGTCGACATGAAACAATAATCTCCTCAACCAATAAAATGAAAGGTTTTAAAAGAAAACTTAGTTCTTGGAAGTCTGCAGTTCAAAAAGGAGATTTGTCGAACTTTCCATCTCTTCTTAATGTGGCAGGAGATAAAGATCTGGGTAAACTGAGAGACCGCATTTGTGACCACTTATCAAGATTGCAAGATGCAATAGATGCGTACTTTCCAACTATTTCTACTACGAATCTCGACTGGGTTGTCTCACCATTTGATTTCGTAGATAGTGCAGAAATAGATTTCACTGCTTGCGAACGAGATGAATTTATTGATCTTTGCGCTGATTTCACACTCTAAGGTAAGTTCACCAAGAGCGAGGCGTCGGTGGCTAGTTTTTGGCTTCAACGGAGAGAGGAGTACCCTAACCTAATGAAGAAAGCAATTAACGCACTTTTGCCCTTTTCAACATCCTATCTATGCGAGCAAGCCTTCTCTGCTATGGTGACAATAAAATGCAAAGCAAGAAATAGACTGAATAACCTTGAGGATGATTTGCGTGTTTCACTGTCAACTGTAAGACCCGACATCACATATCTGTGCTCTAAGCATCAATCACAAGTTTCACATTAATCATTAATCGAACAAAATTTATTGATGTATTTTTACTCAGTGATTGTAGTAAAGTTTACTGTATTATGTTATGGTTTACGTTATTATTATATAATATTTCAATAAATTAACATATTAAGCTTAATTTTCTTTTAATTCAAGGAAGGGTGCCCCTAGTGTTTAATGTTATTCCCAAGGGTGCCGTGAACTTCAAAAGGTTGGGAAACACTGAAATAGACTATTCTATTCTTATACCTGCAATGAAACGTGTAAATGAGTAGTGGTGGTGGTGGTGGTGGTGGTGGTGGTGGTGGTGGTGGTGGTGGTGGTGGTGGTGGTGGTGGTGGTGGTGGTGGTAGTAGTAGTAGTAGTAGTAGTAGTAGCAGTAGCAGTAGCAGTAGCAGCAGCAGCAGCAGCAGCAGCAGCAGCAGCAGCAGCAGCAGTAGTAGTAGCAGTAGTTTTTTTTTTTTGTTTGTTTTTAATGTAAGGGGAAAAATCTTTGAAAGACGTCACTTCACGTGAGAGTTGGATTTCCACCAACTAAAAAAACCCTTACTCTCACAGCATACCATCTGGAATTGCAATAATGCATCACCTCACAATGCTAGCTCTAGCAGTATAACCCTTCTGTAGCATTACTTTTTAGGCCTTTTCTTGCGTCATTCTCCTTGATTTCCAGAATATTTCTCGCTTATTGTTTAACAATATTTCAAGCCCTGACGGTCTCTGTCAGGGTGGGAACCAGGTTATCTACGGACAACACTGCGCCTAGTTCCGTGTTTGCTACTGCTCTAAATCGATACCAGTGCCGACATCGAAAGAAAGTATGCTCCACCTCATTACAATAGGGACAACTGGTGGAGTCAGTTTTCCCCATCTTATGTGCATAAGTGTTAAATTGTCCATGTCCGGTCAATACTTGGGCCAGGAAGTTAATCAATCTGTCGGTGTTTATACTGCAACCAAACCTACTCCTCCGGAATTAATCTCTTCGGCCATTATCCTACTGTGGTAATGTTATTCCACCTTGCTGGCCATTCATGAATGATTTGGTCTTTAATCTGTCGACTATCCAAAGAAGAATTATAAGCATTGGTAGCACTAAGCAGCTGCCTTTCTTTCACTAATAAATCAATGAGGACGGATCCCACCAATACTTCCGTTCGATAAGCACAAATAGATCGCAACAGTACTTTCCGTTGCACTTTTTCCAACGCTCTGGCATATTTCTTGATGCCCATAGCGGTGTACCATATCGGTGCAGCATATAATAGGATGGAATAAACTACGCCACACAACCGTCGATTCAGGGATCGGGGGCCACCAATATTCGGCATTAATCTAGCCAGTTGGGATGCTTTTACGTCCACTTTTGTGACACAGTCATGATATGTTCTCCAAAACGATTGTTTTCATCGATCATTACTCACAAGTATACGATGGCCTTTTTTGGAGTTATCTAGGCATCCCTCAACATAAAATAGATATTCTTGCGCTTCCTAGAGCCCTTCAGAAAAACTGATTTAATTTTCTGCGCTACCAACTCCAACTTGTTGTACACCAAACATCTGTCAATACGTCGTAAAGATTCATTAGCCTTATAAGTCAGCTCTTCGTCATCACCAGCACTAACAAAAAGGGCAAGATCGGCTGCGAAGGTGATTTGCAATGCACCGTCCGTTAGTTTCAAACGCAGAACTCCGTCATATAGAACATTCCATAACGTTGGCCCAAGTATGGAGCCCTGTGGAACTCCCGTCGTAATTTTCATATCGTCTTTGTCAATCCTTATTTACCTACCTTGAAAGTAGGAAATGAGCACATTAATTATATGCGTCGAGATGTTTCTTTGCCGCAAAGAATCTAGTATGATACTCCACGTAGCAGTATTAATCGCTTTTTGCACATCTAACGTGATTAATGCAGCCCACTTCCCGCTTGACGCTTGATTCAGCGTTCATTCGAATCATAGCAGCTATAGCTTGTAACGTAGATTTGCCTTGCTGAAATCCTTACTGTGCATCGGAGAATCCTCCATTCTCTATGATTTCCCTTTCCAATCGCAGCTTTATCAGTCCTTCGTACAGCTTACTGAGCGTAGTCAAGAGACACAATGGTCGATATGCGGACGACTCTAATGGCGATTTGCCGCTTTTCAAAAGGAATAATACCTTAGATATTTTCCATATATCTGGGAACTCCTGCTTCATTAACAAACCAATAAATACGCCTAAAATCAAAGCTGATGCAATTGAAACAGCAGTTTGCACCACCTCCGGGTTGATGCCATAAATTCCGGGAGCCCTTCCCTTCTTCATACGATTGGCCACCTCATGTAACTCCGCAATAGCGAAGAGCTCCACATCAGATGTTGGAGATTCCACTCGCAAGATATCGTCTATAAGAGGAAATAACACCATTGATTGCTATTTCCTTTTTCCTGGTAGTACTCAGATCGAGAGGTGATCGATTGGTCAATTGGCCAGTAACTATTTTATATCTCGCACCCCATATGTCATTCTCCAACTCATCGCAAATATATTTCCAGGTGTCATATTTAGATAGATATATCAGTCTAGACAATACTTTTCTACTCCGCTTGTATCCTTTGACTGCTACTACCAATTTGTCAGCACTCGGATTACATTTGCGAAGTCTAGTCAAATTCTACACATCTGAATGCATTTACTCCGTTGCTCGCATATTTCACCGTTGCACTACGTACTCCACGTTTATGGGTTCCTGACTTCTTTATCTGGCTCACCCTCTTTTAGGGCCTTAGTCAAATATGCAGGAGTGCTCTCTGATTTATTATCGTCAACACCTTTTAATCGCCATTCAAGAATAGGTGCCAGTACTGCCCAATCATATTCTATTATCCTTTTTTCCACGAGTTTTGTTACTTTGCGGTGCTTTGTCCCCACGATCTCAAAATAAATAAATCGACGGTCGCTGAGAGTTTCCTCCTCCAATATCTGCCAACAAGCAATCAGTGAAGCGATATTCTGGTTCAGCATGTAACGTCGATATATGACTCACAGCTACCTCTAGCAAAGGTAGATACTATCCCCGTATTATGCACCACTAGGTCTAATGTCGCCATCCATTCCGTCCAGTATGCGCCTCTACGATCAGTTACCGGGAATCCCCATTGTGGCGATTTGGTATTTGTATCACCAAGTAGAATGCATTCACCACCTGTATCTATGCTATACTGCATTAATCGATTGACATCCGTCGTAAACACATCAAATGAAATGTTAGGCGAACTATAGCAACAGAATAAGTGACAGTGTTGCAAATGTACACATGTGTAACCTTTCTCAGCTCGGAACTTTAACACGTCGAGTCGCTTATTCAGAAAACAGACGCCTACATCGCCCCTCTTATCCCTGACCCAACTACTATCCAACTTATTCGGTTCGCAGGCAACTATAATATCCACACCTCTCTCAATTGCCGTAGCCTCTGCCATATCGTGACTCAAATTGGAATGCAATAATTTGGCCTGCAGTACGCGGATTGTTTGTGTGTGCATCCTGAGAATTATAACTGTCTCGCTCCGTTGAATACCAACTTTCTAAAGTTCGGGCACTTCATTTGGTGAAATCTATGTACTTCCTTCTGACATTTAATACAGAATGGACTTTGCGTACAATCCTTAGCACAGTTAAGACAGTCCTCTTTTCTGTTAACACCCTTCTTTCAATGAAAGGTTCCATGTGCTAACTCAAAGCACTTATAACACCTCTAAATAGTAACCCTTTCCCGGACATGACATTCATTCCACCCTGTCTGTATTTTCCGTTTCTTTATCAACTGTCGAAAAAAACTCCAAGGGTACAACTATAGTCGCGTTTAAATTCCCAAACCTTCCGGGTCTCAGAGCGCTTACCATTGCTTTAGAATCCGGAATACCGTCCTCAGTACCTATTGTGGCCTTCAGTATTTCCTCGTTAGTTATCGGGTCCACCCCGTATAGCAGTACAGTAAATCCTTTCTTCTCGTATTCACCTCCAAAGTAGTAGTAGTAGTAGTTATGGTAGTGGTGGTAGTGGTGGTGGTAGTAGTGGTGGTGGTAGTAGTGGTGGTGGTGATAGTGGTAGTGGTGGTAGTAGTGGTGGTGGTGATAGTGGTAGTGGTAGTAGTAGTAGTAATAATAGTAGTAGTCGTCCTATTCCTATTCGTAATCGGAGTCGTAGTGGTAGTGTGGAGTTGTGTACCGGAGGGGATTCCGCACCTCAGCCAGTAATACTTTTTTGAACATCAGATCCTGGAAGGAGAGGATGCGATGGCAGCAATTACAGAGAGCAGCCGGAACCAGACTGCGACAGGGAGCCATCGTGGAGAGTCCTTAACAGTTCCCAAGTAGTTCTTCATCTCGACGCGGGATGAGTTATCCCGCGTCCCAGGCCTATATAATCCTGACAATCCCCAGCGCCATGCGGCCGCCGAAAGCTGAGTTGCCAAAGCGCAATCATCTCACCACCGCAGTCCGACACTTACAACGCTGCAAATAAGACCAGACGGCAGAAATTGAGGGACAAGTAACTCTTAGCAGAAATTGTTCTTATTACTTGGTCCCTTGTAAGTAGAAGGGGAAAGAAAAAAAAAACGAAAAAAAAAACAAAAACGAATGTGTTCCATTGACACGAAGTCCTCTAGCTCTTCGCCAAACAAGGCTTTTATTCAAAAATTAATCTGTTCTCTTCATCATGCTAACCAAGATAAATATAAGCAGCATTATTCTTATTACTAGCTCTTTGTAAATAGAAGGGAAATAAGAATTTACACAAATTAAAGCGATAGTCTCGTCCTATAAAAGCCAGTCGCTATGAGAAACAATTGAAATTCCAATCTCTTTGCTTTCCAGGAGTAAACAAACAAGAAACGAGAAGAAAGATGTCTTCCCGCTTGAGAAAAGTTTAAGTGGCTAAAATTGAAATCAATTATCCGGAATATCTCGAAAAAGGTTAATTCTACAAAAAGAATTATATAAACATAAATTGTGTATTTTAATGAAATCTGCATTTTTTATTTAGTAAGTTTTGTACATCTCTTAAGGTTTGCCATTTATGCAAAAGTTATCCAGAATGAAGATGTCTTCAGAAACTATTCCTAGAAAATCCATTATACATTTCGTTTATCATAAAAAATCTTAAACATACGGTATTTTAATCAAAATAGAGCCATTTTTGAGAAAATGAAAATTTTCGAAAAATGTTCCATGTAAAGGTTAATTGGAGGCGCGGGATTTTCTTCAAAATCTTCGTATCGCATCCTTGGAAGATACCAAACTTAAATACCTAGTTTGGTATTTAAGTCTTTTCGCTTTTAAGCTATGCTGCCCACACACAGACCTACAGACACACACTCGGACATGTTTCTAAAAATGTTCTTTTTGGATTCAGGGGGTCTCAAAACATATATTTCCGGCGAAATCTCAGTATCGAATTTTTGGGTGCAAATACAATACCTTCTCTACACACTATGTACATAGTACGTGTAGAGAAAGAACTAAAGAGAATAGAGAAAGCTGTGTGAATTTAACATATCAGATTATATCCAAGTAATGCTTCGAATCCGTCTACACGCTTTAGTTTCTGAGATACTATAAACTCTACTGACCGTCTACCATCCCATAATCTCTGTTGGCTATGTTAACCTATTCTGTTGGCTATGTTAACCTAGTTTCGTTTTACTGGGTAAACTGCATTTAGCACAGAGCAGTAAATAAGCATTTACACATTAGTCCGTTATAATTATTAATGGTCAATTAAAATTAACACAATTGGCACACAGCACTGTGGCATTAATTGAAACACATAATGTTACATCATGTAACTTTCTCTATGTCTCTGTAACAAATTATAATTAAAAAGCTAATTCTTTTATCTACTTTATGCTACTTTATGTGACTAGTTCCTTATAAGTAGGAGAGAAATTGGGACCACACTAGGCTAAAAACACAGTGAAATATTTTAAAATCTAGTTGATATGTGACTGAAATTAGTTTCTTTGCATGGTCAGGAGTTGACAAATTCTGTATGAGAAAAGTTTAAGTAGTTTAAAACTAAAACCAATAGCAAGGACTATCTCGGAAATGGTCAACTCCACAACAACAAAATGTGTGTAGCATAAATTGAATATTTTAAGAGCTACATTTTCTGTGTAGCAAGTTTTTTTCTCCCTTAAGGTTTATCAGTTATGCAAAAATATGGAATGTATCTGGAATTTCTAGGAACTTTGAAATTTATTTCGTAGTATTGAAATTTCGTTAAATTTATTTAATATTACTTTAAAATGAGCAAAATTACACCGTTTAAATCCATTTCGATACTTTATTTTTATGTAGTGGAATAAGAATGGGAATGTAGTGGCATTAGGAATAAGAATAAAACAAACAATATAGTTCGAAGATGACTGCTAAAGCAACTTCATACATTTCGTGCCATTACATAATTAATGGGCAGGCAGTAAACATATCTATTCATGCTTTGTCGATTTGTTGATAGTTCAGTAGCACTTATTCTTTTGCTTTAGGGTCGCCCTCCGTGGTGTAACTAGGACGTGGGTTCAAAACTGGTGGAAGATAATGGATTTTTTTCGGGAGTAATAATCCTTAGCATGGTTTCTTTTCGAAGGGAAGTAAAGCCGTTGTCCTCGTATCGTAGATATACGGCACTTAAAAGAACCTCAAGCCTGATAAAAGATGCCTCTGAGCAAAATTAAGTAGTCTTTCAGCCCAATTTAGAATGGGACGCTGAGAACCACAGAACTTAAAGAGCGTCCATAAATAACACGCCTTTTATATCTTGCTTTGGGGAACGATAGATTCTGACTTTGACACTTCCCTCTATTTTCTTTCGGCCGTTAATAAATGCTTAGATGTACTGATTGTGTATTTCTTCGATAGATTCGATTTCTTTAGACCTTTATCAACTTCTTCTGAGATTTTTAACTTTTCTTTCAGGGAAAATTGCTTTCTTTAATCTTTTCCTACTCCGTAGGTTGGTTGTTTAAATGAGACCCGCTCTGAGCACACTGAAATTCCCTTTTTATATATAGGTTAACCATATCAAACTACAACAGGTAGAGGAAACGAAACGGCTCCTTTTATACACTGCGGAAATAAGGAATTCATTTCAACTTCTGCCCTTTTATGAGTTAAGCTGAGCCAAAATATGATATCGTCAGGGATGAACAAATCACTTCGCGTGCAACATTCTATGACAAAGGATGAAAAAGAAGAGAAAAAAAAACATAAATCAGGAAATGGAATTCAGTTTCATTGGTTGAACTGAAATATTCGTCCGTACAAACGGTATGTGGCTGTAATTTGTTTTTGATTCTTTTTTCTCACGTATTCCATAAAGTTACTTACAAAAATGGCGTGTTATTTATGGACGCTCTTTAACTGCTGTGGTTCTCAGCGTCTCATTCTAAACTGGGCGTCTCATTCTATCAGTCTTGAGGTTCTTTTTCGTGCCGCAAATCTACGACACGGGACCAACGGCTTTACTTCCTTTCCGAAGGAAGCCATGCTTACACCCGAAAAAATCCATCGTCCTTCGCCGGGTTTGAACCCGCGACCTTGGGTATATGAAGTTAGCATGGTAACCATTGCACCACGGAGTGCGACTGAGTTACAGTTATGGCCTACACAATAGGAAGGAAAGGTAATACATTGGCGTTGCGTGAAATGCTAATACGTACGAAGTGACAGGTGTTTGAAAGCTCTTTTGTAATACCGTGGTTTGAGGCATTACCCAGTAGTTATATAATGCATTCAATCCCTCAAGGTCCATTTTCCTATTCGTTTCGAATTGGCTTATTTAAAAGAATCTGTTTTCTCTTTAATTAGACCATGACAATCAGAAAATTACACATTAATTCGCTAGGTTGTATTAACGCTACAATGAATGCTTTTACTTTCTATACGTCGTGCATAATACATGGGCAGAGAAAGTATTTCATTCCACCCAAAAATGTGATACCGAGATTTCGCTGGAAATACATGCTATAGAGTCCCCTGAATAATAATAATAATAATAATAATAATAATAATAATAATAATAATAATAATAATAATAATAACAATAACAATAATAGCTATAAACAATAATTTTGAAAAAAAATTCCGTGTGACTGCGAACACGAAACCTTTAAAACGAAAAGTCGGTTATTTACAAAATTTGGTATTAAAATTTAGTATTTTTACTTTCTCTATAAGTACTATGTACATAGTGTATAGAGAAGGTATTGCACTCCACCCAAAAATTCGATAACGAGATTTCACCGGAAATATATGTTTTAGGGTCCCCTGTATCCAAAAAAAGCATTTTCATAAAAAGGTCCATGTGTGTGTGTGTGTGTGTGTGTCCGTGTGTCTGTGAACACGATAATTCAAAAACGAAAAGTCGGCAAAACACCAAACTTGGTATTTAAGTTTAGTATCTTCTAGGGGTGCGACACGAAGCTTTTGAGAACCCGCCGGTGGGGGGCACTTCAAACTACCCTTTACATGGAACATTTTTCGAAAATTTTGTTTTTCTTAAAAATGGCTGTAAGGATTTTGATTAAAATGTCGTATATTAAAGATATTTACCTGACAAATAATATGTATATCTTGAATTTTCTGGGAATAGCCTCTGAAGACTACTTTATTCTGGATGAATTTTACGAAATATTGCATAACTGCTAAACCGTAAAAGTATTTTGCTTCTACGACTATTTCTGTTAATATTTTCTCGATTGGTATGAAGTAAATTGAAGCATAAGCTTTTTAACAATAATTTGTTGCAGAGATGTAGAGAAAGTCATGTGAATGGAACACATCAGATTTTTACTTTCTCTACACGCACTATGTACATAGTGTATAGAGAAAGTATTGCACTCCACCAAAAAATTCGATGCCGAGATTTCACCGGAAATATATGTTTTAGGGTCCCCTGTATCCAAAAAAAAGCATTTTCACAAAAAGGTCTGTGTGTGTGTGTGTGTGTGTATGTGTGTGTGACCGTGTGTCCGTGTGTCTGTGAACACAATAACTCAAAAACGAAAAGTCGGTAAAATACCAAACTTGATATTTAAGTTTAGTATCTTCCAGGGATGCGACACGAAGATTTTGAGAAAAATCCCCCCCACTCCAAACTACCCTTTACATGGAACTTTTTTCGATAATTTGGATTTTCTAAAAAATGGCTATAACGATTTTGATTAAAATATCGTTTATTAAAGATATTTACCTGACAAATAAAATGTATATTTGGAATTTTCTGGGAATCGCCTCTGAAGACTATTCTTGGTCAATTTTACGGAATTTTACTTAACTGCTAAACCGTAAGAGTGGAACAAAAACTTATAACACAACAAATGTAGAGCAATTTATAACACACACTTTATGTTCTATACATTTTTTCATGTAGTTGATTGTTTTGGGGATATTCCTTGTTTTTGGTTTCAGCTATGAAAAACTTATACTTTTCTCATACAGGAATTTGTCAATTCCTGTCCATACAAACAAAGGAACTTCAGTCACATAGCAACGAGCTATTGACTATCACTTTACCCTATGGTACTCCCTTATTTCGCTTCAACTTTCAAGGAAGCAAGAAATAAGACTATTTCTGCTACTTTTTTTTCTCTCTCTCTCTCGATTAGCATGAAGTAAATAGAAGCATAAGCTTTTTAACGATAATTCTTTGCAGAGATATAGAGAAAGTCATGTGAATGGAACACATCAGATTTTTCAGACATGAGACACAAAGATTTTTAAGAAAATTCCCCACCCAAACTCCTTTTACATGGAAACATTTTTGAAAATTTTGATTCTCTCAATTCTAATTATTTTGATTAAAATATCACATATGAAAATATTTACATGACAACTATGGTATATTTCTTGAGTTTTCTGGAATAACCTCTGAAGTCCTCTTCTTTCGGAAGCTTCTTGTATAACTGATAACCTGTAAGAGATAGACAAAACTTGTTACACAGAAAAGTCATGCTCTTAATTTTTTGTACAGTTTATCAATTTCTGAGATATTCTTTGTTACTGGTTTCAATTTTAAAATGCACTTTTCTAAAACAGGAGTAACCATCCGCTTCTGTTTGCTTTTCTCCTATCCATGCAAAGAGAACCAATTTCAATCTCCATTGCATAGCGATGGCTTTTAAAAGATTTGATTAATGCTTCAGCTTAGTATAACCCCAATTGAAGTTGATTCTGTGTGTTCGCATATTCTTGTATGGCTGTGCGAAATTTGAAATGTCTATATTATTTATCGCTTCTAGATAAACAAAATTCTTAGGTATATAGTTGTACTTATGTTCTGTGGTTATGGTTGAGTGTTAATAGTATTAGGTGTTATAGTGATAAATACTCTTAGTGAGCGTTATATTGCAATATACCAGGTGACATACATAACTAAAAATAAAATGAGCAATGTAGGTATGTAAATATTATACAACTATTATATACCAAGTTTGGTATTTTACCAACTTTTCGTTTTTGAGGTATCGTGTTCACAGACACACGTACACACATACACACACGCATGCACATAAACACACTCTCTCACGCACCTATTTGTTGAAATGCTTTTTTTGGATACAGAGGACTCTAAAACATATATTTCTGGTGAAATCTCGCATCGTGTTTTTGGGTGGAATACAATACCTTATCTATATGATAGCATGGCATAGTTTAACTCTAGCCTAGCTTGTATGCAATAGCTTGTTTAGTTTTCGAGTGACATACTTTTAAACAAGGCAACTTTAAAGTTTTCGCGGAAATAGAGAATTTGGAAAAACGAGCAGTGATTAAACTACTTCCATTTGAAAGACTTAACGCCTAAAGAAATCAAGGAGGAAATGGCCAGTACACTGAAAGACTATGTCCCTTCATAATCAATAACTAAAAGGTGGGTTGCAGAGTTTAAAATGGGACGTACGAGCACTAGTGATGAACCTGGGACGCCCTGTAGAACTGACAACTCCAGAGATCAATGAAAAAAATTAATCGTTTACTACTGGAAGATCGCAGATTAAAGTTGTTTAAGATAGCATAGGCTGTAAACATATCAAAAGAATATGCAGGTAATATTTTAAGTAATGTTTAGGGCTTTCAAAAGCTCTCTGCAAGATGGGTGCCGCGTTTGTTGACACCTGATCAAAAGTTGCAAAGAATCACTGCTTCTGTTAAGAATGTGCAGCTCTACCTTAAAAATCCCAGTATATTTTTGAGACGGCTTATTACCATGGATGATACTTGGATACATCACTACACTCCAGAAAGTAAATCACAGTCAAAGCAGCGGATTGCGCCAGGGGAGCCACTCCAAAAAAGGTAAAATCAATTTTGTCAGCTAACTCAGTTATGGCGAGTGTTTTGTGGGATGCACAGGGAATTATTTTTATTGATTACTTGGAAAAGGTAAAAGTGTCACTGGTGATTACTACGCAAGCTTACTGCAACGTTTGAGTGATGAGATGAAAAGAAAAAGGCCTCATTTGGCAAAAAAATCTTGCTTCATCATGACAATGCTCTGGCCCATCGTTCAGTCATTACAATAGGAAAAATGTGCAAATTAAATTGCTTGAACATCCACCCTATTCGTCAGATCTAGCACCCAGTGTTACCAAACCTCAAAAAATTTCTTGGAGGACGTAGATATCACAGCAACGAGGTCATTGATGTGGTAAACAGCTATTTTGAGGATCTTGATAAATTGCACTACAGAGATGGTTTAATTAAATTAGAACACCGATATGACGAATGTATGAGCATTACTGGAGATTATTTTGAGAAATAAAGCAAAATAAATAAATAAATAAATAAACAAACAAATAAACAAATGCTGTTTTCATTGAGAGGCCCGGGATATAACAGCCGACCCTCGTACATACGTGTTAGCGAAAGTAAAAATGCTTAAGTGTTGCATTTGTCATGGGTTTAGATATTGCACAATAGTGAATGTGGGGAAATGTTATTAACATCCCCGAGCTAGGTGCATCGACCAACGATAACTGTGGTCCACCAAACATACTGGAGGTTTTATTTTCCAGATCTTGGAAAACTAGTAGGAGAATGACTGTTGTTATTCCTAAGCATTAGGTACACAAATGCACGTGTGCACATGCATACATATTTTGTTACATATTTAATTATTATTTGAATAAATGAAGTTGTTTTGGTGGCTAAATGTATTCGTCCATTACTGACATTCACTTCATAAGTGCAATAACCTGGTAATCTACAATGTGTGTAATATTTCTTGCTAAAACTTCCATTGGCCCATCATTCTCTTCTTTCTGCATCTTCTCTCATACACTGCAAAATAAAATAATTGGGTGTTTAACTTATGCAATTACCTAAAGTGTTAATTTCTTATATTTGCTTCTCTTATATGGAACAGATTGAATTCCATATTTGTTGAGAATTATGAGATGTATTCTGAATTTCCAATTTCTAACCAGGAGAAAAACCATTTGAGGAAAGTGTATATTAAAGCGATGTGTAGGTATATTAAAGGCCGCGCCGTGTTCGAGTGGTTAGACCATTCGCCTCTCACTAAGGTAGTCCGGATTCTCCGGTTTCCCCCACCATTGTATTCCACCGGTGCTCCATCTTCATTCCAGTGTCATCGCCTGCGGTGCCATAGTAGTAAAATGGGCGTTAAATACTATAAAATAAATAAAGGTATATTAAAGATTACTGCAGATGCATGTGCTAGGCAGCAGATTAAAATGGAATGTAGTTTTATTTATGGAAGCTCTCCAACTGATATGGCTCTCAGCGTCGCATTCCATACTGGGCGCAAAAGACCGAGTAATTTTATTCAGAGGCCTCTTTTATCAGGCTTGAGGTTATCCCACGTGCCGCAAATCCACGACATGGAACCACTTCTCCTCCGAGGGAAGCCATGCTAGGACCTCTTATGCCCGAAAAAATCCACATCCCCCGCCGGGCCCGAACATGCGACCCTGGGTACGTAAAGTTATCGCGGCAACCACTACGCTACGGAGGGCGACTAATCAGCGGATTAGATCAGTACAGTAAATGCCAAGTAGAACGCACACTCATGCCACACTGTAGACTTAAAAAGCACATGCAATTAAATATAAATATGTTGTAAAACAAATAATGTTTATCATTTTACAGTCCAAGGACGCAAGAATCCATGCTGCCTCTCCATTAAACCTTGAAGAGTTTCTCCTTCTTGGATTACTATGGTTGTTTCTTTTAAATGTGTATCATATTGTGTTCTGATTGAGCTACTGTGCCAGAAATATTCTTACGGGTTTCTGCTGTGTGATTCTTGCTAGAACGTGTGTATCTTCAAAAGAAAAAATTTAGCAAGATTTGACAACTTTATTTACATTATAACAGGACCTTTAATAAATTCGCATGCAATCATAATTATTGTAAAGAATCATAATAATGGGGACGAAGAAGAAAAGCTTGCAGTTCTGTTCAAAGAAAAAATGGCATTGTTACGGTATAATTTGAATATATTCATGGGAACAACATTATTCATCTAGTAGTGAATATTGAACACAGGTCTGAGCTAAATCTGACTCAGAAAAAAAAAAAAAAAAAAAAAAGTGAATGAATAAATATTTCTGCAACAATCCTGGAGTTGTGTGTATGGAAGCCTCGTATAGGTGCATTTTAAACTTATTGTAAATTTAGATTTAGAACTTGTAGTAGAACTTGTAGAACTTTTTTTTGTTTTTATATGCATAGTCACGAAATGGTATGAAAAATGGAACTATAGGTATAATAAATTTCAATATTTCTGCATTTTTTTGGCATAGCAATCATAGATTAATCTGTACTACCAGATTTACATTTTTTTACTTTCTCTATACGCACCATGTACATAGTGTATAGAGAAGGTATTGCACTCCACCCAAAAATTCGATACCGAGATTTCATCGGAAATATATGTTTTAGGGTCCCCAATATCCAAAAAAAGCATTTTCACAAAAAGATCCGTGTGTGTGTGTGTGTGTGTGTGTGTGTGTGTGTGTGTGTCCGTGTGTCCGTGTGTCTGTGAACACGATAACTAAAAATTGAAAAGTCGGTAAAATACCAAACTTGGTATTTAAGGTTAGTATCTTCCAGGGATGCGACAAGAAGATTTTTAGAAAAATCCCCCCACCCCAAACTACCGTTTACATGGAACGTTTTTCCAAAATTTTGATTTTCTCAAAAATGGCTCTAACGATTTTGATTACAATTTCGTATATTAAAGATATTTACCTGACGAATAAAAGGTATATCTTGAATTTTCTGGGAATATCCTCTGAAGAGTAGTTTATTCTGGATGAATTTTACTGAATTTTGAATAGCTGCTAAATCGTAAAAGATGGACAAAAAATGTAGAGCACGTTAAAACACACAATTTATGTTATATACATTTTTTCTTGAGTTCTTCGTTTTTGAGACATTCCTTATTTTTGGTTTCTGCTGTGAAAAACTTATACTTTTCTCATACACGAACTTGTCAACTCCTATCCATATAAACAAAGGAACTTCATTGACATAGTAACCAGCGTTTGACTATCATTTTAGCCTATGTTAGTCCCTTATTTCGTTTCTACTTATAAGGAAGCAAGTAATAAGACTATTTCTGCTCATTTTTTTCTGATTAGCATAAAGTAAATAAAAGTATAAGCTTTTTAAGAATAATTTGTTGCAGGGATATAGAGAAAATCATGTGAATGGTACACATCAGATTTTTTCATTTGTACTAGCATGCATCTACTGAAAAATAAATAAGAGAATAACATTACCGGTTTGCTGGTGGCCATCAAACATCCCAGCATCCATCTGCCTCGACAAATTTAATTTATTATTACATTTTCTATTCTTTTTTAATCAGTTGTGTTTAATGATTTTATGAAATAAAAATAGTAAAAAATAATGTTTTATGACATTTTTATTATCATAAACCTTATAAAGCAAAAGTATAGTATTGCGCCTACGCGCTGCGGCCGCGATCGCCACACGTGTGGAAGTCACAGCTGATATGTAGCGTTAGCAGACAAGTGTGTCAGCGGCAAGTTCTTTTGACATGGAAACTGCGAATGTTACAACTGTGCGAGAGGACAAGTGTGGTGTCGGCAAGTACTTTGATGTCGAAGCCGGGCATTGTTACACCTGAGCGAGTTTTTTATGCTTATAGTAGTTTGCACCTGAAACTACTTCTGGAAGCTTCCTACCAGGCGATTGACAGATATAAAAAGGGGAACGAATCCTGCACAGAGTTCAGTTTCAACTGAAGTGCGTTGCGAGCAGAAATTTAGTCGGTTTCGACGGGAGATTTGTGCGAGCAGTTGTAACCAGATCCACCAAGCGTCGAAAGGGAAGTTTTGAGAAAGCATTTTGGAAAGCCATCCATTTGTGCACAGATTTGTATTGTAATCAGTTTGTTGAAAAAATAAAGAGTTTTAGAGAAATAAAACAGAGTTTTTGTTACACCATTCAGCGTTTGATCATCTTGCGGAACTTGAAAACATGGATATTATTTTCAAGGAAGTGTGCTTATTTTGGCTCTTGCATTTGATTATTTGATATACTTACCCGATATATACCAGTAATTTCATATTGAGCGAAGTGAAATAATTAATGCTTTCTTTATATTTAAATAGCTTATTACTTTCTCTAGCATGTATGTACATGATACACAGTAGGTATAGAACGTACTGTAATCCACCCAAAAACTCGACACCGAGACCTCATCAGAAATACCCGTTTTAAGGTCCCCTAAATACAAAAGCAGGATGTTTTGAAAAAAAAATATAAGTCAGTTAAATATAAAATTTGGGATCTAAATGCAGTACCTTCCAATGATGCGACACGAAGACTTTCAAGAACTCTCCCTCCCCCCCCAACTAGACTTTACTTGGAATATTAATATATATCTACACAAAATGGATCCAAACATTTTGATCGAAACATCATATGTTTAAGAAACTTTCATGACAACAAAATACATATCTTGATTTTCTGGGAATGGTCTCTGAAGCTCTCTTCATTCTGGGTGAGCAATAGCCGTTAAACCATGTGAGGTAGAAAAAGCTTACTATACAAAAGATGTATATCTCGTTAAAACACAGAATTTATATAATGCTTACAAGGAAGCAAGCAATAACCATTCTGCTAATTGATTAGAGCTTCTCGGCTTACCAGCCGTGCGATATTGATAAACATGAGGAGAAAGTGTCTCATTACTTGCTTCCTTGTAAGTAGAAGGGACATAAGGGCAAACACTAGCTGGTTGCCTTGTGGATGAAATCCATTTCTTTGCATGGACAGGAGTTACAAATTCCCGTAAGTGAAAAGTTTAAGTATTTTAAAACTGAAACCAATAACAAGGAATATCTCAAAAATGGTCCACTCCACGAAAAAAATGTTTTTCATGAACTGTGGGTTTTAACAAAGTCTACATTTTTTTGTGCCAGAAATTTTTGGCTATCTCTTTATGCAAAATTTAGCAATATTCATACAGAATAAACAGATCTTCATAGGCCATTCCCAGAAAATTCAAGACACATTTTATTTTTCATGTAAATATCTTCAACATACGGTATTTTAATGAAAATCCTAGAGACTTTTTGAGAAAATAAAAATTAGGGTAGTTTAGGGTGGGGGATCCTCCTCAAAATCTTCCTGTCATACCCTTAGAATATATTAACTTAAATACCGGATTTGCTATTTTACCGACTTATCGTTTTTGAGTTATCGTGTTCAAGACACACGAGCACACAGACAAGCACACATAGGACCTTTTTATACTTTTTTGGATATATGGGACCTTAAACATGCATTTCCAATGAAATCTCGGCATAAAACTTTTCGGTGGAGTGCAATAATTTATCTATATTCGTACCATGTTTTATGTAGAGAAAGTAAAAGTCATTATATGAAACAATGTTAGGCAAATAAAATTTGAATTACCAATGCGTAGCATTTTTTTTCCATATTATACATTACTTTCATTTTTTGATAGGTGATTATTAAAGATGTGATTGCTTCTGCCCCATTATTTGACTTTTGTAAAAGTATTACAATGTCCATTCATGCTCTGGATTTTCCTGAGAAAATCTTTAGCCATGTAAATAACCAGGTATGACAGTTTTTCTTTTTCCTTCTCTTAACCACATTATAAGGGTGCGCCGAGATGTTATACGACACTATTAATAATAAAATCGCAAATACTTATTTCACATACCACCATTTATATCATTGCACAATCAAGGAACATGGCAATCAGATATACCATAAAATTAAAATATTATGTGAAAAACTTAATTTGAAACATCAGGAATATAACTTCACAGAAAGCGTATACAAATTAATACGAATAATAAAGAAATCACTGATAATCTATAAATTAAGTTACAGAATAAAAAGGCCTTGTTGGATATTTTATTAGGGCAAAATGTTTGGGAGTACACTTACTAATATTGTACAGCAAGTTTCCACTGGGTGTGTAGCTTCATGTTAGTCTAGTTACTAGACTCTATTATTAAAGAGATGTGTATATGTTAGAAAAAACAGGCCACACAATACATAATTTATAATGTTCAGACTGTGATAACACCTTAGATACTCGACTCAATAAACTCAGCTTAAAATAAGCAAAAGAAAAGAAAGAGAAAGAAATAAATTGAAAGAATAGAGTTATTTTGTGATGCTAACCAATACTAAATGTACGATAATTGTACCTCCTACTGTATTTATACTTGCGTAACCCCAGCAGCTCAAATAGCAGACGTTAGCCCATACAGTTAGGTTAGGTTTGCTTTTCCAATTAGAGATGAGTTGTGATACGATATTTTTACAGCTGTAATTCTGGAAAATCATTTTTCGGGAATAATACCTGGTCTTGATGAAAACCCGAGTATAGTACCCATTACGGCAAAGGTGAGTGCATGATTCTGTTTGCGCAGCGACGTCACATTAATTACAAATTGCGGGAACAAGGTTAGGAGATTGCTGACGATAGCGAGAACAATAACACAATAACTGTAAAGTGAAATCTGAATACTTTGTTCACAAAAGAACTATTATTGCAGACATTAGTAAGCGTAAACAATAATGTTTAGCTTATACAAAGAAATTACTAATTTTGTGCTGTAAGCAGATCTAGATTCTTTCTCTAATCTACTTGTACTTTGATGTGACACAGAAAGTTATGCATGCATATAATAATTATAGACATCAGCTTAACTATAAAAAAACAAGAATATTTATGAATTAGAATCACACTACAATTAATATGAATTCAGTACAATTAATTGTATTTTGGTTATTAATAATAATAATAATAATAATAATAATAAATTCCTATCGCATAAATGATAACATAGAATTGATATTGCCATGTTTATCCTGTACTTCTTAATTTTAAGCTACACATAAGGCCAAACAATGCTAAAATTCATAGTTTTATTATTATTATTATTATTATTATTATTATTATTATTATTATTATTATTATTATTATACTAAATACTTGCATGCCTTTTACTTCAGTTCTCTGCAGTTACACATGTGATTGTTTAAATCCTGGAAAATGTGCAATTAGTGCCTATGAACCTAAATTCCTTTAAAATTAATGATTAAAAGGTACAATTCTGCGTGAATTAATATGAACAAGGATTCAAGATAGGCGGAAGACGGAGTGTGGGCATATGCATTAAGCGTTTTTAAAGGTCAGAAAGAAGCTAAGCTTACCATCGTTATTTTAACATGTGTCTTTTTACTTTCTCTACACGTACTATGTAAGTAGTTAAGATAGAGCGGTTCTGGCACAGAGACTAATGCGCAT
The DNA here is from genome assembly GCA_030762935.1 of Hymenopus coronatus. Lineage (NCBI taxonomy): Eukaryota > Metazoa > Arthropoda > Insecta > Mantodea > Hymenopodidae > Hymenopus > Hymenopus coronatus. The sequence continues at coordinate 137,320,796 of CM060897.1, forward strand.
ACATAGGAAAGATAGGGAATTCAAGGAGCGAGGAGTCTCTAGCGAGAGCTCAGGGCTAGTGCTATTGCTCATGCATGGTAGAGATAGGGAATTCAAGAAGTTCATACTAGCAGGAAGGGAACCTAACCTAGGCTCAGAGTATTAGATGTATTCTTCAGTCCTTTGGAGTCCCTTTCACGGTCGTTTGCTTTGCTTATCAGTTATTTTTATGCTTTTTCCTAGATTTTGTCTTGTTTAGAGCTTTTTTCGAATTTGGGATATTGTCTGAAGACCTTTTCTTTTTTTTATTATTTTTTATTGTTTTGCTCTCCTTTTTGAGCGTGTAGAGAACATTTATAAGTCCTTTCAACGTCTTTTGAGTGCTAGTAAGCTGTTTCGAAGGCTTTTAATGACATTTCATGTCATTTGGAGGGTGTTTATATCTCTAAGTCAGCTAGTTTAAGGGTAATTTCCAGACAATTTAGCTCTTTTTAACTGATTTCATCCCATTTTTTTAATACCCTCAGTCTAGTATTTTAGGCTTTTTCAGACTTTTTGCTCATATTTACATTGTTTTCTATTGATTTTTGACGCTTCTATGGGCATTTTAGTATGTTTAGTGTTATATTTCAGTGATTGTATGGTGTCCTCATGCATTTTTTCGAGATTTTCAAGATGATTTTATTGTTGCTGCAGTTGTTTGAATACTTTTTAATGGCATTCCATGTCATTTGGAGGATGGTTAGGACTCTGGGAAAGCTAGTTACGTGGTTATTCATCAGACATTTTTTTTTGCTTTTTTCGACTGAGTTCATGTCAGTTTGTGGGTACTTAGAATTCTATAGACAGGTAATTTAGATTTTTTAGGTTTTTGCTCATATTATACCTTAATTTTGCAGTGGTTTCTAATGGTTTTTTTTTAGCATATTTGCAAACATTTTTGTACGTTTTAGACTATTCCTCCCTCAGTGGCAGCAATGCCTTTACATACACCCCTCAGGATATCAATGGCGATTCCCAAGGTTATCACTGTTGTTCAGTATGCCTCCAATATTACGCCAAACCATTTGAGGAGGGTGTCCAGGCCTGCAAGACAGCCAGATTCAGAGTATTGATCAGACATTTAAGATCCCCCCCCCATACATCTCGAACAGTCCTGCCGGTATATAGGACTTTAACACAGATATTCCAGCCCCTTTCAGGCGTATTGCTAACATTCCACAGGACTTTGCAGTGTCTTATAAAGGTTCACTGCTATAGACGTTTTAGCACATCCCGAGTACACCCCACAGCACCCCGCAGAGCCCTGCACTGCTTTACACCTCCCCACAAATCACCCACGACCTTCAAGACACCCAGAACCATAAAGTAGTGCTAAATCCTTAGGCAATAGGCACTTCAACCTACCTCGAATGTATCCCTTGTAAGCCCCTTAAGAGGTCTACGACAACGACGAAGTTGTCCCTACGACACTCCTGCACGCCCAGGAGCACCCCAAGTGCCCCCTTCATGCGACCTTCCAGATCCCCCCCTCTCATGTTCGATGGTGACCCGCCACACTTTGTGATGACTTATGTCATATTTCTACAACAATTTTCAACACCTTTGCAGTAAATGATGTCAGCGTTTCAGTATTTCTGACGTTTTTCACATTATTTGCTGTTTTATAGCATTTTCATTCGTTCCAGGATGGTGTGATCGTTTTTATAGCTAATCCAGTATTTTCCAGTTTTGACGCATTTTCCATTGCCTGGATCCTTTATGCTCATTTCTGTATTGTGTTTCCGTATTTTTAATCCTTTAAGAGTCCATATTATATCCTATATGCAGGTGCTTGTGAAGCGAGGGATATGTTTATATGGTTTATAGTCTTTCTTAGGTTGTAAATCTAAGATAACCTAACTTTTCATGTCTCCAGTTTTTGTATTTGTCTTTTTGTATGATGCCTCTCTTCCTAAGATGTCGCTAGAAGAATGACCTAAGCCTTTGTTGTTGAAGTGTTAACAGTATACTGAACATTATGATTCCTCGGGTTTTATTTGTCTTTTATTGTTTTTTTCACAGTCTACCTGTTTTTTTCTCTAGGATAATGATATCGACATTCGTTGTTGTTTCTGTTGAAGCGTTGAGCATATTTTCTGACCTATTGTTAGTATTTTTAACTTTTAGTTCTTGTATAAATATATCTAGCATGTGAGGCTAGGCGTCTCTGCTCTTTAATCTGGGCTTGAGCCAGCGTTAGAAATTTATTCTAATGGCAGAGTTCCCGCCAACCCTTATTCTTAATTTTCTTATTCTTCTATCTTTATGTGTCTTCTACTAAGTACATGGGAGCGTTTGCAGTGTAAACTTGAATTTTCTTACTACGTTACAGATGATGAGCAATGCATGTAGTATTCTCTCATGATATGTTCACAACTTTGTAGTGACCATAAGCATAGGTTCATATTCCATCATCTGCAATTTATCTTCATGGGGCGATAGAGCGATTTTGTTGACTTTTACAGCCGAAACGTTATGTTGTTGTGACATTATCAAATTCATGGGAGTTCTTATTATCTCGCTGTTTTTTAAGGCAATCTACATAATTATCGAATGTGATGTACTGCTTAATAGCGCTTCATTTTATACTTTTAATATTTTTGATCATTCCTCCATCAATATCGAGAGCATACATCTTAGGTCTCAGTCCGACAAAACGTTAGATGAGTTTTCCATTTGCTTCATCTTTAAGCTTTCCCAACGCTTTTTTGTTCTGTGTGGAGTGGCACGTATGACTTGCAGGGTAATCAGATGTATCTAAATGTTCAAGAAATTGCATCTTGTCCTGGTATATGTCGGCTGTTGTAACTTGATCAATGAATCTGTCCGTTTCCATGTACATAATCTTCAGGTTTTCAGTCCCATAATATTGGCATGAGTACATGAGCGTTTTTGAGATATCCAGCACACTCATTCCGATGTATATTCGCTTGTTGAATATAATCTGTCGTGAGGTCATATGAACAGCTGCTAGGTTAAGTCCATATATACTTTTATTGATGAACATAGGCTTAGAAATCAGCTTTTCCAATGTTTTCTCGTTTGCCACAATATGCGATTTCGTATATTCTCCATGGTTTTTCCAAACATAGCATTGTTGAAGAGTTTGTACAGGTCCTTTTCAAAGTCATTTGTAGCCTGTTGCCTTAGCTTGTTATTAAACGGTATGTAAGGTTTTAACCAGCACAATTGTTGAAATTGTAGCACACGATGGATTTTTGTTAGTCGTAGTCCATGTGAGAGTGCCTGTTTTAACATCATGTAATGTACAACATACATCTTCCTACTTCCAAGGTGTGTAATTAGTTTATTTGCAGTTGAATTCTTTGGCTTCAGACACTCATGCAAGAATGGCAAATCATTATGAGGATCGTGAAGCTCAGTAGGATAATCCACATCAAATTAGAATATACAGAGTGGTCCAAAAAAATGTATACGCCGTTCAACAGTCCTCAGCCTGCAAACCAATGGGCGGAAACATCTCATTTTTGGTAGTGTAATAGTTTGTTGTTCGGCAGTCGCCACACAAGCGGTGTCTGATGACCGTCGCCAGATACGTAAGCATTCTGTTGTTGTTAGTTACTTGAGTAAACATGACTGGCATTCGATGAAAGGAAATCAGTTTTGAAGTGGTACATTGGGTACGAAAACATTAATGAGGTTCAACGCTAGAGGCGAAATAAGTATCAAACAGAGCCACCAACACGTTTAACAATTGCGTGTATTTCAGGCAAGTTTGAATTCGACAGCTGTGTTGCAGATGTGCAGAAAAAACGATCTGGACGACCTGTAACAGCAACAAGTCCAGCAAAAGGTTTTACTTCCAACAAGATGGTGCACCAGTCCAGTACATAATCGTATTAGGGAGTATCTCAACGAAAATCTACCTGCACGATGGATAGGCCGAAAAGGTGCTGTAGAGTATCCACCACGTTCCCCAGACTTAATGCCTCCGGATTTTTACCTATAGGGAACACTAAAGGATGTCGTTTATGGACAAAAGCCACCCACATTGGATAATCTACGAGAATGTATCATACATTCCGGTGCCGATATCCAACTGAGCACGTTGAGCATCGTCTGAGTATGAATGTTAATTGAGAACATTTCCAACACCTACAGTGGTATCTGTAAGTTGAACTTTAAGCTACACTTTCACAATAAAATGAGACATTTCCGCCAATTGGTTTGCAAGCCATGGACCGCCAAACAGTGCATACACGTTTTGAACCACTCTTTATATCCAAGAGGATCATCTTCTTTTAGTATTTGCATGTATGCATGTATGCACGCACGTATGTATGTATGCATGTACGTATGCATGCATGTATGCATGTATTTGTTCTCTATAATTGGGTGCTGCCCCGTGGCAGAGTTGTATGTATGTATTATTTACCATGTATGCATGTATTCATTCGCTACAATTGGGCGCTACCCGGTGGCAGAGCCAAATGCAAAAAATTTACTTACAATAACAGTCCTAAGTTAAACCAAGAATAGTAACACAACTAACATACTACATATACATGCCTTTCCTTTAAATAAATGCCCAGCTACCTATTATTCAGACTGGCAGACCCTCGCCTGGAGTACCAGCGGAACATGTTCAGACGTGCGTCAGCTGAGAACTGGCAGGATGCCGACATACAGGACGTCTGTATGCACCTTTTCGAATTATTGGCCACTTCGCGGGAGTGGGAGACCCGGAGCATCCTGGCCTGCTATCGTGATTTCTTTCAATTCTTCACCTCTCCTGGCTTCCTATGAACCACACACCCAACCTTAATTGTATGACATGGAACGCCAACGGCGTAAAAAGACGAAAGAGGGAACTTAGAGACTTTTTAGCACGCAACAACATACGCATAGCTTTAATTACAGAAACTCACTTAAGCGACAATGACATATTTAACATTCCTACGCATCGCAACAATCGAAACAGACGCGGAGGGGAAACTGCCGTTACACATGATCTCGCTTCGCAGCCTCAATCCAACTCTAGAAGCTACAGTATTTACGTCACCATAGACAACAACAAAGTTCTAATCATGGCGGTATATGCCCCCCAGGCGTACTAAACATAGCGGACAAAGCTTGTCCAAGCCGCACAACTACAGACCAATTAGTCTATTAAGCACACTCGGAAAACTTCTCGAAAAAGTAATACTCAAGCGTCTCAACTCCTAACTAAACAAGCAACATATTTTAATTCCAGAACAAATTGGATTCCGAGCAAAACACTCAACAACTCAACTAATCAGGGCAACCGAAACTATAACGCACGGTTTCAACTTCAACAAATAGACATAGGCTTTACTGCTAGATGTTGAACGAACATTTGACAGAGTATGGCATGCTGGCCTACTAAAGAAGCTCAAGACAATAAATATACACGACTCACTCAGTAAGCTCGTAACGAACTGCCTAAGCGATCGCAAATTTCAATCCAGAGTGAATAATAACCTGTCATCCGAACGCCCAAACAAAGCTGGACATTTACGCGGATGACACCACAATAATGATCCAACCAGGTAAAACGGAATTCATACACAGGAGACTTCAGAGCGCCCTCAATAATCTAGAGGACTGGCTTATAAGATGGCGAATCAAAGTAAATGCACCAAAAACTCAAGCAATTATATTCACAAGACGCATCAAAACGATTTCCCAGACACCACCTGCCACCATTTACCACATTTGGTGAACACGGTATGGACAGATACGGTAACTTGGCTAGGACTTAAAATGTATCAGGGTATAACATGGAAAAACCATATTACCGAGACCCATGGAAAAGCTAATGCTCAATTGGGCAGGCTCTACCCGCTCATCAACAAGGGCTCCCAGCTAAGCCTCACACTTTACAAAACATTAATTCGACCTATAATTACTTAAGCATCCCAAGTAAGGGTGTATGCTGCCATAAACCACATAAAAAACTTACAAAGATTCCAAAATAAAATTCTACGCTTAATATCTAAAGTACCATACACAGTTCCAGCTGACATACTTCACAAAGAACTCAACATACACACAATAGAACAATTCATTAAATAGCTATCCTATGACACGTATCAAAAACTAAATGCACATCATAATCCTTTAATAGAAATACTAGAGAACTACAACACACAAACAAACACAACAGACCTTTACCACTTTTCGACAGGACGATAACACAAGACACCACTCCAGACGAAATACAACAATACCTTACAAAGCTCCTTTCGTAAAACCTCTCCTCTCCCCTTAAACCTCCAACACAATCTTTATTTATTATCTCTCTTTTATATGTTTCAGTACCAGCCCGTCGCAGAACCCTAAAGACCTCAGCTACAGCTGAGGAGGACCGGGGGAGAGGACCTCCCACCATGATCTACGTGGGCAGCGAACTTCGGGCAGCTGCATTATGGAGTCGATCACTTAGACGACCTTGGCAACTACCCGGTAAACGCGATGACGAAGGCCTAAAAAGCCCGGAACAACTACTAGCGACGAGCGGCTGCGCAACCACTGACGAGCGGAGAAATCTCGCGAAGCAACAGCGCAGAAGCATAACTCCAAATATATAAATTTTAAACATATACTATAAGCCTAAACTTAATGCACGTAGAATAACATTTTACTTAGAATAGCAATGCACGAATAAAGTACGCATAGAATTTACGCATGATTATCCACCAGTATTGTCCAGATTTCAGGCAATCCCAGTAAGTAGCATTAACGAGCTCGCATGCAATGCTTGACAGCTAAGTAGCTCTCACTTACTAACCGCGGTGCTATGCGTGGCCCGACTAATGCATGTATGCACGAAATTACTCTGTATAACGATTAACACGTGGAGGGGCTTTTTAGTGGATACACCGCACCATGCGGGGAGCTCCACATATCCCCCTAGCCATTGCACTAAAGGCTTGGGGTCAAATGCAGGAATACGTTTTTCCCCTCCACGGTAAAAAAAAAAAAAAAGGGGGGGGGGAACTGGCGCTTGAACTTCAAGCTGACTACAGGATGAAGAAGAGACAGCACAGAGCCACCGCTGCTAAGGCAGCAACCGACGCCTCTTCCCCGGCAGCCGCAGACATCTCCAACGCCACCGCCGACGATCTCCACACGGCCGCCCCAGATCAGTGCCGTGTTATGAGTGGTCCCTCGGGACCTTTCCACCATGCATCAGATCACCGCCGCGCAGTCGCGGTGGCCTTCTTGTTTGAGGGCCACTCTCGTTAACTGCGGCCGGGGACCAACGCTGTTAGTACGAGTGGAGATGCAGGACCAGGCTAACTTTGAAGGTGCCTTGGCGTCAGGATTGCCCTTATTAAGGCGATTCCTGGTCGTCGAGGTTAGCAGACAGGAACGCCACCGGCCCTGCCGACGCTGCTGTACCTTCGGGCACATAGCTGACGTCTGCTCCTCATCGCCGCGGGTCACTACTGTGGTACCAACACCATCACCACCGCCGACTGCACAATCTCTGCCGTCACCGCCGGTTCTGTGCCACCTGTTGTGGCACAGGGCACTTCACCAGGCAAGCCCTGTGCCCTCTCTACCTAAGGACCAGCACTTCATCACCACCTCCTGCCCACCGAACCACACCACCGCAGACTACAAGCGCCGATGCTACACCACCTGCACCCTCAACAGACGCAGCGACGCGAAACGCCATTAAGGACCTCCACGCGGAGATCCTGAACGTCGACGCACGCCTAGCTTCCCTGGAAGAGACATGCAGCGTCCTCACACAGAAGGTGCAGGATATCCAAGCATCAAACGCCGCAGCAGTCGCCAGTCAGAAGACCACAGCCGCCGACCTGTCCACTAGGATCGATGGCCTCACGCAACAGCTGAGGCAGGTTCTCCTGCAGCAAGCTACTTACTCTGCTCGCGCACAGCTAGCGGATCTGTGGTCTGGGAGATTCGCGGAGCTATACCTAGCCCGAGGGAATCTGCAAGTTTTCTACGTCCATTTCTCTCCTCAATTTCCACCCTTTAATTCTCCTCTATTATCACCTCCATTCCCTAGGCTGCAGTCATATTCCGTTGCTGCTAGCCTAGATATACCTTTTATCTCCTCCCGCACATAGTGCGGCAGCAGCCTATTTCTCACTTACTAACGCGGGTGCATTAGTGGGACCGCGCCAAGCTCTACAGCACGAGTATCTCAGCAAACTAATGTCATAATGTGGAGGGATTTATTTACTGGGTTTGCCGCATGATGAAGCGGAGAGTCCCGCATATCCTCCCAGCCATTGCACTTCGGCTGGGGATTGAATGCGTAATGCATTTTCCCCCTCCACGGCAAAAAAAAAAAAAAAAAAAAAAAAAAAAAAAAAGCGAAACTTCATTGTGCTTCGGGCACATCGGCTCCTTTTAGCGAAACTAGCTATCAATAGTGACGAGAACGTGTGAAGGTGATAAAAGTTCTGAACTTTTAATCATACTCAGAAGGATGTATTACACCGGAGATATGCAGAAAGCTACAATCAATGAAGCATCTACGAACTTGTGGTAGTATGCTTTGAGCACATCAGCTCCTTTTAGCGAAACTAGCTATCAATAGTGATGAGAACGTGTGAAAGTGATAAAAGTTCTGAACTTTTAATCATACTCAGAAGGATTTATTACACTGGAGATATGCAGAAAGCTACAATCAACGAACTCATTTCTGACTGCAGTTGCATTAAGTGTGGCAAAAGCTTTCTAAGGAGTTATGACGAGAGACGGCTGAAATGAATTGCGGTCACTGTTCAAATGCAAACACTATGCTACAACTTTCGGGAACAGCTACAATGGTAGTCGACATGAAGAGCATTGCGGTGCCGGCATGGCTCAGAAGAAAACAAAAGCTGAGCCTACTAGACACTAACTATTGATTACAATGGAGAGGAAAGTGACATGAAAGAATATGAGACGTCATTTGAAGGACGTCTTAAATCTTACTTCATCCGAAACAATTTGAGCAAGGACATGAAGACTTACCTACAGAAAGCTAAACATAGGATTATACAATCTGTTCAAAAAGAGCTCCCCATGCATAAAGCTGTGAAGATTCACCTGTTAGTGGAATGCCGAATTGTAAATAGTACTAGAGAAACTACAGACAAGACCTTCAAAACTAGGAATCAGGCAGTATTTCTAGAAACTGATTTAGACACCATGTTAGAGACGAAATTCAAGAAATCGGTGCTGAAATGGATTAATCATAACTTAAAGGAAGCAATTGGACTTTGCTTGCGAATTAACAAGTACAACCCCCTTCGTGGAAGCAGTTATATTCCTCTACCTGCAGCTATAGAAACAAAGAAAGCGTGTGTAAACCCTCAGAATCATAGTGATGAGCGGTGCTTTTTATACGCTATCCTTGCACAATACATTATAAAAATCCTCAACGTGTCAACAAATATAAGAAACTCGAAGAAAAATATGACTTCTCGTGCATCACGTTTCCTACGTCACTGACAGAAATCCCGACATTTGAAAAGAAAAATGATATATCTATCAACGTGTTTGGGCTGGACGAAAAGAAACAAGTGATTCCAATAAAGGTTGGAGAGGAAGAACTATCTAATCAGCGCGACGTCCTTCTTCTGAGTGATGGAAATGACACGCATCGTTATGTATACATCAAAAACTTTGGGAAACCTATTCCAGAACAAAAGACAAAATGTGAAGGACAAGTGTAACCTGTAAACGCTGCTTCACCCATTTTGATAGCCGATGTGGACGAAGTGAAGTGCAAAAATTGAAGGAACATGTTAATATCTGCAGGCAACATGCTGTCGTTAGGATAGCTATGCCTACAAAGGAAACCTCTATCCTTCACTTTAAAAATGTGGAAAGCATGCTAAAACTCCCGTTTGTCATCTATGCGGATTTTGAGAGTATTCTTAGTCCGTATTACTCATGCGAGTCTAATCCAGAAGCTACCTACACAATATCCTATCAGAAGCATTCTACAATGAGTTTCGCTGTTTACGTCAAACCAGCGTCATATGTTGATCAGCTACAGACTGATCTTCCTATCGCTCTTTATGTACACAGAGGATATGATTGATGCTGCTGAGAAATTTATGGATTATCTAATGTCTCTTGCAAATAAGATTAGCAGTATATACAAATCTGTTAAACCTCTGAAACTAACAGACCAACAATAGGAGGCTACTGAATGCTACTTGTGTAATAAAAAATTCACTGAAGAAAATTGGAAGGTTAGGGATCATGACCATTTGACTGGCGAATATCGAGGAAGTCTCCATAGTGAATCCTGCAAAACACCGAAATATATTCCTGTCTTCATGCACAACTTAAGAAATGAAAGAGAAATGGCCTGTTATTTATGGACGCTCTTTAACTGCTTTGGTTCTCCGCGTCCCATTCTATATTGGGCGTGAAAAATCGCTTAATTTTGCTCTTATCAGGCTTGAGGTTCTTTTACGTGCCGTAAATCTACGACACGGGACCCACAACTTTACTTCCCTTCCGAAGGAAGCCATGCTAAGGATTTTTGCGCCCGAAAAAATCCATCGTCCTCCGCCGGATTTGAACCCGCGACCTTGGGTATATGAAGTTAGCATGCTAACCATTACACCACGGAGGGCGACTGCACAACTTAAGCGGATATGATTCTCACTTCATCGCTAAACAGTTAGGTTGCACGAGTGAAAAAGTGGAGGTGATTCTGTGCTCAGAAGAAAAGTATATTTCATTCTCGAAGCATGGTGGAGATATTAAGCTTCGGCTTGTGGATACATGCCGTTTCCTCAATTCAAGTTTGGATAAACTAACAAAAATCCTAACATCGTTTCCTGAGGCATGCAGAAGAGAAGAGAAGTTTGGTTTGGTGACTTGCAAACGAGTATTTCCCTATGATTACATAACATCATGGTATGTTATAAAAGAAACATGCTTGCCTCCTAAGGAAGCGTTCTACAATAGACTAAATGAAGAGGAAATAAAAGATCAAGACTACGAGCACGCAAAAATGTATGGGAGCAGTTTATTATCTGAAATCTGGGAGAATAGAGTGACCTCTACTTAACCTCAGATATTCTGCTACTCGCAGATGTTTTTGAAGCCTTCACAGAGCAAAGATTGAATACTCAAAAAATTGATCCTGCACATTACTTTACATTTGCGGGGCTTACCGGGATGCTATGCTTTTGTATACCGGGATTGAGCTAGAATTGTTATTGGATTATGAGCAGCCTCTCATGGTAGAATCTGGCATAAGAGGCGGATTATGCCAGGTGTTTTACCGGTATGCCCAGGCTAACAGCACCTACAAGGAAGAGTTTAGTCCTAATAAACCAACTCAATTTATTACATTAGTCGCACTATTTAAAGCGTATACTGGTTTAAATGCATGGTGGACGTTAGAAAGAGGTTAAAAAACCCAGCATACTGCGGACGAAACGATCATTTGTATAAAATTAAGGGTAGAAGGTACAGAACCGACGTAGGAAAATTTTCGTTTGTTAATAGAACCATTGAAGAATGGAATGAATTGCCTGTAGCAGCTTTTAAGAGCTGCCCTCTGACCTTAAACCAGTTTAGGAATAATTTAAAGAGAAAAATGTTAGTTAATTTGAGTAAATATTGTGAAGTAATTAAGGATCTCAAAAACTCTATTAGTGTATATTATTATTAATCTATATAGTCGAAATCTATAGTATTAATGTTGATGTTTTATAATAACTGTTTATAAATTAGCTGGTGTTTGACGTAAGAATACTTACTTTACTGAATAGTAAGTAGTTAGGCATTAAAAAAAAACATGTATATGTAATATGCCAGCTGTATTACTTTCTTAATTTAACTTAAGATTATTATTCTAAGTGACTTTTGTACATTTAACTCTGCCACCGGAGAGCACTCAATTGCAGAGAATAAATACATGCATACATGCATACATACATACATACATACATACATACATACATACATACATACATACATACATACATACATACATACATACATACATACATACATACATACATACATACATACATACATACATACATACATACATACATACATACATACATACATACATACATACATACATACATACATACATACATACATACATACATACATACATACATACATACATACATACATACATACATACATACATACATCCATGCATACATACATACATACACATACATACATAATACATACATGCTTCATAAAAACTATTTATAAAGTAGCTGGTGTTTGACGTAAGTATTGCTTTACTGAATAGTAAGTAGTTAGGCATTTAAAAAACACACGTATATGTAGTATGCCAGTTGTATTACTACTCCCAATTTAACTTAAGACTATCATTCTAAGTAACTTTGTACATTCAACTCTGCCACCGGAGTGCACCCAATTGCAGAGAATAAATTACACCCACACACATGCACAATGCATACATGCGTACACACATATATACATACATACACACATACAAACACACACATACACACATACATACATGAAATACGATGACATCAATTACCACAACAATGCTGAAAACCGTTGTAGAACAAATGGACCATCAAAAACCGCAGCTAAGCTCCATCAAACGCAAGAAAAGCGATCTAGAAGGTCGCATAAAAAGCACACTCAAAGCGCTCCCAAACGTGCAAAAATGTCGTCAGTATGCCCTCGTTGCTGTCACAAAACTCCTAAAACGCTTTAAAAAAAAACACATTCAAAGCCGGTTGAAACACCTATTACCAAGCGCCACTCTATAGTTCTGAACGTCCTAAAAGTCGCAAACGATCTGTAAGGAGGCACAAAGCGGCACAAAACTCCGCAAAATGCTGCAAAGCACACTCAAAATGCGCCAAAACGTCCACACACGTGATATAATAATTTTAAAACTCTGCAAAATACTACAAAATATCAGCAATACGACTGAAAGGGGCCAAAAAATCTGTTTTAGAGCCCCATATACCAACAAAACTTCGAGATGCATGGAAATGATCCAAAATGCCCAATCAACACCTCGAATCCAGCCGTCCCACAGGTCCTCCTCAAATGGCTTGGAATGACATCAAAATCACACCAAACAACAGCGACAACCCTAAAAATCACCATTAAAATCCCGAAAAATGTATGTGAAAGCACTACAGCCACTGAAAAAAAAAAATAGTCCAAAACGTACAAAAATGCTTGCAAAATTACTAAAGAAAAACATTTTTTCGGGGTTTTCACCCGTCCTGAGAAGATGAATGTCGAGCAACTCCAAACTCCATGAACCCCGAGATATATGAGCATCATTTCACCAATTTCACCCATCGTCCGGCATGACCAACCAGGTTAAAGGACGTTAAACTTTAAAAAAAAAAAAACACACACACACACACATTAGGAAACACTGCAAAATAAGGTACACTGTGAGCAAAAACGTCTTAAAAGTCTAAATTACCTGTCTATAGAACTCTAAATACCCACAAAATGGCATGAACTCAGTTGAAAAAAGCAAAAAAATGTCTGATGAATATCCACGTAACTAGCTGTCCTAGAGTTCTAAACAACCTCCAAATTAAATGGAAAGCCATTAAAAAGTATTAAAACAACTGCAGCAACAATAAAATCATCTTGTAAATCTCGAAAAAATGCATGAGGACACCATAAAATTACTGAAATATAACACTAAACATACTAAAATGCTTATAGAAGCGTCAAAAATCAATAGAAAATACTGTAAATGTGAGCAAAAACGTCTGAAAGAGCCTAAAACACTAGACTGAGAGCATTAAAAAAATGGGATGGAATCAGTTAAAAAGAGCTAAATTGTCTGGAAAGTAACCTTAAACTAGCTGATTTAGAGACATAAACACCCTTCAAATGACATGAAATGTCATTAAAAGCATTCGAAACAGCTGTACTAGCATTCAAAAAACGTTGAAAGGACTTATAAATGTTCTCTACACGCTCAATAAGGAGAGCAAAACACTGCAAAATAATAATAATAAAAAAAGGTATTCAGAAAACGCCCTACAATCGAAAAAAAAAAAACTTTAAACAAGACAAAATCTAGAAAAAGCCATAAAAATAACTGATAAACAAAGCAAGCGACCGTTAAAGGGACTCCAAAGAACTTGCGATACACGTCGTAATAGTCACCGCAACGGATGGATCCCTACAGACAATGCTGTGTGTAGCTCCATTACACGTTTCCTCATGCTTATCAAGACAGTGTTGTTTCATTTGCTCGTACTCTCCAATGTTCACCCTGTGCGCGTTGTCACTCTCGACTGCACTTCTGATTATTTGCCTATTCATGGCGACGGGGCTCACAGGCGACCGGAGAGGTCGCTGAGGCTGCGGCGACGGCGGATCCCCTGGGTCCGCACCGCCAAATACCTTGGAGTCCTCCTCGACCGTGGCCTTACTTTCACTCCACATGTCAGGGAGAAGGTCGGTATGGGACACGCTGCCCTACGGCAGTTGTTTCCCATCTTCCGCTCCACCATGCCTACACACCTAAAACTACGGCTGTACCGCGCAGTCATCCCGCCCCTGATGCTGTACGGCTGCGAGGTCTGGGGTTCGGTGGCTCGTTCCACCATCCGCAGGCTGCAGACCGTGCAGAACAGGGCATTGAGGATGATATATGGCACAGACCGTAGATTCCCGTCCCACATTCTCCATTCCCACTCCGGAATCCCTTACATAGTGGACGTTGTGCGAGAAAGAGCTCGCACAATATACACTAAACTTGCTCCCCACCCAAATCCCCAGGTGAACACTCTCGGTCTTTACGACCACACGCTGCCTAGGAGACGCGTAAGCTACCGCCTTCCCAAGGACGCCTTGGGATGGTAGTTTTCCGGCCGCCTCTCCCTTCTTTACAGTTCTACCCGCCAAGTTAAGCAGCATCGGGCCCGGTCCCGACTCGGACGGGTGACCGTCCAGTTGTACTCCGACCAGATCTGCAACACTGGCTTCCCCCACCCCGTACCTACATCCCTTCAGTTCTCCCCGCTAGCCGGCACTGCTTTCCTTGACAGCCCGCAAGCGGCTGGCCAAGGTAAGCAGCATCGGGCCTAGTCCCTCTCTGGGTGGGTGACCGCTCAGGTAGGTAAGCCAGCCCGCGCCGGCTGCACAGAGGGAAACACCCTGCCCACATTACTTCGACACAGACATAAACGCTTGCACAAGACTACATCTTTTATATCACACAGTAAATCCGCGAGAAAAGCGGATAGGTACCGTGGTGATTTGCCCCCGCCCGAGTACACTCGGGCGACTAGTTCCTGCTCCTGGCTCCTGGTTGTCACTCTCGACTGCACTTCTGATTATTTGCCTATTCATGGCGACGGGGCTCACAGGCATCTGTGCATGCGTCACAGCAACAATCATTTCACCGATGCAGATGGGAGAGTGGAGGGGATTTTAACATGTTCATTCTTTCATGATAACCTCATTACACTCGTGCTGCCTTTCTGAAGCTTTGAACATGTTCTGTCTTGCTCAATGACCTCATTACTCACACGATGCCTTCCGAGAGTTTTGAAAGTCTTGTGCTCGCAGATAGCTACGCATGTGATACAGCAACAATTATTTTACCAATGTAGATGGAGGAGGGGATGGAGGTTTGAACGTGTTCATTACTGCCTACCGACTACATTACGCACGTCCTGCTTTTTTTAAAGTCTTAAACATGTTCTATCTTGTTCGATGACCTCGTTACTCTTGCCTCACACATCCACATACATACTTACGTACACTCAATCGAATGCCTTCTTTGGATCTTTTTTTCTCATTATAAGGTTTCGTTTCACTATCAATAGCATTTTCTTCTTGTTCTTCTTCTTTCCTCTGCTATACATCATCCCCATACGATCACACCAATTTCTTTTCCCCCCGATGCTTCGGATGCCCCGTTACGTGTAACTTTCTTCATGCATTCACGCACCATACATTGTCGTCTTTCAAATATGAGGCTTTGCCATCACATATTTGAGAGTACGCAAGGCCTTATGTTTATACTACTCCAGGAATATACGTTTTAGGGTCCTTGTTTCCAAAAAAAGAAAACAAATTTATAATAAGATCCGAATGTATCCGTGTGTCTGTGATCACGACAACTCAAAAACGTAAACTTGGTTAGATACCAAACTTGATAATTAAGTTCAGTATCTTTCAAGGATATGACGTAAACATTTTCAGGAAAATGGCCAACCCCAAACTACCCTTTAGATGGAACATTTTTTCGAAAATTTTGATTTTCTCAAAAATGGCTCTGAAGATTTTGACTAAAATACCGAGCATTAAGTTTATTTACATGAAACATATTAGGTATACTTTGAGATTTCTGGAAATAGCCTCTGAAGACTTCTTTATTATTCTGGACGAATTTTCCTTATTTTTACATAACTGGTAAACCACAAGGGTTAGACAAAAGCTTACTAAAAACGAAATATAGATCTCGTCAAAACACACAATTTAATTTACATACATTTTTTCCCCTGGAGTTGACCGTTTTCGATTTTTTTTTTTTTTTTTTGTGTAGTTTAACGTCCTTTAACCTGGTTGGTCATATAGGACGATGAATGAAATTGGTGAGTTGATGCTCAAATGATCTCAGGGTCCACGGAGCTTAAAGTTACTCGACATTCGTCTTTTCAGGATAAGGGAAAACCCCGGAAAAATGTTATCCGGGTAACTCACCCTAAGCGAGATTGGAACTCACGACCTTTTGAATGTGAGGCAGAGGCGCTACCACCTCACTATCTAGGCGGGCTGATATTGCTTGTTATTGGTTCCAGTTTTAAGGTACCTAAACTTTTCTCAAACGGGAGAAATGTTTCCTTTCGTCTCTGAATTTTAAACACTGCTGAAGTTTAAATAACTGGTAAATCGTAAGAGATAGACAAAAATTTGCTGCACAAGAAATGTATTACTCGTTAAGATAAATACTTTATGTCATATACATTTTTGGTAGAGTTAACCGTTTCCAAGATATTCCTTTTTATTGTTTTCAATTTCGAATTATTTAAACTTTTCACAAGCGGGAATACAAGAGAGACCCGTAATTAAATTGTTTCACATGACGATAGTATTTAAAAGATTTTGCTATCGCTTTAGCCTAGTGTACTCCCTTGTTTCCCTTATACTTGGTTTATAAGGAAGCAAGTAATAAGGCAATTTCTGCTAATGTTGTCTCGATTAGTATGGCGTAAATAAAGGGATAATCCTTTGTTAGGAAGGTTTGTGTAACAGCTCATGTGAATGGAACATATCAGATTTTTCATACGGGAATGTCAACCCCTGGCATGGCATAGAAACGGAATTACCACATGGCAAAGAGTTTTTAAAGGATTTCACTATCACTGTAGCCTGGTGTACTTCCCTTCTACAAGAAAGCAAGTAATTTCTGCTGAAGTATATTTTGATTGTTATGGAGTAGATACACGAATAAGCTTTTTAACAATAATTTGTTACAGATATGTAGAGAAAGTCATGTGAATAGAACACTCAGGTATTTTGTGTAGTAATAGTTTGTCTATCGCTTGCGGTTTACCCGTTATGTAAAAGTTATACCGAAGTCAACCAGAATGAAGAGGTCCTCAGAGGCTGTTCCCAAAAAAATTCAAGATATACATTTCGTTTGCGATTAAAATATTTTAAACATATGGCATTTTTACCAAAATCGGTTGTGCCATTTTTGTGAATATCAAAATTTTCGAAAAATGATCCATACAAAAGATAGCTGGGAGTGGGGCGATTTTCTTGAAAATCTTTGTGTCGCATTCTTGAAAGAGTTATACTGCCCACACACACACACACACACACACACACACACACGAACATATTTCTAAAAAAAAAATTCGGTTTCAGGAGGCCTCAAAACATGCTTTTCCGGTAAAATCTCAGTATAGAATTTTTGGGTGGAATACTCTATGTTATCTATCCATTATGTACATTGTACAAACGTGCTAGAGAAAATAAGAAGGTAGGTTCTCATTTAAAAAAAAAATAAATTGATCTTAAATCACCATCACAACGTCCTCCAAATAAAACCGACTAATAGCATTTACTTTCTCCCATAATATCAAGCAACTTATATCCAAGACATTTCTTTCTACGACGCTTAGTTTTGGAGATACTGTACTAGTTGAAACCAAATAAAGGACAGGAACGCGGTAAGCCCTACGTTGTGGAGGCATAATTGGCGCTGTATATTTAGTTTGATTCATGGTTGGTGAAGTTGTTCCCGAAGTTCATTAATAATCCGAAGATATCGGCTCGAAATGCCCGGTATGCTACACAAGGAATGCCCAGGATGCAGCACAACGTTGACGCTACGTTTGTTCAGCAAGCTCAGTTGGGAGACCAATTCGAGAACTCGTTCCCTCTGGTCGTTTTTAGGTGCGGATATTGTAAAAGGAATAGACTTTATTAACTTAAATTTATTTACTCAAAACTGCGAAACAATGAAATGTTATGTGGCTTATGGCCCTCCTTAGAAGTTTTAGTTTTATAATTTATTATATCTATTTTATCAACGAAATAATGTTTCTCTTCTTTCCAATATTCTCGGAAAAATATTCCCGAACTATTTATTTTCCGTAAATATTTATCTATCTGAAGCTGAATTGTCCTTAGTAAAGGGATACAAATCTTCTATATGTATTATAACAATACTTGCGGTGCTTATTTCGCAATATAATTTCCGTACAAGTCCCTAGCTCCACAATCGGTTGCGTAGATCCCTTCTCTGCAAACACTTGAAGTCTGTGCTCCTCGAAATTAAGACAATAACAAAATTGTAATTTTCTTACACAGTTATTTGTCATTAAAACAAACTATTTACTCTTAAAAAAAAAAACCCGCACAGAAGTTTCCAAGGGATTTAAAAACGAAGGAGAGATTATGAAGTATTAACCGAAAAATAAAGATTATCAAAACAATACGTTTCCTTATGTGTTTGCAAAGCAACCACAATCAGTATTAAACTCAAAAAGTACAACATAAATTAACAAATGGCTTCAAATCTAAAATTAAATGGTCCATCCTGTAGATATATCTCGGATGTTTTAAATGTTTCCAAAGAAACGCAGCGATTGAGCAGGTGCAACCTAAGGCTAAATGTTGTTGGAATAAGTCTAATCGTCAAACCACGAGCAACGCCAGTGTTTCAGCTGGTTTATACATATAGCATCCAATTATTTCACTGCAGAAAAGCCAAAATTGTGTAATCTATCCCTTCTCAATATTTGCTTGTGGGCCAAGAAAGTGTTTCTTAATTATTTGTATATTTTTTACAAGTATCTTAAGTACGGTAATATGTATTATAAAGGACGTGAATCTGTGAATATAACGATTAAGTTCTCGTTTTTATTCGTTTTACGTGTAACAATATTTCCATTTAACGGTAACGATTCTTTTGAATATCTCCATAACTGAGACTTAAGGAGTAATGCTTCCTATACTGAAATTAATCCGCATCATACACTGTGATAATGTAGTGTTTCTATTGGGAAGTAGTTTTGCTATGTTTTGTGTAGAAATGTGTGTGCATGAAGAAATATTAGTTGACTACTAAATTTCCTGAGGGCAGAATAAAAGCTAAGGAGATAAACCAAGATGATAATGAAGATGACCTCTCATTAATTGTAAAACCAATTTTCTTTCGCGGCGCTTCTTTTAAAGTAAGAACCAGGAAGTGTCAATGTTTATTGTATGGAGATACCCACTAACAGTAAAATGCAAGATTGAACCTGTTTGGTGCAGGGGCTCAGTGTTGGGTGATTAGTGTATCTAGTTTCTTTAAACCTGAATCCGCAGGCTGACTCATTTCAGTGTGCGGTTTTCTTTTGTATTTTTTTGTTTTCTGGTGAGAACAAGTGGCAAGCATTTCTCGCTGCTCTCAGTATCTGGGCGTTGCTTCACATTCATATTTTCCCGTACCTGTAATTTAACACTTGTTTATAAACAACACATATAACCCTCCGTCGGTTTGAGCACTCTACCTTGACCCGAGATATTCCTTGTTAATGGTTTCAGTTTTAAGCAAAGACTTTGGAATTACATTACTAGACTCCACCGGCGCTGGTGTGCTGTCGCTATTGAAACCTCTCGCGCATAAGTAGGCGGAGGGCAAACGTGCTTTTTGCCATATGTTCAGTACGCTTAAAAGGCTTTAAAAGTATAAGGGTATTAGGGTTTAATACTTAACATGGTGCACTTCCATACTGTATAACTGTACCAACCACCGGAAAAATGATTCCGAGATCACTTTCCATTGGTAAGAATAAATTGTTACATTTATACTCCAATGTATTCCGATTTATTCTCGTGGGTTTCCTCGGTTACTAAGCGAATGATAATTTATTCTAGGTTCCTAATGCATAAACTAGAATTATTGAGTAAGTCTTCAGCTGCTCTGAGACGTAACAAATTTGTGCCATCGAAATATCACAGACTCTACTCAGTACATTTTGCTAAAAACTGTTTCCATGAGAATAAAGACAAAATGATGCTAAATGTGACACAGTTACTTCAGTATTTAGTTTCCCTTCTCATCTGAGAACACTAATTTCATTCTTATAACTATTTTGTATATGTTTCATTAGCATTAGAAGACGCTGCTAAAATATTAGATTCAATACTATAATTTGTCCTAAATAAAAGAATTACCCGAAATCTCGACTAAGCTAATTTTTCAAATGTATAATTCAGACTGAAACACAACCCTAAAGGGTGAAAAAAGGAATTTTACAAAATTGTTAGAACATAAAAAATATTAATTAATAATCGATTCTAGTTTTAGATTTGTGTATAAATTATTCCAGGAAGCATAGATCTTCTGTAGTGCACATATAAATATAGTACCTATCTAAACTATCTAACTCAAATATATCTCAAATACTGATAGAAAATATTCACTTAACGTCTTGTATATAGTTTACTGAAGTGGAATGCAGATATCTAACTTCACGTTTATTTTATTTTTATACTATACATACCTACTGTCTCTGAATATCCAGTATCGCATATATTTTTTTCCTGCTAAATAATTTTATTTATTTGTTTTTATTTAATTAAATACCGAGTTCGGTAATATCGTTGTATTACCACTTTAACTTTCTATAACGACTGCTTAAATTTGAGGTGTACATTAAAACTGTACTTCTCGATTAACTTAACACACATTCAGTATCGCATTCAATATTTCCAGGCTCTTGGGGGTGGGGAATAAGAATAGCTTCATCAGCCGAATCAAATACAGAATATTTTACTTTCTCTACACGTACTATGTACATAGGGTATAGAGAAGGTATTGCACTCCACCAAAAATTTCGATTCCGATATTTCACCGGAAATATATGTTTTAGGGTCCCCTGTATCCAAAAAAAGTATTTTCAGAAAAACGTCCGTGAGTGTGTGTCCTTGTGTCTGTGAACACGATAACTCAAAAACGAAAAGTCGCTAAAATACCAAACTTGATATTTAAGTTTAGTATTCTCTAGGCATGCGACACGAAGATTTTGAGAAAAATCCCTCCACACCAAACTACCCTTTACTTGGAACTTGTTTCGAACATTTTAATTTTCCAAAAAATGGCTTTAACGATTTTGATTAAAATGTCGAATATTAAAGATATTTACCTGAAAAATAAAAAGTATATCTTGAATTTTCTGGGAATAGCTTCTGAAGACTACTTTATTCTGGATGACATTTACGGAATTTTGCATAGCTGCTAAACCGTAAGGAATGGACAAAAACTTACACACAAAAAATGTAGAACACATTAAAACACACAATTTATGTTGTATACTTTTTGTTCGTGGAGCTGATCGTTTTTTAGATATTCCTTGGTTTTGGTTTCAGCTTTGAAAAACTTAACTTTTCTCATACAGGAATTTGTCAACTCCTGTCCATACAAACAAAGGAACTTCATTCACATAGCAACCAGCTTTTGACTATCAGTTTAACCTATGGTATTCTCTTATTTCGCTTCTACTTACAAGGAAGCAAGTAATAGAACTATTTCTGCTAATTCTTTCTCGATTAGCATGAAGTAAATAGACGCATAAGCTTTTTAACAATAATTTGTTACAGAGATGTGGAGAAAGTCATATGAATGGAACACACAGATTTTCCATTTTTAATAATTCAGCATTTTGACCACCTTGCTGCAGAGGCACTCTTAACAAGCACTCTTTATAATTCTTGTTGACGACTTTGTGCATTACGTAAAAATCTTATGTGTTATATGCCTAGAAGATACTAAACTTAAATATCAAGTTTGGTATTTTAGCTGTAAATGCAAGTACACAAGCAAATACAGAAGGTATTGTATTCTAACATTCAGTACTTCTGTCTGAAAAAAGTCATTTTAGAAAAAAGTGTGTGTATGTGTTTGTCTGTGAGCAGCACAACTAAAAACGAAAATCCGTTAAATACCAAATATGGTATTTAAGTTCAATATCGTACAAGGATGTGTTATGAAGATTTAAAATACTGTAAATATAACTTCATCTACCTATTCTGTAATGCAAACAAACTTTTCACAAATAGATTACTTCTCTACCTACTTCACGCAAATCGACATAATCATTAGCAGAATGCCATTATTGCTTGGTTCTTTATAATTAGAAAGGAACTAAAGGAACACTAGGATAAAGCGCTAATCAACTGTTTTAAAGCTGTCGCTATGCGATTGTCATTGAAATTACGTTTTCTTTTCGTGACCAGGAGTAAAAGGAAAGAAACGCGGATGACATCTGCTTATGAAAAGATAAGTATTTTAAAATGAAGCAATAACAAGGAATACCTCCGATATGGTTAGCTAAATGACAAAAATTTATAGGGCATAAACTGTGAGTTTTGATGTCATCTACATTTTTTGTTGCAGTATGTTTTGTCTATCTTACGTTACCAGTTGTGCTAGCCATCCAGAATGAAGAGGATTTCTGTGGCTATCCCCAGTAAATTCATGATACACATTTTGTTTGCCATATAAATATCTGTAATGTGCGACATTTTAATAAAAATCGTGGGAGCTTTTTGTGAGAAAATTGAAAATTTCAAGAAATCTCTCATGTGAAGGGTAGCTTGGGGTGGGGGAATCTTCCTAAAGGTCTTCGTGTCGTATCCTTGGAAAACACTAATCTCAAATAGTAACAAGTTTGGTATTTATTGGCTTTTAGTTTTTTGGTTATGCTGCCATTAGACACACGGATCTTTTTATAAAGATCGGATGTGTTCCATTCACATACATTTCTTTAGCTGTTCTAAATATAAGCTGTTCTTACAAAAGAATATTCTTTTATCTACATCATGCTAATCGAGATAAACATTCGCAGAGTTAGCCTTATTAATTGCTTCATTGAAAGTAGAAAGGAAACAAGAGGATACATTATGCCAAAGCCATAACCACATCTTTTGAAAGCTGGTCGTTATGTAAAACAACTGAGGGTCGGTTCGCTTTGCATGGTCCCGTTTGAGAAAAGTTATATGCATGGGAGTGTTCGGAGTCTAAGCTTCAATTTTTTGCTACCAGGATACCAATGATGGGCAATGTATGTAGTTTCTCACATTATACGCTCACAACTTTGTAATGACCATAAGCATAGGTTGATATCCCATCAGCAGCAATAACTCTTTTATCATCATGAGGTGATAGAGCGATTTTGTTGACTTTTACAGACGAAACGTTATGCTGTTGTGACATGATCAAATTCATAGGAGTTATTATTTCATTGCTTTTAAGATAATCTACATAACTGTCGAATGTGATGTACTGCTTAATAGCGCTTCGTTTTATACCTTTAATTTTTTTGATCATTCCTCCATCAATATGGAGAGCATACATCTTAGGTCTCAGTCCCACAAAACGTTGGATGATTTTCCCGTTAGCTTCATCTTTAAACTTTCCCAACACTTTTTTGTTCTGTGTGGAGTAACACATGTGGCTTGCAGGGTAATCAGATGTATCCAAATGTTTAAGAAATTGCATTTTGTCGTGGTATATGTCAGTTGCTGTAAATCGATGAATGAAGGAGTCAGTGTCCATGTACATGAGCTTCGGGTTTTCTGTTCCATAATACGGCAATAGCACATCGTATTGGTATAAGTACATGAGGGTTTTTGATATATCCAGTACGCTCATTCCGATGTATATTGGCTTGTTGAATATAATCTCTCGTGATGCCACATGAACAGCTGCTAGGTTAGGTCCATATATACTTCTGTCGATGAATGTAGGCTTAGAAATAATGGCTTATATCTCCTGAACGGCTTAAGATAGAGCATTGTGGTAGGAAGTGGTCAACTCCTCTGCTTACTGCGGTCCAAACGACAGTTACCGCCGAGGCTTCAAATTGCTTGGGTTCGAATCTGGGTGGATATATTAAACCTTAGCTTCATATATCTCTTAAAATAATTTAGATGAAGACTTCGAACAAAGTGCACTCAATAGATAGGAGTTGGAGTAATGTTATAAGTATACACCAGTTTACCTTAGGGTCCTGGATTCGATGCGAAAACTTAAACCCGATTTTCTCAGAAACGTTTAGTCCTAACATGATGGGACAAAGATTATGCAGTAACTATTATTGCACCACATCAGATTAAAACATAACTGGTAATCCTGGGTCCTTGGTTCGAATCCATAACTTTCGATAACTTTTTAAGTTTTGGGCTGAAACCTGAACTATAAGGCCTAAATTAACATAGAAAACCTAATGTTAATGGTCTTAGCATGTCAAACTATGATTATATATTGATTTTAACCTTAAGGGCCTAGGTTCGATTCTAGGTGGATGTATGAAACTTTAATCTCTTATAGGGGCTATACTAATTTAGGTACTGGCTTCTAGTAAACTTTATTCAGTATAGAGCAATACGGTAATTGTTAAATATATACAGATTTACCTTAAGGTCCTGGGTTTGAGCAAAATCTTTAAAAATAGTTATCTCAGGAACTGTTAATCCTAACGAGACGTAGCAAAGCTTCCAACATAGTTATTGTTACACGGCAACAGTTTTGAGAAAAAAGTATGAGGTTGTAGGTCCTTGGTTCGACTTTATAACTTTCGAGGACATTTTAAGTTTTGAGCGTAATTCTCCACTATTAGACTGAAACTACCAGGAATACGTGTATATTGATGCTTTTAGCACATGCATTTAAGATTCGAAGTGCTTCTTAGTCTAAAGTACCCGCTTTGATCTCCGAATCTAATGGACCTTAATTCCAAGGTGAATAACTCTTAAGAGGAATGGACTTGAAGAGAGCGAAGAAAGCGGAAGCGGAGGGGCCCCTCCATTCTTGAATATTGATACAAATAAAAAAGATAGCATTGGGGCCTTAGTTCGAGTCTATCAAGGGTCCGCATTTATAACTTCTAAACTAAGAGTGTTACATAACTTAAATAAATATACACAATAAGGGCTAATATTGGGAATATAAAACTGGTTAATAACTTTATAAAAAGAACACGGGTTCGATTCCCGACCATTCATGACAGGAGTTTTTAGGATTTCAGGTGCACCGCAACTTTTAAAGCTGAATAACCCCGTGTGTAAATGTATTAGTATGCTGAATTAGCTATATACAACAACCTGATCTTTACGGTCTATACTTCGAATACCGAAAACTTGGAGAAAATACAACTAAATTAAATAATACTTGAATCAACAGAGGTGTGCCTACCTAAAAATTAGTGAAAATATGACGAAAACAGGATTTTTAGGGGGAGGAAGATGAGCTAACGCGTTGGGTAACGTTTATGTGGAAACAATAGAGGCAATGATGAAGAGACTTCCAACTTCACATGCTGAAAACTAGTTTAAATGAAAATGTATCGCCTGCGGTGCCACAAGTACTAACAGCGGTCGTTAAGCACTACCAAAAATGAAAATGTATGAATTTATCTGTATAAAAGTATATAAACGCTAAAAATATATTAAAATATACAAAACAAGCGACTGACATAATTTAAGGTCTTAAAGGTTCTAAAATATGGGTGTCTTGTTCTAGTGTGGGGAGTGAATACAGTTGGCCTAACTGCTGTCCTTCTATCGTGGGTAGCGGATGGTATGGAAGGAGAGCATGTCTGAACATGATGAATCAAGAATAGGCATGCTGAAAACAAGGCTTTCAGGAGGTGATGTTAAATAGTGACGTTTGAGGTTGGGAAGAACATGCAGGGGGAGGGGTTAAAACATGAAAACCGGTTTTAGGGAGGGGAAGGCAGATGCATTAACCTTCGGACGGCTTTTATGTGGAACAACAGCTGGAAATGAATGTTGAAATTTCAACTGTACGTGTTTAATCCTCGATCATATGATAATTCATGGGTTTGTGTAGATAAAAGTATATAAAAACTATAAAATCTATTAAACATGAAAAAACCGTAACTGATATATAATTCAACTTCTTAAAGGCTCTAAACAGTGAGTTCTAACTCTAGCAGGAAACGCAGAAAAAATCAGGGAAATGGCATTGCTTAAGTCACGTGACCTCCTAGCAGGTCCGTGCCGTTGGTATATATAGGATGGGATGTTTATAGGAGATCCGAGGAGTTCGCTTCGAGATCTCAACGAGGCGACAACTACCAGGGAAGCTCCAGTTGAAGAAGTCCGCTACAAAGAAGTAGCCACCGCTGGAACGGCTCGGCATTGCCGTGGTTTTTAACCAAAGCCTTCGGCTCGGCATTGCCGCGGTTCTAGCAACCAAAGCCTAAAGCTCTCAGAGCAGTGCACTACCGCAGCTTAGACGGGTAGGGGAATAAGGTTATAGCAAGCAGTCGCAAGACTAGCTTAAGCGCCTCTCCGAGGTCCAACCCTCTATTTCCCCGTGCTTCTTAGCGCTCGCTAACTGTTCTTTCTCTTCTACTATATTCTTTCCTCTTTGTAATCTTTAAACTTCTCTCTTCATCACCTTAAAGCCTATTAATATTTGCTATTTTCTTCTAGCTATGGCAAAGACAGGTAGGACTACTTCGACCACCAAACCTCTATCTCCCACCATGACCACTAGGACCAAGTCCAAATCCTCTGCTCCTTCCCGTCCTTCTCCACCGGCTTCTAAGCCTAAAACCACTACTCCTTCTTCTTCTTCTCCTCCAAACCGCTTCGAAACCAAAAACCTTACCTCCTAACGCACCCCCTCCAACCTCTGAACCTGACACCATCACTCCTTCTAGCCCAACACCCCACGATAAACCTAATGAAACCTCTCCTGTGACTCCCTCCCCAGCCGGACCCAACCCATCACCCCCCTCAACCTCAGCACACACGACACCACCCTCCGCTATGCAGGTAGAGAGGTCTAACTTGGCGCCAATATTTATTAGCAAAAACCAGGCCGCGAAATTCCACCAACTAATGAAACAACTTAACAAACTCCCACTAACTCACAAACTTCTTGCTGAACAGACGCGTCTCTCCGGTGACTTTGCCATAAAATCGTTCTGCTTCAGTGATTACCAATTGATGGTGAAATATCTGAAAGAAAACGGCGTACAGCATTATCTAATAGCATACCCCGAAGAAAGAACTGCACGTTTTGTGATTAAGGGGCTGTACGCCGAGCTCACCGGGGAAGAGGTAATAGAAGACCTGGCTATGTGCGGTTTCAAGGCCATTAGGGCCGTACAGATGCGAAGGCGCAACAGAGATAGGACCCCCCTGCCCATGTTCTTGATAGAATTGCAGGATACACTAGAGAATAGGAAAATTCTGGACCTCAGATATTTGGCATACCTTAGAGTCAGGGTAGAAGCTTATAGGTCGATCGCAGAGCCCAAACAGTGCTCACGATGCCAGCAGCTCTGGCACGTGAAGCTAGAATGTAGATCCCCAACCCCCATCTGCGCTAAGTGTACAGGACCCCACTACTCAGGTACATGCACAGTTCCACCTATGGAACGCACATGCGTTTTGTGTGGCGCTAAGGGCCATGGAGCAACTTGGCGCGGTTGCTCCACATATAACGCAGCATGTGGAAAATCCACGCGAGAGCAGCCTCCTAGACCCCCAAAGGTAGGAAGAACGCCAGCTCCCCCCGAGGCTGCTCCAAATACAAGCTCAGAGTGGTTCACCAGGAATAGTAAAGGCCGAAAACGCGCAGCCCCCATAGAGGACCACTCTGCAGTTGGGAAACCTCAGCCACGCGCTGAGGTGGAACCAATTAGGGAAGAGCGACCCCCCCGTAAACAACCACAAAAACAGAAAGCAGGTCCCTCAAAACAGGCTGCTGGGCCTCCCCCAGCAGCAAAGTCGCTCACCAAATCGGTAAATCCAGTAGAGGAAGCTGAAGCCTTCAGCGTGGTATCGGCACAACTCATAAGCACATTGGGCGTGCCAGTAAATAAAACGTCAATGCACATAACACAAACACTACTGGTAAGGCAGAGCTCTGCGGTTAGAAGTATGGCGAATAGCATCACAGCACTAAACCTTACCCACGTCCTGTTACACCTGGTAGATTTGCTCGATAAACACGTTCATGGCTAATTTAGACACATTGAGAATAATCACATGGAATTGCAACGGCATACGCAAAAAGGTTAAGGATTTAACGGATATATTACAAACACACTCAATTCACATTGCATTATTAACGGAAACCCATATAAATCACAAAGACCGTCTGAACATCCCCGGATACCGTGTATACAGAAATGATAGAGACCGTAGGGGAGGGGGGACTGCGGTAGCCATTCACACAAGCGTAGAACACAACCAGATTAATTCCCCAATATTGACTCACGCTGAAGCAACAGCAATAAAAAATTTTATTCGAAACACTGAAATTGTCATAGTGTCAGTATACAATCCCCCAGGGGAGGTAGACACAGATGACATTGACAAAATCATGCAACTAGGGCATAGAGTAATTGCAGCAGGAGATTACAATTGTAAACACCAAATTTGGAACTGCGCAAATACTAATGCACAAGGAACTAAGTTACTTAACCACATAAATAACACAAATTATCTAATCACAGGCCCAGACGAGCCAACATTCGTACCACATATGCCCAATCATACACCAGACATTCTGGACATTGCCCTATTAAATAACATCCCCTTTGACCTGGATGTAAACGTATTGCAGGAGCTGACATCAGACCATCTACCGGTACTCTTGACAGTCAATGCTCCCTTCAGGCCAAAACCAGAACCCTTAAGATACAACTTCAATAAGGTGGACTGGGAAGAGTTCAAGGTTACGGTAGATCTCTGCCTACCAGAACTCCAAATTAACACGAACGAAGAACAGGACGAAGCGATCCAAAAACTAGAACTGGCCATAAACACAACTATTAATACATGCGTACCCTTAAAAAGACAATTCACGATTAATGCCAGATATCCCCAAGATGTAAAAGAGATGCAAAAAGCTCAAAATAAAGCCAGGCGTAAATGGCAGAGAACTAGAAATCTAATACATCGAACAGAATATCATCATGCGCGCGAACTAGCAATTAACAAGGCCAGGACTTACATTAGAAATCAATGGAACGACACACTCGAAAATCTCAACCCCCAACAAAACACAGTATGGCGGATTGCGAAATGCTTAACGCGCACACGCACAAATATACCGCCACTTCAAATTAATAACACCATAGCAGAGACCCCCCAGGCTAAGGCCGAAGCGTTTGCGGTCACTTTAGAGGAGGTATTCTCCCCCAATCCCACGAACGGGCAAGACGATTTCATTCAAGAAGTCGAAGATGAAGCCCAAATCTTAGGTCAGAGAAGAACACACAACAAATTGCGAAAAACAAATGCGGGAGAAATAAGCTGGATTATAAAACACCTGCCAGCAAGAAAAGCACCAGGCCCAGACAAAATACCAAATGTGGTACTAAAGAATTTACCCAAAAGGGCAGTAACATTGCTTGCCAAAATATTCAACTACACGCTCCAACATGGCAGGTTTCCACCTGCATGGAAAGAGGCAAAAATCCTACTTTTCCCAAAAGTAAACAAAAATCTAGCACTACCAATCAACTACAGGCCGATCAGCCTATTAAATACGATGAGCAAGGTATTAGAGAAAGTGATACTGAAGCGAATAAATTCACACCTGCACAAACAAAATATACTTATACCCGAACAGTTCGGATTTCGAGCTCACCATTCTACTACACTACAACTGTTAAGAATGACGGAGCAAATCACCAAAGGGTTCAACACAAACAAATCGACAGATGCCCTCTATTTAGATATTGAACGTGCCTTCGATAAAGTATGGCATGCAGGGCTACTCAGAAAACTGAAAGTCTACGAATTTCCTGACACTGCTATAGCCCTAATTAGGGACTACCTCTATGAACGGCGATTTCACACCTCAGTAGAGGACGCAGTCTCAAGCTCCAAACAAATCCGAGCAGGAGTTCCACAAGGAAGTATAGTGGGACCAACATTGTTCAATTTATACATAAACGACATGCCAGAATTGGTAAGAACCAACAAGTACATATACGCAGATGACACTGCTATAACCACACAATCCACTCAGCCACGAATAATACACTTACGCCTACAAAATGCTTTATACTCACTTGAACCATGGTTCAAGAAGTGGAGAATTAAAGTAAATGCGAGGAAGACACAGGCTATAGTCTTCACTAAAAGAATACAGCACCGTAAAGGCAGAAACTTGCTACAACCACTTAACTACCAAGGCGAAATTATCGAGTGGAAAGACCAAGTGACCTACTTAGGTCTTGTCATGGACCAAGGCCTAACCTGGAGTAGGCATATAGCTAAGGTCAGAGCCAAGGCTAATGGTCAACTAAACAGACTATATCCCATCATCAATCTCAACAGTCAATTAAAATTAAACATGGGAATTACCCTATATAAAACGCTAATAAGAACGATCATTACGTACGCATCCCCTGTATGGGGCTACGCTGCAAAAACGCACATACATAAATTACAAACACTCCAGAATAGAATAATTAGAATAATTGCCAAACAACCCCCAGTAGCGCCGGCTTATCTCCTTCATGAGGAGCTAAAACTGCATTCAATTGAGCAGTTCATAAAAAGCCAAAGTTACAACCTGTATAAGCGTAAAGCAAGAAACAACAATGAACTAATACAAGAACTAGGCACCTATGAAGCAGAAAATAACAAACACAAGAGACCGCTCTCGCTATTTGACAGAACACTCGGCCTGGGGGAACCCGATTTAAATATACAAGAATATCTAGAATCGCTAGTAAGAATTCCATAATAAAATTACCGAAGAATGTGTCTACGACTTTAGTTTGGTGGCCCTTGAAGTCCTTACTTTCTGAGTCAAGGCGGATCCGGGGGTTTGAGGGACCCCCACTCTACAACGACCTGGCAGACCACTAACGGACATTCTCTGGTATTTAGATAAGATAGAATGTAAGTAATAAGAATAAGTGTTTTATTACAGGTAAAGCAGCATTGGGCATGGCCAACACTTGGATGGGTGACCACTAAGTCCATGAGAAACCAATGATGTCTCTGCTAAATGACAACGCCCTCTCTAGTTAGAGGGTTAAACACAACTAATAACTAATGACTTCGCCAGACAGGGCAGCAGTAGTTGTAAAAATATAACTAGCTTAGAATTTATACCAAATTGAAATATCTAAATGACTATGTCCTTATGTTACAGGGCTGCAGACATACGAAATGTACCAACGACTTTTCCCGACAGGGCAGAAAATGTTATACTGACTACGTCCTTTTGTTACAGGGCTGCAGATATATACACACACAATATGTACTCATTCCTCACCACAAATCTTCCAAGGGCGCAATCAGGGCTCCGGCCATGTTTGCGTCCTGGCCCTCACTCTCTCCTGGCTATGGCCTTTGGCTAGCCATAACACCCGCTCCTTGAATCCGCAGGTGCAACAAGCGGTACTGCAGCATTCCTACACCCGAATTCTCTCCGGTGGAGTGGTTTTTTAGTGGGTATTGCCAGTTTAGGGCGACCCCCACACTTGGCAGAGCTATCCCCTCTGTCGCCTGTAGATTGGGTTTTTCCACTCCACTCGAAAAAAAAAAAAAATAGGAGATCCGTCTCTGCTTCGATGGGGAAGAACAAGCAACGCCGAGCCGCAGCCTCTAGGAAGGCCACCTCCGCCGAGAGTATTGCCTCAACATCGACGGCGATACCCGAGGCAACTCCTGCCTTAATTGAATCGCCTCCGCCAGCCGCCGCTACTTCACCGACCGCTAGCAGCGCTTCACCTCGGCGATTGCAGCCGCAGTCGCCGACTGCGCAGAGCTCCACTTCCCGGTTCAGCGCCGTGGTTCGGGGGGTCCCTAGGGACCTTTCCACCCGGCTCTTCACCGCCGCAGCGAAGTCGCAGTGGCCCTCATGCTTGAGGGCTACTCGCATAGTCAATGGCCGGGGACCAACACCACTGATGAGGGTCGAACTGCGGGATCGTGCGGATCTGGAGGCTGCCTTAGCGACGGGGTTGCCCTTGTTAGGGCAACTGCTTGTTGTTGAGGCGAGCCAAAGGGAACGACACAAGCCTTGCAGACGCTGCTGCGCCTACGGTCACACGGCCGATGCCTGTACCTCTCCGCCGCGGTGCCACTATTTTGGTGCCAACTCCGCCACCGCAGACTCTAGAGGGCATGATCTTCGTCACCGCCGCCGGTTCTGGGCCACCTGTCGTGGCACAGGTCACTTTACGGGACAATCCCAGTGCCCTCAATACCCGAGGCTTAGGAAGACACCACCGCAGAACTACAACACCGACGCCACACCGCCTGAACCCTCAACTAACGCAGCGACGCGGGATGCTATTCAGGACCTCCACGCGGAGATCCTGAACGTCGGCGCCCGCTTAGCTGCGCTAGAAGAGGCATTCTCCAGCGTCATACACGAGAAGCTTCAGGAACTACAAGCTTCCACCACCACAGCAATCACAACATTGCAGTCTACAGCAGCTGACTTGTCAGCACGTGTAGAAGGCATCTCAGCACAGCTCAAACAGGTTCTCCTGCAGCAGGCTGCCTACTCCGCCGAGTTATTCAGATCAAATCGCCAGCAAAACAGCGCTCCTCCTCCTGCACAGGCTGAGGGGCACAGACACAACACTGAACTCCGGAACGCTCCTGTACAGCTCCGTTCGAACACCAGGGCAGCGGGGTCAAAGTTCGCACATGACTACATGAATCGTCAGATTCACATGTAAGTTCACCACCTAAAACTCCTGCAAAACCTTCACCTACATTCCTTCCCAATATCACCTTTAATTCCCTAGGCTGCAGTCAGGTTTCATGGCTGTAGCCTACAAATAACCTTTACCCGATCCCGCACATAGTGCGGCAGCACCCCAAATTCCACATACTACCGCGGGTGCAATTGCGGGACCGCGCAAAGCTTCGATGAAATACAGCAAACTACGTGATATAACGTGGAGGGATTTTTAGTGGGTATGCCGCAGCAGGGCGGAGAGTCCCACATATCCTCCCAGCCATTGCACTTCGGCTGGGGGTTGAATGCGTAATGCATTTTTCCCCTCCACGGTAAAAAAAAAAAAAAAAAAAAAAAAATAAAAGATCTCATTGTGACAGTTTACTTCGAGTCACGTTTATTAGCTCCTCTTAGTGAAAATAGCTACCAATAGCGAGAAGAACGTGTTACGGCGATAAACGTTGTCCTTTTTATCATACTTGGAAGTATTTATCAGATTGAAGACAAGTAGAAAGCTACATTCAGCGGGGTATCTGCGAGCTCTAAATTCTGGCTACAGTTGTATTAAGTATGGAGAAAGCTTTCAAAGGAGCTATAACAAGAGACGCCATGAAATGAGCTGCGGACAACTCTTCAAATGTAAACATTGTGCCGCAACCTTCAGCAGCGGATACAATGGAATTCGTCATGAAGAGCATTGCGGAGCAGGCATGCTTCTGAAGAAAACAAAAACCGAGCCTACCCGACATCAACTATTGACTACAATGGAAAATGAGTGTGACATGAAAGAGTATGAGACATCGTTTGAAGGGCGTCTGAAATCTTACTTCATCCGATGCAATTCGAGCAAGGACATGAAGACTTACCTGCAGGAAGCTAAACATAGGATTATACAATCTGTTCAGAAAGAGCTTGCCATAAATAAAGCTTTGAAGATTAACCTGTTAGTGGAGTGCCGATTTGTAAATAGTGCTGGAGAAACTACAGACAAAACCTTCAAAACCAGGAATCATGCATTGGTTCTAGAAACTGATTTAGACGCCATGCTGGACACCACATTCAAGAAACTGGATATTGAAATGGAGGAATCACAACTTAAAGGAAGCAATTGGGCTCTGCTTGCTGTGGAGGGGTTACGCCTTTGAATTAACAAGTACAACCCCCTTCGCGGCAGCAGTTATATTCCTCTACCTGCATCTATAGAAGCAAAGAAAGCGTGTGTCAACCCCCAAAACCATCGTGATGAGAGATGTTTTTTATACGTTATCCTTGCACAATACATTGAAAATGATCCCCAACGTGTCAGCAAATACCAGAAACTCAAAGAAAAATATGATTTCTCATGCATCACGTTTCTTACACCAATGTCTGAAATCCCTACATTTGTAAAGAAAAATAATATATCTATTAATGTGTTTGGACTTGATGAAAAGAAAGCAGTGTTTCCAATAAAGGTTGTGGAGGAAGAACTACCTGATCACCAGGACCTCCTTCTGCTGAGTGATGGAACTGGTATGCATCACTATGTATATATCAAGAACTTTGAGAAGCTTATTCGAGAACAAAAAACAAAACACAACGGACAAGTGTACACCTTTAAACGCTGCTTCACCCATTTTGATGCCCGATATGGACGTAGTGGAGTGGATAAATTGAAGGAACATGCGACTATCTGCAGGCAGCATGCTATCGCGAGGATAGTTATGCCTACGAAGGAAACCTCAATCATTCAGTTTAAAAATGTAGAAAGGATGTTCAAACTTCCATATGTCATCTATGTACATTTTGAGAGTATTCTTAGTTCAATTTTCTCATGCGAGTCTAATCCCGAAGCTTCCTATACAACGGCTTATCAGAAGCATTCCCCAATGAGTTTCGCTGTTTACGTCAAACCATCGTCATCTGTTGAACAGTTGCACACTGATCTTCCTATTGTCCCTTATGTATACAGAGGATATGATGCTGCTGAGAAATTTATGGATCATCTAATATCTCTTGCTAATAAGATTAGCAGTATATACAAATCTGCTAAACCTCTGAAACTAACGGACCAACAACAGGAGGATTTTGAGTCTTCTACTGAATGCTATTTGTTAACAAAAAATTCGCTGAAGAAAATTGGAAGGTTAGGGATCATGACCATTTGACTGGCGAATATCGAGGAAGTCTCCATAATGAATGTAATCTAGCCTGTAAAACACCTAAATATATTCCTGTCTTCATGCACAACTTAAGCGGATATGATTCTCATTTCATCGTTAAACAGCTAGGTTGTACAAATGAAAGAGTTGAGGTGATTCCGTGCTCAGAAGAAAAGTATATTTCATTCTCGAAGCGTGTTGGAGATATTAAGTTTCGGTTTGTGGATACATGCCGTTTCCTCAGTTCAAGTTTGGTTAAACTAACAAAAACCCTTACATCGTTTCCTGAGACGTGCAAATACTTTGGAGAAGAGAAGATTGGTTTGGTGACTCGCAAAGGAGTATTTCCATATGATTACATGACTTCATGGGATGTTTTAAAAGAAACATGCTTGCCTCCTAAGGAAGCGTTCTACAATAGACTAAATTAAGAGGAAATCAATGATCAAGACTACGAACATGCTGAAAATGTATGGGGGCAGTTTAATATCCGAAATTTGGGAGAATACAGTGATCTCTACTTAACCTCAGATGTTCTGCTACTCGCAGATGTTTTTGAAGCCTTCAGGGAGCAAACATTGAATACTCATAAAGTTGATCCTGCACATTACTTTACATCTCCAGGACTAACCTGGCACGCTATGCCTCTGTATACCGGAATTGAACTCGAAATATTAATGGATTATGAGCAGCTTCTCATGGTAGAATCTGGCATAAGAGGAGGACTATATCAGGTGTCTCATCGGTATGCCCAGGCTTACAACACTTACAGTGTTGATCCTAATAAACCAACACAATTTATTACATACGAAGAAGCAAATAACCAACATGGGTGTGCTATGCAGCATCCACTGCCTTATGGAGGATTTCAGTGGGTTTCTCCTTATAGTATTAATATAGAAACACTAAAAGAAGATAATCCTCTTGGATACATTTTCGAAGTTGATGTGGATTACCCTGCTGAACTTCACGATCTACATAATGATTTGCCGTTCCTACCCGAGTGTCTGAAACCAAAGAATTAAAGTGTAAAGAAACTAATTGCTCACCTTGGAAGCAGGAAGAAGTCCATTACCTGACGTTAAAACAGGCACTCTCACATGGACTACGACTAATAGAAATCCATCGTGTGCTACAATTTCAACCATCGTGCTGGTTAAAACCTTACATAGCGTTTAATAACAAGCTGAGGCAACAGGCTAGAAATGACTTTGAAAAGGATCTGTATAAACTCTTCAACAATGATATGTTTGGAAAAAACATGGAGAATATACGAACTCGCATGGATATACGCCTTGTGACAAACGAGAAACCATTGGAAAAGCTGATTTCTAAGCCTACGTTCGTCGACAGAAGTAGATATGGACCTAACCTAGCAGCTGTTCATATGGCATCACGAGAGATTATATTCAACAAGCCAATATACATCGGAATGAGCGGACTGGATATATCAAAAATCCTCATGTACTCATACCAATACGATGTGCTATTGCCGTATTATGGAACAGAAAACCTGAAGCTCATGTACATGGATACCGACTCTTTCATTCATCGAGTTACACCAACTGACATATACCACGACAAAATGCAATTTCTTGAACATTTGGATACATCTGATTACCCTGCAAGCCACATGTGTTACTCCACACAGAACAAAAAAGTGTTGGGAAAGTTTAAAGATGAAGCTAATGGGAAAATCATCCAACGTTTTGTGGGACTGAGACCTAAGATGTATACTCTCCATATTGATGGAGGAATGATCAAAAAATTAAAGGTATAAAACGAAGCGCTATTAAGCAGTACATCATATTCGACAGTTATGTAGATTATCTTAAAAGCAATGAAATAATAACTCCTATGAATTTGATCATGTCACAACAGCATAACGTTTCGTCTGTAAAAGTCAACAAAATCGCTCTATCGCCTCATGATGATAAAAGAGTTATTGCTGCTGATGGAATATCAACCTATGCTTACGGTCATTACAAAGTTGTGAGCGTATAATGTGAGAAACTACATACATTGCCCATCATCGGTATCCTGGTAGCAACAAATTGAAGCTTAGACTCCGAATACTCCCATGCATATAGCGAAGGCATACAAAGAGAGAAGAATAAGAATGAGAGGTGGCGGGAACTCTGCCATTAGAGCACATTTCTAATGCTGGTCTCAAGCCCAGATAAAAGAGGAGAGACGCCTAACCTCACGTGGTAGATGTCTTTATATAAAAACTAAAAGCTGAAAAGACTGGCCACAAATCAGAAACAATAACAATAAGGAAACAGGGCGGGATCATTATTCTACCGAAAACACACCTTGATTAGAAGAAAACAGGCTGTAAAACACTAAGAGACGAAGAATTTTGATGCTCACAAAACAATAAACACCTCGACAACAATGGCTTAGACCCTTCTTCTAGTGTCAGCCTCAAAAAGAAAGACATCATACAAAAAGACAAATAAAGTGATGGAGAAACAAAAATATAAGCGATGTTAGATTTACAACCTTAGAAAGACAAACCATGTAAACATATCCTCTCGCTTCAAAATTTAGCATCTGCATAAAGAATATAAAGGACTGCAAAATACAGACACAATCAGAAATGATCATAAAGAATCCAAACTGTAAAAACGCTGGATAGGCTATAAAAAGCGATCAAACTGACCAGGAACATATGAAAATGCTATAAAACGAGACAAATAGTGTGAAAAAAAAAACGTCAGAAACACTGAAACGATGACACCAATTACTGCAAAATATGCACAAAATTGTTACAGAAACGATATAAACAAGCATTAAATGCGATAGATTACTGTCAAACTAAGAAAAGAAATGGTGCTGCAAATACGGTTATATTGCTCCTAAACATATACAAAAATGTCGTCAGTACACCTTCGTCGCTGGCATAAAGTTCTTAAAGAGTTTCCAAAAATACATTCAAAGCGGGTTGAAATATTTACTGCTTGAGGGTTTAACACTACTCTGTATTTCTGAATACTATAAAAGTCGTAAATAATCTGTAAGGAAGCATAAAGCACTTCAAAACACAGCCAAATGCTGCGAATTATATTTAAAATGTGCTAAAATGTCTATAAAGTGCTAAAAACATCAGAAAACACCGCAAAATACTGTAAAATATTAGCAAAACTCTAGAATAGGGCAAAAATGGTTGTTTTAGAGTGTTATATACCAATAAAACTTTTTGATATGTATGGAAAATATCTAAAATGTCTAATCACTACACTGTCTTACAGTCCTAAACACCCTCCCCAAATGGTATGGCATGACATTAAAAGCTTACTAAACAACACTGACAATGCTAAAAATCACCATTAAAATCCTGAAAAACATATGAGAAAGCACTACAATACTGAAAAAAAATAACACTAAAACATACCAAAATGGTTATAAAGGTGCTAAAAAGCATTAGAAAGCACTGCAAAATAAGGCAACATATAAGAAAAAACGTCTGAAAAGCCTAAAATACCTGTGTTTTAGAGCTCAAATATCCACAAAATGGCGTAAAATCACTTGAAAAGAGCTACAAAATGTCTGCTTAGTGTCCTGAAACTGTCCTAGGGCTCTAAATATCCTTCAAATGTCATGAAATGTAATTAAAAAGCATTCGAAACATCTGTCTTAGCACCCGAAAAACCCACAAGAAGTATTATAAATTTTCTGTACACATTCAAGAAGCAGAGCAAAATGCTGTAAAATAATAAAAAAAGGTCTTCAGATAGCACCCCTGCAGTACAAACAATCGATAAAACATCTTACAATTCTTAGAAAAACCATAAACAGAACTGGAAAAACAATGCAGACGGCCTTGGAAAAGCACCCCCAAGGACTGGCAAGGACTTAATACTCTGACCATAGGTTAGATCCTCCCCTCCTCCTTGAATTCCCTATCTTTACCATGTATGCTCACGCTAGGGTATACACCGGCCTTGTATTCCCTATCTTTCCTGTGTATGCTGACTTTCCAATGCGCCAGCTCTCTCTTTATTTAACTACTGTCATTATTACCTGCTTGTAAGTTGAAGGGATACACTAGGCTTAAGCGACGCTCAAACATTTTAAAAACTGTTTGTCATAAGGTTGAAATCCCTTTCTTTGCAAGGCTAGGAGTTTACAAATTTTTAAACCTGCAATAACTAGA
Source organism: Hymenopus coronatus (assembly GCA_030762935.1). Taxonomy (NCBI): domain Eukaryota; kingdom Metazoa; phylum Arthropoda; class Insecta; order Mantodea; family Hymenopodidae; genus Hymenopus; species Hymenopus coronatus. The sequence continues at coordinate 137,360,286 of CM060897.1, forward strand.
AATATCTCGAAAATGGTCAACTCTATTGAAAAAAAAAAAAAAAAAAAAAAAAAAAAACCACACACACACACACACACACAAAATATACTACATAAATTGTGCATCTTATCGAGATCACGGTTTTTGTGTAACAGGTTTTGTTTATCTGTTACGGTTTTCCAGCTATGCAAAATTCATGCAGAATAAAAATATATTTAGAGGCTATACCCTGAAAATTCAAGATGCACAGTTTATTTTTCATGTAAATATCTTTAATATGTGGTAGTTTAATCATAATCGTTAGAGCAATTTTTGAGAAAATCAAAATTTTAAAAAATGTTTCCATGTAAAGAGTATTTTGGGGGTGAATTTGTTCAAAATGTTCGTGACGCATCCTTTGAAGATATTAAACTTAAATACCAAGTTGTGTATTTGACCAGCTTTTCGTTTTTGAGTTTCGTGTTCACACACACACACATACACATATGATCTTTTTCTAAAAACGCTTTTACTGAATACAGGGTACCTAAAACATGTATTTCCGCTGAAATCTCGGTATCAAACTTTTGGGTGGATTGAAGACCTACCTTCTCTACCCATGTACCATGTTCTATTTAGACAGAGTAAAAAATCCATTGGAGTATATTTCGACCTTAAAGAAAATGATATAACATTCAAATATAATTGTCTAGGTACGGAAGTTCCTCAATTATTCTGCAATATCATTTGTACACTGATGTCACATACCTCCATAGTGTTAAATGTCACCATAAAGCTGGAAATAAAATGAACACCTGCAAAGACAGAAAGCAATAAGCCACATTTGGGGCAAGATGTTTCACGGGTTGTGCAAAGCTCCCATGCGTTACTTGATGCTCCATAGAGATGCACACTGGCATTGCTTCCTAAGAGGCACTTGTAGCTGCGTCGAGTGTTTGTGCAACCTGTTCATGGCACATGTTTTTCGAAAGAAAGTCCTTGAAAGTTACTCTCAATAAGAGGAATAAACATGCATGTACCCATAATATTAAATTTAAACTCTATACTTTAAACGTGGTGTACATACGGTGGGTTTTTGAGGCTTTACATTTATTAATTCACATCTATTTTCAACGATTTTAGATTCCGGCGCCTGGATTTTAGATTCCGGTATTTAGTTAGAGTTAAAATTAAAAAACAACAACAACTTAGAGTAGGTTCAGTGTAACTTAAAGTTAATGTATGTAATTCAATATGAGGCGAGTCGAAAAAGTGTTTATGTCGGAATTATTTTGAAAATTAAGCTCGTTTTTTCTATTTTCTTTAATGATATTGTAACTTCTCCATGAAAGTGGGCTAATCTAACTCAAAAAATTCTCTTTAAAATTCGAACGAGTGACTAAAATATTTTGACAGTTATTGAAAATAAATACGAGAATGTACTTGAGGTCCAAAAAGTGCTGTCAAAATATTTTGAAAATTAAATGTCAGTAGTAATATTTTTAATGATATTGACATTTCTTATAGTTCTGTACATATCAATCGTTGAGTGAGAGGAGAATAAGATTACGATTTAGAGAAAATATTGAATTCATTTATGGATCGGTCCATTGAATGCTCATATGAATTTTATTTTACTTCTCTATGTGTATTATGTACATATTAGGTAGAGAAGGTAATGTGTTTCACCCAAAATGCGATGTCAAGATTTCACCGAAAATGTGCGGGACAGCATAGCTCAAAAACGAAGACCGTTAAATACCAACCTTGGTATTTAAGTTTATTATCTTCCGAGGATGCGATATGCAGATTTTCAAGAAAATCTCCAAACCCAAACTATTCCAAATGGACAATATTTTTGAAAGGTTTGTTTTTCACAAAATAGTTCCAACCATTTTGATTAAAATACCGTATACTAAAGAAAATGCAAGATATACATTTTATTTATTATAAAAACTCTTAAACAAACGTATTCTAGTCAGAACTGTCAGAGCAACTTCTCTAGAAATCAAAACTTTCGTGTCAAATCCTGGGAGATGCTGAAGTTAAATATCAAATGGAGTATTTAACCGAGTTTTCTTGTTACCTTCTCTAGCCCCATATGTACAATGTATATAGTGGATAGAGAAGGTATTATATTCCACACAGGTATTCGATGTCGAGATTTCACCGAAATATATGTTTTGGGGTCCCCTGAGTCCGAAAGAAGCATTTTTAGAAAAAGGTCCGTGTATGTTGTAAGTCTGTGAACAACATAGCTCAAAAAACGAAAAGGCCGTTAAACAACAAACTTGGTATTAGGTTTAATATCTTCCAAGAATACGATACGAAGATTTTCAATAAAATCCCCCCAACACAAACTACCCTTTACATGGAAACATTTTCGAAAGTGTAGATTTTCTCAGAAATGTCTGTATCGGTTTTGTTTAAAATGTCGTATATTGAAGATATTTACACTCCAAATAAAATGTATATCTTTAATTTTCTGGGAATAGCTTCTGAAGAAACCTTTATTCTGGAGGATTTTGCCGAATTTTGCTTAATGGCTAAACCGTAAGAGATAGGCAAAAACTTACTGCACAACAAATGTAGGTATATCGTCGAAATACACAATTTATATCCTTTAATTTTTGTCGTAGAGGTAACCGTTTTTGAGATTTTGCTTGTTCCAATTGTACAGGGTTACTACAAAAGAAATAGACAATTTCAACTGCCAGTAAAACAAAAACTATTAGAGATAGCAACCTAATTATTTTGGAGGTATGTTGAGAAACTCTCAAAGTTTCGTTTCTTACTATTGGTAACGCTGTAGTGTTTTGTTTGTTGCAGAAGCTGGAATGGCGGAAAATCCTGTGGAAAAGGCATATTGCGTGTTGGAATTTGCTAGAACGCAATCAGCAACTGTTGTCCAACGACATTTTAGAACACGTTACCACAAAACGCCACCGACTAGACAGTCAATCTACGACTGGTATAGAAAATTCGAGACAATGGGATGTTTGTGCAAAGGGAAGAGCTCGGGAAGACCAAGAGTTTCGGAAGAAAACGTTGAACGTGTTCGTTCTGCCTACATAAGAAGCCCACAGAAATCGACATCTAGGGCAAGCATGCAATTACAAATTCCACAGCAAACTGTATGGAAAATCTTGCGGAAGCGACTGCACATGATGCCTTACAGATTACAGATGTTGCAATTTCTGAGTGAAGAAGGTAAGGTTACACGGCGTGATTTTTGCATCGACATGTTGCGACATGATGAAGACGATGCTGGTTTTTGTGAGCGCATCATTTCATTTTTGTGGTAACGTGTTCTAAAATGTCGTTGGACAACAGTTGATGATTGCGTTCTAGCAAATTTCAACACGCAATATGTCTTTTCCACAGGATTTTCCGTCATTTCAGCTTCTGCAACAACAAAGAAAACACTACAGCGTTACCAATAGTAACAAACGAAACTTTGAGAGTTTCTCAACATACCTCCAAAATAATTAGGTTGCTATCTTTAATAGTTTTTGTTTTACAGGTAGTTGAAGTTGTCTATTTCTTTTGTAGTAACCCTGTATAATACTTATACTTTTCTCAGACAGGAAGAGTCTGTTTTTCTTTTGTTCTATTCCTAGCCAAGCACAGAAGCAAAGTACAGTGACAATTATGTAACGACAGCTTTTAAAACATTTGACTACCACTTTAGCCTAATGTATTCCCTTAGTTCTCTCCTACTTACAAGGAAGCAAGTAATAAGACTATTCTATGGTATCAGTTATTTTTTCACTTATAATGCTGTTTCCACACATACACACATATGGACCTTTTAATAAAAATTAATTTTTCCATTTCTATTTTATTACTTTCTCTACACGTACTATGTGCATAGCGTAGGTATAGAGAAGGTATTGTATTCCAACCAAAAATTCGATACCGAGATTTCACCGGAAATACACGTTTAGGGTCCTCCTGAATCCAAAAAAAGCATTTTAGGAAAAAGTCCCTGTGTGTGTGCGTTTGTGTGTGTGTGTGTGTGTCGGCGTGTCTGTGGACAGCATAGCTCAAAAACGAAAATACCGTTAAATACCAAACTTGGTATTTCATTTTGGTATCTTCCAAGGATGCGACACGAAGATTTGCAGGAAAATCCCCTCACCCCCAACTACCCTTTACATGGAACTTTTTTCGAAAATTTTGATTTTCCCAAAAATGGCTCTAACGATTTTAATTAAAATATCGTATATTAAAGATATTTACCTGACAAATAATATGTATATCTTGCATTTTCTGTGAATATACCCTGAAGACTACTTTATTCTGGAGGAATTTTGCATAACTGCTAAACCGTAAGAAATTGACAAAAACTTACCACACAAAACATGTAGAGCACATTAAAACACACGCTTTATGTTATATGATTTTTTTTCGAGGAGTTGATCGTTTTTGAGATATTCCTTGTTTTTGGTTTCAGCTTTGAAAAACTTATACTTTTCTCATACAGGAATTTGTCAATTCGTGTCCATACAAACAAAGGAACTTTAGTCACCTAGTAGCCAGCTTTTGACTTCACTTTAACCTATGATACTCCCATATTTTTCTTCGCTTCTACTTAAAGGAAGCAAGTAATAAGACCATTTCTGCTAATTTTTTCTCGATTAACTTGAAATAAATAGAAGAATAAGCTTTTTAACAATAATTTGTTACACAGAAGTAGAGAAAGCCATGTGAATGGAACACATCAGATTTTTTTTCTTAGGGCGTATTTACGACGAAATCTCGATACAAAATTTCTGGATGGAATACAATAATTTCCCTAATTTCTCTACGTAGTAGAGAAGTAATAAGCTTTTATGTATATAACTGTCTTATTAATATTTCTAAATATAAACATTGGGTTGAAAAAGTCGTGTTAATCTTACACTTCAGGTTTGTTTAGGTCATCAGTGTTACTAGTAAAGTAAACGATTTCATCAATTCGTGCTGAAATTTGCCCTCTGAAGTATTTATGGAAAGCATGACATCAGAAGTTAGGTTGGGCCTGCGCCATTTTAGTGGTTTTACAGCAGGTTTGATTGAGCGACGTCATAGATCATTTGTGGCGAAGTTACAGCCGCACAATTCTGTTGGCAAGCACAATAATATCCACGTTAATAAAAATCTCCCATAAAACTATCATAAATCTTCTTTTCGGAGTCACTTTCTTATTGAATGAAACTACTTACATTCCTTTTTCATGTTTCAAGGTCAGTGTAAAAATTAATTGCTCAGAGATCCATGCACTATTTAATTCTGTGTTCCGAAACTCAGAATTTTCATTCGAGGAAATATATTTGAATTTGAAAATGTATACATCAAGAGTGCTTTATTCATAGTCAGATTCGTTTATTTTGCCTTGGTTACAGATTTTCTGCAAATTTTTTACAGTAATAGAGATATTACTACTTCTAAATTCTGGGCCGCGCCATGGCTAAGTGGTTAGAGCACTCACCTCTTACCAAGGTGTTCGCTCCCAGGCGAACGCATGTGAAATTTGTGGTGGACAAAGAGACGCAGGGGCGTCCTTTTTTTTTTCGCCATCGAATTCCAACTTAGCTACATCTTCGTTCCATGTATCATCATCGCCTACGCTGCCATAGTAGTAAAATAAAAGTGGGTGTTAAAAAAACCTTCAAAATTCTGAATTTAAAATCACAGTTACATTTCTCATTATTAGTATTGTTCTTACTAGCAGCTTGTATCTATCCCACTTTTCGTTTATGAGTTATGCTGATCATAGAGTACACACACGGGGCATTTTTCTAAAAAAACCTTTTTATATATTTGAGCGGCGATACATGTATTTTTTCGGCTGTGTTTATACTTGTTTGATCAGTAAATGAAAATAGTCCACCTCCGTGGTGTGAGATATGCGTGTGCTTCATATTCAAGAGTTCCCGAGCTTAAGGTAGGGTTACCCAGATAAGTTTTTATGAGATTTTCCGTTATCCTGAAACTGTGCAAGTCGGGTAACTTTAAGCTCTGTAGACTCCGGGCTTATTTAAGCATCATTCCATTTCGTACATCGTCCTACGTGGTTAAAGGATGTTAAAAAAATCTGATGTATTCCATCCATACGACTGTCTCTATATACCTATAACAAATTATTGTTAATAAACTTATTATTCTGTTTACTTTATGCTAGTCGAAATAAACATTTGCAGAAATACCTACTCTAATTACTTAATTCCTTATAAGTTGAAAGGAAACAGGTAATACATTAGGCTAAACCGACAGTCAAATGTTTTAAGATGTGGTTGCTATGGGATTGAAAGCCGTTTCTTTGCGAGGCCAGGAGTTGACAGGTACCCGTATTAAAAAAGTTTTAAGTATTTTAAACCTGAAACCAATAACAAGAAATATCTCGAAAACGGTAAACTTCATGAAAACAATATATATCCATAAATAGTGGGTTTTACTGAGATCTACATTTTTTGTGTAGTAAGTTTCTGTCTTTTAAGTTTAACCGCTATGAAAATTCAAAACTCATCCTGAATAAAAGAGCTCTTCCGAGGCTATTCGTAAAAAATTCAAAATATACATTTTATTTGGCATGTAAATATCTCTAATGTAGGGCATTTAATCAAAAACGATAGAGGCATTTTTGATAAAATTATATTTTGAAAACATTTTCCATGTAAAGAATAGATTGTGCTGGGGGGATTGTTTAAAAATCATCGTATCACATCCTTGGAAGCTACTAAACATAAATATCAAATTTGGTGTTTAACAGTTTTTTCGTTTTTGAGCTATGCAGTTCGCACACACACTCACGAACCTTTTTGTAAAAATGTTCAGGGGATCTCAAAACATATATTTCCGGGAAATCTTTACATCGAATTTTTTGTTGGAATACATTACCTTCTCTAACTACTAATATATATTGTATGCACATACGTGCTAGAGAAAGTAAGAGTGCTTTCCTGGACTCAAGGGACCTCAGGACGTATATTTCCTGTGAAATTTTACATCGAATTCTTCTCTACCAACTATGCACTTACATAGTACGTGTAGAAAAAGTAAAAATCTGACTATCACTTTGGTCCTTTGTAACTACGTGCATAGGAGTGCGTAAATGTGTAATAAAGTTTATCTGCAATAACAGAAAATTTTAAGTATAAGCTGCAAAAAAGAGAATAGAGTATAATGTGAATATTACACATCAGATTTTGTATTATTTCACTATGCAATTTTAGAGTTTTTCAAAGAGCAAAGTGATTCAAGTTTTATTTGTAACCTGTGGCAGGTAGCTGATCGAGGAAGTTGGCATCTCATCAACAGCGAAATGGCAGTAAGGGCAATGCCAGATCCTAGTAACAGGTTTGCAAACTGGTCAAACTTGCAGTCTTTTTATAAACTTGAACTGAGCTTCAGGTTATTTATTTTGTATTTTCTCGGACAATGCTTTTAGTAAGTTGAATGCTAGGCACCGCCACAGAAGAAATAATACAGGAACAAAAGGCGAGGATCATGGAGATAATTTGTTTCCTTCTGACAATGTTCATAGTAACGACAAGAAAATGTGGAATTCAAAGGATTTTTTTTAAATAGTACCTATGTTACTTGTGGCGCCGCAGGCCATAACATGAAGATGGAGCACCGGTGAATTGCGATCGCGGGGGGAACCGGAGTTAAACCAACCCGCGCCACTTTGTCCACCACAAATCCCATATGCGTCACTTGGGATCGAATTCGGACCGTCTTGGTGAGAGGCAAGTGGTCTAACCACTCGACCACGGCGCGGCCCCATGGAGTATGTTGTAGTAATACCTAAAGCTTTTAATGAATGGCCCAATGAATAAATGCTCAAAAACAAAATTAAACCGTATTCAAAAAAATCTCATGTATTCCATTCACATGACTCTCCACATCGCGGTAAAAAATGGCTGTTAAAAAGCTTATTCTTCTATCTATATCATGCTAATCGATATAAGCATTAGCAGAAATTGTCCTTATTTCTTGGACCCTTGTAAGTAGAACGGAAAAAATATAACGTGTTCCAGTCACATGATGTCCTCTAGTTATTCAGCAAACAAATCGTTTATTCTTCTATCTACTTCATGCTAATCTAGATAAGCATTAACAGGAATAGTCTTATTATATGCTTTCTTTTAAATAGAAGGGAAACAAGAGACTACTCTAGGCTAAAACTTAAAAGCTGTTTGCCATGTGGATGAAATTAGTTTCTTTGCATTCCCAGAGGTTGACAAATACGCGCATGTAAAAGGTTCGTTTTTTAGTCTGAAACCAATAACAAGGAATATCTAAAAATTCTGATGTGTTCCATTCACACGACTTTATCTACATCACTGTAACACATTATTGTTAAAAAGCATAGTCTTCTGTATACTATATGATAATAGAGATTAACATTAGCAGAAATTGTCTTAATTAATTTTTTCCTTGTAAGTAGAAGGAAAATAAGGGAATATACTAGGCTAAATTAATAGTAAAATCTTTTAAAAGCTGGTTGCCATGTGGCTGAAATCCGTTACTAAGCATGACCAGGAGAAAAGTCTAAGTACTTTAAATCTGAAACAAATAACTTAAATATCTCAGAAATGGTCAATTCCACGAAAAAAACGTATTGGACATAAATTGTGTGTTTTAACGAGACCTACATTATTTATGTAGTACATTTTTGTCTATCTGTTACGGTTTACCAATTATGCAAAATCCAGCAAATTCATTCAGAATAAAGTGGTCTTTAGAGACAGTTCCCAGAAAATTCAAGATGTACATTGTATTTGTCATGTAAATATCTTTAATATACGATATTTAAATCAAAATCGTTAGAACCATTTTTGATGAAATCAAACATTTCGAAAATGTTTCCATGTAAAGGTTAGTTTGGGATTGGGGGATAATTCTCTAAAGCTTCTGGTCACATCTCTGGAAGATACTAAACTTAAATATCAAGTTTTGTATTTTACCAACTTCTCGTTTTTGAGTTATCGTGTTCACAGACACGGACACACACACGCACACACATACATGAACTTTTTCTGAACATACTTTTTTTTGGATACGGAGACCCTAAAACATTTATTTCAGATGAATCTCAGTATCGAGTTTTTGGGTGAAATGTAGTACCGTATCTATACACTATGTGATGATACATGTAGAGAAAACAAAAATGCATTACAAAAGCAAGGCTATATTTTAAAATCTGCTTCCTTGTAAGCAGAAGAGAAATAAGGGAGTACCATAAGCTAAAGCAATAGTCAAGTCTTTTAAAAGCTGGTTCCCATGTGGTTGAAATCCGTTTCATTGCATGACCAGGTGTTTAAAAGTTTCGTATGAAGAAATGTTAAGTATTTTAAATAAGTAATAATGACAACCATTCTATTAATTATCTAGATGTATATAAGTAAAGAAAGTTAAAATTTATTAAATTGTATACATAGGAACCAAGAAGTCAGTTGTTGACATGAAAGCTACACAGAAACCTGACGCCAGACTGGAGAGAGGGGTGAGAAGTTGCCTCTTTTGTGTAAGTCACGTACGATTTCCTTACACAGGGGTAGTCCAGTTTAAAACCCACGAATGGACTTCTGCTTTATATTCGTAGTATTATGTGGTTATTATGACGTATTCTGGGAGATTTGCAATGGTTTTTGGACCATGATAGTGTCATTTTGGCGGAGTTTCTAACCAATCAGGAAGAAGCCACCATGACACCGTTTTTTAGTATAAAAGAAGTAGGGCTCGACACATCGTGGTCGTTTTACTAAGAATTTGCCCGTGAGAGGCAACGTCGTTTGTCAAGAATCTGTCCACGAGATGCTATAGGTCGTCGTTTTGTAAAAAAAAAAAAAAAAAAAAAAAAAAAAAAAAAAAAAAAAAAAAAAAAAAAAAAAAAAAAACTCTGTTCGCTAAGTAATGACGTGCAACTGTAAAACTCTGTCCGTGAAGTAAGATTGCTATAAGAAGAAACCGTTAGTGAATTAAAGTACCGTCGCTCATCTATTTAATAGTCGACTCGTTTTTATTTGAGATTGAATTGTGCCATGTACTCAACTTAGAAACAGTGTAATTGAGAGTACGTGTGAGTGAGTGGTAAGAGTACCAGTCAGCAGGATAACAGTGTACAGCAAGGTGCTTGTCTTGGAGTCTCCTTATAGAATAAATAGCAGTAAAAGCTCACAAGTGTTTCCTTCACAATTAAAATATCACTCTTATAACTCCTCCCACTTACCAAATCCACGTATACGATCGTGCATGACTGAGCAACGCCGTGGCAACCCATCCAAGAACAGCTTCAGTACCATGTACGTGAGTGTAGTGGAGTTGATTTGAAGTGACACTTAGGTACGCCGTACATAAGCACCCACGTTGAGGCGTAAAACTCAACAACGTAAAATTCCTATTACATATGACTGTCCGACGTGCGGTGTAAACTACAAACCACCATATAAAGTCGTCGTTCCAACTGAAAGCAATAACAAGGGATGTCTCGGACATTGTCCGTTTTATGGAATATAATATGTATTTGCCATAAAGAATGTGTTTTCTTTTGTGCAGTAAGGTTTTTGTATAACACTTCCGGTTTTTTAGTTATGCAAAATTCAGAAAAATACATCCAGAATAAAGAGATTTTCAGAAGCTATTCCCAGAAAACTCAGGATTTACATTTTATATGACTTTTAATCAAAATCGTTAGAGCTTTTTGAGAAAATCAAACTTTTTGAAAATTTTTCCATGTAAGGAGTACTTTGGGGAAGAGGTATTTTCTTTGAAATCTTCATGTTTTATCCTTGGAAAACTCTGAACTTAAATACAAGTTTACTTCTCCGAATTTTCATTTGAATTATCGTGTTCACAAGCACACGGACACACAGGACCTTTTTCTAATTTTTGTATACAGGAACCCTAAAACGTGAATTTCTGTTGACATCTCGGTATCGAATTTTTGGGTGGAATGCAGTACCTTCTATAACTGCGTACTGCACCTATATCTACTATGTAGAGAATGTAAAAAGTAATAATTTTTGCAGGCCTATGCTACCAAATATGCATATAAAGTGGGCACATATAATATATTTGGCAGTAGTTGAGGCAAAAATATTGTATGAAGTAGAAATGCGGGATATTGATGAGACATGACTTGGGTAACGGTCGACTTTTGCATTGGTAGTTCTGTTGACACATTTTGGGAGTACTAAAAGCCTTACCTACCGGGGTCGCACAAACGAAATTGGGTTGGCTAGGAAATAAAGGAAAAAATCTGATGTGTTACAATCACAAGACATGCTCTACATCGCTGTAACAAATTAGTTTTAAAAAGCTTATTCTTCTATTAAACATCATACTAATCGATAGAAAAATTAGCAGAAATAGCCCCTAGTACTAGGTTGGTTGTAAGGAGAAGGGGAAAAAAACTAATGTGTTCAATTGACATGATGACCTCTAGCTGTTTGGGATACAAAGCTTTTATTCAAAAGATTAATCTGTTATCTACATCATGCTAATCAAGATAAACATAAGCAGAATTAATGTTATTACTAGCTCCTTATAAGTAGAAAGGAAATAAGAAAATGCACATGCTAAAGCGATTGTCTCGTCTTATAAAATCCGTCTCCCTGCGTGGTGTAATGGTTACTATACTAATTTCTTATACCCAAAGTCGCGGGTTCAAACCCGGCGAAGGACGATGGATTTTTTTCGGGAGTAAAAATCCTTAGCACGGCTTCCTTCGGTTGGTCCCGTGTCGTAGATTTACGGCACGTAAAAGAACCTCCAGCCTGATAGAGATGCCTCTGAGCAAAATTGAGCGGTCTTTCACGCCCAGTATAGAATGAGGCGCTGAGAACCACAGCAGTTAAAGAGCGTCCATAAATAAAACTCCATTTACATTTCCTATAAAAGCCAGTCGCTATGTGAAACAATTGATATTCCAGTCTCTTTGCTTCGCAGGAGCAACCATACGAGAAGCGAGAAGAAAGATGTCTTCCCATTTGAGAAAAGTTTAAGTGGCTAAAATTGAAAGTAATAATCCGGAATATCTCGAAAACGGTTAACTCTGTAAAAACATCTGATGTGCTATACTCACATGTCTTTCTCTAGCTGCTCTACAAACTTCCTACAAAAGGTAATTCTTCTTTCTACTCAATGCTAATCGAGATAAACATTAGCAGAATGTTCTTATTACTTAGTTCCTTATAAGTAGAATGGAACCAAAGGAATACACAAGGCAAAGTGATAGTCAATTTTTTTAAAAGCTATCGCTATGCGATTGTCATTGCAAATTGCTTCTTTGCTTGACCAGGCGTGGAAAAAAAGAAAAAAACGGACACTTCCTGTCTGAGAAAAATATAAGTACTTCGCAATTGAAACCAATAACAAGGAATATCTCGAAAGCGATTACCTCCACAGCAAAAACGTAAATCTAGACGAGATCTGCGTTTTTTATCTAGTAAGTTTTTGTCAATCTCTTACGGTTTAGCAGTTAAGCAAATTTCGGCAAAAGTCATCTAGAATAAACAGGTCCTAAAAGACTATACCCAGAAAATTCAAGATATACGTTTTATTTGGGATGTAAATAGTTATAAGATACGGGAACTTCATCAAAATTGTTTCGAAAATTATTCCATGTAAAGGGTAGTTGGGTGCGGGTTGATTTTGTTGAAAATCATCGTGTCGCATCCTTGGAAGATACTGAACTTAAATACCAAGTTTGGTATTTTTTGGAATCAGGGGAGACCCATAAACACTTATTTACAGTGCAATACCGTTACAGAATTTTTGGATGCAATACAAAACCTTCTCTATACTGAAATCTACATATTTTGTGCTATACGTTTTTGAATATCTGTTACGGCTTACTAGATATGCTACATCCAGCAGAATTCACCCAAAATAAAGAGGTCTTCAGAGGCTATTCCCAGAAAATTCAAGATGTACATATTGTTTGACATCTTTAATATGCGGTATTTTAATCAAAATCGTTAGTCATTTTTAAAAGATTTACAATTTTCGATATTTTTTGCATGTAAAGGATAATTTTGAGTAGGGGAATTTTTCTCAAAACCTTTGTGTCACATCCTTGGTAGATACTGAACGAAAATACCAAGTTTTGTATTTTATCGATTTTTTGAGTTATCGGTTGATGAGGGGTGAATTGGATTGGTTGATGAGGGGTGAATTGGATTGTTTGATGAGGAGTGAATTAGATTGTTTGATGAGGAGTGAATTAAGTAAAATAAAACAAAAACCCTTCCTTACAAAAATAGAGTTTTTGCCCAAAATTCACTTTTAGGAACAAAACAAAATATTGGTTCCATTAATAATACTTTTAATAAATTTTTATACTCACAGATTACATTTTTATAGAGAAGAGAAAAATCACAAACACACGGACCTTTTTCTAATTTGTTTGGGATACAGGGGACTCTAAAGCATGCATTTCCGGTAAAATCGCGACAGGTATTGAATTTTTGGGTGAAATGTAATTACCTTCTCTAATCACTATGTACATAGTACGTGTAGAGAAAGTAAACATTCTTTTCCGACTCAGGGACCTCAAAATATGTATATCCGGTAAAGTCTCGACATAGAATTTTTGGGTGGAATATAATAGGTATCTTTTTTCTCCGCTATACACATTGTATATTCGGGGTGAAGAAAGTAAAAAAAAAAAATCGGAATCAGGGGGACTCATAATATATATTTTTTGAAGGCTCGGTAATAGGTGGACTAAGGTGATCCTTGAGAAAGACACTTTTCGAACACTTCCCAGTGCGTCTGAGGGAAAAATCATTATTCGAAAACTTTTAGGTCGATAGCGTAACGATCACACTTAAGATATACAACGTAAAATAGATTCATTTCCAAGATTTAAAATAGTAAATAGTCCACTTTCAAACATTTTTATTTCTAAAATATATTTAAAAAAAGTCTAACCTAAAGTCTGGACCAAAATACTTTATAAGCGGCCAAACTATCATTTTTCTGATGAATTTTGTTTTATATATATATATGTAAATGGAGAATCAAATTGAGGGGCAAAGACCGAACTTGAACTTTCAATGGTGATTTGTCCTTTTTGCAATCTAGAGAAAAAAACCAAATGAAGACATTAAAATAAGTAAACACTGGTTGCAATGATTGTATTAAAATTAAATGAAGAGCATAGAAATAATAGTTTAGAACATCTGAAAGAAATAATTTATGATTGCAATAAAACAACGTTTGAATGTCCAATGTGTAAAAGAACTATTAAAATAATTGTAAATGTTGCATAAGTGTGATTATAAATCCCCCAAAAACAACGAAAGGGTTTAGATTGTACCAATGATAAAATATATAAAAAGTGTTCAGCTGAAAATGATCATAACTGTAAAACAAGACGTCACGAAGAAATTGAATGTTTTTGTGATAAATTTGTTTATAGATGTAATTTGAGAACACATCAGAAACCAGCACACGATGAAAAAAATACCACGAAATTAAAAAAAAAGTTACTATTTTATATTAACGTCATGTATTATTCTATATGAACTTTGAAAAACATTAATATATATTTTTTTACTCTATAAATAAAATAAATTTCTTGCTATTAAATAGAACTATCAAAATGGAAAACTTAAACACCCTAAGAGTAGTTGAGTTAAATTCTAAAGCAAAACAATTAGGAAGTAATGCCTATTCAAAATATAGAAAACAACAACTCATTGATTTAATTAATAATATTAACACTAATAATAATAACAACAATGACTTATGTTTCTTAAATGCAGTTGAATTAAAAACTAGAGCAAAATTAATAATTTGTGGTTATTCAACATTAAGAAAATAAGAAATTATTGATTTAATTAATACTAATATTACCAATAATAGAATAAGCTTGGCATTGTCAAAAATTATAACATGCAATGTAATTTACAAGCAAAAAGAGAACAAGAAAACTGTGTTAAAAGTTATAAAGATTTTGATGTTAAAGAGACTATTACAAAAGATCGTAGAATAAAAAGAAAAAACGAAATTTTAAATGTAATGCAGTAATGCAGTAATGCAGTAAAACAATATCACTTTCAGAAAAATTTTAAAGATGATAAGTTTATTATGACTTTCAAAAACCACAAATTAATAGGAAAGCTACTGCATTTCAATCCAGAATATAAACATTTGAAATTAATAATGTAGATAGTGTTGTTGAACGACAAATATTTTTCAATCAGAGTAAAGATATTGTAATTACTAAAATTAAAAATATGTTAATACCACAAAGATCAATTAAGATTAATATGAGATGTTATTGTAATTTCATAAAACAAGAAGAAACACAATCATTTAATTTAAAAGCAAAAAATGAGGTTATATTAATATCGACAGATTTAGAAGAATATTATTAAAGATCTATAGATAAATTAATAACAGAAATGCAGGAATTTCAAAGAAGACAATCTCGTTGGGCTTTACATTCATTATATGATTTAGAATTGTGTGTTAATAGATATAATCATTTTATTGGGTATTTATATATTGATTTACCCCCAAAAATTAAAGATAAGAAGGCGGCAATTAATTAAAAAATAAAGATAAAAATGTATTCTATATGCAATAAAATCAGCATTAGTTCCCGCAAAAGATCATGTTAATAGGGTTAATAATTATAAAAATATTGGTTTAGAATTAGATGAAACCATTGATAAATTAAAAATTGAGTATCCAGGAAATAACAATTATAGAAAAAATTGAGAAAAAATCAAATATTTCAATTAATTTTTATGCTTATGATAAAGATTTTGTTGCATATCCTCTTTATCATACTAAAAATAAACAATAAGAGGATGTTAATTTACATTTAATAAAAGATAAAAACAAATCACACTATCGTTGGATCTAGAACCTATCAAGTATGGAAAAGGAGAAAAAATTGAATTTAAAATTTTCAATAATTTATTAAGAGTTTCGTTTGCAGTTTATGCTGATTTTGAATGTTTATTTCCAAATATTTGTACTTGTCAACCAAATCTTGAAAGTTCTTATACTAATAAATATAAAAAACAGAAACCAACTTTTTTCAGTTATTATATAAAATATGCTAATGGAGATAGATTATAAACCTCCAATTGTTTATGTTGGTGAAAATGCACGACAAAATTTTATTGAAATATTGAAACAAGAATCCAGAGAAATAAAAGCATTATATAAAAAAATTAAACCAATGATAATGGATGATGAAGATAAAATAAAGTATAAAAATTAAAACAATGTGCATAATATTGCTAACACATTTACAATTGGCGAGAAAAAAGTCATGATCATTTAACAGGGAAATATAGAGGTTCTGCACATGAAATTTGTATTAATAAATATAAAAATCCATAATTTTTACCAGTATAATACACACACACACACACACACATATATATATATATATATATATATATATATATATATATATATATATATATATACACAATTTAGCTAATTATGTTGTACATCTATGTATAAAAGAATTAGGAATTTATAGAAATGATATTTATGTCATTCCTAATAATGAAGAAAATATATATCATTTAACAAAAAGGGTGAAGATAGATTAACTTTAATATTTTGAATACATTTGTATTTATGGCTTCCAGTATTGATAAATTATCATCTAATCTTGAAAAGGAACAATTTAGAGAAACGGTTAAATATTTTGAAGATGAACAATTAGACT
Organism: Hymenopus coronatus; assembly: GCA_030762935.1. Classification (NCBI taxonomy): domain Eukaryota; kingdom Metazoa; phylum Arthropoda; class Insecta; order Mantodea; family Hymenopodidae; genus Hymenopus; species Hymenopus coronatus. Next base: position 137,376,934 of record CM060897.1, read on the forward strand.
TAATGATTAAAGGAGGTGTTTATCCATAGGAATATATAAATTGTGAAAATAAATTAAAAGAAACAAAATTACCTAAAAGGGATCGTTTTGGTTCGAACTTAATAAATCAGATATAACAATTACAGAATATTTATATGCAAAAGTAGTTTAGGATAAATTTAACATTAAAACTTTAGAAGAATATACAAAACATATAATAAATCTGATGCATTAATTTTAGCAGATATATTTGAAAAATTTAGAGCTACTTGTATATAAAAGTATATAAATTAGATACACTTTGGTATTAACATCACCTGGTTTATCTTGGAACGCAATGTTAAAAATGACAAACAATATAATCAGATTTATTAAACGATTATGATTTGATTTTAATGATTGAAAAGGTAATTGGAGGCGGAATTTCACAAAGCATCAAACAATATGCAAAAGCTAATAAATATATGAAAAATCATGATTCCAAAACAGAATTACATTATTTAGAATATTTAGATGCTAATAATTTATATCGGTGGGCACTCCTAATTTTTACCATTTGGTGGTTTTGAATGGTTAAATGCAAAATGTTTCGATTCTAAAAAGATAAAAAAGCATACCAGATGATAATCCATATGGTTATATATTTGAAGTTCATTTAGAACATCTAAAAGAATTACATGATTTACACAAAGATTTACCATTAGCACCAGGAGCTGGAACTAAATTACTATCAATTTAAAATAATAAAGAAAAATGTGTTTTACATTATACAAACGTAAAGGAATATCTAAATCAAGGGTTAATATTAATAACAATTCATAGAGTTGTAACTTTTAAACAATCACATTGGTTAAAAGTATATAGATTAAATACAGACATGAGAATAAAAGCAAAAAATAACTTTGAAAAGTATTTCTATAAGTTAATGGATAATTCAGTCTTGTGTAAAACAATGGGGCATATTAGAAATAGAAAAGGTATTAAATTACCGATCCAAAAATATATACAAAGAATGTTTCTAAACCAAATTACGAACATACCACTATTTTTTTCTGAAACTCTAGTTGCTGTTTATATGAAGGAAACAAAACCTAATTTAATAGACAGATTTATATTGGAATGATCGGTATTGTAATCTTATATCTAAGATAAAATATTTTATTTTCACTATAATGTAATGAAACCAAAATATATACAAAATATTGATTTCTACTATATGGATACTCATTCATGTATTAGTCATATCAAAATATAAGATTTTATGATATGAAATCTATGATAATTGAATTCGTCACAAGTGATTATCAGGAATATAATATTTATGGGTTACCACAAGTTAATAAAAAAGATTTAGGAAAAATGAAAGATGAAAGTTGCGGAAAAATAATAGCAGAACATATTTGTTTGAAAAAAAAATGTATGCGTATAAAGTAGGTGAAAAAGAATACAAAAAGTTACCGGTTGTTAAACGACCAGTAATGTAAAATGAAATTAGTTTCGATTATAACAAAATATTTAGATGACAAGATAACTCAATATAGAAAAATGAATTTAATTAGATCATATAAACATGAAATATATACTGCTGAATGTAATAAAATAATTTTAAGTCCTGATGATGGTAAAAGACATATATTAAAAAACGGAATTGATATATTACCTTGGGGTCATAAAATAAAACAATAAAAATAACGATATAAATATGTCTTATTAATACATTTTATATATAAATGGAAGCAATTATCGAAATGGGAAACAATAGACTTGTATTTAATAATAAGGACATTTCCATTATTATAGATGAAAATCATGAGCCATGGTTTAAAGCAAAAGATATAGCAGAAATTTTATCATATAATCAAAGGTATAAAGCTTTTAAATATATTGAAGATGATAAGAAAATATTGGAATGTTTAAACCCGCCAATTTGGATGCATTAAAAGGTAACAAAAGATCTCCAATATCTATAGACGAATCTGGTTTATATTCTGTAATTTTATCTCATAAAAGAGAAAAAACTAAAATTAAAAAAAAAAATGGGTAACAAAGGATGTCTTACCATCAATACGAAAACATGACGAATATTAACTACAAAAAACTAGAGAATTAAAAGATAAAGAAATAGCATAAAAAGAACAACTAGCTATTCAAGAAAAAGAAGAATTAGAAAAAGAACTAAAAATTAAAGAAGCAGAAAATAAAAAGTTAGAACAGATGAATTTAAGTATGAAAATATTTATCGATACATTCAAAAGAATAAAATATACATTTACATAGCTACCTCGAAAAATGTTTATTAATAAATAATTTTAAGGAAGGAAAAACAGACTTTTTAGCTATTAGAAATTCTAATTTTAATTTATAAATCCAAAAAGAAGCTAGTAACAGTGAAGTAATAACACAGATATTAATATAAAAATACTAGTTGCAACAAAGTGAAGATAAGTGAAGATTTGTTGCAACTACTATTTTTATATTAATATTCTAATTTTAATTATTCACACTACGCGCCAGTCAAATGTTATATACGTTACTATGATAAAGTTTATGATGTAAATGAAACAGAAAAAATAATTCATGAATTACTGGACGATTTTAGACATAAAAAGAATAAACATATATTTGTTTTGCATTACAAACCATTGCACGATATTGTTAAATTAACAATTAAAAATATAACTGAATCTTATGACTATATTAAGAAATTAATGAAACACCATTTAGAAGAAATATACATGATGGAACCAATTATGCCTAATGTAATAAAGTTAGACGGTGAAACTGATTTATATGAAAAAATAAATGAAGAAATAAATAAAACATTGGATCATTATGTAAGCAGAAATAATTTAAATTTAACTACTATCCAATTGCTGGATAAAATTAAAACTGGTGATAGTACTTGTAGTATAAAAGCATGGAAACTTTTTTAAAAAAATAGAAAAAATGGAAAAATAATAAAATACCAATTACGCATAAAGAAATTAAAGTTATAGTAAAATATGAAGGTGTAATTTTTTTTGTTGCAGTTAAATAAAATATTGTATTAATTTTTTTAAACTATAATATACTTTTTATTAATCCACCTGTTATGGGGGCTAGTCATGTAACATAGACTTTATCTCTTTTTGTTCGTATCACTTTTCCAACTAAATATACGTCAAGAAATTTCGTTTTCAGCATTTCTTGTTCATAGATTGTGCTTAAAATTTGTTCTGCTTTAGAATCTTTGACATGATAATGTGACGGATTATCTTGCAATACCTTATCACCTATAAATATTTCTGTAGAACAATTAGCTGTATAACCTTTTTAAAAAATACCTTTAATTTTACTATTTCAAACTTTATCACCTACTTAAATTTGGTTTTTTCATGTTCAGTTATGTTCTATCGATATACTACATAAGAGATAGCCATTTGATTTTATGAGTTAACTTCATTGAGTTTCATTTTGATGGTGGTGTGACATGAATTATTGTAAGTTTTAACTACCTTTTGTAACATATCAATCCACTAACCTAATTTTTTATGGCTGGTTTATGTAATTCATCTATAATTAGATTTCTTTCATATTTTAGTGTTATATTGGAATTTTTAAGTTGAACAATTTGTGCAATTACGTTTTTTTTTAAATCATTGATGTTTTGTTCCACATATAACACAGTTGGATGGTGTATATTGTTTTCCATTTTTAATATCTTACTAACAGGATTAGTGCTATTAGTTTTGGTTTTGCACTTTAGACAAGATGTTGCAGTCATTTATTACAATAAAATTTCGTGAAAAATAATATGAAATTTCAGGGTTGATGAATATTAAACAATTATTCAGTATATATGCGTAAGCTTTCACGGCCGGTGTCCATAGTTTTAAAATTTAAAATTTTCGGGCTATTTTGCCGTGGTCTGTAGGTTAAAATATGTTTAGTTAAAATATTTCTACCTAACGTTTCGTCCCTGCCTGTGAGGGACATCTTCAGAGGAAATGTGCTCACGTCGCTAACTCGAAAAGAATAACAACAGTGCGGTTTATAGCCAGTATATATACTCGGACACAGGTGGGCGGGGTCAAGTGGACGGGTTCTAGTTGTGTTTATTTAGCCTGGAGGTTACGGAGTTGGGAAAGTATAGGGAACCAGGTGGAGTTTAATTTAAGACCTTCGTCTTTGTTAAAGTTGTTTGTGTTTTTATAAATCTCAATGGCCTCTCTGTATAAACGGGGGAAATAATTTTTAGTCGTAGCTATAACCTCTACTTTATCATATTGCATACGGTGGTCATCCAAAGATAAAACATGTTGTGCCACGGCTGATTTTTCTGTTTGTCCGAGGCGGCAGTTTCTTTTATGCTCTGTGATGCGTGTATTGATGCTACGTTTTGTAGTGCCGATGTAAACTTGGCCACATGTGCATGGGATTTTGTAAACACCAGATTTACAAAGTGGATCGAGTCGGTCTTTAGCTGATTTGAGGAACTGTTTTATTTTAGTTGTCGGCATGTATATGGGTTTCACGTGTCGTTTTTCTAAAATCTTGCCGATACGATCAGTTATGTTTTTTATATATGGCAAGAATACTTTATTTTTATATGTCGATTCCTCCCTAGGTCTAGTATTGTTCTTTCTGGGACGTATTGCTCGATCGATATCCTTTTTTGTGTACCCATTATACATTAGCGTCTTTTGTAAATATTTTAATTCTTGTGGTAAATGTTCCGTGTCACAGATTCCTTTAGCTCGTTCCACTAGTGTTTTGATGACGCTTCTTTTCTGTTTGGGATGATGGTTGGATTGCTTACTAAGATATCGGTCAGTATGGGTTGGCTTTCTGTACACTGCACACGTAAATCTTCCGTCGTTTTTCCTAGTTATCAATACATCAAGAAAAGCAATTTGACCGTCGGACTTTAATTCTTTTGTAAATTGGATGTTTGCGTGTTGGCCGTTCAGATGATCTAGGAATTTCTGGAGTTCAGCTTCTCCGTGAGGCCATATAGCGAAGACGTCTTCAATGTAACGAAGCCAAACGGACGGTTTTTTAGTCGCAGTTGCCAGTGCATGTTTTTTCAAAATGTTCCATATACAAATTAGCTACCACCGGTCCAAGAGGATTACCCATGGCAACTCCGTCTTTTTGTTCGTAGTAATCGTTGTTCCATCTGAAATACGTCATGGTGAGACACAGTTTAAAAAGGTCGTATATGTCTAGCGGGAACAACTCGTCGATATGCTCTAAAACGTCCTTGACGGGTACCATTGTAAACAGCGACGTGATATCGAAGCTGACGAGAATATCTGTGGGATCACATTTTAGATTGCGTATTTTCTGCGTGAAATGATAGGAATTCTTTATGTAAGTTTCTGAATTACCGATGTGTTCCTGCAATAACGGAGTAAGATAACGAGAGATCGTGTATGTTGGTGATCCAATGGTGCTAACTATGGGACGTAATGGAACATTCTCTTTGTGAATTTTCGGCAATCCATATAACCTTGGTGACATGGCTTCTGAATACAATAAGCTTTTCTTAGTTTCCTGTGGTATGGACGGCGAATTCTTGATCATTTTATTTGTTTTATTTAGAATGGTAGAGGTAGGATCTCGTGATATCTTCTTGAACATCGTAGGGTCCAATAGTTCCGAAATTTTCTCATTGTAATCTGTGATGTTCATAACAACAGTAGCGTTTCCTTTGTCTGCTGGCAAAACTAGGATACTGTCGTCCGCATTCAGGTTTTTCAAGGCCAACAATTCTTTTCTGTTTATGTTGGTTCCGGGAGGCTTAGCCTTTCTCAGAATCCTGGTTGATTCAGTTCGTATTTCTTCTGCTATTTCCCGTGGTACCGAGTGGATTCCGGCTTCAATGTTAGCAATTATATCTTCTACCGGTATGCTTTTTGGCGTGACCGCGAAATTCCCCCCTTTCGCTAAAACCTGTTGTTCTTCAGCTGCTAGAACTCGATCTGACAGATTAATTACTGTACGATGTGTGTTGTCAGTGTTATGAGGTGACTTCTGTAGTAGATTTTCAAGTTTCTTTTTTTTGGCTGTTAGATGAAGATTCGTGGATGTTCATCATTGACTGCGACGTAAGATGATCTACTTTGTCCCAATCGTTATTTGTCAAGTGGTAGCTGATATTTAAATGAATCTTCAATAAATCGCGATCGTTGATCTCAAGTTCTTTTCTTGTTTGGTGTATGCGGTTGCGTAACAGAGCTCGTTCAGTGCGGTTATAAATTCTATGATCCTGTGCGGTATAAAATGTTCTTTTTACCTTTAAAAATGTTGGTATAACTGCTTCATCCCTGCAGCGTAATAAACATGTGAGAGATGATAAAAGACGGGCTTTCCGTTTTCTTAACTCCTCAAAACGACGTGACTCTCTAGATAACTCCTCCCCGTAGAGGTTTATTAAATATATGCGTAAGATTTCACGGCCGGTGTCCATAGTTTTAAAATTTTAAATTTTCGGGCTATTTTGCCGTGGTCTGTAGGTTAAAATATGTTTAGTTAAAATATTTCTACCTAACGTTTCGTCCCTGTCTGTGAGGGACATCTTCAGAGGAAATGTGCTCACGTCGCTAACTCGAAAAGAATAACAACAGTGCGGTTTATAGCCAGTATATATACTCGGACACAGGTGGGCGGGGTCAAGTGGACGGGTTCTAGTTGTGTTTATTTAGCCTGGAGGTTACGGAGTTGGGAAAGTATAGGGAACCAGGTGGAGTTTAATTTAAGACCTTCGTCTTTGTTAAAGTTGTTTGTGTTTTTATAAATCTCAATGGCCTCTCTGTATAAACGGGGGTAATAATTTGTAGTCGTAGCTATAACCTCTACTTTATCATATTGCATACGGTGGTCATCCAAAGATAAAACATGTTGTGCCACGGCTGATTTTTCTGTTTGTCCGAGGCGGCAGTTTCTTTTATGCTCTGTGATGCGTGTATTGATGTTACGTTTTGTAGTGCCGATGTAAACTTGGTCACATGTGCATGGGCTTTTGTAAACACCAGATTTACAAAGTGGATCGAGTCGGTCTTTAGCTGATTTGAGGAACTGTTTTATTTTAGTTGTCGGCATGTATATGGGTTTCACGTTGTTATGAACATCACAGATTACAATGAGAAAATTTCGGAACTATTGGACCCTACGATGTTCAAGAAGATATCACGAGATCCTACCTCTACCATTCTAAATAAAACAAATAAAATGATCAAGAATTCGCCGTCCATACCACAGGAAACTAAGAAAAGCTTATTGTATTCAGAAGCCATGTCACCAAGGTTATATGGATTGCCGAAAATTCACAAAGAGAATGTTCCATTACGTCCCATAGTCAGCACCATTGGATCACCAACATACACGATCTCTCGTTATCTTACTCCGTTATTGCAGGAACACATCGGTAATTCAGAAACTTACATAAAGAATTCCTATCATTTCACGCAGAAAATACGCAATCTAAAATGTGATCCCACAGATATTCTCGTCAGCTTCGATATCACGTCGCTGTTTACAATGGTACCCGTCAAGGACGTTTTAGAGCATATCGACGAGTTGTTCCCGCAAGACATATACGACCTTTTTAAACTGTGTCTCACCACGACGTATTTCAGATGGAACAACGATTACTACGAACAAAAAGACGGATTTGCCATGGGTAATCCTCTTGGACCGGTGGTAGCTAATTTGTATATGGAACATTTTGAAAAAATATGCACTGGCAACTGCGACTAAAAAACCGTCCGTTTGGCTTCGTTACATTGACGACGTCTTCGCTATATGGCCTCACGGAGAAGCTGAACTCCAGAAATTCCTAGATCATCTGAACAGCCAACACGCAAACATCCAATTTACAAAAGAATTAAAGTCCGACGGTCAAATTGCTTTTCTTGATGTATTGATAACTAGGAAAAACGACGGAAGATTTACGTGTGCAGTGTACAGAAAGCCAACCCATACTGACCGATATCTTAGTAAGCAATCCAACCATCATCCCAAACAGAAAAGAAGCGTCATCAAAACACTAGTGGAACGAGCTAAAGGAATCTGTGACACGGAACATTTACCACAAGAATTAAAATATTTACAAAAGACGCTAATGTATAATGGGTACACAAAAAAGGATATCGATCGAGCAATACGTCCCAGAAAGAACAATACTAGACCTAGGGAGGAATCGACATATAAAAATAAAGTATTCTTGCCATATATAAAAAACATAACTGATCGTATCGGCAAGATTTTAGAAAAACGACACGTGAAACCCATATACATGCCGACAACTAAAATAAAACAGTTCCTCAAATCAGCTAAAGACCGACTCGATCCACTTTGTAAATCTGGTGTTTACAAAATCCCATGCACATGTGGCCAAGTTTACATCGGCACTACAAAACGTAGCATCAATACACGCATCACAGAGCATAAAAGAAACTGCCGCCTCGGACAAACAGAAAAATCAGCCGTGGCACAACATGTTTTATCTTTGGATGACCACCGTATGCAATATGATAAAGTAGAGGTTATAGCTACGACTAAAATTATTTCCCCCGTTTATACAGAGAGGCCATTGAGATTTATAAAAACACAAACAACTTTAACAAAGACGAAGGTCTTAAATTAAACTCCACCTGGTTCCCTATACTTTCCCAACTCCGTAACCTCCAGGCTAAATAAACACAACTAGAACCCGTCCACTTGACCCCGCCCACCTGTGTCCTAGTATATATACTGGCTATCAACCGTACTGTTGTTATTCTTTTCGAGTTAGCGACGTGAGCACATTTCCTCTGAAGATGTCCCTCACAGGCAGGGACGAAACGTTAGGTAGAAATATTTTAACTAAACATATTTTAACCTACAGACCACGGCAAAATAGCCCGAAAATTTTAAATTTTAAAATTATTCAGTATTCTTACGTTTTCTGCGTAGTGCTCTGATAATTGTTCTTGTTAGTTCATATGTTCCATATAAGCATGTGGTAATGGTAGTTTTCCAATCCATTGATAAGATAAAAAATTACCAATCCATACTGTATTGAAAATACAGATTTAAGAACACATCATATCCTCGTTGAATATTGGGAAATGCTGCTCCACCAACAGGAAGAAATGGCGCGTTGGATTCTGAATATTTTATAAAATATAAGTGTTCATTGGGTTGAACAGTAAATGGTACAGTAAAATTGGGTCAATTTCTGCTCTTTCTAATCGTATAGTTTTCTTTACCATTGGAATCTATTAGAACTACCCTAAAGTGGCTAAATCCATTAACTCCAATCCATTTATAAGGTGAAAAATTACCAATCCATACTGAATTGAACATACAGAGTTATGAACACTCATAACCTTGTTGAATATTGGAAAATGATGTACCACCAACAGGAAGAAATGGTGTGTTGAATTCTGGATGTTTTATAAAATATAAGTGTTCATTAGGTGGAACAGTAAATGGTACAGCTAAATTGAGTCCATTTCTACTGGTTCTAATTGTATAATTTTCTTCATCATTGAAATCTATTAGAACTATCCTAAAATGGTTAAACATGGGATAAAAGTATGTTAAATTGAAAAAAAAACAAAACATTACCATATCATTCTCCAAACAAATGTATTATGCCGATTATATTTTTTTCCCAGTGACTAAGCTTTACTGTATCATAATTTTCAACAGGTGAATGAACATTCATAAGTCGTTTACCTTCAAAATCGTAATCTTCAATTGGCCTCGATGAGGTTCTCACTTTTTCGATTGCTTTATCTAACTGTCCTTTATTTGTTGCATCATAGTGACAAACATTATCCTTAATTTTGACTATTCTTCGATTTTTGAATAAAACGTAGTTTTTTTATAATGTTGAACATGTGATTAAATGGTTTCATAAATTCGTTATGGATGTGTTTAGTTTTAACATTTATTTGATTTACTACCACTTGCAATGGCTTAATTTATAATTATCTTAATTCTTTAAGTAATTCCTCTTTTGTTTTAATTTCTACACTTTATATTTCTGCTTTCATTTTTACAAGTTTATTCTGCCGTTTTAATATTCATTATTCCTTCCATGGTTTTCTTAAGAGCAGTTTATGACTGCTTTAAGTTCTATAATGACTTATTCATTACACTGTTTTCATTTTTTTGATTAAGTCTACCCAAAATATCGGCTTTAACTTTATCTTCCGCTAGTTTTATATTGTCATTTTTAAGTTCAGCTAGAAAATCACCTTTAAGCGTGTATATATCAAGTTCAATATTATTCGTTACGGATGGATTTCCATAAATGTTGGTCCCCATTTATAGATTTTAAAAATAACATTTCCATAAGTTCGGGTAAAATTTCAATACACTTTGAATAAACGGAAAGGAATATCCATCCGAAAATAATTTAAGACCAGTAATATATAGATGACCACAAATTATTTATGTCGTTTGTTGTTCAGTGTCTGCTCTGACAAGTTTTAAGACATTTATTATATTTTCATTTAGATAATTAAAGACTTAGGTAAACCAGTTCCAAAAGAAGCATAAGCATTTTACCCTGTTTCCAATAATATATCCAATGCGTTCCTATATTTGAATTTTCTTCAAAATTAATAACTCCATATTTTATATCTTTTGGTTTCGATGTAAGTGTATCTGACATAAATATATCTCTAAATTGTTTGATACCTAATTTTTTTACTTATCTCATAATATATTACTTAAAGGTGAGACATTATCTTACTCGTTATTTTTTTAATACACATTCCTGAACCAGTTTTCGTTTCCATAGCTAAATTATGACGATTTTGTTCTTCAAGTTCCTTTTGATATTTCTTATTATCAAGAACTATTTTTGCAATAGCAGCACTTCCACTCGCAAAAGAACCTACAGCTATTAAAGCACCAATAAGCATAGGTATCGCAAATATAAAGCCTCCATATTTATTTCAATTGAACCACCTAACTTTGCTTTTTTAAACGTATGAACTACTTTGTTAAATTCGCTCAGTGCAACACCATTTCCTACTTCAGAAGGTGTATGTTTTTTTACTTTTGTGAGTTCTCTTGTTTTAAGAATTGCTCTCAAAATTGCAGATACTGGTATAATGCATCCTGCATAGTGAACATCATTTCCTTATTTGAAACTTGTTAGAAATCCTTCAATGATAAGTATTCCCGATAGTAACATTTATTATAGAGGTAATGCTCTTTTTCGTTGAGTGATTCCAAATCCTAATTTACATTTTGTCCACATTCCTCCTTTAACTAATGCAGCATCAAGTTTATCACCTAATAGTGTATCAGGATCGTGTTGAACTTCTTTAGCTGATAGTTGCATTTCTTTATTAGCAGTATGACTTTATTCTAAACCTTTATTATCTCTATAGAATATATCATGATTTTAACATGCAGCATCTTTTTTGATATTGGTTCATGCCTCTTGCTAATCGTTCGTCTAGTTTGGTCCCAGGACCGCAAAAATTATACTTTATTCCTCTTGTAAAGTTATACATATGCATTTCTGGCATTATTCCTGAATTCAAAACTTTACTAAAACAAACTGAGCCATGATTTCTACCTAAAATGCTCTTTGATATAGGTATAGCTAATTAAGTATTTGAATTAGTTTCCATATTCGTGTCGAGTGTATTTATCTGCTCAAGCAACAAGTCATAAATACTTCCTATTTCATTCTTAATTTCTGGACTATCATCCGCCCTCTATGGTGTAATGGTTACCATGCTAACTTGCTATACCCGAATGTTCAAACCCGGCGGAGGACGATGGATTTTTTCGGGTGTAAATATCCTTAGCATGGCTTCCTTTGGAAGGGAAGTAAATCCGTTGGTCCCGTGTCGTAGATTTACAGAACGAAAAAGAACCTTAAGCCTGATAGAGAGGCCTCAGAGCAAAATTAAGCGGTCTTTCGCACCCAATTTAGAATGGGACGCTGAGAAGCACGGTAGTCTCGAGACTATGATTTCCAGATTTCCACGCTCCATCAAGAGTACCAATACGGTTTAAAAGTTGACCGACGTTATCCAATAATATGCATTCTTTTTGTTTTCCAGTGTAAGTTTCTCCTTTAGCAACTCTAAATGAAGAAACAGGTGTTGAACCTTCAACGCTAGTTGAAGAAACATATGAATTAGAGCTAACTCTTCCGGTTAATTTCTCCCATATTGGTTTAATGTACATATACTTTATACCCGAACTAGATCTCTACTTTCTAGTTGTGGATCATCAAATATCAAATATCACTGAGTTCTATAAGTATTTCTTTATAGTTTAAATAATCATCTACTTTAACTAAGTTATCTGAACTGTCTTTTTGCTTAGTGAACAAATCATCAGTTCCTTGGTATGTTTTTCCTTCAATAATAATACTATTTCCATTAGGTGTTATTTCTGAGTTTCCGAAACAACTCGGTACCATTAGCTCTAATTTCGAATACTGGTTTATCAGTTTTTTCAATTACGTATCTTCCTATGTTAATAGTAATATAGTCAGTGATAGGTAGTGGTTGAGGTATGAAAACCTCATTTTTATTTTGATGCGGTTGCTTAGCAAGTGGAATTAATTCACTAATAATGTTTTTATTTTGTTGGACTAACGTGTGTAATTTATTCTTGTTTTCTGTGATGACAGCTCTAATGGGTTTAAATTTTCTCTTATTTAATTCATATAGCATTCTGGGTTGTCTTTTCCATTGCTTGAATACTTCTATTAATTGTTGTCTTAATTTTAGAAGTTCTTTTGGATCTTTTGGTAATTGATTCATTTCTAAGGTAAGAATATATTACGATACGTTTGAAGTCTTTACGTTACGTTTTAAGTTACGTATGACGTTTTTACGATGCGTTTTACGCTACGTTTACGTTACGTTTTACGTTTTTTTAATATTTACGTTAATTTTATCAAATCTTTTATTTTTTTGCGATATTTTCTATAATTAGGCGTCCTTGTTATATCGACAGTAATAAAGCCAAAACGTTATTTCCAGCACAAGTTTAAAGTTATCAAAGTTCATATCAGCTCCAACAAGCTCATTATAAGAATATTTAAGATTATTACACTTGTATTATCCCTTATAAATTGTTTCGGAATTTTAGTAAAAGTTTGTCCTAAGCAAAGCACGCTATTTCACTATGCCTAGCTCTGAAATATATTTCTCTTACTATATCTTGTTTTCTAAAGCCCAATCATCTATAACTAAATAATTATCTTACATTTAGTCTAGTGATACTATATCCTCTTCTTGAACTATAACGGAGTCAAGCAGTTTCTTGTTTCATTTTCGATATCGTTAAATATTTGTAATTGTTTATATTTATTTTCATATATAGTGTTGCATAAAATATAATAATGATATGCCCTTATCCAGCTTTTTTATGAATAAAATTGTCATTGCTTAAAACTGTTTTTCCACAACCTGATGGTTCTACTATTAATCCTCTAATAGTTGTAGGCAATAGTTCACCAGTTATTCTTAATTCTTCATTTTCGTCTCCTGGTATGTATGTTGTATCCCAATCTGTTTCTGTTTATAAACCAAAATTTCTCTCACAATAAAAGTACATTGCACTAAAAGGAAACACTTCAGAGCTACATTTGCGACTTTCTAAGCCTATTACAATAGATGATGAACACATTTGTGTTGTAAGTTTTTATGTCACTTACCTAACACCAAATGTTAACTATTGTGTCTCTGAGAATATGAAATATGAAAAAGGACAATATACATTGAACGAATTGCTTACAAAGCCAAGTCAAATAGAAATATTGGGAATAAAGTCAAATAAAGTTATGGATAGAATCACGATTACTAATAAAGTAAAGTGAATAGGATTTTCTAAGAATCCTGTTATTAATTCTGGTGAATCAATAACAGGTTGTGATTCACCTAATTTTATACCTTTTAACACGATTAATATAGAATTTAATTTAGCTTCAAGTGCAGGATTCATTACGAAAAATAATAATCACCAACAAAAACACAGTGATATTATTGCAAAATTTAAACCTGATGCACCGTTTAAAGATCATATTATTTACGAACCAGCGAATCCTTATTGGTTGGCAATTCATCACTTTGATTCAGTCGGATATATTAAAATTTCTATTATGAGTGAAAACGGAAAGGTTATAGATATTGGTGGTTCTAAATTCGTTCTAAAAATCAATTAATTTTTTTATTATTAAATGGACATCAAAAGCATTGAGCAACACCAAACTAGATCATTTGAGCTGAACGATTCTACCAGATATAATTTAAACAAAACGCTCAGTAATTTAGATATAGATCTCAATATTGCTAATGGCACGTACTTCCCCCATATGGCAAGTGTATACATGCAATTTGAACCCCGAGAAAAGATGCAAATGGTGAATATAATAAGGATAATAATATAAAACTTGTAAACAATTACATTCTACGAATGTTTAATAAAGCATATCTTAAAAACTTTGGTGAAATAATGAAAAAGTAGATCATCCTGGTTTAGTAAGTGATGTACTTATTGACCTATTTGTTCCAAAAACAGACATGCACTTATATAAAGGTGCTGGTTTTATTAATGACAAAAAGCTTAATAATGAAGAAGAGCGTATTTATGAAGTACCATATCCACTAAACTTTATATTCAGTTTCTTTAGAGTTAATAAACAGCCTTTATGTAATTTGGGTTTACCAGTTTCTTTCGAAAGAGCCGCTAACAGTGCTTCATGTTTTTAGAGATGAGACACGTTTAAAGCTGATGGAAGAGTTGATAAAGTTGCCCCACATAAAGCTAAAATTATCATAAAAGAATTTAAAATCACAGTTCCAGTCATAGGATATAAATCAAATTACGCATTATTTAAAAAACAGTAACTACTTAAAATCCAAAAATGAAATTTAATTTCTTCGTTTAGGACGTTATAGAAGAGCATACTTTTCTCGGAAAAAGCATAAACATCAATGCGTACATCTTTCAATAATTTACAATTCAATAATCCCGACATCTTTATTACACGTTTCCAAACAAATAGACCGAACGATGAGAAAAGAAACTCCAGTGAATATGATCAGTGTCAACTAGAAAATTGGTCATTTAAGAATTCGAGAAATGAGGAATTTCCTATAGAAAGCAAAAACTGAAAATTATGAATTAACGTTATCAAGTCGCATATGATACTTATGTTTCAATAGCTGAAAGATGAGCTGGAAACAAGCTACGACGTAGATGAATTTACTCTTAAGCAATTTATGGCGGTAATGGATATGACTATTCGTGAAAACATTACACCTGCAGATAAAAATCAACTTATAAATAGTTTAGAATTTGGCACTAATGTTCCAACTAACACAGTCATTTACCTTATTATGGGTGGAGAGAAAATAATCACTATCGAACTAAGTTTAAAAACGTTACAGAGGAAATTTAAACATATTAAATGAGAATCGGTATAATTGTCATTTTGCCATACTGTATTGCATTTACCTATGCAAATCAAACTCTAAATGTTATTAAACATATTTTTTACAATTTCGGATATCTTAGTGTGGAAGAACAAGAACTTAAAACAATCGACCAAAAATCTTACAGGTGCAATTTTGTTTCAAGAATGTTATAATTTAACAACAGATGGTTCACTTGATTCTGAAGTATTAACTTTAATTAATTTCCAAAATGTGGAAATATGAATAATCCTTCCGGATTTACAACGTGGACACATAAATGGAAAACAAATCATTTAAGATGGCATTATGCAGGCGCAAACGGAAATGGCTGATTACAATTAAAATGTGGAAGCGGTATAGGGGTTTGACCTTTGAACATAATATTTTAAAATCAGACATTCTTAATTTCAAATAAACGATTGAACCATAAATTCCAGAAAAAATTTGGTTACTGTAGTAATATGTTTGACGGAATTGGTGGTATTGTAGCACATGCTGTTCACCCAGAACATTATAATTGTTTAGTAGAAATTCAAATAGATGCTGACGAAAATTGGTATTTAAAATGGATAAAATACGTACTTGCGAATAAACTAAGTCATTTTCAGTTTTAATTCATGAAATTGGACATTCCTTAGGATTATCTCATACCAATGAAAAGGGAGCCGATATGTATCTATATTACGCAAATAATATTATCGATTTACATCATGATGATATTTTAGGAATATAAATTCTTTATGGCCTTCCATCAGTCGTTCCAGTTCTTCAGCCAACAGTAACTACTTCAGTGGATAAAACAGCCCCGAATTTATGTGAGCTTAAAGATATCCACACTTTTATAATAACCAATAAATTAATGTATATATTTCACAATAAGTAGTTTTGGATATATGCTTTACAAGAAGAAAGTTATAACAACAAACCACAGTTAATACGTGATTGGATACATTTTTTTACCTCAGGATTTCAAAAGAATAAACGCTGTTTATCAAGTACCAAATGAGAAAGTAGTGTTATTCATAGAAAAACAAATAAATATGGTTGAATAGCCAAGTTTAAATTTAATATCTGATTATCCGAAATCTTTTTCTGATTTGGGTATATCCATTAAAGTATAATATTAATTCTATGTATAATTCATATGCGGGCCAATCTTACATGTTTTTTAATGATGCCTATTACATAGAAATTGACGAATTCATTTTCAAAGCTAAATATCGTGGATTAGTAAATAAACCATTTTCTGGAATACCAACGGCTTTTAGATACAAAAATGGAATTATGTTTTTTTTTTTAAAAAAAATAACACTTATTTCAAATACAATGAACTTACAAAATCAATTGGTAAAAGCGGGTAAAAACCATTTATCTATATTTGGAATAGAATGTATACAACGTAAGGTTTAATTGAAAAGATAAAATGTTTTTAAGACTTAATTTTTTGATAATTAACCTCATTTATTATACAAGTGTATCCTTCCTCAACGGAAGACTAACTCCTACTGACCGATTTAGCCTTCTTGCATTGAACTTCATACTCACTGTGACTTATTATCGTTTCAAGGCCGACTGCTTTTGGCAGCGAAGCAAGGAACGTCAGACATCGCTCGCTTAGCCGAGTCCTGTTTCATTTCTTTGCGTTCTACGACATCTTTACTTCATATCCTGAAGTATTTAATAAATAGCATAATCTGGTAGTGAAACTTAGAATTGTTTAGTAGTGTTATCTAGTGGCAAAGAGTTAAAACTATTTGTAAACTCATCTCATTATACAACTAATTAAGCAGTTTTCAACAGTTAACAATGTCCTTAGCTAATGGATTGGTTGGTTTAGAGAGGAGTTTTCATGTTATAGCTTAAATACAAGAACTCCTTTTCGAGAGCCCCGCGACACGAACATGCGTAGGTTTGGTAGGAAAGCGTTAGGAGCAAATGCGAAAGGGGTCCCTTAACACATTTCTCCGTTGCGATTGATATGTCGTTTTCATATAGGAGTAAAATCTGAGGTTGACTAGAAATATATCAATACCTCGGAGAAATATGCGTGGCTGGCAGAACGTTAGGTAGGAGAAACTTCGGCCGAAGTTTCCTTTTTTCTTGCTTGCGGAAGTGAGATATGGTAAGTATTTGATGTTAATAAACTTATTTTGCTTGAGAAGTTTTTTATATATAAATGGAGAGCCAAATCTTAAAAATGGACTTAATAGTTTTAACCAAAGTAATGTTTCTGCACCATTTTAATAGACTTAAACATTATTATTTCAAATGTAAAATAATTGAATCTAAATATGATTCAAAAGTTGCGTTGAATAATAATATAAAATAACTACCAGACAGATATGCAAAAACATTTTTAAAATATGTAGAGAAATTAGAAAATCTAACTTGTCTGAAGATGATCTATGGAGGTAAAATACAATATAAAGATAATTTTATTCACAATATTGAATTTTTTGCTGCTTAATTTAAAAAATAATCGCAAGAAGAAACTCATTCATCTTCAAAATCTGAATCACAATAACGTGAAACAAGAAACCTCATTTTCTGAATTTGTTTTGTCTTGAAAATCTAACCATAAAATCCGTTTTGAAATTTTCGATACATTTTAAAATATAATTGTATTAATCGAAGCAACTTTTTCGAAGCAACTTTTTCTTTAAACCTCTTATAACATTTTCCGATAAAGTTTGGTGCTTAGATATTTCATTCCAATCAACGTTTTCTTTAAAATCTCTTATAAAAGCTTCAGTTAAAGTTTGATTTATACAAATACTATCCCATTCAAACATATCAAACGGATTTTGTATTTTAATATAATCAATAATAGAAAATCTTTACTTTTCATTTGAAGAATATAAATTATATAAATCTTCTAATTTTAAATTTCTATACATTTCCTCATAAATAAGATGATTCTTAAAAACCATAAAGAATACATTATTATTATTATTATTATTATTTTGTATTTCTTTCGCTTTAGATTCAGTCTTTTTTATTTTGGTGCTGTATGTTCTTCATTTATAAGGGAAAAAATATTGGAAGCATAAAAAAATGTTTATAAAATGTCTTTTTATAAAACATATTTTTGATCTAGGCTTTTTTTAGGCTGGACTTTTTTTAAAAATATATTTTAAAAATAAAAATGTTGGAAAGTGGACTATTATACTATTTTAAATATTGTAGGAAATGCATCTATTTTAAGTTATATATTCTAAGTGTGATCGCTACATTATTGACCTAAAAGTTTACGAATAAAGATTTTGCGCTCAGACGCGCTAGGAAGTAAACAGAAAGTGTCTTGGTCTAGAATCGACTTAGTCTACCTACTCTCGGTGTTGAATTTTTGGATGGAATACAGTACCTTCTCTATACACTGTATACATAATACGTGCAGAGAAAGTAAAAATAGGCCAATATACGAAGGGGGAAAACGTTGTTGAATAGCAAATTTCCGAATAATGTCAAGGAGATTGGTGCCTATTATGGAAACAACAGCAAAAAGAAAGAAAAAAAAAAAAAAGTAAATAATTCGGAGGAAACAGAAATTTAATAAATTTAACTAAAATTGGTTAGAACATAGCCATCGGACAAAGTAGCAGAATATCTCAAGTTTCTGAATATTATGAATCAGTGGCTAATGATTTTTTTTTTATTATTTATTTATGGACGCTCTTTAACTGCTGTGGTTCTCGGCGTCTCATTCTGTATTGGGCGTGAAAGGCCGCTTAAGTTTGCTCAGAGGCCTCTCTATCAGGCTTGAGGTTCTTTTACGTGCCGTAAATCTACGACACGGGACCGGCTTTACTTCCCTTCCGAAGGAAGCCATGCTAAGGATTTTTACACCCGAAAAAATGCATCGTCCTCCGCCGGGTTTGAACCCACGACCTTGGGTATATGAAGTCAGCATGGTAACCACTATACCACGGAGGGTGACATTGGCTAATGAGGGTAAGATAACTATATTAGTTAGAGAAGAACGTTGTATAGCAGTATAACTCAATTAAACATTATAATATTTGGAATTGTAGAATTAGGTGGAAGAAATATTTGTTGAATATAGGTGCTCGAATATAAAAGCTTGAAGGTCGGAGGAAAGACCAAGGAGAAGATCGGGTATCTTCGAAATTGGAGCAGGCAACATATTTACGTTCGAGTTCAGAAGAACAAAATACAGTATTGTTAAAGAATAAATAATTCGTATTACTCTATGTATTATAGGTGAATTCATTAACAACACTTATTAAACAGCAGTCAACAAAGTGCCTGAAGTTAAAGATACACTCTGGATATTTATCCCACATTTTACCCGTGATATAAGTGATGCACCTACTGTTGACTTCGTTTTGAAATAAACATATTAAATTATAATTTGCTGAATATTCACTGCAGATACAGGTTAATATTCTCACCTTTCAGATGTAGGGTCTAGGTTCAAACTTATTTTCATTATGTTCTGTGACCGATATTTTATTGCATGTTAGATTTTTGTCATCAGGGTAAATATTTATTTTAAATAAAGATGACAATAACAATTTTGTAACAAATGTCTTTATTCCTATACTACATAACATCTGTCTCTCATCGCATCGACGCTCGCACACAGTTATGATTGTTCTCTTTCTCTCTCTCTCTTTCTCTCTCTCTCTCTCTCTCTCTCTCTCTTTCTCTATCTCTCTCTAAGCCAACATAGAACTGTCTTAGCAATCGATTTCTTGCCGACCTGGCTGTGCTACTTTTATACTCTACGAATACACACCGAGAAACTTCCACTTGGTTGCTCTGCTACTGAGTCTGCGAATACACAGCAAGACACTTCCAGAAGTAGCGGCCATTATTGTACTTGTGCTTTACACGCAGTTGCGACAATGTAGGACTTAGATGTAATGCTCGCGCGTTGGCTTCGTAACATGGTATCAACTTCTTTTCCGATGCTCTGGTGTGAAGTTATACTCTTTAAGCCTCTGGACCCAACGGACAGTCTGACTCTCTAAGTTGTTTAAGCTCAAAAGCCCGGTGAGGACGGAGTAATGAGTCCTCAGATGGAATAGCTGAAGTGGAAGTAATTAAGCGCTTTTAGATACCTGAGGGGGTTCACAAAGTTGGAGTAACCTCTTAGGTACGGTGGTAGCCGCTGCATGGCCCCACTTTAGTTTACCTTTAGGTCGAGGCCAAATACTCACTGCTCGAGCCTTTTCAAGGTCTATGACCACCTTTTGGTGAGATAATATGGCTCAAGCAGTTCACCTTCTAGCAGAGGGGTTAGCACTTTTTCGTGTTCAGCTTTAGCTTACCTATCTGTAGTCTCTGCAGTATCTTGGTCAGGTTCTCGAGATGGTTTCCGAAGTTACTGTCAACGAAGAAGATGTCATCCAGATATAACAGGCAGGCGTTATAAGTCAACCCTGTGATCAGTGATCCGATGAGGCACTTGAAGTTGGCTGGCAGCAGAGGACAAGGAACATAACTGTAAAATGTCAAAGGCCTTGTCGAGAATGGGGTCTTCTCTTTTTTTTTCTGGGATCTACTTACATATCCCGATTTTAAGTCCAAAGTGGGAGAATCACAGGGCACCAGCAAGTGTCTTCAGGGTGCCTTTAATCCATGGTAAGGGAAAACAATCCTTTCTGGTGACGGTATTCAGCATCCTGTATCCTGTAATCCACGCTAAAACGTAGATCGCTGTTCTTGTTCTTCAGCAAGACTATAGAAGAGTTGGACTCTTCAATAATTTCCCCGGATCTCATTTCCTCCAGCATGCCCTTCACCCGAGGAACACGTCTTGGTTGTTGCCGGATAGGTCGGGCGTCTCCATTGTGAATGTGATAGAGCACTTAGTGCATCGGCCATAATCGCCGTTCACTTACTTAAGGACAAACTAGCATCATCTAAGTACACAAAGAAACCTCTCGGGTTGTAAAACGTAAATATAGTCGACCTTATATGCTTCAGCAAGAATTTCTTTTAGCCAGGATCCCAGATTCTAGCGTTGTGGTCTTCGCATGCCTCGCTCGGCGATACACTGATAGCTGGCTCGCACTTGCCTAACTCCCTCTTGGTCTGAATGTTGTGATTGGTTTCCTAAAGATTGAGGTGCCTCATGTGCACTTCCTCCCGGCAAGGCAATAATGTCTGGGCAATGGCTTTCCTTTCAATTGTATGTTGTTGTCCATAACCAAGTTCCTTTGCCGTTTTTCCTCCACTTTCGCCCTCGTCACCACCATCTGATTTCTTAGGGTACAGCTGCATCATTGTCACAATCACCTGCTGATCTTCAGATGTTCGTGTAGGCTCCGGAGCAACACCTCGTCTCGGCTGAATCGCACGACACTACGACCGACATGGACCGTCGGTATACAGTCCCAGTATAACGTTTTTAGTCACCTTCGGAACGAATACACTCCGACTGGGTCTCCATCTGCACCGGTAAGATGTTACCCGATGCCATCACTGGTTAATAGGGCCCCCTGGACTTTTATGTCGGTAATCTCAGGTCTGATTAAAGCGGATGTACCTGTGTTTACTAGTATCCGGCATAGTTTTTCTTATATCCATTCGTCTGTGATGAACCTGATATTCTATCTTCTGTCTAGGACTTTCGAGGGGTCGGAGATGGCGGCTCTAACGTGCCCATCGTCACGTCGGCCCTCAATAGATTTATCGTCCTTTGTCGACTTGGTTCTGAACGGTCACACTAGATGCCGTGATTAGCCACACCCCCAACACACAGCACTTGGAGATTATTCCCCTAGGGTAAATCCTCTCTTCCTGTTGTAACCAATAGTTCTGGTCTTTGAGGTGAACGCATGCTATCTTGGTCGCCTCTATTGTCAACGCGGCTGTCAACGCCTAATGGATTGTCCTATGGTAGCCGAGCACCTGGTATCGTATCTTAGAGTCGTGCATCCCGTCGACGAAGGAGTAGGCTGCCTTGAGACACGTAACCAGGTGGGAAATTCAACTCGGTCTTCCCATCGGGAGGGGGGTAACTTAACGTCGTTTAACCTGATTGGTCATATCGTAAGAGGAATGAAATAGGTGAAATGATCTCAGAATAAGGGAAAACTTCGAAAAACCCTTATCCGGATAACTCACTCTAAGCGTGATTCGAGCTCGCGACCACTTGAATATGAGGGAGACATGCCACTCTCACTTTACCGAGACAGATGCCCAGCTTTTTCACTAGCTATACAATTTCCAGGGCCAACTCTTCCATGGTCTCCCCTGGCTATTGCAGCCTTTATTTAAGTGGACTGCGTTAGGCTATGCCCAAGCATTGATTCCCGATTCTGTTCTAGTGGGCCTCCTGGATATCTCCGTTCACCGCTGACGTCGGCGCATTTAGTCCTTCTGCCGCCTTTCCCTGGAGGCTATCAATTAGCCACGGCTTCCTCTAGCTCAGTCTTTTCCGTGGTGTAGCAGTTACCATGTGCAGATTCAAAACCGGCGGAGGTCGATGGATTTTTTAGTGCGTAAAAATCCTTAGCATAACTTCTTTCAGAAGGGAAGTAAAGTCGTTGGTCGCGTGTCTTAGATTTACAGCACATAAAAGAACATCAAGCCTGATAAAGAGGCCTCGAGCAAAACTAAGCGTTATTTCACGTCTAACACAGATTGGGTCGCTGAGAACCACAGTAGTTAAAGGGTGTCCATAAATAAAACTCCATTCCATTTTCCTCCTGCTCTGACCACATGTTATGTTTGGCGATGGCGGCTAATAGCCGGCAGAAGACTTCAAAAGTAGACCTCGTGTCGTACTTGGTTGACTTGGCGCGCGCGGCTGTTTATTCCAGATTATATACGCCCTCCCCCCTGAGTCTTTTTGAGCGTTAAGTCGTTGGCCATGATCTCCAAATTTTCCCCAAGCTCTTCCGCCTTTCAGCTAAACTCTTTCGTGACTTATCCACGCCGGTCAGCGTTCGTTGATTTGGACCGCTTCTCCGTCTTCACCTTCTCCTTTGCAGAATCCATTTTCTGCTCCATCTTTTCTATGCTGGATTTCACTTTCTGCCACCCAGATGTCATCTCCTCAATACCGGACTCCAGTTGACATCTTCTTCTCCATTGTGACGCTCAATCCCGGTGTAACAACACTGATTTATTTCAAACACGAATGACAACAATTTTGTAAGAAATGTCTTTGTTCTAATGTTGTAGAACAATGTTAACTCTCATTGCTTTGACACTTGTACATAGAGGACGACTGCTTCCTCTTTTTAATCCAACTGCACTCTTAAGGCTGTCTGTCGAAGCTTCTGCGGGCCTGGTTGTCCTGCTTAAATGGTCTGCGATTCTGCAGCAAGAGGGTGGAGGGATTATGGTTCTCATATCGGTATGTTTTGCATGCAAGTGTGACAACGTTACACACAGTGCGACAATGAAATGCGTCTGCTCGCGCACAGGTTACCCGCATCTGCAACAAAGTTGAAGAGTTATGGAAAGCTAAACGCCCACGCACCAGTAACAATTCAGTAGTACCTCGAGTTACACTCAGTCTAGAATTCTATGAACTCCGTAGTGGCCTGTGGACGATAGATACCGCCGTGCAAATGACATGCAAATATAGCTCACGTAATGAAATTTACGCAAAAGCTATTTATGATACAATTATTAAAAGTGGAGTTATTTTGCGAGTAGGCACTCTAGAGGATCATAAAATCAGTTTTAGCAGAAATATCGCATACTATTTTAGATAGCTGTAAATTTTATTAATACGTATACAGCTATAATTTGTATGGAAATAACATATACAAACATTAGGAAAAGCCCAAGGTTCATTTTCGTCTGTAGTTTGGACTTCATCGTTGTTTTGCCTTTATAGTACCAGTGCTGACATTATCACTTACACAAGCATAACATTTTTAATATATAGTGGCTGAGGTTAAAAATACAGTTATCTGGAATTTCTCCATTTTTACTTTCTCTACGTGTACTATGTACATAGGGTATTGTGTACATAGTGTATTCGATACTTACCGAAATTTCACCGGAAATAAACTTTTTAGAGTCTCCAGTATCCAAATACATCATTTTTAGAAAAAGGTCCGTGTGTCTGTGAGCAGGATAACTCAAAAATGAAAGGTCGTTAAAATACCAATCTTAGTATTTAAATTTAGTATATCCCAAGGTCGCGACACGAAGATTGTGAGGAAAATCCGCCAACTTCAAGCCACCCTTTACATCGAAAGCATTTCGAAATTTTTGTTTTTCTCAAAAATAGCTGTATTGATTTTGATTAAAATATTGTAAATTAAAGATATTTACATGCCAGATAAAATGTATACATTGAATTTTCTGGGAATAACACCTAAATACTTCTTTATTTTGAATGAATTTTGCGTAAATAGTAAACCGTAAGCTATTGACAAAAACTTACTACACTAGAAAGGTAGATCACGTTAAAACATACAATTTCATCATATACATTTTTTCTTGGAATTTACCATTTCTGAGATATTCCTTGTCATTCGTTTCAGATTTAAAATACTTAAAACTTTTCACACATGCACTGGCACTGCATAGAAACGGATTTCAACCACATGGCAACCAGCTTTTAAAAGTTTTGGCTATCACTTTAGTCTAATGTAGTCCCTTATTTCCCTACTACTTTCAAGGAAACAAGTAATTAAGACAATTTCTGCTAATGTTTATCTGGATTATCATAAAGTAGATAGAAGAAAATGGTGTTTAATAATTATTTGTGTACTCACTCCATTATTTCCCTTCTCCTGACAAGAAAGCATTTCTACTAGTACTAATTTCGATTAACATGAAGTAGATAGAAGAATAATCTTTTTAACAATAATTTGATACAGAAATCTAGAGAAAGTTGTGGCATTCTCCTCGGTGTGTGTAGATGTGTGTATGTGTGTGTGTGTGTGTGTGTGTGTGTGTGTGTGTAATCCTCTACCTATTTGCTTAGTATGTCACTCCTTCACGTACCTCATAAATCTCCGTTGACGTCGGCCCGTATGCACTCAATTGACTAGTTCAGGGTTACAAAAACGAGTATGTAGGAGATGTATTTAGAAATATCATAACACACGTTTAAACTTGAAGAAGCTATATTTCTTTGTGGCAAAAACAAACAGAAATATCGCGGCAAGCACCTTCGCCTACACACTAATGTTTCACTTGACACTTCCTGCACTTCTATAGTGTCAACACGCAACATAATTCATAAGATTTTGCGTCGTTCTATTTCATTGTCTTTTCTGGTAACAAATGTCGCGGATAGCCCCGGGAAGAGTATGACAAACTGTCTAAGTCCGCTAGAACTGCTTTTTATATAGCACATTATGGTGTCATGGCGGCTTTATTCCTATTGGATACAAAGACCGCGAACTTGGCGTCTATGTGTTCCATAATGCAGTGAATAATACCCATAATGCAGTTTTGTGACTACGTTTAAACAATGACGAAAAACCTATCTGTGGAGCAGAAGAGACTTCCGACGCTCGGTTTCACTTGTTGCTCTATTGCACGCATCATACATAATGAAGCAAGTGACTTTTCCTAACTTTCTATTTTAATAAAGAGATTCTACCCTTATGCAGCGAGTAATTTTCATAAACAACCTGATTTGAGCTTGCTTCAAGCTAACTTTCTTCATGCATTGGGAAATATTACATTTTGTACATTAAATAATATAATACTCTCATGAAAGTATAAGGAAAAACAATAATTTATGAATGATGATAATAATAATGATGAGGTAGATTAACGGTCTCTCACTGCCCCTATGGAGTATAGAACTTTCATGGTCCCAATAAAGTTTCCATACTTCATTTCTGACCTTCAATTTATCCCTTATGGTCAAATCTCCTGCTACCTGCAGCCACGTTCATCACTTCACCTTACCCCTCGAGATCAGTGTTTGTAAACATAGTCTTCCATCTCTTTCTAACCTTTCACTTAGCAACCTGTTCTCTCCCCTCTCTCATCAGCTGTTTCTACTGTATTATACAATTTGTATTTCTTAGAACTATCCTGGTGCAGTGCTTGCCTTACTAAGCTAAGTAACAAAATCTTTTCTTATCTTCATATTCTCAAAATGCTGCCAAAATACATGTCTATAAATACATACATACAAGGTTGTTTTGTTTACCCACAACATTAACATTTGTATTCCTCTCACATTCCGTAAATCTTTACGATTTTACTTTCATGTATTATTTACACGTTTTCTTCACCTAAGAATTTAAACTGTGCTGGGATAGTTAGATTCATAAATTATTACAACTAACAAGGATGTTAAGATATTCTACTACATGCTAATTTCCCTCCGTTCAAAATTACTTTTCCTCATCAACCTACCTACGTTCTATCATTTATTTATCTTCTATAGCATCCTAATCCACTTTGTAGGGTTTTAACATTTGTTTGCGATACCTACCAATAATATTCATGGAATTTGGTTCTGTCACCTATGTGTCAATAGAGAATGTGTTGGTGACGACATATGGTCCCTCAAAGTAGGTAATTAATCTTTGATTCTCTTTCTTTATCTTGTTTGATAGTGTTTTGTTTTTCATAAGCACCAAGTCCTCACATTTCAATTCCGATACAACTCCTTTGTTTTGCTTATCATGGCGTTCTTTCCTCTTACTTGCCACTTTCCTCATTCGCTCCGTATCCTGGCGGTACATTTCTTCTGCTTCGTCTAGTTGGTTATCTTCCACTTGTGTTCAGGAGTGGGCAATTAATGGTCTTTAGCAGTTTTCCCTTAGATAGTTCTACTGGCTTAAATCTTGTTAAGTCACTTTAGTCTGATTGAGAACATTTTCTTTCGGTCTTATATATATATATATATATATATATATATATATATATATATATATATATATATATATATATCATCCACTGAGTATGCTTTTTATTAACAATTAACCTAAGGTACTTTCCCAATTCATTGTTGATGAGTGTGTTTATACAGCTCCTGCTGTTGGCGTTCTTTAGAGGGAACAAGTTTACAAGCTTAGAATGGACGTCTTAGAATACCATTGTATTTTCAAACGCATAGGCGCAGTAGGAACAGGGCCACGGATAGCTAAACCAACGAGATCAAGTGGTCTTTCACGAATAATAGCATGAGTGTTATACAAGTCAAATCACATAGGCACAGTAGGAACAGGGTCACGGATGTCCAAACTAACGAGATCAAGTGGTCTTTCACGAGTAATGGCATGAGTGTCATACCAGTAGCGGACATTTTTTGCTTACGGCGTTGACATAACTCTAAACATGATATTAATTTTCTAATCTTTTCCCTTGCCTTATTAATGTACATGTTCTCCAAAATTGTATTTGTTACTCTTGTCAGTACCTGAATGTAAGAGTTGGAAGTGAAACTTCTCTAGTACCTTGGAAATCATTACTTTCCATTCCTGCCTTTCTCAGCCGTGCCGCTTATGCAGGCTGTCCCCTACTTTTGCAATTTTGGCATCTCCAAACTCTCCTCTATAGGGTGCTGTATCATAAGCATGATTAAGTTTCTCATCTTCTCTTTGCAGTCTTGCGAGTTGTTTGGCTATATTTCATGTTTCCTTACTCAATTTAATATTAATCTGCATCACCTTCACTTTTCTTCTGGATCGTAGTGAAAATTCAGGAATTCCTTTTATGGTATTTATGCGAGATAGGAGATCAGCGAAAGTGTTTGATTTTCCCGGTATGTATACAATGACTACATCGAAGCTTGCCACAGCATGCACAAACCGAGATAACTTTGTTGACGTTAGTTTGCATTGTTTGATGAAGTTAAGGCTGATGTGGTCAGAGTAGACGGTAACGTGTTGGTAATAAATATGTTTTGTACTTAGCTAGAGCAAATAAAATAGCGCTTAATTCAAGGAGCGTGACTGAGGCGTTGCTCTCGGCACTTGTTAAACCTCGCGAAGCCGTACTTATTGCATGAACTTCCCCTTTGTCATCCTGCTGTACAAGAATTGTACCATACCCTGTCATGCAGTCAGGGCGTATGACATATCTCCATTTGTCACGTGGACTCCCAAGTAAAATTGCCTCGGTGATCAGCTGTTGTACTCGTTTATAGCATTTCTGATATCTTTCATTCCACGCCCATTTTTTTTTTTTTTTTTTTTTTTTGTAAGAGTTCCCTGAGCGGTGCTACCTCTTGTGCATATTTTGGCAAAAATCTACTTATATAATTCCAGATCCCCAAAAACCTTCTTAGCTGCCTAATATTTGTGGAGCCGGAATTTGTTGTATACTTTCTATTCTGCCTGGGTCTGGGCGCATTCCATTGCCATCTAAACTGAAACCTAATTAAAAAAAAAAAAAAAAATACACACTTCCTTGGCAAAACATTTGGATTTCGATAAATTTACAGTGAAGTCTGCGTTTTCGAGTCTTGTTAACACAAAATCTATAGTTTTAAGCTTTCCTTAAAAGTTTCAAATATGATCAAGACATCATCTATATAATTTAGCAAAAAATTAATTTGGGTGTCCTTGAAAATTGCGTGAATTGGTCATAGGAAAGAAGCTGAGGCCGTCTTTATTCCGTAGGGTAATCTTAATAATTTAAAGATTCGTCCATTATAAAAAAATACAATAGTCCTGTACTGATCTTCCTAACGGAACTTGCCAGTACCTATTTGTCAAATCAATAACGCCCTCGAGATAACTTAGCAATAATTTGGCTGGTACTGTCACTTAAGAAATGGGCAGCCCTCATTAATAAACTGAGTTTCCTTGCACGTAATTTCACGGGCGAACCCTTTTTAACTGCCCAACACAACGTGGATATGTATGGCGAATTCCCTTGCAATAATTCCGTTATCTAGCATTTCTTGAATAACTTTATTTGCATCCTTTCTAAGCCCAAGTAGTAGGTTATTGTATTTATGACAGAAGAGTTTTATATTCTCAACATGAAACGTATGAGTGTAGACATTACAAACGCACTTTTATTCCTTAGCATATAGGAATATGTTCACGAATTTAACACCAATTTCTAACTCTAGAAGGCACTGCAGTTTAATAGTCTGGGTTCCTTTCCCAATTGCTACCCTGCATACAACATTACTAATGGGTATGCACATTAACCGTATACACTCGTTGACCACTTTTCATACAGCTGCGTGCGACCACGCAGCCAGTTGCACAACAATCAATGGATGATGGATGCCTTTCCATTTATTTTCACTGTTATGATAGGAGTATTAATAAATGAGACAGTGCTTATTGGCGATATTAAAGTTGCTAATGAGAACAGTGGAGTTCTTGTTATCAACTTTAATCTTGCCAATAAGCACTATCTCATTTATTAATGGTAAATCTAAAACATTCTCTGAGATGGACTAACCGTGACCTGTAAGCCATCCCTTTCCAACAAGTCATGTCTCAGTTTCCCCCACTATATTAGTGTTTCGCCCCCTGTTGTTGCGTACGAGCTCAGCTCTAGTCTCGTCTGGCTCACAATCATTATTCACATCATTTTCGTTATTTTCTCGCCCTTCTCGCTAATGTACAGAGACTTCATCCTCTGATTGAAAATTCCTGTATCTGCCATTGTGGCTGTCCTGCGCTCCCGTGAATATGTGTTCCTGGGCACGCCCCTTGTACTTACATAACGCTGAATGTTTTCTCTGTTATAATTGCGTGTGAATCTTAAGGTGTTGACTTATTCTGCCCTAGGCCTTTGAAACCTGTTGTCTTCTGTGCTAAAATGCGGAAGCGTCCTGGTATATCTATCTCTAGGGTTAACCTCTCTTTCATGACGGAGTCCTCTGTCATTTCGGACACGCCCTCTCGTGTCAACATGTTGGTTTCTATGCTCTGAGTCCCAATTGCAACCTGATTCATTCTCTTGGGTTTCTACAGCATCGAGAAGTTCCATCATCGCAATAACATTTCGGGGATTCACAATTAATAGATAGTTCTGTATTTGTAGCGGGAAATGATTGGTCATTAGCTGTATGAATTCAAGCTATGAAACTTGAGGCCTGAGGTGTTTGATAAATCGAGAGTTGTTTAGAACATAATCTGACATTGATAATTCTTCCCTTATTGCGTACTGCATATAGCAAAGTTTTGATCTTATTCGCTGTTGCTTGGCGGCGCTCCAGTACCTATTAATAAAAATATGCTGGAAGAATTCAAAATGGTCTTAGGGCGACATAGCTAGTGTTCGATTATCCATACATTCTTTTGGGATGGTAATTTTCAATGAGTCAGGCACATATTTCAGTTGAAAATTTTCTATTAACTGGTCAAGAAATACCAGTGGTGAATCATTCCCGTCATCTACAAACTTTGGTAATGGGAGGTCTCCGAGTAAGTTTGAGACAGTGTTATTTAAAACGCCCCTCAAACTAAAAGAATTACCGGAATTTTCTGAATACACCGGTGCTATACGAACATTCCCATGCTCTACATTTACATGCCCGGTATAACTTAAATTATCAGGCCTTATATTATCACTTTCACTATTCTGCAATTCACCACATTGCTAAAAAGCATTGTTATATGCATGCGACTCCTTCGCGGGCTGGTATGAGAGATGGCATTCTTCTGAGTGATGTTATTTGACATTACATTTAACTTAGAGCGTTTACTATTTACCTCCTTTGACAATTCTAGAAATGACCTCAGCTAATATTTTCTTTTCTATTTCGGAGCTGTCAATTTTATGCTCCATCAGATGCAATTTCTCATCCAGTTCGCTGTTTTGTTTAGCACTATGTACACTATAGTTTCTAGTTTATCTATGATCGCAATATCCCCCAGGACACTAGTATGAATGAGGGATACTCTATTGTTTTCTATGACCCTTTCTAAGCTACTTTTCTGTACTTGCTATATAAATCTTACCTAAGATGTCCTGTGCTCTTTTACTCATTTCAGCTTTGAGATGATTGGACTCATCCTTAACTTGCACAGAAATATGCTTATTCCTACGGGCTGCCTACTGCTGATATGCCCCCATTCTAACTTCTACCTTTCAAAGCTATATTTAACCTGGTTAACCAATTCCTCTTTCATTTCTTTCAAATCCTCAATTTTATTTTTCTGTATTTCTTGTAAACCTACAACCTGATTCTTTTGTATTTCTTGTAAACCTAACACCTGTATCTTTTGAATTTCGTCTTTCATTTCTTTCAAACCCTCAATTTGATATTTCTATTCGTCCAGTTGGGACACTATCATTTCCAGTAGCTGCCCTATATTCTGAAGGACGACTGTACAATGTTTACATTTATATCCACACGATCATTTGTTTCCTTCTAAATTGCTACCTGCTCTGACTGCTCCTCGACCATCTGTTCGTTCAACAACCTCGGACTGTCAACTGACATATCTAAGCCTGACAAAGTTGTACTTTCTGCCTGTAACTCA
The DNA here is from genome assembly GCA_030762935.1 of Hymenopus coronatus. NCBI lineage: Eukaryota > Metazoa > Arthropoda > Insecta > Mantodea > Hymenopodidae > Hymenopus > Hymenopus coronatus. The sequence goes on from CM060897.1 coordinate 137,408,705, forward strand.
CCCGGATATTATTTATACTATTTACTCTATGATTAGAACCTTCCCCTATTAGTTATTGACCCGTATTCAATTAGACATTTTTCTTGCTATTGTTTTTTTTTCGGAATAACATATATAAATGCCTACACCTGAAGTATTTTTTTCTACATATATAATATATATGTTTATCTGACCTTTTTTTTTTTATTCTGCTGGTTGTTGTTTCTCGATATCACTAGTACTTAGCACTGGGTTTCCTGAAGGTCTACGTCATCTGCTGCATTAACGTTATCTCAACGTTACCTTGAAGTTGCTGGTCGTCTTCCCCTTTCCTTTAGATACGTATTTTCTATGCTGTGGCTATCATATTGTGTAGCCGTGTCGTCTCAGTGTCGTCCCGTTGTCTTTAGCTCTCGCCAGCCACGTTGGTATGTGGCGTTCTCCTCGGTGTGTGCAGGTGGGTGTGTATATAATCCCCTACCTAATTGCTTAGCATTAGATGGAGGATTATATATACTTCGCTGCGAAATGGCGAGGAGGAAACATCGAAGCAGACACGCAGCTACTACAGCAGCCACCACCCAACCGGCATCTGCCGGAAGGGGACCTTCTTCCTCAGCATCTGCAACACCTGCCGCTAGCCGGCAGCTTCGCGCTCTGCATTACCAGCGCAGCCAGCTGCTGATGCCTCACCGGCATTCAGCGGTGCTACCACTCCGCAGATGCAGCCGCAATCGCCAACACCACCGAGCTCCACGCCGCCGCCCCTGAACAGTGTCATGGTTCGGGGGGTCCCTCGGGACCTCTCGGCCCGACACGTCATCACCGCAGCTAGATTCCAGTGGCCTGCCTGTGTGAGGGCACTCGCATCAGGAGCGACCGGGGCCCCACACCGCTGGTACGCCTAGAGCTTACGGACCCGGCGGACCTGGAAGCTGCCTTGACGGCGGGCTTGCCCTTATTAGGGCCACACCTGTCAGACGACGCTGCGGCTACGGGCACAGCCTAGAGTCCTGCACTGCACCACCGAGATACCATTATTGTGGCGCCGATTCCACCACCGCGGAGTGCACCGAGCATGACCTTCGCAGACGCCGCCGGTGGAGGCACAGGACATTATACCGGGCAAGCTCAGTGCTCCCAATACCCGAAAAGTAGGCACCAACGACCACCTCAACCAGCCCGGACATCGACACCGACACCTGCGCTCTCCTCCCAGGCAACGCAGACAAACGCTCAATCTCATCATCCCGAGCAGCCACCGCAGGATACGTTTGAGCTCCTCCTGGAACTCAACGTCATTTACACCCTACTTCAGGAAACTTACGACGCCAACACCAGAATCGTGGAGGCAATCCAGGACCTCCATGCGGAACTACTGAATCTGCCAACACGCCTGACACAACTGGAGGATCTGCTCACCAACAAGCTCGCCAACAACCATAACGAGATCACCAAATGCTACTCTGCCGTCCTTGACAACCAGGAGATGGTAGTAAACAACGTTGCCAAGCTCATTGCTAACAGCCAGAGGCAGATGCTTCAGAAACTTTGCACCAGTAATCCATAGCATTCTACACCCACTCGAGAACAGCAGCCATCAGCAAACATCAGACGCCACCATAATGGTAGGCAACACCCCAATTAGTAGGTATACGCCTGGGCTTCGGTCAAGACTTCATACCTACACCTAAAATCGGTACATCCGTCCTAATAGAAGTCACCCACAAACACTCGGTTTGCTACGGCGGTACCGGGCTTCATGTCAACCCAGTTACATAACTCCATGGCACGACAGCTCACGGCGAACCTTGGCCTACCGCCCGGCCGCTGCGTCCCCCATCTCGGTCCACTACAGACGTCATGGATGGGGTGCAGTATTGGAGGGTGAGACGTGGTCAGCGCCTCGAGCCCCTCCCGGCCGGTTAATGCGGTCCTCACGACCTGATGTCACCACAGTTATCCCAATAAATAGAGACACCACAGCACCAATTCCTTTCTCTCCCCTTTCCCTTATGCTTCCCAAATACCTTATTGACCTGTTATCCCTAAAACCTTTATTCCTGTCCCCCCAAAAAAAATTAGTATGTCCCTCCTCAACGTACCTGGTGTAGAGTGATGCTATAAGTGCCTCAGCTCAGCTCATAAATCTCCATTGACATCTGTCGGTGTGCACTCAGTTGACTAGCTCAGGGTGTTACAACAACGAGTAGGTAGGAGATGTATTTAGAAATATCACAACACACGTTTAAACCTGAGGAAGGTATATTTCTTGTGGGGAAAACAAACAGGAATATCGCGGCAAGCAGCTTCGCCTACATACTAATGAATTGTTACTTGGTTCCACTTGACACTTCTTGCTTTTCTATAGTATCAACACACAACATAATTCATAAGACTTCGCGTCGTTCTATTTCATTGTCTTTTCTGGTTACAAATGTCGCGGATCACCCCGGCAAGAGCATGACAAACTGTCTAAGTCCGCTAGAACTGCTTCTTATATAGCACATTAGGTTTCATGGCGGCTTTATTCCTATTGAATACAAAGGCCACTAACTTGGAGTCTATGTGTCCCATAATGCAGTTAATATTACCCATAATGCAGTATAAATACCTTGTGACTATGTTTATACAATGACGAAAAACCTATCTGTGGAGCAGAAGAGATTTCCGACGCTCGCATTCACTTGTTGCTCTATTGCAGGGAATATACATAAAGGAGTACGTGACATTTCCTAACTTTCTATTTTAACAAAGGGATTCTCCGCTCATGCAGCGACAAAGTTTCATAAACAACCTGATTTGAGCTTGCTTCAAGCTAACTTTCTACATGCATTGGGAAATATTACATTTTGTACGTTAAATAATATAATATTCTAAGGAAAGTATAGTAATAAACAATAATTTAAGAATGATGGTAATAATAATAATAACAATAATAATGAGGTAGACTAACGGTCTCAAAGTCATGTGAATGGAACACGTCAGATTTTTGTTATTTTTTAGCTCGTATGTACAGTGCACATAGTGGATAGATAAAATATTATGTTCCACCCAAAAATCGATACCGAGATTTCATTGGAAATATATGCTCTGAGATCCCGTGAGTCCGAAAAAAACATTTTCAGAAAAAGGTCCGTGTGTCTTTGGACAGTACAGCTCAAAAGCGAAAAGTCATTTAAATATCAAACTTGGTATTTAAATTCTGTATCTTCAAAGCATGCGACACAAAGATTTTCAAGAAATCCCCCCCAACCCCAACTACTCTTTACATGGAATATTTTTCGAAAATTCTGATTTTCTCAAAAATGGCTGTAACTATTTTGATTGAAATACCGTACGTATACTAAAGATATTAACATCACAAATAACATATTTATTTTGACATTTTCGGGAATAGCTTCTGAAGAGCTCTTTAATCTGGTAGAGCTTTGCAGTTTTGCATAACAGTTAAACCATAACAGACAAAATCTTACTACACAAAAAACATAGATCACCCTAAAAAAATGTATGTCAGATGCGTTTTTCTTGTAAAGTTGACCGTTTTCGAGATATTGATTGTTATTGGTTTCAATTTTAAATTTATTTATCTTTTCTTAAACGGGACCATACAAAGCGAAACAAACCTCAATTGTTTGATATAGCAACCTGCTTTTAAAAAATCTGATGTGCTCCATTCACATGACTTTTTCTACATCTTGGCAGCAAATTATTGTTAAAATTATTACTATTATTTACTTCCTGCTAATCGAGAAAACATTAGGAGAAATAGTATAATGTTATTACTTGCACCTTGTTAGTAGAAGCGAAATAAGTTAAAGTGATAGTCAAAAGCTGGTTGCTATGTGACTGTAGTTCCTCTGTTTGTATGGACAGGAGTTGACAAATTCCTGTATGAGAAAAGTATGTTTTTCAAAGCTGAAACCAAACGAAAGCATATCTCAAAATTGACCAACTCCACGAAAAACGTGTATATAACATAAACTGTGTGTTTTATCGTGATCTACATTTTTTGTATAGTAATTTTTTGGCTCTCTCTTACGGCTTACCAGTTATACAAAATTCCGTAAAATTCTGCCAGAATAAAGAAGTTTTCAGAGGCTAATTCCAGAAAAATTGAAGATATACACTTTATTAATAATGTGAAAATCTTAAATGTAACAGATTTTAATAAAAATCGTTAGAACTATTTTAAGAAAATCAAAGTTTTCTAAAATTTTTTCATGTAAAGTGTAGTTGGGGCGGGGGGGATTTTCTTGAAAATCTTCGTGTCTCATCCTTGGAAAATACTGAACTTAAAATTCCAAGATTGGTACTTAACGGGCATTTCGTTTTTGAGCTATGCTGTCCACAGACAGACAGACACACACACACACACACGCACGCACACACACACACCACGGACATTTTTCCAAAACTGCTTTTTTGGGTTCAGGGGGACCCAAAACATCTATTTCCGGTGAAATCTCGGTATCGAATTTTTGGGAGAGATACAATACATTCTCTATACAATATGTTCACAGTACGTGTAGAGAAAGTAACAATTTGACTATCACTTTAAACTAATGTATTGCTTATTTCACTTCTACTTACAAGGAAGCAAGTAATAAGACCTCTTCTACTAGTGTTTATCTAGATTATCTTGATAGAAGAATAATCTTTTGTAAGAAAGACTTGTTTCTGAAACAGCTAGAGAAAGTTATGAGAATGAAACACGCAGATTTTTTATTACATGAATGTAAAATCTACATATCGGGTTTCTTAAATGGAATGCGATAATGCTACTTGTTAAAAAATAAATAAATAGATAAATAAATCTGATGTGTTCCATTCTTCTATTTAGTTAGTTCTAATCGAGAAAAATTTGGCAGAAAAGGTCTTATTAGCTGCTTCCTTGTAAGTAGAAGGGAAGCAACGAAGTAAGATTCTCAATTCTTTTATAAGTTAGTTGCTATGTGGTTGAAGTACTTTAGTTTCTATGGACAGGAGCTGACAAATTCCCGTATGAGAAAAGTATAAGTATTTTAAAGCTGAAACTAATAACAAAGAAAATATAAAAAAACGTTTGACTCTATGAAAAAAATTATATAGAACATAAACTGTGTGTTTTGACAAGTTCTACATTCTTTTTGATAAGCTTTTGTCTATCTCTTATGGTTTACCAGTTATGCAAAATTCCGCAAAATTCATCCAAAATAAACATGTCTTCATAGGCTATTCCCGGAATATTGAAGATATATATTTTATTTGTCACATAAATATCTTAAATATAAGAGATTTTAATATAAATCTTTAGATCCATTTTTAGAACATCAAAATATATATACGAAGTTTGGTATTTAACGGTCTTTTCTTTTTGAGCTATGCTGCCCACAGACACACATACCCACGCGCAAACACACACATTCACAAACACAGACAGACAGACACACACGGATATTTTTCTAAAAATGTTTTTTTTTTTTTTTGGATTCAGAGCGTCTCAAAACATATATTTCCGGTGAAATCTCGGTATCGAATTTTTGAGTGTAATACTACACTACTTTCTGTATACATTACGTACATAATCCGTGTAGAGAAAATACAAATCTGACGTGTTCCATTCACATGACTTTCTACATCTCTTCAACAAATTATTGTTAAAAATCATTTTCTTCTGTTTAGTTTATGCTAATCGAGATAAACATTAGCATAAATGGTCTTATTAGTTTCTTATAAGTAAAAGGGAAATAAGGGAATATACAAGGCTAAATCGATATTAAAATGTGGTTGCTATGGGACTGTTTTATTGCGTGGTCAGGAGTTGATCAGTTCTCTGTGAGAAAAGTTTTAAGTTTTTAAAATCTGAAACCAAATATATGGAATATCCCGAAAGCGGTCAACTTAACGAAAGAAACGTTTGACATAAACTGTGCGTTTTGAGGAGATCTACATATTTTGTTTGATAGTTTGTGTCTATCTCTTATAGTTTACTATTTATGCAAAATTAAAAAAAAATCATCCAGGATACAGAGGTCTTTAGAGGCTGTTCCCAGAAAATTCAAGTTACACATTTAATATTCATGTAAATATTTTTAATATTCGACATTTTAATCAAAATCGTTAGAGCCATTTTTGAGAAAATAAAAAAATCGATGTTTTTTTTCATGTAAAGGGTAGTTGGGGATGAGAGGATTTTCTTGAAAACTTTCGAGTCGCATCTTTGGGAAATATTGAACTTAAGTATCAAGTTTGGTATTTAACGGACTTTTCGTTTTTGAGCTATGCTGCCCCCAGGCACACACAGACACACACACAGACACACACACACACACACATACACACAGACACACAAGCGGACATTTTTATAACTTCTTTTGGCTTCAAGGGGTCTCAAAACAAGTATTTCCAGTGAAATGTCGGTATTGAATACCGTTGTGTAATACAATGCCTTCTCTATATACTATGTACATAGTACGTGTAGAAGTAATAACAAAAAATCTGCGGTATTGTTTGGGTTGGAATGGTTTCTTAAAATCTTCTCGCGTCCACCAAATTTGGCTGACATATTTGAACATTAATGCCTAACCTTTTATCATTTCTGAACTCGGACATGCTTTTTTCCCCTAAAAATGATTTTCTCAATCCACAGATAGTTCTTTATGAGCAATCGTATTGAGTTTTTTGGATTAAAATCACTACCTCATTTACCTTAGACGCCGAAGGAGTATATAAGTAAAACAATTTTGATGCATTCTATTCTCACAAGTTTCTCTAAGTGATCCGCAAACAAACTTTTATTACAACAGATAATTTTTTTATCTACATCATGCTAATCGAGATAAACATTAGCGCACTTTTGTGATTACTTTGTAAGTAGAAGGGAAATAAGAGAATACACTAAGCTAAATCGATAGAACATTTTTTTAAAATTCATCGCTGAGTGAAACAATGAAAATTTGGGTTTCTTTGCTTTCCAGGAGCAAAATAAAAGAGAGATGAAACGATAGAGAATAGATTAAGGAGTTTAAAATTGAAACGAATAAATAATAAGGAATATCGTGTAAACAGTTAACTCTAGAAAAAAAAAAGATCCTGATGTGCTACATTCACATAACTTTCTCTAAGTGTTCCATACACAAACGATTATTATTAAAGATTTGTATTTTATCTACATCATGCTAATCGAGATAAACGTTAGCGGAATTGTTCTTTTTACTTGCTTTCTTCTAAATAGAAGGGAAACAAGTGAATGCATTAGGCTAAAGTGACAATAAAATAATTTAAAAACTGGTTGCAATGTGATTGAAATTCCTTTGCTTGTATGGTCAAGAGCTGACAAATTGCGTATGAGAAAAACATAAATATTTTAAAGCTGAGACGCATAATAAAGAATGTCTCAGAAATAATCGGATCTACAAAAACTGACAAAACCTGTGAGTTTTAATGTGATCTACACTTTATGTGTAGTAAGTTTTTGTCTATCTCTTATGCTTTAAAGAGCTCTTCAAGGGCTGCTCCCAGAAAACTCCATATATATATGGAGTAATATAACATGGTGTAATATAACACCTGAATCTAAAAACAGCAAGTTTAGAAAATGTCCTTGTGTGTGTATGTATGTATATATATATATACATAATTATATATATATATATATATATATATATATATATATACATACACACATACACACACAAGGACATTTTCTAAACCTGCTGTTTTTAGATTCAGGTGTTATAATTACACCATGTTACATTACACTACCCGGTAATCTTCCTTGGATTAGTAACTTGGCTTACCTAAGCCCATCATACTTTTAATTGGATATACTAACAGTTTAACCGCGTTATCTTAACTTCCTGTCCTATATTTTGCATTAATTAACTTATTATTAGACGTCGGTTTTGGATTCCAAAGCGCACACAGTTACGACCACACAGAGTAGTCAACGGAATAAAGAGAGGGTGGTGGAGAGGGGTTTCTATGGTAAACATGCGCACGTTGAGGTGTAATCTGTTCCAAAAGTAGCTCATTACATGTATTGACAAGAGCATCATTCTAATGCGTAAAGTAACACAATAAAACAATTGTTTTATAATATATTCGTAAATAAAAATGCTTATACTTTTACAAATAAAAGTATAACGCTTGTTAATAAAACCCAGAATAATAAGGTGCGAGCTGTGAGCTTTTAAAAGACAATGAACATAAGTCAACCAAACTCACTCAGAATTCATTGCAGTGAACTACAAGATACATGTTTACTGTTACGAAAGAAAAGGCTGTTCTCCTATCACTCAAAAATGTTTGAATTATCCTCTAGTTTTTTTCAGTGTCGAACGCCTAGTATCGTATTTTCGACATTTTTCAATCAGCGCTCTCTGTTAGTGTTCACTGAGTTATATACTAGCAGAAACTGTACGAGGCCAGGCGGTGAGCAATACTAGATAGTCCAACGGGTTTCGAAACGGGCTGTAGAGACCATCCGTACTCCATCATGTCTTACTCTATGTGTGTCGAACTTCAGTTCGGCAATTTCGTGATCCCGGACCGAGCTCTACTTATCAGAAAGATTCAGCTCAATCCTACGTGACCGAAATTTAATGTAATTTATATCTACTGTAATCCCACTGTTCTCTACACTACATTATGCCAGAATTAACTTAATTAGAATTGTTTACTAGAGCACCGACTTGTTACACATTTCAGTAAATGAGATGATAAATGATAAGTACCCTAAAGAAGTTTTAAGGTGTCTTATTCGGGCAAAAATATTACAATGTGCAAATCTCTCAGTGATCCCACCACAAACATACATGGGAAGACAAAATGCGACCAAAGCTAATGAAATAGAACTCGTTGAGAGTATTTTATTCAGATACGTCGTATCGGACAATAGTAAAAGTAATAAGGATCCTTAGAGCATAGAGCTACCTGAAATTTCTTCTTCTCAGCATAAACGAAACACTGAAAAAAGAATCTCATATGTTCCATTCACATGACTTTCTGCACATATGTGCAGCAAATTATTGTTAAAAAAACTTATGCTTCTTTTTACTTCATGCTAAACGAGAAGAATTTAACAGAAACAGTCTTATTACTTGTTTCCATGCAAGTAGTAGCGAAATAAGGGAGTGCCATAGGTTAAATTGATAATTAAAAGCTGGTTGCTATGTGACTGAAGTTCCTTTGTTTGTACGGATAGGAATTGACAAATTCCTGTATGAGAACAGTATAAGCTTTTCAAAGCTGAAACCTAAAACAAGGAATATCTCAAAAACGATCCACGAAAAAAAAAATGTATATAATATAAATTGTGTGTTTTAAGAACCTCTACATTTTCTGTTGGGTAAGTTTTTCTCTATATCTATTACGGTTTACCAGTTAAACGAAATTCCGTAAAATTCATCTAGAATAAAGTAGTCCAGAGCCCAGAAAATCCAAGATATACATTTTATTTGTCAGGCAAATATCTTTAATATACGACATTTTAATCAAAATCGTCAGAGTCATTTTTGAGAGAATCAAAATTTTCGAAATTTTTTCCATGTAAAGGGTAGTTGGGGGTGGGGAGATTTTCTTGAAAATCTTCGTGTCACATCCTTGGAAGATACCGAACTTAAATACCAAGTTTGGTATTTGACGGACTTTTCGTTTTTTAGCTATGCTGCCGAAAGGCACACACACACACACACACACACACACACAGGCGCGCGCACACACACGGACCTTTTTCCAAAAATGATTTTTTTGAATTCAGGGGGACCCAAAACATGTACTTCCAGTGAAATCTCGATATTTAATTTTTCGGTGCATTACAATACCTTCTCTATGCGCTATGTATATAGAACGTGTGGAGAAAGTAAAAAAAAAAAAAAAAACCTATCTGCGTAACTCATATTAACGTAGTTTCGTAATCGAAACTTCTTAAATGTGAGGCAGACATGATATCCTCACATCATGGAAGGGGTGGGCTCTGGATTCACCTGTCGCCCTCCGTGTTGTAATGGTTACCATGCTGACTTGATATACCCAAGTTCGCGGGTTCAAACCCGGCGGAGGACGATGGATTTTTTCGGGTGTAAAGGTCCTTAGCATGGCTTCCTTCGGAAGGGAAGTAAAGCCGTTGGTCCCGTGTCGTAGATTTACGGCACGTAAAAGAACCTCAAGCCTGATAGAGAGACCTCTGAGCAAAATTAAGCGGTCTTTCACAACCAATTTAGAATGGGACGCTGAGAACCACAGCAGTTAAAGAGCGTCCATAAATAACACGCCATTTACATCTTCAGGATTCACCTGATTTAATACTAAAATCCGATATACTTTTACTTTCTTTAGCCCCATATGTACAATGTGCATAGGGATAGAGAAGGTATTGTAATGCACCCAAAAATTCGATGTCGAGATTTCACCGAAAATATATTTAAAAGCATTAAAAAAAAAAAAAAAAAAAAAAAAAAAAGCACGTGTGTGTGTGGACAGCATAGCCCCAAAACAAAAAAACCGTTAAAAACCAAACTTGGCATTTAGGTTTAGTATCTTCCAAGGATGCGACAAGAAGATTTCCAAAAAAAAAATCCCCCCCACCACAAACTACCCTTTACATGGAAAACATTTCGAACATTTTGATTTTCTTAAAAATGGCTCTAATGGGTTTGATTAAAATCCCATACATTAAAGCTATTAATAGCCCAAATAAAATGCATATCTCGAATTTTCTGGGAATAGCCTCTGAAGACCTCTTTATTCTGGATGAATTTTGCATAATTAGTAAACCGTAAGAGATAGACAAAATACTTACTGCAAAAAAAAAGTATATCTCGTTAAAACACACAATTTATGATGTATATGCATATTCTTCTATCTATTATGATAGATTTATCATATGATAATCGAGATAAACTTTAGCAGAACTTGTTTACATTACTTGCTTCCTTGTAGGTACACATAGAAAGAAAATAAAGGAACAAACTAGACTAAAACGAGTCAAATCTTTTAAAAATGGTTGCCATGTGGATGAAATCCGTTTCTGTGCAGGGCCAAGAGTTTACAACTTTCCGTGGAAAAAACGTTTAAGCATTTTACATTTGGAACAAATAACGAGGAGTATTTCAGAAATGGCCAATTCAACGAAAAAAAAACTGTTTTAACCTGATCTACATTTTTTGTTTAGTAAGTTTCTGTCTATTTCTGACAGTTTACTAGTTGCACAAATTCAGCAAAATTCATTCGGAATAAAGAAGTCCTTAGAGGATATTCCCAGAAAATTCAAGATAAACATTTTATTTGGCATATAAATATTTTTAATCAAAATCGTTAGAGCCATTTTTGAGAAAATCAACATTTTCGAAATCTTTTTCCATGTAAAGGGTAGTTTGGTGTGGGGGGATTTTTTTAATCAAAATCTTCGTGTCGCATCCCTGGAAGCTACTAAACTTAAATACCAAGTTTGGTACTTTACCGACCTTTCGTTTTTGAGTTATCGTGGTCACAGACACACGGACACACACACACGGACCTTTTTCTGAAAATATTCATTTTGGATCACGGGGACAATAAAAAGGTGTATTTACGGTGAAACCTCGGTATCAAATTTTTGGGTGAAATGCCTTTTTTTTTGGACTCAGGGGATATCAAAATATACATTTCCGGTGAAATCTCGAACCGAATTTTTGGGTGGAATACAATACTTTCTCTATACACAGTACGTGTAGAGGAAGTAAAAATCTTTTGTTTGGACTAAGGAGTTCTCAAAACATATTTTTCCGATGAAATGTAGATGTCGAATTTTTGGGTGGTACACTATACTTCGTCTATACACTATGTACAAAGTAAGTGAAGCGAAAGTAAACTTTCCATTGGTTAACAAGAAAAAAAAAAGATGTCTTTTCTGGTTCTCGTTAACGGATTATTGTGAATCAAAATGTTAAATACTGTCTGGTTCCCGTTCTCGGTCTCGTTCTGGCTATCGTTACCGGTGTGTGGTGAACAGCCTTTATTCTATTACAAAGCGTTAGGACTTTTTTGGTCTTTAAGGTTCAAGATTTATATTGAAACGTACCACAAGTAATTCAGTTGCTTTGGCTTCTTTCAAAACGTCCATTATTTCACTAGGTAGCTATCGGACAGGAAGCTTTTAAATCGTTCTTATCATTGATATTTGAAGTTCATACTGCAAAATTCAGAACTACTGGACTTTGAATACAAATTATCGCTAGCCATTATAATATTCTAGAACTAGAGCAAAGAGCTGTGTTAGTCTAGGTTAGTGTGTGTAAAAAACCTGCTTTTTTGTACTTTAATTTTAATAATTTTTAATGAGCATGTTAGGTCTAGGTTAGTGTGTGCAAATAACCTAACTTTCCTGTATTTTAATTTTAATAATTTTTAATGGTATTACCAAAGCGTGCTCGCTTCGTTCGCATGCGCTGTGTTAGTTATAGAGAAGTGTATCAATAAACTGATTTTCGTGTGTTTAATTTTTAGTAATGTCTACTGGTTTCTTCTCTGGTGACTTTTTTCCGCACACACACACTCACATTTTATTGCTTCAGGCCCGGAAACAGTTGCTTTCTGCCTGGCAACCGCTGTTGTATCTTCCCCTACAATGCAAATGTTCGTAAATTATGCTACTTAGGTAAGTTTATTTACAGAGAGGGCATGGTGGGTTATAGTCCACACGACATCTTGGCTTCTTAACGCTCGTCGCTGGATAAAGTTATTTTCACTTCTTAAATGCGTTATATCGGACACTGTAACTACCGTATATTTTTACCATGTGAATATTCTCTTTACTCTAACAAGTAAACCACTTCTCTCAGTTATGTATTATAAAATAACTTGAAATTATACATTCTTAAATGAAATTCCGTCAAAATGAAACGCATTGCTGAACAGTTAAATTGGTATTTATGAAGTAAAACTGAATTAATTTCAAAGGTGCTGGAAATTACAAATTTTCACTTGAAATCAATACATTTTATTGCAATTATTTTAAAGGAATGATACAAGAAAAGAACTGCTGATAGTATAACGTATTTAAAATTGAAACAAATGTTAGTATCCTCTGTGGTGCTTCAGACGTCACGATATTATTATTCGTTTTGTAATGCATTCATTTTTAAAAGTGTAAGGACGGGATACTTTTGCACGTGCCAGGAAATAAACCGCGTGTTTTATTGAACCTTAAAAACCAAAAATAGACCTCAGAAATTGTTAGACTCTCAGATGGCATAAAAAACGAAACCAGCCGCCATCTGGAGGGAGAGAACGTATTCGTTGAAAGTCTTGACTCCATAAGGAAAAGTCTGATGTATTCCATGCACAAACTATTCTTACAAAACATTAATCCTTTATCTACTTCATACTATTCGAAATAAACATGAGCAGAATTGGTATTATTACTTGCTTCCTAGTAAGTAGAAGGGAAATAAGGGAATACATTAGGCAAAAGCGATAGTCAACTCTTTTAAAAGCTCATCACTATGTGAAACAGTTGAGGTTCGGTTCGCTTTGCATGGTCTCGTTTGAGAAAGGTTAGATAGTTTAAAATTGAACCCAATAAAAAGAAATATATCGAAAACGGTCAATTCTACAAGAAAAACGTATATCACGTAAATTGTGTTTTTTAATGACATCTACATTTTTGTGCGGTAAATATTTGTCTATTTTGCAAAGCTTATCCAGAATAAAGAAGTATTCAGAGCCTATCCCAGGAAAGTTCAAGGCATACATTTTATTTGCGAGGTAAATATCTTTAATATACGATATTTTAATCAAAATCGTTAACCAGTTTTGAGAAAAATAAAATGTTCAAAAACTTGTCCTAGTACTTAAAGGGTAGTTGTGGTGGGGGAGTTCCTTGAAAATCTTCGTGTCGCATCCTTGGAAGATAGTAAACATAAATACCCAGTTTGGTATTTGACGGTCTTTTCGTTTTTGAGCTATGCTGTCCACAGACGCGCGCGCACATACACACGGATGTTTTTTCTAAAAATGCTTTTATTGGGCTCAGGGAACCTCAAAACATTTTCGGCGAAATCTCGACATCCAATTTTTGAGTGGAATACAATATCTTCTCTAGCTACTATGTACATAGTATTTATATAAGGGCTAGAGAAATTACAAATGTATCATTTTAGTAGCACATTACAGTGAATAAAAGTGTATAAATAATACGTAGATAGATTTAAAGGTAGATTTAGAGCCGTTACCAATGTAAACTACAAATATGTATATTTCCTAGTTCAATATTGTCCTTTTAATAACTGATATAACCATAAAAAGCGTAAAAAGGAAAGTACATTAATAACTAATTCTCACTTTCAGATCACATAATGTAAGGTTCAGTAAAGTTAAATTGTGGACATACCTGTGTCACAAATTGCACTGCTTATATTTATGAAGATTATTAGCTGAAATATTGAACTGTTAAGTATGTATTCCACAGTTAAACAATGACGTGTTTCATGGTACAAGGCCCGTGAAACCCTAATCATGGAAGATTAAATTAACTTTTACTACTCTGTGTTGAAATCACCTACATACTTTCTATTTCGTTAAGCACTGCAGTCACCAATAATGGGGAAACTATGAGGAAATATTTATTTTTTAACAGAGTTCCCTATTAGGATATGCAATTCTCCCAAAGTTCTTGACATTTTTACTTTCTCTAGCACGTATGTTCAATGTACATAGTGGATAGAAAAGATATATTCCACTCAAAAATTCGAAATCGAGATTTCATCGGAAATATATGTTTTGAGACCTTCTGAATAAAACAATAATTTTTAAAAACATGTACATGTGTGTGTGCGTGTGTGCATGCATGTGTGCGTGTGTGCGTGTGTGTGTTGCGCGCGTGTGTGTGCGCGTGTGTGTGTGCGTGTGTGCGCGTGTGTGCGTGCGCGTGCGCGGGTGTGCGTGTGTGCGCGTGTGCGCGTGTGTGCGTGTGCGTGTGTGTGCGTGGTTGCGTGTGTGGGTGCGTGTGTGTGCCTGTGTGTGCGTGTGTGTGTGCGTGGGTGCGTGGATGCGTGCGTGCGTGTGTGCAACAGAGCTCATAAACGAAAAATCGGTTCAATACCACACTTGATATTTAATTTCAGTATCTTAAAAGGATGCGATACGAAGATTTTCGCGAAAATCCCCCAAGTACCCTTTATAAGGATCATTTTTCGAAAATCTTGATTAAAATGCCATATGTTTAAGATACTGTTATGATAAACAAAATGTATATCTTGAATTTTCTGGTAATACCTCTGAAGACCTCTTCATTCTGGATGACTTCTGTATAACTTTTGTATAACTGCTAAGCAGTAAGAGATAGACAAAATCTTACTACAAAAAAAAAAAAATGTAGCTCTCGTTAAAACACACACACACACACACACACACACACACACACACACACACACACACACACACACACACACAAGGTGTTTCAGCTGTCTCTTATTATCTGGTTTTATGCAACCCGCAGATTACAGTCTAACCTGAAAATATCGTTCCCGAGAAACATCTTCTGCATACTAACGTTATACACTTTGGCGTTACAAATCATAGCTAAACAATAGCGTATCTGATTAACGCGCCGTGTTAGTATGAGATCCAAGATGCAATTTTTCACCCGCTTTCTTTCTTCCTGATTTGGCACAAAGCTAGATGGAATAACAAAACATTTTCTAACTTGCTTATTTAATTCTTTTACTGTTGTTCTCTTTATTTATGTTTGTTATAACTTAATCAGTCCATTTACAGGAATAAAAATGAAATGAACATTCTGAGACATATTCCTTCAGTTTCTTATAAATGTGCAGGTATTATTACAATTTTTTAAAACTAGCATTGGTATTTCAGATAATACTTCAGACCCATTTTCAGGGTATCTCTAAAACAAAAAATACACAAAATATCTGGTCGTCTCCTTAGCGCGGTGGTAGCGCAGCTGCCTACCAAGCGGGAGACCTGGGTTCGATCCCCAGTACCGGCGTGGGGATTTTTCCCCCGCTGGGAGACCTGGACCGGGGTGCACTCAGCCTCGTGAGGTCCCTGGGGGGCCAATTGAGGAGCTACTTGATGGAGAAGTAGCGGCTCCAGGTCGTGAGGACCGCATTAACCGGCCGGGAGGGGCTCGAGGCGCTGACCACGTCTCACCCTCCAATACTGCACCCCATCCATGACGTCTGTAGTGGACCGAGATGGGGGACGCAGCGGCCGGGCGGTAGGCCAAGGCTCCCCGTGAGCTGTCGTGCCATGGAGTTATGTTACACAAAATATCTATGCTGAGAGTCACAAACTGGGCCAAACACAATACCAATACCTTCAGTTGAAAAGAAAATTAGGTTTAACAAACTTCTCAAAATCCACTAGATAAAGTGATTCCGACATGTAACTTAGTGGTGGAACTTTTTCATTTAGCGCAGCAGCTGTTCGAAACGATGTCTTTCTTCGTTGTACATTCACATGCATTTCTCTATCCATTCTTTAGAACTCTGACATGTTCCATTACATGAATATATGTACCTCCTCCTTAAACAAAATACTACTCTGCTATTTAATTCATGCTATTGGAGATAATCATTGAAATACTTTTTCTTATTACTTAGTTGATTATAACTATAAGGCATATAAGGAAGAAAAATTGGCTAAAACAACAGCTACATCTTTAAAAGCTGGTCGCTATGAGACTGATTTTGAAATTCGGTTCTCTTTAATGACCAGGAGTAAAACAAAAAAGATATGTAGCGGATAAGGGCATCACGCTTAAGAAAACTTAAGTGTTCTCAAATTGAAATCAATAACATGGAATGCCTCGGAAATGGTGTCTATAAAAACCGATGGTACTAAATTGTATGTTTTGAGGGAATGTATCTGAAATTTCAGGTAAAATCACAAAAAGCAACCATTTGTTTTAATTATATAAAATGATTTACACATTCCTGAATAGAAAAAATGTACAATCGGTCACCAGGCACCATTTTTAAATCCCTTAAATCATTGGAGCTACAGCACAGCATTAGAGGTGAAACTGGATTCGGCAAGAAAAACTTTATTTAGGTTATGGTTTCCGGCCTACACCGTAAACCATAACCTCAATGGACTACGGCCGTGGAAGCCTGCAGATATAAGAAAAGCTTCAGCTTAACGAGATATAATTCACATCATGCACAGTAAAAAACAAAGTTATATATATGCTAAGCTGCAATGCAAGAAGAAAAGGACAGAAAAACAGCAGCAGAAGAGAGGAAAAGGAAAGCTGAGGATCCAACCTACCAACCAGGAGGGTTTTAATATGAGCCATGCCTTGCTTTCTCGCTATTGATATGTTGAACATTTTTCTTCCTGTGAAATGCTCCTTGCGAAGCAGTATTTCTGTTACACAAATAACATTTTCTTTAGATGTTCACAGAAGAACAAGAATTGTCCTAGGTTTTACTGCCAGATGTATTTAAGCATATATTTTCAATTTTCAAACACAAAGGTTATAATTTTATGACAAAAAAAATCACACTCATAACTTTAAAAAAAATTGGACCCGAAACTAAAAGAGAACTATTGTTAAAATGCTAATGCTTCTATTTACTTCATGCTAATCGAGATAAAAAATAGCAGAAATTGTGTTATTACTTAGTTCCTTTTAAGTAGAAGGGCAAAAATCTTATGTATTTCATTCACATGATGTTCCCTAGCTGTTCGGCAAACAAACCTTCATTTTAATCTGTTATCTGCATTATCCTAATCAAGATAAACATAATCAGAATTAGTCTTTTTACTAGCTTGCTTTTAAGTAGAAGGGAAATAAGAAAATACACAGGATAAACAATAGTCTGTCCTTTAAAAGCCAGTCGCACAGTTCAAATTCAAATCTCTTTGCTTCCCAGGAGTAAACAAACAAGAAAATAGAGGAAACATGTCGTCCTGTTTGAGAAAAGTTCAAGTGGCTTAAAATTAGACCAATAACCCGGAATATCTCGGAAACGTTTAACCCAATAAACATGTATAGAACATAAGTTGTGTGTCTTAATGAGATCTACATATCTTGTGTGGTAGGTTTTTGTATATCTCTTACGGTTTGCCAGTTATATAAAAGTCATCCAAAATGAAGAGGTCTTCAGAGGCTATGCCCAGAAAATTCAAGATATACATTTCATTTGCCATAAAAATATTTTATACATAATGCATTTTAATCAAAATCATTACCGCCAGTTTTGAGTAAATCAAAATTTTCAAAAAATGTTCCAAGTAAAGGGTAGTTTGGAGTGGGGATTATCTTGAAAATCTTCGTGTCGCATCCTTGGAAGATAGCAAACTTAAATACCAAGTTTGTCATTTTACGGTTTTTTCGTATTTGAGCTATGCTGTCCAAAGACACACACACGAAAATTTTCTAAAAATGATTTTCTTGGACTCAATACATGTATTTCCTGTGAAATCTCGGTATCGAATATTTTGGTGCAATACAATACCTTCTCTATACACTATGTACATAGTACGTGTACAGAAAGTAAAATCCAATTCCTGTAATTTGATTACGTGGTTTTATCTGTAGGTGGAACATCCTGTACATAAATCATGTGTAATGTTGCCTTGTGATGCTAAGACGTGTTTGCATTGCACATAAATGTAACATTATTTTTGGACCATGTGACTAATTTCTACTATTTACCGTATTATTTTAATGTTGTATGACACATTGACGTAAGTTGTATGACTAATACGCCGGCCTTCTCAGATCTCAGCTGTCTTGCCTTAAATAGACATTTACCTATCCCTTCCATGTCCTCCGTACCTGCCGGTAGCGTCCAACATGCTTTTATCTCTACATTTGCGTTGGTAAAGGCTCAGGGTAAATATTTTCCCTTCTTCCTTCGTACCTTTACATCTTGCCAAGATATGAATCCACGACTCTTCCTCCTCGCAAATGGGGCAGATTTTCATACCAACTTTAATCATCCGCATTGCTCCTAGTCTAATCCACGCGAGCCCCTCTCTAATGAGTTTGGTACCTGTTTTGATGTATTGCTATATTGCGCTCTCCGATTTTACCTCAGACTGTACTTCCAATGAAACCTTCTCCGTGCATTGCGCAATTATTTGCTGTCTGTCAATATCACAGAGGCGGCTCTTAATTTTTCTCCAAATACTCCGTCTATTTGCCTGCCCCGCCATCCAAATATATCTAATCCCAGTGTTTTCCAACCCTTTATTTTAAAGTTTTGTGTGATAACTTTCGTTATTATTTGGTTATGCCAAATCGTCTGTTACTTTCTGTATAGCCCTCGTATTTCTGTGTTGATGGTATGTTTATGGCAGGTGATGCTATGAATATTACAATATCGGATGCCGAACCTTATGAATCCTAGGGATGGAATTTTTATTGATTGATTAGAACTGATTGCGTACCAAAATCGATCCGTGGCTGGCATCTAGGCAAGCATTCGTTACCATGTTTTCCTCTTGCATTGATGAGAGTGTATGGTTGGGCTTCTGACATACTGCAGCCATACTCATTAGAAATATAAGCTGACCAGACTCAAAGCTCGCCGAATAAACTTCAAATGTTAACAATTTCATCCCTGTTCATGCAGGAATGGACATACAAACCTTCAGTTTAACTGTTTAGTTTCTAAAGTCAGCTGTTATTACTTTCTCTACACTACCATGTTCATAGTCTATAGAGAAGGTATTGCATTCCACCCAAAATAGACGTTTTAGGATCCCCTGTTTCCAAAAAAAGAAAGGTCTTTATGTCTGTGAGCATGATAACTCCACAACGAAAAGTCGGTAAAATACCAAACTATAGGGATGCGTCAAAAAGATTTGGACAAAAATTCCCCAACCCCAATCTACCCTTTACATGGGAAAAAAGATGAAAATTTTGATTTTCTCAAAAATGGCTCTAACGATTTTGATTAAAATACCGTATATTAAAGATATTTACCTGGCAAATGAAATGTATATCTAGAATTTTCTGGGAATAGCCTCTTAAGGCATCTTTATTCTGGATAACTTTTATGGAATTTTGCATAACTGGTAAACCGTAAGAGATAGAAGAAAACTTACTTAACAAAAAATATAGAGCTCATTAAAACACACAATTCATGTTACATACATTTTTTCGTGGAATTGGCCGTTTTTTGAGACATTCCTTGTTACTATCTTCAGTTTTAAAATACTTATACTTTTCTCATACGGGAAGTTGCCAATTCCTGACCATACAAACAAAGGACCTTCAATAACATAGCAACAGTTTTTAAAAGATTTTACTAAGTACTAACCTATGATACTCTAATTTCTCTTCCACTTCAAGGAAGCAAGCAATAAGAAATGTATGCTAATTTTTTTATCGAATAACATGAGGTAAATAGAAGAATTACCTTTTTAACAATAATTTATAGCAGAGATGTAGAAAAAATCATGTGATTGGAATACATCATTTTTACTTTCTCTACACGTACTATGTGCATAGTGTATAGAGAAGGTATTGCACTCCATCCAAAAATTCGATACCGAGATTTCACCGGTAATATATGTATTAGGGTCCCTTATATCCAAAGAAAGCATTTTCACAAAAAGGTCCGTATTTGTGTGTGTCCGTATGTCCGTGTGTCTGTGAACACGATATCTCAAAAACGAAAAGTCCTTGGTATGTAAGTTTAGTATCTTCCAGGGATGCGACACGAAGATTTTGAGAAAAATCCCCCCACCCCAAACTACCTTTACGTGGAACTTTTTCCGAAAATTTTGATTTTCTTAAAAATGGCTCTAAAGATTTTGATTAAAATGTCATATATTAAAGATATTTACCCAACAAATAAAATGTATATCTTGAATTTTCTAGAAATAGCTTCTGAAGACCTGCTTATTCTGGACGAATTTTGCTTAATTTGGCATAACTAGTAAACTGTAAGAGATAGATAAAAACGTACTCTACAAAAATGTAGGTCTTGTTAAAATACACAGGTTATGTCATAGACATTTTTCTCGTGGAGCTTACCGTTTTCGAGGTATTCATTGTTATTAGTTTCAGTTGTGAAGTACTTATACCTTTCTTAGACGGGAGTGTCCGTTTTTCTTTTGTTCTACTCCTGGTCAAGAAAAGAAGCGATTAGTAATGACAATCGCATAACGACAGCTTTTAAAACATTTGACTATTGGTTTCGCCTAGTGTACTCCCTTATTTTCTTCCTACTTATACGGAACTAAATAATAAGAATAATGTGCTAATGAGTACCACGATTAGCAAGGTGCAGAGAGAAGAAGAATCTTATGTATGAAGTTTGTAGAGCATCTAGAGAAAGTCATGTGAGTGTAACACATCAGATTTTTTATAACAGAATAGCTAGAGAAAGTCAAGTGAATGGAGAAAAACATCCCCTGTGTGTCTTTTTGCGGGAACAGCATAACTCAAACACACAAAGTCCGTTAAGTACCAAACTTGGTAATTGAGTTTACCATCTTACAAGGACGCGACATGTACATTTTAAGGAAAATCCCTCCACCAAGCTATCCTACACTGGAGTTTCGACATTTGATATTTTCTCCAAGTTGCCTCTAACGATTTATTATTAAAATGCATATATTAAATATATGTACATGACAAATAAAATATACGAGGGGTATTCAATAAGACCTTAAAGAATCCAAGAAATTACACTTTTAACATCGAAAAAAAGGTGTATTTAATATCAGTCGTCTCTTTACTATCCATCATGTGATTTCGTTGCCATAGGCGTTTAAATCAACAATCTTATGCTTATTTAGAAAGATGGGGGGGGGGGAGGAGTTTCGTGCGGTGATTACACACTTCTGCTTAAAAGACTTTACGCCAAAAGAGATAAAAGCCCAGTTGAATGAAGTTTACGGCACATCTGTTCCTGTATTTGCAACAATTTACAATTCAATAAATGAAGTTAAACGTAATCGTACATGCACAAATGATGACTATCGTTCCGGAAGTCCAGTAGAAGTGACTTTCTCGAAATTATTGACAAAATCCAGGATATGGTTTTGAGTGATCGAAGAATTACAGTTAGCGAAACAGTAGAAGCCACAGGTACACGTCGCAAGGTACAGTGTTCTCAATTTGCATCAAAATTAGGTCTGACAAAGGTCCCGGTAAGATGGGCGCTGCATTTGCTCTCAATGGAGAATAAACGCAATCGTGTGATTGATTCGGAAGCTGGGTTGGTATTTTTCTGTCGCAATGCTGACGAGTTTCTGCGTCGATACATAACTGTGGATGTATCGTAACATGGATACATTACTATACTCCAGAGACAAATGTACAGCCGAAATAGTGGGATTTTAAACGCAAACCGGCTCTGAAAAAGGAAAAGGTCGTGAAATCTGTACGCGAAATCATCTACTTTGAACACTTAGAGGAAGGAAGAACGATAAATGGAGAGCATTATGCATCGTTATTGCACCGATTGCACGGAGAAATCTAAAGCTTGTCGGCCATTTGGTAACCATGGAAATCTAGTCTGCTCTTCATCGGAAAGTAGACCTTAGCAGCAGTAGTTACAAAAGCATGCGCTAATAAACTCCTGTTACAGTACACGTTACATCAATAGGATCGCTATCATACGTTCTACAACGTAATACCTATGTATTTGGCACAGTTTGTGATTGTCATCCTAGGTATTTTGCGTATTTTTCGTTTTAGAGAAACCTGAAAATAGGTCTGGTTCTGTAGTATTATCTGAAATAACAATGTTAGTTTTAAAATATTGTAATAATCCCTTCATATTTAGAAGAAACTGGACGAATAGGCCTCAGAATGTTCATTTTCATTCGTGTTTCCTGTAATTGGACTGATTAAGTTAGAATGAACATAAATAAAGAGAACAACAATAAAAGAAAAAAATAGGCAAGCTAAAAAATGTTCCGATATCCTATCTAGCTTTGTGCCAAAACAGCAAAAAAAAAAAAGCGTGGAAAAAATTGTCAACGTTTTGGTAAGATTCTAACCTGAATCGAGTATCTTGTAACTCATGCTATCACCGCGCGTTAACCATATATGCTACTGTCCAGCTATAACCTTGAGTGCCAAAGTCAAGGTTATAGCTGGTGTGCATATATTGTTGGTGTGCACATGATGGGTCTCGGGAATGTTATTTTCAGGTTAGATTGTAATCTGCGGGTTGCATAAAACCAGAGAATAAGGGACAGGTGAACCACCTTGTATATATTTTCTCTACTATCAAGACAATGTATGGGTGCACACCTGCGTAGTTTCGATGGCGAAAATTAAGGTATGACCATATTCATCAGATTTGGCCCATTTTTTTATTTCCAAACCTGAAAAAGTGGCTCGGCGGAAAACGATTCACGTTTAACGAAGAGAAATGCCCATATTGAGGACCTTCCAAAATCCTATTTTTTGGAAGGCAACGCTTGGAAAAGCGTGTATTGCTTAAAGGAGATTTTGTTAAAAAAAAAAAAAGAATCTAAAAAATAATTTGTTTTTCTATATTTTTCCAAGGACTTTTGAACGCCCCTAATATATCTTGAATTTTCTGGAATTGCCTCTGAAGCCCTCTTCATTGTGCATGCTTATTGCATAACCAGGAAACCGCAAACACAAAAAAAAAAATAAATAAATAATAACAAAATGGAAAACTCGTTGAGAAACACGATTTTTGTCAAATTCATTTTTGTTTGCAAAGTTATCAATTTCCGAGATATTTCTTGTTTCTGTTTTAAATTTCCCAAATACTTATACCTTTCTCTTTCGTCCTTCGTTTTTATTTTTCTTCTTTTGTTTTTTCATCCTGATCAAGCCAAATAGCAACCAGTTATAGTCATTTTAAAAGATTTGATTTGAGCCTAGTGAATTTCTTTGTTCCCGTTGTGCGTATAGCAAAATATGTAATAAAAGTATTACTGCTTATGTTCTCGATTAATATGTATCTTGGGTAGCAGGAAAAAAGTAGAAGAATAAGCTTTTATAAGAATAGTTTACTGCAGAATAGGTAGATAAACTCATGTGAGGGTAACATCAAAATGCTTTACCTGTTTTATTTCATTTCTAAATAGAAAGCTTAAGCTACGTTTTAGGTGGTGATAACATGTAAAACACAACACCTTACACTGTAAGCAGGAAAACTTTCTTCGACCCTGGTTGCTGTCTAACATGATTTAGTGAATAAAATGTTTGTCAGATCTTTCTCTCACAAACGTTTCTTTAGAAGTGTTTAGCCATCACTCAATTTGAGTACTGGCGGAGTAAACAGCTCAAGATAGCATTTAGTGTTTGGCGTCAGACTTCCTATTTCCTTCCTATCCCGTCCGGCTTGCTGACATCCTGTCGACTATCGCCCAAGTATTTGCAAATCGTTCTTTTCTATAAGTCAAACGTAGGTCGAATACAATGATCACTAGCGGTCCCAGATTCGATTCTCAACTAGTACGAGTTGCAGGTTGGGATTTTTCGAATTTTTATCAGTCTGGAAAGGCGATTATTAGGTAACCGTTTTAAACATTCTCGATTCATGAGCATTGTTATTAATATCTAGCTGCACGCCCCTGCTTCGCACGGGTGGTGTACCTAACGAAATAAACTCAGTCAAAATCTTCCGTTTTCAGCACGACCATGCAATGAAATAAAATTACAATTAAATAATTTCATAACACTTTATTGTAATGCCCTGTAATGTACAATTTTCCTTCCGGAGAGAAAAGAATAGCGCCGATGGTAGCCGACTCTCGAGCACGCAATGTACAACATTCGAAAAACACAATTCAAAGTATATTACACACTTCTAACGATTGACTTTGGGGTTTATTGTCATTGCGAATGCAAGGCGCGTTTAAATTCAAAAGGAAAGTTGGTTGACATTAGTGATATTCTTGGAATAAATATATCCTCGCTTTTGAACTTTCTAATGTTATGGTAACTTAAATCAAAATTTTCATAAATTTTTAACAGTGAGATTTGTTCCACTGCATAATTTCGGGTGATTGATATTGTGTAGTATAAATATCACCGAGCCAACCTTGAGCTGTAAATTGTGTGGCGGGAATCCAATGAATTTAGGAATTCAGTTAGATAAATGACGATTTCATTGGATGGAGAATTGAATCGATCGACTTAAATGAATGCATTTGTTCATAAATTGTACCCTGCATTTTTACGTTCAAATCATCTAAATTCTTATTAGTTGCTGCTAAAATAGCTCGTTCGCTCAACCAAGCATAGTTTTTGTAATTTGCACCAATAGTTGGAAACACTTTCGATATTAATTCTTCTTTTGACGTTGTGAAGTGACAAAAATTTGATGAAACAAAATGAGACCAGTAGAAGTGTCAACAGGGATTTTCCCATAGCCAACATCTAATGATGCCTTTGCATATGAAAGGCGCAATGAAGCGCAATGATCTGCGCAATTTAGCATATATAGCTGGTATTACGAAAAGGACAAAGTCAGAGCACCCATAAGGTATTGTGGAAAGGATAACATAGGCAGTTAGCAGCGTGAGTAACCAAAATGACGTCATAACAGTAATGGTAGCGCTTCCACAGTGTGGCGGGTATACGCTGGCATAGGTAATGAATTACATTAAGGAGTAAGTCACAAAGTAACATTCAGGCATCTTCCGAATCTCTTTTTTTCCTTTACTTCTAATGTTTTCCACCTTTTTCTTTATTTTCTCTATGTCAAAACAGCCATTTGTAAGGCTAAAAATAACATAACTAAAGAGCAAGTAGATCTGGTTGGGCAGTTGATGATAGTTTTTGTGTATTAAATTTCTCCATTTCACCCAAAATATTACTTGATCAAATGTATTAAGAACACCGCAATTGCAGTGAGATGATGACGCGGGTATCTTCATGTAGCACATAACGTCAAATAACCAACATCTGCAATAGGAAGTTATACCTAAAACGGATTCCGCTATTTCGCCGCCATTTTCAGATTCCAAAAAAGGTTAATGGTTATGTGCATTGTTTATAACTTTTTCGTTTTAAAGAATTACAACAAAAATATGCTTATTTCTTTATTTAAACGATGCGACCAAGAGAACGATAGTTGATACATAAGAAACATATTTGATTAATTTCACAGTTATCTTCCGTCATTGTCTCCATAACGGGTTCATTCCCTTAGCATTGAATGGGGAAGAAAAATAGAGCAGCAGAACTACGGCCATCTGGTGGCAAATAATAAGTACGTGTTTTAGGTGTTCGTCGCCAGGAAAGCTTCTTTATTTTAAACGATAGGAGTAAGAAAGGACAATTAATACATAAAGATGTACTTGAATTTCACTGCTGCGATGTGTCATCTCGATAAACTGTCGCGTTACTTTAACATTGAATGGGGAGGAAAAGTACTACTATGGCTATCTAGTGGCAAATAAATAAGTACTTATTCTAGGTATTAGTCGCCAGGAAAGCTTCTTTGCTGCTTTGTTTTAAACAATAGGAGTGAGGAAAGGACAGTTAATATATAAACATGTATTTGAATTTCACTGCTGCATTGCGTCATTGTGTCGATAAACTGGTGCGAAACCTTAACATTAAATGCGGAAGGAAAATATAGCACTACAACGACAATTTAGCAACAAATAACCATGGTACTACTGCAATCTGGTGGCTATTAACCGAAATGCGTCCGCTTGGCACAGTTTTTATTCATATTATGAGATTTTAAATACTTTCCCATGCTATTATTAAACATTTTCTTTTCCACAAACATTGTCGTGACCATAACGAAAAAAAAAAAAAAAATAAAAAAAATGTTCAATTTGATGCAATCGTTCGGAAGTGATACGCGTACATAAATTTCAGCGATTCATTTTTATATATATTCATCACATTAGCCGCCTGAGGTGTTATAGCCATTGGTGAAGACGTAAAGTGGCACAACATAATCTGATGTGTTCTATTCACATAACTCTCTCTAGCTGTTCCACATACAAATTTTTCTTACAAAAGATTATTCTTTTATCTACGTCATGCAAATCTAGATAACATCAGCAGATTTGGACTTATTACTTGCTTTCTTGTAAATAGAAGGGAAATAAGGAACACATTAAGCTGAAGTGATAGTTAAATCTTTTAAAAGCTGGTCGCTATGTGAAACAATTCTCATAGTCCCACTTGAGAACAGTAGCTTAAAACTGAAATCATTAACTAGAAATATCTAAAAAACGGTTCACTCTACAACGAAAATGCATATGACATAAATTCTGTGTTAATTATATCTATATTTTTGTCCAGTATGTCTTTGTCTATTTCTTGCGGTTTACCAGTTTGGTAAAATTCAGCAAAATTTATCCAGAATGAACAGGTTTTCAGAAACTATTCCCAGACAATTCAAGATATGCATTATTTTGTGATGTAAATATCTATAATATAGGGTATTTTAATCAAAATGGTTGGAACCATTTTTGAGAAACACAACATTTTCACAAATTTTTCCATATAAAGAGTAGTTTGGGGTGAGGGAGATATTTTCAATAATCTTCGTGTCTTATCCTTGGAAGATACATCACTTAAATACCATGATGTCCGTGTGTCAGTGTGTCCGTGTGTCTGTGAACACGATAACTCAAAAACAAAAAGTCGGTAAAATACCAAACTTGGTATTTAAGATGCGACACAAAGATTTTGAGAAAAATCCCCCCACCCCAAACTACCCTTTACATGGAACTTTTTTCGAAAATTTTGATTTTTCTAAAAATGGCTAAAACGACTTTGATTAAAATATCATATATTAAATATATTTAGCTGACAAATAAAATGTATATTTTGAATTTTCTGGGAATAGCCTCTGAAGACTACTTTATTCTGGATGAATTTTACATAACTACTAAACCGTAAGAGATGGACAAAAACATAACACACAGAAATGTAGAGCAGGTTAAAACACACAATTTATGTTATATACATTTTTTTCGTGGAGTTGATCGTTTTGAGATATTCCTTTTTCTTGGTTTCAGCTTTGAAAAACTTATACTTTTCTGATACAGGAATTTGTCAACTCCTGTCCATACAAACAAAGGAACATCAGTCACATAGCAACCAGCTTTTGGCTTTCACTTTAACTTATGGTACTTCCTTTTTTTTTTTTTTTTTTTTTTTTTTTTTTAATAAGTTTAACGTCCTTTAACCTGGTTTGGTCATATCGGACGATGAATGAAATTAATGCTCAAATGAAATCGGGGTCCATGGAGCTTAAAGTTACTCGACATTCGTCTTCTCAGGATAAGGGAAAACCCCGAAAAAACCCTTACCCGGGTAACTCACCCTAAGCGAGATTCGAACTCACGACCTTTCGAACGTGAGGCAGACATGCTACCACCACGCTACCCAGGCGGGCCGGTACTCCCTTATTTCGCTTCTACTTACAATAAAGCAAGAAATAAGACTATTTCTGCTAATTTTTCTCGATTAGTATGAAATAAATGAAAGATAAGCTTATTAACAATAATTTGTTACAGAGATATAGAGAAAGTCATGTGAATGGAACACAGATTTTTTATAAAATTGCTTCTTTGGACGCAGGAGACTTCCAAACATATATTTCCGGTGAAATCTTGGTATCGAATTTTTGGGTTGAATACAATGTTTTCTCTATGCATTATGCACGTAGTATGTGTAGAGAAGGTAATATATAATAGCCATGTATTATTAGTTTTTGAATTATTACCTATCTCCATACTATGCAGGTTACAATTATTCTTCTATGGGCCGGTACTACTATGTCCGGATTTGTGATGTGTTAAGCAAATCACTACAATTGGGAAATTCGTAAACTGAAAGCAATCGAGAATTGTCTTGCGAAGCAGGTCACAACAAACAAAATGTAAGTTCGTGTTTATCATGGCAAATCTTTCGCCATGGTTTTAAAATATAATAGGTGAGACGAACCTAAGCAGGGTTTTCACTAATGGTTACTAAAATGTTAAACCTCATAGAATCACTTAATATTGCACAGGAATAAAACATTTGATGCAGTGATCTGGAGGGAGAAAAATGCTGGCAAATACGGCTTAGTTTACATAACCTACAGCTGTGTTGGTGACCATTTGCTGATACATGACTTGTCGTTTTTTATGCTCTTTCTCCTAAATCGAAATATATGCGTAATATAATCGATGGCGACCGAAATGTGAATTTCTATTGCCCTTCACGAGCCAAAATTTTATTCTGAACATTTCTAATTTTGAATCAAATTTCAGAACAAAATTGCTTCTTTACGAACATCTTTATAGTATACACCTATGACCATGAAACTTGCTTTTTTACAACAAAGCTGTACTCAATACCTTCAACAAATAGTACACTTCAATTGCTGGGAATTGGAGACAGTCACTTTAATCCCAACAAAGCTTTATCGCAAACAAGTTCACTCCTTTAGATATTGCTGTTTGTAATGATAGCGAGTGAAAGGATCGGTCTGCTTATAGTTATAATTATACCGATAGCGAACGTAGGAAACAGGTTTTTAATCAGTCTGACTTGAGGGATTGTGATTGTAGGTTCAGACATGTGTCTTGTGTTGGATAGATGTTCTTAAAATAATTTAGGAAAGAGACAAAGAACTTACAGTTTTAACAGTGATTGGGAGGAACAATATTGTTTTGTGGAATTCAGAGGAAAGCCTGTGTGTTTATAAACGTAACGTGCGAGTCTGTTCCAAGAAATGTCACTTTCCTACAAATCACACAAACTTTAATAGTGAATTTCCTGTTGATAAAGAAATGTAAACACAAGTTAGAGACTTAAAATGTAAATATACATTACAGCATAGTGTATTTACAAAACCAGTTCAGCAAAATGGTAACGTGATAATGGCCTCTTACAAAGTCTTTCATGATGAGGTAGTAGTTGAAGAAGCAAAGATTAGTGCCGTGAAATCTCTGTTCGATGGTCACAAAGATAAATCTGCACTTGGGTCTTCTATAAAAGGACTTCAATTGTCTCATCAAACTGTTGCTAGATATGTTGAACAAATTTCTAAGAATTTAGAATCTCAACTATATCAGAACCTGCCATCATGTGAATATTTTTCGCTTCAGTTTGATGAAAACACTGATATTTATGATACTGGACAGTTGTGTTTATTTATTAGAACTGTCTTTCATGAATTTAATGTTAAAGAGAAATTTATAAAAGTGCTGCCACTTCATGATGATACTAGGGGAGAATATATATTTAATGCATTCCTGAAATTTTCGAAAAGTTGTGATATTGTACTCTCTAAACTTATTCCTATAATAACAGATGGGGCATCTTCAATGACTGGAAACGATAATGGGTTTCTTGCTCTTTGTACTAAATAAGGCACATTGACAAAACATTTTTTTATCGCTGTATTATCCACCTGAAAGCTTTTTGCGCACAGCTTTTGAAGTTCGGCCATATCATGAACATTATAACTCGTGTAGTCAATCACCTCAGGTCTTTCTGAAATCATAACCCGGGCAATATTGTCAAGAACTTGATGAGATACCATGGCTCCTAGAATTAAGTTTCTTGACATATATCACCTCAAAATTAAATTTGCTAAATCTCAAATTGCAAGGGACAAATCGCAAAATTTCAGCCATGATAAGAACTGCAATTGATTTTTTGAGGAAATTGAACTTGTGGATTGCGCATTGAAACATAAATTCCCTGTCATAATTTCCAACTTTGAAATAAATTATGGAAACCGTAAATATCGGCAAATGTAATGTTCTGTCCTTTGCCCAGCATCCTGAAATTCCAGAAACAGAATTTAGTAACAGGTTTAGCCAGTTTTCAACAATTGAGCCAGTGACAATGTTTATCAATAACCTATTCACTTCACCGACATTACTGAACTTGGATGTAGGATATGTGAGATATTTGAAAATTGTAATTTTGAAGAATTATAAATGGACATTTTTAAATCTTGAGGAACATATATATTTGAAATCGTGGTTATCAAGTTCAAGCAATTTCTGGACTCAGTTGCACAGGAATATCATTGATAGTGCTGCTTTTATTTATTATTATTATTATTATTATTCCCCTTGGCATACCTTTGCGAGGTCACATTTTCGCCTATGAAAATCTTCAAGAATCAGTTTGTTCCAGGTACACACCGCATTTTTCTGCACTTACACAAGCATGCACTTCCAAACTACACATTAACTATGCATATTGTAAACCTAAGCACTTTTAATTGTAATTCTTTGGAATACTTCTGCACTGTTACATGTTTGTAGTAGTAGCAGTAGTAGTAAAAATAGTGGTTGAGATGGTAATAGCGTCTGTACCTCATAATGTATGAGTTAAATGTGCCCGAGCACATGAGAAAGTTGGACAGCACTGACATAGACCATTTGTACGTATATGTATGTGAGTTAATCTTGGAACCAGTTAACCGATTATAATTACTACACTATTGAATATTTAGAGATTTTGTATTGGGCATAGTATAAAGTGCCTTATAATTTCAGTTTATAAATTACCAAAAATAGTAATCAAGGCAGAGTATCTCCTATATTTGTCGCGCGGATGATTGGGGTTTTAGATGGGCCGATTCCTCCGTTACCCATTGTCGTCATTAGCATTTCTACTTTCCTAAAACCATCCCTCCGCTACGTCATGCAGCTTAAGGTCCTCAACATTGGTGACAAGTATCAGAGAATACCCATAAGAGTTTGCAAGTTTGTGTATTAGAATACGAACACATTGAGTTTATAAAGGAGCATACTACGAAAACTGTCGGGGTAGAGGTTAAGAAGTCAAACGTTTTGCGTACGTGAACGCATTTATTAAAAACTCCTGGACTGTTCGGAAATGGAAATTATAAGAGATAAAGGGGGAGAATATCCGTAACGTGCTCTAGATTGTGACATGATTTCACAAAGAACGCCGGAAGGTACATCAAATCAATAAAAACGTTCATTCGAGTTTAGAAAACTTGACAGCTTTTTACTTTCTCTGGCACGTATGTACATACAATGTACATAATAACTAGAGACGGCATTGTATTCTACCCTAAAATTCGATGTCGAGATTTCACCGGAAATATATGTTTGGAGATCCGCTACGTCCGAAAAAGGCAATTTTTAGAAAAAGGTTTCTGTCTGTGCGTGTGCGTGTCTGTGGCCAGCATAGCTCTAAAGCGGAACGACTGTTAAAAACCAAGTTTGGTATTTATATTTAGTATCTTCCAAGGATGCGACGCGAAGATTTAAAAAAAATACCCCCACCACAAACTACACTTTACATGGAATAATTTTTTAATGTTTTTTTTCTCAAAAATGTCTCTAACAATTTTTCTTAAAATACCGGAGATATTTACATCACAAATAAAATACACATTTTAAGTTTTCTGGAAATAACCTCTGAAGAGTTCATTATTCTGGATGAGTTTCGCAGAATTTTACATAACAGTTAAACCGTAAGAGGTACACAAAAATTGTCGGCCTCCATGGTGTAGTGTTTACCATATATCCAAGGTCGCAGGTTGAGACCCGGGGGAGGACGACGGGTTTTTTCGGGCGTAAAAATCCTTAACATGGATTCCTTGGAAGAGAACAAAGCCGTTCGTCCAGTGTTGTAGATGTAAAGGAATCTCAAGTCTGATGAAGAGGCCTCTGAGCAAAACTAAGCGGTCTTTTACGCCCAATATAGAATGAGACGCAGAGAACCAGAACAGTTAAAGAGCGTCCATAAATAAAACTCAATTTTATTTTATGCTCTCGAAGCTACCAGTATTTCATATGCAGAAGGCTTGCATCGCCTTTCCCATGCTCAACACTTTGATTGCAATTGGAATACGTTTATTAAAAAGTGTAAGGTACTGTGGACAAAATTATCACGTTACGTTCATGCTGTCTGCAACTTCAATGTTGATATGATCCACGTACCTGACAAGCAGAATGCATTTAATGATTGTTGTCACGTGTGAAGCTGATTGAAGGAAGTCCGGAAAATAACTCTAGATATGGCAATGAGATGCAACTAATGAAAATAGATATTCAGCTAAGTAAAGAGACAAGGCTACTGATTAACAAGTTAGCTGAACTGCAACGAGAAGATGAGAAGCTTCCAGGATGTGTTGAGAACGCACCGAATGTAGATGAATGTACGAAGAAAAGGGTAATCTTATTTATAATTATATGGCAGAGATGCGCCCAGATGAAAAATAATGATATTTCGGTGTTTAAAGAGCAAAATTATTCCAGATTTCCACGTTGAATCGGTGCATTCAGGTACAGATGGAGTGACTAGCAGCATTCCTTAAGGACTGTATATCAGCAAAACCAGAGAAAATGTTCGTAAATATATTTCTTGCCGTCTTGTGTCGAAGACGCCGTCTTTGTGTCAAATAGTAGAACACAAAATCTAAATATATCACATAGAAAAATAAAGATAAAATAGTCTCTAATAGTAAGATCGAGTTAAGTAGGTTAAGTCATGTGTTTTCCTCTGGAGATCTTTGCTAAAGTGTGATGGACGCTCTCATTCTGAAAATAATCTTCATGAAGATACGCGTTAATTTTTCTGGCGTCTGAGGTAGCTCGTAGTTTGACTAGCGTGCCCTTCTTTACAGCCCAACATTAAGTAAAACTGTACTGTAACTTTCCCTCTTCAATTATTTTGTTTCTTGACATTCCATCGATGACGTTCTCATGTTATTTCTCTAATTCTAGGGGTAAATTATTATATTTGTGACAAAAAGGAGCCACATTATCTATGTGAAATGTATGTGCGTACAATTCGTACAATCTTGGAACATCTGAAATAGTGTCTTTGTTTTATAGTAAAAGAGTAAATAGTTCCTTAATTTGCTCTCAAGGTAAATCACTTCTCTGATTAGTTTTGTCAAGAAGCAGTCTTACTACTGTGTCAAGAAAGTTCCGGGAATTTGCCAATAAAACACAAAAAATGAATTGTTCATCCAATTTTATTTTATCGCCTTCAAAGTAGGCCCCTTCTGAAATTATACATTTATGCCAACGAATAATCCAATCATCAAAACATTTTTTGTAGGCACTTTTAAGAATCGATGACAATTGTCGCCGCGAATTTTCCTTTATGTCTTTTATCGACTGAAAACGGGTGCCTCGAAGTGGTAACTTGAGTTTTGGAAAGAGAAAGAAATCAGCAGGAGCCAGATCAGGTGAATTGTGTTGGTTATTCGATGACATTTGTTGATTTTTTGGCCAGAAATTCGTTCACAATAATAACCTTGTGAGCTGGTGCGTTTCGTGGTGCAGAATCCATGAGTTGTCGTTTCACAAATCTGGCCTTTTTCGCCGTATTTGTTCTCTCAAATGCCGCATAACGCTCAGATAATAGTCTTTATTTACCATCTGACCTTCTGAGTGCACGACACCGCGATAATCGAAAAACAACTGTCAACATGACCTTCAGGTTTTATCGAATTTGACGTGCCCTTTTAGGTTTCGGTTCAGTTGGAAGGCGTCATTCGGAAGCTTGTTGACTGGTTTGAGTGTCAAACTCGAAAAACCACGTCTCATTACCTGTTGCAATGCGTTTCATGAATGTGGGGTCGGAACTGGCTCATTCTAGCAAGTCTTCAGCAATTCTTACGCGATTGAGTTTTTGTAGAAAATTCAAGTCTTTCGGAAATAGCCGAGCTGCAACGCGTGCCATGCCCAAACAATCGTTTAAAATAGTACGAATCGATTCGTCAGACATATAAAGTTCAGCGGAAATTTCTCTCAGACCTAAATGACGATTTTCAGACACAATTTTCTTCACTTTAGCGATGTTCAGTTCAGTTGAAACCGTTGATGGCCGACCAGAGCGAGGCAAATCTTTCACCACATATTGGCCACTTTTGAATGCGCTGTACCACTCATATGCACGTGTTTTTGATAAAGTCGATTCACTGTAAACTCTCTGTAACATTTTCAGCGATTCGGCACACGAAATACCATTTGCAATGCAAATTTTGATTTTTTGTTCAATATTTGTATCCATCGTAAAATCGCAAATCACCTTTGAGATGAACTAACAAAATGGCGTACTGTGAACAAACTAGATGACAGATGTCGATCAAACTCCGCGTGGGTATAAAGGGAAAGTTGTGACAGCTTAGCGACCACAATAATTTCGAATCCCCTTTTAAACAGGAGTTTTAAACGATCAATTCCCGGTACTTTCTTGACAGAATATTTGTTTTCGTTGGGTTCGGCAGAAAACTGGTTTTCTCCACAGCTGTCAGTGGAAGCAGAAATACGATAAACGGTAGTAGCTCTCTCTTC
The DNA here is from genome assembly GCA_030762935.1 of Hymenopus coronatus. Taxonomy (NCBI): domain Eukaryota; kingdom Metazoa; phylum Arthropoda; class Insecta; order Mantodea; family Hymenopodidae; genus Hymenopus; species Hymenopus coronatus. Next base: position 137,443,886 of record CM060897.1, read on the forward strand.
AAAGTATCTCTTTCTCTTTTTATCCTCGTTTCTTTCTCTTTATCATGAAGGTCTCTCATTTGACAGACTTGTGATTCTTGTATGAATACATCACGCATATGTAAACTTTGCTCTTCCTTAGAGATTTGTATAGCTTCATTATTCTCGAAAATAAACGGCGTATGCACGATAGAGTCGTCATGCTTAGTTCTCATTTCTTTCTGGCTATAATGAATTTCCACATCATGTTCATCAAGGAAGTCCAACCCTAGAATAATGTAATCATTGAGACGATTAACAATAAGAAATACATTGTTAAGTGTTCTGACCACAATTTCAAATTCAAGAAAGCACTGAAGCTTTATACTCGGTGAAGCCTTTCCAACCGCTAGTTTACATACCAAATTGCTAATGGGCAATGTCATTAATCTACGCTTTTCATCAACCCATTGTTCATAAATACCAGCGCCGACAACACACTGCAAGAAGCTCCGGAGTCGATTGACGTTTTAATCAGGCTGTTAAATACCTTAATGATAATATAACGTTTCTCAAAATTACCTATATTTTCCTGATGAATAGCGTTACGGTTTGTAGTAAGTGCTGTTAATTTTATGGCACTTTTAGGATTTCCTCTCGAAGTATATAAATTACCAACCCACATAGCACCGCTCTCTTGTGAGTCACCTAACAATTTCCCGAAAGTCGTGAACTGCTGATTGCTTCGACTCGAATTTCATGTCCTTGACTTCGACTCGTTTCTTGATTATCATGATTCCCATTGTTGCGTTCCCTGGGGTCTCATCATCCGAGGCATAAAAATTGTTTGTGCCACGATATGCTCTACGTGGTCTTCGGAGATTTCTACTTCTTTCTACTGGTGTGGTTCGGGTTCATTGCTGTCTGGCCCATTGTTGTAATTTATGAAGAACTGCATTTCATAAACATTCCCAGCGCTCACGTGCCTTTGAGTCCTGTCAGGTTCTCTTTCGAAATTTGGAATTTGGGCCCATATCTCTCTCTTGAAGTGTCATTTCTGTTGTGAAAACTTCTGTTAGGCCTTCTGCGAAAATCCGATGGTGATGTTCGACCGCTATTGTTGCTATAATTGCGTCCTGATTCCATCTCTTACATTTTTAATGCAGATAGTAAGTCGACCATCCAAATGATGCTTTGCGGCTTAGCATTAAGTAAGTAGTCCTGAATCCTCAGCGGGAGGTGGTGAGTTAAAAGTTCAATGAACTCTAATTCTGCAATTTGGGGTCTTAGTGTTTTAGATACTTAGAATGGATTAGAACATAATCTGACATCGTCATTCCTTCATTGGAGGTTCATTGGAGTAGCCCGTAGCACAATTTGGATCTTATTTTCTGCTGTTGAGCAGTATTTCAAAATCTATGCAAAAATATATGGCGGAAGAACTTAAATCAAATGTACGTGGATTAAGGCATTTCTTGACAATAGTCATTATGAGTGCTTCCGAAACGTTCTTAATGTGAAAATATTCACTCAGCTGCTCTAGAAGATTAGAGGAGAATCACCATTGGATTCATTAAATTTAGGCAGTGGAAGCTCCGAAAATGTGTTACAATTTACAAAACAAATTTATTCGCCCCATTTGACACATTATACATAGGAATATTACTATTAATATGCACTGTGACCTGAGCGAACTCTGAATTGGCATTTCTCGCATTATGTAAGTCATCTCTTGCTTCTGAAAGGCGTTCAGTGTTGAGAGATCGATAAGGTGGTTCTTTGGCTTCTGAGGCTGATCTAAACTCTTCATTGTTGATGCGTTTGTATGATTCTTTATGTGCATTAGCTAAATCTTTGTGTAATCTTTCTTGCTTTTTTGTAAGTTACAATTTTGACTTTTTAAACCAATCTTTAAAAGAGCCAACTCAAGGCAATTCACACACCTCTTTCAGTTTGCAGTGTTACACATTCAGTCGCACGATTTGCTTATCTATAAGATTTATATCTCCCTTAAGACTATTGTGGATTAAATCTAATTCTTCCCTATTAGATTCGAAGTATTTGTTAACTTCTCGCTTTGTTTGCATAAAGCGGAGTCGAGAGTTCCAAGAATAGTTTGCTCTTTCCTGTTAATTTCCCCTCTAAAATTATCGAGTTGTGAATCTACAAGTAAAGAAATGTTACGTATTTTAAGGGAAACTTTCCCTTTAAATTTATCAAGGCGAGTCCTTTGATTCTCAAAACTTTCTTTTAATTAGTTACCTAAGTCTACTTGGATTTCCTTTCTTTGCTCACTACCTTAAATTTCCCTTTTTGTTTATTCATTGTACTCTGAATTTGTTCATTGAACATGCTCTGAATTTCCCCTTTTTGTTTACTCGTCGTACTTTAAGTTTCATCTTTCTGTTCTGAGAGTTTGCTTACAAGCAGGTTAAACAACAACCTGAAATTTTGAGGTAAGGTAGGATTATTGTCAACAACACCTGAGGTAATAACCTGATTACCCGATCTTTTGTCCTCGGTAAGAAAGAGCTCCATATCGGGAGTAGCTTCCTTAAGCTCTGGACATACTGAACAATAGAATCACTTTCACAGCGGACTGCTTCTACTTCCCTTTCAGTGAAAGAATTTACATTGGCATTTTCCAAAGACATTTGCCTTGTTATAAATATAATTGCGTAGCAGCATAGATTATCCCATCCAAAATACTCGTAAATAGTCTCAAAACTAGGTATATGAGAGATTGTCTGATCTGTTTTCAGCGGAAGAAATTTCGTTGCACATACACACTGCACTAAGGAATGAAGCTAATGTTTACGCTAATCAAAAACAAAGTGATGGTTACACTACACTCACAAGAAGTTCTCAAAATTCTAGATGATTCTAGAAGTGTTGTGGACGATTCTTAAAGTACCCGTGATACTGTAGTCCTGTAGACAATAATTGAACTTCTCCGTGCTCTTTCCTTCAATTTGGACTTTTACTACCGCGAAGAAATTTAGGTATTGAAATAGGGGATTCTCTCTCCTTATTCAGGCCGACCACGTTGGTTGCGACAAGTTTGTCGCGTTGTGTCGTGTGTGAGTGTTCTGTCCAGTTTATTATCGCATAATTTGTGCTCATTTATGGCGTGAGTGGGTGTGACATTCTCTATATACTTTTCTTGGACGTACCAGTCGAGTGATTACCGACAATACATAGAAATTAAGATGAGTCCACTATACTCGATTGCGGACCTGTTCAGTATTCACATACCTGTTTTGTAGAAGTAGATTCTCTCTCTATCTCGGGTTTGATGTTCGGTAGAGCAATTGATATCAGGGTGGAAATAGGAAAAGTACTGGTACGGATACTGGTGATGACTTAAAATAGAAACAGGCTCCTTATTCACTCTTATGTTTATTCTGCGATGAAACATCAAGTCACGGTGAAGTTATCTTGTCAAACAATTATTATACACGTTTCTCTTAACACTGTAAATTCGGAGAAACACTACTAACATATGAAGATAAGTATTACTGATTTCAATTTTGTATTACCAAATGTATTAGAAATGTATACTTGTAGCACACTTTGTAATTTGAGCGTATTTTATTACGTTGAGTAGCGTGAAATACGCATCGAAATGTCTGGAAGAACTGAGTGAATTTACAATACACATATCTCGCACTTTGTAATTTGAGCGCCAAAGTATTACGCTGCGTAACCTAGATTTCTCCTCTGAACCACAGGACAAACTGTATAAAATCTGGAGTTGTGGCTCTTTAAATACGACCGAAGGCAAGATGTCCTCCTAAATGCTGATTGGCTCTCATTTAGCACCAAAAGTTTATACTCGGCGACATCATATGTTATGGTTCTATTGTATTGAAGCCATGTGACAGGGAAAAACAAAGAAAAATACTCAGCTCGGAGAACTTTTGAACTTTTCCCGAGTTCGCACGTATACCTCTAATGCACGCAAATAAAATAAAGATATCCTATGAATTCTCAAGGTTTTTTACATACAATAGAGTGTGCCTTTGCTGCAGCAGCAGCCGTAGTAGTAGTGGTGGTGGTGTGAGTGGTGTGGGTGGTGGTGGGGGTCATAGTGGAGGAGTAGTAGTAGCAGCAGCAGTAGTAGTAGTAGTAGTAGTAGTAGTAGTAGTAGTAGTAGTTTTTTTTCTAATAAGCAGGGGAAAAATCTTACAAAGACGCCTTAGGCGAGTTGGATTCTCACCAAATAAAAACCTGCAAGAATAAATATAAAATTATTCCCCTCGGAACTGCCCAAGACGGCATTACTTCAGGGAGGAAACGATTCAAGGTGGTAAGTATTATTGGTCTATATCATCTATGGAAATGTATACTGATCTCAGCTGTCATTCATTTCCAATCGTTTAGTAGGCCAATATAGAAACAATGCTCCAATTCCGTGCACAGGCAAGCATCTTAGACAGAAGGCTGTTGGGCGTCAAAACTCCGAATTGGCTCTGGGCCTGATGGCGTTGATGGTGCCATCGAACACAATGAAAGAAGGTATGTTCAGCTGTGCCATGCTTACCGCAATAAATGCTTTCGGATGTAGCACTTAAACCAAAACGATGTAGATAAACGGTAAAGCAGCCATGTCCGGTCAGCAATTGTAAGATAGAAATTTACATTCCCACGTTTACGGTTATACCAAATGGTGACATCTCTAATCAAGCGCTTTGTCCAATGGGCAGTCCCATCATCAACATCCCAAAGTTCCTGCCACTTGGCAAGCAATAGGGTGCGAGCCTCCACTCTTCCAAGAGTATGTGCCTCCAACAAAAGACGTTCCTCAGCAAGCAGAACAATCGGAGGAGTTCTGGCAATAAGCAGCAAAGCCTTAGTGAATATGGTTCTGTATTCACTAGTGATGCGAATAGCCACCTTCCGCTGCACGCGTAGGAGCTTTGAAGTATATATGTTACGTCTCAAGGCCTTACTCCATATACGTACTCCATATAAAAGAATAGATTGCACCACGGAGAATAGATTACGCTTGGGCCGCCTACATTGGGCATTAAACGACTAATGTGAGCAATAGCCTGCTCTACCTTCTCTGCCGTTTTGCGTATATGACATCCCATGTATAAATTACGGTCCAAATAAACACCCAAATATTTCAGGGACTCTTGGCTGACGACTGATAAAGCCCCTACTTTCAGACGGATAGTGCGGACCTTCCGGCCACCTACTAACAACACTGCCTCAGTTTTATGGTGGGCCAACTTCAGCTTCTTCCGTAGCAAACAGTCGTTGACTGCAGTCAACGCGTGGTTAGCATTCCGCTCCAACTTAAGCACATCTTCGGTCGTAACAACAATCAGTATAAGCAATAAGATGAACACCCGGAGGCATGGGCAGTTGTAATACTCCATCATAATATATATTCCACAAAATGGAACCCAGGACGGAACCCTGCGGTACCCCACACGTCATCCGTAGGTGGACATTCGCACCAACAAGAAGTGGGCGATCATCCAGATAACTAGCGAGTATATTGTATAATATGCTGGAACACTAAAAGCCGACAGTTCTCTGGGAATTCCGTCCCATGGGGCAGAATTAAAGGAATTTTGTATATCTAAAGCGATTAGCACACACAATCGTCGTTTGCCTCGAAACACTAATTTCGACGCTTCGGCAATTTCCTGCACTCGCTGTAGGCAGTCAAAGTGGACCGACCTTCTCTAAAGCCATGTTGAGCAATGGACAAACCGCCATTGTGTTCAATAACTTCTTTCAATCTGACCAATATCAAATGTTCCAGGAGCTTTCCCAAGACATTAATTATCAGATAGGACGATAGGATACAACTCCGACTCTGGGCTTCGGCTTCTCCAGCAGAATTAGTCGAGCACTCGGTTGGAAAGACGCCTGCTTTCAGGCACTGGTTGAACACAGCCATACTGGTTTCTGAGTGTGGCCCATTTAATCGGGACATGGTCAAGACAGAGTAGTAGCAATTTCCAGCTGCCGTGCGTCTGATAGGTTGAGACGCAAAAGTGTGTGAAGTTTCTTAGTCACAAGCTGGTAACCCTTGCCCCACATGTCAAAGTTAACTTCTTCAAGAAGTGCTTGCCAAGCAGAGCGCTTAGCATTTAGTATGTCTATTTTAAGCCGAGTTCTATTGCGCCGATACTGCTCAAGGCACCGTTTGATTTGCTCTTCTATCCCTCACCGGCGAGCGCGCACCAACGCCCGCCTACATTGTAATAAATGTTTCCTGGTTATCGCAATAGCATTGGTCCACCAATATGCCGGTTTGTGAGGGTGTCGTTTCACCTTTTTAGTTAAAGTATTATCACAGGTGGTCCGAAGAACCTGTGAAAACTGCTGTGACGTGATACATTGTGTGTCCAGGAGGTGAAGAATACTGCCTACTTCCGCCGATAGCCGTTGCGGACTCTCGGAGCACACGCTTCAACCCCGAGGAAGTGGATGCTGTCGTGGAGGAAACTCTGTCAGGAGATCATAAAGTAAATATCGATGAAAGCCAAAATTCTCTTCCTCCAAGCTCTGCCAATTTTTCACACGCGGGGCTAAAGGAGCCGTACTAAAAAAACATCGATATATGAAGCGCTTTTTTGGCGGAAAAATGTCGGCGCTATTCCAAAATTGTGTACCACCAGATTATCTTCCGCCAGCCACTCGGCCATCAGTTTTCCTCTAGCGTTCTCAACTGGATATCCCCAAAGGTGGGACTTAGCATTAAAATCTCGTCCCACAAGCACTTCAGTTGCATGACATCGCATAAACAAGCGCATTGCGCGTAAAAACTCCACAAAGGTAGAGATATCCACATTTGGGGATATATAGCAGCCATATATAGTGACCGAAGTAGTCTCCAACCAAATGAATCCGGCCCCTGCTCCGGTCCTAACCACCTGAAAATCTGCGGCAATGACTTTTAGAGCCACATCTGTGTTCTGATCTACAAGCCACTGTTCCTGGTGAACCCTAGCGACAGTAGATTCAGCCATTATAACCACATCAATTTTATGTTCCATGGCTGTTTGGTACATGCGATCCATTGTGGCTCTCCCTCTATCAACATTACTTTGAAGTAACCTTAAGACAAACGGTCGGCCCAAGTTCAAATGGGAGACTGCCATTGGGAGTGATTGAGGTGTTGGGTTCTAGCTCCACTGACCAGTTTACGATAACGAGGGCAACGGTTAGTGCCAAGTTTATGGACCAGAGTTTTACACGTTAGACAATAGGATCGATTAGTGCAGTGCACAGCCAGGTGCCCGTCTTTGCCACAGTTCAGGCAAATATGTCTTCTATAGGTCCATTGCACCTGTGGGCACGATGTCCAAACTCCTGACAGTTAAAACATCGTGGAATAAAAACCCGTTCTTGAATTCTGCAGGAACACCAGCCGATGCGGACTGAGCCTAAATGCAGTAGTCGACGGCAAAGTTCTACGCTTAATGCAATTGTAGCAATCTGACCCTCAGTAGCTGTAGGTCTCATCGAGGTAATCTGAACGGTGTTGGAATCCACTTCCAAAACCTGTGAGATTGCAATCTGCACCTCCGTTGTGGTAGTAATAGCATCGATGCCATGAATATGTAACAGCATATCATTCCTCCGAGAACAGCGTGGTGTCTTTAATGGAGCTTTTTGTAACGGTTCCACTTTGTCAGCCCCTCCTTTAACCGTGAGAAGCAGCTCTCCTCTACGAGTCTTCCGTAGATTTTGTACCTCCACACCAATATCCTGCAAGTGCATTGTTTTCTTAACCTCCTTCAGCAATTCAGCATAAGTTCGCACTCCAGGGTTGACAATAATAGCCCTGGTAGCCAAACGAGGAGCAATAGTCTCCGGAGCCGCTCCAGATCGAGGACCTCCGTCACTAGTGAAAAGTTTCCCGCATCGTTATGGCGGAATATGTAAATACAGAGACATGCCAGAGTCCGCAAAAACTCATGAAGCTTCCGGAGTATTGTCACATCACACCCAGAAAGTAAAAGCAAATGAAGCTTTCGTCTCCCATGTTTGTAAGCCAAGGCTCACAGATGTGACAATCTATCACCCAGGAGTTGGAGAGCATCTCCCTTCTCTATTAGCTGAGGTACAGTGATTTTAAACATGAAACGACCAGTGCTTCGAAAACAGCCATCTACAGGCACTTTTGTAATTGAAGAAAAATAAGCCGTGCCATTAAAATCTTCACTAACACTTGGTAGATCCATTATTTGTGGATATTGTTCCTTGAACAGGCTGACTCATATTGGGATCATCCGTCACAATGGCCAAATCTCCTTCTTCGCCTGATAAGAGAGGATTTCCCGTCACAAGTTCCACAGTCTGGAAAGAACCCTTAGGCCAAGACTTGTCCAAGAAACTTTGAAGATGAGCAGCGTTCCCAATGCTAGCAAACACTGCAATTATTTCCGAAGCAATTCGTGTTTCCTCAGCAATCCTATCCGCCAAGTCCGGAGAAACACCTAAGAGTTCCGGGTCAGTTTCCACTCCAACGGAGTGCAAAACCGTAGCGTCAAGCTTGGGCTTAGATTTAGAAGGCATCCCAAGTTCCGGGGTGCTCCAAATAGTCAACAAGTCAGCGATGTGCTTAACTTTCTGAATAGAAATTTAATCTCCATCTTAGTGTTAACATGCTTATCTATAAGGTCCATAAGACTTGAAGCAACGCCAGATAACCGATCAACCAACTCAGACAGATCTTCATCGGCTTCATCCTCATTAAGAGCTGTAATAGGTCGCATAGCTGTGCGACGAGATTTCTTCACCATAGTCGATGCTCCCTCAGGAACATCAGAACGCGTGGACTCCAATGACAACGACATACTTGAAGAATCACATACACTTCCAGCAGCTCCGATCTTCACACTCCCCAGATTAAACTTATCCGGCTGAGTCGGTAAGCTATCAGCAATATCTCCAGTAGCTGTAGAGGAATCCAAGGACTGGGGCATCACCTTTGGATCCTGGCAGTCGCTTGATGACGGTCGGGTGGAGCCTGCCTGCCCATTACCATCACTGGCCGGTTTTGGGGTTCCGAAATCCTTGTCCCGTGACAAATCATCAGGTACAAAAAACCCATGAGGAATATATAAGAACCAAAGACACGCCGGTCGGCAGCAAAATATCAGGCCAGCCAGAAGGTAGAAGAAAGGAAAGAAAAGGGAGAAGAAGAAAACAGGAAAGGAGGTTCTCGCCCGGAAAATATGAAGAGCGAGAATTCAGTTCAGGAACCCCGGGTGCGCCAGACCCGTACACTTAGGAGGAAGTAAGCCCCTGGAGGCAGTAGTAGTAGTCCTAGTAGTAGTAGTAGTAGTAGTAGTAGTAGTCGTAGTAGTAATCGTAGTAGTAGTCATAGTAGTAGTCGTAGTAGTAATCGTAGTAGTCGTAGTAGAGTCGTAGTAGTCGTCGTAGTCGTAATTCGTAGTCTTAGCAGTCGTAGTAGTCGTAGACGAGGTCGTAATCGTATTCGTAGTAGTGGTAGTAGCAGTAGTGGTAGTGGTGGTAGTGGTGGTGGTAGTATTATTATTATTATTAGTAGTAGTAGTAGTGGTGGTGGTAGTGGTAGTGGTAGTGATAGTAGTGGTGGAAGTGGTGGTGGTAGTGGTGGTGGTAGTGGTAGTGGTGGTGGTGGTGGTAGTGTTGTGATAGTGATAGTGGTAGTGGAGGTAGTGGTAGTGGTAGTAGTAGTTGTTGTAGTAGTAGTAGTAGTAGTAGTAGTAGTAGTAGTAGTAGTAGTAGTAGTAGTAGTAGTAGTAGTAGTAGTAGTAGTAGTAGTAGTAGTAGTAGTTTTTTGTGTAAGGGATTTTTTTTTCAATGACGGCACTTCACGTGACGAGTTGGATTTCCACCAACTAAAAAACTTACTCTCACAGCATACCATCTGGAACTGCAATAATGTATCATTTCAGAATGGTAGCTTTAGCAGTAGAACCCTTCTGTCACATTACTATTTAGGCCATCCTTGTGTCTTTCTCCTTGGTTTCCGAATATACCTCGCTAATCGTTTAACAATATTCCAAGCCCTTACAAAGCTATCAACAGATAACACAACACCTAGGTCAGTGTTTGCTGCAGCTCGATAATCACACCACCGCCGACAGCAAAAGAAAGTATGCTCCACCGTATCCTCCTCATCACAATAGGGGCAACTGGTGGTGTCTGTTTTCCCCATCTTATATGCATAAGCGTTAAATCGCCCATGCCCGGTCAATACCTGGGCCAGGAAGTAATGAATCTCTTGGAGTTTACACTGCAGCCAAACCTTCACCTCCGGAATTAACATCTTCGTCCATTGACCTACTATGGTGGTGTCATTCCATCTTGCTTGCCATTCATGAAGGATTTGGTCTCTAATTTCGCGGCGAACTAAAGAGTAATTATAAGCATCGGTAGCACTAAGAAGCTGCCGTTCTTTCACCAATAAGTCAATGGAGAAGATCCCGCCAATACCTGGAGTGCCCTTTCTGAAACCGTGCGATAAGCACAAATAGATCGCAACAGCACTTTCCGTTGTACTTTCTCACAACACTCTGGCATATTTCCTAATGCCCATAGCGGTGCAGCATATAAAAGAATGGAATAAACTACGCCACACAACAACCGTCGTTTCAGGGATCGGAGACCACCAATATTTGGCATTAACCTAGCCAGTTGGGAAGCTTTTATGTCCGCCTTTTGGGACACAGTCATGATGTGTTCTCCCAAACGATTGTTTGCATCGATCATTACTCCCAAGTATCTGATGGCCTGTTTTGGAGCTATCTGGCTATCCCTCAATATAAAATAGATATTCTTGCGCTTTCTAGAGCCTTTCAGAAGAACTGCTTCAGTTCTCTGTGCTGCCAACTCCAACTGGTTGCACACCATCCATCGGCCAATACGTCGTAAAGACTCATTAGCCTTATAAGTCAGCTCATCATCATCATCTGCACTAACAAAAAGGGCAAGATCGTCTGCGAAGGCGATTTGGAAAGTACCATCCGGTATTTTCAAACGCAGAACTCCATCATATAAAACATTTCATAATGCTGGATCTGCGGAACCCCAGTCGTAATTGTCATATCCTCGTTGCCAATCCTGATTTTCCCACCTTGAAAGTAGGAAATGAGCACATTGATTATATATGGCGAGATATATGGCGAGATGCTTCTTTGCCGCAAAGAATCCAGTATGATGCTCCACATTGCAGTATTAAACGCATTTTGGACATCTAACGTGATTAATGAAACCCACTTCCCGCTAGATTTAGCGTTCGTTCGAAGCACAGCAGCGATAGCTTGTAACGTGGATTTGCCTGACTGAAACCCATACTGTGCATCGGAGAATCCTCCATTTCCTATGAGTTCCCTGTCCAAACGCAGCTTTATGAGTCCTTCGTACAGCTTACTAAGCGTAGTAAAGAGGCACAACGTCGATATGCGCACGGCTATAATGGCGATTTGCCGCCTTTCAAAAGATAAACCACCTTAGAAGTTTTCCATATAGCTGGGAAATCCTACTTCAGTAACAATCCATTAAATATGCCTAAGATCAAAGCTAGTGCAATTGAAACAGCAGTTTGCACCACCGCCGGGTTGAGGCCATAAATTCCGGGAGCCTTACCCTTCTTCATGCGATTGGCCACCTCATGTAATTCCGCAATAGTGAAAAGCTCCACGTCAGATGTTGGAGATTCCACTCGCAAAGTATCGTCCCTAAGAGGAAATAACACCCTGGCTATTTCCTTTTTTCTGGTAATACTCAAGTCTATAGGTGAGCGATTTGTCAATCGGCCAGTAACTATTTTATACCCGGCACCCCATATGTCATTCTCCAACTCATCGCAAATATGTTTCCGTCTGTCACATTTAGATAAATATATCAGTCTAGACAATGCATTTCTACTCAGCTTGTATCCAGTGACTGCTAATGTCAATTCGTCCGCACCCGGGTTACGTTTGCGAAGTCTAGTCATAATTCTTCGCATCTGGATGCATTTACGCCGTTGCTCGCATATTTCACTGTTCCACGCTTAGGGGCTCCTGAGTTCTTTGCCTGGCTCACCACGCATGCCTCTTGAGGACCTTAGTCAAATATGCAGTAGTACTCTCTGAAGTGTTACGTCAACCCCTTTTAATCTCCATTTAAGAATTTGTGCTAGTACTGCCCAATCATATTTTATCAGTCTTTTTTCCACAGGTTTTGTCACTTTGCGGAGCTTAGTCCCCACAATCTCAAAATAAATAAATCGATGGTCGCTGAGAGTTTCTTCCTGCAATACTGCCAACAAGGAATCTGTGAAGCGATATTCTGCGTTGAGCATGTAACGTCGATATACGATTCACAGTTACCCCTAGCAAAGGTGGGTACCATCCCCGTATTGTGCACCACTAGGTCTAATGTCGCCATCCAGTCCGTCCAGTATGCGCCTCTACGATCAGTTACCGGGGAGAATCATTGTGGCGACTTGATATTTATATCACCAAGGAGAATGCATTCACCATCTGTATCGATGCTATCCTGCATTAAACGATCGATATCTTTCGTAAACACAGCAAATGAAATATTAGGTGAACTATAGCAACAGAAGAAGTGACAGTGTTGCAAATGAACACATATGTAGCCTTCTTCAGTTCGGAACTGTAACACGTCGAGTCGCTTATTCAGAAAATAGAGGGCTACATCGTCCCTCTTATCATTGACCCAACTACTATCCAACACCCGCTTCTTATTCGATTCGCAGGCAACTATAATATCCACACCTCTCTCAATTGCCGTAGCCCCTGCCATGTCGTGGCTCAAATTGGATCGCATTAAATTGGTCTGCAATACGCGGATTGTTTGTGTATGCATCCTGAGAATTATAACTGTCTCGCTCTAGGGGTGAATACCAACTTTCGAAAGTTTGGGCACTTCATTTGGTCAAATCTATGTCCCTCCTTCTGACATTTAATGCAGTACAGTCCTTGGTATGGTGGCCTTTTTCACCACAGTTAAGACAGTCCTCTTTTCTGCTAAAATCCTTCTTACAATGATAGGCTCTATGGCCTAAATCAAAGCACTTATAACACCTCCAAATAGTAACTCTTTCTCGGACATGACATTCATTCCACCCAATCTGTACTTTCCGTTTCTTAATCAACTGTCGAGATAACTCCAAAGGTACAACTATAGTCGCATTTAAATTTCCAAACCTTCCGGGTCTCAGAGCGCTAACCAGTATTTCAGAATCGGTAATACCGATCTCAGTACCTATTGCGGCCTTCAGTACTTCCTCGTAAAAGTCGGGTCAACCCCGTATAGCAGTATAGTAGCATAATTTCTTCACGTATTCACCTCTAGGTCTTTGATGTTTCTTTGTATGTCCTATTTCAGGACGTTGGCTTTACCTTTCCCTTCCACAGTAAAAACCACATCTTCATCGCCACGTTTCCGTATATTTTTTATTCTCACTCCAGGTTTCCCGATATCAACTTCTTCGGTATATCCGTATTTGCTCTAATTCTGACCGTTTCCTGAGATTCCTCAGGTTTCATTTGATGGAATTTCTGTTGACCACCAACTGTATTGATCGCCGGGTTTTGTGCACGGGCGGGTAACATACATCCAACATGAATGCCACTATTCCTGAAGACCCACTCCAGTAGCTTCCTAGTATAGTCTCTATCTAGACCACCACCTGCAGCAGAGGTTATATATTTTCTGCCGTGTTCCTCCGTTAGCTGTTTCCATTGCTACAAGATCGCACAAAACTGTTCCATGTCATTGATACCTTGCGAGTCCACCACCCGGGTCCCTCTGCTTTTACAGAAATTAGATTCCCATATATTAAACGGGTAGATACATAACAGCTTTCCGGCCACTCCTTATCCAATAATGGGGCAAAAGCCTCAAAACTGCTGGCCTTCAATAGAGCTTCAGTGAAATCTAACTCCCCTTCAAATCCACCTGAATACCGGAGTCCGTCAGTACTTTAGTACTCAATAAATCTTCCTCAATAAGATTGCGCATTTTATGTTTATGGGAATACATTTCCCGTTCATTCATACGACTAAGTATAACTTCAGTTATGTGTTCCATCTTCTTAACTCCTATCTTTATGTCGACCTTAGTATTCGGAGTTTTCTTTATCACAGTCATTAATTCTTTGATACATTCACTCATTTTCTCCAACAAGGAACGTATCACTCCAAGATCAGCTATGTCATCAAATTCCGGTCCCCTTGCCCATTTCGTTGCGTATCAGCTGCTAAGGATGTCTACTTCGGTCTACTTAAACAATATCCTTCTTTACTTCTCTTATCCATCTCCGGTACATCCTCCTGCCTTTTCCGTTTATGCCCTCTGAGTGGCGGATCCTTCCCAGTAACGGATGCCAGACATTGGGTGCTATCCAATTCCATGGAGGTGTCTAACTGCCCTTCTTGGCTGGATGACTGTTTGTCTAAAAGTTCTGTTTGAATATATTTGTTTCCAGTAATGTCTACCGGCATTCCGGCATGGTTCCCCACCGGAAGTGCTGAGCAATCGCTTGCTGACGATCGGGCTGGGTCTGTTCGGTCACCCACAATTCCGACAGGAACTGGACATCCGACCTCCCGCTCCGTAATCAAACCCACCATATTTTCAACTGTATCCATATTGCTCCTGCCCCTGTCATCCTTGCAGCAGCAGCAGCAGCAGCAGCAGCGGCAGTGGTGGTAGTGGTAGTGGTGGTGGTGTGGTGGTAGTGGTGGTGGTAATGGTGGTGGTGATAGTGGTGGTGGTGGTAGTGTTGGTGGTAGTGGTGGTGGTAATGGTTGTGATGGTAGTGGTGGTGGTGGTGGAAGTGGTGGTGCTAGTGGTGGTGGAGGTGGTGGTGGTGGTAGTGGTGGTGGCAGTGGTTGTGGCGGTAGTAGTAGTAGTATTAGTAGTAGTAATAGTAGTAGTAATAGTAGTAGTAGTGGTAGTAGTAGTAGTAGTAGTAGTAGTAGTAGTAGTAGTAGTAGTAGTAGTAGTTGTAGTAGGAGTCAATGACTCAAGAATTACCGTATCAAGATATTTAAACAAGGTATTTAGGTTTAGTGTCTTCCAAGGTTGCGACACGAAGATTTTCAAGTTTGAGTACCCCTAAAAACAAAAGATTTTTTTATAAAATGGTCGGTATGCGCCTTTCTCACTGTCTGTCTTTGTGTATGTATTTGTGTATTGTCCTCCGTGGCGTTGGTGTAATTCGCTAGCCACTAGTTCAGAAGAACGCCGGTAAACCGAAAGGGATAGAAAAACATACTACACAAAAATGAATTACTCCTTGTTATTTTTTTCAAATTTAAATTACTGAAACCTTCTCCTTCGAGAATATCTGTTGCTCCGTTTTCTTTTATTTTACTCCTACCCATACAAACAGAGTCGAGTTTCAGACACCTAACAATAGCAACCAGGTTTTAAAAGAATTGACCATTACTTTAGCTTAGTATGTTTCTTTTCCATTACTGTACTAAACAGTAAGACCAGTTTTTGCTAATGGGTGCCTTGTTTAGAATAAAATAAGTATAATTTGTATATACTTTTGCAAATATAATTTGTTAGAAAGTTGAGAAAGACATGTACATACATAGAACTCATTTTATTTTTACTTTCTCTGACACGTACTGTGTACATAGCGTACAGGGAAGGTATTGTAATGCACCCAAAAATTTGATACCGAGAATTCATCGGAAATGCATGTTTTGGGTCCCCCTAAATTAAAAACAAACATTTTTGGAAAAAGGTCCGTATGTGTGCGTGCGTGTGTCTGTGGATAGCAGAGCTCAAAAACAAGACTGTTGAATACCAAACTTGGTATTTCTGTTTGGTATTATTCAAGGAGGCGACACGAAGATTTTCAAGAAGATCCCCCAACCTCCAACTACCCTTTACAAGGAACAGTTTTCGAAAATTTTGATTTTCTGAAAAATGGCTTTAAGGATTTTGATTAATATATCGTATATTAAAGATATTTACCTGGCAAATAAAATGTATATCTTGGTTTACTAGGAATAGCTTCTGAAGACTATTTTATTTTGGATGAATTTTGCATAACTGCTAAACCGTAAGAGCTGGACAAAAACTAGCCACATACAAACGTAGAGCGCTTTAAAGCACACAGTTTGTCATAAACTTTTTTTGTGGAGTCGATCGTTTTTGAGATATTCCTTGTTATTGGTTTCAGCTTCAAAAAACGTATACTTTTCTCATATGGGAATTTGGCAACTCCTGTCCATACAAAGAGGTACATCAATCACATAGCAACCAGCTTTTGACTAATACTTTAACCTATGGTACT
Organism: Hymenopus coronatus; assembly: GCA_030762935.1. Lineage (NCBI taxonomy): Eukaryota > Metazoa > Arthropoda > Insecta > Mantodea > Hymenopodidae > Hymenopus > Hymenopus coronatus. Next base: position 137,460,129 of record CM060897.1, read on the forward strand.
CCCTTATTTTGCTTCTACTTAAAAGGAAGCAAGTAATAAGACCATTTCTGCTACTTTTTTTTCGCGATTAGCATTAAGTAAATAGAAGAATAAGCTTTCTAACAGTAATTTGTTGCAGAGATGTAGAGAAAGTCATGTGAATGGAACACATCAGATATATTTTTTTCTTTTTTGTATATTGTCTTATGGAATGAGAAACCTTATCAGTTTACATACTTTGATTCACAATTATTTAGACAATAATAAACTAATTTTATTCGATTATTGAATAAATGAAAATATTACACATTTCAGACTGTCAGATTTATACTTTAAGACACATAGACAATCGAACTACTGTAACACACTTTGCATGCAGAGGTAAGAAACCTGCATTCATTTAAAAATGTAGGGCCGCGCCGTGGCCGAGTGGTTAGACCACTAGCCTCTCACCTAGACGGCCGGGGTTCGATCCCAAGCGACCGCACGTGAGATTTGTGGTGGACAAAGCGGCGCTGGGGCGGGTTTTCTCCGGGTACTCCGGTTTCCCACGCCATCACATTCCACCGGTGCTCCATCATCATTCATGTATCATCAGTGTCACCGCCTGCGATGCCATTAGTAGTTAGAGCGGGCGTTAAACACTACCAAAAAATTAAAAATGTGCATGTAATGAAACATATACTCATTGGAAGCGCATAACAGTGTCTTTATTTCCCGCCAATTCAGTGATTTGCAATATAACTAGATATGCATAGCAAGGAGGAAGGGAAGTTTCCTATAGCTTGGATTTCCGTATATATGTACATGTATTTTATAATAACAGTGGTGTCCATAGTTAAGTGACTGCCTGCGTAATCGAGCGAAAAAAAGGTTGACCGTTTATCTGGAAATTCTCGGTTGAATCCCGGCCCCGGAGGGTAGAAATTTTACTTTAATTAGAATTCTTCTCTGCCCTCCATAGAGTCTGGTAGTATACATGTGAGAGTGAATGCCCCTAAGAAAAACCTAATGTAAAGTCCAACCTGTAAATGGCCGAAGTTTCAGTGAAAAGTCCCCGAAATGACCATAGTAGTTAAATGGGGTCCTTAGATTGTGGAGTATGCTTGTAGCACCACGTTGAGGTAGCAAGCATGTGGGATTATAATGCGGCCGAAGTATGCTCCACGTTCGGGACGCCAAGTATGTAGGTGTATTGTAGCCCCGCGCTTGGGAGCCAAGTTTGAGGAGTAGTAATGTGCACCATGATACAGAGCCAAGTATGAAACGTTATAATGTTGGCCCCGTGCTCAGATGTTAGATGACGTTGGCGGTGCTTAAAGATTCACTCCAGTACCAGATGATAGATCTACGTACCTTTGTTGTGTAGACCTGCTACCAATGAGATGCCTCACCTAGACTCAGCCTACATGCTGATTTGACTCACTCGGGGTGGAAACAATGAGAGTAGCTTATTGAGTGATCTTATGACATTGCATACACACACACGTTACTTTCCTTCAATTTATTGTCACTAGAAGACACGAGACAAGATCTTTGCTGTACAATCTGCTGAGTCAATTATCTACTAGAATCTTTCTCTGCTGAAAATTCACACGTATTTTACTTATAACTCTTCTCTGTTTAAGTTAGCTTTATATAGTTAAGTCTAGATGCGCGTCGCTGCTTTTATCCATCCACCACTGAGGCGCCAATAACTATCTATGAGAGTTGCGTTGTTTAACTTGAATGCGGATATAACTATGTGACAGCCCTAACGTAACTTCAATGCTTCTTTATGATTGGGCAGAAAGGCCGCGAAACTGGAGTCGATATTACCCAAAACACATCATTTTCTTTCCAGGATGCAACTTAACACCCACGTGACAAGTGTTACACACTGGAAAAACACTCTTTTCCAAACTAAAGGGGACTTTACCATCACGTGTGACTCGTACGTGCCTGGACAAAAGAACACTTGCTAACAATGAAAACTTCTCACTCCACTTTCCAAGTTTGGAGTAGACAACTATTGCTGTCCAAGAATTACTCCGTACTCTGTCATAGATGCGTTTACATATATTACATATTTCCACCCATCACGTATCTTTCAAGCAAAATTGCCTCTGTAAACAAATATTGTATGCGCTCATAACATTTCTGGTATCTCTCAGTCCATACCCACTTCTTGGGTTTTTTTTTTTTTTGGTAGGATTCTCTGATCGGTGCGATTTTCTGTGCATTCTTAGGTAAAAATCTTATAATGTAATTCCAGATACCAAAAATCCTTTTCAGCTGTTTGATGTTCTGTGGAGCTGGAATTTGTTGAATACTATCTATTCTTCCTGGATCTGGGCACATTCCATCACCATCCACGATAAATCCTAGGAAACAAACTTCCTTCGCGAAAAATTTAGACTTTGACAGGTTCACTGTGAAGCCTGCATTCCCTAGTCTCGTTAGTACAAAATTAATGTGTGTTAAATGCTCTTCAAATGTTTCAGAGATGATCAAAAAGTCATCATTGTAATTTATTAATAATTCATTCTGGGTGTCCTTAAAAACTTCATAAATCGCTCGAAGAAAGGTAGCTGAAGCTGTTTTAATTACGAACGGTAATCTCAAAAAATTAAAGATTCGACCATCATAAAAGAAGCTATAATAATCCTGCACTGATTCTTCCAATGGAACTTGCCAGTAGCTATTCGTAAGATCAATAGTTGAAGTGTACCGTCCTTTAGACAGCTTTGCAATAATTTGACTTATGCTGTCACTTTGAAAATGGTCAGCCCTCATAAACTGGTTAAGTTTCCGGGCGTCGAGTGCTGCTTGTAACTTGACTGGTAAACCTTTCTTTACAGTCCAACATAATGTAGAAATATACGGAGAATTGATTCCGCAATAATACCTTTTCCTATCATCTCCTTGATGACTTTGTTGGCATCTTTTTTAAGTCCTAGAGGTAGATTTTTGTACTTATGACAGAATGGTTTGATGTCAACATGGAACTTATGCGCATATACGTTACAAACACCTGGTTTGTCTGAAAAAATATGTTTATTTCTTAGCGTTACGTACTCTTTCAGCTGTCCGTCTGTCAGTTTAAATGCCTCATTACAGTTTTCCCGTATTTCCGGCAATGGGTCTCTTTCAATGTCTTGGCCTGAGTATCTCACTCTGTCAAAAACCGGTTCCGGTGTGAACTCACCCCTTCGCTTACATCTATCCGTATCTTGGACGACCTGTCTCCTGTCATAATGGGCACGCCCCTTTCTCATCTAGATATGTTGTACAAACAAGTTCGATTCATGTATATTTAGCTCTTCCAGCGCAAGTAGTACTGGTTCATGCATCTTCCTAAAAATTGGTGCTCTCGCCATCCTATTCTCTTTGTATAAGTACATTTTCTTTGAAATTTATTTCAGCATTATTATTTTCAAAGAAATCGCATCCCAGTATGATTTTACTGTTGAGACGTTTCACAACCAAAAATATGTTCTCACATTTTACTCCCTTTATTTCTACTCCCAAAAGACATTGTAACTTAATGGTCTGGGTTCCTTTCCCGATTGCTACTCGGCACACGACATTGTTTATAGGTAGGTACATTAGCTTTACACCTTTATTAACCCAGCTGTCATATAATTGTGCGTCAATCACACAGCTGGTTGCGCCACTGTCGATAGTTGCACTGTATTCCTCTCCATTTATTTTAACGGCTATGGTCGGAGTATTTACAATTTCTTTATCGTCGTCGTTATTTGTTGTAATTCTTCCAGTAAGTACAATTTCGTTTTCTAATGCATAATTTAAGACATTCCCTGAGATGCACTTTTCGGTGACCTGTAGACCATCCCTAACAAACAAGTCACTCCTTAGTTTCTCCCACCATTGCTATGGTTGTCACACCTCCTGTTGTTACGCACGGGTTCAAGTCAAATCTTGGCGTTCACAAACATGACTTGCATCATTTCCATTATTTCTTTCAACTCTTAAGTGTACAGACATATGCTCAGTTCGTGGCCTCTGAAATCTCTGATTGTCACGCGTTGCTTGTGGTAGCGTCCTGTAGTAGCGTTCTCGTGTATTGTAGCCCCTGTCACTGCGTTCCATTCTGTCATTTCTGACACGCCCTCTTCTTTCCGTATATTCATTCCTGTCATCATCATTCCAGTTGCGTCCTGTTGTCATTAACTGAATAAACTCGAACTCAGACACTTGTGGTCTCAAATGCTTTATAAATCTTGAGTTTTTCAAGACATTGTATATATATATATATACATACCCAATCTAATGTCCTGTTGTCTAAGCATCTTTTTGCGACAGTCATTTTCAGCGTGCCTGGAACATTCTTTGTGTGAAAGTATTCTCTAAGTTGGTCTGGGAACACTAAAGGCGACTAATTAACATCCTCAATGAACTTTGGTAGCGGGAGGTCCCCAAGTAAATTTGATACGGTGTTATTTACAGGACCCCTTGAAGCAACAGAATTTCCTGAATTTTCCGTATAAATAGGCGCTATATTAATACTCCCCTTTTCTACTTCTACCGGGCCAGCAAAACTCAAGTTCTCCGGTCTTATATTTTCATGCACACTGGTTGGTAAATCATACATACTATTAAAACCATTGTCATACCCTTGTAATTCACGTTGCGGACTGGCATGCAAAATTGTATCCCTTTGTGAATTATTGTTAGATTCAACATTTAGCTTAGAAAGTTTACTTCTGCCTTCCGTTAGGATTGATTATTTTAATTCTTTCCTTTCTACTTCTGACTTCCTTTCTATGAGATCCAATTTCTCGTACACTTCGCTCCGTGTTTTGGCACTATTTACATTTATGGTTTCCAGCTTCTTGTCTATTAGTGCTATGTCTCCTATGACACTAGTATGCATTAGTGAAACTTCATCCCTTGTACATTCTATAGCCCTTTCCAATTCATTTTTCTGCTTCACCATAGCGAGATCTATCTTACCTAAAATGTCCTGTTCCCGCTTAACTAGCTCTGCTTTTATGTTACCAGATTCTTCTCGCACCTGTACAGATATATACTGTATCCTGCGAGCTACATCTTGCTGATATTGTTCCCATTCTAACTTTTGACCTTCAAAGCTTTCGTTAACCTGATTAACTAGTTTTAATTTCATTTTATTTAGTCCCTTGCTTTGATATTTTTGTACATTACTTTGCTTTCTGTACATTACTTTTAGGCCCTCAATTTGATTTTGTATTCCGTGTAAACTCTCATCCTGAATTTTCTGAATTACTTTCTTCATTTCCTTTAAACTCTCAGCCTGATTTTTCTGAATTTTCTGCAAACATAGAATTTGATTTTACTGAATTTACTGCAGGGCTACATTTTGGTTTTTTTGAAAAGCTATAGTTTCGTTCTTCTGTTCATCCACCTTAAGCATTAACATGTGCAGTAACTCACCTACATTTGGAGGAACCTACTCTGACTCTACAGTATTTACATTGTTTACAAAAGCCTCTACCTTCTCTCGGTAGGTTCAACAAACTCTGATTGTCAGCTGTCGGTTTTTCTACCTGAGTTTTTCTCTGACTCCTTTCTGTATAATTCACCTCTAAACTAGCTTCTCCCCCCTTAGTTAATAACTTCTCTGTGATACATTTTCTTGCCTACAATCTTGTTACTTCTCAGTAACATGCACAATTTTAACCATGGATATATATTTTACAAATATAAAGTGTTTATCAGACTTTTATTTTATTTTTTCTTCCTTCTTTCTTTTCTTTCTTGCAGTCACTGACAGTTTCACTTTCAGTTTCAGTTTCACAACGGGTCACATGCGTTGTTCCTATCGTTGTCGTCGTCACAGGCGTTGTCTTGCTGTAGTTTGCCCCCTCCTTAAGATTGTTGAAGTCGTCCCTGCAGTCTCCTAGTTGTCGTGTTGCCCCTTTTTTTAGAGTAAATCAGATAAATAGAACGGTAAATATTTTAGAAATAAAACAGAAACCAAATAATCATTTTTCCAAGTCATTAAAAAAAGAGAACTTAAAATATTTCACCAAAACATTCAAAGTTTAAGATATAAAGTAAATGAATTATTAATTAATTTCAAATCTGAAAAGTTAAGTACGGATATTTTGTGTATTATAGAACATCATTTTGAAAAACAGGAAATAATTTTTCAATGGAAGGTTATAAAGCAGCAGCTTGGTACTGTAGGCAAAAACTCTCTAAAGGAGGTGTGAGTATCATTGTTAAGAATAATGTAAGCTTCAACGTAATTGATCTTGAAAAGTACTGTCTGGAACAAAGCCTTGAATATTGCGCTGTTCATATTAACACAGTAAACCAACTAATTATATTAGCGGTATATAGAGCTCCCACAGGAAATCTTGAAATATTACTACATAACGTAGTTATTATTCCAAAACTACTCTTCAATCCAAAGATCCAATTTATTTTGTGTGGTGACTTGAACATAGATTTCTTAATAGACAGCAATCAAAAGATGCAAATTTGTTCACTATTAAGACCATATAATGTTTGCAGTCAATTTTGCAACTAGAATTCAAAATAATTCCAAAACGGCTATCGACAATATGTTTATAGATATGTCTAAAAAGGTGTACCATGACATACAATCCTTTGTTAAGCGATGTGAATGTTAAAGAAGAACGGTCCGAGAAGACGATGTGAGTGTAGAGCTGAACGGTCCGAGAAGACGATGTGAGTGTAGAGCTGAACGGTCCGAGAAGGCGAAATGAGTGTAAAGGAAGAACGGGCCGATAAGGCAATGTGAGTGCAGAGGAAGTACGGACCGAGATGGCGATGTGAGAGTACAAGGAGAACGGGATGAGAAGGCAATGCGAGCGTAAATAAAGAACGGGCCGAGAAGGCAATGTAGGCGTAAAAGAAAAACGGGGCGAGAAGGCAATGTGAGCGTATAAGAACGGGCCGGGAAGGCTCTGTGAGCGTATAAGATCAGGCCGAGAAGGCGATGGGAGCGTAAAGAAGTACAGGCCGAGAGAGCGATATGAGCGTTAAAGCAGAACGGGCCGAGAAGGCGATTTGAGCGTAAAGAAGATCTGGACGAGAAGGCAATGTAGGCGTAAAAGAAGATCGGGACCAGAAGGCGATTGAAGTGTAAAAGAAGAACGGGACGAGAAGACGAATTGAATGTAAAGGAAGAACGGGCCGAGAATGAGATGTGAGTGTAAAAGAAGAACGGGACGAGAAGGTGATGTGAGTGTAAAATAACAACGGGCAGAGAAAGCGTTGCGAGTGTTAAAGAAGAAGGTGGCGACAGGACGATGTGAGTGTAAATGAATAACGGGCTGAGATGGTGATGTGAGTGTAAATGAAAAACGGGCCAAGAAGGCCATGTAAGTGTAAAAGAAGAATGGGATGAAAAGGCGATGTGAGTGTATAGGAAGAACGGACTGAGAGGGCCATGTGAGTTAAAAGAAGAACGAACCAAGAAGGCAATGTGAGTGTAGAGGACGAACGGGCCGAGATGGCGATGTGAGTGTAGAGGAAGAACTGTTCGAGAAGGCGATGTGAGTGTAAAAGAACGGGCCGAGAAGGCGATGTGAATGTAAAAGAAGAACGGCCCGAGAAGGCGATGTGAGCGTAAAAGAAGCACGGGACGAGGTGATTTGAGTGTAAAAGAAGAACGGGCCGAGAAGTCAATGTGAGCGTTAAAGAACGGGCTGAGGAAGCGATGTGAGCGTAAAAGAAGAATGGGCCGAGAAGGTGATGTGAGTGTTAAAGAAGAACGGGCCTAGAAGGCGATGTGAGCGTAAAGAAGAACGGGACGAGAAGGCAGTGCGAGCGTAAATGTCGAACGGGCCGAGAAGGCAGTATAGGCTTAAAAGAAGAACGGGGCGAGAAGGCAATGTGAGCGTATAAGAAGAACAGGCCGGGAAGGCGATGTGAGCGTAAAGAAGAACGGGCCGAGTAAGCGTTGTGAGGGAAAGAGGAACGGGCAGAGAAAGACAGGAAGTGTCCGTTTTTCTTTTGTTCTACTCCTGACCAAGCAAAGAAGTGACAAATGACAATCGCATAAAGATAGCAATTAAAACATTTGACAATGCATAGCCCATAGCTATGCATAGCTTCTATTTGAATAAGAATAAGATTCTGCTATTGTTTATCTCTATTAGCATGGTGTTGAAAGAAGAATAATCTTTTGTAGAGCAGCTAGAGAAAGTCATGTGAGTGTAACGCGATTTTGCCTAAAATATAAAGATATTCACAATACTCAATTTTCGTAGCCAGGAATAGCAACCCTTCCGTATTGGTAATGTCTGTACAAGTGTAGGTAATTTGATTGTCTACATGTGGGAAATACATACCTGAAATTATGCCCCGTATTTTTGAAACACCCTGTATAAACAATTGTGCATGTGGTTTCTTAAAAAAATCAGTTTTTTTGCATGCATTCAATATTGTATTGTATAAGAATATATAACAACTTGTTGTTTATTAGGTTTTGCATTCGGATTCGCAAGTTGGATTTACCATAATCCTGCAACCAGGGGTTTAAGCGTTAGTGTCGCGTTAATCCACCGCCTTAAGAAAATGACGGGAAATTTGAAAATTGCAAAGGTATGGATCAGCGGAGTAACTCTTAATCCATTGGCGCCTTCTTCATCGGATTAAGAGATAATCATCGATTATCTCTTAATCCGATGAACCACACCTAGTGTATATGTGTTTGCGTATGTTAAATTTTCAGGCTCAAATACTATTAGGAAAGAATGTGTGGTTTTCTCTCAATATGTTATATTATATTCGTTGTACAAGCAATGTATTCTCTAAAGAATGAATACCATGCTTATACTGTGCAAATATTTCTTTCTCATAGAGATTTGTTCTTGTTTTCACCGCTGTAACCGGACGTCATTAGCTCAGCTTATTGCACAACCTACCAAGTGGTTGTCTGGTTCACATCCGGTGGAGTTTTTCTAGCTGGCGCAATCTTGCACCATCTCCGGTCGGAGTACTGACATCGCTTTCTGTCCCGTGTGAACAGCTCCCCCCACCCATCGCCTTCTTGCCTTTCTCTGCTACATATAATTGCAGCATTGGCATTCAGTATTCAGCATGGCTAGTGTACAGTCCATAGATTCTTCTTGTCGACCCCAATTTTCGTCACATTCATCTAGCCTGTGATGCCTATACAAATCGTCCTCCTTGTGAAACTATTTCCCCTACAAGGAAAATTTTCATAAACATTATTTTTTATCCTGTGCTGAAGACCAGTGAGCGTGTGATATTCAAAGCAAGCTAAAGACAAAAATATATATAAACAATTGTGCATGTGGTTTCTTAAAAAAAAATCAGTTTTTTGCATGTATTCAATATTGTATTGAATAAGAATATGTAATAAATATATCTGTGATATGAACTTGTTGTTTATTAGGTTTTGCATACGGATTGGCAAGTAGGATTATCCATAATCCTGCAACCAGGGGTTTAAGCGTTAGTGTCGCGTTGATCCACCGCATTAAGAAAATGGCGGGAAATTTGAAAATTGCAAAGGTATGGATCAGCGGATTATCTCTTACTCCATTGTCCCCTTCTTCAACGGATTAAGAGATAATCCGATGAACCACACCTCGGATTTTTTTTTCAAATTTCCCGCCATTTTCTTAATCCGTCGGATTAACGAGACACTAGCGCTTAATCCCCCTGGTGGCAGGATTATCGTTAATCGACCTTGCTATTCCGCATGATAGCGTGGATAAAGCACCTATCAGATTTCTCTCTGCCACCGACCCAGCCGCAAAGATGGCTGTCGCCATGGAGGGACTTGCCCTCCTGACCATGATCGTCCAGACCGCCCAGAATTGCGAATCGAACTAGATCTCGTACCTCTTTTCGATTTGCGTTCTGGAACGCGTGTGGTCTGAATGGTCGAGGTAGTGACCTCCAACATTTTGCCGGCTCATTTGCCTTAGACCTCGTGCTGGTCAGCGAGACACATCTCCGTCCAGAACCCCCTTTCCGACTTCCTGGCTGCAACTGCCTCAGAGTGGATCGTGTGGGCCGCCGAGAAGGTGGCACAGCGATCTTCGTGAGGAATAGAGTAGTCCATCCAGCTCCCGCCTCTTCAATCCATGGAAGCCACGGCTGCCTGTGTCGACCTTGGCGGTCCGGAAGTTTTACTGGTGTCTGTATACCACCCACCCCGAAGGCAGTTCGTACTAAATGATTACCTTTCCATCCTAGCCCTTCATCCTAATGTCATTCTGGCCGGGGTCTTCAACGCCAAACATCCGCGTTGGCATTGCGGTCCCCGGGATGACGCCCGAGGCAGTGATATTATATGCATGGTAGATGCGGACCCTCAACTCAGAGTAGAGAGCCCCTGGCAACCCTCACACCATCCACGAGGTCAAGGACGGGCATCCGTTGTTGACTTCGCAATCATCAAACATTCCCTTTTCATACACCTATCACTTCGATCAACGCACTTCATTCCGATCATAATCCCGTGTTAACTGAGGTTAACACACGGATTGCCAGTTATGACGTCTCGGTTCAAAACCGCGACGTCGACTGGGAATGCGTCAGGGTTTGTCTCAACGACTCCATCCCGCCGAACCCTATTATCACAGACATCCCATCCCTGGAGGCTGCGGTCCAATCCCTTATCTCCATCGTGGTGCGAACTGCTCATAACCTAACCGTTCAGACACCTGCACCCTTGATTTCCTTCCCCTTGAACTCCATCTGCTCGACCGCCGATCCGGGCTGCCCGGAAACTTTACCTGCGTCACCGCAAGCCACATAACCGACCACTCCTGAGGCGTTTACGCCGAGAGGTCCGGACCCGACTACGCGAGTGCAGGGTGCGAGCGTGGGAGGAGTCGATGGCCCGCCTGAGACTCGAGGATGGCGACATGTGGAGGATTGCCAAAGCTCTCCGACACCGCGGAGGTCAAATTACCTCCCCAATCCAAGGTAACCAAGGCCTGACTTATGAACCCCAAGCCAAAGGCGATGTGTTCGCTGACTACCTCGAAAGGACTATGAGGCCACGAGACGACCCCCAGGACGAAGACTTCTCGGAGCGAGCTCGATGTGAGGTGCATCGATACCTTCGACGTCCCCCCGACGAGGCGGACCGACTTCCTGTCATCCGACCCAGTGAGCTCCCGGGCGCACTCCGGCGTCTCAACCCCAAAAAGACAGCGGGTCCTGACGGACTAACCCCTGCCATGCTCCGCTGCCTTCGCAAAAGGGCGATGCTCTTTCTAACCAAGGTTTTCAACATGTGCCTCACCTTATGCCACTTTCCACGTGAGTGGAAGGAGGCCCGGGTGATATGCATTTTGAAGCCGGGGAAAGACCCACTACATCCTTCCAACTACTGATCCATCAGTCTCCTTTCAGTTCTCTCGAAGGTCTTTGAGAGGCTACTACTAAACCGCTTGTCCCCTCTTTTGGGCGACATTCGAGCCATCCCTGACCACCAGTTTGGTTTTCGTCCTGGGCATTCTACACCCCAGCAACTACTGCGAGTGGTGGAGGCCGCTGCCCTGGGTTTTCAGGTCAGAGCCTTCACTGCGGTGGTGTCACTGGACGTGGAGAAGGCCTTCTCTACGACCTGGCAGCGGGTCTGCCCCTTAAACTCATCCGACTGTAGCTCCCGACACACATCATACATCTGTTACACTCATACCTTAAACACAGATCATTTGTTGTTTCAGTTGCGGGACACAAATCAACACTTAGGCCAATAAGAGGCGGAGTCCCCGAAGGCTCTGTACTATCCCCCACGCTCTTCAGCGTCTACATGGTCGACCTACCAACAGTGCAGCAAGTCAACATAGCCCAGTATGCTGATGACGTGCTGTTATTCTGTACAAACAAACACCCACGCAGAGCCTTCAACCTCATTCAGAGACACCTCCGTCTCATCCGAGAGTGGTGCGAGCGTTGGCGGTTGTCCATAAATCCGGAGAAAAACCACGATGTTCTCTTCACCAAGCGCCGCTTTCCCGCAAACTTCCCTACATTCACATACCTCAACCGAGGATACAATGGACGAACACCATAACCTAATTGGGGGTGAAACTTGACAGGGGCGTCACTTTTGGTGAGCACATCAGGGAACTGAGGTGTCGGGGTCACGCGGCTATGGCCTCCTTGTACCCGAAGCTGAAGTCCACGATGCCGGTTCCCCTAAAGTTGCGCCTTTTGAGGGCTCTCATAGTCCCCTTGCTAATCTACGCCTGTGAGATCTGGGGCATGACGGCAGACTCCAGTCTGCTGTTGCTTCAGCGGGTACAGAATAGATGTCTCCGGGCTATCTATTCTGTACCTCGTGGCTTTCCTACGAGACTCCTGCACGAAGCCTCTGGTCTACCATTCCTGGAGGACGAGATTAGGCGTCGGGCAACAAAACTCAACGAAGGGTTACCATTCCATCGGAGCGCCCTCGTTAGGTCTCTTGGGGATTACAACCCCACAAACCGCCCGCATGGCTTGTAGGCATTCCCGGTAACGAAGGAGCACCTCCAACAGCTGCTACGGCTAAGCTCCTTACAATCCTTCAAGAATTGCTTGGAGTCAAAATTAAAACCTCAAAATAAACATTTTTGAATAAACATGACACCAGCGGTGCACAAGGGCCGTTGCACCACAATAGGCAACCGTCGAGGAGATATACTTGCCTCCTCCTGTCACTCCACAACCCCAACACTCACCCGCCATCCAGCAAAACCCACAAACCCGTCAGAACGTGGTTAAGTTCTCTCCGAGAACAGGGACACGTCTAACACACCTCGGGCTGCTCTCAGCTGCCAATTGCTCTGGTTAAGGTCATATCGGGGGCTTTCCGCTTGAAACAACTCGTAGGTTCTTTTACGTTGGTTTATATAATTGTTTTATTCAAACACACTCACATACAAACTTCCAGACTCTGTGGAGGGTAGGGAATAATTCTGGCTAGAGAAAAATTCCACGCCCCCCCCACCGGGTGAGAAGTCAGCTCGCTGACAACTCGACCACGGAAGCAGTCGCGGAAATATTTTGTTGACGTTGAAATTGGCTTATGTAACTGTATATTAGGGCAGTCTGGTGCTTTGTGTAAAAATCAGCTACACATTGCTATTAAGTATAATAAACAGTTGGCTTTTGTTTTACCAACCAATGAATGTGCAAAAATCAGATCTATTACATTTCAACTGGCAAAGAAGGTATACCTCAAAACTGGTTTAAAGACTTAACAGAGATTACAGCTTCTAGCTTTATAAGTCACTCCACAACCAGTACTGTTTTACCTTTATTTGTTGAAAATAAACTTGATATACTTAAAAATGAAGAAGTAAATAATGTAGAGGCAATAGAAAACCGCAAACAAAAAATTGCAAAAATGGTTGATGGCATGTGCAAATTGATAAAATTAAAGGTTAAGAACAGTTCAGAAATATTAGAAGCTGCTGAAAAGATGGTTTTAAATTTTGAGAAAATTAATACTGATTTTAATTTGATCACAGCATTAAATACTTTTGGAAAGTATTCTGGCTTAAAATCAAAATCCCGGTTATGCAGTAACAAAAAGATGGGTATGCAGAGTACAGCTTTAATGAGAAGAAAAACAGTTTGTGGAGGAAGAAAATGTGTGACTTCTGGAAGAGCACCTACGTCAGAATTTAGAAAGGAGCAGCCTACTAAAAAGTGAAAGAAACTGCATCTTTACTAGCTCAGAAAAGAAAGTCTGCAGCACCTCAAATTATTACACTCTGTGTAGATCAGAACATATCTCTAGGGAAATGAAAGGCTATGTAGTTTTTGCCCCAACAAACTGTAGTTAACCAACATATTTTTCTTTAAATGAATAAAATTTCACTCAACAAAAATCCAATTTGTTTTATTTTTTACAATTTTAAGTAAGCAGGACATAAAAACTCAGGGTTAGTGGATATAAGTCAGTTTTTGAACATTAACATAAATCTTTTAAGCTAGAAGGAACGTATAACTTTTTGCACACTTCTTCACCAATAACTACTATTTCTTATGTATATATGTGTGTAGAAAGTAATAAAATACTGTTTTTATTATAACATAGGTGCTTTTAAGATCAATTTGGGACAAGGCAGGTCACAATGTGCAGATCTTAAGAAAATTGATAATTCTATAGATTTTGTGGTTCTAAAGCTAATTTGTTTACCATTATGTTCCTGAACAATCAGGCTACATATTTGTCCTTTTGATACTTTATAGGCATGTCTCGCAATTATTTCCTTTGCGATAATCTGAAAATCACTTTCGGTAATGTCTTGCATATAACATTATTTTAAAAATATAGCTATTAGCTTCATGAGAAATCCACCAAACAATACACCCATATGCATAACAAAAATGTGACATTCTGACAGAAACATGATGAAACTAATATCAATTGACCTTGTCCATGTGCAAAAGAAAGCTTTAGTAAAGTTACAAGGGTAGAAAAACTCACATGAGATGTCATGTAAATGTGCAAATGCAGATGTAGGCTTTAAAATTGCATGACTTTTGCTACATCATATGGCTTAAATGCCTGCTACCTACCATTACCTTTTGCAACTTTTTTTTTTTCTTTTCCTTCATTTGTGTTCAAAATGTATCCCCCTCCTACTTTAACTAAAAGCTATACAGCTCAGTCCATATAATAGTTTCATTCCATACTCCAGTTCACCACTTGATGTATGTTCCAATATTTATTTCTCTATAGTTGTCCAAAAGTAGTATATGGCTGCTATAGACATAGTCATACAATCACAGTTAAAATAAATACACATTCACATCCCTGTATAGATAGGTAATGTGACAGAATACTATACCCAGCACATACTACGCATTATGTGTCTTGAATTAAATTAAAAAAAAAGGTTTCAGCAATGTCATTTACCATGTGTAGTCTAAAAAGTCACTAATACTCTAAAAAACCAAGTCCTATAATAACATTTCTAGATGCATCTTAAACTGCTTTATGGGAAATAGTTGGATACTATGAGGTTATTTATCAAAGAGCTTAAGACTGTACATAGATAGTGATTTTTCAGCTTTGTTCAGCCTAAAATATGGCATTTCTAAATTGTTGTTTCTAGTGTTATAATTGTGCATAGTGTGCCTGGAAGGTAAGGCTTGGTAGTTTACTTTTATGTATAGTAGACAAGCATATAAAGACAAGGGCAGTTAAAATTTTGAGTTCTTTAAAATCAGTTTAGTTTTTTTTTTTTAAATCTTTAATGCAATGAATCTTTCTTTTGCCTTTTAAAGACAGTGTTAGCTCCATTTGCATTACTCCATAGTAAAATTCCATAATACAGATGAGAGTAAAAATGTAAATGGCGTGTTATTTTTGGACGGTCTTTAACTGCTGTGGTGCTCTGGTCCCATTCTAAATTGGGCGTGAAAGGCCGCTTAATTTTGGTTAGAGGCCTCTCTAGCAGGCTTGAGGTTCTTTTACGTGCCGTAAATCTACGACACGGGACCAACGGCTTTAATTCCCTTCCGAAGAAAGCCATGCTAAGGCTTTTACACCCGAAAAAATCCATCGTCCTCCGCCGGGTTTGAACCCGCGACGTATATGAAGTTAGCATGGTAACCACTACACCACGGAGGGCGATACAGATGAGAGTGAAAGGTATTCAACATTTCTTAGTAATTAAAAAAAATTAATCGTTTAAGCATGTACATGACTTGTCAGTTTAGAGCAAAGTTTATTTGTATGTACATCCCAGTTTAATCTGCTATCTAGATGTATTCCTAGTAGCTTTACAGTATTTAAATTGAAAGTTTCATTTTTAAGAGTGAATACAATTTTTCTGTTGTTTTTATCATTAATTGTTAATTGATTCATCTTAAAGTACGAAGCAGATTTTTGCCATATACTCTTTTTTTTTCCTTCCATTTATATAGCCTCCTTAAACATCTAAGGTCATATTGGAGGGCTTTGCATTAGAAAGAAACTTTTCTGTAGGTTCTTTACGTTGGGTTTAAATATGTTTTTCCTCGAAAACACACACACACACATTCATACTTCCAGACTCAGTGGGGGATAGGGAATAATTCTGGTCAAAGAAAAATGCCGCACCCCAGCCGGAAATCAAAGCCACATTCTAATCAAGTTGTATGTTTTACGTAATATGTTTTCACACGGTAACAGCTACCAATAGAGATATCCATCTTAACCTTATTTGTAGACATATGACAATTCTGGACATTGTGTAAACCAAAATTCTAGTTTTCGTAAATAACACAACCTTGGTGTTTTTTTTAAAATACAATATTTTTTTGTTTTTTTCTTAATTTCTTTGTGCTGATTCCACACATTTACGCATAGGTGATAAAGTGACCATGTCATATTAGTTATTGTATCTATGCCTACTACATGTCACTTTTACCACATTTACGCATAGACAAAAAAAAAAAAAAAAATACCATGTTACATTTACCCTACTACATATGAACAATATTGCCAAGTTGTTTTTCCACACCCTCTGAGATCAGCTGTCCAGACGCCATATTGTTTCAGTAACCAATAGGAACGGCTCAGATGGACTGACTAAAACTGAACTGGAATTTGCAATCTTGCGACGGGGATAGGGTTTAGCAAGATTCTAGACAGTGGAGATGGAACGCGAATGGTGTCGCGAAGAATGGAACCCTTACCCTCGGTTCTGGAGTCGACTTCCTCTTCCGCACGCCATCTGTTGTTACAACATATATAAAACGCCTGTCTGCAAATGAATGACTGCGTGAATGACTGTAGGTATAGTGATGTGAACTCATGCTAAAGGTGTGTTACCTTTTCTACTACCCAAAATTCGATACCGGGATACAACTGAAAATGCGCGTTTTGAGACTCTCGGAAAAAAAAAAAAAATCTAATGTGCTCCATTCACAAGACTTTCTCTAGCTGTTCCATTTATAAAATATTCTTACAAGAAAATCAGGGAGTACATTAGGCTAAAACAATAAATCTTAAAAAAACTGGTTACTATGTTAAACAATTGTAGTTCGGTTCGTTTTACATGGACAGCAGCAAAACAAGAGAGATGAAACGAAAGATGATTTTCCGTTTGAATAAAGTTACATAGTTTAAAATTTGAAACAAATAACAAGGAATATCACTAAAACGGTGAACTAAAAACTATATGACAAATGATGTGTTTTTATGTAGTACATTTTTGTCTATCTCTTACGGTTTACCAATTATACAAAATCATCCAGAATAAAGTCTTCAAAGGTTATTCTCAGAAATTGAAGATATACATTTTATGTGATCTAAATATATTTAATATACTATTTTAATCAAAATCATCGTGTCATTTTTGAGAATTTATTTCTTTCAAAAAGTGTTCCATGTAAAGTTAGTTTGGGGTGGAGTTTCCCGAAAATCTTTGTGACGCATCCTTGGAAGATACTAAACATAAACACCAAGTTTGGTATTTAACGTTTTTTTTTTCGTTTTTGCGCTATGCTGTACACACAGACACACATGACCTTTTTCTAAAAGAGTTTTTTTGACCTCGGGGGACCTTAATGCATGTTTCCGGGTAATCTCGACATCGAATTTTTGGGTAAATACAATATCTTCTCTAGGTACTATACACACGTGCTAGAGAAAGTAACACGCATTTTTAGAAAAAAAAAAAAAGGTCTGTATATGTATGAACAGCAGAACTCATTAACGCAAAGTCGTTTAGTGCCGAGCTTGGTATTTAAGTAGCCTCCTGGGATGCGACAGTAAGAGTTTTAAAAAACTTCCCCAAACCCGGCTATCCTTTACATGGAACATATTTCGAAAATTTTGACTTTCTCAAAATTGGCTAACTACTGTGTCAAAGTAACATATGTTTAAGATATTTTTATGGAAAATAAAATGTATATTTTAAAATTCCTGAGAATAGAATTTGAAGGCCTCTTCGCTCTAGATGTTTACATAACTGGTAAGCCGTAAAGATGGGCATAAAAATGAAGTACTCGTTAAAACACGCAATTTATGGTATATACATTTTTCTTTGTAAGGTTAACGTTTGCGTTATAATTATTGGGACACAAATTTCAATACGTATGGAATTTAACTGGAAATCGCCTTTTATTTGTTTCCCCCTTCGTAGTCATTTAAAGAGCAGGGAATTCATAGCCGCGTTTTCTTTTAACATATGTCACTTTAGCCTGTCTTCTCATACATACAACGAAATGTGTGCGTATATGTGTCTGTATGTATTGAATGCTTAACTCTATTAATGAGAAGTACATAAACCTCAAATTCAAGAGCCCCGGGTTGGAATCTCAGTTAAGGTGATTTAACTGGATATGTGCTTTTTCAAGATGTTGACTTCTACTGAGACGACGAATGTCAGATACCTAACTCTTAAGCTCCAAAGCCTAAAGGCCTATTTTGAGCATTATTAAAATGTCAACCATTTCGTTCATTTACCATGGGTATGAGCTGCTCAGTTAATGGACGTACAGCTAGGTCCGGTATCTGAAAATGGCCCTATACCGTTTGCACATGACCAAAGTTGCGTTGACTGAGGTATTTCGTTAGTTCTATGACGTCAGAGCGAAAGCAAAACTTCACGAGAGAGTCGATACCATAGATAACTATAAACGAATAGGTGGTTAGCTCAATGCATTCGTTCCGCATTCAACGCGGTTTTCACACGGCAGGGCACAGAAACTTGACCGACTACGGTAGCTCAATCTCCAAAGTAGCGTCCTGCCCCGCCCACTCACCCAACCATCCAGTTCCAGATTTCGGCCACTTTTCTCGAGTTTGCAGCCAGATCTTTCGAGCGGTACTAGCTTTTTCTCAAGAAATCTATGTACCGCTCTGAACTAACTGCAGCCTCGAGAAAAACTTTATATGCCGTTATTATTTCAGTGCTTACATGAGAATTCTTGGTTTGTTTGCCGGTTGCCTTTTATTCTCATGTGTAAATTATATATGCAACGGCCATCAGTGCTGACGAGAGCCTATTTAACAAATAGACATTCCTACGCATTAGTTGTTCTTTTTCTTTCCTTATTCATCTTTAAAATGGAGACCACATGGAAGGAAAATTTACAAAAATAAATTACACTGTACTGTAATTAAAAACAATAATTTCGAAAGTTAATGAGCTTGATTTAATCATTCTGGGGTATTTTATGGACAATGCTCAGAAATCTGTGGCGCTAACCTATTGTAATTGAATCTACTTCTGCTAATGATTTCACCAACTGAATTTCTAGTTTGGTAGAACTATACAGTATTTCTTTAAAGATATACATGACAAAAACCAAGGGGAAATTATACAATTTTAGGAATTGGCTGTCTCCAAGGTCGGGTGATCAGCGAGCTGACTCCTCGTCCAGAGGTCCCAGGTTCGATTCCCGGCTGAGGTGGGCAATTTTTCTTTAACCGGATTCATTCTCTATCCCACAGATTCTGAAAATAT
The DNA here is from genome assembly GCA_030762935.1 of Hymenopus coronatus. Classification (NCBI taxonomy): domain Eukaryota; kingdom Metazoa; phylum Arthropoda; class Insecta; order Mantodea; family Hymenopodidae; genus Hymenopus; species Hymenopus coronatus. The sequence continues at coordinate 137,479,508 of CM060897.1, forward strand.
GTGTGTTTTTGAAGAAAATAAAATGTTTAAAAAATCCAACGTTAATGAACCTACAATCAAAGGGATGTTTCATAAGTTAAAGCCCCCGACATCACCATAGGCGTTAAATGGGGCTACATAAAGAGAAAACATTTTAGGAATACAGATATCATGTAAAATATAACAAGAAAGGAATATAAATTAGCTGCTCACAGCACAAATAACATCAAACGAACAGTTTAAACGCAAAATAAAATCAATACAACCACTTGTGGTTTACATCTGCAGATATCTTTATATTAATAAAATACATTTAAATAATGACTATTATGAATCATACACCATCATTTTATCATTTAGATTGGGGAATTTAAAGTGTCTGTAAATTTAATTTGGAAAGGCTTTGTTTATGTAGGGTGCTTGTCAATTTCTAGCTTCAATATAAAATTATCACATTAACTGTTGAAATGGTTATGGTTTGAAATTTTAATCAATCATTAGCAATTTTTGCGAAATACAAAGTAAAACAACTATAAATTTATAAGCCACGAATTGGTGTTTATTTTACTAGAATTTTTGCAATAATATAGCTACAATGAAAAATAAATTTATTAACACTCTTAGCACATTAATAGGCAGTGTCGTGCAAATACATGAACTGTGAACTGAAATGTTAATATTCAGGGCATATTTTACTACTTCTTCTGTTGCATATGTAGCAATTATTTTCAGTGTTAAAGCATCTTCTGTTGAGGTGTGAAGCTCTAGAAAAAAGATACCTCATCTTTGAAACGTCTAAGCATTCCTCAGAAGGCAAATAATTGGGTCACTGAACGGGCTGAACTAAACATATAACAAGCTAAGGAGCCACACAAAAAATATTTTAGGCTGAGGTGATTAGTGTGTTAAAATAACAAAGAGATAATCACAACCAAAGTTAAAAAAGAGTATGAACTGCCACACCTCATACAAGTAATAACTAAATAACTACAGAAAAAATACAGGAACATGGAGTTATGTGAGAAGGAAATGAATGAAGGTAGCACATACACATATTATGAATACTAGTTATTCTGAAATATTAATTTTTCTGCAGAGAAAAATCAAACATTAGTCAATTTTTCTTAAACATTTTATTAAACATTAAGTGCTAATGTCAATATTTCCTGAAAATCTTTGGTTCTGAAACCAAAATTGCAAATGTATGGAAAAAAATTAAACTACATAAAGCTTCACGCTATCAGCTCTATTTTGATTAAACGCAAATTGAGATACTTGAAATCACATTGCATTGTGATAACGCTCCAAAGAACCATTGTAGAGAAACAATTATGTGCTAAACTTAGCATTCATTTTTCACAATGAATATTATTTATCAGATTAATGGCATACATCATACAGAGCCTGAAAAATTAATCATATAATCTGTAAATATATAATAAGGATAATAATTCAATATTTTCTACGCAACATATAAAGGGTTTTAATTAGGTGGCATTTGGTTTCTTCCTAACAGAATAAACACACCTGGATTTTAAAGCTATACGAATATGAAACAAACAATAATTTAATAAAAATAGATACATCTATTCAATGTAACATTTAGGTATATATCTCTTTATTCTATAACTTTTACATAATAATTACCTTCATCAAATAATGCACTACATTGCACTGTTTTTTCTCTCATACACACATGGTAGCAACTAGGGAAGGGTTTAGGATTGAAAGCATCCTTTCAAATAAAAAAGTAATAAATAATAATAACTAAAATAATGACAATTTCCTTATTGTAATTCCAATTATTGCAACAGAATTTGAGAGTATAAAACAGATTTTAAAACATATTTCATGTTTTTTTGCTGCTTTCATGATTAGTTCAAATCTATCATTTGACTTTATACGGTTTAGAACAATTAATCCCTACACAAAACTCACATCAGTTTCACTATACCATACACATGTGGATTGCTCCATTGAATATTATTGTAATGACAGAGAAAATTAGTTCATATACAGAAACTGAGGAATTACATTTAGGGTTTTTGTGCATAATATTTTGTACTCTGTAAGCCATATAATTTAAAATTCTAAAAACCTTACGCTATTTTACACAGTGTGTAATATGTAACTATTTAAATATAAATTATTGTATGTTCTTATTGGTTTATTAAGTAAAAGTGCAGTTCTTTCTGTAAAAAAATCTATATTTTTAGATAATTTTGTTTAATGAATTACTTATTTGTATAACTATAATGACATAATCTCAAATTGCTTAAAAGTCATTTATCTGATATTGTGATAGCTACACATACAATTAATTTTAAAATCATTGTTGGTACTATGATTGCAAGATCCCCAGACGGATCTGTATCTAATAGTGGTGTAAATAAATTTGTTATAGCTAATTTGAAACCTATGTATGAGAACATTGTCTTAGTCTCCAAACCACAGAACACAGCTTCTGAAATTTCTTACTTAATACAGAAGTGTGCCTTTAATAAGGCTTAAGGTTTTTGTCCTGAGATTTATTATGTTTATTTTTATTACAATAATATTTGAAAATGTGCAAGTGAAGTACTTCTCATGTAAGGCTAAATTAATTTAAAATTTCATTACTATTTTACAAGATAGTATAGTACTATCTAAGCATTTCACTTGTACCATGCACTAAAGTCATCCTGATAACAAAGATTTTTATTGTTATCAACCTCTAGGCACTCCTAAAACCATACTAATCTTCACAAAAAGTAACATGTGTATCTTCTGTCTTCTAACATAGCAGTTCACCATGTGGTATTTTCTAGAACCTCATAGCCAGTTTGATATCTGAAACCAGTATAATGAATTGATTAGTATATAAATAATAATAATAACAACAATAGCTGTCGTTGCTGTTATTATCAGGTGTAAACTCTGCCAATCAGACAGCTAGAAAGACTGACAGAAATAATTTAGGAAATTTGTGAGAAATTCAATTTTAGAATGTGAAAACAAGAATAAACTTTTTAAAATATTAATAATTAGGATGTAGTCATCCGTGGCTTCCGAGGTAATTCTTACCTCCACAAAGAAGAGGCAAGCTAGTGAAACAGAAATAGAGTAAAAGCAATGCATAATGTGCATAGCAGAAAGGATTGTAGGCAATGCCATCACATCAGCATCATCACCACCACCATCCTCATCATACATTAGGAATTCAGAAGCATGTTTTAAATATAGGCGTTATTATATTAAAAGGCTTATACTTGTTTTATGAAGATATACAATTTCTTTTCTCAACCATCAGCGCTTGAGAAAAATATTTAATTTGCCAGATACTGTGTGGTAGGCACTTAAATTCGGTTAGCATCAAAAATGTTATATTAACAAATTCTCTTTATCCAGGCTCTTGATTTCAGTCTTAATTTTTTGCCCATTATTTTAAGAGTATGTTAATCAGTTTGCAATATAAAGGAAGGCAGTGAAGTAGGTTATGTTTGTTCATCTGATATACCACTTTCAGCATCTTTTGCCATTAATTAATGCGTGCAACTTTTTAAATATGTAACGATAAGTAGGTATTGATTATTGAACTGTGTATTCAAAAGATAATTCAGCTTATAAACACTTAAATTGTCTGACTTTATTTACACCTTATAACAGCAGCAAAGGTACTCAATTTTGATGTAGCTTAAACATAATGGTGAACAAAGCAGGTTGTGTCAGCATCAATCTATACTGAATGAACACATTGCGGCTTATACTTTTAATATAAATACAGTTTCACGTGAGCTTTATTAAGTTTAGAGATTGACAGTAATCGTGATTTGTGTGGATATATGCACGTGTACATTTACTTTACAATATATACTTGCACTGCCACTTTTGCTTTCAAATACATATTAATGTGCATTTAATTAAGATTATATTGGTAGTCACTTACCTTAGGGCTAATCTTGATAATAAATCCATATTTCTTTGGTGCTTACGAGATATTTCTCGCCATTTTGTGATAGATGTTGCATTCTCGTTATTTATTGCTATTTTTGGGATCGTTTTTGTAGTTTCTGAGCTTTGGGGAATTTAAAACTATTACAATTATATAGAGTACATTGAAATCTAATAAAAAAGAATTAGAAATGTCCAGCATAAAACGAAGCAGTTCAACAATGAAATTGTATATCACATAATTTCAAATTTGGCGCAGCATCCATAGAATAACAGGAAACAATGACAAGAATGCGCGCGGGTAATTATGGGAAGTTCTCTAAGGCGCACTAGTGCCTCCAACTGTTCTCACACAGCAGCCAGCGGAAACGTATACGAGTCCAATTCATTCAATGGAGTTGTACGGGTAAATTATATCCATTCATATAGTTCTAGATAGTCGACTCCGTGTTGTGGGTAAGGGGTCAAATAGGTCGCTCTTTGAAAGCTTTCGCACGGATGTTGTTAGAACTAATATACCGTCGATAACATAACCAACTTCTATATCGCCCGAGCGTGCGATTCTGTACCCTCCCTACCCACGTGTATTCAACACAGGAATTATCTACCGAAGTTCTTTCGAAGTCCCATCTCACGCACCAACAAATTGCTCCCGAACATTTCCAAATAGCTGATTTAACATTTCTGTGTGAGAAGTTGAAAAGTGCGGTAAATTATTCATTGTGCCTGAGATGCGACTTAGAAAGAAGTTCGGTTGCTAATTCCTGAAAAGAAAATGATCAGCAAGAAGAAATCCACGTTTAACTGAACTTTTTTCTGCTGTATACAACAAATTATATATTTTTTTTATATAATCAGATGAGAAGAACAGTATTTATATGAAATTGGGATTGTGCAGAAATACATGTTTCATCCTTTCATTGAGTACAATTAAAATCCCATTTGATATATGAGCACATCAATTATAATTTCACATTGAATTAATGCATTCTGTAAGTGGAGGAAAACTGGAAGGGATGCCAACATGGTTAAATGTGATGCAATTTTTTTGTACGTAGCAAGTTAATAATAATATTGAAAAATTTCATTAAAAACTAGTGTAAAAAAACAGCAAAGATGCACACATAAAAATTCTAAATGAAGATATGATAACAACTATGTACAAAAAAACAGCACCACCTGTTTCAAGAAGAAAACAAAAGTTTTGTTAATGCTTGTATTAATGAATAAAGTTCTGAACAGCAGCAGCTGCATTTCAATGTATGCACATATACATTTTTTGCATAAGATTACAGAAGTTCCTCAGAGATGGACCTCAAATTTGAAATTCTTTCCTGTAGTATCGACGTTTTAGCAGCATCTTTAACATTTGTACATGAGACGATGTCAGCAACTAGTGGCATAACTTTTATCAATCGTACTATTTGTGCATTCTTGTAAGAACTTTGGTTAAAATATGTATCTTTCACAAATATAGAAAAGCAAATTATTACAATTAAAATAACATGTACTGCACAATGAAAATAAGAAAGTAGTAAAATGCACTATTTGTTTAAAATCTACTTGTCTTTACAACACAAGGAATACTAGACTCTTCAGTTTCTGAGACCAAATATCTTGCATGGTAATCAACACTGACAAAGAAAACATGTAGTTTTAGAAACAAAATTTAAAACTCCAATATATCTGATATTATGACAAATTTCCATATGCTTGGTATTCTGTCTGTCAAGTGAAGCATCTTTTTGAGTACATATCCCAATTTATATTGGTAACAGTTTAAGCAATGCACTATATGCTGCTTGAGCTCTTTGCTTAGCATATATTTCTCAGACTGCAGGACTCAACAGAGCATGTGCCATATAAGCAACTGAGGGAACGATTACACTCTCAAAGTGAGAATACTGCACATTTCATTTATGCCTAGAGTGAGATATTTTCAATTGCATTTAAGGATTTTCAACTGCAACAGTTTCATTTCAATGCACGTAACTCATGTGGAACAAATTCTGGCATAAAATAAAGCTGATATGACTCTTATAGTTTGTAACATTACACAACTTTTAACTGAAGATTATTATTATTCAATAAGAATGGCAAACAATGAAAAGGAGTACAAACAAACCACTCTAAAATGTCAGTGCTCATATCTTCCCTTCATATATATTGTCTTTATATGAATTGGATGAATGCAATTGCAAGTAAAACAGAAATATGTCCATTCCACACAATACAGGACTTGAATATTAAGGTAATAACAATGAATTACAAAAGCCTTGGCTATTGAAGCACTGAGCTGACATCATTGTAATAATTTATTTTCAATTATGTTATAATTATGTTCGGAAGCCATATGCAACAATAGCTGTGTGTATAATTTGTGCAGTTTCATCTCAGAATACATATAAAAGATTGTGTTAAATGAATTAATCAAAGAATAATTTCTGCTCATAATATCAGGGCAAAAATGGAGTAGAAACTCCTCGATTTTGAAAATGTTTAATTCCATACTACCAATTAATTTGCATCTATAATAGCTGTAAAGTAAAATCAACAATTCCTTGTTTTATAGTTATAAACAATCACTTAAAATTGTGCAGTGTTTACAAACTTAAATCACACAGATATTCTGCATAGGACAATTACTAATTTTACTGTGATATATTCATAGATATAACAAAGGATTCTTTAAGCAGTCTATTTCAGATTGTTAGATTTATGTCATTGATGCACAAGTTTGACCTAGTTAGTGCAAATTTTGCATTTTGTTTGGCTATTTTGAAGATGGCTAAAAATTCTATGCATCCTGGACTTTTGTTTTTAAAAATGACAAGCATCAAGTTTATATATACGTATATATTAAGAAGGAAGATGTCACACTTGACTTTTAGGTCGTACCTGCTGCTGACACTGTAACATTTAAAATGAAAGTAACAATACAGATAATAATAAAAATAATACAAGGATATGCAAATCTAATATCTCTAATATTATTAACTATTATGTGAGTTTACTAACACATGTATAAGTTTTCCCTTTTCAGTTCCAAAAACCACATAATATTTTTGAAGTTCCTTATTCATTCATTCCTATTTGTGCCATATTTGTTGCATAGTGATAAAAGCACAAAACAGGTAGAAATGGGAAAAAAGAAGAAAAAAAAAAAAGTTACAAAACATATGTCACTGCATGATAAAGCAAATTTTGTAACAAATCATTTCCAAGCAACTCACCCTAAGGTACTATTTAGCCAGCCAGATTGTTACAAAGCATTTGTCACTGACTGATAAAGCAAACCTTGCAACAGTTCATTTCCAAGCTACTCGCCCAAAAGTAATAATTAGCTGACCACATCATTACAAACATAAAAATTCATATCCCAGCAACTCGCCCAAAAGTAATAATTAGCTTGCTGCCACATTATTACAAACATAAAAACTCATATACTAGCAACTCGCCCAAAGGTATTAATTAGCTTGCCACATTATTACAAACATAAAAATTCATATCTGAGCAACTCACCCTAAAGCATTAATTAATTTGCCACATTATTACAAACATAAAAATTCATATCTGAGCAACTCGCCCAAAAGTATTAATTAGTTTTCCACATTATTGCAAACATAAAAATTCATATCAGAGCAACTCGCCCCATGGTATTAATTAGTTTGCCACATTATTACAAACATAAAAATTCATATCCGAGCAACTCACCCCATGGTATTAATTAGTTTGCCACATATTATAAACATAAAAATTCATATCCAAACAACTCGCCCTAAAGTATTCATTAGCTTGCCACATTATTACAAACATAAAAATTCATATCCAAAAAACTCGCCCAAAAGTATTAATTAGCTTGCCACTTTATTACAAACATTTGTCACTGCATGATAACGAAAAAAAGTTGTACAAATTCATAACTCACCCTAAGGTATTAATTACATAACAAGATTATTATTGGACAGACATGGTACCTACGACATGATACAGCTAAATTTATTTGCTGATTCTTATACAACATTAGAAACAAAGCAATTTTATTGAAATAAAAAAATTAAAAATAATTAATTCAAGTGAGTTTACCAACATTTCTAACACACTTAACGTATCTATACGCCAATAGTATAGAATGCATTTTTCCCTTGGTTTCATTAATGTTATTTGGCAAAAGAAATTAAGGAAACAAATTAAGTGATCATACCTTAACAATTCACCTCACTTATTCTATATTAATGTTTTTCGAATGTAGATAACGCATGCTGAAGCAAAGCAAACAACACAAAGTAGTCTTGCTGAACCATTGAGGTTTACAGATTGATACCCAAAATGTGTGCAGCCAAATTAAAACAGCCCAGACTGATGGTTTTAAAGTGTGTTTAAAAGCAACCTCACATTATAAATTTACTGCATGTAAAAGAATTTCTCATGATGAAATTCTGGCACACAGGTAATACTGGTATCCTGGCAATTGATGGCATCATTGACAAAAGACTGTGCAAATATATGTTTATATATCATTCATCAGCATTCCATAATATGATTTAGATTGTTTAATGCAAGAAAAGTATTGTAAATGTAAATAATACTGTGCATTGAATGTAAATTTATACAAGCTTGTACTAAAATGCCAACACACATTTAATTACAAGATGGCTGAGGTAAACAATAAATTAGTCATGAGTCTGAAATGCAGTATGTGGTTAGTTTACGTTATATAACGAGTGTCAAGTATACACTACAGGAAAAAGAGGCAAAATTGGTGGTTATGGTTAAGATAAAAATATTGCTTCAAATCTGACATTGTTTCATGAAGAATTATATGTATAGTGCACACAATAGTTAATTTTGTAGTGAATTGTTTTTCTGCGCGAGAGAATATGAAACAGTTATTAACGTGACTTTTGACAAAGTTATTACAACCAAGCGGCAGCATTTTTCAGATTAGGTAATGACTGATTCTTTATTCCTGTGTTGTTCTGTAAGCTTCTTACCTTTCAGTATAATTCGGGAAACGAAAAAATTTAATTCCCTTGATCCTCCCTGTAGCCGGACAACCTCAAAAGGCAATATCATCTTTCAGAAGATTTTGTGCATTTTACAGTTATGAAATTACGGCTACGTTAAATTTTTTCAAATTCAAAACATGTCATCAAGATGGCCAACATTATACTAGGAAGCAGACTGCCAATATGGGCTATTGTTTCACAGTCCTGTTACGTAAAAACCATTTTATACTTCCGCTGAACTCTGGTAGAAAGAGACATCTATTGACAACAGTACAAGATAATGTTGGTGTGCAGCGCTCGAAATGTCACCTTTCGAGATAATTTTTCGCGGAACCTTGACTCGGCATTGGAAGTAACTTTTCTAGATACCTGGCGCTGACCCCATTGAAATAATTCGATGGAGTCGACACTCTACATTCTCGACCTTCATTTGAGATCATTTTTTCTAGTCAGGCGTTCTGGACACTTATTACGTACCTAAGTAGTGGAAATGATGAATAACGAATTTAAATATGTATTCCAATTTCGAGGTCCAATTAGAAGTGAACTATGCAATATTTTGGACTTGAATGACAAGTGGCGAGAATTAGGTATGTAAGCAAACAACAAGCTTGGATAAATTGAGTGCATACGGGGGACATTAGTATAAAAAGACAAATTATTAATCTGGAAACAGTTATATCTTATATAATTTGAAATGGACATTGATAGAGTTATAGTAAATATAGAAAGTCCTTCCTTCCTTTTTTTTTTTTTTGCTTTTTTTATCGTATAAGTAATTCATTTGTGTTTACTGCAGCTACAGGGATTGTAAATATTAGACATGCTAGACAACTAGCGGGTCTAAGAGAGTCATGTGGTGTCATGACACTCCCAAGATCATCAAAAAGAAAGAAAATTTGGCTCTCCGTGGGACAGTCGCATGTAGTGGCTTTGGCTGGAGTTGTTTCACTCCTCTATTTATAAAAGGCATCTCTCAGCCGCGCTTTGTGGCTTAGGGCTCTCCTGTGAGCTTGCTTTGCTGCTGAGGGCCCTAAATGATTGATTAACATGGCAATTATTAGTATACAATGGTTCCACCACTTGGCATTACTTCTACACGCGGGTACTTTTGTTATTTCGTCATTAGAGCCGCATCGTAATTACTTACTGGTCTGTTATAAACATTTAGGGCCCTAAGCTGCAAAGCGTAGCCCAACGTGGAGGGCCCTAAGCCGCAATGCGTAGCCGAGGGATATTTTTTATAAGTTGAGGAGTGTAGCAGTTGCGGCCGAAGGCGACAGGATAGACGATGAATCTGTGAAACTAAAACCCCAATGTTCCCAAGAAGTCAAAATTTTGGCAATCTGGCAACTTTCACATCTGAACAACTTAGCGCGTGTGTGCGTGCCACGCGCATGTCAGTATATGAGTGGTGGAACCGTCGTATAGCTTTACCAACTTAGTTAACAAGAATGAGTTCTTCAGTATGAGTGTAAATGTACAAATCCATTTAAGCTCAATCAATTACAGTAAATAACATATTCCAGTAAAAGTTTACTTTGACTACAGAATAGATTTCAGGAATTTTTTGCTACAAAACCCCCTAATTTTCATTGTTTCTTTTTTTTTTTTTCAAAAACTCTTAGAAATACTTTTAAGTAACTTTATTTTAACCCCTTTTTGACCCAGTTCATTTACACACACACTAAACCTTAAGGAAATCTCAAAACCAGAGGACCCTGGTGTTTACTATGGCCTAATAGTCTATGCTTGCCTCATACATGTTTTTCACACTTAGAAAACAAGGTCCATTCAACTAACTTACCTTAATATATCGACTGATACAAAAATGAGCTGCTTTTTGTAGGTTCATATTTGTACTTGAGCTTACACTCTGCCAAGTATCCGTTAATATATCCATGCTTAATAAATACCTCAACAATTTTCTCTGAGGAAAACTCAATGTACATTCACTTGCAGGTGTGACTTCTTTTCCAGTTCACAGCTGTTAACCAATTCAAAATATCAAATGACCTACCATTTGATCAAATTCTCGAATATCATTCGCATACTGTTTGGCAGAACAATTAACCAGTGAGAACATAAGTTCCAAATCGCTTACCTTGTAAAACACTAAAAAAAACCAACAAACTTCTACAACAATATGTTTGTCAAGTAGCATCTTGGTGTTCACCAAAGTGTAAATGTACAAATCCATGGAGTCAAGGTCGAATATTCCTGGAAATGTGAAATAGCATCTGCTCCGTCATAGTTATGATTATGAACAAATTGACATACCTGCAGCGGATTTCAACAAGAGCAACAAAAACAATGATTCTGATGCCCTAAGTTGTCTTAAGAAAAAAAGGGTAGCGTTGTGGATGTTTGTTATGTATATCATTAAGTGCAGTGTTTAAGGCAAGAACAAAGTAATGTGCAAATTACAGTGTAGTTGAGAATACAGATAGTCTGAAGTATGAATGAATGAATTTATTTCACTTCCAACATACATTTAATTATACAGCTTAATCCTATTACATATACATACACCACCTCTTCCTTTCTGGTAAAACAACCTGTACACATACATTTGGGCTGACTCTGGTGTAAATATAAGTAAACATCATGGTTATTAATATATTATACATCAGGTTCACTATCTACCTAATTATTAACTTTCTTATATTTAAATATACCAATTCTCCTGATAGGCATCTTTCCAATTATGAATTTAAAATTCTAGAGTTCTTCTTTTAACTTCTCTTTAGTCTTTCCTAATAATTCCCCCAATTTTCTAATCTCATCTGTATTCTTAGATTTTCTAATTCTCATTTTAATTATTTCTCTGGGTAACTGCAACCATCTAGCTGGTACCCATTGGTCCCTCCATAATTTTATCTCTTCACAATCTAAAATAAATGTAGGTCATTCCCCATTCACTGACATAATGAGCGCTTCTGTGGGTCCATTTCCCTTTTCATTCCCATTTATTCATTGCTCCAGTTTTAAACCATGCCCACCCTTTCCTCTCCAATTTATTACACACTTCAATATATTTTTCCCTCCCCCAATCTTTTTTAATTTGCCTATGTAATATCAAGGCTTTCTTATCCTTAATACTGCTAAAAATATCGTAGTCTGAAGTATGTGGTTCTGTGCTCATATATCTTACTTCTGCCAGGGTCACAAGATGGTTAGGATAACACACTATTATAGCCACTGCATGAAGAAGTACAGTGCTAGGTAACATCATTGCTGTCATCTAGCAACCTAGACTTCCACCGCAGTGAGCTACCATCTGGTGTCATTAACATAAAATTGTACTGATAGAACACGGGAAAAGAAGCTTAGTCACCCAGTATGCGCACTCTATCAGTATGTATTTGGCCAATTAAGCAATTAGCATCATTACATCATGCATACCAAAAGTTCCTTAAAATGTGCACAAGTCAATATGTGGTACCTAACTTGATGGATTTTCATCCAGTTTAAAGGAGTAACATGGTAGATTTAAGCCGAAGACTTTAAATTACTATATATAAATTATGTTGAGTAACATTCAAAGAAAAATATCCATAAATCCACAAGGTGTCAGAAGTTAGGGTATTCATATGCCCTTGTGTTCTTATACAGCAGTCACCATTGTGTTCGTCTATTGCTGGCAAACATTTCATATAGTGAAATAGTGGTTCATATGGAACCATTATTTCATTTTGAATGATACATTTTTTTCAGGTATATTGTGAAAGAAATGCTTCCGCTTAGTTGTCTGCCTTATATACCATGTATATTGTGGATAGAGAAGGTATTGTATTCCAACCAAAATTTGATTAACAAGATTTCACCAGAAATAAATGTTTTGAGGTCCCATGAGTGTGAAAAAACCCTTTTTAGAAAAAGGTCCATGTGTGCCTATCTGTCTATCTGTGTGTGTCTATGGACAGCATAGCTCAAAAACGAAAAGTTGGTTAAATACCATACTTGGTAATTAAGTTCAGCATATTCCAAGGATGTGACACAAAGATTTTCAAGAAAATCCTCCCACCCCCAACTATGCTTTACTTGGAAAATTTTGATTTTCTCAAGAATGGCTCTTAACAATTTTGATTAAAATACTGCATATTAAAGATATTCACATTGCAAATAACATTTATTTGGAAAAATCTGGGACTAGCCTCTGAAGACCCATTTATTCTGGTTTATTTTTGAGAATTTTACATAACCATAAGAGATAGACAAAAACATACTACACAAAAAAAGTAGATGACATTGATAATGTACACGTTTTTCTTGTAGAGTTGACCGTTTTCAAGATATTCATTGTTTTTGGTTTCAGGTATAAGCTTTTAGGTGCAATAATATTTATTGGAATTCTCACACTGTGAAGTAAGGTAATTATAATAACTAATGTCGAATCAATGTTAGTTAATTATAATAAAACTTTTCTTAACCGGACCATGTAAAGCAAAGCAAACCTTAATTGTTTCACATAGCAGCTAGCTTTTAAAAGATTTCATTATCACTTTAGCCATTTCCCTCCTACTTATAAGGAAGCAAGTAATGTGACCAATTCTACTAATGTTTATCTAGATTAGCATGAAGTAGATAAAAGAATAATCTTTTGTAAGAAAAATTTGTTTGTGGAACAGCTAGAAAAAGTTAAGTGAATGGAATATGTCAGATTTTTAACTAGTGTATCTTATATGATGGATTTTTTTCAGACGTAAAAATCCCTTAGCATGGGCTCCATTAGTCCTTGTAATGTTTATTTGCACATGAAGAACCTCCATATTTGAAAGAGAAGATTCCTAGGCTAAATTTTGCCATTTTCACATCCACAGGGCTTTATTTCCTCTTATGATGCATCTAGGGGACAAATTGATCTCTCGTCACCGTGATGCATAGTGGTGAAATTGCAAACTAGAAATTTCAATCTATCAAAATAACTCTGCTAGGTAAACCTATGCTTCAATGTAGGAGTTATAGGAACCAACAAACACATTGCAACAGTAATTTACAAGAATAAGTGTAGCTACCTGTTTTTGCTGTTTAAACCAATTAAAGCAACACTTGTAATTCATTTGCTTTTTTGCTTGTGCTAATAACTGCAAAGATAATTATTACAGGGTGTTTTTCTAAACAGTTTGCTGATTATGCTGATAGCAAAACATTTTTAAAAAAACAGATTATGTTGAATGTTTCTTCATTTCAGAGTGAAAATGATATTAAATGCATTTTATAAATTAAAATTTTCAGACCATTTCAAGATCATTAATATTTTTATTTGAGAACCCAAGTTTTTTAATAAATTCCTCAGAAATGGAAACTACTTTTGCTTGAAATATTATATAATTAATGAACCGTTATTTTATAAAATATTTAAACAGTTCAAAAAAATGTATTGGCATTAATACACTGAAAGACTAACAAGGATTTGATTTGTTTGAATTTAACAAAACACAAATACAGCTTAAATACAAACATTAGCTTATGACATCAGTTTAGCCGATTTCATATAGTCTTGCAAAAGAATTTCAAAGAACTGATGCAATTGTATCTAAAAGCAAACCTAGTGTCCACATGTCAATGGAAATTAAACACTTAGATGAAAATCACGTACAGAGTTAGTTTGTGTCCAGAGGCTGTGTTAAGCAGAGCCACTGAGTATTACAGTGTATGCAGTTTTCAAAGTGCTGCCAAAATAGACTGCTGTGGTAAATTGAGAAAAATGGAAAATGATAGTTGTTTTGTAATTTATTAGTGCCAAGCATATACAAATTACACAAATTTTACATAGGATAAGGTAAAACTAAGAAATTGAAAACGTTTAACTATTTTATACAATAGTATTATAATTTAGTAAAATATTAAATACCATTCAGTTTTTAATGTAGGAGGCTTATTGTTCACATAGTTTTGGAATTGTAAGGGTATAAATATCTGTGCTCTCATTTGGCAGTTTCAAAAATTACTGAAAATGGTTCACAAATAAGTGAGAGAATGTGAATCTGTCTAATTTTCATATCTTAAAATTGCCTTTAATTTGTTATTTTTTTTGTTTAATGCACACTTTTACTACCAGGCACCACAGGCGATGACACTGATGATACATGGAATGAAGATGGAGCACCAGTGAAATGTGGTGGCGGGGGAAACCGGAGAACCTGGAGAAAACCCATCCTTGCGTCACTTTTTCCACTACAAATCTCACATGCCGTCACTTGGGATCAAACCTGGGCCATCTAGGTGAGAGGCGAGTGGTCTAACCACTAAGCTATGGCATGGCCAAATTGCCTTTAGGATATATTGCACTTAAAGATTTAATGTTTAAAGAAGCTATACAGCTCACTGTGCAAGTGATTTATTATTATTAATATTATTATTATTATTATTACTATTCCACAGGTTAAACCCTGATTTACAAATACAGTATAACCTCATTAATCTGGACTAATTAGAGCTCTAGCTTTTCCAAATTAATGAAAGCCTAAACTAAACAAAATTACCTATGAAATGAGCAAGCCACATATTTAAACACCTTGTTCAGTAAACAGAACATGTATTATAAATTTAAGAAATCCAAAGGTTATTTAGTGTACAAGATATCGTCATTGCGCAGTACAGAATTAAGGCGCACTGTCATTGATTGCACTTGACTCACTCAATGGTTTGAACACACTGCTAATCTTTTGTGTCTTCCTTTGACATTAATTTCTTTAATAATTAGCTCACACAGGTGCCTCAATTTTTATAATATGCAGATTTGTTTTCATCATTATTATTTTATAAGTACTTCACAACTGAAACTAATAACAATGAATACACAAAAATGGCAAGCTCCACGAAAAAAATGTATATGACATAACTTATGTATTTTAACAAGACCTACATATTTTGTATAGTAAGTTTTTGTCTATCTCTTAAGCAAATTTCATCCAGAATAAACAGGTCTTTAGAAGCTATTCCCAGAAAATCTAAAATATACATTTTATTTGTCAGGTAAATATCATCAATATACAGTATTTTAATTAAAATCGTTAAAGCCATTTTCAAGAAAATCAAAATTTTCTAAAAAAAGTTCCATGTAAAGGGTAGTTTGGGGTGGGGGGGGATTTTTCTCAAAATCTTTGTGTCGCATCCATGGAAGATACTAAACTTATATACCACAAGTTTTACATGCGCGCACACACACACACACACACACACACACACACACACACACACACACACTTACTCGTTCTCTCTCTCTCTCTCCCCCACACACACACACACAGACCTTTTTCTGAAAATACTTTTTTTGGATACAGGTTTTGGATCTCGGTATCAAATTTTTGGGTGGAATGTAATACTTCTCTATCCCTATGTACATTGTACATATGGGGCTAGAGAAAGTAAAAAGAGAATCAAAAGTATTAATGTTTGCAGATGATGTAGTCATATGGAATATTCTAAACCGAAAAATCAAAATCAACAATTAATAAATATAGCACAACAATCCTTGACGACATTACAGAATTGGACATCTAATAATTTGATGAAAATTAATACACAGAAAACAAATTATCAACTCTTTATTCTAAGGAAGAAACTAATAAATATTTCCCTTCAACTAAATGGGGAAACTCTCACAGAAACACACAAAGCCAAATATTTAGGTATTATTTTTGATACAAAATTAACATGGAAAAAACACATTGATAGTATAAAAAAAAAAAAAAAAACTAGGAAAAAATTACCACTATTAAAAAGACTGGCAGGCAAGAAATGGGGAAGTACTACACAAACTTTAAACACTTTTTACAAGATGTATATTTAACCAACTTTTAAATATTGTGAAGAGATACTAATAACTACAAATATAGAAAAACTTAATATTCTACAAAATCAAATTCTTTGCCTAGTAACTGGAGCTGTTAAAACTACCCCAGTACTTGCTCTACACATTTTAACAATAATTCAAGACTGGAACTTGACATTGATAAAGCAGCTATCTTACAATGTGGAAAATTAATCAGACTACTTTTTAATGACTGGGAAAACAGAAAACCACAAGTAAACCTAAAAACTCAACAAAGTTTCCTCACTAAAGTCAATGAAGGCAAACATAGATTAAAACTTCCTCATTTAAAAGAAAATATACAAACAAATATTAACCTGTTATAAATATTTGATATTGAACACTATCTACACTTAGCTGAAGAATTTACAAAATCTGAAATCTCTTCGTGTGTTCTGAAACAAATGACACTAGAAATAATAAATTTAACATACCCTAATCAATGAATGGCTACATGTTTATACTGACGGTTCTAGCTTACCAAATAACAGTGGTGCAGGTGCAATATGCCCTCTCTTCTTTTGATGGAGAGATTTTGGCAATACTTCAGAGCTTACAAAGCCTACTATATCATATAAATTTGAAAAAATTGTACTATTATCTGACTAAAGCAGCTATTATATCCATAACATCTGATGTAACACCTAATAACTTAAATATTGCAGAATGCCACAAAATCATAAAACAACTAATGAATTTAAATAAAAGATTAATACTTCAATGGATACCAGGACATTTTGGAATACAGAGTAATGAAGCAGCTGACTTTCTAGCCAAGAAAGGCAGTAAAATTACATCAAATTCATCAGATCCAAGAAGTTATCACTCTATCAAAAGAATCATTATACCAACATATAATAACAAAATTAAAGAAGACAATGTATTACAAACAAAAGGAAAACCATGGGAAAATTTATGTAATAACACGACCAGAATCACTACATTACCAAGAAAATCCTCTGTAGCAACTTTTAGACCCCTAACAGGCCATGACTGTCTCAATAAACATTTATTCAGGATTTGTATAGTGAGATCTCCTCTGTGTCCTTTCTGTACACTTAAAGAAGAAATGGATGGAAACCATCTATTGTACTGCCTAACCTTGAGTCGACATGATAATATGACATCAAAATACTGGAATGCAAGAGAGCGAATGGCTTCACTGCCAACTGCTCAACATTAGATACCAACCAACCAGCTTTCCGATTATTGTATTGCAGATCTGATAATAGACACCATTTGCCTTATTTACTCTATTATTTATTTCATCATCTATTGTGTTATTAGTAGAAATTATTGTGCCTAGACATTTTATGGAATCTACTTGTTCTAACTTGTCATGTTTCCATTCTATATTTATATCTTGTTTTACCCAATCTTCATTACTTTACTTTTATTTATATCTATTTTCATTCCTCTCTCTTCTAATGCACTTGCCCATATATTGTAAATTTAACAAATTAATTACAATTTAAAAAATTGTTGAATAAGAAGCATTTACTGGACTTTTGTCCACATTATTTCAGCTGCTTTGTTGGGGTACAGTGTCCGAGATGCAGAACAGATAGTCAAAATTGCAGGAAGCAAGTCACCAAGTGATGTGCTGCTGGAGCAGTGGGGACAGAAGGCTCCCACCATACATAAGCTGTTCATTACACTTTCTGAAATGCAACATTATCAGGCTCTGATGCTCATGAAAGACTTTGGTATTGTATTTATTTTTAAAATTGTCTTCCTAATTTAAGAACTGATATGACATTATTTAGTCCCCTTGACTTTACAGGTCAACTAATTTACATTAAGTAATACAGAAGAGAGTAACGTTGCCTCCTTTGCATCCAGAAGCTGTGTAATTTCATTAAATCATACTAATTTTAAAAAGGAGGAAATCACTGTGATGTTGAGTAGATTGGCAAATGGTGAAACAGTCCAGTGTTTAGAGAGTGGAAGTGGCATCTGGAAGCAGAATTTCCAAATTGGAATGGAAGTTAAACCAGTTGTATGTGGGAAGGGGAAGTCGCATGAATAATGAGCAATGAATATGGGTCATAGCATATTCATAAACAATGATGAATTAATTCCTTTTTACTTTCTCTACACATACTATGTACATGGTTTATAGAGAAGGAAGTATTGCACTCCACCCAAAAATTTGATACCAAGATTTCACTGAATATACACATTTTAGGGTCTTGTGCATCCAAAAAAGACATTTTTAGAAAAAGGTGTGTGTGTGTGCATGTTTGCATGTGTGCTCATGCGCGCGCACGATAACTCAAAAACGAAATGTCAGTAAAATACCAAACTTGGCATTTGAGTTTAGTATCTTCAAGGGATACGACACCAAGATTTAAAAAAAAAAAACTCTCCCCACCCCCAAATTACCCTTTACATGGAAAAAGTTTCAAAAATTTTGATTTTTTTCAAAAATGGCTCTAACGATTTTGATTAAAATACTGTATTAAAGATATTTATATTGCAAATAAAATGTACATCTTGAATATTCTGGAATAGACTCTAAAGACGTCTTTATTCTGAATGAATTTTGCATAACTGGTAAACCGTAAGAGATAGACAAACTTACTACACTAAAAATGTAGAGCTTGTTAAAAGACACAATTTGTCATATGTATTTTTCATGGAATTGACCATTTCTGAGATCTTTTAGAAGATTTGACTATTGTTTTAGCCTAATATACTCCCTTGTTTTCCTTTACTTTATAAAAAAGCAAGAAGTAAGGCAATTTCTGCTAATGTTTTATCTCGATTAGTATGAAATAGATATAAGAATTAGCTTTTTAACAATAATTTATTACAGAAATTTGAGAAAGCTATGTAAATGGAACACATCAGATTTTTACTCTTGCAGTTTTAAAATCACTGGAAGTTGGCAAAATTTAATTTCAGTAATATCAGATTATGAAAGCGTACCATTTGTCAAACACACAACCATCTGTAACTTTATGATATTGTTGGCTATTTGTAAAAAATATTTATAAGAAATTTAATATTGCAGAATTGCAGAGGTTATGCTTTGATAATTATTTTGGGTTGTGTGACACACTACCACCTGTAACAGAACCCTTCTTCTTAGTGTCCTCTTAACCTGGGAGGTCATAAGGAATGATAATTGAAATGGGTGAAATGAAGCCCAGATGAACTGGAGTCCATAGAACCTCGAGTTACTCAACATATGTCTTCTCAGTATAAGGGAAAACCCAGAGTAAAATGCATTAAAATGTAAAGATTTCAATTGTGGTAACTGTATACAAGTTGCAGCATCAAGAAGAGAGGTAGAATGTTTCCTGATATCAATTCATTCAAACACTACAGAAATATAATGCTACCATTCTCATCAGTAAGAACAATGTGAATCATTCCCTTTTTAACGTGGGTCCCACTTGTACATCACATGTTCTACAAGAGCCCAGCCTCAATACATGAAAGGAGTAACAAGATTTGCTGCACACACAGAGAAATAAAGGACACAACAAAAAATAACATGTTATCTACTTGAAATTAGTTTATAATAATTGGCATTTTGTTGTATAGTTATAACAGCCCCTAAGCAGAAGTAAACTTTTATTTCATTAGAAATTATGCTGCTATAATTTTGGAACAATTCAGCCCTATCCTCAGATTTATTTCTGCATAGCAACAAGGAAATAATGGATACAGGATCTTTAATATTTCTGGACATAAGAGTGAACAAACTTCATATTATTCTACAATCAAAATTTATCACTTTAAATTTTCAAATGTCCTGGACATAAGAGTGAACAAACTGCATATTATTCTAAAATCAAAATTTATCACTTTAAACTTTCAAATGTCAGTATCTTAAAACAGTGAAATGGTGGGTTAGAGTCATGTTGTTCATCAATTAAAAAAATCATCAGAATTATTCCAAATTCAGTTTACAACAGCAGAAAAACCTAAATATGTATTTATCAATTTTCATTCTTTCAGTAGCATAGCCAGAAAAATATTTATTATGTTTAGGGATTCATTTTTAAATGATTTGTAAAACATCGAATAATAAATATGAATTAATCTAAAAAAAATCTAAAAAAATCAATTCAAGATCTTCTCGGGCTTCTAGCCAGGTAAAAACTTGGCTTGACACCAACGTTTCGAAGAAGTGCATCTTCCTCGTCTTCAGGGTGAACTGATGGTTTGAGCTTGCGGAGACTGGTATTTATAAGAAGCTCAAACCATCAGTTCACCCTGAAGACGAGGAAGATGCACTTCTTCGAAACGTTGGTGTCAAGCCAAGTTTTTACCTGGCTAGAAGCCCGAGAAGATCTTGAATTAACACGTCGCCAGGAAAGCTATAGTTCTTATTTTAAAAAAATCAATTTTATATTCATTGATTATGGTGTAGCAGTTGGTATTAGTTAGATTTTGCTATTACTTTAAATATTTTTTTAGCAAGGACAGTACTCAGCCCACTGGCTATGCCTTTCATTGTTTATAACTGCTAATGATGTTCTACAAACAGCAAGGAAAAGAATCTTAATTTATTTTCTGAAAATAACACTGAGCAAATGAAAAGCCAGATAACGAACATGTTAACTTCTTAGGTAACTGTTTATTTACTTATGCAACATATAAGAAGAGTTCATTTTTTTCTCTTTCTCTAATGTCTAATCGCTCCCATGCCGCCCCCTCTCACTAATGCTTACCTATAGTAAAAAGAAGTATTGTATTCCACTCAAAAATTCAATATCAAGATTGCTCTGTAAATACAAATTTTCAGGTTACCTGAATCTAATAGAAAAAGGTGAGGTGTGTGTGCACATGCGTTTACTCGTGTGCTCTAGAGAGAATGGCATGACTTAAAAACAAAATATTTGTTGTCCACGTTTGTAGTGTGATTGTCTTACATCAAAAGAGGTCCCGAGTTTGAATCTCAGGTAAAGTTACTTGGGTAAGGTTTTTTCCCCTTATTCTGAGAAGATGGATGTGAATAGCTTCAGCTCTATGGACCCCGGGGCTTAGAGCATCATTTTACCAATTTCATTGTCTGACACAACCTACCGCTCGAAATAAAACAAATTGGTTAATACCAAACTTAGTATTAGCATCTCACAAGGATGTGACACACAGTTTTTGGAAGAATTCCTCACTTTGTTTATTACTACTTTCATGGAACAACTTTTAACTTTAGTTTCCCATAAGTTACTACAAAAGAATGTGACTAAAAACCATATTATGTTTTAAGATATTTGAATGTTATTTTGAATTTTCTGACAGTAACCATTTTAAGTTCTCTTCTTTCAGAATGAATTTTGTGCAACTTGTAAAGCATAAGAGATAGACAAAACTTATGTTTCACAAGAGTAATTTTTCAAGTCTTTAGTTGCTATTCTGTATATGTGGTGGTTCTGTTTTACTTCATCGCATTTTTCTCTTTTATGGTTATGCAAAGAGTGAAATTTCAAACATAATATAGTGACCAAGTTATTAAAGAGAGCTTTTTATCCTATTGTAAATTTCTCATACCTAAAATGAAATGTATAATGAAACAGTTTGTGCAAACATTTATCCTGATTAAAATGAAGTGGTTGGAAGAATGTGCTTTTGTAAAACAGTGGGTATAGAAAGTTCGTAAATTTAACAGATTTTTATCTTTATTTTTTCTTATAGGATTAAGATATAGCATTAAGACAGCTTTCAGACAGTCAACTCTTTGCAATATCACATGACAACATAGCACTGGCTGCAACCATTCAACCACTGAGTTAGATAACAGAGTTCAGACAAACAAATTCCTAATTGCAACTGTTACGACACCAGGTACAACAGCAGAAACTGTGCATCTGATTGCAATGACACACTACTTGCAAGCAACTGAAATGACTTATCAGATGAGTGGAGCCATTCGTACAGTCAACATGACACCATGAGCAGCAGAGCAACATTACTTGGATACTGACATATTTTTATCAACCAAAAGTAAACTGGCATTATTTATTTAATGCAACCCTTTTGATAATCATGTATCATTAGGAATAACTAGGACAACAATACATATAAACACAATTAAAATATGCTTCAAGCACACTTGTAGACATTCAACAAATAAAGCAGTTTCACTGCAGGTTTACAATACATAGTGTAGAGCTGGTCAAGTCAGCTTTCAATCTCGCTCATTTCTCGCTGCCTCTAAACACGCCTCTTGCAGCTAGTAGAGGTGCTGAACGTATGGCTGACTGGAAGAGAGTTGACTAACGAGCTTACGAGATTCTTGTTTACTCGCAAGACTCATGAGTCTTGTTAATAGCAAGACTGTGGTGTAATGTGCGGAAACTTGCAGAGTCAGAGTGCAAGTGATCTATAGGTTTGTTATCAATCAATATATAAACATTATTTGAAGCAGTAATTCTGTTACCTGCTCTAATCTAAGCACATTTATTTGAGTATATAGAACTAAATTGGTTTCCCTGGTGCTTGTTTGTTTTAAACACTTTGGTAGGTGTGTATATGCTTCTTCTCTGTGCTACTTGGTTACTCAGAAAGTAAAGAGATACCCATTGTATTTATATGTTACATCTCTCCTTGACCTTGTGACTTACGTTTACCTTTCTGCTATCAAATGAAGCTGAATAACCGACAGCAGTGCATATGTTTATTTTGAACTGCATTTTATTACAATAAGCGTGTTCTGCTGGATCAGGTTGAGTGCATTGCTCACCAGAGTTGCCAACACATGATTATTTTTTCCGTCAGACCAGCTCATAAAAATATACATTAAAACTCAAACAATTTCTTGGTCAGGTCTGAAAGATGATCAAGTGAAGTGATTAACTACAAACATCATGAGAACAGCTGCAGCTGCACGTTCATACGTGTCTTTAATACGTTGAAATGGTATTTTTGACTGTGAAGTTAAAAACGGGTTCAACTGCTTTTGATGTTTCTTATTTTTTCCATGAAAAAGTAAATCTGACAAGCGCACATTTACATTGCATTAGCAATATTGGCACCTCTAATAACCATTGCTTTAATTCATTATTTCACCATTCGTTTCTAAAATGTCATACATACCGCAAAGTCTTCTGTTAAATTAGGCAATTAAAAAAAAAAAGAATGCATTAGCACTGCGTTCACTATGCTGAATTCAGAATCCACTCTGATAACCATATTTGGCCATATACCACAGTGTCATGTTTGCGGAGTTGTTCAGTCACCCGAGAAGTTTGTTGCGTTAACTCTAAATAAAAGATAGCTGTTACATTGCTTAACAGACACTGTCTTGTAGGTACACAAAGATTTACATCCACGACAGTTTTTCTAAAGAAAATCAATATAATATTACTTAATAATTGCTAATAATATGTATCAAAAAATCCGTCATCCGTCAAAACTAAATTTTGCCCGTCATAATTTGGCAACCCTGTTGCTCACTAAACTTTTGTATAGAATGAAGAAGTGCTATTCCGTTTATAAATCGCAATGCTAGACAGTTTCATTTTATTCAAGATCACACAGCAGCTGCAGAAATATGCGAAATTGATGCGTTACGAACTGTGTTGATGGGTGCAAGCCAACATCATCGAGACATGACATACCAGAAGTGATGACAAATCTATAGCATTCTTTCAGATGATTCTACAGCATCATAAAGACCAGATGTGTATTTAGGAAATCGTTTATAAAATTATTAAAATGAGCTAAAAGTTGATAAAATTGGCCATGTTTATCTAAACGAGAAGAACATATACTAAAGCAATATTTGCCTGAGATCTGTAAGATCTATTATTTCCTCTGTTTGAATGATTTTAGATTTAAATAGCCTACCAAGACAGGGATGACATTTAAATAACTCATGTTAAAGAATGGGTTAAAAATGAAATGTGGTATCACAGAATCTGCAGATATAAACGTATGTGGTGTGCACTTTTATTATAAACTAGCTGACCCAGCAGACTTCGTACTGCCTCAATCGATAATTAAAAGACATAAACTTAAAACAAACAAAAGGAATCTGTAATTAATACAAAAAAATGCTCGGTATGCATGAAACTTTATTATTATTTTCGATTGATTACACATGATGTTGCTTACTTACAAAACAGAGTATTTCTGAAATACTGGCTATTTATAAGGTTTCAATTTGATATTGACAGACACACACAGTTATGATACAGTCTCTTAATCAATTTAAAGCTTTCTGATAAACTATATATATATTTTTTTTTTTTGTGGTGACAGTTTTCCAACGCGCGAACATGCGACGTATAATTGTCCATGCGCGAAACAGGGAAATTCCAGTTGATTCCGCAAACTTCCAACGACTGGCCTTGCAATTTATTTATGGTCATCGCAAAGGCCAGACTTACTGGAAATTGTAAACATTTAAAATCGAATGGTAAATCCGTTGGAATCATTGGTATATGTGGGATCAAGACATCCTCTCCTTTGTATTTTCCCTTTATGATTGTTGCCTCAATGATGTTATTCATCACCTTTTTCACAGCCAGTCTTGTTTCATTGTACAGTCGAGGTTGATTAATGCTACGCAGCATGATAACTGATCCAACTTTTAACTGCAAATTGTGATGTAATCCAGGCAATTCCAGTGAATTTAAAAACTCCGTGGGATAGTTGACTATGTCATCTGGTTCATAACGCTGTCAACTGATTTGAAGGGGACCAACTGTCCCAGAAGAAAATTCTGAATTGTCGCATTGAGATCCTCAACATCTTTATTTTTCGCCGCCAATATTGCTCGTTCACCCAGCCAATTATTATTATTGAACTGTTGCGCTATATCTGGAAAAACACGCTGAATAAGCTCCTCTTTTGAGTCTGTGATGTGACAGAAAGCTGTGGGTAATGTGATGAATCGTTTGAGGTGTCCACTGCGACTTTATTATTTCCAATGTCTAACAACTGCTTTGCAAACACATTTGCAGTTTCATCTTGTTGCAAAAATACTCACATGTTAGTTGTTAATTGGAGTGTCTTTACATACTGCCACAAATATGATGATTTTAGGCATGCGTTTAGTTCATCAGCAACAGTTGATCGGGGAATAACTGGAATAGTCTGACGAAAATCACCGGACAACAGAATCATGGCCCCACCAAAAATATTTTGGTTGTCACGAAGATCTTTCAACGTTCTGTCCAGTGCCTCCAGTGACCTCTTATGGGCCATTGTGCATTCATCTCAAACAATCAATTTGCATACCTGTAGGATCTTGACCGTTGCGCTATTTTTGGTGATGTTGCAAATTGGTGTTTCGTTGATTTGCATGTTTAATGGTAATTTCAAGGCAGAGTGTACGGCTATTCCAGATGAAGCCAACGCTAGAGCTACATCAATTCGCAATCTGATCCTCATCAAAAGCAATGAAATTAAGAACGTTTTTCTGATTCCTCCGGGAGCATCAAGGAACTAAATTCTACCAGATCCACTGTTCACAGCTTTGATCAAAGTGTCATACGCAATTCTTTGTTGTTGATTTAATTGTGGAACATTTGTATGAACTGTTTCGGCCAATGCTTCAATGTCGTACTGTTGTTCTCTTTGCAACTCGTTTAATGCATCGTGCATATGACGATTGGGTGCTGTCATTCCCAAACACGACAATACTTTATTTGTCATCAATAATCACATATCTTCAATCATCATCAATGTCTAATTGTAAATTTCTGCAGTCATTTGTAGTATAGGATTCAAAGTTTGACGGCGCACATGATGCAAAACATCCTCAGACATGTCATCTCTATACTTAACCCACAAATCTTTTGGATTCGAGGGGAAACATGTTGATATGATAATCGCAAACAATGTACGAATTTGATGCGGCGATGAAGATATTACGGAACCCTTGAGCGTACCATCCCGGTGCGAATCGTTCTTGAGTAAATGTAATAGTTGACATGTCTCACGGTAAGTCGTACACAGCTGCCCATTAACTGTTCTCAGTTGTTTAAACGATGTTGGACCACGAACATTCACCAACAACCGCAAATAATAACATTCATCGTTATTTGGATGTACTGTGTAGATGCGACCCAGAGCATCTGAAGCAAATACATTTGGATGTCCTTCAACTGGTATTCCTTGTTTTCGACGCTGAAACGATTTTGATGATGCATTCCATGTATAATAGCGTGGCATGTCAGCATACAGCAAAGTGCAAGCAAAATCATCAGTTTGACAGACTGTGAAGAAACTTGTTAATGTTGTCGACGGTGGACATGCTGCTCTGTTTGCCGCGTTCGATTCATTAAAATAAACTCGTTGACCATTTGCTAAATGGACTACTGTTGGGTGTCTTTCATGGATCGCAAATGAAAAGATACGCCAAATTGCTTCGTTGCTACTTACAGGGCGACCCATCTGGTACTTTGATACTTCGTCATTTGTATTGGTTACAGCAAAGACTGCCATATCGCTACCTTTGTTAACATATTTACATATGTACTTTATCGACTTCACAGAGTTACAATATCCCACATTGATGTGAGTCTCAAAAGCTTTGGACAATATTGGCAAGTATGGCACAATCCAACGATTGTCCACATCAACATTTTGTCCTCTTACCTTCACAACGACCGATCGCCCATTGTCTGCAACTGATTGCCGACGATACAATGGGTATCCATCATTTCCCGTTATGGTTTCAGCAATCAGGTCTCTTGGGTATCGTTTGGAACACTTGCCATCGACCATACAGGGTGAATTGTAGTTGAAAACTCCGCACTCATGTGTTTGGTAACTACTGCATGCAATTTTGGGTCAACTGTTTCATCAGGAATTTCAGCTGAAATTATGGAGTCAATCTCATATGGCCTTATTTTGTCCACTAACCAGACTAAAATCTGCGCATGTGGCCATTCTACAGAGTACATCCAACAACGGACTTGGCCATACACGCGATGCTTTATGAAGAAATTCATGAGAGATTTTAATTTTTGTTTAAAAACTGTGGCAGTAATGTCATGTCTATCAACTGGTGTTTGGCTATGTAGCAATTCCCTCTTGATTTCGGACCATTGTGGGTTACAGGTGAATGTAACAAGTAAGTCTGGGTGGCCATAATGCCTAACATATGACATAGCATCCTGAGCATATTCATGCATGTGGCGCGGACTTCCTATGTAAGTGGCTGGCAAAATTGTCATTCTTCCCACATTATTCACATTGCCATTGGCATTTATAACATCGCGGAGATGAATGTATTCCTCTGATCGAAGGTGTCGTTGGTTCAAACGGATGTATGTCAATCGTTCAGTCTCAGTTTTGACATACATGTCATCTTCAAACTGATGAAAAAGTTGTCGACACATCAAAATATGATTTATTTCACCTTCATGGCACTAACTTTTCTGTAGATTTCAGCACCTGCAATCAAAAATGATACATTTTTAATTTGTTACTTAGATGAATTGAATTTAAAAATATTATTTAATCTTCTTTAATCTAATTACCTGTTACTTGATTTACCATTTTGATATTAAAATGGTATCCATCTTCCCCCTGCCAGAAGATCAAAGGATATTGTAACACATCATAAGTCCTGTGTGTTTCAGATACACGTTTAAATCATTATTCCGACGACGAAGCACAATATCTCTAGATTGTAAATTTTCTCCCACAATGACAACAGCCACTTTGTCAATGGTGGGTGAATTAAGCCTCCTTGAGTGTTCACCGGCAGGTGTTTTGTCAGCTTGAATGACAATATTATGGCTGTCAGATGGCATCCGATCCAATGTTATTTTGAACATGTTTACTAAATTGTTGTTCTGATGAAGAAACATTTGTAATTCTTGGACAATGGTTCTCTTCACTGTTGGACTGTGAGCACAATGCTTATCAACTTTCACATCTGAATTGCGCATAAAATAAATCTGTAAAAATTTATGATCTGTATCTGGTAGTGGTAACAGCGCCCCCCAGTAGGTGATAAATTTGTCCTTGTATCTGTAATTTTTAAAGATTTGTGCAATAATTATTTCTGATATATATTTTAATACAAACTTGGATATTATAAATAAATATTATGGTATAATATCTTGAAAGTGGGCATGAAATTGTCCTGTATAATATGTTTAGTGTCAAACGATGTCATCTGGAAACAGGTGTTATATTTCTGAATGTTGGCCAAGAAGTGCTTAGAATCATTTCCAATCCCAGAAACTAAAGAGTGTAAAGGATCTGGTGGTGGGACCAATTGTGGCAATTTTACTTTACCTCCAGCACAACATAATCCAGTAGATTCATCACTGAATTAAAAGCCTTACAATACTTACAAATTATTGTCATTTCCCCAATTGTTACCGATTTGTCGGCACGATAATCTATTGCCAGATCATAGTGGAATGCAGCTTGTTCCAGAATCACAGGAGCACTGCGTCTGCGGAATCGCTCAATTTCATTATGTCGTGCTTGATGTGCACGAACTCGTTGCATTCTAAGCCTATCTACTTCATTGTCACTCACTAAAGAACTCAATTCTGACATAGCAATATGACTATTTTCTTGATCTGTCTCTCTCTGGTCATCAGTGCGGTTAGCACGTGAGGTAGCTCTTCGCACATTTGATTGACTGCGATGACCTAAATCAGGTCATTTTCTCCATAGCATCGTAAATTGTAATTAATCAAAGTGAGAAAAGTTCTCGCGCACTTAACAAAATGTCAAATATTATGGTTGCGTTCAGAAATTTAATTTGTGACAAAACTTAAGATTTATCAATCTACATAAAAATAATCTGATAGATAGTTAACAATTGTAATTAATTTACCAACTGAAGGTAGCTAAAATTAAGTTTACTTTTTACCTCCTGAGAATAAATATGTAGTTAGAAAGATATAAAAATTCTAATTAGTTATTCATTTTAAACTATTCTTTCAATTTGATTTCTAAGCAACGGGGGACACATCAAAGGAAAAACAAAATTGTTGTTTTTATTTAATTCCGAGCATTTTCATATTTATTCACCTTTTAAACCTTCTCTGGACTTCCACAAGACCAAAATTAGCCAAATCGGTCCAGCCGTTCTCGAGTTTTAGCGAGACTAAGAACAGTAATTCATTTTTATATATACATAGATAGGTATGTAAATATTTTATTACTCCTAAGAAGTTTATGTTGCATGAGGTAATTCTATTTTTGATTTTATCTGAAGTTTGAGTATAAGTTATACACATAGCAACACAAATGATAGGTGTGTCATCAACATTAATATTGCTGATTCAAACGCGTAAATATATTAGGATATACATATGTGCTGTTAAACGATGAGTCATCTTGTGTTATTTATAGGTCCCGATTTATAAATGCAGCTTTAGCATTTTATTATCTCTTTTCCTCTTTAGGTTTATAAACAATTTTCCTAGCTTTTCTAGGCTTTTGAACAATGCTCCTATCTTTTTCCTAGCTGTTTAAGCAAGTCAACGACAAAAACCTTTTAAACTTAATATAGATAAAAATATGAAAACTATTTTAAGTCACTTAAGTACGGTAATTTAAAACAATGTTATTACACAGTAAATGTGTGCTAGAACATTGTAATTAACATATGAGGCATATGTTTTTAATATATAGCACTCATATAAAATAAAATTCACTTGGCAGCACTGTTGCTATACACAACCAGCCAAATTTGCAAAATTTCAGTTGTTTTTTAATATATTCCTTCAGGCGGAAAAAGATCTTTCAACATCGCAAGATGTCATTGGCGCTTGCGAAATTTCTATACCAAGAGCATTCTTTCCCTGGATAATTCCACATGTACACTCAAAACAAAACTAAACAAATTGCTAACAAAAATTGTTAATTCAAATCAACTGAAGAAAAAATGAAAAATTTTCTCCTGAGGTTAAAAAAAACAAAACCTAAGTTTAGTGAGTTTTAAGTCTTAATGTCCCATTTAGCTTTTTTAAGGCTGAATAAGGTTAGCACCCAAACCCCTTAAAACATAAAAGTACTTTGAAGCTTTCTAATTTACAAGGGGAAAATAGATTAAAACCTAAAAATCTGGTCCCTAGTTATTATGTAACCAATTTATTCCACGGATCATACGTCAACTACTCCTCCTGTAGTTATGAGCATTCTCGAGTCATCTCGCTCATGAGCACTAGTTCTTGATACATGAGACTCTCATTGCCACACTCTCAAGAGTGGCGTGGCTTACGAGTACCGAGTGAGAGCAGCACAGGTTTTGACTGGTTCTAATATAGTGCCTTATTTATGACTCGTGGCCAGCCAGCTGGTGGGAGGTAGCTGCTGCCAGCAGAGTTAAATATTCACAGACCCTGAACTAACTGCATAGATTTATATGCTAACAATAACCACATACCTTTATCACAGATCGTGTTGGAAATGATGTCCTTGTGCTGCCATGTATCTCTCACACCATTTTTTACCATTAATATGCATTAATGCTTCTGAAATTGTCTTTCAGATTTTCAATTGTATGCAGGTTGTTCGTATACACTTTATTTTTAAGCTCTCCCATAAATAAAGATTACATACTATAACGCCTGGGGAACACAGTGGCCATAGTCCTTTGCTGATGATCCTATCTTCAAAAATTTCCTCAATTAATTTCAACAAGAGATCAGCTGTATGTGCTGTAGTAGAATCTTGTTGAAAATATGCCTGTGGGCACTTAATGTCACATAAATATTCCAGGCATGGTTTGATTAGGTGTCTCTGTACCTCCGTCTATCAACTGTATCCTTAAAGAATATAGGTCCTATAATTCAGTACACATTCACAGCCCATGACACCCCAATTTTTTGTTCATGCAATGGCATTTCACGTACAATATCAGGTTTTTCTACACTCCAACATCTGTTGTTTTGTGTTGATAAATGGCAATTAAATAAAACTATGCTTCATCTGTGAAAAAAAATTAACTTTACCCAACACCCAATTTACTCTACTCACAATATCATGTGGTAGTAGTTCCTGAACTATGGTTATCTTATAAGGTTTTAATTTCAAAAGTTTATTGGCTTTCCAAGCCAAGAATTGTGAAACTCCAATGTCCTCTGATAACCTACTCAGAGATTTTCTCGAGCTATGTTCTAAATTTTGTCCTATCTCATAGAGTTTTTCCTCTGTAAGCACACTGATGTGGAGAAAAGTGGGAGCCAGGAGCATTGTGCGCATGTGCTTGCAACTACCTCCCACCAGCCAGCCACGAGTCAAAAATAAGGCACTGTATATTTTAGATGAATAGATAAAAGATTTTTTTTTTCATTGTGGAGTCATAGCCATCATTTTCTCTCATGCCTGTCAATATTTATCAGAAAGTATGGCACTTGTCAAAGAGGAGCAGTTGTTCAAATGGTTGGAGTCCATGGTGCCCTGGTTGCACAGTGTACAGTTTGGTCTCTGTAGTATACCAATGTGGTGCAGATGATTGGCTAGGCCATTGTCACCAATTTGCATGACTTTGTGCTGCAGTAAACAAGGTTGCTCCATGCATGAATGTAGCAGCAGGCATTGCCAGGAGTACAAAACAATCCAACCCGAAAGCCATGAACTCCTACATACATTTATGCCTGTCTAGGAGGAATCCTTCTTATTTATAGAAAGTACTGGAATAAATATTCAGTTTGCATGAAAACTCTGCACTCAAAAAATTCAATTTGCAGCAACATCATTCAACCCTCGCAAGGGAGTTTGACAGTGACCAAAGATAGCATTACATTCAAATTGTGTGATACCAATCAATTACCAAGATATCTGTTCATGTTCAATGCTATATATGTGAACCTTTTTCATTACATATTCTCATACTGTTTGTGTTACGAATTGCTTACAGTGGTATTAACCAAGTTAAAGAGCTTGTAATTTTATTATATTGATACTATTATAATTGTCATTATTTTTTGTATTGATTTATGTTATGATTGCCAATAACTACCAAATCTATGAAAATGTGTACGTTCATATCTGAAGTGTAAATACCAATGCAAAAGACATAACAGAGCAATTGTTACCAGTCATATACCTACAAGAGTTGTATTAACCTATGAAAATTTGAAATATTTTTGTAATATGTAAAAAGAAGCTAGTAACAGTGAAGTAACACAAATATTAATATAACAATTAATAATTGTAACCATTTTCCACTTATCTTTTTGAAATCCAAGAACCAAAGCTGTGGCAGAATATTTTTGGAAATTTAATCATGAAATAAATCCAGATGTTAAATTATTAAAACACTTAAATGGACCCATAGATTTAATAGTTTGGGAGAAGATATTTATATTAAAGAATAAAAATCATGCAATGAATTTTGATATACCACTAATTGATTCTCTAACCAAATTTGTTTTTATTTCAGTAGTTAGCAATGTCTTAGTACACAATCCGCCTAGTAACCATAACAATGCAAATGAACAAGATCAAAAAGAAAATGAGCTGACGATGCAATAGATCATTTTATTGCGAAACTACTTGGATTTAAATTATTGTTATTTTCCATACAGTTACCCATGCTGTTCACAGTAAATGATTTGCAGGGGCAATGAGCAAATTTGCTCTCTCTACTTTACTCAAATGGCAACCAATTGACGCTTTCTAATTTACGAGCGAGTGTCAAGTGGCAAAATATTGAAATAAAATTTTTAAAAAATAGAAAGCTAGGAGGGAAGTGTGGTCAGATCTGATGTCAGATTTCAGAAATTTTCCAGGATTGAGGCAGAGAGAAATTGTGAAAGTGTTTATTATTATTATTATTATTGATTATTATTATTTATTTAAAATACAATAAATAGTACTGACAGGCAGAAATTTGCATGTATTATCTGTGTCAAGTAAAATTATATGAACTTGTTTTGTAAAAATTGATAAAACAATAAAGCATGTAAAATAAAGTCCAAATATCTGAAGTTTATTGGTGTTTTTTGTAAATATTTTTTCAATAATTTTTTTTTTTTTAAAATGGTATGGAACATTCTATAAGGAGTATTGACAAAGAACTTTATTGATTCATTATTGCCATGATCTTATTTGTATTTTTATACTTATGCTGTCTCATGGCATACTAGGTTGCAATATATATTTGACATGCTTCATTACTTTATTTAGGTCTGGGATAATTGTGGTAGCAGCACACTTTTTTGCAAGTTTCCATTTGGAAATGGCTAGCTGTATGTAGTTCAATGCTTTATTGTTGTGTGCTGTTGCAGATAGTTGATCATCTGAAGGCTGCCTAACATTGCTGTATAGGCTGAGAACATGCTAAACTTCAATGCAAATTTGGAATATGTGACCCTCCATTAAATAAATGAGATTTATGAAAATTTCTGTATTATTTGGCAATTCCCCTGCCAGTAGTTTTACTTGAAATTAATAGATTAGAATTTTAGGTATGTTATCTATATTCTTTTCCTAATTTGCAGTACCAGAAGAATTTCATACGTTGATTAATGAAGGAGAAGAAAACTTAGATACCTTGGATAATGAAGATGAAGCTGAAACTGATTCTGAATGTTTCTCCAGTTCAGACACTAACTACATAGTGGCTCAGAATGATAGTGCATCAAAACATTTAAATTCTAAGCTCATAGATATAAAGAGAGCTATTAGCAGCACAACTAACATGAAGGCAATCTCCCAGCAATTTGCAGCTCACACAAGTTATAATGAAATTTGCAACACAGGACACCACAGTAAGCATTTATCTCTTAATAAACAAAAACTTTGCTTTACACTTACTTTATATTTACTTTGGGCTGCACATATTTCTTTTTAAACAAGAACTTTGAATTTAATTTGCTTCAAAGAAGACAGGGGATGTATTCTTCTTTTTCTCTTAGAATTTGTAGGCAAAAATAAAGTACATGTTTAATGAAGCTGTCAAAATTTCTTAAAATATTCTAAGGGAAAAATGATTAATCTTTTGTTGGAGCATATATGTGGGTAAAATATCCTTTGCTTTTTATTTTTGCTGCACATACTCTGCACTTAATGTATAGAGAAGGCATTGTATTGCACCCAAAAATTTGATACCGAAATTTCAACAGAAAATATGTTTTGAGCCTCCTGTATAAAAAAAAAAAGTCATTTTTAGAAAAATGTCCATGCGAGTCTGTCTATCAGTGTGTCTGTGGGCAGCATAGCTCAAAAACGAAAAGTTGATTAAATACCAAACTGGCTATTTAAGTTCAGCATCTTCCAAGGATGCAACACAAAGATTTTCAAGAAACCCCCTACCCCAACTAGCCTTTACGTGGGAAAATTTTCAAACATTTTGATGTCCTCAAAAATGGCTCTAATGATCTTGATTAAAATATTGTATATTAAAGATATTTATTTACATGACAAATAAAATGAATATCTTGAATTTTCTGGGAATAGGCTCTGAAGACATCTTTGTTTTGGATGAATTTTGCATAACTGGCAAACCATAGGAGATTGACAAAAACTTACTTAACAAAAAATGTAGAGCTAATTAAAACATACAATTTATTTTATATACATTTTTTTTCCTGTGGATTTGACCGTTTTTGAGATATTCCTTGCTATTGGTTTAAGTTTTAAAATTCTTTTCTCATACATGAATTTGTCAACTCCTGGACATACAAAGGAACTTCAATCACATGGCAACGAGCTTTTAAAAGATTTGACTGTGTATTCCTTTATTTCCCAAGGAAGCAAGTAGTAAGACCATTTCTGCTATTTTTTTTCCGATTAGCATGAAGTTTACAGAAGAATAAGCTTTTTATCGATAATTTTTTCCCCAAGATATAGAAAAAGTCATGTGAATGGAATACATCAGATTTTTTTTTTATTGACCATGTAGTCTAGGTTTGTGTGCAGAACAAGAGGCAAGCAAAGTCACCTTTCTCTTTGTTCAGGCTGAATATACAGAAGATAATAAAATACACTTCTAAACATAATCAGAGAGAGAGAGCGAGATTGGTTTGGCTGCTGCAGTTTCAGTAGGGAATGTCGTCTTATGTACTCTCACTTTGTAGGCCCAGTTTTACTTCCTGGTAGTGTCAAGCCATGTGATAGGGAGATTTATTGAGGTTTTCTTTCAGCCCTTGGTATATCAAGTAGTTTTATTCCCCAAGCTCATTTTTACATTTATTAATTAGATCTTTCTTTAATGCTTTTAAAAAAATAAGACATACCATGCTGGTTGATTTAGACAATCATGACATCTAAAATTTGAAAACTTCCTTATGATTATAGTGAAAGGCATTTTATGTGGGCAAGTGTAAATGCATGCAGTGGTATACATTGACTGCATCTATCATTCAGTAGTATGTGATTAACTCTGCAGCTGAAAAATAGAGAAATGCAAGAAGGGGTCAAAATAATTGCCCATTTAGAATATTTGTTAACAATGCTATCAATTGCTAGGTATAATGTAATAATTTACGCATAGATGAGTAATATCTAAGCTAGTTTTGTAAAATGTAACCATTATACAAATTTATCATAAACATGCTGTAAATAGTTGATTGATGTTTGGAGGAATTTAGTGACAGTGACGGTCAAATTATATGTTTTATTAATTTGTTGAGTTGGTTTTTTAACACTGTCACTTACATTGTTATTATGAGGGACTAGTTTCGAAAGCCTATGCTTTCATTTTCAACCTCACGGGTCCAAGTGACATAGTGTTAAAAAACCAACTCAAATTAATAAAACATATGCTGTAAATAGTTCATTATGTAAATAGTAACAAATATATGCAACTATGTTTTAAATGGTGTAAATAATTGTATAAAGCTTCAATTTTGTAATATGATAAATTATGTACTTGACGAGACCAATTGCAATATTGTAAAACAGCTTACGGCCAATAAACTTTTATTCTTATTCTTTTAACCGGGAACTTCACTCCGTTGGCCACCAAACACTAGAAAAAGAGCAAGCCATACTAAACCGCTGTAGATTTCATATGTACAGTGCAATACAAACAAAAACTGAGGAGAGGAAGCATATATTTGTCAAAACTCTGTTCTACGGCTAGTTAACACTGTGTCTTGGTAGATTCATTCTATTATCACTAATCATATTGACTCCATGCTGCTCAATGTTCATGGGCATCTGAGCAGTTATTACCAAGTTTCACCAAATATGAACTAAATATCTGTGAACATGACCAATCTGATTCTTCTGTTTACTACATAACATGCAACCGATGTAGGGTGGTATTAAATCATGTGTTATGAACACAGCATCAGCAAAGACTTCCATTGGTTTCTGAACCAAACTCCCTCTCTGGCTGTTGCTCATTTTATCTTTCGGGGTATACTTACTTTTGTAAACTTGAACCTTTCAAATTCCCATTGAACTGAGCATTTGATTCCAACTACTCAAGAACTCTTATAAAGACTAATACTTTGATTCCAGAACATCTATAATGATACTGTAAGTTAAAGAAGTACTAACTCATTTACCATATCTAATTTACAGCCTTAAGAAAAGGAGGAGTAGTATTGCATAAAACAACCTTGAGAATAACAAGTGTCTGGCAAAATGTAGCTACCGCCAAACTCACAAAGTCAGGATAAAGGCATATATCTTGCCACCAGCTATAGAGCCAACTAATTCTAGAGAGTTATATGCCCATTTTGGCATTATGTTCATCTATTTCCAGAAAACTGAGAATTTAAGAAATTGAAATCTCTAATGTCCTGGCATGAAAACATTCATATTGGAATAAAATTTCATAATTTATAGGCCTTGAGCACAAAGCTTGCTAAAAGATGTGAGATTTTGCCATAGTTTGTAACACTAATATAAAAATAATACTAATTTAATCCCAAAATATACAGTACAGTCCAATGCTTATATAGAGTTGTTAAATCATAAGGTAACCCCTTTCATGGTCTCTCTCCACTATGGGAGAGAAGCGAGAGTCGCTAGGAAAATGGTGCTGGCAGAGATGCATTAAAATCCTTACCCTGTAGTACATGTTGGAAATGTTGATCAACTACTCTCAAACAGCAGGATATTAAATGTACAGGCAGGATATATATTTTGTATAGAGATAGGATATGAGTTTTAACAGACATAACATTTCTCACAGAAGTCTGAGACACACCTATCTGTTGAGCTAATTTATTTATCAATTTTTGAGGTGATCGCTCTAAACTGACACTGATTTCATATATTGTATTTATCCAAATGCAAGACGACCCCCATTTTTCAGTACTTAATTTTGGAATTTAGCACATTATCTACATGGATAAAAAGAAGATATGTTTAAAAGACATGCATAAAAAGAAGAATTTAAAAATGAAATTAAAAGGTGTGCCATACTTTTTGAACAAACTAATGGACACACGCTGATTTTTTATTTTATTTATTTGTTTATCTATTTTACCAAATTTGAATTTGCGTGAAAATTCACATTTTGAGCAGTTGATGGAGAGGGGAGTACAGAAATGTAAGATATGGGTACGATGTTCAATGTGATGTTAGTGGTGGTGGCAACATAATTGTAATTCTAATTGTGGATATATTTTGTAATTAGAGTCAACATTTAATGTTTTTGCCGAATTTGAATTTGCGCAGAAATTTGCATTGAGAGCGAGAGATGGAGAAGACAGAATGGAAATGTACCGGTATGTTTGTGTTTGGTGGTGATGGCAGCAGCTTAGCAGTAACAGTGATTACGGATATAAAATATAATATATTATAAAAAGTTTTACTTAATTCAAATTTGTACGTAAATTTGGTTTGGGTGGGAGAGATGAGTATGGAAATGTATGGAATGTGTGTGAGAGTACAACGTGACGATGGCAACGGTGGCGGGAGCATACCTGTAATGACGATAATGGATGCTATTTTCTAGTAAGACAACATACTTAGAAGCCTTCTAATTTTATTTTAGTCTTGGAGAGTAATCTTTTTTCCAATGTGAATGCTCATAGGTCCACTAACAGTTAATTTTTGCCACGAATGGAATGCACAAAATCTGCCACATACATCATGACCTTGGCGGTAATCTACACCATTTATCCCAGGCTTCTCTACTGCCATTACCACAAAGTTTTGAAACTTACTTTTCCCCGGTATGGTATTTGGAATACATATCGTGAATACAAGACAACCCCCACTTCTGAAGTTAGATATTTTGGGAAAAAACATTATATATTTGGATAAATACTGTAGTTCATTTTCTATTAAAACTTCTCATTGAATGTCTTAACACCAGACCTGAAGCTTCAAACTTATACATGATTGCATGAATATGTGTCTTCCAGATGATATGTAATTTGGAACCCATTCTACAAACTCCCTAAATACATGGCGATCAGACTTAAAAAAAACTTTGCATATAAAGACACATTCTTCCACAGATAAGTGATGCACCATGTTGACTGTAATGATAGAGGCACCTGACGGACTGCACCTGATCTAGCAGTAACAATGAGATATGGAGCCAAAACAAGTTAATCCTGGAATTGGCTATCTGAAGTCCCAGTTATGGCGAGGGAAGAGTGAAGGAGACATTGCGAGAAGGGTTATCTTGCAATTTAATAACCCTATATATACTTTAAAGATGAAATAATTGTTTCTTCCACACTAGCCATACATAGGATAGGAGTTGGAAAGGTAGAGTCAGAATGAAAAATTCAGTCATAGTTAGGGTTTGAACCACACATCTCCTAGTTTCCATGGCTGGTGAGCCAAGAGTGGTGGACTGGGTTTTTAAATTTTTAGCACAAGTTTCTTTTACCTTGTGGTTTTAGTCTGCGATAGCGGTATCCCATGATAATGGAGTGGATTTTTAACTTTTAAACAGCTTGTTTTAGTATTTAAGTTTTAATTGTTCACAAGTGTCTTTTATAGACATTTTTGTATCATGTTTCCTCCCGTTTTAGCTTTTTTTGATGCCATGGTTTTATCACCACCTCTGGTTTCAGGGCTGGACAGTTATTTTACCCTGATTTTTGTTTTTATCTCTTGTTTTAGCTGTTTTAATTGTGATTCTTTTTAGCATGCTTTTATCTCTGGTCTTTTAGTTCCACTGTTTTATGTTAAGGGTGCTGATAACATAGCAGTTGAGTGCCCTTAAACCTAATCACCATCATCCAATTTGATCTAACCACTGAGCTACCATGGTACTTATGAGATTGTAAGTTGCCATAATGGTATGTCATCTCAAAATGAATTTAATATCCTGTGTTTTACCGGAAAAAACTTGAGTCAGTTGTGAAATTTAATACTGTGTTGGCATGTTGCCATAGTAGCTTAGTGGTTAGAGCAACTGGAAATAAGCATTTCAGATCCGGCTAAGGCATTAAATTGTTCAATGTGACTCTACCTTTCTATGCTCTAGAGATGTTGAATACCATATCCATCAAATGTGGCACTTTGTAACATATCACAATCATATACCTTGTCACAGCCTTAAATATTTAATTGTGTAACATGGGTTTACATCTTAATTTGTACTTGCAGAGCTTTGTATTGTCAAGTAATTCACAAAATGACAAATTGTTTCTACAAATCAACAACACTACATTTATCACATTCTCGCTTCAAAATATCTTGAACCATTTATTATTTCTACTTCTGTGTAAATCCTCCAATTCTACTAATGAATCTAATTTTATACCAGATTAATTTATTCAGCCTAACATTTATCTATATTTAGTTAATTTTACAAAATTCTGCATCAAAACTCATTAGGCATTTCAGCCTATCTACATGTTTTTTGTAGGGAACTTTAAATTTAATTTCTTAACTTTTATGCAAAAATCCACAGCAATCTTCAAAAAAGATTTTTTTTGATTAAGTATAAATTATCATGTTTTAACAATATCTTAGCCCACAAAAGTGCTGTTTGTAGCTGTAACTTAAAAATAAAGCACTGCATTCGTGAACTATGCAAATCAATGCAACATCCTTAAGTTAATAACTGTTACTTTTTATTATGACACAACATTTATTTTGCTATTAAAAGTTGTCCCTTAAAAGTTATATAAGAGCATCATTTACCACATGGAACTTGCATATCCAAGAGTAATCAGTAACATTTGTATGTTATGCTATAACATAAACATTACAATAATTTTCTATAATGCTTTTCCTCTTACAGCAGCATTAAAATGGTGTCTATGCAAATCTGTTGTGTAACAAATGCATCAGCATGAGGATGTTAGTTTTTGTTGTGTTCAGCAACCAAATCTTTATTCTTAACAAACTTTTCTTTTGTTAGGAAGTTATGTAATAGCATGTAACAATTGGATAATAGCTTTAACAATTTGTTAAGCCTTAACAAAACATTACAGAATAGTCCTGAATATCAAGGTATTTAGAACATGTTGCAATGTCACAGGAAATTACATTTCTTTTTGTACTTTTTAGGGGAAAACTGTATTCTTAAGTATAATATATGAATGTCTTGATACATTAGGTCCAAGATTACTGGCATTTCCACCAAATGTCAAAGTTCATGAAGCACATATGAAAGACGTGTTCCACAGAATCACAGAGCAGGAAGATGGAGCTTCAGCTGCCACAGTTAACCTGTCAAGTGCTCATACAGGATTGGCAATCAGTGCACCACCAGCATGCTTTGTGCCACCAGAAGTCCTAAATGCACCAGCTCTAAATTCTCCAGCATTCAATGGAAATGGTCCTGTATCGCTATGGATCAACTCTGAATCATCCTGTAACGGTATCTTACCACACGATGAATGCACCAGAATAAATCCATCATTATCAAATCCCAATGTAGTGGAGAAGGTACGTTTGGTTACAGCACTATACCACAATATGATACCAGAATTTTGTCCACATTTTCAAAATAAGAAGAAACATCTCCCTCTCCTTCTCTTTCCCTGTCACATAGCTCCAATAAGACATTTTGTCTATATGCAGTTGCAACCACACTAATATGTTTATTGCAGAAACTTGCATGCTACCTTTTAATTTAATGTAACTGAGTAGTTGCAAATTTGAATAACTTATAAATAGGTATATGCATAATTTGCCATTGCAATAATGCAATTTTATTTGCAAATTGTAACGTTTTTCCTTTTAAAATGCAAATTTTAACCCTTTTTAATTAAATCACAATTTTACCTATTTTTTAGTATAATTTAAAATAATTTTGTAATTTTATCAGCAAAAAAACTGTTTTTGTTCATAATGGATGGGAAAGGTATAAAATAAGCTATAGGTACTCTTTGATTGCAAATAGTTCTGGATGTCCCCTGTATGATTCAGTCACGGAAAATATAGTATGGTAAAATAAGAACTATAGCTTTCCTGGCGACGTGTTAATTCAAGATCTTCTCGGGCTTCTAGCCAGGTAAAAACTTGGCTTGACACCAACGTTTCGAAGAAGTGCATCTTCCTCGTCTTCAGGGTGAACTGATCAGTTCACCCTGAAGACGAGGAAGATGCACTTCTTCGAAACGTTGGTGTCAAGCCAAGTTTTTACCTGGCTAGAAGCCCGAGAAGATCTTGAATATAGTATGGTGTTTGTTGAGGTTCAAAAACTATGATGCAAAACACACCTGTTTTCCAGAAGTCACAAGGTTCTAGCATCACTCATGCTGTTAGCTTCCGATTCCAGATTCAGTATCTATCTTCCTTTGTTATGAGTTACGCAAGGTGCACAAAGCTAAATAATACTTTCACAAAATTCAATACACAGCTATTGTTTTCACTATTGTGAGCTGAATAGTATTGCGTGCCTATTGCTTTAGGTACATTTATTATATTTGGAAAACAAAAATATGGTACAATGTTATAGTGTTAAGGTAAATAATCTAAAAGTGAGCTGCTAAGCATCTGTGACATGCCCAAAATTATTTGCGCAAAACTTCACAAATTGAATTTAGGACCGATGGACTTTACGCAAGTGATGGAAAATCTAGTTGAGTCGATTTTGTAACACTACATCACTTACTTTTTTATTTCGGAAAACATGTTTCAGAAGCCATGTGCTTCCATTGTCAATTCCTTTGGTCGACTACCGGCATTGCTTGCTGTGGTGGTTGTCTCTGTCCCTGGTGGTGGTTTGATGAACTTCTGGATGGGTAGATCGCCTGGCGGGATTTCAAAATTGAAAACCCGGTTCTTGTTTTTCCAAGTATATATGTTTTCCCAAACTTTTAATTCTGTCTTCCTTGTGATGTTTTTGAGGATTTTTGGACTTCTATTTATAGTGCATTTCTCTTTCCAAAAATGCCAAGCTACTGCAGATTTTTCTTCTTGTTTGAGTTTAATATTTCTGTGGTGTTCTTTTGCCCTGGTTTTTATATTTCTTTTTGTTTGGCCGATGTAGATTTTTTCACAGTCATTACAGCTGAACTGATATATTCCTGGTTTGTTTTCTTGTGGGATATCATCTTTTAATTT
The DNA here is from genome assembly GCA_030762935.1 of Hymenopus coronatus. Classification (NCBI taxonomy): domain Eukaryota; kingdom Metazoa; phylum Arthropoda; class Insecta; order Mantodea; family Hymenopodidae; genus Hymenopus; species Hymenopus coronatus. The sequence goes on from CM060897.1 coordinate 137,522,570, forward strand.
GGAATTTAAAATGTTTTTTATAGAGTAATTGTTTTTAGGGGCTAGAATGATGTTATGTCTTTTGAAGATCCTCTGGAATTTGTAGAAAGTTGTAGGGTGGTATGTAAACTTCTTGTAGATCTTGTTTTCTTTCTGGTTTTGAGTGAGTGTGCTGACTTCTTTAATTCTCTTTCTATTTTTGGCTTTATTAACTTTTTTGTACACCAGTTCTGCCCAAAATCCATTCTCTGTAGCTATGTCCAAAATTTTATTAAGTTCACATTGGTATTCTGTTTTTCCCATTGGTACATTTACCAATCTGTGTGTAAGGCTGTTGAGTAAAGCATGCTGATGGGGAATGGGATTGTAACTCTTTTGTTTTATATAGCTGTTGGTGTGGGTAGGTTTTCTGTAGATGCCAAATGTAAGGTGATTATTAGTTTTTATGATTTTTAGGTCGAGGAATGGTAGTTGTCCATCACATTCCTTCTCCATTGTGAAATTTATAGACTTTTCTTGCATATTTAGGAGTTTTAGAGCATCTTCTAGGTGTCTTTCTGGGACTATTGCAAAGATGTCGTCTACATAGCGGTACCATATTTTGAACATCCAGGGGAATGCCTTTTTAATCCTAGTTTCCATAGTGCTCATGAAGAGATCTGCTAATATATGTGACAGCGGGCTGCCCATAGCTAAACCAGATGTTTGTTTGTAATATTTCCCGTTAAATGTGAAAAAATTTTGATTTATGCACAGATTCGTTAATATGATGTATTCTCGCACTTCTTCTGTTGTTTTTCCTATTGCAAGTAACCAATTTTTGATGTGGGATTGTATGCTTTCTGTAGGTATGCTTGGAAACAGAGCAGTAACATCAAAGGAAACTAACATATCGGTTTTTTCCAATTTTATGTCTTTAATTTTTTCGATCAAATCTAGAGAGTTTTTTATACTTGCTGTTTCAAATTTAGGGAAGGAAGAGAATCTGTTTGTTAACCATTTTGCTAGATTATAAGTAGGTGCACTTATATTGTTTATAATTGGTCTCATTGCATTTCCCGGCTTATGTATTTTTGGAAGGCCATAAATTCTGGGCAGAACTGGATTATCAACTTTAATTTTGCATTTTTCTTTTTTGTCTATTAGTTTACATTCTTGAATACTGGCATTTAATTTAACTATACATTGGTTTAGAGGGTTCTTTTGTACTGTAGAGTATTCTTCTTTTTCTAAAAGTGTTTCCATTCTTTCTACATATTCAGTTTTGTCCATAATTACTATTGTGTTTCCTTTGTCTGCTTTGCTATAAATTACCGGTTTGCTTTTTAATGCTCTTATTACATTTTTCTGGGGGTTAGTTTTCTTTTTGCTTCCTATTGTTTCGATAATTTGGCAACATTCATTTTTTATTATGTTTTTATCAATATCATTTATGTGCTGGGTGGCTATTTGTACGTCTGCAATGTAATCGTCAATTTTTTCTGAAAAATCGATGCAAGTTTTCATCCCTTTGTTTAAGAAATCCAGTTCTGATTTGGTGAAAGTTTGGTCCGATAGGTTTTTGACGTTCATTTGTGGTGTGGACTTTTGAATTGGTTTTCTTTTCCCCTGTTCTTTGCACAGCTTTTCAAGTTTACGTTTTTGCGTTAAAGTTTTGTTTCTCATTTTGATGCTTAATTTAGCCAAAAGATTGTTTTCTAAATTTTCCCAAATGATGCTTCCTAATTTTTTGGTTAGTTTCAAGTGTAATTCATATAGCTGTAATTCTACTTCACTCCTACTTTTGTAATGTTTGTTCTTCTCCATTTCCAAGACTTTTTTGACGACTGCTTTTTCTAGTTTACTATTGTTATCATTTTTTATTATTTTTCTGACAAATTTTGGCGTGGCGTTTTTAATTCTACATAAATTTAGAAAGCGGATATCCGCGGCTAATTTGCGTTTCTTTTCTTGTAGTTTTTCGAATAACTTTATATCCTTTTTGTGGTTGGTTTCGTTAAAAGCCTCGTAAATGAATATTGAATTTGATCCTACCTTTGTAGCGTCCATTTTCTGTTCTTTTCACCACGTGTTGTGTATGTTTACGGCAGTCTACGTCCACAAGGTTTGTATCCGTGAATTATCCTGATATATGGTGGACTTTGAGACAGTGATGTGTTTTAACAATTAAAATTTAGTTCTAAATATGCAAGAAAAGTCTATAAATTTCACAATGGAGAAGGAATGTGATGGACAACTACCATTCCTCGACCTAAAAATCATAAAAACTAATAATCACCTTACATTTGGCATCTACAGAAAACCTACCCACACCAACAGCTATATAAAACAAAAGAGTTACAATCCCATTCCCCATCAGCATGCTTTACTCAACAGCCTTACACACAGATTGATAAATGTACCAATGGGAAAAACAGAATACCAATGTGAACTTAATAAAATTTTGGACATAGCTACAGAGAATGGATTTTGGGCAGAACTGGTGTACAAAAAAGTTAATAAAGCCAAAAATAGAAAGAGAATTAAAGAAGTCAGCACACTCACTCAAAACCAGAAAGAAAACAAGATCTACAAGAAGTTTACATATCACCCTACAACTTTCTACAAATTCCAGAGGATCTTCAAAAGACATAACATCATTCTAGCCCCTAAAAACAATTACTCTATAAAAAACATTTTAAATTCCAAATTAAAAGATGATATCCCACAAGAAAACAAACCAGGAATATATCAGTTCAGCTGTAATGACTGTGAAAAAATCTACATCGGCCAAACAAAAAGAAATATAAAAACCAGGGCAAAAGAACACCACAGAAATATTAAACTCAAACAAGAAGAAAAATCTGCAGTAGCTTGGCATTTTTGGAAAGAGAAACACACTATAAATAGAAGTCCAAAAATCCTCAAAAACATCACAAGGAAGACAGAATTAAAAGTTTGGGAAAACATATATATTTGGAAAAACAAGAACCGGGTTTTCAATTTTGAAATCCCGCCAGGCGATCTACTCATCCAGAAGTTCATCAAACCACCACCAGGGACAGAGACAACCACCACAGCAAGCAATGCCGGTAGTCGACCAAAGGAATTGACAATGGAAGCACATGGCTTCTGAAACATGTTTTCCGAAATAAAAAAGTAAGTGATGTAGTGTTACAAAATCGACTCAACTAAATTTTAATTGTTAAAACACATCACTGTCTCAAAGTCCACCATATATCAGGATGGAAAATCTGTTCTCTGTTGATATTGCAGTGTGACTGTATTGTGGGAAAGAAAGGACAGTTGCATAAAACACATGGAAAGTGACAAGCATAAGACAAATGCTTCTAAGAAGACAACTGCATTCAAACAACAGGCATCGATATCAGCATCATTCTAAACTACCAAGAAAAAGAAAGATGCTTCTCAAGAGTTGGCCTGAGACACAATAGGTGCTTTCCTTAAGGTAAATATACCTTTGGAAAAGGTGCATGATCCCAACATAGGAAATGGATGGACAACTATATTGAAGGTACAGTACTATTCTTTTATTAACTATTATATCCTAGTACATATTTAACTGCCTGACCCTAAACATTTGTGATTTTGTTCCTGATTATTCTTTAATTCTCTTCTTACAGGGGTAGACATACCATGTGTGTAAACTCTTCGTGAAAAATATGTAGATGGCTTGGCAAGTTCCCGGATTGAATATGTGAAAGGAAAAGTGAAGAGGAAAGACATAAATGTCTTCTGTGATGAAACAACTGACAAAGAGGAGAGATGTGTGATTGTTTTATTGTTCAGGATTTTTGCCTTTTTCAAACCTAAACTTTTCTTTGCTGGCCTTCACTTTGTGGACAATGCGAATGTCACTCACTGTATTCAGGCCATTCTTGAGTCACTGAAATTTATAATGTAAATTATGATAATGTGAAGAGTGTGTTTACAGACTGGTACATGACCAAATATGCTGGTGAATTAAAACCTGTGTGTGGCGAAAACTTGAAGCACATTCAATGTTGGGCTCATAAGCTGAACATCATTGGCAATATCTGGGCTTAGCATTTACAGGTACTAAACCTGCTGTCTCAAAAACAGAGCATCTTCCTATGAGGCATTTATTTGCTCAGTTTTTGGCAGACAATAAGGGAATCCCTTGTATCCAATGCCTGTGGTCATCTGTTGGAATTTCTGGTTTGAAAGTGTGTTCTATCTTGCCGAATTCCTTCCCCCTATTGTTGCCTTTGCTAACACACATGAAATGAAGGCAAAATCTCAACACTGGCATTGCATACTTTTGCTCCTTAAGTAAAAGTGATATAAGTACAATACAGTGCCAGGCTATGTTCGTAAAAGAACATGGAATGTGCATTATTAACCTTCTTACAAAACTGGAAGGTTCAAGCTATCCTCTAGCTCACATTTTATATAGGTAGCTTTGAAGATGTAAGACAAGGAATTATTTTTTTTTATGGTACAATGCAGTTAAGTAAAATGACTGTTACTTGGTCAGTTAGTGTTAAAAAAAACGATTATAAAAATTATATCGCAAGCTTCATTGAAACTTAACTCTTTATCAGTTGATCCAAGCAGATCTATTTTGGAGGGGCTTGACATTTTGAATCCCGGTAAATGCTGTTACAGACATAAACCCTGAGATACTTAAAAACTTTGAAATATTCCTGATCTTCAGGGTGTGGACACTAATGATATGGTTTCAGGTTTTGGAGAGTTGAAACAAATCCGCTGCAAGCAGATGCCGCAGAGCAACATGAAATAGCAGAAGCCCTTTGTGTGGTGAACCTTTCATATCCTAGGTTTGCAGAAAAGTGTCTAAAAGCAATATGGAGACTGTGTTCCAAAGAGACTGAAAAGTTTCTTTCCTCCTACAACAGTGTTCTCACTGATAGGAGAACAAACTTAAAAGAGGGGAATTGGCTATAATGGCTATTTTTACTTTCTCTATAGGCACTATGTACATAGTGTATAGAGAATGCATTGCACTCCACCAAAAAATTCGATACCGAGATTTCACTGGAAATATATGTTTTAGGGTCCTCTTTATCTAAAAAAAAAAGTATTTTCGGAAAAAGGTCCGTGTGTGTGTGTGTGTGTCCGTGTGTCTGTGAACATGATAACTCAAAAACGAAAAATAGGTAAAATACCAAACTTGGTATTTAAGTTTAGTATCTTCCAGTGATGCGACACGAAGCTTTTGAGAAAAATCCCCCCACCCCCAACTACCCTTTACATGGAACTTTTTTCGAAAATTTTGATTTTCTCAAAAATGGCTCTAACGATTTTGATTAAAATTTCAAATATTAAAGATATTTACCTGACAAATAAAATGTATATCTTGAATTTTCTGGGAATAGCCTCTGAAGAGTAGTTCATTCTGGATGAATTTTACTGAATTTTGAATAACTGCTAAACTGTAAGAGATGGACAAACACTTACTACACAAAAAATGTAGAGCACATTAAAACACACAATTTATGTTATATACATTTTTTTCGTGGAGTTCGTCGTTTTTGAGACATTCCTTATTTTTGGTTTCTGCTATGAAAAACATACTTTTCTCATACAGGAACTTGTCAACTCCAATCCATATAAACAAAGGAACTTCATTGACATAGCAATCAGCTTTTGACTATCTCTTTAACCTATGGTAGTCCCTTATTTCGCTTCTACTTACAAGGAAGCAAGTAATAAGACTATTTCTGCTAATTTTTTCTGATTAGCATAAAGTAAATAGAAGCTCTTTAAGAATAATTTATTGCAGGGATATAGAGAAAGTCATGTGAATGGTACACATCAGATTTTTTCATTTGAAAATTAAAAATAATCTAAGATGTTGCTTTGTTTGTTTTCAGTACCTTTTTCTAGTATTTTACTTTTGATGTTTGTATATGTGTATAAATTGTGTTTGTAGTGTTCTTTGTTGTATTACATTGTGTATATGGAATTTAAATACTGAATTTAATCTGCTTGTTTGTATTTTTGCTAGTGTATGTATAAGTTGTGTATATTGATATCGTGCGCAGATGTGTACCATTTTTTTGTTTGGAATATTATACTGTATTTTTGAACTGACATGTGTATGCATATTAATAAGAATATATACTGAAATTGGTAAACATTTTTTTATTTTTTAACTTGTTCAACTTTACAATTAGTAAAATTGCATTAAATATAACACTGCTTTTGGAGAAAAAAATAACACCACTATTGACCAAATAATAAACACACCTTTTACATGTTGCTACTTCTAAGAACATAAATATATTCTTCACCTCAGAGTACCTTTAACATTGTAGTGGAATACTGTATGTCCCCATGTGATGGTAGCCAAGTATGAAGCATTTGTTGCCCCATGCTCAGATGTGTGATGCCGTTGGCGGTGCTTAAAGATTCACTCCACTACCAGATGAGTAGATCTACGTACCTTTGTTGCAGACCTGCTACCGATGAGATGCCTCAGCTAGACTCAGCCTGCATGATGGTTTGACTCACTCGGGGTGGAAACAATGAGGGTAGCTTAGGGATGAACTTATGAAATTGCTTAGAGACACGTTACTTTCCTTCAATTTACTAGAAGACACAAGATAACCACTTTGCTTTACAATCTGCTAAGTCAGTTATTTACTAGGAGCTTTCTTTATCGACAATTCACACACATTTTTGTTATAACTTTTTTCTCTTTGCGTTAGTTTTATATAATTCAGTCTAGATACACGTCACTGACTTTATCTATCCACTACTGAGTGCGCCGATAACTATCTGAGAGAGTTGTGTTGGTAAACTTGAAAGCAGATGTAACTATATGACAGCCCTGATGTAACTTCAATGCTTCGATGCATGTAACAAACAGCACCAGTGTAACTATGAGACAGCCCTGATGTGCGGCAATCTTCTCCTAATATAGCAAAATTGCTGTCATGGTGACTTCTTTCTGATTGACCAGAAAGGCCGCAAAACGGGAGTCGGTATTACCCAAAATGCATCATTTTCTTCCCAGGATGCAACATAACACCCACGTGACAAGTGTTACACAATGGAAAAATACTCTTTTCCAAACTAAACGGGACTTTACCGTCGCATGTAGCTCGTACGTGCCTGGACAAAAGAGCATTTGCTAACAATGAAAACCTCTCACTCCACTTTCCAAGTTTGGCGTAAACAACTCTCAACTGCTTTTACTAAAAGCTAATGTTTACACTCTCAATACATGAAATAATTGAGTATTGGCTCTTTTTAAATATAAACTGATAAGCAATTAATACAAATTACAATGGTTATTATAGAGAAGCTAACTAATGGTCTCAACATTGTCCTACACTTTCTGCTCTCTACAAAGAACTATATCTGTAATCAAAAAATGATACAAGGATGTCCCTAAAATCTTTTATCATCTTTCAAAAAAAAAGTTTTTTTATCTGACAGATACTTTTTAATGTTTTGCGAGTTGATTGTGGTGTTTGTTCAATTTGCTCTAATAATTTACGATTCATTTAAAAATTTTCTGTTCACCCAAAAATGAACTTCATTAGAGAACATTTTGGGGTTAATTTTTTTTTTTTTTTTTTTTTTCCCCTTTCTTTTTTGATTGTCATTGTCATTAATGCCCAAGCTATATGAAAATCAGCTTAAAAATGTTTTTTGCGAAGAAACTCATCCAAGGCAACACACACACATGCACGCACACTTCTGATCAAAAACAACACATTGATTGGTAAGAACAACTCTGGAAACATTTAAAGACTACACTTCAAATTTTTTGGAATGCCATTACTAGTGAATCTTGCCTGTTTACTGCAAATTTTTTAAAAGGTTCATGAAAAATGTTCTACATCATAACAATCATCATCATATATAGCTAAACTAATAACTGAGCATGCTGTAAAAGATCAGTAACTTGGACACTCCACCATACAGCTGACTAGCCCTTATGATTTCTTTTTGTTTTAAAAAATCAAAGATACAATGTATAGAATCACTTTGTCATCAGAATGTGCAGTAGAACATCATAAAAACTTGGTTTCTGAAGTGGCTCAAGAAGAGGGTCATCATTGCTCTAAGGACTGGATTCATTGGATGTAACAATGTATTGATTTAAAGGGGAAATATTTTGAAAAACAATAACAATCATTTACATTTTTTAAAACTAATCCTGTTTGGTTTTATAAAAATATTCAGTATCACCCTTATACTCTGCTTCATCTAAGTAATTTCACAGTCTCTCTGTGTGGTATAAGTGGTTACCATGCTAGTCTCATATACCCAAGGTTGCGGTTTCAAACCCAGTGGAGGATGATGGATTTTTTTTGGGCATAAAAATCCTTAGCATGGCTTCCTTCAGAAGGGAAGTAAAATCATTGGTCCCGTGTCGTAGATTTACAGCATGAAAGGAACCTCAAGCCTGATAAAGGCTGAGCAAAATTAAGCTGTCTTTCATGCCTGATATAGAATGGGATGCTGAGAATACAGTAGTTAAAGAGCATGCATAAATAAAACTCAATTTATTTAAGTAACTTCACAGTGTGAAGTGATTCATTGCAATATCATCATACTTCTCCAAATTTTACCTTCAAAATGTATTGTGTAATTAACATAAGGTGATTTTACTTTATTTTGACTCAAAAATGCTTACAAACAAGTCTTTGTTTTACTGTTGCAAATAGTTAACTTGATGTTTCAACAAGTAGAAGTTTATGGCTGCAGGCCATCCATGACTTGTGAACTTCTGTGCACTAACACTCCTGTCACTCATGACTCAGTACAATTCACAACACAACCACACTGCATTGCAATCCTGCAATTTATAGCTATAAAATGACGTTGCAAAACTTCTGGAAGCTGAGAAGAATAATGTGTCACGTTCCCAAAAGTTCTGCTTATAGCCACATCACTTTTCCTGATGTAATGACTCGTATACCAAAGCGAACCTGAGCAGCACAGTCACACACAGATGGCAATGTCAAACTGCTCCCTCCTCGGGCTAGTTGTCCCGACCAGCACCATTGTAGTGGGCTGGATGATCCAAATGCACTACCTGCTTCTTCCTATCTTATTGATCTTCTCAGGGTTGTTAGAACCTGGACCTATGGCCCTTGTTCCGGGTTTGGCAATACAACCACACTTGAGCTTCCTGCTAGGAACCTTCCCTATTGACTTGTCTCCACCTAGCTCACATGCTGGGTGTGTTGATAAATCGGGTGGTTCACTAGATCCTTTTGACAGCTAGCCTACCAGGTGCACCTTAGTGGCCACCACACCCTCCTTCAGGGTCACCCTGCAACTTCCAGGATGTCCAGAGCAACACCTCATCTTCGCTGAGTCGTAAGACCCTCTTGCCAATGTCAACTGTTGTAACGTGGCTCCTGAGGGTATCCATTCCCAATATCACCTCTTCATCCATCCTTGCACCGAATACCCACAGAGTCCATCCCAGGGTCAACTCCAACAAGACCTCCTTCATTGGCAGGCCCAATGCCATCATTAATCTCATAGGGCCAAATCGGTTTTCTTGTCAGTAAGCCCCCTGGTCTGGTCAGATTATGGTCACAACTATATTGGAGTCCACTGGAGGCACATCTTCTTTAGTATCCAGCCGTCCACAATGAGGCTGTCTTCCATCCCTCTGTCTAAGGCATCACATCAGCATCACTGAGGAGATGGCAAAGATGACTCAGGTGTGCCTCTCACCACATTGGGTCTTATTCATGTCCCACCTGCCAGTCGACTAGATTGTGGACAGTGTATCACCAGGTGCCCAGAGTGGCTGACAGGTGGTGGTTGTTGTCCTTGTGTTGATTCCCTTTTGATGTAGCACCGAGTACTCCTGATCTGGGCTATGCTGGCTGCCAGCTGCTCTCTCCTCAGCCTCTGCTTTTTTTGTTTATGTGCAATCACTGCTCCATCAACGTCCCAGTGCAGACAGTTCCAGGCTAGGTATCCTGACTGACCTGACACACTACCTAAAGGTCATTGTTATTGTCTCTGGTTTACTTCTTTCTCCCTGCCATAATGTGTACCTCTGGCCCTCGAGGTGGGCACAGTTGTGGTCTTGGCCACCTCCATTCTAAGTACTGCCATTAACACCTATGGATTGTCTTCTAAACACCAAGCATTAGGTGCTTGTTGTATCTTGGTGTCACGCACCCCATCAGTGAAGGAATAGGCAGCTTTCTGGAACACGTAGCTAGGTGGTGGATTCATCAAAACTTTGTTTGCAAGCTTTTCAATGGCTAGAGCGAACTCCTGCATCGTCACATCTGGCTGTTGCAGCCTAGCTTTAAGCTGACTGCAGTAGGCTGCAACCAAGCAGTGGTTCACGAAGTGGTTTTCGAGGGCCCTCCAGTCCTCCCCGGACTTCATTTATGTCGGCATCACATTCAGTACCTCTGCTGCCCATCCCTGGAGGCTTGCAATCAGCCATGCAGCTTCTTCCTCTGCTGACTATTGGTTGTGCATGGCGATGGTGGCAAACTCTCGGTGGAAATCTTCGAAGATTGACATACGAGGGCGGTCCAGAAAGTAACCTCCATTTGGAAATAAAAACCAGTTGAGATATAACAATTTTATTATATATGAAAAATACAACATTTTTTCTATTTTTCTACATATTCTCCGAAGAAATTCAAGCACTTGTCATACCTTTTAACAGTCTGTGAAATACCCTCTGCATAAAACTCTGCCGCCTTTGAACGTAGCTAACCTGTCACGGCGTGATGAAGCTCTTCGACATTGCTGAAACGCTGAGATGCAAGCCACTGTTTCATGTATGGGAACAGATGAAAATCACTGGGAGCTAAGTCCGGGCTGTAGGGGGGATGGTCAAAAATGTCCCATTTGAAACTGGCCAAAAGTTCATTTGTTCTTCGAGCTGTGTGTGGGCGAGCGTTGTCATGCAGAAACACAACACCAGATGACAGAAGACCACGCCGCTTGTTATGGATTGTCCTCCTTAGTCTTTTCAATGTTTCACAGTAGGCTTCAGAATTGACAGTCGTGCCACGTACCATAAATTCAACGAGTAAGATGCCCTAGCATCCCAAAAAACCGTAGCCATGACTTTCCTTGCAGACAAATTTCATGGCTTTCTTTGGCTTGCTTGGAGAAGCGGTATGTCCCCATTGCATTGACTGCCGTTTTCTCTCAACATTCACATAGGCCACCCAAGTTTCATCGCCAGTAACAATTTTGTTCAAAAATGCTCCTTCACTGGCATACCGAGAAAGAAAGTCGATGGCAGAACTCATTCTTTTGGTTTTGTGGTCGTCAGTCAGCAGTTTTGGTACCCAACGAGCACAAAACTTGCGATAGCCTAGGTGTTTGATCACTATCTCGTGCAAGAGAATCCGAGAAATTTCGGGAAAATGATTGGAAAGTTCCGTTATCATGAACCGACGGTTCTCACAAACTTTTCCATCCACTTTGACCACCAGGTCATCATTGACAAGAGTAGGCCTACCACTCCTGTATTCTTCATGAATGTTAGTTCTTCCATTTTTAAAAAATTGTATCCATTGACGGAAAACACCTTCACTCATAATGTTAGGACCATATACTGCACACAATTCACAATGAATTTCAGCTGCTGAGTGATGTTTTGTCAAAAGAAATCTTATAACACTGCGCACCTCACACTTGGCAGGATTTTCTATTGTGGCACTCATGTTTTGAGGTTATATCTCTCAAACGCACGAGAGTACAATGCTCTTCCTTAGAGAGCTAGAAGCATACTGACCACTGTGCACACTGATATGTAGAAAATGGCGCTACCCCCGCCACTTCCTGCGCTAAGCACAAACAGCGGTTTCTTTCTGGATCGCCCTCGTATTTAGGTGGCTCAACCTTCAGATCCTTAAAACCTTGTGTCAAGCATTCATTGCAACATTGCTTTCAGTTCCTTGGTGCTGCCCTTGGTTTTTCCTTCCATTGATGTCTGCCATTTTGGAAATACTGTCTGTCGTCACCTGATAGAAGCTAATGATGTCACAATGTGGCAATGTGTAAAGTTTGTAGATTACAATCTTGCAGTGATTTTTGGAATTGTTCATGTCTTTCAGTTTCCTCTGCCACTCATTCCACCAATTGTTCCATCATCTTTTTGCTTGCATTTCATAGCATCCACTTCCTCAAGCTCATGTTTGGCTATGGGCTAAACACTTGTTCCAGGTTCTCCATTCTGTGGTTTTGTGCTGTTGGCTCCCCAACAGGCTTCTGGCCCCTAGGCATCTGCTTGTCAGTTCTAAAATGTGGGGACATTAAGCACACTATGAAAAAAAAAGTATCATCCAAAAGAAGTGCCATTAACTTCAAATAGTACACACAGACTCATTTTCTCTTCAAAGAATCCGAAGTCTGTGGATAAATTAACTTACTCAGGAGAAATAGCTGTTAAATTAATTATATTAAGGGCCGGTTGTACAAACTCAAAATAAATCCTGGAATAGTTGTTCTTGGAATACACTATTCACGGTATAAATGTGATGATGAGTTGTATGATGCAATTTTATTCCTTAGATATCTATTCGACTGTTTGTAGATTTAAATCTAATGTTGGCTATATTGCGAGTCATTCATGGCCAACTTGATACGTAATTACTGCTTTATTTTGCTGAAAATATGCATTGTTTTCACAATCAGCTGTTCCTAAACTAAGTATTATTTCTTATTTTAACTACTTAATGTATTATGAAATAATTATGAATGTTCACAAGCGTGTTCAGATGTAGAATTGCTATACACTTTACAAAACATAAGCACATATGTATACTGGGACTTCTTGCGATAGGTTAGGAGTATGGGAATGAAACCTTATGTGCAAAGTTGTATTTTGTGCTGATATGACATCTTTCCATTTCTATACTCAAAACAGTTAACGTACTTAGCCTGATTTCTGTATTTTATTCATTAAAATACTTAGTAAGCAACTTTTGAAAATTACATTTTAGTATTGCCAATGCCAATATCAACTTAAGATATGCATAATTAAATTGTTGCACCAAGACAAGTACAAAAACAATTTGCCGTACAGGTATTAACCAACAGAAATATTAGCAGTTATGTCGAATAGTACATGAAACCATTCCCATTTTAGTTCACACTTTGCTGATGGCAATATTTAATTCAGTAGCTAGAAATTGTCAACCAAACCAAAAAAACCTGAATTTTACGGAAGGTATTCTCTATTCAATCAAAATTGTCTCTAATGTATTAACCTACAGCATATAATACGAAAAATTATGATTTTATTGTAAAATAATATATTTAGATTTTCGAGCTCTGAAGGGGTCTTTTAATCTGGTAATCTCCTCCCTACATCCCAAAGCTTGTAGTGTTATCATTTTTAAACTTGCACATAACCTCCAAAATCTGAATATAGTACAGAATGTCGTTAACATTAACACTTGTGGCTATCTTATGTTTTAGAAGTAACCTATCCTTTGTATTTTGTCAATAAAATGTAACCTAACTCTTTACAACGCTATGCATTGTGCTGGTGAATTGCTGCACTACACTATTTTATATTTATCTTGGGTTGGATTAAATTTAATTGTTTCCATAAAAATAGAGTATTTTGATGATTATATTGTAGGTAGATTTTACTGTTTTATAAATGAAACTTTATTTTAACTATCTTCTTGTCATATTTATCTTAAACCACCAAGTTGTCTGTGTGATATCCTTTCTCAACTTTAATCTCATTACAGCCGTAGTCATTTATCAGACTATCTCTACAACATATTGTATTTAGGTATAATATGTCCTTAAAACATATTATAAAGAAATTAATCGTTTATATCGGTCAAACATGGGTCAAAATTGTATCGAGTACCCAAGCCCCCATTTTCCTTTTTGTACTCTATTCTCGGAATATCGGCTTATTCCCGCAAGGAATCATGGAATAAGTTATTCCATGTTTATTCCCTTGATAGTATCTATTCCGTTGTTGTACAACACAATTTAGCACATAACCATGGAATAACGTCTAACAGAGGTTTATTCCGAGTTCATACAACTGGCCCTAAAAGTTATAAAAATATATGGCCTTTCTCCTGGCCAAGCAAAGAGAACAGCATTTCAAAACCAATACATAGCAACCAACTATGCTCTGATAATTAAATCTGCAAAGCCAAATATATCATTCATTGTCTATTATTGTATCTCAACAAATATAATTTTTTTGCTGCAAAAAAGTAATACCCCATTGATAGTTTTGATTTCCTTGCAGAATAACACTTTACACGAGTCTACGTTTTCCAGTCCTGGACTACCTTCAAGCATGATTGATACCTCTCAAAATGCATCAAGACCTGCAAGAAGAGTTCTTGGATCTTCTCTTACAAGCAAAAAGTTAATGCTTGGAGCATTGTGACATTAGTGTAAACTTTACTTGAATCAAAACGTCAAAAACTGAACTGAACTGTGCAGATTAATGAACATGAGTGGAGGCTGAAATATTTCAAGAGCATTTCTATGGAAACTGCTACAGAAGAAAGTTCATCAGCCACGGAACAAGTATGTGTGAAGTTAGATCTCAAAATAATTAAATTTTGGTGTAAGTAACTAGCAAGCTGTCTTAATAGTTACCTACAAATAAAATATGATACTGATATTAAAAGTTTATAAAACTTTTAGTACTACCATATTTCAAGAGAATCAAAATACTGGAAGTGGTACACAGTGAAGCATAATTACACATTGGAAAAATGAGTCGAATTTACACTTGAATTGCTTCACTAAGTAATTAATTACCTGGACATGTTTCGAAGGCGTATGTTGCCTACATCATCAACAGATTTCGACCAGCCGGCATGTTGTTGGTATTTTTTGTGGACTCTTCTCCTTTCTCTGGTGGCTGATAGATGAACTTGTAGAGCGGGATGTCATCGGCGGGAAAAAAAATAGCAGCTACAACCACCCTCATGGCAGATAAAAACCAGAATATTTTCAAAAAATTCACATTCCACCCTCAGGCCTTCAACAAATTTAAAAAGATCTTCAAGGAACACATCTTCTTAGCCCCACAAAACAAACATAGCATAAAAACCTTCTAAAGAACAAGTTGGTCAAAACACCTGCATCCAAGAAATCAGGAATTTACAGAATCATTGTAAAAACTGTGATAAAAGATACATAGGACAAACCAGAAGAAACATAGGAACCAGGTTGAAGGAACATCTGGCATACTTAAGAAACAACTAAATGGAGAAATCAGCAGTAGCCTCACATGCTTGGGACAATAGCCATAGAATCGAAGATAATGTCCACTTGTTAAAATCAGTACAGCGACCACTAAAATTAAACATATGGGAGAAGATCTTTACTTTAAAGCAAAAATCTAGCCTGATGAATTTTGGAATTCCCGCCGATGACAACCCGCTCTACAAGTTCATCTATCAGCCACCAGAGAAAGGAGAACAGTCCACAAAAAATACCAACAACAGGCTGGCTAGTCGAAATCTGTTGATGATGTAGGCAACATACGCCTTCGAAACATGTCCAGGTAATTAATTATTTAGTGAAGCAATTCAAGTGTAAATTCGACTCATTTTTCCAATGTGACTACCATATTTCTCCAAATACAAGACTATGTTTGTTTCCAAAAGATTAAAGTTCAGAATTGCAGGTCGTCTTCCATTTGCAATAAATATTTTCCAAATACCATGTAAGGGAAAATAAGTTTCAAACTTCATGAGCACGCAGTGGTGAAGCCTGGGGGAAATAATTGTACAGCTTACCCCAAGGTCGTGATGTATGCAGCATATTTTGTGCGTTTCATTTACAGCCAAAAATAAACTGTTGGAAAAAAGATTTCTCACCAAGACTAAAATAAAATTAGAGGACTTCCTTTTACATTGATTATTGCACGAATGTTATATTGGGAGTCAACGGTCAAGCAGAGAAAGGTTAGCTGCATGTTTCAACTGCGCCCATTGATGACTGGCATACATAGGCTGGTAACATTTCCGGTTTCCCCTCTACCTTTTTGCAGAGAATTTACAATAAAGATTTGAATTAGGTAAAGCAATTTATGATATATTAAGTTTGATGTCTTAATAGAAAATTGCATCCATAAATTGTCATTACAGCTATGCTGCCACCATCACACATCTAATTGCAAACCTGTAATCTCCCTCTCGCTCAAAACATGAATTTATGAGCAAATTTGAATAAGGTAAAACAAGTGTTAAAAGACCAACTCAACAAATTAATATAACATACAATTTGACCGTCACTGTTTCTAAATTCCTCCAAACATCAATCAAGGTTTGCAATGTATTATATTAAACTTGTTGTCTCAATAGAAAATTGCATTCATAATCGTTTCAGCTATGCTGCTGTCACCGCTGCATCACGATTCTATCATTGTACACTTCTGTAATCTCTGTCTTTCTCCCATTCAAAACATGCATTTACGTGCAAATTCAAATTAGGTAAAACATTTTACGATAATTTATATTAAGTTTGTCGTCTTAGTGCATCCATAATTGCTAAGTTAGCACCAAGCAATGACATACCAGTACATTTCTGTACTGCCTTCTCCGTCTCTTTTCTGCTGACAGTTGAATTTCTGCGCAAATTCAAATTAGGTTAAGGTTTTTATGATGTGTTATATTAAGTAGAAAATCATACCCATCATCGCTGTTATAATTCTGCCAGCACTGCTGTTACGTTCTACCATCCACACATACCATACATTTTGTACTCCCATTCCCATCTCTCTGCCGCTCTAAACGTGAATTTCTGCGTAAATTCAAATTATTAATTTTGGTAAAACTTTTTACAACAGGGGTATTTTATTAGGTATGTTGTCTATATAGAAATTCTTATCAATTGTTTCAGTTGCGCTGCTGTTGTGACTATTACCTTTGATCACACACATATGGGATCATTATTTCTGTTCTTCTCTTTCCCACTTTCCTACCCAACACATGAATTTCTGTATTTGTTAAATAAAAAGGGGGGACTTAATCCACTTAAGTGTCCCAAAATATAAAACAAAACTTTACATTTTATTTAAGAATTAAGTTATCACGTCTTTTATTTATATAGCATATATGCTACGTTCCAAAATGAAGTTCTGAAAACAGGGGTCATCTTGCATTCAGATAAATTCGGTAATATTCTGTATCAAATATATAACATATCAGAAAATGTTGTTATAACAAAATCTATGAGCTATGTAAATTTTGCACTGTTCATGCATATAAAGCATTGGACACTTCATTGTCATTTCTAGCAATGGTGATAATATAGCTTTTATTCAGGAACAAGGAATGTACCATACATGCATACATAACATTGCAATCTGTAGATCCTATTATGAGATTAGACTCAAACCCCAAACTCTAGGATGTAGATCATGTCAACAATTACATTTATTCATAGTTATTAATACATTTATTTACAAATAATAATTCTGATAATGAATTTTCAGAGGTGTCAATTTTGTATAATGTTCAATTACATGTCTGTTTCCAAAAGCCTACCCGTATATTTGCATTCTTAGAATATTCATATTTATTATATTTACAGTGTTACATTATTACCAGTGTTTTTTGATTGAATGAAATCCTCTGTATAGAAGGTGTGAGTAATAAGGTATCTTTTTAATTCTGATCTAAACTTGTTTTTGTCCATTTGCAATTTTATAGAAGAGGGAAGTGAATTAAACAAAACTATTCCTTTGTAGTAAACTCCTTTTTGGAATAACTGCAAATTATTTGTTGGTCTATGTAATTCCTCCCTATATCTGGTCCCTTGTTATGAATATCTGTATTTTTTGTAAACTTTTCTGGGTTATTTATTACAAATGACAATATGGCTAGAATATATTCATAGGCTAATGATAAAATTCCATACATTTTGAAGAGTGATTTGCAGTGAGTTGATCGTCTTTCCTCTGCCATTATTCTTATTACCTTTTTTGCATAATGAATACTTTTTTAGCATCTACTGAATTTCTCCAAAATATTATTCCCTAGGTCATCAATGAATGAAAATATGCATAATAAACTGTTTTTAGTATGCTCTTATTTATAAGCTGAATTAAAGATCGGATTGCAAAGCATGCAGAGCTCAGTTTGGGTAAGATATAATCAATATGGTGATTCCAATTCATGTTACGATCAATGATAAGACCTAGATATTTTGTATTAGGGCTTCTGCAATCTGGTTATTTTCATATTCTATCCTTAGGTCTGCCATGTTTGTATGCTTTGTACAAAAATTAATGTAGTTAGTTTTTTCAAAGTTTAAGTGAATTTTGTTACTTTCAAACCAATCAATTAGATTTTTGAAGATTTTATTAGATGAATCTGGGAGGTGACTGACATTGTGTTCTTTAATTATAATACTTTTATCATTCGCAAAAAAGAACTAGATAGGTGGTGTTATTACTGCAGGTAGATCATTTATATACACTAAAAATAAGGGACCCAGAATAGAACCTTGTGGGACACCATGCTTTATTTCAACACCATTCAGAATATGCATTGCTATTATTTGAAGTATTTATTTTAACCTTTTGCTTTCTTTTTGATAAGTAAGATATAATCCCTTTGCCCCTAATTCCATAGTGTAATAATTTTGATAAAAGTACTTCATTATTAACCTTTTTGTTGATATGGACGTCAAATGACGTCAATTTTAAAATGCAGGAGAATCGATATGGATGTCATATGACATGCATTCATGCATGCATTCACTTAATGCTTATTTAACCCTAATAATTTTAATTTTTATCTTTTATAATAAATTTAAATAAATTCTAGAATAAATAAAGTTTTACCTTTAAAGGTTCCTTTAATGAATGGTACATCTCAAAACATAAATAGACACATAAGGGCAGTTCTCCACATTCACAGCATATCATTTAGTCTCTTTACGAACTCCTTTTTACAACACACCAAACACCTTCAAAATGGTTGCAGTTTTTTTGCTGTTGGTGGTATCCTTTTAGGAAAGTATTTTCCTTCAAGTCTGAGGGGTGCAGGGATTGCAGATTTTTTACCCCCTGTATGAAGAGGCCTCTAAATGCCATAGTGCTCAATTAGGCTACGAGCTATTGATATGCGGAAGTCCAGGTAGGTCATCGTCTTGCATGGGTTTAGAGTTCTCCAAATTACTAAACAATTGTATATGGTGATATCTAGCTGGTGCAAAAATACCTTTTTATACCATTTAACTGTTTTTTGTAAAGAAGGATATGATTGCAATACCTGATTACTAGATCCACACCACCCATATGTATATTGTATTCCTGTATTTTTGTACTGCAGGATCTATCAAATAAAAGTACATACACTTTAATGAATACAACTCCTTTGTTTGTGACTACTGAACTTAGTTATGTATCGCAGGTTTAATACATTACCATTGGGGGCTAGGATATGAAGGCAGGCTGTACTAAAGACTCCAAAATGTAAATGGCATGTTATTTATGGACGCTCTTTGACTGCTGTGGTTCTCAGTGTTCCATTCTAAATTGGGCGTGAAAGACTGTTTAATTTTGCTTAGAGGCCTCTCTATTAGGCTTAAATCTACAACACGGGACCAACGGCTTTACTTCCCTTCTGAAGGAAGCCATGCTAAGGATTTTTACACCGGAAAAAATACATCGTCCTCCGCCAGGTTTGAACCTGCGACCTTGGGTATATGAAGTCAGCATGGTAACCATTACATCACTGAGGGCGACTTGAAGACTCCAGTGAGTCATATGCTTGCCCTTCTTATCAGCGCTTTCAACAGTGGTACACCCATTTTGACGAACTACTGACTCAAAGTAGCTACAAATCAATATTCCGTAATTACATACTATTTCAATTCCAAAACATGGAGAATACTTGCTAATAACACTTGTACAACAGTTATTCACTTGTATTTTTCACTTATAATGTGTTCATAACTTTAATTTTTGTCACTTCTGCATCACTTTGACTCGTAAATATAACAAAAGTCCCACCTGAGGTATAGTGGTAAAATTGCTTTTTCTATCCTTGTCTCTTGCATGTTGCCAACATTCACAACCTGAGCATAATGGAAAATAGTGTAGTAGCCGAGGATAGAGGGCTCTAAGCTGTAAGGCATAGCCAAGGGATGTTTTTTTAGGAAACGAATGTAGTTGATGCAGCCAAAAGCTGTAGCTGCGGAACAGCAACAGTGCATAGCCAAGGGAACCAGTGAAGCTAAACCTCAATTTACCATGGCATAGCCATAGGATATGTAAGGCCTAAATCACCCAAATTACCAAAAATTACAGATTTTCCTTTCAATGATATTTTCACAGGTTGGTATTGATTTACTGCTAAGAGCAGACAATGTAGTTGATAATGGGTTACTTTGCCATGTATAATTGAACACACACACACTCTCTCTCTCTCTCTCTCTCTCTCTCTCTCTCTCTCTCTCTCTCTCGTCTCTCTCTCTCTCTCCCTCCCCCCCCCAAATGGCAGGTGGGTAGGCAATACAACTTTGCTGGCACATTATCATCTACTTAATATGTTATTTACTCCTTTAGGATTGCATTGGATGTAATAATTACCAGAATTTTTAAGTATTTTGCAAGTAAAACAACTATCATAGGGTTCGGGAGTTGAACCCAGCCATCTTATATGCTTGAATTGAGAACAACGATGTTCATTAATTATACTTGGATAAATATTTTAAACAGATGTAATAATCAGACACAACTTTATTTTCAATTCATGGCTGTATAAATATCCTTTCTATGATACTTAAAATGCAGGATATGCACCTTTTAGCTTCACAAGGTTGTTGGTCAACATTTATTCAATACTGAAAAGCATTGAAAACATAGCCATCCCTTCCACACGATGCTTATCTAACCATTATTTCCTCACAGTGCTTATCTTAAATATCAATGGTATATTATAAAAATACAAACTATTCCTTTGGTACAATACTTGTCTGAAGTATAACATACAGTTTACTATGAAAATACAATTGTGCACTTTGAAAAGATATGAGTTAATGTTCTGTTCATTTTCAGAGTGGCTTTGTATATTTTTAAGATGACCAAGCATTAGTTGAGTCATATTTCAAACTTGAGCTGAAATATTGTTGATATACAAATTAAACTATTGTACTTTTCTTTTCCTCTGTGTTTATGATATGAGTGTGAACATGTTCTTTGAAGCGGAACAAATGCACCCAGTAAAAAAGTGGTACAAGTTACAAAATTAAAAAAAAATAGTTTTTGTTATTTATATGCTCTACATAAGTCAAAGAGCATAGGGAAAATGTGGTACAAGTGTATACCTAACCGCTGTTGCCATCTGCAGATGTTTGATTTAACTTTGAATGTTGATTTTCTGTTAATATAAAGGTGGTATATATGGCAGTATGGAAGATTATGGAGAATAACGTGTATTTAGGAGATGGATTAGCATTGATTGGGAGAGGCAAGCATCATTCATTGACTTTTTACTAGTCAATAAATATATTACTTTTCAAATTCATATTGCTATTAATCACCAGAAACGATGAAAATAACTATATGTAACATAACATAAAACTTGAGGCAAAAATATTTATCAAAAATAAGTATATATTGGTATTAATCAATAGGAGCTGTTAAATAAACCATATAGAACATCACCTGTAACAAATGTGATCAACTGAAGGTTTCACAAAATGAAACAGAAAGGAAAAAGTTAGAAAGTGAGCAGGAACTGCACCACCGTTGGGCAGAACTTCCAGTAAATTCTAAGAGAAAAGATAAACTTGCTTAATATGCTTCAGATAGAAGTACGTTAGCTGTCACTTGTGATCTTCAGAAATCACTGCAAATGCCAGTGTTGATAACAAATGAAGTATATTATGTTCATTCATAATGAACATAACAATTTTTGTGTCTGCAATTTAGCAACTGACAAAGTCAACATGTTTATATGGGATGAGTCCACAGTATCTCGAGGTTCTCAAGAAGTATCTTCATGTCTGAAAGTATTTCTAAAACAATATACTGGAGTCAAACATCTGATAGTATATAGTGACTGTTGTGGAGGTCAAAACAAGAATAGAAATATTGCCAAAGTTTGGATGTAAATAAATGGAATGTTATTTATGGACGCTCTTTAACTACTGTGCTTCTCAGCGTCCCATTCTAAATTGGGCGTGAAAGGCCGCTTAATTTTGCTCAGAGGCCTCTCTATCAGGTCTAAGACACGGGACCAACGGCTTTACTTCCCTTCCAAAGGAAGCCATGCTAAGGATTTTGACGCCTGAAAAAATCCATCGTCCTCTGCCGGGTTTGAACCCGCGACCATGGGTGTATGAAGTTAGCATGGTAACCATTACACCACGGAGGGTGACAAAGTTTGGATGTATGCATAGTCTAAGGGTATGCTGGAATCTGTTGATCCATAAATATAGGAACTTGGCTACATATACATGGAATGCGATAGAGATTTTGCTGTATTTGAAAACTATAAATCAAGAATCCCTATGTTTTTATTCCTGATTACTGGGCCTCAGCCATATCCAAAGTCAGCAAACACTTTGCTGTAAAATAATGAGAACTGAGAATTTTGTATCACTTAATGCAATGGATTTACTTGTTGATATGTCACAAACAGAATTTAAAGATGAAACAGTACGTAAAATAAAGTGGTCATGCATAAGATGGATGCGTTTTGAAAAAGAATAACCATTCATTATGCTTACACAGCTATCATTGAATGAAGATTATCAGTTCCATGAGATCAACTTTGCCAGAAAAGTAATAGGAAGACGTCGATTCATTTCTCCCTTATACAAGGGTCTCCTCCTTATTAAGGAAGCTAAATGGAAAAATCTGCAGGAACTTCAGAGTCTGATTCCTCCAATACATCATGAATTTTATAATGGTTTACTTCATTCAGGAAAGCAGCCTATCAATGCTGTTGTAACCAATGGAAGGGGTGGGAAAGCAAAAAGAATGAAATGGGGTGAGAACAGGAAACCTGGCAAAAAATGAGATAGTACAGTAAGGTGTCACGTAGTTCTGTAAGTGAATCTGATTGTTCTCAGATAGTGAGCAACTTCAGGGAGCTTACATTTTGAAATTGTGATTGTTTTTTGTTCACTTGTACCAGTTTTTTGTTTCATACAACATACATTCTGTCAAAAAAGTACCGGGAATTGATCATTTAAAAATCCTTTTAATAGGGGATTCGAAATTATTGTTGTCGCTAAGTTGGTACAACTTTCCTCTATACCCACGCAGAGTTTGATCGTCATCTGTCATCTAGTTTGTATACAGTACGCCATTTTGTTAGTTCATCTCAAAGATGATTTGCGATTTTACGATGGATACAAATATTGATCAAACCAGTCAACAAGCTTCCGAATGGTGCCTTCCAATTGAACCGAAACCTAAAAGGGCACATCAAACTCGATCAAACTGAAGGTCATGTTGACAGTTTTTTTGTTTTTTTTTTTTTTATTGTTTGTTTATTGTGGTGTTGTGCACTCACAGTTCTTGCCAGAAGGTCAGATGGTAAATAAAAAATATTATCTGAGTGTTATGCGGCGTTTGAGAAAACAAATACAGCAAAAAAGGTCAGATTTGTGGAATGACAACTCATGGATTCTGCACCACGATAACGCACCAGCTCACAAGGGTATTATTGTGAACGAATTTCTGGCTAAAAACTCAACAAATTTCATCGCACAACCACCATATTCACCTGATCTGGCTCCTGCTGATTTTCTTCTCTTTCCAAAACTCAAGTTACCACTTCGAGGCACCTATTTTCAGTCGATAGAGGACATAAAGGAAAATTTGTGGTGACAATTGACATCGATTCCTAGAAGTGCCTACAAAAAAGTTTTGATGATTCGATCATTCGTTGGCATAAATGTATAATTTCAGAAGGGGCCTACCTTGATGGCAATCAAATAAAATTGGATGAATAATTCATTTTTTGTGTTTTATTGGCAAATTTCCGGAACTTTCTTGACACAGTAGTACACACTTAGATTAAGCAATTTTCCAAAAATAAAGATTTTTGCTGATGTAACATTGATACTTTCGAGCAAAAGTTATTAGAGAATATGATTGAAGGTGTGTGAAACATAAATTTGCTTAACTTAATCAGAATTTTGTATTCCCTGTTCCAACTTAAAACCCAATTTTCTCAGTTTTACAAATATATAACTTATACCACATTTTTACTGAGTGCCTCAAATTTTTGTTCAATTAACAAGTATGTAATGATTCACACTCGGAGCAGAAAAGTTATCTTTAATGAATTCAAACTAAAAAAAAAAAAACAGCACTAATCCTGAAAATAGGGAAATGCTACATTTTCAAAAACCTAAGGCTTGTGGTATAGGTTGTATAGGCACAATGATACAAGTTTGTAATGAAGCAGCTGCATCCAAACAAAAAGGGAGTACCTGTATTTAAATCTGAGGGAAAACTGCTTGCTGTCCAATTGATGTAATGTCTGTGGTGGGTTAATACCATCAAGGTAAGATTTAATGTTTGAAGGATATACTTATATATATGATGCATTCATTTTGAAAATGCTTTATATTCTGAAGTATTATATATTTTATATATATATATCACAATGGTTGATACATCAAAAGAACCATAAACTTGCCAACTTTGTATTCTGTACACCAGTTGGCAGCACAAGTGTAGGATCTTCTCGAAAGAACAAAAAGGGTGTCAGGATCAATTTGACTGGATGATGCTACATACAGAATGTATGGAACAAACTGGACTAATGTCTGCATGTGTGTATCGTGTTACTCAAAGTGCATGCATAGAACATTTAGACTGCCTCCATGGTCCAGTGATCAGCGAACCTGGAGGTACTGGGTTTCATTTCCAGCAAGGGTGGGTAAGTTTTCTTTTACCAGAATCATTCCGTAGCTCCCATAGTCTGGAAGTATACATATGAGAGTTACTGTGCATATGTGGGTGTGTTTGTGTGTGAATAGAAATTATTAAAAAACCAACGTTAAAAGAACAGTCAACAAGCTGTTTCATAAGTCAAAGCCCCCTATGTGGTCATAGATGTTAAACGGGGCTTTACAAAAGAAGAAGAAGACTCTTATTGTAAAGAGTGAAGAGCAAACAATGTGAGTTTTTTTTTTTTTTTTTTCATGTATCAATCAAATTGTATGTGTAATAATTGAAAAATATAACATTTTGAAAACGAATGAATCATTTGTGGTAATCTTGTATAATGTGTGCTTCAGAGGTACCACCAGTACCTTCTAAACTTGATAATAGCCGTCTGCCTGAAAATGGAAATGGAATTTTATTTATGGATGCTCTATCTACTGTGATTCTCAGCATCCTATTCTATATTGGGCATGAAAGACAACTTAATTTTGCTCAGAGACCACTTTATCATACTTGAGATTCTTTTACATGCCATAAATCTACATGGGTCCAACGGCTTTACTTACCTTCCAAAGGAAGCCGTGCTAAGGATTTTTATACACGAGAAAAATCCCTTGACCTCTGCCAGGTTTGAACCCACGACCTTTAGTATATGATACAGAGGTTCGTCAAATCACCACAGCAAGCAATGCCGGCAGTCGACCAAAGGAATTGACAATGGAAGCACATGGCTTCTGAAATAAAAAGTGATGTAGTGTTACAAAATCGACTCAACTAATTTTCAATTGTTAAACATAGCAATCACAAAGTCCACCATATATCAGTAATAAAGCTTTAATACCTACCTACCCACCCACTTCCTATTATGAAATTAGACTAAGCCCAAACTCAGGATGTAGATCATGTCAAGAATTACATTTATTTATACTTATTAATACATTTATTTACAAATAATAACTCTGACAATGAATTTTCAGAGGTGTCAGTTTTGCATAATTTTCAATTACATGTCTGTTTCCAAAAGCCTACTTGTACACTTGCATTCTTAGAATTTTCATGTTTATTATATTTTCAATGTTACATTATTACCACTGGTTTTTGATTTAATGAAATCCTTTTTATAGAAGTTGTGAGTAATAAGGTATCTTTTTAATTCTGATCTAAACTTGTTTTTGTTCGTTTGCAATTCTTTTATAGAAGTGGGAAGTGAATTAAAACTATTCCTTTGTAGTAAACCCCTTTTTGGAATAACTGCAAATTATTTGTTGGTCTATGTAAGTCCTGCCTATGTCTGGCCTCTTTGTTAGGAATATCTGTGCTTTTTGTAAACTTTTCTGGGCTATTTATTACAAATGACTATATCTGGAATATATTCATAGGTTAATGGTAAAATTCCAAACATTTTGAAAAGTGTTAGTGGTAAAATATAACATATCGGCGCTTGTAGGCCGTGGTCAAATATTAAAATTATTAAAATAATTAAAACTTGACGTTTCATCCTCAGCTGTGGAGGACATCTTAAGAATGAGGCTAGGCAGGAACGGCTGGCGACTACAGATTCATTTTTTTTTTTTGGTGGCCCTGCCTCCGCCAGCCCTGGTGACGATCATCTGAAAAGGATCTACGTCGCCTCCCCTACCATGCACTAACTACTCTACAAGGATGGTTAGGAAGGTGGTAAAATGGTGTCAGGTACCGCCGAAGCAAACCTGATGTTGGTGGGTGAATACTAAATAGACGCCTGTATACAAGGGAATATACAGACAGAGTGGGGTTGGGTACAGGCCTTGACAAGTTGCCCAGACCTGGGACCTAATGTTAGTAGTGGTGTTACATGCTGAGGGCAGGATGTTGTGGTGGGTGTCATGCTTAATACGAACAATGGGGTACATTACCTGTGATTGTGGCTGCAGTCGGAGAAGGAACTGCATTGTTTGGCCACAGCGTCAGCTGCCTGTCCTGAAACATACATACAATAAATAGTTCTCTGTTATGTACAGATATGGATATAGGGAATGTGGGGAGTGGGTAGGTAAACTTATTTATTTTTTTATTTTATTTATTTTTTTTATGTGGATGCATATTTACACATATATTACAGATAACTATTTACAGATAGCCTGATCAGGTCCGTGGAGTTAGCTTTGAGTCGTCAACATTGGGGCTGCCCTGGCACCCCGGGCCACCCTGGATGGGGTGTTACTAACCATCCAAGGACTTTGGGCAACGGTTTAATTCAGTTTATGGGGGAACAAGAGCCTGAAGGTGCCTGATTATGTCTGCTGTGGAGTCTTTGCAGTTTTTGTTGAGGGGAATGGTTCTGTCAAAGAGCGCTAGGGGCCGCTAGCAATTGTTGCATACTATCCCAGTTGCCGAATCAGTGGATTGTGATTGGTCTTCGCGGCGTCATACATGTTTAGGGCCATCCTTTTGATAAATTGTTCCACTGTGTGCATGTGCAGGTCACTGTGTAGTAAATCTAAGGGAACTGTTCGGGGAACTTTTGCGATGGTTCTGAGCACCTTGTTTTGCAGAATTTGCAGTTGCTGTATAGGGCTTTTTGCGCAGTGTACCCATACGGGTGCCGCATATGTGAAGATTGGTCGTATGAGCGTTTTGTAAAGCGTGATGCCTAGTTGTTGGCTAAGTGTTGAATTTCGGTTGAGCAGCGGGTAGATTCTACTCAGTTGGGTTTTGGCTTTGCGTTTAATGATGGTTACATGGTCCGTGAAGGTGAATTTTGAGTCTAGGGTGACTCCCAGGTATTTTACCTTATTAGTCCATTTTGGTGTCATTATGAAGGTTAAGAGGCGCGCTTCGTCGTGCGTGTTTTAGTCGCCTTGAAAAAAAGAATTACGTGGGTTTTGTCCGTGTTTACTTTGATGCGCCATTTATTGAGCCGGGGCTCTTAAGTCGTCCAAGGCATCTTGGAGTCTTGTTACCAATTCTGGTTTCCAGGATTGTGCCGCGATGGCGGTGTCATCCGCGTAAATCGATAGTTGCGTGTGGTTGGTTTTGGGTATGTCATTAATGTATAAGTTAAAAAGAGTCGGGCCGATTAGCCTTCCTTGTGGTACGCCTGCCCTGATTGGGCGGGATTGGAGGTTGCGTTTTTTGTGGTTACTGTAAAGGAACGGTCTGTGAGATAGTGGGCTATCAGTTTAATCATACTGTCGTTAAAGTTCAACTGCTGGAGCTTGTGTATGAGACCCGGGTGGTGTACCGTATCGAAATCACGCTGTATGTCCAGGAATACTATCTCTGTTGATCTTCTCTGGTTGAAGCCCTGAGTGATGTGTTCTACTGTTCTTGTGAGCTGCAGGGTACTGGAGTGATGTGCCCTAAAGCCGAACTGTTCATGAATTAATATGTCATGTCGTTTAACATGTGACGTTATTCGCTTCAGTACAACTTTTTCCGCGACCTTGCTGATGGTTTGCAGGAGGCTTATGGGCCTGTAATTATTTGGATTTTTTCTGTCCTTTCCTGGTTTCGGAAGCATCAAAACATTGGCAATTTTCCAGGGCGTCGGGAAACAACCATCCTGCAGACAGTAGTTGCATATGTTAGCTGTTGCAGTGTGTTGTCGGTTAGGTGCTTCAACATCAAATTTGGTATGTCGTTGGGTCCGGGGTCTTTTGCCTCTGGTAGGTGCTTAATTATCCAGCGCAGCTCGCCTGGGTTTGTTTTGCGACTTCTTGTATGCTGCCTGAGTTAGTACGTTACGCATAGTTGTTTCCAGCTCGGCATCATGATCCCTATCGCCTAGCGTCGGGTTAGGTGTGCACGTCATTTCTAGTGTAATCGCCAGGGTGTTGACTTTTTCTGCATTTTCCTCCGCGAATGCGCCGTCGGGTTTTATTAGTGGGGGGATGTTTTGAAGTTTTTTTATTAATCTTTTAGTTAATTGCCAAATTGCTTGCCCACCCGGTCTGAGTTCTAATGTTTGATCCCATTGTCGTTTCGCAATTTCTGAGAGACGCGTTTTTACCTGGCTGTTGAGGGTTGTCGTGTTTGAGGGTTGCGTTGCCACTTGCGTCTTTCGTGGTCCCTTTCCCTCATGAGGGCTAGCAGGTCCGGTGGGTAGGTAATTTCGTGCCGGGATGGGGCTTTAATTGGGACAGCAGCCGCTATGGCACCCTGTATGGCTCCTAGGTTCAGGGTTGCTTGGTCTACCTCCTCGTGCGGGAGGGGCGAGGGCGCAGTTAAGATGTTGTGAGAATACATCCCAGTTTGTGGCGTTATAGTTTCTGAAAAGAATCGGGGGTAGGTATATTGGTGTGTCTTCAATCTGCATTTGTATTGCTAGGTGGTCTGAGGTGAGTCAATCTACTGTTTGAATTTGGTACTTAAATGTGCTGTTTTTTAGTATGGCAATATCTAGTATGTGGGGTGTGGTGACGGTATGTAGGTGGGCGTGTCGGCATGAGCTATGAAGTAGTCGCTGCTCGCTTTATTCATGTGCGAGTATAGGGTTATTGGAGGAATTTCCCCAGGCTTGATGAATAGCATTAAGGTCTCCTGCTGCGAGTAGGGTGTTGTCTAGGTTGATGGGTGTGTCTAAGTCTCTAACGTCAATTTGGTGTGGGGGTATATATATGCTAACTAGTGTTGAGTTGGTTGTGTATTTTTAATTTGATCGCCGTTGCCTCCATAGAGTTAAGCATTGGAATGTGTTTCTGCGAGTGTTGGATGCTGTTTTTTATAATTATGACGGTCCCTCCCCCTGCCTGTCCCTCTGGCCTATCTATTCTATAGACTGTGTAACCCTGCCTGTCCCTCTGGCCTATCTGTTCTATAGACTGTGTAACCCAGGATGCTGAAGTGTGCTTTTTGGGTGAGAAGAATTTCGTTTAGGAGCGCTACTGTGATGTTATTGGTGAGGAGGTAGTGTTTTAGCTCTTGTAGCCTGGCTCTTGCCCCTCCGGCATTCCAGGAGAGGATGTTTATAGTGGTTTCGCCTGCCATTTATGCGAGTGTTGGATAGTGTGGTTGGCTGGGTGGTTGCTTGACTCTGCCACTAGTTATTCTGGGTTTTGCTGCATCTCTTTGCCTAGCTGGGCCATTGCTTTAATATAATTGGTTATGTTGGTAGCCATGTCACCTCTCGTCTTGCAGTTCTGAAACATCACATGGAAGCCGTCCAGGAGGGATTTGTAGCCTTCCATGCTGCTGCCTCCACCGTTCTGCATTATGTACCACGTACATTCGTTATCGAAGTTAAGTACTGTCCTCCCCCTCCTGTCGGTGGTGAAGTACGACGGGAACCTGCCAGCAGGATAGAGGACTTTCCCTATTGTTGGCGCGCTCCGGTCATGAGATGTTTCAGCCTGCTCTTGTACTGGGGTGCTAGTTGCCAGCATAAAATGTTCTCTGGTCTGTTGAGGCGTTTTTGGCACTTGTAGTGAGGGTCGATTGGCCGCCGCTTGCCGAGGGTCCCTAAGAGCTTTGGGGTGCTCTAGTTGTCTATGAGTATTTTGGGAGTTTTCCCTTGGTTGGCTTTGTTGGACCGAAGTTGGCTCGGAAGCGGTTGGCCGATTGTGTGCCATTTCAGTGCCTCGCTGCTGAGTTGCATGCCTCCATGCATTGTGGTTTCTTGGCCTTATATTTTGCTGTCTGGAAGGGAACGCCGTTCTTTGGTAAACGGGGCATCCCCTCCACCTGGCCCCGTGATTTGCGGCTGCGCACAGAGCATACCTGCGCTTAGTGCTATCGCACACTCGCACATGGTGTGGGCCGGCGCACTTGGCACATACTTGCGGTGCCTGACAGTTCCGCGTTAGATGGCGGAACCTGAGACACCGGCCGCATTGTGGGGGGCCATTTGGGGGAACATAGTCCTCAACTCGTATCTTACAGTGGGCGAGGTCCGTCAGCGTCTTAATGGCCGCTGAGGAGACCTCGTTGGGCATTTCCACTATAAAGATCTGTACTAGGGCTCTTATTCTTTTTGAATATATTTGTGTCACCTTGGTGACATCAAGTTTTAGGGCACCTATTTCCTGTGCCACTTCTAGGGAAGTCATGTTATTGTAAAGTCCTTTAATTACTGCTTTGTAGGCAACTTCTTGTGGTTGGGCTGTGACGTGGAAAGGCACTTTATTATTTCTGTAATGACGGATGAAGCTATTGTAGTCATCCAGATTTATGAACTGAAAGCCATGGAAGTTGTTCCTGTAATGCGACGTGTACTTTTTGTGCCTATAGACCTTATCAAACCCTGCAGTGAGAGCTGCAAGGCTCTTACTGTAGTAATCGGCCACAAATACCTTTGAGAGGTTCTCCCTTGATTTGCTTAGGAAGAATTCTTGTCACCCACCGACCGAGGGACTTGAGACCCGGCACCGGAGGCGGAACACCGACTACCAGAAGCCTGGCTATCATTGCTGATATGCAGGTCCTGGGCCAGGTCAACCAGCTCCGTCCGGGGCCTCTCAGTTGGAGATGGTGGCCTGTCATTAGGCTCATTATTTTGGTGGCTAGCAACTTCTACGGTTGTTTTATTTTTGCCGTCCTTTTTTGGTGGATTGATATGACCTTGTTCTGGTGTTGGAGGCGGTGGGGGCAAGGGTGGGGAAATGTTCCCTGACCTTTTAACAGGCATTTTTTCCCCTTTTAATTTGACTACTTGCTAAATTTGAAGAAGAGAAGAGAGAAGTATAAAAAAGCCTAAATGCCACAGTGAAGCCCGAGAGCCCACTGGGCCGCGCCGTGGCCGAGTGGTTAGACCACGCGCCTCTCACCTAGACGGCATGGGTTCGATCCCAAGTGACCGCATGTGAGATTTGTGGTGGACAAAGCGGCGCTGGGGCGGGTTTTCTCCGGGTACTCCGGTTTCCCCCGCCATCTCATTCCACCGGTGCTCCATCATCATTCATGTATCATCAGTGTCACCGCCTGCGGTGCCATAAGTAGTTAAAGCGGGCGTTAAACACTACCAAAAAAAAAAAAGAGCCCACTGCAGCACCTAACCTAAGCGGTAACCTAACCAGGAGCATAATAGCTAGATAGAAAGATGAAAATAGGAAATAAAGAGAAAAAAGTCAGCTAGCAAGCGCTAAAAAGCTCAGACAACAGAGGGTCGGACCTCGAAAGGTGCTTAAGCTGGTCCTAGGACCGCTTGCTTTGATCTTGTTGTCCTACTTGTCTAGACTAGTAAGTTGCCGCTGAGCGGCGCTACAGGAAGGCTCGGTCCTACAGTATTCCTGGGTCGTACCGCCGAGGAGCTGGTAGAACGTCACTCGCCGGTGGTGGCTTCCCGTTGTTTCTTCTTCCACAGGACTTGTCTCTTTCGCGTCTCCCAGCGAACAGTCAGATTCATTTTTTTTTCGAGTGGAGTGGAAAAACCTAATCTACAGGCGGCAGAGGGAATAACTCTGCCAAGTGTGGGGGTCGCCATAAACTGACAATACCCACTAAAAAACCACTCCACCGGAGAGAATTCTGGTGTAGGAATGCAGCAGTACCGCTTGTTGCACCTGCGGATTCAAGGA
The DNA here is from genome assembly GCA_030762935.1 of Hymenopus coronatus. Classification (NCBI taxonomy): domain Eukaryota; kingdom Metazoa; phylum Arthropoda; class Insecta; order Mantodea; family Hymenopodidae; genus Hymenopus; species Hymenopus coronatus. The sequence goes on from CM060897.1 coordinate 137,554,901, forward strand.
GCGGGTGTTATGGTTGGCCAGAGGCCATAGCCAGGAGAGAGTGAGAGCCAGGACGCAAACATGACCGGAGCCCTGTTTGCGCCCTTGGAAGATTTGTGGTGAGGAATAGGTACATATTACATGTGTATATATCTGCAGCCCTGTAACAAAAAGGACATATTCAGTATAACATTTGCTGCCCTTTCGGGTAAAGTCGTTGGTGTATTTCGTTGTGTCTGCAGCTCTGTAACATAAAGACATAAGTAATTTGGTATATATTCTTAACTAGTTATATTTTTACAACTACTGCTGACATGTCTGGCGAAGTTATTAGTTGTGTTCAGCCCTGTAAGAGAAAGGACGTTGTCATTTAGTAGAGACTTCATTGGTTTCTCGTGGCCTACCTGAGTGGCCACCCATCCAAGTGATGGTCACGCCCAATGCTGCTTTACCTGTAATAAAATCTTATTCTAATCATTTGTTACATTCTAAGAGCTATATACCAGAGAAGGTCCGTTAGTGGTCTGCCAGGTCGCTGTAGTGTGGGGGTCCCTCAAACCCCCGGGTCCGCCTTGACTCAGAAAGCAAGGACTTCAAGGGCCACCAAACTAATGTCGTAGACACATTCATAGGTAATTTTATTATGGAATTCTTACTAGCGATTCTAAATATTCTTGTACATTTAAATCGGGTTCCCCCAGGCCAGGGTTCTGTCAAATAGAAAGAGCGGTCTCTTGTGTTCGTTATTTTCTGCTTCATAGGTGCCTAGTTCTTGTATTAGTTCATTATTGTTCCTTACTTTATGCTTGTACATGTTGTAACTTTGGCTTTTTATGAACTGCTCAATTGAATGCAGTTTTAGCTCCTCATGAAGGAGATAAGCCGGCGCTACTGGGGGTTGTTTGGCAATTATTTTAATTATTCTATTCTGGAGTGTTTGTAGTTTATGTATGTGGGTTTTTGCAGCGTAGCCCCATACAGGGGATGCGTCGTTCTTAATAGGGTTTTATATAGGGTAATTCCCATGTTTAATTTTAATTGGCTATTGAGATTGATGATGGGATATATTGTATTTAGTTGACCATTAGCCTTGGCTCTGACCTTAGCTATATGCCTACTCCATGTTAGGCCTTGGTCCATGACAAGACCTAAGTAGGTCACTTGGTCTTTCCACTCGATAATTTCGCATTGGTAGTTAAGCGGTTGTAGCATGTTTCTGCCTTTACGGTGCTGTATTCTTTTAGTGAAGACCATAGCCTGTGTCTTCCTCACGTTTACATTAATTCTCCACTTCGTGAACCATGGTTCAAGTGAGTCTAAAGCATTTTGTAGGCGTAAGTGTAAAATTCGTGGCTTAGTGGATTGTGTGGTTATAGCAGTGTCATCTGCCTACATGTACTTGTTGGTTCTTACCAATTCTGGCATGTCATTTATGTATAAATTGAACAGTGTTGGTCCCACGATACTCCCTTGTGGAACTCCTGCTCGGATTTGTTTGGAACAGATTCATGGAGCAGTGGACGGCAATATATACGGTTGGAGTAGTGGGAGGGGTGTAATTGGACTGCTGTGTTCTGATTGGTCGTTATGCTGGCCGGTGCGAAGACGCTGTAAGGTAGGAGACTAAGACTGGTTTAGCTTAAATCCATCTTCTCTATTGAAATTATTGGGATGTTTGTATATTTCTATGGATTCTCTGACCATTCTGAGGTAGTAATGTTTGGTGGTTGCGAGGACTTCTGTTTTATCAAATAATATGTCATGTTTGTCTAGGACGAGGGCATGATCTGCAACGGCAGATTTGTCTGTATGGCCGAGGCGACAGCATCTTTTGTGTTCGGCTATGCGGGTTTTTATGCTACGTTTTGTTGTGCCTATGTAAGATTGGCCGCATGTATAAGGTATTTTGTAAACCCTGGCGGTAGAGAGCGGGTCCAGTGGGTCTTTGGCAGATTTGTGAATTTGTTTTAATTTTCGTGTTGGAAGATATATTGTTTTAATTTTCTGTTTATTTAATAGTTTGCTTATTCTGTTAGTGACGCCTTTTATGTATGGCAGAAAGACTTTAGCTCTATTTGAATTTGATTTTGGGTTTTCCTTTTGAGATTTGTTAGGATGAATGGCACGTGTAAATTCTTTTTTAGAATAGCCATTATGGGCGAACACTTGTTCTAGTCGTTTAAGTTCATTATCTAAATACTGCGGCTCACAAATATTTTTGGCACGTTCAACCAAGGTCTTAATCACACCTCGTTTCTGTTGTGGATGATGGTTGGAGTCCTTGTTCAAGTATTGATTCGCAACTAACTGGCTTTTTATAAACAGAGTGGCCGAGTTTGGTCACAGTGTGACCAAAACATCTGAAAATGGGAGTTTGTTGTCATGTTCCGTCTCAATTGTAAATTGGATTTTGGGGTTTATATGGTTTAAATGCAGCAAAAAAGACTGGAGTTCAGCATTTCCATGGGGCCATATGGCAAAAACATCGTCGATATATCGATACCAGCAAGTCGGCTTTTTCTTAGCAGTTTCTAGAGTTGTATTTTCAAAATGTTCCACAAAATAATTAGCTACTACAGGCCCTAGCGGATTACCCATAGCAACTCCGTCAAGTTGTTCGAAATATTCACTGTTCCACTGGAAAAACCCGCATAGCCTCGGCCATACAGACAAATCTGCCATTGCAGATCATGCCCTCGTCCTAGACAAACATGACATATTATTTGATAAAACAGAAGTCCTCGCAACCATCAAACATTACTACCCCAGAATGGTCAGAGAATCCATAGAAATATACAAACACCCCAATAATTTCAATAGAGAAGACGGATTTAAGCTAAACCAGACCTGGATTCCTGCCTTACAGCGTCTTCGTACCGGCCAGCACAACAGCCAATCAGAACACAGCAGTCCAATTACACCCCTCCCACTACTCCAACCGTATATATTGCCGTCCACTGTTCCATGAATTCAAGGGCCGACTTCGCTTCGAGATGCCGAAGAAGATACACCAACGAACACCAGCAGCATCTACAGCAGCCACCGCTTCTCCGGCATCCGCCGGTAGGAAATGCTCGCCGGCATCTCCGCCACCTGCCGTTACACCGGCAGTGAGCGCTGCACCTTCGCCGCGCTCACTATCACCACCGCCGCCGACGCCGCTGCTTCACCGGCAGCAAACAACACTTCATCACCGCCACCACTGAACTCCACGCCTACGCCGCCCCGGTACAGTGCCGTGGTTAGGGAGATCCCTCGGGATCTCTCCACCCGGCACTTCCTCGCCGCTGCACAATCTAGATGATCTTCATGTTCGAGGGCCACTAGAATTATCTGTGATCGGGGCCCGACACCACTAATTAGGGTGGAGCTACAGGACCGATCAGACCTGGAGGCTGCTTCTGCACGTTGAGGCAAGCAGACAGGAAAGACTCCGGCCCTGCCGTCGCTGCTGTGCCTACTACTGTGCCACCAACGCATTCACTTCGGAGTGCACTGGGCGGGACCTCCGCCGCCGTCGCCGGTTCTGTGCCACTTGTGGCGGTACGGGACATTTCACCGGGCAAGCCCAGTGTCCCAGCTACCCAAAGAGCAGGCACTCATCACCTAAACCAGCCCGGACACCATCATCTATCTACACAGCCATCTCCGCAGACTGAACCACCGCCACCGACCAACCTGCAGAAGGAAATCCAGGGCCTAAGTGAGGCCATTCAGGACCTCCACGTGAAGGTCTTGATGCTTACGGCTAAGCTGATGGCCCTGGAGGACAGGCCTCAGGAGCAGGACAGCACCATTTCACATCCAGATGTTTACCAAACAATAGCAACAGCAGTCACCGACATCCGACTCATCTTCAGAGAGGAGGTGAGAGCTCTACTGGAGAAGTCGGCACCTCAAACTTCACGGTTCAACATCCAAAGTAGACGCCAAGGGCCAAGGCTCGTAGACGTCCCAGGATATGACGACTGGCTCAACAGAGTCAACCAGTACTAACTCCATCCGTCACCCTAGAATTCCTTCATTCCTCTCCCCGAATTCTCCGCGGTGGCAGTCTGGGCCTTGGTCAAGTCTGCCTCCCGGTCCTCATTTCACCCCTCTGACTGCACCCTGCAGTCAGTTTAATTATCACCTTGAATCCGCGGGTGCAATAATGCGGTACCACCACTCCTTCCTTCCAGTGCCGGTGGAGGGGTTTTTTAGTCGGTATGCCCACGTGGGAGACCCCGACTCTCCGGGCTTGCGCGGGTCAGTCCTTAAGGTGGATTTTCCCCCTCCACTCGAAAAAAAATGAATTCAGGGATTCGGAGCTTGATCTTCAATCTGTCAACATGGCGAAGAAGAGACTCTGCAGAGCCGCCGCTGCTAAGGCAGCAACCGTCGCCTCTTCCCCGGCAGCCGCCGAGGAGGCAGCATCTCCGACGCCACGGGTCGCGGCAAGCCCTGCTTCGCCGCCACCGCAGTCTCGCCGCAACTGCAGCCGCAGTTGCCGCCATCACCGACGCCTCCACCCAGCTCCACTCCGCCGCCGCCCCGGTTCAGTGCCGTCGTACGGGGGGTCCCTCGGGACCTTTTCACCTTGCTTGAAGGCCACCCGCATATACTGCGACCAGGGGCCAACGCCGCTTGTTCGTGTGGAATTGCAGGACCAGCCTGACTAGGAAGCTGCCTTGGCGTCAGGGTTGACCTTATTAGGGCAATTTCTGGTCGTCGAGGCTAGCCGACAAGAACGCCACCGGCCCTGCCGACGCTGCTGTGCCTTCGGACACTCAGCTGACGTCTGCTCCTCGCCGTCGCGGTGTTACTATTGTACCAACACCACCACCGCCGAGTGCACCGACGATCTCCGTCGTCGCCGCCGGTTCTGTGCCACCTGTCGTGACACAGGACACTTCACCGGGCAAGCACAGTGCCCGCTCTACCCCAGGAGCAGACCACCAACACTACCCGCCCGGACTACAACATCGCCGACCATCATCATCGACACCTGCACCCTCGATAGACGCAGCGACACGGGACGCCATTCAGGACCTCCACGCGAAGATCCTGAACGTCGGCGCCCGTTTAGCTGCCCTTGAAGAGCAGTGCAGTGGCTTCAACGAAAGGCTACAGGACCTTCAAGCTGCCGCCATCGCCACACTACAGTCCACCACCGCTGAGCTGTCCAGCCGGATAGCCAGTGTTCAGCCGCAGCCTCAACAGGACCCCCAGCCGCAGGCTCAACAGGACCCCCAGCCGCAGCAGCTCCATTCCGCCGAGCGGCCCCACTCCAGGGGCCAATCACACAACGGTGCTGTTCCAAGAACCGGCGCTGAGTCTTGGATTCTTCGCGCACGGCATTTACGAATGGAGAAGAACCAACACTAACTGCAACTCAATCCTTCACCCTCAAATTCCTTTACTCCTCTCCCTGAATATTCCGCGGTGACAGTCTGGGCCTCGGTCAGTTAAATTATCACCTTGAATCCATGGGTGCAATCATGCGGTACCGCCTCTCCTTACTTCCTTCCAATACCGGTGGAGGGGTTTTTAGTCGGTATGCCCACATGGGAGTCCCCGGCACTCCGGGGTCAATCCTTAAGGTGGATTTTTCCCCTCCACTCGAAAAAAACAAACATGAATTTGTAGTCGCTAGCCATTCCTGCCTAGCCTCATTCTGAAGATGTCCTCCATAGCTGAGGACGAAACGTCAAGCTTTAATTATTTTAATAATTTTAATATTCGACCACGGCCTACAAGGCCGGATATGTTATATTTTACCAATAATAACACCGGCCGTGAAAGCCTACGAGCATATTTAATTCGCCTCTATGGAGAGGAAGTGTTTCGACGATTTCGTCGTTTAGACGATCTGCGAAAGAAGACTGCTATCGTCTTTAACATTCTTGTTGCGGTGCAGAGATAGTGGTTTAATTCCATCATTTTTAAGAGTTATAAGATATTTTCTTTCTGCTCGTGCACACAGAATATATAATCCAACGGAGCGGGCCATGCTACGTGAAGTATATGCTACACAAGAAAAATGCTGGCTATGAATGACCGACATCTTATGACGTCACATTTGACTTTTAGTAATGCCCTACGGGCCAACGATTGGGAAAATGATCGACACACTTTCTTTTCGCTGTATGGAAATTACGACAGCTACCTGTACTTCCAGACAGATAAGCAAATTTCAACGATTAGATCAGTCTAGACCTGAGACTAAAGTCGACAGCAATAAGACCGTTATACATTTTTCCGATCGCCAACTCTCACATGATGAAGCCAACATCCTCTGTAAAAGCGGGAATTATTCTGTTACGCCTATCAAAATTCCTACCTAAGAGATAATAACTAATGTAGAATCAGGTCTTTCTAAGCTCCCGTATGATCTTTTCCAGGCAATACGCATGGAGACAACTAGGATTTTATGCAAAGCGCGCACTCCTAAAACAAATATTTCAATGAAAGAACGACTAGCTTTAAAAAACCTCGATAACATTCTCGTTTTACCGGCTGACAAAGGATCCGCTGCTGTTGTTATGAACAAAATGACTACCAACGTAAGATGAGTGACATTCTGGATCCTACTGTTTACAGAAAACCACCATGTGATCCTACTGCCAGAGTCCTAAAGACTACCAACAAGCTAATAAAAGATTCTCGTCCATCCCGGCTGAAAAGAAAAGCCACCTTTACTTTCACAGGCAAGGTCACCCAGGTTATACGGACTGCCCAAAATCCACAAAGATAATGTTCCATTAAGACCAATTGTCAGCGCTATTCAGTCTCCAACGTATTTTGTTTCAAAATACCTCGTTTCGCAGTTAAAGCCTTATATTGGAAGTACAAGCAGCTACATTAAATTTCATGGATTTTGTAAACAAACTCAAACAACTGAACTACGAACGAACAGACATTCTAGTCAGTTGCGATGTCATTCTTTTGTTTACAATAGTGCCCATTCCTGAAGTTTTAAACTACATTAAAGATCTTTTCCCGAAAGATATAGTGGATGTGTTTAACATTGCCTCATGAGCACTTAATTCCAGTGGAACAGTGAATATTTCGAACAACTTAACGGAGTTGTTATGGGTAACCCGCTAGGGCCTGTAGTAGCTAATTATTTTATGGAACATTTTGAAAATACAGCTCTAGAAACTGCTAAGAAAAAGCCGACTTGCTGGTATCGATATATCGACGATGTTTTTGCCATATGGCCCTATGGAAATGCTGAACTCCAGTCTTTTTTGCTGCATTTAAACCATATAAACCCAAAAATCCAATTTACAATTAAGACGGAACATGACAACAAACTCCCATTTTTAGATGTTTTGGTCACACTGTGACCAAACTCGACCACTCTGTTTATAAAAAACCAGTTAGTTGCGATCAATACTTGCACAAGGACTCCAACCATCATCCACAACAGAAACGAGGTGTGATTAAGACCTTGGTTGAACGTGCCAAAAATATTTGTGAGCCGCAGTATTTAGATAATGAACTTAAACGACTAGAACAAGTGTTCGCCCATAATGGCTATTCTAAAAAAGAATTTACACGTGCCATTCATCCCAACAAATCTCAAAAGGAAAACCCGAAATCAAATTCAAATAGAGCTAAAGTCTTTCTGCCTTACATAAAAGGCGTCACTGACAGAATAAGCAAACTATTAAATAAACAGAAAATTAAAACAATATATCTTCCAACACGAAAATTAAAACAAATTCACAAATCTGCCAAAGACCCACTGGACCCGCTCTCTACCGCCAGGGTTTACAAAATACCTTGTACATGCGGCCAATCTTACATAGGCACAACAAAACGTAGCATAAAAACCCGCATAGCCGAACACAAAAGATGCTGTCGCCTCGACAATACAGACAAATCTGCCGTTGCAGATCATGCCCTCGTCCTAGACAAACATGACATATTATTTGATAAAACAGAAGTCCTCGCAACCACCAAACATTACCACCTCAGAATGGTCAGAGAATCCATAGAAATATACAAACATCCCAACAATTTCAATAGAGAAGACGGATTTAAGCTAAACCAGTCCTGGGTTCCTTCCTTACAGCGTCTTCGCACAACAACTAATCAGAACACAGCAGTCCAATTACACCCCTCCCACTACTCCAACCGTATATATTGCCATCCACTAACTCCTGAGGGAGTTCTTCCAGGAAAAAAAGTCAAACAAACAACTCAAAAACGAACCTCATTCCATGATTACCTTCCCCAATTAACACCCTTTCCGGCCAGTAGAGGGTATTACCCTGACCTGGCAGAAGACGTGAAGGTAGCCTGCAGATTTATCTGCAGCCAACACGTAGTGTCAACCGCTGTGCTGCATGAATATGTAGTCGCTAGCCTCATTCTGAAGATGTCCTCCACAGCTGAGGACGAAACGTCAAGTTTTAATAATTCTAATATTCGACCACGGCCTACAAGACTGGATGTTATATTTTACCAATAATAACACCGGCCGTGAAAGCCTACGAGCACATTTTGATAAGTGGTTTGCAGTGAGTTGATCGTCTTTCCCCTGCCATTATTCTTATTACCCTTTTTTGCATAATGAATACTTTTTTAGAATTTACTGAATTTCCCCAAAATATTATTCCTTAGGTCATCAATGAATGAAAATATGCATAATAAGCTGTTTTTAGTATGCTCTTATTTATAAGCATAATTAAAGATCGGATTGCAAAGCATGCAGAGCTCAGCTTGGGTAAAATACAATCAATGTGGTGTTTCCAATTCATGTTATGATCAATCATGAAACCTAGGAGCAATCAATGGAAGGAGTGGCAGGGAAAACTGGAGGACTCGGAGAAAACCAGACGCCACTTCGTCCATCTCAAATCCGACATGTGGGCGCTTGGGATCGAACCAGGCTGCCTAGGTGGGAGGCGATAGGTCTAACTATTTGGCCATGGCGCCACTCTTAGCTTTAATATAAGGTACTTTAATCAAAATCATTAGAGGCATTTTTGAGACAATCGAGCATTTCGAAAAATGTTCCATTAAGGGGTAGGGTAAGGTGGAGTGGTGGGCGTGCTCCGTCCTTAGAAATTAGTGAACTGAAATCCTCCTGCTTTACTTAGCTAGGCGCACACGCGCGCACACATACACACACACTCTCGCACTCTCTCTCTCACTCTCACACACGTACAATAAGATAGACGCAAACACAAAAAATGAAATAAGGTTTTATATATGCGCACTGTTTAACCGCTGCAGTTCACAGCTTTCCATTCTACATTGAGTGTAGAAGGCAGCTTAATTTTGCTCAGACACCTCTTTTATCAGGCTTGACGTCTTTTACGAGTTAGGAATATCCCGTAAATGGTTACCATGCAAATTTCATATATTCAAGGTCGCGGATTCAAATCCGGCGGAGGACGATGGATTTTTTCGTGTGTAAAATCCTTAGCATGGCTTCTTTCGGAAGGGAAGTTAAGCCGTTGGTCCCATGTCGTAGATTTATAACACGTTAAAGAACCTCAAGCCTGATAAAACAGGCAGCTGAGCAAAATTAAGCGGTCTTTCACGCCCGGTATAGAATGGGACCTAAGAACCACAGTAGTTAGGGCGTCCATAAATAAAACGCCATTCCCATTTTCCGGAAATGGATAGCTCTGCAAAATAAATGAATATGATTTAAACTGCGTACTTTAACAAAGTCTACATCTTTTGTGTAGTACATAAGTTTTTGTATGTCTTACGTTTTATTTTTAAGCAAAAGTCATTCAGAACAGAGAACCTCAGAGGACATACCCTGGAAATTCAAAGCCTACATTTTTTCCCACACATAAATATATTAGGTATACGGTTCTTTAATCAAAGCCGTTGAGACTGTTTTGAGAACATATAACATTTTGAAAAATATAAATTTAAAAAAGTAGTTTGCGGTGGGGCATTTTATCGAAAATTTTTGTGTGGCAACCATTGATGATGCTTAACTTAAATGTTAACTTCGGTATTTAATAGACTTTTCGGGGTTGAGTTATGATGTCCACAGACTCGCTCACTCTAAGACAGATTGGCCGACACGCACGACGAGCTTTTTATTGTGTTTACATTAGGGGGTTCTCAAAACATGTATTTGCGGTTAAATATCTGTATGGAATGTTAGGGTGGGTTAGTATACCTTTCTGTATACTATGAGGTACATATTAATCGGCAAACAAGGTGAAAAGAAGTAGTGCGAATAAATATTTCGCCCACACAACATTACATCATAACAAACTTAAAATTGTTAAAGGCAACCAAATAATCAGTAGATTATGGAATAATGATAACTTGTTGAAGATGTGATATTAAAAAAGCAACAACTATATAGTTTAAATACATATTAGATACTGTCATTTGAGTCAAGATCAGCAGGTACAGAATCAGATTATCGAATAATGATAACTTGTTGAAGATGTGATATTAAAAAAGCAACAACTATAAAGTTTAAATAGATATTAGATACTGTCATTTGAATCAAGATCAGTAGGTACAGTTTAATAGCATCTATCTGTAAATGTCTCTATTCTTCATCTCGGCTTCTGTCTGCCTTGTGCTGGAGCTGTATTTTGCATGCAGTGTATCAAACGGATTCTGTACGACTTAAAAGTGTACATATTTTCTTCTTTGCAGGTTGCACATTAGCTTTACACAGTTCGGTAATATAGAAAAAGCATCGATTCTCTAACACCAGTTTGGTTTTACTTGGCAATGAATCGCTTTATTTATTTGTGTATTTATTTTATAAGCAAAGGGAAATTATCATCTACAAAGCTCTGCCGAAAGTCTTTTATCACAGTAAGCCAAATGCAGTATGTCTGATTTGCAGAAACTGCTAGTAGGGTTGCCAGAATATACTCGAGACAGGCGCGGAGACCAACCAACGGACAACTGATATTTTAGTAAATGGGGACAGAAATTGTTAAACATATTTATTATTATTATTACGGTCACAATTTTTACTAATATAATAAAATTAACTTGCTACTACTCGCCTACTTATGCTACCATTACCTCTAATCCTATACAAACTAAATAAAAATAATAGCAAAAATTACTCTCGCACGCAAGGTACCATGTTTAGCCGGTACACAATGTTGGCCTTAACCATACCTGCCCAACTCCATTGACGAATTGGACTTAATTTCTAATTTATTTTTATTATTATTTTATTATTTTTATTATATTATTATATGGGTAAAGCTATACGAGAGTACCATCATAAAAATATATCCTTAAGAGTTGAAACTAAGCTTATAATCCACTTCAGAGCATCAAGGAGCTAATATGTTTTCATCTAGAATTGGAATATCCCACCGCTCCTACCATGAAAATACTCTTTCTTAAATAGCAAAATTCACGAAAGTCATCATGGTGGGGAAAGATTTAACAGCTGTTGCTAGGCGGGAAGTAAGTATTTATGGTCTAGAAACAATGAAATGTGTATGTTACCAATGTGTATGTGTAGATAAAGTCACCAAACAAGAAAGAAAAAAAAAAGTGAAGCTCAAAAGTCACCAACACTCACACATTAACAATGGAGTGCTCAGTTGGTGAAACCAGTGGAAATTATTAAAACCAAAGTACAGGAAAGTCAGTTTATTGATACACACTAATGTAAACCTAACACACCTAATGCTTCCTTCGCTCGAATGCTTTGGTTGGAACAACCGAAATGATTAAAACCAAAGTAGACGATAACTAAGTAGTTTGTTTAATACACTGACATAAACCTAAGACATGCTTTGGTGACACCAGTGACAATTATTAAAATATTTACACACGCACGCACGCGCACACACACGCGCGCGCGCTCGCTTCGCTCGCATGCTTTGGTGAAACCAGTGTAAATTATTGAAATCAAAGTACAGGAAAATCAGATTCTTTACACACTAACCTAAACCTATTACAGCGCATGCTCGCTTCGTTCGTATGCTTTGGTGATACCGTTGAAAATTACTTAAAACAAACTTATACGAAAATCACGTATTTATACAACAATAATAGATTCAGAACGCTAAAAACACAGAATCACTTTTAGAGTCGGCAGGATGGCCCATCGCGGTATTTTTTGTAAAAATGTGTAAATCATCATTATGATGTAAGACAAGACAGCTCATGCCTTAAAATCAATTATAAAGCGACTCTAGTGATCTAATAGAAAACCGCCAATGATGGTTCGACAACCTTTTAATGGCTAGTGATAAGCAGTTTTCAAACATTGGTAGTTCTGAATTTTGCAACATGAACGTCAACTATGAACGATTTAGACAACACCTGTCTGATAGCTAGTGAAACAATAGAAATTGTTGTAAAAAAAGTTAAGCAAACGAATACTTTTGGTATATTTTAATGTAAATCGCGTACTTTGTTGAAATTTAAAGTCTAAGAATAAACAATGTATGTTTTTAAAAGTTAGTAATACAATGTTACGGTGAGTAAAAGTGAAAAAACTAATACCTAAATGTGATAAGCAGTTTTCAAACATTGGTGGTTCTGAATTTTGCAACATGAACGTCAACTATGAACGATTTAGACACCACCTGTCTGATAGCTAGTGAAACAATAGAAATTGTTGTAAAAAAGTTAAACAAACGAATACTTTTGGTATATTTTAATGTAAATCGCGTACTTTGTTGAAATTTAAAGTCCAAAAATAAACAATATATGTTTTTAAAAGTTAGTAATACAATGTTACGGTGAGTAAAAGTGAAAAAACCAATACCTAAATAGCTTTAGGGGTAGTTTAAGCGGTGGAACCAAGATATAGTAATAATCAATTTTGTTTATATAATTCTAGTAGTTTTAATTTCCTCAAAGCTCGGAAATGAAAATATATTAGCTCCTTGTTGCTCTGAAGTGGATTATAAGGTTAGTTTCAATTCTTAAAGATATATTTATTTGATAGTACTCTCGTATAGCTTTACCAATTGATTTCTAAATTCTTTTTATTACATTACAATTTTGTTTATATAATTCTAGTAGTTTTAATTTCCCCAAAGCCCAGAAACTCCAAAAGCTATCGCAAAAATGACGATAAATGATGAGAACGAAACTAGCTATCGCAAAATGGCGAGAAAGATCTTGTAAGCACCAAAGAAATGTGGGAATAGTATCAAGATTAGCCCTAAGGTGACTACCAATATAATCTTTAATTGCACATTAATGCGTTTATTCTTGTTTTCACATTCTAAAATTGAATTTCTCACAAATTTCCTAAAGTATTTCTGTCAGTTATTCTAGCAGTCTGGTTGACACCTGGCATTAACCAATTATTATTATTATTATTATTATTACTATTAATAATAATATTAATATACTAATCAATGTATTATACTTGTTTCAGATATAGAACTGGCTATGAGGTTCTAGAAAATATCACATGGTGAACTGCTATGTTGGAAGATATACACATAAATTACTTTATGTGAAGATTAGTGTGGTCTTAAGAGTGCCTAGAGGTTGTTAAAACTAAAACTCTTTGCTTTCAGGAGGACTTTAATAGAGCATGGTACAAATGAAATACTTAAGTACCTAGTACTATTCTACCTCGTAAAAAATTTATTTTAGAGTAACATTTATGCCTTACATGAGAATGCAGAAGTACTTCACTGTGCACATTTTCAAAGATTAAGTTTATGAAAATAAAATCTCAGGACAAAATATCAAACCTCAAGCCTTATTAAAAGCACATTTCCGTATTGGGTAAGAAATTTCAGAAGCTCTATTCTGTGTTTTGGAAACTAAGACAAAGTTCTCATGTTTCAAATTTGTTATAATATCACAAATATATTTATACCATTATTGGATACAGAGTATCATTCTGGGGATCTTGCAATCATAGTATAAACAATGATTTTAAAATTAATTGTATGTGTACCTATCATAATATCAGATAAATGAATTTTAAACAATTTGCAATGATGCCATTATAATTATACAAATAAGTACCTTAAAAAAAATGTTTTATATAAAAATTTAGATTTTTTACAGAAAGAACTCCACCTTATTTAGTAAACCAATTAGAACATACAATAATTTATATTTAAATAGTTACATATTGTACACTGTCTAAAATAGCATAAGATTTTTGGATTTTTAAATGATATGATTTATTCTATATTATTCTATAAACCATATTATAGAATACAGAATATTATGCACAAAAATCCTAAATGTAATTCCTCAGTTTCTGTATATAAACTAATTTGCTCTGTCATTACAACAATATTTAATGAAACAACCTACATGTGTATGGAATAGCGAAACCATAAAAATGTTAAGATGTGAGTTTTGTGTAGGGATTAATTTTTCTAAACTGTATAAAGTCAAATGCTAATTTGAACTAACCATGAGCTGAAATATTTTTTTAAATTCTTGTTTTATATTCAGAAATTCTGTTGTAATAATTGGAATTAAAATAAGAAAATTGTCATTATTTTAATTATTATTACTATTTATTATTTTTTTATTTGATAGGATGCTTTCAATCCCAAAACCCCTCCCTGGTTACTAGCATGTGTGTATAACAGAAAAAAACTGTGGAAGGTGAAATATAGTGCATTATTTGATGAAGGCAATTATTATGTAAAAGTTACAGAATAAAGAGGTATACACCTAAATATTATATGGAATAGATGAATCTATTTTTAGGAAATTATGTGTGTAATATTACCAACATGATGCCTGTTACATATTCATATAGCTTTAAAATCCAGGTGTGTTCATTCTGTTAGGAAGAAACCAAATGCCATCTAGTTAAAACTCTTTACATGTTGCGTAGAAAATATTGTCATTTGAATATATTTAAAGATTATATGATTAATTTTTCAGGCTCTGTATGATTTATGCCATTAATTTGATGCATAATATTCATTATAAAAAATAAATGTTAATATTAATATAAAAATAATAGTTGCAACCAATCTTCACTTATCTTTTTGAATCCTAGCCTGGACTAGTTTCGCAACGATTTCATTGCATTATCAACATATCCTTTTGGTCTCTTTTTTGATCAATTAATATAAAAATCTATTATTTTTATATTAATATTTGTGTTATTCTTCACTGTTACTAGCTTCTTTTTACATTTATAAATAAATGTTAAGTTTAGTACATAATGTTTTTCTCTGCAATGGTTCTTTGGAGCCTTATCACAATGTAATAATATGCTTTCAAGTATCTCAGTTTGCTTTTAATAAAAAAAAAAAAAGAACTGATAGTGAGAAACTGTATGTGTTTTAATTTTTTTTCCATACATTTGCAATTTTGGTTTCAGAACCAGAGATTTTCAGGAAATATTGACATTAGCACATAATGTTTAATAACATAAAGAAAAATTAGACTAATGTTAAATTTTTCTCTGTAGAAAAATGAGTAATCCAGAATATTTAGTACCTTACAATATATAGCATTTTCATAAATGTTTAATTGCTACCTTCATTTATTTACTTCTTACACTACTCCATGTTCTTGTATTTTGTTGTAGTTATTAATTATTACATGTGTGGTGCTACATACTCTGTATAACTTCGGTTATGAGCATCTCTTTGTTATTTTAACACACTAATCGCCTTGGACTGAAATATGTTTTGTGTGGCTCCTTAGCTCCGGTCAGTGACCCAATCATTTGCCTTACAGGTTCATACCCTTCTGAGGGATGCTTAGGCATTTCAAAGATGAGGTATCTTTTTTCTAGAGCTTTACATTCCAACAGAAGATGTTTTAGTACTGAAAATAGTTGCTACATATGCAACCGAAGTATCAATAAAATATTCCCTGAATATTAATATTTCAGTTCACAATTCATGTATTTGCACGTAACATGTACTAAGAGTATTAATAAATATATACATATTTTAAATTGTAGTTTTATTATTGCAAAACTTCTAGTAAAATAGATACCAATTTATGGTTTACAAAGGTATAGTGGTTTTACTTTGCATTTAGTAAAAGTTGCAAATGATTGATTAAAATTTTACAACATAATTATTTCAACAGTTTATGTGATAATTTTATAACCAACCTAGCAATTGCCAAGCACCCTATACAGATATAGATTTTCGGAATTACATTTACAGACACTTCAAATTCTACAATCCAAAGTATTTTATTTTGCTTTTAAACTGTTCGTTTGATGTTATTTGTGCTGTGAGCAGGTAATTTATATTCCTTTCTTGTAATATTTTACATAAAATCTATAATTCTTAAAGTTTCTTTTTCTTTTTTTTGATTGATTTATGTAGCTCCATTTAACGTTCTATGGTGTTTTCGGGTGCTTTACCTCATGAAACAACTCGTTGATTGTAAGTTCATAGATGTTGGATTTTTAAACATTTTATTTTCTTCAAAAAGAAAAAAAAAAACAATCTGTGGGTTAGGGAATGATTCCGGTTAAAGTAAAACTGCCCGCCTCAGCCGGGAATCGAACCTAGGACCTCTGGGTGAGGAGTCAGCGAGCTGACTCCTCGATCTTGGAAGCAATCAATTCCTAAAGTTGTATAATTTCCCCTGGGTTTTTGTCATGCATAGCTTTAAAATAATATTGTATAGTTCTGTCATCATATATATATATATATATATATATATATATATATATATATATATATACATATACATATATTGCACATAAGAATAAAAAGCAACTGGTAAAGAAATCAAGAGTTCAAAAGTAAATAATGAAATAATAACGGCACATAAAGTTTTACTCGAGGCTGCAGTCAGATCAGAAGCTTTAGAGCGGTACATAGATTTCTTGAGGAAAAACTAGGACCGCTTGAAAGATTTCTGATCTGGCTGTAAACTCGAAAAAGCTGGCCGAAATCTTGCAGTGGATGGTTTGATGAGTGCGCGGGGCTGGACGCTACTTTGGTGATTGAGCTATCGTAGCCGGTCAAGTTTCTGTGTCCTGCCGTGTGAGAACACTTGGAGTCGCGTCGATTGCCGGAAGTGGAATGCGCAACCAGTTTTATAACATTGAGTTAACCATCTATTCGTTTATAGTTATCTATGGTTTTAATCATCTATTCGTTTATAGTTATCTTTGGCCTTAACAAAGCAAATGTGAGTGAGAATATTATTATTGTTAATGAAATATAAAAAAATAGTTTATCTCGTCCGTTTTTCAATTTGAACATCAATTGTGTTTTATAACCTTTATGCGTTAAAGCACTGCTGAAAGCGGTAAGAGTTGGGAAACCGATAGGAGAGTATGCATTGCATTATCGTAACACCTTCAACTGAGAAGGTATCTTCAGGATTTAGTGCAGACATGTTGACAGCATTGCTTCAACTGGGGAAAGAGGGAAATTTAAAAGTGCGTCAAGGCACGTAAAATACAAATGGTGATATTACTGATTTGGACCACATGCCATCAGGTTTATAATATTTGGTTTGTGCTGGCATCTAGTGATACTTATATACCGGAGCATGTTCCTGCTAGTTCGTAATGTGCCCTCAGGTGTCCTTGTGGTAGACGACGACGACGACGACGACGACATAAAGACAGTTGGATGAAAGTCATCCATTTCCAGGCCCTTTACAGAATTTTATATGGAACAATGGGTGACCTACAAATCATGAACAATGTTACAGACGAAATAAGATAACTGAAAATGGAAGAGTCTAGGGTTGTTTAAAAGCAATGACATCGCTGCTTCAGCTGATTGATACGAAAATTCTGATGAGTGTCGTCAGCAATGCGAGCCAAACATTTTCTCCATTGGTCATCCAGTTGTTGAAGGATAGCAGTAAGGGGTTTCATATCGGCAATGGTTAGAACAGTATGGTTTTTGTAGCCGTGCTAATAAGCACGTGTCATCCGTCTAAGAAATGGAAATGGCGTGTTATTTATGGATGCTCCTTAACTGCTGTGGTTCTCAGCGTCTCATTTTAAATTGGGCGTGAAAGACCGCTTAATTTTGCTCAGAGGTCTCTCTATCAGGCTTGAGGTTCTTTTACGTGCCGTAAATTTACGACACGGGACCCACGGCTTTACTTCCCTTCCGAAGGAAGCCATGCTAAGGATTTTTACGCCCGAAAAATTCCGTCGTCCTCCGCCGGATTTGAACCCGCGACCTTGGGTATATGCAGTTAGCATGGTAACCATTACACCAAGGAGGGCGGTGGGCGGAGCCTGTTACTCTCTGTGCTGTGATTGGCCCGCGTGCATATGTGTTTTGCTTTTGTTTGTGCTATTACGTTTGCTTTCCAGCACAGGTATCCAGCCTGGGATGAAGTGCTCGCCGAATCTCCTTATTAGAGTAGTCATTGGCTTGTGAGGCTGAATTTAAATATTCTAGTTCCTTTACCATGGTTTTTGCTGCAGATGCGTTTGGCTCGGTCGTTGAGAGTTTTTATAATTCCTTGCTTCTGTCTGGGATGGGGAATTGAAGTTTTATGTAGATAGCGACCGGTGTGTGTTGGTTTTCTGTAGACCTTGTATTCTAGGCGGAGATCTGCCGTTCTGATGACTAACACAACTAGAAAGGCCAGTCTATTATTTTCTTCTTTTTCCATGGCGAATTGAATATTGTGGTTCTTTTTGTTCAGGACTGACAAAAACTGCTGTAGCGTATCTTCTCCGTGGCTCCATATGACAAATGTCGACGTATCGTAGCCAGAGCCTGGGTTTAAGAGGCGTACTTTCAAGTGCTGTCTGTTTCAACTTTCCCATGAAGAAGTTGGCTATGACGGGACTCAGCGGACTTTCCATGGCGACGCCGTCTGTTTGTTCATAAAAGTCTCCATCCCATAGAAAGTAGTTGGCAGAGAGGCAGTGATGAAAGAGGTTCGCGATGTCCTCCGGAAATATCTCTGGGATTAGATTTATGGCTTCATTTAACGGTACCTTAGTGAAAAGAGAGACAATGTCGAAACTTATTAGGCGGTCTTCTGGCTCTAATTGTATATCCTTTATTCTTTCTATGAAATGGCTGGAATTTTTCACGTATGAACCTGTAGTGCCGATGTGCTCTTGTAGGAGTGTGGAGACATGTGTGGCTATGTGGTAAGTAGGCGAGCCTATGCTTCTCACTATAGGCCGTAATGGAATTTTGTCTTTATGAATTTTTGGCAGACCATATAATCTCGGCGGTAAAGCTTCGCTTTTACAAGTCTGCTTCCTTAGGTTATCCTGTAGAGATGACGCTTTTATAAGAGCGTTAGTCTGTCTGAGAATTTTCGTGGTAGGATCCTTTTTGAGCTTTTTTAATGTACTTGCAGTGAGAATATCTACTATCTTGTTCTTGTACTCTGCTGTAACCATGACGACAGTGGCGTTTCCCTTGTCTGCCGGTAAAATGACGATGTTTTCATCTTTGCTCAGTTCTTTGGTGGCTTTTCTTTCCTGTGCCGTGATGTTGCTTTTTGGCGTTGGTGCCTTGCACAGAATTCTGGAGGTTTCACGTCGAATCTCTTCTGCCTGGCCCGGGGAGTTATAGCGAAGTTTCCCCCCTTCGCCAATATGGTTGTTTCGGCAGTTAAAAATCCTTAAATGCAATTACAAATCCCTCACTCTTGGCATACTTGAAATGTGCAGTATTCTCATTTTGAGGGTGTAATCGTTCCCTCAGTTGCTTATATGGCACACACTCAATCGAGTCCTGCAGCCTGAGAAATGTATGCTAAGCAAAGAGCTGAAGCAGAATGTAGTGCATTGCTTAAACTATTACCAAAATAAATTAGGATATCTACTCAAAAAGAAGCTTCACTTGACAGACAAAATACCAAGCGTATGGAAATTTGTCATACAGCAAGACACGTTGGTATTTTAAATTTTGTTTCTAAAACTACATGTTTTCTTTGTCAGTGTTGATTACCATGCAGGATATTTGGTCTCAGAAACTGAAGTCTAGTATTCCTTGTGTTGTAAAGACAAGTAGATTTTAAACAAATGGTGCATTTTACTACTTTCCTATTTTCATTGTGCAGTATGTGTTATTCTAATTGTAATAATTTACTTTTTCTGTATTTGTGAAAGATACATATTTTAACCAAAATTATTATAAGAATGCACAAATAGTATGATAAAATGTATGCCAGTAGTTGCTGACATCTTCTCATGTACAAATGTTAACGATGTTGCTAAAACGTTAATACAGGGTGTATATAAATGAATATCGGGGTTTTAACTCTTTATAATATTTATTACATTCAACTTACAGTTATGAATGATATGCCAAATAAAAAAGCAACTCAAACAGTTTCACCAAGAAGCTTATAAATGTTCAATGTGACTACCCTTTGTCGCACGGCACACATCAAGTCTATAGCGGAGTTCTTCCCAAACGTTGATAAGTGTGTATTCAATAATTGTAGCAACAGCTGCTTCAATCCGGTTTCTTAATTCAGGGAGGTCAGCTGATAGCGGAGGCACGTACACACGACCCTTGATGAAGCCCCAAAGCTAAAAATCGCATGGCGTTAGATCAGGAGAACGTGGAGGTCATGCATAGCAAGCCCTGTCATAGGGGCCCTTGCGGCCTATCCAGCGCTCGGGTACAGTGACGTTCAACCAATCGCGTACCTCGTTATGCCAGTGAGGTGGCGCACCATCCTGCTGGAAAATGAAGTTCTCTAGCTCATTTTCTTCCAACTGGGGGAAGAGCCATTGCTCTAGTGTATCAAGGTAAGAAATGCCAGTTACAGTAGGTTCACCAAAAACGAAAGGCCCATAAACTTTTCGCCGGGATACGGCACAAAAAACATTCACTTTAGGGGAATCTCGTTGCATTTGTACCATCTCGTGAGGATTTTCTGAGCCCCAGAAGCGCACATTATGAGTGTTAACATGTCCACTAAGGTGAAAGGTCGATTTGTCACTGAAGACAACACGATCCACAAAATCGTCATGAAACAACATGTCGTGTGCGAATTTGGCACGTAATCCGTGGTCTGTCGGCTTTAGAGCCTGTAATAACTGTAAACGGTAAGGACGTAGCTGTAAGCGTTTTCTTACAAATTTCCAAACAGTCGACACAGGAACGTGTAATTCACGACTAGCCTTCCGGATTGATTTCTTTGGGCTACGAGTGAACGACTCTCTCACTCGCTCAACAGTCTCTTCACTTACTTGATCGACCCGTGTTCTTCCCTTTACAAAGGCAGCCGATATCTTCAAACTGATTATACCATCTACGAATGTTTTTATCATTAGGAGGATCACAACCAAACTTACTACGGAACGCACGTTGCACAGTAACTACAGATTCGGTCTTTGCAAACTCCAAAACACAAAACGCTTTCTGTTTACTAGTCGCCATCTTTGCTACTACCGCTGTCTAGCGGATTGCGGCAGAAACATTGCGCGCACATGCGCACTTGTGCCAACAAACAAAACTATTTGAGTTGCTTTTTCATTTGACATATCATTTATAGCTGTAAATTGAATGTAATAAATATTATAAAGAGTTAAAACCCCGATATTCATTTATACACACCCTATACTATAGGAGAGAATTTCAAATTTGAGGTCCCTCTCTGAGGAACTTTTGCAATCTTATGCAAAAAATGTATATGTGTATACATTGAAATGCAGCAGCTGCTGTACAAAAATTTATTTATTAATACAAGCATTAGCATAACACTTTTATTTTCTTCTTTAAACAGGTAGTGCTGCTTTTTGTACATAGTTGTTATATCTTCATTTGGAATTTTTATATGTGCATCTATGCTATTTTCTACACTGGTTTTGTAATGAAATTTTTTAATATCATTATTAACTTGCTATGTACAAAAATTGCATTACATTTAACCTTCTTGGTATCCCTTCCAGCTTTCCTCCACCTACAGAATGCATTAATTCAATGTGAAATTAAAATTACTGTGCTCATATAAGAAACAGGATTTTAATTCTACTTAATGAAAGGATGAAACATGTATTTCTGCACAATCCAAATATCATAAATACTGTGCTTCTCATCTCATTATTAAACGTGAAATAAAAAAAAAAATCTAATTTGTTGTTTACAGCAGAAAAAAGTTAAATTAAACGTGGATTTCATCTTGCCGATCATTTTCTTTTCGGGAATTAACTACCGAGCTTCTTTTTAAGTCACATCTCGCGCACAATGAACAATTTACCGCACAGCTCAATTTCTCATACATTAACGTTAAATCAGCTATTTGGAAATGTTCGGTAAAATATTCATTGGTACCTGAGATGGGACTTGGAAAGAATTTCGGTAGATGACTCCTGCGTTGAATACGCGTGGGAAGGAAGGGTGCTTAATCGCATGCTCGGTTGATATAGACGTTGGTTATATTATCGACGCAAGTTAGTTCTAACAACACCCGGAGTTCACAATCTAGTAATGTATGGTATCAAACAACAACCATAGATTACAGATACAACAGATATACAACTCGCTTCGCAGCTGTCCTTATGATTTTCACATGCCTAGATCTTTTGCACCATTTATAGGATGAGTTACCCGGATAAGGTTTATTCTGGAATTTTCCCTTATCCTGAAAAGCCAAATGTCGAGTAATTTTAAGTTACATGGACCCTGCGCTCCTTTGAGCATTATTAATTCACAAATTTCATTCATTGTCCAATATGATACCAGGTTAAACTAAAAATAAAATTATTTCCAACAGTATATATGCAGTGGACATGCTTTACCAGAATAAATGTGTTAATATGTCAGCAATCAAGATGAAGGGAATGATATTCAGGAAGCTTTAAAATTGCCGTAAATGTAGGCTAAAATAAACTACTGTTATATATTTCCCCAAAAAATTCTATTGAAAAAGTTTCATAATTATCTGAAAATTTTCTTAACATTACAAAATCTATTCACCCTAACTTCCCTTTACATGGAAAAAAAGGAGAAAAAAAAATTAAGAAAATTTGATTTTCCATGGAATGACTAACAATGTTGATTAAAATGCCATAATATTAATAATATTACATACAAATAAACAAGGATGAAGCCACAGGGTTGGGGAGGGCAAAATATTAATAAAAATCATCTGATGACTTTCTCTACATCTCTGTAACAAATTATTGCTAATAAGCTTATTCTTCTATTCACTTCATGCTAATCCAGATAAACATTAGCAGAAAAGATCGTATTACTTAATTTCATACCTATTTTAATTTTTAAATGAAAGGAAAGGTTTGCCATATAGTTTGAACAAACTAATTGACACTTAATTTGATTAAGCCCTTATTTTTATTTTATTTATCTATTTTATAGAATTTGAATTTGCGCGAATATTCACGTTTTAAGCTGTTGACGGAGAGGAGAGTACAGAAGTGTACCTATGTTATGGGTGCGATGGTAAAACGTGAAGATGGTGGCGGCGGCAGCGTAACTATAACGGCGATGATGGATATGATTTTGTAATTAGACAACATTTAATAGTTTTACCTAATTTGAATTTCTGCAGCAATATACATTATGAGCGGGATACGGAGAACGGAAATGTACGGTACTGTGCGATAATAGAACGGGATGGCGGCAACATAGTTGTAATGATGTAATGGATGCGAACGAGTTTTAATTAAGGCAACATACTTATTGTAATATATCGTAAAACCTATTACTTAATTCGAGTTTGTGTATAAATTCACATTTTGGAAGATAGAGACGATGAGGGGAGTACGGAGATGATCGGAATGTGTGCGATTGTACATACAACGTGACAACGGCGGCGGTGGCAGGAGCATAGCTGTACCAACGATTATGGATGCTATTTTCTATTAAGACAATATACTAGCCTTCTAATTTTATTTTAGTCTCAGAAAATAATCTTTTTTGTCAATGAGAATGCTCATAGGACCGCTAACAACTAATTTTTAGCGCGAAATGGAGCCGCTGGTGTGCACAAAATCTGCTGAAGGTATACGTCGCAACTTTGGCGGTCATCTATACCATTTCGCCGTGCCCGCGAAGTTTGAAACTTACTTTTTCCCCGTATAATATTCAGAAAACATATCGCGAATGCAAGACGACCCCTAATTCTGAACATTAATATTTTGAAAAGAAGAACAAAACAAAACAAAAAAAAAAAACATTGTCTTGTATTCGAATAAATACGGTAAGTGGAAGTGAAATAAGGGAATACACTAGACTAAGGCAATAGTCAATTATTTTAAAAGCAGTTGCTATGCGATTGTTATTGAAATTTGTTTCTTTGCATGGCTAGGAGTAATACAAAAGGTACATGGGTAACTTCCTGTTTGAGAAAAGTATAAGTATTTTAAAACTGAAATCAGTAACAAAGAATATCTTGGAAATGGATAACTCTAGAAAAGAAAATGTATATGACATACATTGTATGTTCTAATAAGATGTACATCTTTTGTGTTGTAAGTTTTGTCTATTTCTTACCATTTGCCAGCTGCACAAAAGTCATCCAGAATACAAAGCTCTTCTGAGGCAATTCCCAAACAATTCAAGATATGCATTTCATTTGTCATTAAAATATCTGAAACCTATGGTATTTTAAGCAAAATCGTTAGAGACATTTTTGAGAAAATAAAAATTTTCGAAAAATGTTCCATGTAGTTGGGGGTGGGGAGATTTTTCTGAAATCTCCTTATATGCTCAACTCAAATACCAAGTTTGATATTTAACAGATTATTGTTTTTTGAGTTATGGTGCACACACACACATGCACATGCGCGCATTTGGGCCTTTTTCTAAAAATTTTTTTTTGGATCCAGGGGGTCTCAAAACCTATATTTCCAGTGAAATCTTGGTATCAAATTTGTTGGTGGAATAGAACATCTCCATCTACTATGTGTATTGTACATATGTGCTAAAGAAAGTAATAAATATTGTAGTCTGCCTAACCTCATATACATAGCGTATTTTCATCTGTGGCAGGAAATGAGACACATGTGCAGTAATGAGGGTAACAGTTAATACAATGTTATGATTTTGATGGTTCCACTCTTCCACCATTACATGACTCTTACAATTGTTTTTTTTTTTTTTGTGTGGTGATTGCTTTACAAAATAGACCATTTTATAATTATGAAAAGATTTTTCTCCACAAGTAGAACTAAGCAATGAAATACTTAAACTTCAGTATAGGAACCTACATAGATTGAAGATATGAAACTGTTTTTTTTTTTTTTTTAGCTTAGCTTAAACCTGGAAAACGACACAAGAAATAAATAAAAAATTGCAAACTTTTATTAATTTATGTCTAAGACACATTCTGTGAATTCGGTGACCAAAAATCATTAGCAATACTATGTAATGGGAAAAAACAAACCAATTGATAGAGAAATAAAGAAGCGTAAATGGACATGTATTGGACATATACTGAGAAACAATCATGGAAATATAGCTAGACAGATTAAAATGGAATCCACAGATAGAAAGAAGGATTGCAAGACCTAGGATAACTTGGAGAAGAACAGTTGAAGCGGTATTGAGAGTAATGAATAGATCATGGAGGGAGATACAAATCTTTACAAGAAACAAGAGTTCGATGGCGAAGATTAGCTGTGGCCCTATGTTCCACCTAGGAATTAAAGGAAAATAATAATAATAATAATAATAATAATAATCATCAACATCATCATAATCATGATTCAGATTGAGATTTATTCACCAATTGTAATGATTTTATCAAATTAAGTATACAGCATATAAACATTTTCAATTTAACCCTTATCATGAAACAAGATAAAGTAAGAGATAAAGCTTTACTGACAAAGTAATAACTCTAAATTTTCTCGGGCTTCCAGCCAGGTAAATAGATAGATTGATTCCTTTCCAAAGATGTGCGTCATCTTCACCCTCAGGGTAAACTGATGAAATGAAAGTCCTGAATCACGTATTTATAGTGCTGATTGGTTCGCAAGATATTTTTGGTTGTGAAGCAACTGATATTTATATGTCTGAGGAATGCACAAGACCTGGTAAAAACTATATATGGTGGTTATATGCCTAATGTTTTTGAACTTGAGCAGGGATCTTTTAAGCACAATCTGTTGTGTAAGAATGCTATGAAGTTTTCTTAAGTACTGGGAGACAACAGGGTGGGAATTAGGAGTTCAGGTTCTTTATCATTGTGCCCATGCTGTATTTAGTTGTAGGCCTGAATCATGATGAAGATTATTTACTTCAGAAGAGATGCCTAAGGCTTCTTTTACTCTTCTTTCCCAGTAGCTCGAACACTTCACCTCTATCCTAGTGTTGGTAAAATTGGTCTGTGGCTGTTTTCAATACAATGATCAATCAGTCCAGATTATTTGGGTAGCACAAGCCCGATTGTTCTTTGATGTACAGTGATGCAGTGCATCCTATTTGGTCAATGTATGTTGCGCTGCATTTACAAGGAATATGGCACAAAAGACACTATAAATACGTGATTCGGGACTTTCATTTCATTAGTTTACACTGTGAACAAGGATGATGCACATCTTTGAAATGTTGGAGTCAATCCATGTATTTACCTGGTTAGAAGCTTGAGAAAATTTGGAGATGAGACAAGATCTTACTAACTATATTTACAATTTTAACATTCAACTTTTAAAAAGCTAACCATTATTTGTTTTTGCTCTTTTATGTTCTTCTACTGTGTAGAAGTCCATCCCATTAGCACACCTGCCTTTGGTGTGGGAGACCAGGTGCAATTCCTGGTAACAGCATGGGGATTTTCTCATCTGTTGGGAAGAGTGGGTGTGTTTCCTTTCATCATCACTATCCCTTGGATGGGAAGTTGCAACACTACCAGAGTATCATCCATTGCCTGAACTCCAAGGTTGGGATGCATTCTCTCCCACTATTCTATCCCAGTCATTAACTGACCTTCAGGTCGAATGCTTGTCGCTGTGTAGAAGGCATTCTTAATATGGCAAGACTTTATATGATTTATTTTTGTTGCTTCATCTTAATCCCATGAGATAAATAATTGTATAAATCTTTTGCATTGCTTTCAACCATTTATTTTCTAATGAGACTCTTACTCTGCTCTTAAAGTAGTTTTTCTTTGTTCAAGTGTTATAATGACAAACATGCTTTATGTGCTTTTACAACATATTTTATTATATATATTATATAACAGTATTAACAGCACCTTTTATATATATATATATATATATATATACAGTACGTACTGTTAATTCAAGTGTACTTAGCTTTTTTTAAAAGCAGTTTTTCAGGTATTTAACTTAGGATATATTTTTAACAATTCTTATTGCTCTTTTCTCTCTATAATATATATTATTTGCCTATAGATCACCATAAAATAATCCCAAAACCAAATGCGAGTATATAAATGCACAAAATTCTTGCACTGTGCTAACTTTGCTATTGCTTTATGGTAGGTATTTAAAACTATTTTGATGAACTTCAATATCTTAAGATTGAAATTGTGTTTTCAAATATTCTTCCTTTCATGCTACTATAACATATATTTCATAGCTGAGAAAATATACCTGGAGGATCACTGTTTTAGTGTATAAGACTGTTCATAAAGTAATTAAAATATCCACTTGGTATCTTGTGAACCCAATGCACAGTATCAACATTGAAACAGTTTCGATCTGCACTTTCCTAAATGTCTAATCTGTTCAGGATCCAAGTTCTTTTATCAATTTTACAGGTTTCCATTTTTGTTGAGAATGCTTTGGAGCAGCAAATAGTTGCTATGCCACAGAATATAAATGTTGCTGCATAGTATTCCTTGCAGTAAGTATAGCAAAAATGGTTACAGTGTATTGTAAGGAATACACTTAGATTGCTAATATTTAACATTTCAACAAACAAAAGATGAGTTAAAAGAAGCAACAATCGATCCTGTGTTATGTTTGTTGCTGTAATTGCATTTACCAAATACTGCAAATGTAGAGGTAAAGAAAGTGTCCAAACCTCTGAATAAGGACTCTTTATTGTACTTCTATTTATATAATAAGTTGCTATTATTATTTATTATAATCACGGTCACTATTTGTTATTATTTCTTGCCATTACTATTCGCTGTAATTACTGTTGAGTTATAGCAAAATAAATATTGCATAAATGTTCTCAGTGTTCAAATATCTATGCATACCAATTTTCATGGTAATTAGTTTAAAGATTTAGAAAATGTGCAATCTAGTGGCAAGTTAAAGAAAACTGGATGGCGTATAGATCTTCTCCAAGGGACACTTAAGATGTGCTAACTTTCATTGCATTCAATCAAACAGTGTTGGAGTGTATCAATCTCATATACACCAACATCTGTTTTATACTCATTTATTACATTATATATGTAGGTTATCCTGACATGTCCTTTAATTTACTTAAAAGGATGAAAATAAATTGAATTGAAGTGATTTTATTAGTTTTGCTATATGTCTGTTCCATTTCAAATTGTTATCTATGACAAGCCCTATAATTTTTTTGTAAAAATTTCCTAATTTGCTCATTTTTACTTTCTCTACATGTACTATGTGCATAGTGTATAGAGAAGGTATTGTATTCCATCCAACATTTTTATTCTGAGATTTCACCGGAAATACATGTTTTTGGTCCCCCTAAATCCAAAAAAATCCATTTTTGGAAAAAGGTCTGTGTGTCTGATTCTGTGTGTGTGTGTGTGTGTGTGTGTGTGTGTGTGTGTGTGAGGTGGGGGACACTATAGCTCAAAAATGAAAAGACTGTTAAATATCAAACTCCAAGGGGCGACACAAAGATTTTCAAGAAAATCCTCCCACCCCAAACTACCCTTTACATGGAAAAAATGTATAATATTTTGATTTTCTCAAAAATGGCTTTATTGATTTTGATTAAAATCATTTAAGATATTTACACACCAAATAATATGTATATCTTGAATTTTAGGGGAATAACCTCTAAAGACCTCTTTATTCTGGATGATTTTTATTGAATTTTGCATAACTGGTAAACCATTAGAGATACACAAAAACTTACTGCACAAAAAATGTATAACACGATAAAACACACAATTTATGTCATATACATTTTTCTAATGGAATTGATTGTTTTTTAGGTATTCCTTGTTATTGGTTTCAGCTTTAACAAACATATTTTTCTCATACAGCAATTTGTCAACTACTGTCCATACAAACTAAGGAACTTCAGTCACATAGCAACCAGCTTTTGACTATTACTTTAGTCTATGGTTCTCAATTATTTCACTTCTAATTACAAGGAAACAAGTAATAAGATTATTTCTGCTGATTTTTTCTTGATTAGCATGAGGTAAATAGAAGCATAAGCTATTTAACAATAATTTGCTGCAGAGATCTAGAGAAAGTCATGTGAATGGAACACATCAGATTTTTTACTTTCTCTAGCCCCATATGAACATTGTACATAGAGATAGAGAAAGTGTTGTATTCCATTAAAAAATTTGACCTTTAAATTTAGCCAGAAATATATGTTTTGCAGTCCCCTGAGTCCAAAAAGCATTTTTAGAAAAAAGTCTGTGTGTGTGTGTGTGTGTGTGTAAAAATAAATAAATAAATGGCATGTTATTTATGGACGCTCTTTAACTACAGTGGTTCTTAGCATCCCATTCTATATTGGGCGTGAAAGACGACTTAATTTTGCTCAGAGGCCTCTCTAACAGG
Source organism: Hymenopus coronatus (assembly GCA_030762935.1). Classification (NCBI taxonomy): domain Eukaryota; kingdom Metazoa; phylum Arthropoda; class Insecta; order Mantodea; family Hymenopodidae; genus Hymenopus; species Hymenopus coronatus. The sequence goes on from CM060897.1 coordinate 137,584,419, forward strand.
CTTGAGGTTCTTTTATGTACCGTAAATCTACGACACAGGACCAACTTCAGAAGGAAGCCATGCTAAGGATTTTTACACCCAAAAAAAAAATCTTCGTCCTCGGCCAGGTTTGAACCTGCGACCTTGGGTATATGAAGCTAGCATAGTAACCACTACACCATGGAGGGCGACTGTGTGTGTGTGTGTGTGTGTGTGTGTGTGTGTGTGTGTGTGTGGCATAGTTCAAAACGAAAAGATTGTAAATACCAAACTTGGTATTTAAGATTGGCATCTTTAAAGGATGCGACACAAACATTTTCAAGAAAATCCCCCCACCCCCAACTACCCTTACATGAAAAAGTTTTCGAAAATTTTTATTTTCCCTAAAATGGCCCTAATGATTTTGACTAAAGATATTCACATGACAATAAAATTGGCTATCTTGAATTTTCTGGGAATAGCCTCTGAAGACCTCTTTATTCTGGATGATTTTTATTGAATTTTGCATATCTGTTAAACCGTAAGAGATAGACACAAATGTATTGCACAAAAGATGTAGATCTCGATAAAACATACAAATTATATCCTATACATTTTTTCGTGGAGTTGGCCATTTTCGAGATATTTCTTGATGTTGATTTCAGTTTTATTCTCATATGGGAACTCGACTCCTGGCCATGCAAAGAAATGGATTTCAATCCCATAGCAACCACATTTTAAAATATTTGAGTATCAGTTTAGCCTGTGTATTTCCTTATTTCCCTTCTACTTACAAGGCACTAAATAATAAGACCATTTCTGCTAATGGTTTAGCATGAAATAGATGAATAAGCTTATTAATAAGCATTTGTTACAGAGATGTAGAAAACCTAATGTGAATGGAACACATCAGATTTTTTTTTTTTGTAAACCTTCCTAACTTGCTAACTTTTTCATAAAAAGGATATTATTCTATATTTATATCAATTTGTATCCACTCTGTTTTATTTGTATTCCATCTCATTCTTAATTCCTCCAAGCATTCATTGATTATCTCTGACAAGTATTACTATACACTTCGATCACTGTGTCATCTGTTGCAACTAAGGTAGAGTCTTTTGCATATCTAACAACTAAACATCCAACTTATTGAATGTATTTAAACAGTTATTCATGCATAAAATACAAACGTTTCCAATTTTGCATCATATGGTGTTCCACTGGATTATATGTTTAAATGATGATTGCATTTTAGTCAATCCTGAGTTAATGTTTTTTCTGTAGACATTGTCAAATAGTATCCATAGGTAAGATCTATCCCTCCTACCTTAGGCAGTGCTGATACTAAGTCTATGGTTTTGTTTTAATTTCATAGTTTTGCTGTACAGTTGGCCTAAAACAAATTATGACTGACTGAAGTTGAACACCTTTACACCTTATGTCTCCATATATTAATGAAGTAAACTAATACACAACATTGGTTGAAGAAAAGTTTGTTAAACATATATATATATATATATATATATATATATATTTTTTTTTTCTTTTCTTTATTGTTTCATTTGTATAGTCAAACTGAAGAGGAAATAAGAGCTCCAATTCGGATGTATTAGAAGAGAGTGATTTTGAATTTTTAGATTTTGATGAAAAAGTTTCTGATATCGGCATATGAGAGGAAGATAGATATTCTAGCTTCAGCAATGAAAATACATCTGAAGCTGACCTTGTATGCATGCAAATAATCAGTGTACTTATCAAAATGGATTTATGGAGGTGTAATCAGATGACGAATACAATGAGATTCAAATATTCAGCTATGCAATAACACAATGCCAAATTGTACAGTAATCTATGTTGCATTTGTATCCTATTGCTTTGTGCCATGTTCATTAAAAGTGGTATAATGCTTGTGCATGTGTATGTGCTCTTTTTTTTCCCTTAAGTTTTCAGCCTTCTGGTTACGAGAATTCATATTTTGTGTTTTAAAAATTAAAAGCCAACTAAGGTAGAATGCTGGTTTAGTAAATAAATACCTGTATTTTCATTCAATTAGCCTGAATTTTCTGTGTAGTACGGTTTTGTATGCCTAATTATTTGATTATTTTGGAATTTTTAATTTTATTTTCAAATTTTTCTTTTGTTTTTAATTTTTTAAAAATATTGAAGAGACTTCTCATCCATATAATGCATATTATACAGTAGACACAAGAGTTTACTAAAATCAAAAGAATTCAGCTCTCTATGTCATTTGATACTCGTTTTATTACTAATAATTTAAAACCCTGCATTTCCTTTAAAATTGCTTGGCACTTTTCAGACAGCATTTTGCTATTCAGGCTGGCACTAAAAGGATTAACACCTCTAGAGGTATGCCCAACATTGATCTATAATTATTGTAAGCAGTATCTAAAATATGGAGATTCCAAATTAGAAACAGTGCTGATGTAAAATTCTTTGTGCCTTATAGTCCAAGGGCAGATCTAGGGTTTCTGTAAGGGAGGAACACATCTGGTAGTTTGGGAGTTCTCCCAGAAAAATTTAAAAAATTTAGGCTTGAGATAGAACAAATTTGGAGTGATGTATCCTAAAGAAGAAACAATAAAGGGTTCTGTGACTACCTTGCTTCAAGACCAGCAGTGATTTGCACATGCAACAATTAACACTACTTCTGGAAGTTTCTGTTGACATCATCAACAGGTACAAAAAGGAAAGAATGAGCCCTGATGAGTCAGTTTCCATGGGAAGTTGGAGAGTGCAGTTGCAGCTGCAGTGAGCATTGATAGAAAATTGAATGGCAGATTGTTGCAAAAGCATTACATAAAGACATTTATTTGTAAACAGATCTTTTATTTACTCAGTTGGAAGAAATACAGAGTTGCTTGTTTGAGTAATAAAGAACATTTTTGTTACAATAGGTGTTATATCTGATCCTAACAATATTTATTCATTTTGAACCATTACACAAAAAGTATTAGAGAAAGGAATATACACTGAAATAGTTGTGAATTAAGACTTGTACAAGTAGAATTTCTAGTATTTTTACTTACAATTTAAAAAAATTACTTGAATTATGTAAAAAAGAGCACTCATTTAAAGAATTAACAAACAAAAATAAGCTTCCCCTCTACATAAATGTTCACTTAAATGATGAAGTCCTTCTTTCTCTGTTTTTGCCCACCAAATCTGTTTAGAGGACAATAACAAAGGTGCCCGCCTGGGTAGGTAGTGTGGGGGTGGCATGCCTGTCTCACATTCAAGAGGTTGTAAGTTTGATTCTCGCTTACGGTGAGTTAGGCAGATAAAGTTTTTCGAGGTTTTTCCTTATCCTGAGAAAATGAATATCCAGTAACTTTAAGCTCCATGGACCCTTAGATCATTTGAGCACAATACCCAGGGCATTCAATAAGTCAATAGATAAACCAAGAAAGCACACTTGTAGCATCAAAAAAGGTATATATTTAGTACCGTCATCTCTTACTAGATGGCAGTTAAAGTGTCAGCTAAATCCATCATGTGGTTTCATTGCCATAGGTTATTGCATCAACAATCTTGTGTTTCTTCTTGTGGTGATGAAACACTTCTATTTAAAAGGCTTAACACCGAAAGAGATAAAAGTTGAGTCGAAAGACATTCATGGCAATCTGCTCCTGCGTTTGCAACAATTTACAACTGGATAAATGAATTTAAACGTGGCCATAATCCAAAAATGATGAACATCGTTCCAGACGTCCAGTAGAAGTGATTTCCTCCGAAATAATTGATAAAATCCAAGGTATGGTTTTGAGTGACTGACAAATTAAAGTTTGTAAAATAGTAGAGGCCACAGGCATGTCACAAGGTACAGTGTTTCTCAATTTTACACAAAAGTTAGATCTGAAAAAGGTCTTGACAAGATGGGAAAGGAGAATAAACACAATCATGTGATCGATTCAGAAACTGGTTCGGCACTTTTCATCGCAATTCTGACGAGTTTCTGCATGGACACATAACTGTGGATGAAATATGGATACATTACTACTCTCCAGAGACAAAAGTACAGTCAAAACAGTGGATTTTTAAAGGCAAACTTGACTCGAAGAAGGCAAAGGTGATGAAATCTGCAGACAAGGTGATGGCCTCAGTTTTTTGGGATGCAAGCAGAATCATCTATATTGATTACTTGCAGAAAGGAAGAACGATAAATGGAGAGTGTTATGCATTGCTATTTCAACTCTTGAATGGAGAAATCAAGAAAAAAAGTCCTCATGTAGCAAAGAAAAAGATTCTCTTCCATCAAGACAATGCAAGGGTGCACATCTGCGCAGTTTTTATAGCGAAAATTACGCTAACATCCACCGTATTCACCATATTTGGCCCACAGTGACTTTATTTTTATTCAAAACTTGAAAAGCAAGTTTATTCTTGAGTAGCTGTAATGGGTTTCCTCCCCATACCCTTTTCACTATGATATACATCAAAGTTTACAATTTGTGAATTAAATATAGGGCTATGAAACTGTATAGTAACCTCACAGAGGTTTGCTTTCTGGGTATATTAGGATCAAACCATTGTCACAACCATCCATAACAAAACATAACCATAACTCAATTATGTATTGACCAAACCTACTTTACATTCAGAGGCAAATTTTATTCACAAAAGTATGGTTTGGTCATGGAAAATCCATTATCTCCAATACTTGCAGACATGTATAAGAGTAATTTAGAAATTCACATAACCACAGCCTTCCCACAAATATACAAAACTTGGTATAGATATAGAGACGACATAGTGGCAGTAGTAAACAAAAAAGTAGTAGAGGTCAGTCTTAAATTGCTAAATCTTCAGGAGAGTTCCATAAAATCCACAATATAAAAAGAATCAATAGACATGCTTCCCTACTTGGACCTAAAAATAATCAAGAAGCACAACAAACTAGAATTTGGAATTTATAGGAAAGAAACACAGATGGAAAGCTACATGAATTTTTAAAATAATTTATGTAGACTATATTAATACTTTGTTAAACCAAACATCCTGTATATATTAATGTATTTTTATAATTTATGTAGACTAAATTTACTTAATGCTAATTTTGTGTAATGTAAACTGACAATACTTGATACTCGAAAAGAGTCTATAGGCTGCTAATAAATTACAATTACAATTATATAATTAACAACAGCAAACTACCCAATTTCACACAAACATGCCATGATCAACAGCCTTACATTCAGACTGGTAAACCTACCATTAAGCCAGAAGGAATATAAATTAGAACTTAATAGGATCATAGAAATTGCTCAAAAGAATGACTACACAGAACATCTGGTAAAGAAGAAGATTAATAAATTTAAAAAACTGAAGAAAGTAAAAGAAATTAGCACTATAAAAAGAATTAAAGTAGAAACCAGCTTCAAAAAATTCACTTACTACCCTATGGCACAACAAAAATTTCAAAAGATTTTCAAAAAATGGAACATCAACTTAGCCCCAGTTAATAAGCACAGTTTAGAAAACCTCCTCCATATAAATACAAAAGATAAAGCCCCCCCCCCCCATTGAAACAAATAGGGATATATGAAATCAGATGCAAGGAATGTGAAAAGGTATATATACCGAAAACAAAAATAAACATTGGACAATGTTTTAAAGAACACATGAGACATTTAAAACATAAACAGATAGATAAGTCAGCTGTAGCACATCATTTTTGGATTCAAAACCATAATTTTTACACTGAACCTAAGTTATTAAAATTAGTACAGAATCCAATTGAATTACCAGTTTGGAAAATCTATTCATTTTAAAAAACAAAAACAAAGTCATAAATTTTGACATAAATTGAACACCATAGCAGAGAACTAAAGAGCTGGTCTGTAAATAAACCAATGATACAAAGTGCAACTCAAAGGCCGAGAATCTACTGCAAGCAAACTACAAATTATTACCAACAAATTTTTACTTTCTCTACAATATATGGCACATAGATAGAGAAGATAATGCACTCCATCCAGAAATTCAATATACAAGGTTTCACCGGAAATATGCATTTTAGGGTTCCTTGTATAAGAAAAAAACTTTTTTAGAAAAATGTTGTATCCGTGTGACTCACAGTAATTCAAAAACAAGAAATTAGTAAAATATATAGCTTGATATTTAAGTTTAGTCTCTTCCTAGAATGTAACATGAAGATGTTGAAACCCTTCATCTCATACTACTCTTTAGATGCAAAAGTTTTGAAATTTTTAATTTTCTCAAAAATGGATCTAATGATTTTGATTAAAATACTGCATTTTGAAGATATTTACAAGACAAATAAAATGCAAATTTTGAATTTTCTGGGAATACCCTCTGAAAACCTCTTTGCTCTGGAAGACTTTTGCATGACTGGTAAACCAGAAGAGTTACACAAAAAAATATAGGTGTTGTTAAAACCACAACTTATGTCATACATTTTTTCCATGGAGTTGACCATTTCTGAGATATTTCTATTTAGTGGTCTCATTTTAAAATGCTTAACTTTTTTCATACAGGAATTTGCAAACTCATGGTCAGGCAAACAAACATATTTCAACCACATGGCAACCAGCTTTTAAAAGATTTGACTATTGCTTTAGCTTAGAGTATTCCCTTATTTCCCTTCTACTTACAAGAAATGAACTAATAAGCCCATATCTGCTAATATTTATCTTGATTAGTATGAAATAGATAGAAGAATACTATACCCAAGGTCGTGGGTTCAAACCCGGCAGAGGATGATGGATTTTTTCGGGTGTAAAAATCCTTATCATGGCTTCCTTCGGAACGGAAGTAAAGCCGTTGGTCCTGTGTCGTAGATTTACGGCACATAAAAGAACCTCAAGCCTGATAGAAAGGCCTCTGAGCAAAATGAAGTGGTCTTTCATGCTAGTATAGAATGAGACACTGAGAACCACAATAGTTAAAGAGCATCCATAAATAAAAAACATCATTTCATTTCATTACTAGAATAAGCTTTTCAACAATAACTTGTTACAGAAGTCATGTGAATAAAAAACATCAGTTTTTTTTTTATATATATGTCCTGAAAAGTTTAAATGCCAATGTAATAACCCACACCCCTCTATCAGAATTAAGAGAAAATTCTCTTTATAAAAATCTGATGTGATGCATTTGGATAACTTTCTTGAGCCACTATTATTTTGTTTTTACTTCTCTTCTACAAACTATTCTTACATCAAACCGTCTGATAGTTAAAATCTACTGTAGATTAACCAAAATTGCTGAGGAAATATGTTCAGGTAACTAGTTAGTGAAACAACTCAATAGCAAATTTGGTTCATTTTGCAATCTATGATTATTTTACAGCCACCTATTTCATATTAATTGAGTTAAATGCTTGCTGAATGCTATAATTTAGGTATATTTTATTTTAGGTGCAAAGGAAAGAAAAGAGGTTGAATCGATTACCAAATCTTTATAATTATATTGGAATTGATATATCTGTCCAGCACATTCAGAAAAACAACTGAATGGCGACAAAAGTATTGAAAAATTCAAACCAATAAAAATGAAGATCTCAAAATCATTAATACAACAAAAAATAAAATTGAAATAACTATATTTTAGAGAGATTTATCTGTTCTGTATAGTAGGCTTTTACTTTCTCTTGCCCCGTATGTACAATGTACATAGGGATAGAGAAGTATTGCATTCCACCCAAAAATTCGATGTCGAGATTTCACCGGAAATATATGTTTTAGGACCCCCTGAATCCAAAAAAAGCATTTCCAGAAAAAGGTCCATGTATGTGTATGTGTGTGTGTGTGTGTGTGTGTGTGTGTGTGTGTGTGTCCGTGTGTCTGTGTGTCTGTGAACACGATAACTCAAAAACGAAAAGTAGCTAAAATACCAAAGTTGGTATTTAAGTTTAGTATCTTCCAGGGATGCGACACGAAGATTTTGAGAAAAATCCCCTCACCCCAAACTACCCTTTACATGGAACTTTTTTCGAAAATTTTGATTTTCTTAAAAATGGCTCTAACGATTTTGATTAAAATATCGTATATTAAAGATATTTACCTGACAAATGAAATGTATATCTTGAATTTTCTGGGAATAGCTTCTAAAGACCTGTTTATTCTGGATGAATTTTGCTTAATTTGGCATAACTAATAAACTGTAAGAGATAGACAGAAACTTACTATACAAAAAATGTAGGCCTTGTTAAAATATACAATTTACGTCATATACATTTTTTTCGTGGAGCTTACCGTTTTCGAGGTATTCATTGTTATTAGTTTCAGTTGTGAAGTACTCATACGTTTCTCAGACGGGAGTGTCCGTTTTTCTTTTGTTCTACTCCTGGCCAAGAAAAGAAGCCATTTGTAATGACAATCGCATAACGACAGCATTTAAAACATTTGTCTATCGATTTAACCTAGTGTATTCCCTTATTTTCTTCCTACTTATAAGGAAACTAAGTAATAAGAACATTGTGCTGAACACCTCGATTAACAAGGTGCAGAAAGAAGAATAATCTCATGTAAGAAGTTTGTAGAACAGCTAGAGAAAGTCATGTGAGTGTAACACATCAGATTTTTTGTAATTCTTATGGCTTACTAGTATTATAACATTGTACATAATGTGTGAATGAAGAGGACTTCGGTGACTATTGCCAGAAAATTGAACAATTACATTTTATTAGGTACTCATTTTCATTATAAAGGGTAATTCAGCTGTGGAGATATTCTAGAAAATTTTTATTTTGCATCCTTGGAAGAAGATGAACTTAAATAACAAGTTTGGTAAGTATTCAACTTTTTGTTTTTCAGTTACGTTTGACACATTTTTGCTGCAGTGTTTATTCTTTCTCATAAACATGTGTTGGTTTTTAAATTAGACAAACTTGACAATAATCATGATGTTCTATCTAAAGATGCTAAGTAATATTTAACAGTGTCTCTCTGAAAATGTATTATAATCTTGCCATCATTATGCACTTATTAAATATTACTTTGTCATATTCTCTAAGTTAAACATCATTATTCTCCTAATATTTGTTTTTTTCCAGGGCAGCCCCCAAAGTCCCTATTTACACTACCCATAGTTTTAGTGTCCACATAATTGAATGTTTGAAGTTCTATACTGCTGAATTGCCCGTTTTACTTTCTCTACCACATACATAATAGGTAGAGGATATTCTGGGTTCCGACAAAATATTTGATATTGAAATTTCTTTGCAAAGACATGAGTGCCCTGAATAAATTAAAACAAAGAAACAGGATTTTTAATTTCTCTACTATCATGTACCTAGCAAGCAGTGAATGTATTTAGAAACAGATGTATGTAATTGTCTAAACAGTGTGAAAGTAAGCTATATACCAAGTTTACATAAAAAAAATGTCAAATATTTTTCATTTTTTAAAAAACTAATCTAATAATTTTTGTTAACATGAGTATTCAAATTGTTTACATGACAAATAAACTGTGTAAGTATCTTGAATTTTCTAGAAATCACCAGGGAAGTCCTCATGTAAACCATAAGAGCTAAACAAAAATGTACTTTTGACCTGTTTCAATATCTGCTAATTATGTCTATTTAAAATCTTCTAAACTTCAGATGTTTCTCATGTTGTCATGATAGAGGTATGCCATTTCAATGCCAATGTATAGCAGTCAGTTTTTAAACATTTGACTATTTCTGTTCCTAATGTAATGAAATTATTTTAAACTCAAAGTACATAGAGGAATATGCTTTTTCAAGAATAGATTGTAGGTGTAACATAAAAAATATATCGTAGCGGTTAGAGAAAGTCATGTGAACGTAACACATAAGATTTTGCAATTGAAATGCTAATTCTTCTTTCCGTTCTATTCGTAATGTGAAGTATGTCATGGTGTACCTACTTCACAGTTACACTTATAGAACGTAAATATCGACAGAAGGGCGGTAATCAGCGTTAAGTAGTGACCTCTAAATTGTCTCCGATTTTCTTCAAAGAAAAGCGGACCAACGCGCAAAGTTAATTATAGGAAAATTATGAGCCAATAGATTGGCTTGTATGAGCTAAAAGCGCATGCAGACTATAGGAAGAAACCTTACAAAGCATGAGTACTAGAGTAAGCAAAGAATAGACAAAAAATACCGCGACCGTGACAGGACTCGAACCTGCAATCTTCGGATTCGAAGTCCAACGCCTTATCCATTAGGCCACACGGTCAATAAAATTCATTTGGGTCAAATTTAAGAGTAGTCGAAAAAGAGAGAGAGAGGGAGGGAGAGAGAACGAATGAATAAATAAATGAAAGAAAGAAACGGATCTCGTTAAAAACACGCTATGCAATAGTTTGCATACCGTGGCTAGAAATAAACTCTCCGGCTATGTATCGAGTTATAGATGAAAGGTTGTATCTGCAGAGTCTAGCACTTTTGCAATTGTGGAAAATAAAATTAAAAATCATTACGAAAATATTAATTTTAAACGATAAAAAAAAAACGTTTACCCCCGGCGGGACTCGAACCCGCAATCCCCGGTTTAGGAGACCGATGCCTTATCCATTAGGCCACGGGGGCCAGCAACTCCAGCCTGTTTAGCAAGGTATACAAATCTGTAGAATTATTGATTGATTTGTAATTTATTTTCTTCGTATATTTTTAGCACCACTATTTTGTACTATTATTATATGAGGTTGACTCTCTTTATCCATACATGGAATAGTCTGAGCAGCAGATTTTCCGGCAATGAAGTGTTGTCCCGTTCGTTACTTTTCATTTTTAATCCCCATTTAATTTTGTCAATGAAGACAGGTTGCCCAAAGAATATAGAACTGGCTTAATATTATTGTGAATATTATTTAATGTGATGGCAATCAGAGGACTATTCGGTAATCTTACCCTCAGAAATCATTTATATTAATTTTAATGCTAAATTCATTAATTTTGAGTGTAATTTTGAAACTAATAACATAGTGTTTTGTCAAGTTTGGTAAGTGCTGTTTGTGTTAGATTTGAAGTTTATTATTTCTAATTTGATACGTATTCTTTATTTAGTTACACAATTTATTTTTATCTTTATAAATTATGTTTAAAAATGTTAATTGTATAGTTATACATTGTCTATATGGCAGCCCGCAACAAGGAAAGTAATTAATAAATAATACACATTAGAGGTTAATGTTTTCGCCTATAGATTCTAAAATTAACAGTATAGCGAGTATACGAATTACTGGAGAAAGAGATTAGCATGGTATTTTTATAAAGGTTTGTAAAATATAATCAAGGCCGTAACTGTTCGGGCAGCTTTTAAAATGCAATCGTGTCCATTCTGTATAAAAGTCTGAACGTTGCTTAGGTACTTAAAATTATCTACGTATTAGACTATAACTGCCTAATTTCCAATATGTAAAATGAAAGTGTTAATTTTAGCATGACTTTCTACAAAGTACACATTTTGCAACATTTAGAAAAATATTCAAATAATATGCCGCTATTTGATAAGTTTAAAAGACGATATAAATATATTTTAAAACGCCATGTGATAGGATCTGCCGTCAAAATAACCCCCATTAATATGTATGATCAAGAAAGAATGGTAAGTTTTATCACTTCTTTAAGTAGCATATCTTTTGAACCTTTTCTACAGTTGCAGCAGTTATATTCTCTACGCTGATTTTATGGAACGCACTGCAATATACTCCAGTTTCAGACATATTATTAGAAGAAGTTGCCTACCCTGAAGTTCTAATTAGATCTGCATTCTTTTGTTTGTGAGTACAAAGTGGATATAGTAGAACTGTTTTCCAGCATTATTATTGTTTCAGGTGTGCTGCAAGTGTAAACCATTGGACAATGAAAGACCTTTCTGATTTTCAAAGAGAGCAAATTGTTGGTGCCCAGGCTAGCAGGAGCTACAGTGACTCAAACTGCCAATCTATTAAATATTGCAAGAAGTACAGTTTATAAGGTTATGTCAGCATACTTGTCATCTTCTGCAAAAAGTAACAGTGGCCGCAAACAGAAGTTAAACGACAGAGACAGGAGAGCCTTAAAGAAGATTGTATTAAGAAATCGTAAAACTACTGCAGATAAAGTGACAGCAGAACTGAATACATGTGTCAGTCAACCTGTTTCTACCAGAACTGTGAGGAGAGAACAAGTTCGGATTACATGGCAGGGCAGCAATTGCCAAACCACTAATCACACAGACTAATGCAACAAAGCGAAAACAATGGTGCCATGAATATAAGACCTGGACAGTTGATGACTGGAAACATGTGATATGGTCTGATGAATCATCATTCACACTTTTCCCTACCACTGGCAGAGTATATGTTTGGAGAACACCTAAAGAAGCTTATGATCCTGACTGTTTAATGCCTACTGTTAAGCATGGTGGTGTGTCAGTCATGGTTTGGGCTGCAATATCTTGGTTTTCTGTAGGTCCTATCATAACACTGACTGGTAAAGTGACTGCTAATGTCTATAAGGGAATTCTTGGGGACCATGTGCACTCTATGGTGCAAACATTGTTTCCTGCAAGCAATGCAATATTCCAAGATGACAATGCACCTGTTCATACTGCTGGATGTGTAGCAGAGTGGTTTGAAGAGCATGAAGATGAAGTTAAACATCTTCCATGGCCAGCTCAATCCCCAGATCTGAACATTATTGAGCCCATGTGGGATGAATTGGAAAGAAGAGTGAGGGCGAGATTTCCTCCTCCTTCATCCCTTAAGGAGCTTGAAACTATTATTCATGATGAGTGGTATAAAATACCTCTAGTAACAATTCATGCACTGTATGGATCAATTCCACGAAGGATTGAAGCTGTTTTGAAAGCAAATGGTGGAGCAGCACCATATTAATAAAGTGTTTGTTCATTTCAAGAGGTGTTTCCATTATTTTGTCTACATTTTGTCATTATTTTTTCCTATCCCATGCTCACCATGTCTATGATTTTACCGTAGTTATTAATTGTATACCTGCATACTCTTTTTATTTTCTCTACACGTAATATATACATAGTAGGTAGAGAAGATGTATTCACCCAGAATTTCAATTTCGCGATTTCACCGGAAATATGTGTTTTGAGGTCTGTATTGCATTTCTCTCTCTCTCTCTCTCTCTCTCTCTCTCTCTCTCAGTGTGTGAACAGCACAGATCAAAAATTAAAAGTTGGTTTAATACCAAACTTGATATTTAAATTCAGCATCTTTCAAGTATGCGACACGAAGGTTTTCAAGAAAATCTCCCCAACTACACCTGACGTGGAAGGTTTTTCGAAAATGTTGAGTTTCTCAAAAATGGCTATAACAATTTTATTAAAATATTACATTTTAAAGTTATATTTATGTCAAATTAAATGTATATCTTGAATTTTGTGGGAATAGCCTCTGAGGATCTCTTCATTCTTGATGCCTGTGTATAACTGGTAAACGGAAAGAGATAGACAAAAACTTACTACACAAAAAGTATAGACCTCGTTAAAACACACATTTTTTATTTATTTCTATTTTTTGTAGAGTTAGCACTTATCTCAAAGGGAAGTCTTCATTCGTTTCATATATCTTTTGTTTTAATCCCGGCCATACAAAGAGAAGTGGACTTCAATTGTGTCACACAGCGACTAACTTTAAAAGACACGACTGTCGCTTTAGCTAGTGCATTCCCTTGTTTTCCTTCTACTTACAAGGAAACAAATAATAAGACAATTACTCTTAATATATATATCGATTACCGTCATGTACATTCAAAATAATCGTTTGCAAGTATACTACGTTTTTAGAACTGGTAGAGAAAGTCATGTGAATGGTACATATCAGATTTGTAATTTCAGTTTCCTGCAATGGGTAAACACTTGTATTTAGCGCAGAAAAATAACTGCTATATATCCAACAAAAGTAATAACAATCAACAATATATTTGCAATTTAAGAATAAGTAACATGCTATTTTATGACATACCTAAATTAAAAATGATCAACACGTTTTTTGCTTTGAAAGTAGAAATAGCTGATAATTATACATCTAAATATCTGATCACATAACATGTTAAAAATAGTAGCATCATATTCCAAATCACCTACTTAAAGCAGAATTTTATGAAGCAAATATAAAAATATATCGTCTTATAAATGGTGTAGATTAGTTGAGAAAGCAGACGGGTAAATTTTGAGAGATACAAGCTATCAGCCCTCTGGGGATTGCTGACACCAACACGTCACAGCTCCTGGAACGTCCGGCAAGTGTAAGAAGAAGCGAGAGGCGATCTTGCGTATAAACTTGTGAACTGAAAGGACACCGAATTCTTAATGTTGCAGCTGGTTCCTGACAAACCAAAGAGCATTGGTAGCGATTTTCAGGAATCTGTTTTGGGGTACCTGTAAACGGCGTATGTGAGTGTTTTTAGCAGTGCCCCAGATTCATAGAAAAATCGCCTTTCTCGAAAAGATTTTTTTTGTGATATTCTTGTTCTATACACTCCAAACTGCTCTTATATAGCTTTTGCAGCGAATTGGAGCAACTTTTGTTTTCAGCATATTTGTTCGCCAGAAGCTTAGAAGTATCAAAAAATCGATTTTCTCGAAACGAAAAATGTCTGTGATATTCTTGTTCTTCACACTCCTAACTGCCCGTTTATACCGTTTGCAGCGAATTTACAGCAACTTTTGTTCTTGGCATATTCGTTCGTCATGAACTTAGAAGCATAAAAAAGTCGACTTTGTCGAAAAAAAACATTTTTGTATTATTTCTTGTTCTCCAGAATCCAAACTGATCGTCAGTAGCTTTCGCAGCCAATTTGGAGTAACTCTTGTATTGAGCATATTTGGTGCCAGGAACTTAGAAGTATAAAAAAATCGACTCTCTTGAAACGAATTTTTTGTTGTTGATATTGTTGTTCTTCAGACTCCAAACTGCTCGTGTATAGCTTTTACAGCGAATTTTGAGCAACTTTTTTGCTGAGCATATTTGGTGGCCAGGAGCTTAGAAGTATTAAAAAATCGACTTTCTCGAAACGAAAAACTTTTGTGGTATTTTTGTTTTACACACTCCAAAATGCTTGTATATAGCTTTTGCAGCGAATTTGGAGCAACATTTGCTCTGAGCCTATTTGGTGGCTAGGAGCTTAGAAGAATTAAAAAATCGAATATCTTGAAACGGACAATTTTTGTGAAATTCTTGTTCTCCACACTCTAAACTGCCCGTTTATACCGTGTGCAGCGAATGTGGAGCAACTTTTGTTCTGGTCATATCTGTTCGCCAGAATCCTAGAAGTATCAAATAATCAACTTTCTCGAAACGAACATTTTTTGTGATATTCTTGTTCTCCACACACCAAACTGCTCGTATATAGCTTCTACAGCGAATTTAAAACAACTTTTTTTCTGAGCATATTTGGTGGCCAGGAGCCTAGAAACATCGAAAATCGAATTTCTCGAAACGAAACACTTTTGCGATATTCTTGTTCTCCACACTCCAAACTGCTCGTATATAGCTTTTGGGTGAATTTGGAGCACCTTTTTTTCTGGGCATATTTTTTCGCCATAAGCCTGGAATCAGCGAATAATCGACTTTCGCGAAACGAAATTTGTTTTTGATATTATTGTCCTCGACACTCCAAACTTCTCGTATATAGCTTTTACAGCGAATTAGGAGCATTTTTAGTTTTGCGCATATTTGGTATCCAGTAGCTTAGAAGTATCAAAAAGGCGATTTCACGAAACGAAAAATGTCTGTGATTTCTTGTTCTCCACACTGCAAACTGCTCGTATATGTCTTTTGCAGCCAATATCGAGCAAGTTATAATCTGAGCATATTTGGTAGCCAAGAGTTTAGAAGTATAAAGAAATCGACTTTCTCGAAAAACGAACAATTATTGTGATATTGTTGTTTTCCACACTCTAAACTGCCCGTTTAAGCCGTTTGCAGCGAATTTGCAGCAACTTTTGTTCTGGGTATATTTGTTCGCCAGGAGCTTAGAAGTATCAAAAATTCAACTTAATCAAAACGAAAACTTTTTGTGATATTTCTTGTTCTTCAGACTTAGAAAAGTGAACGTATATTATTCAGCGAATTTGGAGCAAATTTTGTCCAGGGCATAATTGTTGGCCAAAAGCCATAGAAAAATCGACTTTCTCGAAACGAAAAATCTCTGTGTTATTCTTGTTCTCCTCACTCCCAACTGCCCGTTTATACAGTTTGCAGAAAATTTGGAGCAACTGTTTTTATGATCATATTTGTTCGCCAGGAGCTTAGAAGTATGAAAAAGCGACTTTCACGAAACTAAACATTTTTGTGATATTTCTTGTTCTCCAGACTCCAAACAGATCGTATATAGCTTCTGCAGCGAATTTGGATAAACTTTTGTTCTGGGCACATTTGACACCAGAAGCCTAGAATCCTCGTAAAATCAACTTTCTTGAAATGAAAATTTTTTGTGATATTCTTGATTTCCACACTCCAAACTACTCGTATATGGCTTTTGCGGCTAATTTGGAGTAACTTTTGTTTTGGGCATAATTGTTCGCCAGCAGCCTAGAATCATCGAAAAGTCGACTTTCTCGAAATTAAAAAAAATTGTGATATTCTTGTTCTCCACATTCCAAACCGCTCGTATATAGCTTTTGCAGCGAATTTGGAACAACTTTTGTTCTGAGCATATTTACTGGCCAGGTGCTTAGTAGTATCAAAAAATCGATCTTCTCCAAAACAAAATTTTTTTCGATATCCTTGTTCTGCAAATTCCAAACTGCTCATATTTTGCTTTTGCAGCGAATTTAGAGCAACTTAGCATATTTAGTGGCCAAGGGACCTAGGAAATATTAAAAAATCGACTTTCTCGAAAAGGAAAGTTTTTGTAATATTCTTGTTCTCCGTAATCCAAACTGTTCGAATATAGCTTTAGCAACGAACTTGGAGTAACTTTTGTACTGGGCATTTTTTTTCTCCATAAGCCTTAGATTCATTGAAAAAAAAATCGACTTTCTCATAAAGACAATTTTTGTTATATATTTCTTTTCTACACACCAACATGCTCGTACAATATAGCATTTGCAGCGAATTTTTAGCACCTTTTGTTCTGAGCATATATGGGGGCCAGAGAGCTTAGAAAAGTCAAAAAGTCAACTTTCTCGATAAAAGGAAAATTTTTGTGATATTCTTGTTCTTCAATCTCCAAACTGCTCGTATATAGTTTTAGCAGCGAATTTGGAGAAACTTTTGTTCTGGGCATTTTTTTTCCTCAGAAGCCTTAGATATTCGAAATTTTGTGATATTCTTGTTCCCCACACTCCAAACTACTCGCATATAGCTTTTGCAGCGAATTTGGAGCAACTTTTGTTCTGAGCATATTTCGTGTCCAGGGAACCGAAAATCGTCGAAAAATTGACTTACGCGAAATTAAACATTTTTGTGATATTCTTGTTCCCCACACTCCATCCTGCTCTAATTTAGCTTTTGCACCGAATTAGGAGCAACTTTTGTTCTGAGTATATTTGCAGCGAATTTGGAGCAACTTTTGTTCTGAGCACATACATTTCTTGTATAGGGAGCAGAGAATCGTCGAAAAATCGACTTACGTGAAATGAAACATTTCAGTGATATTCTTGTTCCCCACACTACAAACTGCTCGTATATAGCTTTTGCAGCCATATTGGAGCAACTTTTGTTCTGAGAATATTTCGTGTCCAGGGAACCGAAAATCGTCGAAAAATCGACTTACGCGAAATGAAAAATGTTTGTGATATTCTGGTTCCCCACACTCCAAACTGCTCGTATATAGCTTTTGCAGCGAATTAGGAGCACCTTTAGTTCTGAGCATATTTCGTGTTACAGGGAGCCGAGAATCGTCGAAAAATAGACACGCGAAATGAAACATTTTTGTGATGTTCCCCACACTCCTAACTGCTCATATATAGCTTTTGCAGCGAATTTGGAGCAACTTTTGTTCTGAGTATATTTCGTGTCCAGGGAGCCGAGAATCGTTGAAAAATCGACTTACGCGTAATGAAAAAATTTTGTGATATTATTGTACCCCACACTCCAAACTACTCGCATATAGCTTTTGCAGCGAATTTGGAGCAACTTTTGTTCTGAGCATATTTCGTGTGCAGGGAACCGAAAATCGTCGAAAAATCGACTTACGCGAAATGAAACATTTTTGTGATATTCTTGTTCCCCACACTCCAAACTGCTCATATATAGCCTTTGCAGCGAATTTGGAGCAACTTTTTTTTCTGGGTATATTTCGTGTCCAGGGAGACAAAAAGCGTCGAAAAATCGACTAACACAACATGAAAATTTTTTGTGATATTCTTGTTCCCTTCACTCAAAAATGCTCGTATATAGGTTTTGCAGCGAATTTGGAGCTGCTTTCTGTTCTGAGTATATTTCGTGTCCAGGGAGCTCAATATCGTCGAAAAACGACAAATACATAATGAATTTTTTTTTTATATCCTTGTTCTCCACACTCCAAACTGCTGGTATATAGCTTTTGCAGCGAATTTAGAACAACTTTTGTTCTGAGCATATTTCGTGTCCAGGGAGCCGAGAATCGTCGAAAAATCGACTTACGAGAAATGAAGAATTTTTGTGATATTCTTGTTCCCAACACTCCAAACTACTCGCATATAGCTTTTGCAGCGAATTTGGAGCAACTCTTGTTCTGAATTTATTTCTTGTCCGGGGAGCCGAGAATCAAAAAATCGACCTATGCGAAATGAAACATCTTTGTGTTATTCTGTTCCCCACACTCCAAACTGCTCGTATATAACTTTTTCTGCGAATTTTTAGCAACATTTGTTTTGACTATATTTCGTGTCAGGGAACCGAAAATCGTCGAAAAATCGACTTATGCGAATTGAAACATCTTTGTGATATTCTTGTTCCCCACACTCCAAACTGCTCGTACATAGCTTTTGCGGTGAATTTGGAGCAAACTTTGTTCTGAGTATATTTCGTGTCCAGGGAGCCGAGAATCGTCGAAAAGTCGACATACGCGAAATGAAAAATTTTTGTGATATTCTTGTTCCCCACACTGCAAACTTGTCGCATATAGCATTTGCAGAGAATTTACAGCAACTTTTGTTCTGAGCACATTTCGCGTCCAGGGAACCGTAATTCGTCGAAAAATCGACTTACGCGAAATGAAAAATTATTGTGATATTCCCTTTCCCCACACTCCAAACTACCCGCTTATAGCTAGCTTTTGCAGCGAATTTGGAGCAACCTTTGTTCTGAGCATATTTCGTGTTCAGGGAGCTGAGGATTGTCGAAAATCGACTTACGCGAAATGAAATATTTTTGTGTTATTCTTGTTCGCCACACTCCAAAATGCGCTTTTGCAGCGAATTTGGAGCAACTTTTGTTCTGGGTATATTTCGTGTCCAGGGAGCCGAGAATCGTCGAAAAATTGACTAACACAAAATGAAAATTTTTTGTGATATTCCTGTTCCCCACACTCCAAACTGCTCGTATATAGCTTTTGCAGCGAATTTGGAGCAACTTTTGTTCTGAGCATATTTCGTGACCAGGGAGCCGAGAATCGTCGAAAAATCGACATACGCGATATGAAAAATTTTTGTGATATTCTTGTTCCCCACACTTCAAACCGCTCGTGCAACTTTTGCTCTGAGTATATTTCGAGTCCAGGGAGCGGAGAATCGTCGAAAAATCGACTTACGCGTAATGAAACATTTTTGTGATATTCTTGTTTCCCACACTCCAAACTACTCGCATATAGCTTTTGCAGCGAATTTAGAGGAACTTTTGTTCTGAGCATATTTCGTGTCCAGGGAACCGAAAATCGTCGAAAAATCGACTTACCTGAATTGAAACATTTTTGTAATATTCTTGTTCCCCACACTACAAACTGCTCGCATATAGCTTTTGCAGCCAATAAGGAGCAACTTTTGTTCTGAGAATATTTCGTGTCCAGGGAACCGAAAATCGTCGAAAAATCGACTTACGCGAAATGAAAAATTTTTGTGATATTCTTGTTCCCCACACTCCAAACTGCTCGTATATGGATAGCTCTTGCAGCGAATTTGCAACAACTTCTGTTCTGAGCATATTTCATGTCCAGGGTGCCGAGAATCGTCAAAAAATCGACTAACACAAAATGAAAATTTTTTGTGATATTCTTGTTCCACACACTCCAGCTGACTCGCATATAGCTTTTGCAGCGAATTTACAGTAACTTTTGTTCTGAGCAAATTTCGCGTCCAGGAAACCGAAAATCGTCGAAAAATCGACTTTCCCGTAATGAACAATTTTTGTGATATTCTTTTTCCCCGCACTCCAAACTGCAGCGAATTTGCAGCAATTTTCAGAGCATATTTCGTGTACAGGGAGCCGAGAATCGTTGAAAAATCGACTTACGCGAAATGAAAAATTTTTGTAATATTCTTGTTCCCACATTCCAAACTACTCGCTTATAGCTTTTGCAGCGATTTTACAGCAACTTTTGTTCTGAGCATATTTCGTGTCCAGGGAGCCGAAAATCGTCGAATAATCGACTTATGCGAAATGAAAAATTTTTGTGAGATTCTTGTTCCCTACAGTCCAAACTACTCGCACATAGCTTTTGCAGCGAATTTACAGCAAGTTTTGTTCTCAGCATATTTCGTGTCACGGAAGCCGAGAATCGTCGAAAATCGACTTATGCGAAGTTATAATTTTTGTGACATTCTTGTTCCACACACTGCAAGCAGCTCGAATATAGCTTTTGCAGCGAATTTGGAGCAACTTTTGTTCTGAGTATATTTCGTGTTCAGGGAGCCGAGAATCATCGAAAAATCGACTTAAGGAAAATTACAATTTTTGTGATATTCTGATTCCCCACACTCCAAACTGCTCGTATATAGCATTTGCAGCGAATTTGGAGCAACTTTTGTTCTGAGTATATTTCGTGACCAGCGAGCCGAGAATCTACGCAAATCGACTTATGCGAAATTAAAATTTTAGTGATATTCTTGCTCCACACATTCCAAAGTGCTCGAATATAGCTATTGCAGCGTATTTGGAGCAAATTTTGTTCTGAGTATATTTCGTGTCCTGGGAGCCAAGAATCATCGAAAAATCGACATGCGAAATTATAATTTTTGTGATATTCTTGTTCCACACACTCCAAAAAGCTCGAATATAGCTTTTGCAGCGAATTTGGAGCAACTTATGTTCTGAGCATATTCCGTGTCCTGGGAGCCAATAATAATCGAAAACGGACTTACCTGTAATGCAACATTTAAATGTTTGAGTTATTCTTGTTCCCCACACTCCAAACAGCTCGTATATAGCTTTTGCAGCGAATTTGGAGCAAATTTTGTTCTGAGTATATTTCGTGTCCAGGGAGCCGAGAATTGTCGTAAATCGACTTATGCGAAATGAAAATGTTTGTGATATTCTTGTTCCACACACTCCAAACTGCTCGAATATAACTTTTGCAGCGACTTTGGAGCATCTTTTGTACTGAGTATATTTCGTGTCCAGGGAGCCGAATATCATCGAAAAATCGACTTATGCAAAATGATAATTTTTGTGATATTCTCGTTC
The DNA here is from genome assembly GCA_030762935.1 of Hymenopus coronatus. Classification (NCBI taxonomy): domain Eukaryota; kingdom Metazoa; phylum Arthropoda; class Insecta; order Mantodea; family Hymenopodidae; genus Hymenopus; species Hymenopus coronatus. The sequence goes on from CM060897.1 coordinate 137,605,887, forward strand.
CACACACTCCAAACAGCTCGAATATAGCTTTTGCAGCGAATTTGGAGCAACTTATGTTCTGAGTATATTTCGTGTCCTGGGAGCCAAGAATCATCGAAAAACGGATTGCAACATTTAAATGTTTGTGATATTCTTGTTCCCCACACTCCAAATTGCTCGTATATATCTTTTGATGGGAATTTGAAGCAAATTTTGTTCTGAGTATATTTCGTGTCCAGGGAGCCGAGAATCGTCGTAAATCGACTTATGCGAAATGAAAATGTTTGTGATATTCTTGTTCCACACACTCCAAACTGCTCGAATATAGCTTTTGCAGCGAATTTGGAGCAACTTTAGTTCTGAGTATATTTCGTGACCAGGGAGCCGAGAATCTACAAAAATCGACTTATGCGAAATTAAAATTTTTGTGACATTCTTGTTCCACACACTCCAAACTGCTCGAATATAACTTTTGCAGCGAATTTGGAGCAACTTTTGTTCTGAGTATACTTCGTGTCCAGGGAGTCGAGAATCATCGAAAAATCGACTTATGTGAAATTATAATTTTTGTGATATTCTTGTTCCACACACTGCAAACAGCTTGAATATAGCTTTTGCAGCGAATTTGGAGCAACTTTTGTTCTGAGTATATTTCGTGTCCAGGGAGCCGAGAATCATCGAAAAATCGACTTATGCAAAATTACAATTTTTGTGATATTCTTGTTCCCCACACTCCAAACTTCTCGTATATAGCTTTTGCAGCGAATTTGGAGCAAATTTTGTTCTGAGTATATTTCGTGTCCAGGGAGCCGAGAATCGTCGGAAATGGACTAATGCGAAATGAAAATTTTTGTGATATTCTTGTTCCACACACTCCAAACTGCTCTAATATAGCTTTTGCAGCGAATTTGGAGCAACTTTTGTTCTGAGTATATTTCGTGACCAGGGAGCCGAGAATCTACGCAAATCGACTTTTGCGAAATTAAAATTTTTGTGACATTCTTGTTCCACACACTCCAAACTGCTCGAATATAACTTTTGCAGCGAATTTGGAGCAACTTTTGTTCTGAGTATATTTCGTGTCCAGGGAGCCGAGAATCATCGAAAAATCGACTTATGCGAAATTATAATTTTTGTGATATTCTTGTTCCACACACTGCAAACAGCTCGAATATAGCTTTTGCACCAAATTTGGAGCAACTTTTGTTCTGAGTATATTTTGTGTCCAGGGAGCGGAGAATCTTCGAAAAATCGACTTATGCAAAATTATAATTTTTGTGATATTCTTGTTCCCCACACCCCATACTGCTCGTATATAGCTTTTGCAGCGAATTTGGAGAAACTTTTGTTCTGAGTATATTTCGCGACCAGGGAGCCGAGAATCTACGCAAATCGACTTATGCGAAATTAAAATTTTTGTGATATTCTTGCTCCACACACTCCAAACTGCTCATAAATAGCTTTTGCAGCGAATTTGGAGCAAATTTTGTTCTGAGTATATTTCGTGTCCAGGGAGCCGAGAATCGTCGGAAATCGACTAATGCGAAATGAAAATTTTTGTGATATTCTTGTTCCACACACTCCAAACTGCTCTAATATAGCTTTTGCAGCGAATTTGGAGCAACTTTTGTTATGAGTATATTTCGTGACCAGGGAGCCGAGAATCTACGCAAATCGACTTATGCGAAATTAAAATTTTTGTGATATTCTTGTTCAACACACTCCAAACTGCGGGAATATAGCTTTTATAGCGACTTTGGAGCAACTTTTGTACTGAGTATATTTCGTGTCCAGGGAGCCGAATATCATCGAAAAATCGACTTATGCAAAATGATAATTTTTGTGATATTCTCGTTCCACACACTCCAAACAGCTCGAATATAGCTTTTGCAGCGAATTTGGAGCAACTTATGTTCTGAGTATATTTCGTGTCCTGGGAGCCAAGAATCATCGAAAAACGGATTGCAACATTTAAATGTTTGTGATATTCTTGTTCCCCACACTCCAAATTGCTCGTATATATCTTTTGATGGGAATTTGAAGCAAATATTGTTCTGAGTATATTTCGTGTCCAGGGAGCCGAGAATCGTCGTAAATCGACTTATGCGAAATGAAAATGTTTGTGATATTCTTGTTCCACACACTCCAAACTGCTCGAATATAGCTTTTGCAGCGAATTTGGAGCAACTTTAGTTCTGAGTATATTTCGTGACCAGGGAGCCGAGAATCTACAAAAATCGACTTATGCGAAATTAAAATTTTTGTGACATTCTTGTTCCACACACTCCAAACTGCTCGAATATAACTTTTGCAGCGAATTTGGAGCAACTTTTGTTCTGAGTATATTTCGTGTCCAGGGAGCCGAGAATCATCGAAAAATCGACTTATGTGAAATTATAATTTTTGTGATATTCTTGTTCCACACACTGCAAACAGCTTGAATATAGCTTTTGCAGCGAATTTGGAGCAACTTTTGTTCTGAGTATATTTCGTGTCCAGGGAGCCGAGAATCATCGAAAAATCGACTTATGCAAAATTACAATTTTTGTGATATTCTTGTTCCCCACACTCCAAACTTCTCGTATATAGCTTTTGCAGCGAATTTGGAGCAAATTTTGTTCTGAGTATATTTCGTGTCCAGGGAGCCGAGAATCGTCGGAAATCGACTAATGCGAAATGAAAATTTTTGTGATATTCTTGTTCCACACACTCCAAACTGCTCTAATATAGCTTTTGCAGCGAATTTGAAGCAACTTTTGTTCTGAGTATATTTCGTGACCAGGGAGCCGAGAATCTACGCAAATCGACTTATGCGAAATTAAAATTTTTGTGACATTCTTGTTCCACACACTCCAAACTGCTCGAATATAACTTTTGCAGCGAATTTGGAGCAACTTTTGTTCTGAGTATATTTCGTGTCCAGGGAGCCGAGAATCATCGAAAAATCGACTTATGCGAAATTATAATTTTTGTGATATTCTTGTTCCACACACTGCAAACAGCTCGAATATAGCTTTTGCACCAAATTTGGAGCAACTTTTGTTCTGAGTATATTTTGTGTCCAGGGAGCGGAGAATCTTCGAAAAATCGACTTATGCAAAATTATAATTTTTGTGATATTCTTGTTCCCCACACCCCATACTGCTCGTATATAGCTTTTGCAGCGAATTTGGAGAAACTTTTGTTCTGAGTATATTTCGCGACCAGGGAGCCGAGAATCTACGCAAATCGACTTATGCGAAATTAAAATTTTTGTGATATTCTTGCTCCACACACTCCAAACTGCTCATAAATAGCTTTTGCAGCGAATTTGGAGCAAATTTTGTTCTGAGTATATTTCGTGTCCAGGGAGCCGAGAATCGTCGGAAATCGACTAATGCGAAATGAAAATTTTTGTGATATTCTTGTTCCACACACTCCAAACTGCTCTAATATAGCTTTTGCAGCGAATTTGGAGCAACTTTTGTTATGAGTATATTTCTGGACCAGGGAGCCGAGAATCTACGCAAATCGACTTATGCGAAATTAAAATTTTTGTGATATTCTTGTTCAACACACTCCAAACTGCGGGAATATAGCTTTTGCAGCGAATTTGGAGCAACTTTTGTTCTGAGTATATTTCGTGACCAGGGAGCCGAGAATCTACGCAAATCGACTTATGCGAAATTAAAATGTTTGTGATATTCTTGCTCCACACACTACAAACTGCTCGAATATATCTATTGCAGCGAATGTGGAGCAAATTTTGTTTGCGTATATTTCGTGACCAGGGAGCCGAGAATCGTCGCAAATCGACTCATGCGAAATGATAATTTTTGTGATATTCTTGTTCCACACACTCCAAACAGCTCGAATATAGCTTTTGCAGCGAATTTGGAGCAACTTTTGTTCTGAGTATATTTCGTGTCCAGGGAGCCGAGAATCATCGAAAAATCGACTTATGCGAAATTATAATTTTTGTGATTTTCTTGTTCCACACACTGCAAACAGCTTGAATATAGCTTTTGCAGCGAATTTGGAGCAACTTTTGTTCTGAGTATATTTCGTGTCCAGGGAGCCGAGAATCATCGAAAAATCGACTTATGCAAAATTACAATTTTTGTGATATTCTTGTTCCCCACACTCCAAACTGCTCGAATATAGCATTTGCAGCGAATTTGGAGCAACTTTTGTTCAGAGTATATTTCGTGACCAGCGAGCCGAGAATCTACGCAAATCGACTTATGCGAAATTAAAATTTTAGTGATATTCTTGCTCCACACACTCCAAGCTGCTCGAATATAGATTTTGCAGCGAATTTGGAGCAACTTTTGTTCTGAGTATATTTCGTGACAAGGCAGCCAAGAATCGTCGCAAGTCTACTTATGCGAAATGAAAATTTTTGTAATATTCTTGTTCCACACACTACAAACTGCTCGAATTTAACTTTTGCAGCAAATTTGGAGCAACTTTTGTTCTCAGTATATTTCGTGTCCAGGGAGCCGAGAATCATCGAAAAATCGACTTATGCGAAATGAAAATTTTTGTGATATTCTTGTTCTACACACTCCAAACTGCTCGAATATAGCTTTTGCAGCGAATTTGGAGCAACTTTTGTTCTGAGTATATTTCCTATCCTGGGAGCCTAGAATCATCGAAAAACGAACTTACGCGTAATGCAACATTTAAATGTTTCTGATATTCTTGTTCCCCACACTCAAAACTGCTCGTATATAGCTTTTGCAGCGAATTTGGAGCAACTTTTGTTCTGAGTATATTTCGTGTCACAGGGGCCGAGAATCCTCATAAACTCGACTTACGCGAAATGATAAGTTTTTGTGATATTCTTGTTCCCCACACTCCAAACTGCTCGTATATAGCTTTTGCAGCGAATTTGGAGCAACTTTTGCTCTGAGTATATTTCGTGACCAGGGAGCCGAGAATCTATGCAAATCGACTTATGCGAAAAAAAAATTTTTGTGATATTCTTGCTCCACACACTCCAAACTGCTCAAATATAGCTATTGCAGCGAATTTGGAGCAACTTTTGTTCTGCGTATATTTCGTGACCAGGGAGCCGAATATCATCTAAAAATCGACTTATGCGAAATGATAATTTTTGTGATATTCTTGTTCCACACACTCCAAACAGCTCGAATATACCTTTTGCAGCGAATTTGGAGCAACTTTTGTTCTGCGTATATTTCGTGACCAGGGAGCCGAGTATCATCTAAAAATCGACTTATGCGAAATGAAAATTTTTGTGATATTCTTGTTCCACACACTCCAAATTTCTCGAATATAGCTTTTGCAGCGAATTTGGAGCAACTTTTGTTATGAGTATATTTCGTGACCAGGGAGCCGAGAATCTACGCAAATCGACTTATGCGAAATTAAAATTTTTGTGATATTCTTGCTCCACACACTCCAAACTTCTCGAATATAGCTATTGCAGTGAATTTGGAGCAACTTTTGTTCTGAGTATATTTCGTGACCAGCGAGCCGAGAATCTACGCAAATCGACTTATGCGAAATTAAAATTTTAGTGATATTCTTGCTCCACACATTCCAAACTGCTCGAATATAGCTTTTGCAGCGAATTTGGAGCAACTTTTGTTCTGAGGATATTTCGTGTCCAGGGAGCTGGAATTTACGCAAATCGATTTATGCGAAATTAAAATTTTTGTGATATTCTTGCTCCACACACCCCAAACTGCTCGAATATAGCTATTGCAGCGAATTTCGTGTCCTGGGAGCCGAGAATCGTCGGAAATCGACTTATGCGAAATGAAAATTTTTGTGAAATTCTTGTTCCACACACTCCAAACTGCTCGAATTTAGCTTTTGCAGCGAATTTAGAGCAACTTATGTTCTGAGTATATTTCGTGTCCAGGGAGCCGAGAATTATCCAAAAATGGACATGCAAAATGATAATTTTTGTGATATTCTGGTTCCACACACTCCAAACAGCTCGAATATAGCTTTTGCAGCGAATTTGGAGCAACTTTTGTTCTGCGTATATTTCGTGACCAGGGAGCCGAGAATCATCGCAAATCGACTTATGCGAAATGATAATTTTTGTGATATTCTTGTTCCACACACTCCAAACTTCTCGAATATAACTTTTGCAGCGAATTTGCAGCAACTTTTGTTCTGAGTATATTTCGTGTCCTGGTAGCCAAGAATCATCGAAAAACTGACTTACGCGTAATGCAACATTTAAATGTTTGTTATATTCTTGTTCCCCACACTCCAAATTGCTCGTATATTTCTTTTGATGCGAATTTGAAGCAAATTTTGTTCTGAGTATATTTCGTGACCAGGGAGCCGTGAATCGTCGTTAATCGACTTATGCGAAATGAAAATTTTTGTGATATTCTTGTTCCACACACTCCAAATTGCTCGAATATAACTTTTGCAGCGAATTTGGAGCAACTTTTGTTCTGAGTATATTTCGTGTCCAGGGAGCCGAGAATCATCGAAAAATCGACTTTTGCGAAATGATAATTTTTGTGCTATTCTTGTTCCACACACTGCAAACAGCTCGAATATAGGTTTTGCAGCGAATTTGGAGCAACTTATGTTCTGAGTATATTTCGTGTCCTGGGAGCCAAGAATCATCGAAAAAGAGACTTACGCGTAATGCAACATTTAAATCTTTCTAATATTCTTGTGCCCCACATTCAAAACTGCTCGTATATAGCTTTTGCAGCGAATTTGGAGCAAATTTTGTTCTGAGTATATTTCGTGACCAGGTAGCCGAGAATCCTCATAAACTCGACTTACGCGAAGTGATAAGTTTTTGTGATATTCTTGTTCCAAACACTCCAAACTGCTCGAGTATAGCTTTTGCAGCGAATTTGGAGCAACTTTTGTTATATGTATTTTTCGTGTCCAGGGAGCCGAGAATCGACGAAATATAAACTTACACGAAATGAAATATTTTTGTGATATTCTTGTTTACCTTACTCCAAACTGCTCGTATATAGCATTTGCAGCGAATTTGGAGCAACTTTTGTTATATGTATTTTTCGTGTCCAGGGAGCCGAGAATCGTTGAATTATCAACTTACACGAAATGAAATATTTTTGTGATATTCTTGTTCCCCATGCTCCAAACTGCTCGTAAATAGCATTTGCAGCGAATTTGGAGCAACTTTTGTGATATGTATATTTCGTTACCAGGGAGCCGAGAATCGTCGAAATATCGACTTACACGAAATGAAATATTTTTGTAATATTCTTGTTTACCTTACTCCAAACTGCTCTTATATAGCTTTTGCAGCGAATTTGGAGCAACTTTTGTTCAGACTATATTTAGAGTCCAGGGAGCCGAGAATCGTCGAAATATCGACTTACACGAAATGAAAAATTTTTGTGATATTCTTGTTCCCCAGACTCCAAACTTCTCGTATATAGCTTTTGCAGCGAATTTGCAGCAACGTTTGTTAGGATAATATATTTCGTGTCCAGGGAGCTGAGAATCCTCGAAAAATCGACTTACGCGAAATGAAAAATTTTTGTAATATTCTTGTTCCCCACGCTCCAAACTGGTCGTATATAGCATTTGCAGCGAATTTGGAGCAACTTTTGTTATACGTATATTTCGTGTCCAGGGAGCCGAGAATCGTCGAAATATCAACTTACACGAAATGAAATATTTTTGTGATATTCTTCTTCCCCACGCTCCAAACTGGTCGTAAATAGCATTTGCAGCGAATTTGGAGCAACTTTTGTTACATGTATATTTCGTGACCAGGGAGCCGAGAATCGTCGAAATATCGACTTACACGTAATGAAACATTTTTATGATATTCTTGTTCCCCGCGCGCCAAACTGCTCGTAAATAGCATTTGAGGCGAATTTGGAGCAACGTTTGGTATATGTATATTTCGTGACCAGGGAGCTGAGAATCGTCGAAATATCGACTTACACGAAATGAAATATTTTAGTGATATTCTTGTTTACCTTACTCCAAACTGTTGGTATATAGCATTTGCAAGGAATTTGGAGCAACTTTTGTTATATGTATTTTTCGTGTCCAGGGAGCCGAGAAGCGTCGAAATATCAACTTACACGAAATGAAATATTTTTGTGATATTCTTGTTCCCCACGCTCCAAACTGCTCGTATATAGCATTTGCAGCGAATTTGGAGCAACTTTTGTTATATGTATATTTCGTTACCAGGGAGCCGAGAATCGTCGAAATATCGACTTACACGAAATGAAATATTTTTGTGATATTCTTGTTTACCTTACTCCAAACTGCTCTTATATAGCTTTTGCAGCTAATTTGGAGCAACTTTTGTTCAGACTATATTTAGTATCCAGGGAGCCGAGAATCGTCGAAATATCGACTTACACGAAATGAAAAATTTTTGTGATATTCTTGTTCCCCAGACTCCAAACTTCTCGTATATAGCTTTTGCAGCGAATTTGCAGCAACGTTTGTTAGGATAATATATTTCGTGTCCAGGGAGCTGAGAATCCTCGAAAAATCGACTTACGCGAAATGAAAAATGTTTGTGATATTCTTGTTCCCCACGCTCCAAACTGGTCGTATATAGCATTTGCAGCGAATTTGGAGCAACTTTTGTTATATGTATTTTTCGTGTCCAGGGAGCCGATAATCGTCGAAATATCAACTTACACGAAATGAAATATTTTTGTGATATTCTTGTTCCCCACGCTCCAAGCTGCTCGTAAAAAGCATTTGAGGCGAATTTGGAGCAACGTTTGGTATATGTATATTTCGTGACCAGGGAGCTGAGAATCGTCGAAATATCGACTTACACGAAATGAAATATTTTTGTGATATTCTTGATTACCTTACTCCAAACTGCTCTTATATAGCTTTTGCAGCGAATTTGGAGCAACTTTTGTTCAGACTATATTTAGAGTCCAGGGAGCCGAGAATCGTCGAAATATCGACTTACACGAAATGAAAAATTTTTGTGATATTCTTGTTCCCCAGACTCCAAACTTCTCGTATATAGCTTTTGCAGCGAATTTGCAGGAACGTTTGTTAGGATAATATATTTCGTGTCCAGGGAGCTGAGAATCCTCGAAAAATCGACTTACGCGAAATGAAAAATTTTTGTGATATTCTTGTTCCCCACGCACCAAACTGCTCGTATATAGCATATGCAGCGAATTTGGAGCAACTTTTGTTATATGTATATTTCGTGTCCAGGGAGCCGAGAATCGTCGAAATATCGACTTACACGAAATGAAATATTTTTATGATATTCTTGTTCCCCGCGCTCCAAACTGCTCGTAAATAGCATTTGAGGCGAATTTGGAGCACCGTTTGGTATATGTATATTTCGTGACCAGGGAGCTGAGAATCGTCGAAATATCGAGTTACACGAAATGAAATATTTTTGTGATATTCTTGTTTACCTTACTCCAAACTGCTCGTATATAGCATTTGCAAGGAATTTGGAGCAACTTTTGTTATATGTATTTTTCGTGTCCAGGGAGCCGAGAATCGTCGAAATATCAACTTACACGAAATGAAATATTTTTGTGATATTCTTGTTCCCCACGCTCCAAACTATTCGTAAATAGCATTTGCAGCGAATTTGGAGCAACTTTTGTTATATGTATATTTCGTTACCAGGGAACCGAGAATCGTCGAAATATCGACTTACACGAAATGAAATATTTTTGTGATATTCTTGTTTACCGTACTCCAAACTGCTCTTATACAGCTTTTGCAGCTAATTTGGAGCAACTTTTGTTCAGAGTATATTTAGTGTCCAGGGAGCCGAGAATCGTCGAAATATCGACTTACACGAAATGAAAAATTTTTGTGATATTCTTGTTCCCCAGACTCCAAACTTCTCGTATATAGCTTTTGCAGCGAATTTGCAGCAACGTTTGTTAGGATAATATATTTCGTGTCCAGGGAGCTGAGAATCCTCGAAAAATCGACTTACGCGAAATGAAATATGTTTGTGATATTCTTGTTCCCCACGCTCCAAACTGGTCGTATATAGCATTTGCAGCGAATTTGGAGCAACTTTTGTTATATGTATTTTTCGTGTCAAGGGAGCCGAGAATCGTCGAAATATCAACTTACACGAAATGAAATATTTTTGTGATATTCTTGTTCCCCACGCTCCAAGCTGCTCGTAAAAGCATTTGAGGCGAATTTGGAGCAACGTTTGGTATATGTATATTTCGTGACCAGGGAGCTGAGAATCGTCGAAATATCGACTTACACGAAATGAAATATTTTTGTGATATTCTTGATTACCTTACTCCAAACTGCTCTTATATAGCTTTTGCAGCGAATTTGGAGCAACTTTTGTTCAGACTATATTTAGAGTCCAGGGAGCCGAGAATCGTCGAAATATCGACTTACACGAAATGAAAAATTTTTGTGATATTCTTGTTCCCCAGACTCCAAACTTCTCGTATATAGCTTTTGCAGCGAATTTGCAGCAACGTTTGTTAGGATAATATATTTCGTGTCCAGGGAGCTGAAAATCCTCGAAAAATCGACTTACGCGAAATGAAAAATTTTTGTGATATTCTTGTTCCCCACGCACCAAACTGCTCGTATATAGCATATGCAGCGAATTTGGAGCAACTTTTGTTATATGTATATTTCGTGTCCAGGGAGCCGAGAATCGTCGAAATATCGACTTACACGAAATGAAATATTTTTATGATATTCTTGTTCCCCGCGCTCCAAACTGCTCGTAAATAGCATTTGAGGCGAATTTGGAGCAACGTTTGGTATATGTATATTTCGTGACCAGGGAGCTGAGAATCGTCGAAATATCGACTTACACGAAATGAAATATTTTTGTGATATTCTTGTTTACCTTACTCCAAACTGCTCGTATATAGCATTTGCAAGGAATTTGGAGCAACTTTTGTTATATGTATTTTTCGTGTCCAGGGAGCCGAGAATCGTCGAAATATCAACTTACACGAAATGAAATATTTTTGTGATATTCTTGTTCCCCACGCTCCAAACTATTCGTAAATAGCATTTGCAGCGAATTTGGAGCAACTTTTGTTATATGTATATTTCGTTACCAGGGAACCGAGAATCGTCGAAATATCGACTTACACGAAATGAAATATTTTTGTGATATTCTTGTTTACCGTACTCCAAACTGCTCTTATATAGCTTTTGCAGCTAATTTGGAGCAACTTTTGTTCAGAGTATATTTAGTGTCCAGGGAGCCGAGAATCGTCGAAATATCGACTTACACGAAATGAAAAATTTTTGTGATATTCTTGTTCCCCAGACTCCAAACTTCTCGTATATAGCTTTTGCAGCGAATTTGCAGCAACGTTTGTTAGGATAATATATTTCGTGTCCAGGGAGCTGAGAATCCTCGAAAAATCGACTTACGCGAAATGAAAAATGTTTGTGATATTCTTGTTCCCCACGCTCCAAACTGGTCGTATATAGCATTTGCAGCGAATTTGGAGCAACTTTTGTTATATGTATTTTTCGTGTCCAGGGAGCCGAGAATCGTCGAAATATCAACTTACACGAAATGAAATATTTTTGTGATATTCTTGTTCCCCACGCTCCAAGCTGCTCGTAAAAAGCATTTGAGGCGAATTTGGAGCAACGTTTGGTATATGTATATTTCGTGACCAGGGAGCTGAGAATCGTCGAAATATCGACTTACACGAAATGAAATATTTTTGTGATATTCTTGATTACCTTACTCCAAACTGCTCTTATATAGCTTTTGCAGCGAATTTGGAGCAACTTTTGTTCAGACTATATTTAGAGTCCAGGGAGCCGAGAATCGTCGAAATATCGACTTACACGAAATGAAAAATTTTTGTGATATTCTTGTTCCCCAGACTCCAAACTTCTCGTATATAGCTTTTGCAGCGAATTTGCAGCAACGTTTGTTAGGATAATATATTTCGTGTCCAGGGAGCTGAGAATCCTCGAAAAATCGACTTACGCGAAATGAAAAATTTTTGTGATATTCTTTTTCCCCACGCTCCAAACTGCTCGTAAATAGCATTTGCAGCGAATTTGGAGCAACTTTTGTTCAGAGTATATTTAGTGTCCAGGGAGCCGAGAATCGTCGAAATATCGACTTACACGAAATGAAATATTTTTATGTTATTCTTGTTCCCCGCGCTCTAAACTGCTCGTAAATAGCATTTGAGGCGAATTTGGAGCAACGTTTGGTATATGTATATTTCGTGTCCAGGGACCCGAGAATCGTCGAAATATCGACTTACACGAAATGAAATATTTTTATGTTATTCTTGTTCCCCGCGCTCTAAACTGCTCGTAAATAGCATTTGAGGCGAATTTGGAGCAACGTTTGGTATATGTATATTTCGTGACCAGGGAGCTGAGAATCGTCGAAATATCGACTTACACGAAATGAAATATTTTTGTGATATTCTTGTTTACCTTACTCCAAACTGCTCGTATATAGCATTACAAGGAATTTGGAGCAACTTTTGTTATATGTATTTTTCGTGTCCAGGGAGCCGAGAATCGTCGAAATATCAACTTACACGAAATGAAATATTTTTGTGATATTCTTGTTCCCCACGCTCTAAACTATTCGTAAATAGCACTTGCAGCGAATTTGGAGCAACTTTTGTTATATGTATATTTCGTTACCAGGGAACCGAGAATCGTCGAAATATCGACTTACACGAAATGAAATATTTTTGTGATATTCTTGTTTACCTTACTCCAAACTGCTCTTATATAGCTTTTGCAGCGAATTTGGAGCAACTTTTGTTCAGACTATATTTAGTGTCCAGGGAGCCGAGATTCGTAGAAATATCGACTTACACGAAATGAAAAATTTTTGTGATATTCTTGTTCCCCAGACTCCAAACTTCTCGCATATAGCTTTTGCAGCGAATTTGGAGCACCATTTGTTAGGATAATATATTTCGTGTCCAGGGAGCTGAGAATCCTCGAAAAATCGACTAACGCGAAATGAAAAATTTTTGTTTTATTCTTGTTCCGCACGCTCCAAACTGCTGGTATATAGCATTTGCAGCGAATTTGGCCAACTTTTGTTACATGTATATTTCGTGACCAGGGAGCCGAGAATCGTCGAAATATCGACCTACACGTAATGAAACATTTTTATGATATTCTTGTTCCCCGCGCTCCAAACTGCTCGTAAATAGCATTTGAGGCGAATTTGGTGCAACTTTTGGTATATGTATATTTCGTGACCAGGGAGCTGAGAATCGTCGAAATATCGACTTACACGAAATGAAATATTTTTGTGATATTCTTGTTTACCTTACTCCAAACTGCTCGTATATAGCATTTGCAGCGAATTTGGAGCAACTTTTGTTATATGTATTTTTCGTGTCCAGGGAGCCGAGAAGCGTCCAAATATCAACTTACACGAAATGAAATATTTTTGTGATATTCTTCTTCCCCACGCTCCAAACTGCTCGTAAATAACATTTGCAGGGAATTTGGAGCAACTTTTGTTACATGTATATTTCGTGACCAGGGAGCCGAGAATCGTCGAAATATCGACTTACACGTAATGAAACATTTTTATAATATTCTTGTTCCCCGCGCTCCAAACTGCTCGTAAATAGCATTTGAGTCGAATTTGGAGCAACGTTTGGTATATGTATATTTCGTGACCAGGGAGCTGAGAATCGTCGAAATATCGACTTAAACGAAATGAAATATTTTTGTGATATTCTTGTTTACCTTACTCCAAACTGCTCGTATATAGCATTTGCAGCGAATTTGGAGCAACTTTTGTTATATGTATTTTTCGTGTCCAGGGAGCCGAGAATCGTTGAAATATCAACTTACACGAAATGAAATATTTTTGTGATATTCTTGTTCCCCACGCTCCAAACTGCTCGTAAATAGCTTTTGCAGCGAATTTGGAGCAACTTTTGTGATATGTATATTTCGTTACCAGGGAGCCGAGAATCGTCGAAATATCGACTTACACGAAATGAAATATTTTTGTGATATTCTTGTTTACCTTACTCCAAACTGCTCTTATATAGCTTTTGCAGCGAATTTGGAGCAACTTTTGTTCAGACTATATTTAGAGTCCAGGGAGCCGAGAATCGTCGAAATATCGACTTACACGAAATGAAAAATTTTTGTGATATTCTTGTTCCCCAGACTCCAAACTTCTCGTATATAGCTTTTGCAGCGAATTTGCAGCAACGTTTGTTAGGATAATATATTTCGTGTCCAGGGAGCTGAGAATCCTCGAAAAATCGACTTACGCGAAATGAAAAATTTTTGTAATATTCTTGTTCCCCACGCTCCAAACTGGTCGTATATAGCATTTGCAGCGAATTTGGAGCAACTTTTGTTATACGTATATTTCGTGTCCAGGGAGCCGAGAATCGTCGAAATATCAACTTACACGAAATGAAATATTTTTGTGATATTCTTCTTCCCCACGCTCCAAACTGGTCGTAAATAGCATTTGCAGCGAATTTGGGGCAACTTTTGTTACATGTATATTTCGTGACCAGGGAGCCGAGAATCGTCGAAATATCGACTTACACGTAATGAAACATTTTTATGATATTCTTGTTCCCCGCGCTCCAAACTGCTCGTAAATAGCATTTGAGGCGAATTTGGAGCAACGTTTGGTATATGTATATTTCGTGACCAGGGAGCTGAGAATCGTCGAAATATCGACTTACACGGAATGAAATATTTTAGTGATATTCTTGTTTACCTTACTCCAAACTGTTGGTATATAGCATTTGCAAGGAATTTGGAGCAACTTTTGTTATATGTATTTTTCGTGTCCAGGGAGCCGAGAAGCGTCGAAATATCAACTTACACGAAATGAAATATTTTTATGATATTCTTGTTCCCCACGCTCCAAACTGGTCGTATATAGCATTTGGAGCAACTTTTGTTATATGTATTTTTCGTGTCCGGGGAGCCGAGAATCGTCGAAATATCAACTTACACGAAATGAAATATTTTTGTGATATTCTTCTTCCCCACGCTTCAAACTGCTCGTAAATTGCATTTGCAGGGAATTTGGAGCAACTTTTGTTACATGTATATTTCGTGACCAGGGAGCCGAGAATCGTCGAAATATCGACTTACACGTAATGAAACATTTTTATGATATTCTTGTTCCCCGCGCTCCAAACTGCTCGTAAATAGCATTTGAGGCGAATTTGGAGCAACGTTTGGTATATGTATATTTCGTGACCAGGGAGCTGAGAATCGTCGAAATATCGACTTACACGAAATGATATATTTTTGTGATATTCTTGTTTACCTTACTCCAAACTGCTCGTATATAGCATTTGCAGCGAATTTGGAGCAACTTTTGTTATATGTATTTTTCGTGTCCAGGGAGCCGAGAATCGTCGAAATATCAACTTACACGAAATGAAATATTTTTGTGATATTCTTGTTCCCCACGCTCCAAACTGCTCGTAAATAGCATTTGCAGCGAATTTGGAGCAACTTTTGTGATATGTATATTTCGTTACCAGGGAGCCGAGAATCGTCGAAATATCGACTTACACGAAATGAAATATTTTTGTGATATTCTTGTTTACCTTACTCCAAACTGCTCTTATATAGCTTTTGCAGCGAATTTGGAGCAACTTTTGTTCAGACTATATTTAGTGTCCAGGGAGCCGAGAATCGTAGAAATATCGACTTACACGAAATGAAATATCTTTGTGATATTCTTGTTCCCCAGACTCCAAACTTCTCGCATATAGCTTTTGCAGCGAATTTGGAGCACCATTTGTTAGGATAATATATTTCGTGTCCAGGGAGCTGAGAATCCTCGAAAAATCGACTAACGCGAAATGAAAAATTTTTGTGATATTCTTGTTCCCCACGCTCCAAACTGCTGGTATATAGCATTTGCAGCGAATTTGGAGCAACTTTTGTTACATGTATATTTCGTGACCAGGAAGCCGAGAATCGTCGAAATATCGACCTATACGTAATGAAACATTTTTATGATATTCTTGTTCCCCGCGCTCCAAACTGCTCGTAAATAGCATTTGCAGCGAATTTGGAGCAACTTTTGTGATATGTATATTTCGTTACCAGGGAGCCGAGAATCGTCGAAATATCGACTTACACGAAATGAAATATTTTTGTGATATTCTTGTTTACCTTACTCCAAACTGCTCTTATATAGCTTTTGCAGCGAATTTGGAGCAACTTTTGTTCAGACTATATTTAGTGTCCAGGGAGCCGAGAATCGTAGAAATATCGACTTACACGAAATGAAATATCTTTGTGATATTCTTGTTCCCCACGCTCCAAACTGGTCGTATATAGCATTTGCAGCGAATTTGGAGCAACTTTTGTTATATGTATTTTTCGTGTCCAGGGAGCCGAGAATCGTCGAAATATCAACTTACACGAAATGAAATATTTTTGTGATATTCTTCTTCCCCACGCTCCAAACTGGTCGTATATAGCATTTGCAGCGAATTTGGAGCAACTTTTGTTATATGTATTTTTCGTGTCCAGGGAACCGAGAATCGTCGAAATATCGACTTACACGAAATGAAATATTTTTGTGATATTCTTGTTTACCGTACTCCAAACTGCTCTTATATAGCTTTTGCAGCTAATTTGGAGCAACTTTTGTTCAGAGTATATTTAGTGTCCAGGGAGCCGAGAATCGTCGAAATATCGACTTACACGAAATGAAAAATTTTTGTGATATTCTTGTTCCCCAGACTCCAAACTTCTCGTATATAGCTTTTGCAGCGAATTTGCAGCAACGTTTGTTAGGATAATATATTTCGTGTCCAGGGAGCTGAGAATCCTCGAAAAATCGACTTACGCGAAATGAAAAATGTTTGTGATATTCTTGTTCCCCACGCTCCAAACTGGTCGTATATAGCATTTGCAGCGAATTTGGAGCAACTTTTGTTATATGTATTTTTCGTGTCCAGGGAGCCGAGAATCGTCGAAATATCAACTTACACGAAATGAAATATTTTTGTGATATTCTTGTTCCCCACGCTCCAAGCTGCTCGTAAAAAGCATTTGAGGCGAATTTGGAGCAACGTTTGGTATATGTATATTTCGTGACCAGGGAGCTGAGAATCGTCGAAATATCGACTTACACGAAATGAAATATTTTTGTGATATTCTTGATTACCTTACTCCAAACTGCTCTTATATAGCTTTTGCAGCGAATTTGGAGCAACTTTTGTTCAGACTATATTTAGAGTCCAGGGAGCCGAGAATCGTCGAAATATCGACTTACACGAAATGAAAAATTTTTGTGATATTCTTGTTCCCCAGACTCCAAACTTCTCGTATATAGCTTTTGCAGCGAATTTGCAGCAACGTTTGTTAGGATAATATATTTCGTGTCCAGGGAGCTGAGAATCCTCGAAAAATCGACTTACGCGAAATGAAAAATTTTTGTGATATTCTTTTTCCCCACGCTCCAAACTGCTCGTAAATAGCATTTGCAGCGAATTTGGAGCAACTTTTGTTCAGAGTATATTTAGTGTCCAGGGAGCCGAGAATCGTCGAAATATCGACTTACACGAAATGAAAAATTTTTGTGATATTCTTGTTCCCCAGACTCCAAACTTCTCGTATATAGCTTTTGCAGCGAATTTGCAGCAACGTTTGTTAGGATAATATATTTCGTGTCCAGGGAGCTGAGAATCCTCGAAAAATCGACTTACGCGAAATGAAAAATTTTTGTGATATTCTTGTTCCCCACGCACCAAACTGCTCGTATATAGCATATGCAGCGAATTTGGAGCAACTTTTGTTATATGTATATTTCGTGTCCAGGGACCCGAGAATCGTCGAAATATCGACTTACACGAAATGAAATATTTTTATGTTATTCTTGTTCCCCGCGCTCTAAACTGCTCGTAAATAGCATTTGAGGCGAATTTGGAGCAACGTTTGGTATATGTATATTTCGTGACCAGGGAGCTGAGAATCGTCGAAATATCGACTTACACGAAATGAAATATTTTTGTGATATTCTTGTTTACCTTACTCCAAACTGCTCGTATATAGCATTACAAGGAATTTGGAGCAACTTTTGTTATATGTATTTTTCGTGTCCAGGGAGCCGAGAATCGTCGAAATATCAACTTACACGAAATGAAATATTTTTGTGATATTCTTGTTCCCCACGCTCCAAACTATTCGTAAATAGCACTTGCAGCGAATTTGGAGCAACTTTTGTTATATGTATATTTCGTTACCAGGGAACCGAGAATCGTCGAAATATCGACTTACACGAAATGAAATATTTTTGTGATATTCTTGTTTACCTTACTCCAAACTGCTCTTATATAGCTTTTGCAGCGAATTTGGAGCAACTTTTGTTCAGACTATATTTAGTGTCCAGGGAGCCGAGATTCGTAGAAATATCGACTTACACGAAATGAAAAATTTTTGTGATATTCTTGTTCCCCAGACTCCAAACTTCTCGCATATAGCTTTTGCAGCGAATTTGGAGCACCATTTGTTAGGATAATATATTTCGTGTCCAGGGAGCTGAGAATCCTCGAAAAATCGACTAACGCGAAATGAAAAATTTTTGTTTTATTCTTGTTCCGCACGCTCCAAACTGCTGGTATATAGCATTTGCAGCGAATTTGGCCAACTTTTGTTACATGTATATTTCGTGACCAGGGAGCCGAGAATCGTCGAAATATCGACCTACACGTAATGAAACATTTTTATGATATTCTTGTTCCCCGCGCTCCAAACTGCTCGTAAATAGCATTTGAGGCGAATTTGGTGCAACTTTTGGTATATGTATATTTCGTGACCAGGGAGCTGAGAATCGTCGAAATATCGACTTACACGAAATGAAATATTTTTGTGATATTCTTGTTTACCTTACTCCAAACTGCTCGTATATAGCATTTGCAGCGAATTTGGAGCAACTTTTGTTATATGTATTTTTCGTGTCCAGGGAGCCGAGAAGCGTCCAAATATCAACTTACACGAAATGAAATATTTTTGTGATATTCTTCTTCCCCACGCTCCAAACTGCTCGTAAATAACATTTGCAGGGAATTTGGAGCAACTTTTGTTACATGTATATTTCGTGACCAGGGAGCCGAGAATCGTCGAAATATCGACTTACACGTAATGAAACATTTTTATAATATTCTTGTTCCCCGCGCTCCAAACTGCTCGTAAATAGCATTTGAGTCGAATTTGGAGCAACGTTTGGTATATGTATATTTCGTGACCAGGGAGCTGAGAATCGTCGAAATATCGACTTACACGAAATGAAATATTTTTGTGATATTCTTGTTTACCTTACTCCAAACTGCTCGTATATAGCATTTGCAGCGAATTTGGAGCAACTTTTGTTATATGTATTTTTCGTGTCCAGGGAGCCGAGAATCGTTGAAATATCAACTTACACGAAATGAAATATTTTTGTGATATTCTTGTTCCCCACGCTCCAAACTGCTCGTAAATAGCTTTTGCAGCGAATTTGGAGCAACTTTTGTGATATGTATATTTCGTTACCAGGGAGCCGAGAATCGTCGAAATATCGACTTACACGAAATGAAATATTTTTGTGATATTCTTGTTTACCTTACTCCAAACTGCTCTTATATAGCTTTTGCAGCGAATTTGGAGCAACTTTTGTTCAGACTATATTTAGAGTCCAGGGAGCCGAGAATCGTCGAAATATCGACTTACACGAAATGAAAAATTTTTGTGATATTCTTGTTCCCCAGACTCCAAACTTCTCGTATATAGCTTTTGCAGCGAATTTGCAGCAACGTTTGTTAGGATAATATATTTCGTGTCCAGGGAGCTGAGAATCCTCGAAAAATCGACTTACGCGAAATGAAAAATTTTTGTAATATTCTTGTTCCCCACGCTCCAAACTGGTCGTATATAGCATTTGCAGCGAATTTGGAGCAACTTTTGTTATACGTATATTTCGTGTCCAGGGAGCCGAGAATCGTCGAAATATCAACTTACACGAAATGAAATATTTTTGTGATATTCTTCTTCCCCACGCTCCAAACTGGTCGTAAATAGCATTTGCAGCGAATTTGGGGCAACTTTTGTTACATGTATATTTCGTGACCAGGGAGCCGAGAATCGTCGAAATATCGACTTACACGTAATGAAACATTTTTATGATATTCTTGTTCCCCGCGCTCCAAACTGCTCGTAAATAGCATTTGAGGCGAATTTGGAGCAACGTTTGGTATATGTATATTTCGTGACCAGGGAGCTGAGAATCGTCGAAATATCGACTTACACGGAATGAAATATTTTAGTGATATTCTTGTTTACCTTACTCCAAACTGTTGGTATATAGCATTTGCAAGGAATTTGGAGCAACTTTTGTTATATGTATTTTTCGTGTCCAGGGAGCCGAGAAGCGTCGAAATATCAACTTACACGAAATGAAATATTTTTATGATATTCTTGTTCCCCACGCTCCAAACTGGTCGTATATAGCATTTGGAGCAACTTTTGTTATATGTATTTTTCGTGTCCGGGGAGCCGAGAATCGTCGAAATATCAACTTACACGAAATGAAATATTTTTGTGATATTCTTCTTCCCCACGCTTCAAACTGCTCGTAAATTGCATTTGCAGGGAATTTGGAGCAACTTTTGTTACATGTATATTTCGTGACCAGGGAGCCGAGAATCGTCGAAATATCGACTTACACGTAATGAAACATTTTTATGATATTCTTGTTCCCCGCGCTCCAAACTGCTCGTAAATAGCATTTGAGGCGAATTTGGAGCAACGTTTGGTATATGTATATTTCGTGACCAGGGAGCTGAGAATCGTCGAAATATCGACTTACACGAAATGATATATTTTTGTGATATTCTTGTTTACCTTACTCCAAACTGCTCGTATATAGCATTTGCAGCGAATTTGGAGCAACTTTTGTTATATGTATTTTTCGTGTCCAGGGAGCCGAGAATCGTCGAAATATCAACTTACACGAAATGAAATATTTTTGTGATATTCTTGTTCCCCACGCTCCAAACTGCTCGTAAATAGCATTTGCAGCGAATTTGGAGCAACTTTTGTGATATGTATATTTCGTTACCAGGGAGCCGAGAATCGTCGAAATATCGACTTACACGAAATGAAATATTTTTGTGATATTCTTGTTTACCTTACTCCAAACTGCTCTTATATAGCTTTTGCAGCGAATTTGGAGCAACTTTTGTTCAGACTATATTTAGTGTCCAGGGAGCCGAGAATCGTAGAAATATCGACTTACACGAAATGAAATATCTTTGTGATATTCTTGTTCCCCAGACTCCAAACTTCTCGCATATAGCTTTTGCAGCGAATTTGGAGCACCATTTGTTAGGATAATATATTTCGTGTCCAGGGAGCTGAGAATCCTCGAAAAATCGACTAACGCGAAATGAAAAATTTTTGTGATATTCTTGTTCCCCACGCTCCAAACTGCTGGTATATAGCATTTGCAGCGAATTTGGAGCAACTTTTGTTACATGTATATTTCGTGACCAGGAAGCCGAGAATCGTCGAAATATCGACCTATACGTAATGAAACATTTTTATGATATTCTTGTTCCCCGCGCTCCAAACTGCTCGTAAATAGCATTTGCAGCGAATTTGGAGCAACTTTTGTGATATGTATATTTCGTTACCAGGGAGCCGAGAATCGTCGAAATATCGACTTACACGAAATGAAATATTTTTGTGATATTCTTGTTTACCTTACTCCAAACTGCTCTTATATAGCTTTTGCAGCGAATTTGGAGCAACTTTTGTTCAGACTATATTTAGTGTCCAGGGAGCCGAGAATCGTAGAAATATCGACTTACACGAAATGAAATATCTTTGTGATATTCTTGTTCCCCACGCTCCAAACTGGTCGTATATAGCATTTGCAGCGAATTTGGAGCAACTTTTGTTATATGTATTTTTCGTGTCCAGGGAGCCGAGAATCGTCGAAATATCAACTTACACGAAATGAAATATTTTTGTGATATTCTTCTTCCCCACGCTCCAAACTGCTCGTAAATAGCATTTGCAGCGAATTTGGAGCAACTTTTGTGATATGTATATTTCGTTACCAGGGAGCCGAGAATCGTCGAAATATCGACTTACACGAAATGAAATATTTTTGTGATATTCTTGTTTACCTTACTCCAAACTGCTCTTATATAGCTTTTGCAGCGAATTTGGAGCAACTTTTGTTCAGACTATATTTAGAGTCCAAGGAGCCGAGAATCGTCGAAATATCGACTTACACGAAATGAAAAATTTTTGTGATATTCTTGTTCCCCAGACTCCAAACTTCTCGTATATAGCTTTTGCAGCGAATTTGCAGCAACGTTTGTTAGGATAATATATTTCGTGTCCAGGGAGCTGAGAATCCTCGAAAAATCGACTTACGCGAAATGAAAAATTTTTGTAATATTCTTGTTCCCCACGCTCCAAACTGGTCGTATATAGCATTTGCAGCGAATTTGGAGCAACTTTTGTTATACGTATATTTCGTGTCCAGGGAGCCGAGAATCGTCGAAATATCAACTTACACGAAATGAAATATTTTTGTGATATTCTTCTTCCCCACGCTCCAAACTGGTCGTAAATAGCATTTGCAGCGAATTTGGGGCAACTTTTGTTACATGTATATTTCGTGACCAGGGAGCCGAGAATCGTCGAAATATCGACTTACACGTAATGAAACATTTTTATGATATTCTTGTTCCCCGCGCTCCAAACTGCTCGTAAATAGCATTTGAGGCGAATTTGGAGCAACGTTTGGTATATGTATATTTCGTGACCAGGGAGCTGAGAATCGTCGAAATATCGACTTACACGGAATGAAATATTTTAGTGATATTCTTGTTTACCTTACTCCAAACTGTTGGTATATAGCATTTGCAAGGAATTTGGAGCAACTTTTGTTATATGTATTTTTCGTGTCCAGGGAGCCGAGAAGCGTCGAAATATCAACTTACACGAAATGAAATATTTTTATGATATTCTTGTTCCCCACGCTCCAAACTGGTCGTATATAGCATTTGGAGCAACTTTTGTTATATGTATTTTTCGTGTCCGGGGAGCCGAGAATCGTCGAAATATCAACTTACACGAAATGAAATATTTTTGTGATATTCTTCTTCCCCACGCTTCAAACTGCTCGTAAATTGCATTTGCAGGGAATTTGGAGCAACTTTTGTTACATGTATATTTCGTGACCAGGGAGCCGAGAATCGTCGAAATATCGACTTACACGTAATGAAACATTTTTATGATATTCTTGTTCCCCGCGCTCCAAACTGCTCGTAAATAGCATTTGAGGCGAATTTGGAGCAACGTTTGGTATATGTATATTTCGTGACCAGGGAGCTGAGAATCGTCGAAATATCGACTTACACGAAATGATATATTTTTGTGATATTCTTGTTTACCTTACTCCAAACTGCTCGTATATAGCATTTGCAGCGAATTTGGAGCAACTTTTGTTATATGTATTTTTCGTGTCCAGGGAGCCGAGAATCGTCGAAATATCAACTTACACGAAATGAAATATTTTTGTGATATTCTTGTTCCCCACGCTCCAAACTGCTCGTAAATAGCATTTGCAGCGAATTTGGAGCAACTTTTGTGATATGTATATTTCGTTACCAGGGAGCCGAGAATCGTCGAAATATCGACTTACACGAAATGAAATATTTTTGTGATATTCTTGTTTACCTTACTCCAAACTGCTCTTATATAGCTTTTGCAGCGAATTTGGAGCAACTTTTGTTCAGACTATATTTAGTGTCCAGGGAGCCGAGAATCGTAGAAATATCGACTTACACGAAATGAAATATCTTTGTGATATTCTTGTTCCCCAGACTCCAAACTTCTCGCATATAGCTTTTGCAGCGAATTTGGAGCACCATTTGTTAGGATAATATATTTCGTGTCCAGGGAGCTGAGAATCCTCGAAAAATCGACTAACGCGAAATGAAAAATTTTTGTGATATTCTTGTTCCCCACGCTCCAAACTGCTGGTATATAGCATTTGCAGCGAATTTGGAGCAACTTTTGTTACATGTATATTTCGTGACCAGGAAGCCGAGAATCGTCGAAATATCGACCTATACGTAATGAAACATTTTTATGATATTCTTGTTCCCCGCGCTCCAAACTGCTCGTAAATAGCATTTGCAGCGAATTTGGAGCAACTTTTGTGATATGTATATTTCGTTACCAGGGAGCCGAGAATCGTCGAAATATCGACTTACACGAAATGAAATATTTTTGTGATATTCTTGTTTACCTTACTCCAAACTGCTCTTATATAGCTTTTGCAGCGAATTTGGAGCAACTTTTGTTCAGACTATATTTAGTGTCCAGGGAGCCGAGAATCGTAGAAATATCGACTTACACGAAATGAAATATCTTTGTGATATTCTTGTTCCCCACGCTCCAAACTGGTCGTATATAGCATTTGCAGCGAATTTGGAGCAACTTTTGTTATATGTATTTTTCGTGTCCAGGGAGCCGAGAATCGTCGAAATATCAACTTACACGAAATGAAATATTTTTGTGATATTCTTCTTCCCCACGCTCCAAACTGCTCGTAAATAGCATTTGCAGCGAATTTGGAGCAACTTTTGTGATATGTATATTTCGTTACCAGGGAGCCGAGAATCGTCGAAATATCGACTTACACGAAATGAAATATTTTTGTGATATTCTTGTTTACCTTACTCCAAACTGCTCTTATATAGCTTTTGCAGCGAATTTGGAGCAACTTTTGTTCAGACTATATTTAGAGTCCAGGGAGCCGAGAATCGTCGAAATATCGACTTACACGAAATGAAAAATTTTTGTGATATTCTTGTTCCCCAGACTCCAAACTTCTCGTATATAGCTTTTGCAGCGAATTTGCAGCAACGTTTGTTAGGATAATATATTTCGTGTCCAGGGAGCTGAGAATCCTCGAAAAATCGACTTACGCGAAATGAAAAATTTTTGTAATATTCTTGTTCCCCACGCTCCAAACTGGTCGTATATAGCATTTGCAGCGAATTTGGAGCAACTTTTGTTATACGTATATTTCGTGTCCAGGGAGCCGAGAATCGTCGAAATATCAACTTACACGAAATGAAATATTTTTGTGATATTCTTCTTCCCCACGCTCCAAACTGGTCGTAAATAGCATTTGCAGCGAATTTGGGGCAACTTTTGTTACATGTATATTTCGTGACCAGGGAGCCGAGAATCGTCGAAATATCGACTTACACGTAATGAAACATTTTTATGATATTCTTGTTCCCCGCGCTCCAAACTGCTCGTAAATAGCATTTGAGGCGAATTTGGAGCAACGTTTGGTATATGTATATTTCGTGACCAGGGAGCTGAGAATCGTCGAAATATCGACTTACACGGAATGAAATATTTTAGTGATATTCTTGTTTACCTTACTCCAAACTGTTGGTATATAGCATTTGCAAGGAATTTGGAGCAACTTTTGTTATATGTATTTTTCGTGTCCAGGGAGCCGAGAAGCGTCGAAATATCAACTTACACGAAATGAAATATTTTTGTGATATTCTTGTTCCCCACGCTCCAAACTGGTCGTATATAGCATTTGCAGCGAATTTGGAGCAACTTTTGTTATATGTATTTTTCGTGTCCAGGGAGCCGAGAATCGTCGAAATATCAACTTACACGAAATGAAATATTTTTGTGATATTCTTCTTCCCCACGCTTCAAACTGCTCGTAAATTGCATTTGCAGGGAATTTGGAGCAACTTTTGTTACATGTATATTTCGTGACCAGGGAGCCGAGAATCGTCGAAATATCGACTTACACGTAATGAAACATGTTTATGATATTCTTGTTCCCCGCGCTCCAAACTGCTCGTAAATAGCATTTGAGGCGAATTTGGAGCAACGTTTGGTATATGTATATTTCGTGACCAGGGAGCTGAGAATCGTCGAAATATCGACTTACACGAAATGATATATTTTTGTGATATTCTTGTTTACCTTACTCCAAACTGCTCGTATATAGCATTTGCAGCGAATTTGGAGCAACTTTTGTTATATGTATTTTTCGTGTCCAGGGAGCCGAGAATCGTCGAAATATCAACTTACACGAAATGAAATATTTTTGTGATATTCTTGTTCCCCACGCTCCAAACTGCTCGTAAATAGCATTTGCAGCGAATTTGGAGCAACTTTTGTGATATGTATATTTCGTTACCAGGGAGCCGAGAATCGTCGAAATATCGACTTACACGAAATGAAATATTTTTGTGATATTCTTGTTTACCTTACTCCAAACTGCTCTTATATAGCTTTTGCAGCGAATTTGGAGCAACTTTTGTTCAGACTATATTTAGTGTCCAGGGAGCCGAGAATCGTAGAAATATCGACTTACACGAAATGAAATATCTTTGTGATATTCTTGTTCCCCAGACTCCAAACTTCTCGCATATAGCTTTTGCAGCGAATTTGGAGCACCATTTGTTAGGATAATATATTTCGTGTCCAGGGAGCTGAGAATCCTCGAAAAATCGACTAACGCGAAATGAAAAATTTTTGTGATATTCTTGTTCCCCACGCTCCAAGCTGCTGGTATATAGCATTTGCAGCGAATTTGGAGCAACTTTTGTTACATGTATATTTCGTGACCAGGAAGCCGAGAATCGTCGAAATATCGACCTATACGTAATGAAACATTTTTATGATATTCTTGTTCCCCGCGCTCCAAACTGCTCGTATATAGCATTTGCAGCGAATTTGGAGCAACTTTTGTTATATGTATTTTGGGTGTCCAGGGAGCCGAGAAGCGTCGAAATATCAACTTACACGAAATGAAATATTTTTGTGATATTCTTGTTCCCCACGCTCCAAACTGGTCGTATATAGCATTTGCAGCGAATTTGGAGCAACTTTTGTTATATGTATTTTTCGTGTCCAGGGAGCCGAGAATCGTCGAAATATCAACTTACACGAAATGAAATATTTTTGTGATATTCTTTTTCCCCACGCTCCAAACTGCTCGTAAATAGCATTTGCAGGGAATTTGGAGCAACTTTTGTTACATGTATATTTCGTGACCAGGGAGCCGAGAATCGTCGAAATATCGACTTACACGTAATGAAACATTTTTATGATATTCTTGTTCCCCGCGCTCCAAACTGCTCGTAAATAGCATTTGAGGCGAATTTGGAGCAACGTTTGGTATATGTATATTTCGTGACCAGGGAGCTGAGAATCGTCGAAATATCGACTTACACGAAATGAAATATTTTTGTGATATTCTTGTTTACCTTACTCCAAACTGCTCGTATATAGCATTTGCAGCGAATTTGGAGCAACTTTTGTTATATGTATTTTTCGTGTACAGGGAGCCGAGAATCGTCGAAATATCAACTTACACGAAATGAAATATTTTTGTGATATTCTTGTTCCCCACGTACCAAACTATTCGTAAATAGCATTTGCAGCGAATTTGGAGCAACTTTTGTTATATGTATATTTCGTTACCAGGGAGCCGAGAATCGTCGAAATATCGACTTACACGAAATGAAATATTTTTGTGATATTCTTGTTTACCTTACTCCAAACTGCTCTTATATAGCTTTTGCAGCGAATTTGGAGCAACTTTTGTTCAGACTATATTTAGAGTCCAGGGAGCCGAGAATCGTCGAAATATCGACTTACACGAAATGAAAAATTTTTGTGATATTCTTGTTCCCCAGACTCCAAACTTCTCGTATATAGCTTTTGCAGCGAATTTGCAGCAACGTTTGTTAGGATAATATATTTCGTGTCTAGGGAGCTGAGAATCCTCGAAAAATCGACTTACGCGAAATGAAAAATTTTTGTAATATTCTTGTTCCCCACGCTCCATACTGGTCGTATATAGCATTTGCAGCGAATTTGGAGCAACTTTTGTTATACGTATATTTCGTGTCCAGGGAGCCGAGAATCGTCGAAATATCAACTTACACGAAATGAAATATTTTTGTGATATTCTTCTTCCCCACGCTCCAAACTGGTCGTAAATAGCATTTGCAGCGAATTTGGGGCAACTTTTGTTACATGTATATTTCGTGAATAGGGAGCCGAGAATCGTCGAAATATCGACTTACACGTAATGAAACATTTTTATGATATTCTTGTTCCCCGCGCTCCAAACTGCTCGTAAATAGCATTTGAGGCGAATTTGGAGCAACGTTTGGTATATGTATATTTCGTGACCAGGGAGCTGAGAATCGTCGAAATATCGACTTACACGAAATGAAATATTTTAGTGATATTCTTGTTTACCTTACTCCAAACTGTTGGTATATAGCATTTGCAAGGAATTTGGAGCAACTTTTGTTATATGTATTTTTCGTGTCCAGGGAGCCGAGAAGCGTCGAAATATCAACTTACACGAAATGAAATATTTTTGTGATATTCTTGTTCCCCACGCTCCAAACTGGTCGTATATAGCATTTGCAGCGAATTTGGAGCAACTTTTGTTATATGTATTTTTCGTGTCCAGGGAGCCGAGAATCGTCGAAATATCAACTTACACGAAATGAAATATTTTTGTGATATTCTTCTTCCCCACGCTCCAAACTGCTCGTAAATTGCATTTGCAGGGAATTTGGAGCAACTTTTGTTACATGTATATTTCGTGACCAGGGAGCCGAGAATCGTCGAAATATCGAATTACAAGTAATGAAACATTTTTATGATATTCTTGTTCCCCGCGCTCCAAACTGCTCGTAAATAGCATTTGAGGCGAATTTGGAGCAACGTTTGGTATATGTATATTTCGTGACCAAGGAGCTGAGAATCGTCGAAATATCGACTTACACGAAATGAAATATTTTTGTGATATTCTTGTTTACCTTACTCCAAACTGCTCGTATATAGCATTTGCAGCGAATTTGGAGCAACTTTTGTTATATGTATTTTTCGTGTCCAGGGAGCCGAGAATCGTCGAAATATCAACTTACACGAAATGATATATTTTTGTGATATTCTTGCTCCCCACGCTCCAAACTGCTCGTAAATAGCATTTGCAGCGAATTTGGAGCAACTTTTGTGATATGTATATTTCGTTACCAGGGAGCCGAGAATCGTCGAAATATCGACTTACACGAAATGAAATATTTTTGTGATATTCTTGTTTACCGTACTCCAAACTGCTCTTATATAGCTTTTGCAGCTAATTTGGAGCAACTTTTGTTCAGAGTATATTTAGTGTCCAGGGAGCCGAGAATCGTCGAAATATCGACTTACACGAAATGAAATATTTTTGTGATATTCTTGTTCCCCACGCTCCAAACTGGTCGTATATAGCATTTGCAGCGAATTAGGAGCAACTTTTGTTATATGTATTTTTCGTGTCCAGGGAGCCGAGAATCGTCGAAATATCAACTTACACGAAATGAAATATTTTTGTGATATTCTTCTTCCCCACGCTCCAAACTGCTCGTAAATAGCATTTGCAGGGAATTTGGAGCAACTTTTGTTACATGTATTATATTTCGTGACCAGGGAGCCGAGAATCGTCGAAATATCGACTTACACGTAATGAAACATTTTTATGATATTCTTGTTCCCCGCGCTCCAAACTGCTCGTAAACAGCATTTGAGGCGAATTTGGAGCAACGTTTGGTATATGTATATTTCGTGACCAGGGAGCTGAGAATCGTCGAAATATCGACTTACACGAAATGAAATATTTTTGTGATATTCTTGTTTACCTTACTCCAAACTTCTCGCATATAGCTTTTGCAGCGAATTTGGAGCACCATTTGTTAGGATAATATATTTCGTGTCCAGGGAGCTGAGAATCCTCGAAAAATCGACTAACGCGAAATGAAAAATTTTTGTGATATTCTTGTTCCCCACGCTCCAAACTGCTGGTATATAGCATTTGCAGCGAATTTGGAGGAACTATTCTTACATGTATATTTCGTGACCAGCGAGCCGAGAATCGTCGAAATATCGACCAACACGTAATGAAACATTTTTATGATATTCTTGTTCCCCGCGCTCCAAACTGCTCGTAAATAGCATTTGAGGCGAATTTGGAGCAACGTTTGGTATATGTATATTTCGTGACCAGGGAGCTGAGAATCGTCGAAATATCGACTTACACGAAATGAAATATTTTTGTTATTTTCTTGTTTACCTTACTCCAAACTGTTGGTATATAGCATTTGCAAGGAATTTGGAGCAACTTTTGTTATATGTATTTTTCGTGTCCAGGGAGCCGAGAAGCGTCGAAATATCAACTTACACGAAATGAAATATTTTTGTGATATTCTTGTTCCCCACGCTCCAAACTGGTCGTATATAGCATTTGCAGCGAATTTGGAGCAACTTTTGTTATATGTATTTTTCGTGTCCAGGGAGCCGAGAATCGTCGAAATATCAACTTACACGAAATGAAATATTTTTGTGATATTCTTCTTCCCCACGCTCCAAACTGCTCGTAAATTGCATTTGCAGGGAATTTGGAGCAACTTTTGTTACATGTATATTTCGTGACCAGGGAGCCGAGAATCGTCGAAATATCGAATTACAAGTAATGAAACATTTTTATGATATTCTTGCTCCCCGCGCTCCAAACTGCTCGTAAATAGCATTTGAGGCGAATTTGGAGCAACGTTTGGTATATGTATATTTCGTGACCAAGGAGCTGAGAATCGTCGAAATATCGACTTACACGAAATGAAATATTTTTGTGATATTCTTGTTTACCTTACTCCAAACTGCTCGTATATAGCATTTGCAGCGAATTTGGAGCAACTTTTGTTATATGTATTTTTCGTGTCCAGGGAGCCGAGAATCGTCGAAATATCAACTTACACGAAGTGATATATTTTTGTGATATTCTTGCTCCCCACGCTCCAAACTGCTCGTAAATAGCATTTGCAGCGAATTTGGAGCAACTTTTGTGATATGTATATTTCGTTACCAGGGAGCCGAGAATCGTCGAAATATCGACTTACACGAAATGAAATATTTTTGTGATATTCTTGTTTACCGTACTCCAAACTGCTCTTATATAGCTTTTGCAGCTAATTTGGAGCAACTTTTGTTCAGAGTATATTTAGTGTCCAGGGAGCCGAGAATCGTCGAAATATCGACTTACACGAAATGAAATATTTTTGTGATATTCTTGTTCCCCACGCTCCAAACTGGTCGTATATAGCATTTGCAGCGAATTAGGAGCAACTTTTGTTATATGTATTTTTCGTGTCCAGGGAGCCGAGAATCGTCGAAATATCAACTTACACGAAATGAAATATTTTTGTGATATTCTTCTTCCCCACGCTCCAAACTGCTCGTAAATAGCATTTGCAGGGAATTTGGAGCAACTTTTGTTACATGTATTATATTTCGTGACCAGGGAGCCGAGAATCGTCGAAATATCGACTTACACGTAATGAAACATTTTTATGATATTCTTGTTCCCCGCGCTCCAAACTGCTCGTAAATAGCATTTGAGGCGAATTTGGAGCAACGTTTGGTATATGTATATTTCGTGACCAGGGAGCTGAGAATCGTCGAAATATCGACTTACACGAAATGAAATATTTTTGTTATTTTCTTGTTTACCTTACTCCAAACTGCTCGTATATAGCATTTGCAGCGAATTTGGAGCAACTTTTGTTATATGTATTTTTCGTGTCCAGGGAGCCGAGAAGCGTCGAAATATCAACTTACACGAAATGTAATATTTTTGTGATATTCTTGTTGCCCACGCTCCAAACTGCTCGTAAATAGCATTTGCAGCGAATTTGGAGCAACTTTTGTTATATGTATATTTCGTGACCAGGGAGCTGAGAATCGTCGAAATATCGACTTACACGAAATGAAATATTTTTGTGATATTCTTGTTTACCTTACTCCAAACTGCTCGTATATAGCATTTGCAGCGAATTTGGAGCAACTTTTGTTATATGTATTTTTCGTGTCCAGGGAGCCGAGAATCGTCGAAATATCAACTTACACGAAATGAAATATTTTTGTGATATTCTTGTTCCCCACGTACCAAACTATTCGTAAATAGCATTTGCAGCGAATTTGGAGCAACTTTTGTTATATGTATATTTCGTTACCAGGGAGCCGAGAATCGTCGAAATATCGACTTACACGAAATGAAATATTTTTGTGATATTCTTGTTTACCTTACTCCAAACTGCTCTTATATAGCTTTTGCAGCGAATTTGGAGCAACTTTTGTTCAGACTATATTTAGAGTCCAGGGAGCCGAGAATCGTCGAAATATCGACTTACACGAAATGAAAAATTTTTGTGATATTCTTGTTCCCCAGACTCCAAACTTCTCGTATATAGCTTTTGCAGCGAATTTGCAGCAACGTTTGTTAGGATAATATATTTCGTGTCCAGGGAGCTGAGAATCCTCGAAAAATCGACTTACGCGAAATGAAAAATTTTTGTAATATTCTTGTTCCCCACGCTCCAAACTGGTCGTATATAGCATTTGCAGCGAATTTGGAGCAACTTTTGTTATACGTATATTTCGTGTCCAGGGAGCCGAGAATCGTCGAAATATCAACTTACACGAAATGAAATATTTTTGTGATATTCTTCTTCCCCACGCTCCAAACTGGTCGTAAATAGCATTTGCAGCGAATTTGGGGCAACTTTTGTTACATGTATATTTCGTGACCAGGGAGCCGAGAATCGTCGAAATATCGACTTACACGTAATGAAACATTTTTATGATATTCTTGTTCCCCGCGCTCCAAACTGCTCGTAAATAGCATTTGAGGCGAATTTGGAGCAACGTTTGGTATATGTATATTTCGTGACCAGGGAGCTGAGAATCGTCGAAATATCGACTTACACGAAATGAAATATTTTAGTGATATTCTTGTTTACCTTACTCCAAACTGTTGCATTTGCAAGGAATTTGGAGCAACTTTTGTTATATGTATTTTTCGTGTCCAGGGAGCCGAGAAGCGTCGAAATATCAACTTACACGAAATGAAATATTTTTGTGATATTCTTGTTCCCCACGCTCCAAACTGGTCGTATATAGCATTTGCAGCGAATTTGGAGCAACTTTTGTTATATGTATTTTTCGTGTCCAGGGAGCCGAGAATCGTCGAAATATCAACTTACACGAAATGAAATATTTTTGTGATATTCTTCTTCCCCACGCTCCAAACTGCTCGTAAATTGCATTTGCAGGGAATTTGGAGCAACGTTTGTTACATGTATATTTCGTGACCAGGGAGCCGAGAATCGTCGAAATATCGACTTACACGTAATGAAACATTTTTATGATATTCTTATTCCCCGAGCTCCAAACTGCTCGTAAATAGCATTTGAGGCGAATTTGGAGCAACGTTTGGTATATGTATATTTCGTGACCAGGGAGCTGAGAATCGTCGAAATATCGACTTACACGAAATGAAATATTTTTGTGATATTCTTGTTTACCTTACTCCAAACTGCTCGTATATAGCATTTGCAGCGAATTTGGAGCAACTTTTGTTATATGTATTTTTCGTGTCCAGGGAGCCGAGAATCGTCGAAATATCAACTTACACGAAATGAAATATTTTTGTGATATTCTTGTTCCCCACGCTCCAAACTGCTCGTAAATAGCATTTGCAGCGAATTTGGAGCAACTTTTGTGATATGTATATTTCTTTACCAGGGAGCCGAGAATCGTCGAAATATCGACTTACACGAAATGAAATATTTTTGTGATATTCTTGTTTACCGTACTCCAAACTGCTCTTATATAGCTTTTGCAGCTAATTTGGAGCAACTTTTGTTCAGAGTATATTTAGTGTCCAGGGAGCCGAGAATCGTCGAAATATCGACTTACACGAAATGAAAAATTTTTGTGATATTCTTGTTCCCCAGACTCCAAACTTCTCGTATATAGCTTTTGCAGCGAATTTGCAGCAACGTTTGTTAGGATAATATATTTTGTGTCCAGGGAGCTGAGAATCCTCGAAAAATCGACTTACGCGAAATGAAAAATTTTTGTGATATTCTTGTTCCCCACGCACCAAACTGCTCGTATATAGCATATGCAGCGAATTTGGAGCAACTTTTGTTATATGTATATTTCGTGTCCAGGGAGCCGAGAATCGTCGAAATATCAACTTACACGAAATGAAATATTTTTGTGATATTCTTGTTCCCCACGCTCCAAACTGCTCGTAAATTGCATTTGCAGGGAATTTGGAGCAACTTTTGTTGCATGTATATTTCGTGACCAGGGAGCCGAGAATCGTCGAAATATCGACTTACACGTAATGAAACATTTTTATGATATTCTTGTTCCCCGCGCTCCAAACTGCTCGTAAATAGCATTTGAGGCGAATTTGGAGCAACGTTTGGTATATGTATATTTCGTGACCAGGGAGCTGAGAATCGTCGAAATATCGACTTACACGAAATGAAATATTTTTGTGATATTCTTGTTTACCTTACTCCAAACTGCTCGTATATAGCATTTGCAGCGAATTTGGAGCAACTTTTGTTATATGTATTTTTCGTGTCCAGGGAGCCGAGAATCGTCGAAATATCAACTTACACGAAATGAAATATTTTTGTGATATTCTTGTTCCCCACGCTCCAAACTGCTCGTAAATAGCATTTGCAGCGAATTTGGAGCAACTTTTGTGATATGTATATTTCGTTACCAGGGAGCCGAGAATCGTCGAAATATCGACTTACACGAAATGAAATATTTTTGTGATATTCTTGTTTACCGTACTCCAAACTGCTCTTATATAGCTTTTGCAGCTAATTTGGAGCAACTTTTGTTCAGAGTATATTTAGTGTCCAGGGAGCCGAGAATCGTCGAAATATCGACTTACACGAAATGAAAAATTTTTGTGATATTCTTGTTCCCCAGACTCCAAACTTCTCGTATATAGCTTTTGCAGCGAATTTGCAGCAACGTTTGTTAGGATAATATATTTTGTGTCCAGGGAGCTGAGAATCCTCGAAAAATCGACTTACGCGAAATGAAAAATTTTTGTGATATTCTTGTTCCCCACGCACCAAACTGCTCGTATGTAGCATATGCAGCGAATTTGGAGCAACTTTTGTTATATGTATATTTCGTGTCCAGGGAGCCGAGAATCGTCGAAATATCAACTTACACGAAATGAAATATTTTTGTGATATTCTTGTTCCCCACGCTCCAAACTGCTCGCAAATAGCATTTGCAGCGAATTTGGAGCAACTTTTTTTACATGTATATTTCGTGACCAGGGAGCCGAGAATCGTCGAAATATCGACTTACACGTAATGAAACATTTTTATGATATTCTTGTTCCCCGCGCTCCAAACTGCTCGTAAATAGCATTTGAGGCGAATTTGGAGCAACGTTTGGTATATGTATATTTCGTGACCAGGGAGCTGAGAATCGTCGAAATATCGACTTACACGAAATGAAATATTTTTGTGATATTCTTGTTTACCTTACTCCAAACTGCTCGTATATAGCATTTGCAGCGAATTTGGAGCAACTTTTGTTATATGTATTTTTCGTGTCCAGGGAGCCGAGAATCGTCGAAATATGAACTTACACGAAATGAAATATTTTTGTGATATTCTTGTTCCCCACGTACCAAACTATTCGTAAATAGCATTTGCAGCGAATTTGGAGCAACTTTTGTTATATGTATATTTCGTTACCAGGGAGCCGAGAATCGTCGAAATATCGACTTACACGAAATGAAATATTTTTGTGATATTCTTGTTTACCTTACTCCAAACTGCTCTTATATAGCTTTTGCAGCGAATTTGGAGCAACTTTTGTTCAGACTATATTTAGAGTCCAGGGAGCCGAGAATCGTCGAAATATCGACTTACACGAAATGAAAAATTTTTGTGATATTCTTGTTCCCCAGACTCCAAACTTCTCGTATATAGCTTTTGCAGCGAATTTGCAGCAACGTTTGTTAGGATAATATATTTCGTGTCCAGGGAGCTGAGAATCCTCGAAAAATCGACTTACGCGAAATGAAAAATTTTTGTAATATTCTTGTTCCCCACGCTCCAAACTGGTCGTATATAGCATTTGCAGCGAATTTGGAGCAACTTTTGTTATACGTATATTTCGTGTCCAGGGAGCCGAGAATCGTCGAAATATCAACTTACACGAAATGAAATATTTTTGTGATATTCTTCTTCGCCACGCTCCAAACTGGTCGTAAATAGCATTTGCAGCGAATTTGGGGCAACTTTTGTTACATGTATATTTCGTGACCAGGGAGCCGAGAATCGTCGAAATATCGACTTACACGTAATGAAACATTTTTATGATATTCTTGTTCCCCGCGCTCCAAACTGCTCGTAAATAGCATTTGAGGCGAATTTGGAGCAACGTTTGGTATATGTATATTTCGTGACCAGGGAGCTGAGAATCGTCGAAATATCGACTTACACGAAATGAAATATTTTAGTGATATTCTTGTTTACCTTACTCCAAACTGTTGGTATATAGCATTTGCAAGGAATTTGAGGCAACTTTTGTTATATGTATTTTTCGTGTCCAGGGAGCCGAGAAGCGTCGAAATATCAACTTACACGAAATGAAATATTTTTGTGATATTCTTGTTCCCCACGCTCCAAACTGGTCGTATATAGCATTTGCAGCGAATTTGGTGCAACTTTTGTTATACGTATATTTCGTGTCCAGGGAGCCGAGAATCGTCGAAATATCAACTTACACGAAATGAAATATTTTTGTGATATTCTTCTTCCCCACGCTCCAAACTGCTCG
Source organism: Hymenopus coronatus (assembly GCA_030762935.1). Taxonomy (NCBI): domain Eukaryota; kingdom Metazoa; phylum Arthropoda; class Insecta; order Mantodea; family Hymenopodidae; genus Hymenopus; species Hymenopus coronatus. The sequence continues at coordinate 137,642,583 of CM060897.1, forward strand.
TAAATTGCATTTGCAGGGAATTTGGAGCAACTTTTGTTACATGTATATTTCGTGACCAGGGAGCCGAGAATCGTCGAAATATCGACTTACACGTAATGAAACATTTTTATGATATTCTTATTCCCCGAGCTCCAAACTGCTCGTAAATAGCATTTGAGGCGAATTTGGAGCAACGTTTGGTATATGTATATTTCGTGACCAGGGAGCTGAGAATCGTCGAAATATCGACTTACACGAAATGAAATATTTTTGTGATATTCTTGTTTACCTTACTCCAAACTGCTCGTATATAGCATTTGCAGCGAATTTGGAGCAACTTTTGTTATATGTATTTTTCGTGTCCAGGGAGCCGAGAATCGTCGAAATATCAACTTACACGAAATGAAATATTTTTGTGATATTCTTGTTCCCCACGCTCCAAACTGCTCGTAAATAGCATTTGCAGCGAATTTGGAGCAACTTTTGTGATATGTATATTTCGTTACCAGGGAGCCGAGAATCGTCGAAATATCGACTTACACGAAATGAAATATTTTTGTGATATTCTTGTTTACCGTACTCCAAACTGCTCTTATATAGCTTTTGCAGCTAATTTGGAGCAACTTTTGTTCAGAGTATATTTAGTGTCCAGGGAGCCGAGAATCGTCGAAATATCGACTTACACGAAATGAAAAATTTTTGTGATATTCTTGTTCCCCAGACTCCAAACTTCTCGTATATAGCTTTTGCAGCGAATTTGCAGCAACGTTTGTTAGGATAATATATTTTGTGTCCAGGGAGCTGAGAATCCTCGAAAAATCGACTTACGCGAAATGAAAAATTATTGTGATATTCTTGTTCCCCACGCACCAAACTGCTCGTATATAGCATATGCAGCGAATTTGGAGCAACTTTTGTTATATGTATATTTCGTGTCCAGGGAGCCGAGAATCGTCGAAATATCAACTTACACGAAATGAAATATTTTTGTGATATTCTTGTTCCCCACGCTCCAAACTGCTCGCAAATAGCATTTGCAGCGAATTTGGAGCAACTTTTTTTACATGTATATTTCGTGACCAGGGAGCCGAGAATCGTCGAAATATCGACTTACACGTAATGAAACATTTTTATGATATTCTTGTTCCCCGCGCTCCAAACTGCTCGTAAATAGCATTTGAGGCGAATTTGGAGCAACGTTTGGTATATGTATATTTCGTGACCAGGGAGCTGAGAATCGTCGAAATATCGACTTACACGAAATGAAATATTTTTGTGATATTCTTGTTTACCTTACTCCAAACTGCTCGTATATAGCATTTGCAGCGAATTTGGAGCAACTTTTGTTATATGTATTTTTCGTGTCCAGGGAGCCGAGAATCGTCGAAATATCAACTTACACGAAATGAAATATTTTTGTGATATTCTTGTTCCCCACGTACCAAACTATTCGTAAATAGCATTTGCAGCGAATTTGGAGCAACTTTTGTTATATGTATATTTCGTTACCAGGGAGCCGAGAATCGTCGAAATATCGACTTACACGAAATGAAATATTTTTGTGATATTCTTGTTTACCTTACTCCAAACTGCTCTTATATAGCTTTTGCAGCGAATTTGGAGCAACTTTTGTTCAGACTATATTTAGAGTCCAGGGAGCCGAGAATCGTCGAAATATCGACTTACACGAAATGAAAAATTTTTGTGATATTCTTGTTCCCCAGACTCCAAACTTCTCGTATATAGCTTTTGCAGCGAATTTGCAGCAACGTTTGTTAGGATAATATATTTCGTGTCCAGGGAGCTGAGAATCCTCGAAAAATCGACTTACGCGAAATGAAATATTTTTGTGATATTCTTGTTTACCTTACTCCAAACTGCTCTTATATAGCTTTTGCAGCGAATTTGGAGCAACTTTTGTTCAGACTATATTTAGTGTCCAGGGAGCCGAGAATCGTAGAAATATCGACTTACACGAAATGAAATATCTTTGTGATATTCTTGTTCCCCAGACTCCAAACTTCTCGCATATAGCTTTTGCAGCGAATTTGGAGCACCATTTGTTAGGATAATATATTTCGTGTCCAGGGAGCTGAGAATCCTCGAAAAATCGACTAACGCGAAATGAAAAATTTTTGTGATATTCTTGTTCCCCACGCTCCAAACTGCTGGTATATAGCATTTGCAGCGAATTTGGAGCAACTTTTGTTACATGTATATTTCGTGACCAGGAAGCCGAGAATCGTCGAAATATCGACCTACACGTAATGAAACATTTTTATGATATTCTTGTTCCCCGCGCTCCAAACTGCTCGTAAATAGCATTTGAGGCGAATTTGGAGCAACGTTTGGTATATGTATATTTCGTGACCAGGGAGCTGAGAATCGTCGAAATATCGACTTACACGAAATGAAATATTTTTGTGATATTCTTGTTTACCTTACTCCAAACTGCTCGTATATAGCATTTGCAGCGAATTTGGAGCAACTTTTGTTATATGTATTTTGGGTGTCCAGGGAGCCGAGAAGCGTCGAAATATCAACTTACACGAAATGAAATATTTTTGTGATATTCTTGTTCCCCACGCTCCAAACTGGTCGTATATAGCATTTGCAGCGAATTTGGAGCAACTTTTGTTATATGTATTTTTCGTGTCCAGGGAGCCGAGAATCGTCGAAATATCAACTTACACGAAATGAAATATTTTTGTGATATTCTTCTTCCCCACGCTCCAAACTGCTCGTAAATAGCATTTGCAGGGAATTTGGAGCAACTTTTGTTACATGTATTATATTTCGTGACCAGGGAGCCGAGAATCGTCGAAATATCGACTTACACGTAATGAAACATTTTTATGATATTCTTGTTCCCCGCGCTCCAAACTGCTCGTAAATAGCATTTGAGGCGAATTTGGAGCAACGTTTGGTATATGTATATTTCGTGACCAGGGAGCTGAGAATCGTCGAAATATCGACTTACACGAAATGAAATATTTTTGTGATATTCTTGTTTTCCTTACTCCAAACTTCTCGCATATAGCTTTTGCAGCGAATTTGGAGCACCATTTGTTAGGATAATATATTTCGTGTCCAGGGAGCTGAGAATCCTCGAAAAATCGACTAACGCGAAATGAAAAATTTTTGTGATATTCTTGTTCCCCACGCTCCAAACTGCTGGTATATAGCATTTGCAGCGAATTTGGAGGAACTATTCTTACATGTATATTTCGTGACCAGCGAGCCGAGAATCGTCGAAATATCGACCAACACGTAATGAAACATTTTTATGATATTCTTGTTCCCCGCGCTCCAAACTGCTCGTAAATAGCATTTGAGGCGAATTTGGAGCAACGTTTGGTATATGTATATTTCGTGACCAGGGAGCTGAGAATCGTCGAAATATCGACTTACACGAAATGAAATATTTTTGTTATTTTCTTGTTTACCTTACTCCAAACTGCTCGTATATAGCATTTGCAGCGAATTTGGAGCAACTTTTGTTATATGTATTTTTCGTGTCCAGGGAGCCGAGAAGCGTCGAAATATCAACTTACACGAAATGTAATATTTTTGTGATATTCTTGTTCCCCACGCTCCAAACTGCTCGTAAATAGCATTTGCAGCGAATTTGGAGCAACTTTTGTTATATGTATATTTCGTTACCAGGGAGCTGAGAATCGTCGAAATATCGACTTACACGAAATGAAATATTTTTGTGATATTCTTGTTTACCTTACTCCAAACTGCAAGTATATAGCATTTGCAGCGAATTTGGAGCAACTTTTGTTATATGTATTTTTCGTGTCCAGGGAGCCGAGATTCGTCGAAATATCAACTTACACGAAATGAAATATTTTTGTGATATTCTTGTTCCCCACGCTCCAAACTGCTCGTAAATAGCATTTGCAGCGAATTTGGAGCAACTTTTGTGATATGTATATTTCGTTACCAGGGAGCCGAGAATCGTCGAAATATCGACTTACACGAAATGAAATATTTTTGTGATATTCTTGTTTACCGTACTCCAAACTGCTCTTATATAGCTTTTGCAGCTAATTTGGAGCAACTTTTGTTCAGAGTATATTTAGTGTCCAGGGAGCCGAGAATCGTCGAAATATCGACTTACACGAAATGAAAAATTTTTGTGATATTCTTGTTCCCCAGACTCCAAACTTCTCGTATATAGCTTTTGCAGCGAATTTGCAGCAACGTTTGTTAGGATAATATATTTTGTGTCCAGGGAGCTGAGAATCCTCGAAAAATCGACTTACGCGAAATGAAAAATTTTTGTGATATTCTTGTTCCCCACGCACCAAACTGCTCGTATATAGCATATGCAGCGAATTTGGAGCAACTTTTGTTATATGTATATTTCGTGTCCAGGGAGCCGAGAATCGTCGAAATATCAACTTACACGAAATGAAATATTTTTGTGATATTCTTGTTCCCCACGCTCCAAACTGCTCGCAAATAGCATTTGCAGCGAATTTGGAGCAACTTTTTTTACATGTATATTTCGTGACCAGGGAGCCGAGAATCGTCGAAATATCGACTTACACGTAATGAAACATTTTTATGATATTCTTGTTCCCTGCGCTCCAAACTGCTCGTAAATAGCATTTGAGGCGTATTTGGAGCAACGTTTGGTATATGTATATTTCGTGACCAGGGAGCTGAGAATCGTCGAAATATCGACTTACACGAAATGAAATATTTTTGTGATATTCTTGTTTACCTTACTCCAAACTTCTCGCATATAGCTTTTGCAGCGAATTTGGAGCACCATTTGTTAGGATAATATATTTCGTGTCCAGGGAGCTGAGAATCCTCGAAAAATCGACTAACGCGAAATGAAAAATTTTTGTGATATTCTTGTTCCCCACGCTCCAAACTGGTCGTATATAGCATTTGCAGCGAATTTGGAGCAACTTTTGTTATATGTATTTTTCGTGTCCAGGGAGCCGAGAATCGTCGAAATATCAACTTACACGAAATGAAATATTTTTGTGATATTCTTCTTCCCCACGCTCCAAACTGCTCGTAAATTGCATTTGCAGGGAATTTGGAGCAACTTTTGTTACATGTATATTTCGTGACCAGGGAGCCGAGAATCGTCGAAATATCGACTTACACGTAATGAAACATTTTTATGATATTCTTGTTCCCCGCGCTCCAAACTGCTCGTAAATAGCATTTGAGGCGAATTTGGAGCAACGTTTGGTATATGTATATTTCGTGACCAGGGAGCTGAGAATCGTCGAAATATCGACTTACACGAAATGAAATATTTTTGTGATATTCTTGTTTACCTTACTCCAAACTGCTCGTATATAGCATTTGCAGCGAATTTGGAGCAACTTTTGTTATATGTATTTTTCGTGTCCAGGGAGCCGAGAATCGTCGAAATATCAACTTACACGAAATGAAATATTTTTGTTATATTCTTGTTCCCCACGCTCCAAACTGCTCGTAAATAGCATTTGCAGCGAATTTGGAGCAACTTTTGTGATATGTATATTTCGTTACCAGGGAGCCGAGAATCGTCGAAATATCGACTTACACGAAATGAAATATTTTTGTGATATTCTTGTTTACCGTACTCCAAACTGCTCTTATATAGCTTTTGCAGCTAATTTGGAGCAACTTTTGTTCAGAGTATATTTAGTGTCCAGGGAGCCGAGAATCGTCGAAATATCGACTTACACGAAATGAAAAATTTTTGTGATATTCTTGTTCCCCAGACTCCAAACTTCTCGTATATAGCTTTTGCAGCGAATTTGCAGCAACGTTTGTTAGGATAATATATTTTGTGTCCAGGGAGCTGAGAGTCCTCGAAAAATCGACTTACGCGAAATGAAAAATTTTTGTGATATTCTTGTTCCCCACGCACCAAACTGCTCGTATATAGCATATGCAGCGAATTTGGAGCAACTTTTGTTCAGAGTATATTTAGTGTCCAGGGAGCCGAGAATCGTCGAAATATCGACTTACACGAAATGAAAAATTTTTGTGATATTCTTGTTCCCCAGACTCCAAACTTCTCGTATATAGCTTTTGCAGCGAATTTGCAGCAACGTTTGTTAGGATAATATATTTTGTGTCCAGGGAGCTGAGAATCCTCGAAAAATCGACTTACGCGAAATGAAAAATTTTTGTGATATTCTTGTTCCCCACGCACCAAACTGCTCGTATATAGCATATGCAGCGAATTTGGAGCAACTTTTGTTATATGTATATTTCGTGTCCAGGGAGCCGAGAATCGTCGAAATATCAACTTACACGAAATGAAATATTTTTGTGATATTCTTGTTCCCCACGCTCCAAACTGCTCGCAAATAGCATTTGCAGCGAATTTGGAGCAACTTTTTTTACATGTATATTTCGTGACCAGGGAGCCGAGAATCGTCGAAATATCGACTTACACGTAATGAAACATTTTTATGATATTCTTGTTCCCCGCGCTCCAAACTGCTCGTAAATAGCATTTGAGGCGAATTTGGAGCAACGTTTGGTATATGTATATTTCGTGACCAGGGAGCCGAGAATCGTCGAAATATCGACTTACACGAAATGAAATATTTTTGTGATATTCTTGTTTACCTTACTCCAAACTGCTCGTATATAGCATTTGCAGCGAATTTGGAGCAACTTTTGTTATATGTATTTTTCGTGTCCAGGGAGCCGAGAATCGTCGAAATATCAACTTACACGAAATGAAATATTTTTGTGATATTCTTGTTCCCCACGTACCAAACTATTCGTAAATAGCATTTGCAGCGAATTTGGAGCAACTTTTGTTATATGTATATTTCGTTACCAGGGAGCCGAGAATCGTCGAAATATCGACTTACACGAAATGAAATATTTTTGTGATATTCTTGTTTACCTTACTCCAAACTGCTCTTATATAGCTTTTGCAGCGAATTTGGAGCAACTTTTGTTCAGACTATATTTAGAGTCCAGGGAGCCGAGAATCGTCGAAATATCGACTTACACGAAATGAAAAATTTTTGTGATATTCTTGTTCCCCAGACTCCAAACTTCTCGTATATAGCTTTTGCAGCGAATTTGCAGCAACGTTTGTTAGGATAATATATTTCGTGTCCAGGGAGCTGAGAATCCTCGAAAAATCGACTTACGCGAAATGAAATATTTTTGTGATATTCTTCTTCCCCACGCTCCAAACTGGTCGTAAATAGCATTTGCAGCGAATTTGGGGCAACTTTTGTTACATGTATATTTCGTGACCAGGGAGCCGAGAATCGTCGAAATATCGACTTACACGTAGTGAAACATTTTTATGATATTCTTGTTCCCCGCGCTCCAAACTGCTCGTAAATAGCATTTGAGGCGAATTTGGAGCAACGTTTGGTATATGTATATTTCGTGACCAGGGAGCTGAGAATCGTCGAAATATCGACTTACACGAAATGAAATATTTTTGTGATATTCTTCTTCCCCACGCTCCAAACTGCTCGTAAATTGCATTTGCAGGGAATTTGGAGCAACTTTTGTTACATGTATATTTCGTGACCAGGGAGCCGAGAATCGTCGAAATATCGACTTACACGTAATGAAACATTTTTATGATATTCTTGTTCCCCGCGCTCCAAACTGCTCGTAAATAGCATTTGAGGCGAATTTGGAGCAACGTTTGGTATATGTATATTTCGTGACCAGGGAGCTGAGAATCGTCGAAATATCGACTTACACGAAATGAAATATTTTTGTGATATTCTTGTTTACCTTACTCCAAACTGCTCGTATATAGCATTTGCAGCGAATTTGGAGCAACTTTTGTTATATGTATTTTTCGTGTCCAGGGAGCCGAGAATCGTCGAAATATCAACTTACACGAAATGAAATATTTTTGTGATATTCTTGTTCCCCACGCTCCAAACTGCTCGTAAATAGCATTTGCAGCGAATTTGGAGCAACTTTTGTGATATGTATATTTCGTTACCAGGGAGCCGAGAATCGTCGAAATATCGACTTACACGAAATGAAATATTTTTGTGATATTCTTGTTTACCTTACTCCAAACTGCTCTTATATAGCTTTTGCAGCGAATTTGGAGCAACTTTTGTTCAGACTATATTTAGTGTCCAGGGAGCCGAGAATCGTAGAAATATCGACTTACACGAAATGAAATATCTTTGTGATATTCTTGTTCCCCAGACTCCAAACTTCTCGCATATAGCTTTTGCAGCGAATTTGGAGCACCATTTGTTAGGATAATATATTTCGTGTCCAGGGAGCTGAGAATCCTCGAAAAATCGACTAACGCGAAATGAAAAATTTTTTGTGATATTCTTGTTCCCCACGCTCCAAACTGCTGGTATATAGCATTTGCAGCGAATTTGGAGCAACTTTTGTTACATGTATATTTCGTGACCAGGAAGCCGAGAATCGTCGAAATATCGACCTACACGTAATGAAACATTTTTATGATATTCTTGTTCCCCGCGCTCCAAACTGCTCGTAAATAGCATTTGAGGCGAATTTGGAGCAACGTTTGGTATATGTATATTTCGTGACCAGGGAGCTGAGAATCGTCGAAATATCGACTTACACGAAATGAAATATTTTTGTGATATTCTTGTTTACCTTACTCCAAACTGCTCGTATATAGCATTTGCAGCGAATTTGGAGCAACTTTTGTTATATGTATTTTGGGTGTCCAGGGAGCCGAGAAGCGTCGAAATATCAACTTACACGAAATGAAATATTTTTGTGATATTCTTCTTCCCCACGCTCCAAACTGCTCGTAAATAGCATTTGCAGGGAATTTGGAGCAACTTTTGTTACATGTATTATATTTCGTGACCAGGGAGCCGAGAATCGTCGAAATATCGACTTACACGTAATGAAACATTTTTATGATATTCTTGTTCCCCGCGCTCCAAACTGCTCGTAAATAGCATTTGAGGCGAATTTGGAGCAACGTTTGGTATATGTATATTTCGTGACCAGGGAGCTGAGAATCGTCGAAATATCGACTTACACGAAATGAAATATTTTTGTGATATTCTTGTTTACCTTACTCCAAACTTCTCGCATATAGCTTTTGCAGCGAATTTGGAGCACCATTTGTTAGGATAATATATTTCGTGTCCAGGGAGCTGAGAATCCTCGAAAAATCGACTAACGCGAAATGAAAAATTTTTGTGATATTCTTGTTCCCCACGCTCCAAACTGCTGGTATATAGCATTTGCAGCGAATTTGGAGGAACTATTCTTACATGTATATTTCGTGACCAGCGAGCCGAGAATCGTCGAAATATCGACCTACACGTAATGAAACATTTTTATGATATTCTTGTTCCCCGCGCTCCAAACTGCTCGTAAATAGCATTTGAGGCGAATTTGGAGCAACGTTTGGTATATGTATATTTCGTGACCAGGGAGCTGAGAATCGTCGAAATATCGACTTACACGAAATGAAATATTTTTGTTATTTTCTTGTTTACCTTACTCCAAACTGCTCGTATATAGCATTTGCAGCGAATTTGGAGCAACTTTTGTTATATGTATTTTTCGTGTCCAGGGAGCCGAGAAGCGTCGAAATATCAACTTACACGAAATGTAATATTTTTGTGATATTCTTGTTCCCCACGCTCCAAACTGCTCGTAAATAGCATTTGCAGCGAATTTGGAGCAACTTTTGTTATATGTATATTTCGTTACCAGGGAGCTGAGAATCGTCGAAATATCGACTTACACGAAATGAAATATTTTTGTGATATTCTTGTTTACCTTACTCCAAACTGCAAGTATATAGCATTTGCAGCGAATTTGGAGCAACTTTTGTTATATGTATTTTTCGTGTCCAGGGAGCCGAGAATCGTCGAAATATCAACTTACACGAAATGAAATATTTTTGTGATATTCTTGTTCCCCACGCTCCAAACTGCTCGTAAATAGCATTTGCAGCGAATTTGGAGCAACTTTTGTGATATGTATATTTCGTTACCAGGGAGCCGAGAATCGTCGAAATATCGACTTACACGAAATGAAATATTTTTGTGATATTCTTGTTTACCGTACTCCAAACTGCTCTTATATAGCTTTTGCAGCTAATTTGGAGCAACTTTTGTTCAGAGTATATTTAGTGTCCAGGGAGCCGAGAATCGTCGAAATATCGACTTACACGAAATGAAAAATTTTTGTGATATTCTTGTTCCCCAGACTCCAAACTTCTCGTATATAGCTTTTGCAGCGAATTTGCAGCAACGTTTGTTAGGATAATATATTTTGTGTCCAGGGAGCTGAGAATCCTCGAAAAATCGACTTACGCGAAATGAAAAATTTTTGTGATATTCTTGTTCCCCACGCACCAAACTGCTCGTATATAGCATATGCAGCGAATTTGGAGCAACTTTTGTTATATGTATATTTCGTGTCCAGGGAGCCGAGAATCGTCGAAATATCAACTTACACGAAATGAAATATTTTTGTGATATTCTTGTTCCCCACGCTCCAAACTGCTCGCAAATAGCATTTGCAGCGAATTTGGAGCAACTTTTTTTACATGTATATTTCGTGACCAGGGAGCCGAGAATCGTCGAAATATCGACTTACACGTAATGAAACATTTTTATGATATTCTTGTTCCCTGCGCTCCAAACTGCTCGTAAATAGCATTTGAGGCGTATTTGGAGCAACGTTTGGTATATGTATATTTCGTGACCAGGGAGCTGAGAATCGTCGAAATATCGACTTACACGAAATGAAATATTTTTGTGATATTCTTGTTTACCTTACTCCAAACTTCTCGCATATAGCTTTTGCAGCGAATTTGGAGCACCATTTGTTAGGATAATATATTTCGTGTCCAGGGAGCTGAGAATCCTCGAAAAATCGACTAACGCGAAATGAAAAATTTTTGTGATATTCTTGTTCCCCACGCTCCAAACTGCTGGTATATAGCATTTGCAGCGAATTTGTAGGAACTTTTCTTACATGTATATTTCGTGACCAGCGAGCCGAGAATCGTCGAAATATCGACTTACACGAAATGAAATATTTTTGTGATATTCTTGTTTACCTTACTCCAAACTGCTCTTATATAGCTTTTGCAGCGAATTTGGAGCAACTTTTGTTCAGACTATATTTAGAGTCCAGGGAGCCGAGAATCGTCGAAATATCGACTTACACGAAATGAAAAATTTTTGTGATATTCTTGTTCCCCAGACTCCAAACTTCTCGTATATAGCTTTTGCAGCGAATTTGCAGCAACGTTTGTTAGGATAATATATTTCGTGTCCAGGGAGCTGAGAATCCTCGAAAAATCGACTTACGCGAAATGAAAAATTTTTGTGATATTCTTGTTCCCCACGCACCAAACTGCTCGTATATAGCATATGCAGCGAATTTGGAGCAACTTTTGTTATATGTATATTTCGTGTCCAGGGAGCCGAGAATCGTCGAAATATCAACTTACACGAAATGAAATATTTTTGTGATATTCTTGTTCCCCACGCTCCAAACTGCTCGCAAATAGCATTTGCAGCGAATTTGGAGCAACTTTTTTTACATGTATATTTCGTGACCAGGGAGCCGAGAATCGTCGAAATATCGACTTACACGTAATGAAACATTTTTATGATATTCTTGTTCCCCGCGCTCCAAACTGCTCGTAAATAGCATTTGAGGCGAATTTGGAGCAACGTTTGGTATATGTATATTTCGTGACCAGGGAGCCGAGAATCGTCGAAATATCGACTTACACGAAATGAAATATTTTTGTGATATTCTTGTTTACCTTACTCCAAACTGCTCGTATATAGCATTTGCAGCGAATTTGGAGCAACTTTTGTTATATGTATTTTTCGTGTCCAGGGAGCCGAGAATCGTCGAAATATCAACTTACACGAAATGAAATATTTTTGTGATATTCTTGTTCCCCACGTACCAAACTATTCGTAAATAGCATTTGCAGCGAATTTGGAGCAACTTTTGTTATATGTATATTTCGTTACCAGGGAGCCGAGAATCGTCGAAATATCGACTTACACGAAATGAAATATTTTTGTGATATTCTTGTTTACCTTACTCCAAACTGCTCTTATATAGCTTTTGCAGCGAATTTGGAGCAACTTTTGTTCAGACTATATTTAGAGTCCAGGGAGCCGAGAATCGTCGAAATATCGACTTACACGAAATGAAATATCTTTGTGATATTCTTGTTCCCCAGACTCCAAACTTCTCGTATATAGCTTTTGCAGCGAATTTGCAGCAACGTTTGTTAGGATAATATATTTCGTGTCCAGGGAGCTGAGAATCCTCGAAAAATCGACTTACGCGAAATGAAATATTTTTGTGATATTCTTCTTCCCCACGCTCCAAACTGGTCGTAAATAGCATTTGCAGCGAATTTGGGGCAACTTTTGTTACATGTATATTTCGTGACCAGGGAGCCGAGAATCGTCGAAATATCGACTTACACGTAGTGAAACATTTTTATGATATTCTTGTTCCCCGCGCTCCAAACTGCTCGTAAATAGCATTTGAGGCGAATTTGGAGCAACGTTTGGTATATGTATATTTCGTGACCAGGGAGCTGAGAATCGTCGAAATATCGACTTACACGAAATGAAATATTTTTGTGATATTCTTCTTCCCCACGCTCCAAACTGCTCGTAAATTGCATTTGCAGGGAATTTGGAGCAACTTTTGTTATATGTATTTTGGGTGTCCAGGGAGCCGAGAAGCGTCGAAATATCAACTTACACGAAATGAAATATTTTTGTGATATTCTTGTTCCCCACGCTCCAAACTGGTCGTATATAGCATTTGCAGCGAATTTGGAGCAACTTTTGTTATATGTATTTTTCGTGTCCAGGGAGCCGAGAATCGTCGAAATATCAACTTACACGAAATGAAATATTTTTGTGATATTCTTCTTCCCCACGCTCCAAACTGCTCGTAAATAGCATTTGCAGGGAATTTGGAGCAACTTTTGTTACATGTATTATATTTCGTGACCAGGGAGCCGAGAATCGTCGAAATATCGACTTACACGTAATGAAACATTTTTATGATATTCTTGTTCCCCGCGCTCCAAACTGCTCGTAAATAGCATTTGAGGCGAATTTGGAGCAACGTTTGGTATATGTATATTTCGTGACCAGGGAGCTGAGAATCGTCGAAATATCGACTTACACGAAATGAAATATTTTTGTGATATTCTTGTTTACCTTACTCCAAACTTCTCGCATATAGCTTTTGCAGCGAATTTGGAGCACCATTTGTTAGGATAATATATTTCGTGTCCAGGGAGCTGAGAATCCTCGAAAAATCGACTAACGCGAAATGAAAAATTTTTGTGATATTCTTGTTCCCCACGCTCCAAACTGCTGGTATATAGCATTTGCAGCGAATTTGGAGGAACTATTCTTACATGTATATTTCGTGACCAGCGAGCCGAGAATCGTCGAAATATCGACCTACACGTAATGAAACATTTTTATGATATTCTTGTTCCCCGCGCTCCAAACTGCTCGTAAATAGCATTTGAGGCGAATTTGGAGCAACGTTTGGTATATGTATATTTCGTGACCAGGGAGCTGAGAATCGTCGAAATATCGACTTACACGAAATGAAATATTTTTGTTATTTTCTTGTTTACCTTACTCCAAACTGCTCGTATATAGCATTTGCAGCGAATTTGGAGCAACTTTTGTTATATGTATTTTTCGTGTCCAGGGAGCCGAGAAGCGTCGAAATATCAACTTACACGAAATGTAATATTTTTGTGATATTCTTGTTCCCCACGCTCCAAACTGCTCGTAAATAGCATTTGCAGCGAATTTGGAGCAACTTTTGTTATATGTATATTTCGTTACCAGGGAGCTGAGAATCGTCGAAATATCGACTTACACGAAATGAAATATTTTTGTGATATTCTTGTTTACCTTACTCCAAACTGCAAGTATATAGCATTTGCAGCGAATTTGGAGCAACTTTTGTTATATGTATTTTTCGTGTCCAGGGAGCCGAGAATCGTCGAAATATCAACTTACACGAAATGAAATATTTTTGTGATATTCTTGTTCCCCACGCTCCAAACTGCTCGTAAATAGCATTTGCAGCGAATTTGGAGCAACTTTTGTGATATGTATATTTCGTTACCAGGGAGCCGAGAATCGTCGAAATATCGACTTACACGAAATGAAATATTTTTGTGATATTCTTGTTTACCGTACTCCAAACTGCTCTTATATAGCTTTTGCAGCTAATTTGGAGCAACTTTTGTTCAGAGTATATTTAGTGTCCAGGGAGCCGAGAATCGTCGAAATATCGACTTACACGAAATGAAAAATTTTTGTGATATTCTTGTTCCCCAGACTCCAAACTTCTCGTATATAGCTTTTGCAGCGAATTTGCAGCAACGTTTGTTAGGATAATATATTTTGTGTCCAGGGAGCTGAGAATCCTCGAAAAATCGACTTACGCGAAATGAAAAATTTTTGTGATATTCTTGTTCCCCACGCACCAAACTGCTCGTATATAGCATATGCAGCGAATTTGGAGCAACTTTTGTTATATGTATATTTCGTGTCCAGGGAGCCGAGAATCGTCGAAATATCAACTTACACGAAATGAAATATTTTTGTGATATTCTTGTTCCCCACGCTCCAAACTGCTCGCAAATAGCATTTGCAGCGAATTTGGAGCAACTTTTTTTACATGTATATTTCGTGACCAGGGAGCCGAGAATCGTCGAAATATCGACTTACACGTAATGAAACATTTTTATGATATTCTTGTTCCCTGCGCTCCAAACTGCTCGTAAATAGCATTTGAGGCGTATTTGGAGCAACGTTTGGTATATGTATATTTCGTGACCAGGGAGCTGAGAATCGTCGAAATATCGACTTACACGAAATGAAATATTTTTGTGATATTCTTGTTTACCTTACTCCAAACTTCTCGCATATAGCTTTTGCAGCGAATTTGGAGCACCATTTGTTAGGATAATATATTTCGTGTCCAGGGAGCTGAGAATCCTCGAAAAATCGACTAACGCGAAATGAAAAATTTTTGTGATATTCTTGTTCCCCACGCTCCAAACTGCTGGTATATAGCATTTGCAGCGAATTTGTAGGAACTTTTCTTACATGTATATTTCGTGACCAGCGAGCCGAGAATCGTCGAAATATCGACTTACACGAAATGAAATATTTTTGTGATATTCTTGTTTACCTTACTCCAAACTGCTCTTATATAGCTTTTGCAGCGAATTTGGAGCAACTTTTGTTCAGACTATATTTAGAGTCCAGGGAGCCGAGAATCGTCGAAATATCGACTTACACGAAATGAAAAATTTTTGTGATATTCTTGTTCCCCAGACTCCAAACTTCTCGTATATAGCTTTTGCAGCGAATTTGCAGCAACGTTTGTTAGGATAATATATTTCGTGTCCAGGGAGCTGAGAATCCTCGAAAAATCGACTTACGCGAAATGAAAAATTTTTGTAATATTCTTGTTCCCCACGCTCCAAATTGGTCGTATATAGCATTTGCAGCGAATTTGGAGCAACTTTTGTTATACGTATATTTAGTGTCCAGGGAGCCGAGAATCGTCGAAATATCAACTTACACGTAATGAAACATTTTTATGATATTCTTGTTCCCCGCGCTCCAAACTGCTCGTAAATAGCATTTGAGGCGAATTTGGAGCAACGTTTGGTATATGTATATTTCGTGACCAGGGAGCTGAGAATCGTCGAAATATCGACTTACACGAAATGAAATATTTTAGTGATTTTCTTGTTTACCTTACTCCAAACTGTTGGTATATAGCATTTGCAAGGAATTTGGAGCAACTTTTGTTATATGTATTTTTCGTGTCCAGGGAGCCGAGAAGCGTCGAAATATCAACTTACACGAAATGAAATATTTTTGTGATATTCTTGTTCCCCACGCTCCAAACTGGTCGTATATAGCATTTGCAGCGAATTTGGTGCAACTTTTGTTATATGTATTTTTCGTGTCCAGGGAGCCGAGAATCGTCGAAATATCAACTTACACGAAATGAAATATTTTTGTGATATTCTTCTTCCCCACGCTCCAAACTGCTCGTAAATTGCATTTGCAGGGAATTTGGAGCAACTTTTGTTACATGTATATTTCGTGACCAGGGAGCCGAGAATCGTCGAAATATCGACTTACACGTAATGAAACATTTTTATGATATTCTTGTTCCCCGCGCTCCAAACTGCTCGTAAATAGCATTTGAGGCGAATTTGGAGCAACGTTTGGTATATGTATATTTCGTGACCAGGGAGCTGAGAATCGTCGAAATATCGACTTACACGAAATGAAATATTTTTGTGATATACTTGTTTACCTTACTCCAAACTGCTCGTATATAGCATTTGCAGCGAATTTGGAGCAACTTTTGTTATATGTATTTTTCGTGTCCAGGGAGCCGAGAATCGTCGAAATATCAACTTACACGAAATGAAATATTTTTGTGATATTCTTGTTCCCCACGTACCAAACTATTCGTAAATAGCATTTGCAGCGAATTTGGAGCAACTTTTGTTATATGTATATTTCGTTACCAGGGAGCCGAGAATCGTCGAAATATCGACTTACACGAAATGAAATATTTTTGTGATATTCTTGTTTACCTTACTCCAAACTGCTCTTATATAGCTTTTGCAGCGAATTTGGAGCAACTTTTGTTCAGACTATATTTAGAGTCCAGGGAGCCGAGAATCGTCGAAATATCGACTTACACGAAATGAAAAATTTTTGTGATATTCTTGTTCCCCAGACTCCAAATTTCTCGTATATAGCTTTTGCAGCGAATTTGCAGCAACGTTTGTTAGGATAATATATTTCGTGTCCAGGGAGCTGAGAATCCTCGAAAAATCGACTTACGCGAAATGAAATATTTTTGTGATATTCTTCTTCCCCACGCTCCAAACTGGTCGTAAATAGCATTTGCAGCGAATTTGGGGCAACTTTTGTTACATGTATATTTCGTGACCAGGGAGCCGAGAATCGTCGAAATATCGACTTACACGTAGTGAAACATTTTTATGATATTCTTGTTCCCCGCGCTCCAAACTGCTCGTAAATAGCATTTGAGGCGAATTTGGAGCAACGTTTGGTATATGTATATTTCGTGACCTGGGAGCTGAGAATCGTCGAAATATCGACTTACACGAAATGAAATATTTTAGTGATATTCTTGTTTACCTTACTCCAAACTGTTGGTATATAGCATTTGCAAGGAATTTGGAGCAACTTTTGTTATATGTATTTTTCGTGTCCAGGGAGCCGAGAAGCGTCGAAATATCAACTTACACGAAATGAAATATTTTTGTGATATTCTTGTTCCCCACGCTCCAAACTGGTCGTATATAGCATTTGCAGCGAATTTGGTGCAACTTTTGTTATATGTATTTTTCGTGTCCAGGGAGCCGAGAATCGTCGAAATATCAACTTACACGAAATGAAATATTTTTGTGATATTCTTCTTCCCCACGCTCCAAACTGCTCGTAAATTGCATTTGCAGGGAATTTGGAGCAACTTTTGTTACATGTATATTTCGTGACCAGGGAGCCGAGAATCGTCGAAATATCGACTTACACGTAATGAAACATTTTTATGATATTCTTGTTCCCCGCGCTCCAAACTGCTCGTAAATAGCATTTGAGGCGAATTTGGAGCAACGTTTGGTATATGTATATTTCGTGACCAGGGAGCTGAGAATCGTCGAAATATCGACTTACACGAAATGAAATATTTTTGTGATATTCTTGTTTACCTTACTCCAAACTGCTCGTATATAGCATTTGCAGCGAATTTGGAGCAACTTTTGTTATATGTATTTTTCGTGTCCAGGGAGCCGAGAATCGTCGAAATATCAACTTACACGAAATGAAATATTTTTGTGATATTCTTGTTCCCCACGCTCCAAACTGCTCGTAAATAGCATTTGCAGCGAATTTGGAGCAACTTTTGTGATATGTATATTTCGTTACCAGGGAGCCGAGAATCGTCGAAATATCGACTTACACGAAATGAAATATTTTTGTGATATTCTTGTTTACCTTACTCCAAACTGCTCTTATATAGCTTTTGCAGCGAATTTGGAGCAACTTTTGTTCAGACTATATTTAGTGTCCAGGGAGCCGAGAATCGTAGAAATATCGACTTACACGAAATGAAATATCTTTGTGATATTCTTGTTCCCCAGACTCCAAACTTCTCGCATATAGCTTTTGCAGCGAATTTGGAGCACCATTTGTTAGGATAATATATTTCGTGTCCAGGGAGCTGAGAATCCTCGAAAAATCGACTAACGCGAAATGAAAAATTTTTTGTGATATTCTTGTTCCCCACGCTCCAAACTGCTGGTATATAGCATTTGCAGCGAATTTGGAGCAACTTTTGTTACATGTATATTTCGTGACCAGGAAGCCGAGAATTGTCGAAATATCGACCTACACGTAATGAAACATTTTTATGATATTCTTGTTCCCCGCGCTCCAAACTGCTCGTAAATAGCATTTGAGGCGAATTTGGAGCAACGTTTGGTATATGTATATTTCGTGACCAGGGAGCTGAGAATCGTCGAAATATCGACTTACACGAAATGAAATATTTTTGTGATATTCTTGTTTACCTTACTCCAAACTGCTCGTATATAGCATTTGCAGCGAATTTGGAGCAACTTTTGTTATATGTATTTTGGGTGTCCAGGGAGCCGAGAAGCGTCGAAATATCAACTTACACGAAATGAAATATTTTTGTGATATTCTTGTTCCCCACGCTCCAAACTGGTCGTATATAGCTTTTGCAGCGAATTTGGAGCAACTTTTGTTATATGTATTTTTCGTGTCCAGGGAGCCGAGAATCGTCGAAATATCAACTTACACGAAATGAAATATTTTTGTGATATTCTTCTTCCCCACGCTCCAAACTGCTCGTAAATAGCATTTGCAGGGAATTTGGAGCAACTTTTGTTACATGTATTATATTTCGTGACCAGGGAGCCGAGAATCGTCGAAATATCGACTTACACGTAATGAAACATTTTTATGATATTCTTGTTCCCCGCGCTCCAAACTGCTCGTAAATAGCATTTGAGGCGAATTTGGAGCAACGTTTGGTATATGTATATTTCGTGACCAGGGAGCTGAGAATCGTCGAAATATCGACTTACACGAAATGAAATATTTTTGTGATATTCTTGTTTACCTTACTCCAAACTTCTCGCATATAGCTTTTGCAGCGAATTTGGAGCACCATTTGTTAGGATAATATATTTCGTGTCCAGGGAGCTGAGAATCCTCGAAAAATCGACTAACGCGAAATGAAAAATTTTTGTGATATTCTTGTTCCCCACGCTCCAAACTGCTGGTATATAGCATTTGCAGCGAATTTGGAGGAACTATTCTTACATGTATATTTCGTGACCAGCGAGCCGAGAATCGTCGAAATATCGACCTACACGTAATGAAACATTTTTATGATATTCTTGTTCCCCGCGCTCCAAACTGCTCGTAAATAGCATTTGAGGCGAATTTGGAGCAACGTTTGGTATATGTATATTTCGTGACCAGGGAGCTGAGAATCGTCGAAATATCGACTTACACGAAATGAAATATTTTTGTTATTTTCTTGTTTACCTTACTCCAAACTGCTCGTATATAGCATTTGCAGCGAATTTGGAGCAACTTTTGTTATATGTATTTTTCGTGTCCAGGGAGCCGAGAAGCGTCGAAATATCAACTTACACGAAATGTAATATTTTTGTGATATT
This sequence comes from Hymenopus coronatus, assembly GCA_030762935.1. NCBI lineage: Eukaryota > Metazoa > Arthropoda > Insecta > Mantodea > Hymenopodidae > Hymenopus > Hymenopus coronatus. Next base: position 137,662,348 of record CM060897.1, read on the forward strand.
CTTGTTCCCCACGCTCCAAACTGCTCGTAAATAGCATTTGCAGCGAATTTGGAGCAACTTTTGTTATATGTATATTTCGTTACCAGGGAGCTGAGAATCGTCGAAATATCGACTTACACGAAATGAAATATTTTTGTGATATTCTTGTTTACCTTACTCCAAACTGCAAGTATATAGCATTTGCAGCGAATTTGGAGCAACTTTTGTTATATGTATTTTTCGTGTCCAGGGAGCCGAGAATCGTCGAAATATCAACTTACACGAAATGAAATATTTTTGTGATATTCTTGTTCCCCACGCTCCAAACTGCTCGTAAATAGCATTTGCAGCGAATTTGGAGCAACTTTTGTGATATGTATATTTCGTTACCAGGGAGCCGAGAATCGTCGAAATATCGACTTACACGAAATGAAATATTTTTGTGATATTCTTGTTTACCGTACTCCAAACTGCTCTTATATAGCTTTTGCAGCTAATTTGGAGCAACTTTTGTTCAGAGTATATTTAGTGTCCAGGGAGCCGAGAATCGTCGAAATATCGACTTACACGAAATGAAAAATTTTTGTGATATTCTTGTTCCCCAGACTCCAAACTTCTCGTATATAGCTTTTGCAGCGAATTTGCAGCAACGTTTGTTAGGATAATATATTTTGTGTCCAGGGAGCTGAGAATCCTCGAAAAATCGACTTACGCGAAATGAAAAATTTTTGTGATATTCTTGTTCCCCACGCACCAAACTGCTCGCAAATAGCATTTGCAGCGAATTTGGAGCAACTTTTTTTACATGTATATTTCGTTACCAGGGAGCCGAGAATCGTCGAAATATCGACTTACATGTAATGAAACATTTTTATGATATTCTTGTTCCCCGCGCTCCAAACTGCTCGTAAATAGCATTTGAGGCGTATTTGGAGCAACGTTTGGTATATGTATATTTCGTGACCAGGGAGCTGAGAATCGTCGAAATATCGACTTACACGAAATGAAATATTTTTGTGATATTCTTGTTTACCTTACTCCAAACTTCTCGCATATAGCTTTTGCAGCGAATTTGGAGCACCATTTGTTAGGATAATATATTTCGTGTCCAGGGAGCTGAGAATCCTCGAAAAATCGACTAACGCGAAATGAAAAATTTTTGTGATATTCTTGTTCCCCACGCTCCAAACTGCTGGTATATAGCATTTGCAGCGAATTTGGAGGAACTTTTCTTACATGTATATTTCGTGACCAGCGAGCCGAGAATCGTCGAAATATCGACTTACACGAAATGAAATATTTTTGTGATATTCTTGTTTACCTTACTCCAAACTGCTCTTATATAGCTTTTGCAGCGAATTTGGAGCAACTTTTGTTCAGACTATATTTAGAGTCCAGGGAGCCGAGAATCGTCGAAATATCGACTTACACGAAATGAAAAATTTTTGTGATATTCTTGTTCCCCAGACTCCAAACTTCTCGTATATAGCTTTTGCAGCGAATTTGCAGCAACGTTTGTTAGGATAATATATTTCGTGTCCAGGGAGCTGAGAATCCTCGAAAAATCGACTTACGCGAAATGAAAAATTTTTGTAATATTCTTGTTCCCCACGCTCCAAACTGGTCGTATATAGCATTTGCAGCGAATTTGGAGCAACTTTTGTTATACGTATATTTCGTGTCCAGGGAGCCGAGAATCGTCGAAATATCAACTTACACGTAATGAAACATTTTTATGATATTCTTGTTCCCCGCGCTCCAAACTGCTCGTAAATAGCATTTGCAGCGAATTTGGAGCAACTTTTGTGATATGTATATTTCGTTACCAGGGAGCCGAGAATCGTCGAAATATCGACTTACACGAAATGAAATATTTTTGTGATATTCTTGTTTACCTTACTCCAAACTGCTCTTATATAGCTTTTGCAGCGAATTTGGAGCAACTTTTGTTCAGACTATATTTAGTGTCCAGGGAGCCGAGAATCGTAGAAATATCGACTTACACGAAATGAAATATCTTTGTGATATTCTTGTTCCCCACGCTCCAAACTGGTCGTATATAGCATTTGCAGCGAATTTGGTGCAACTTTTGTTATATGTATTTTTCGTGTCCAGGGAGCCGAGAATCGTCGAAATATCAACTTACACGAAATGAAATATTTTTGTGATATTCTTCTTCCCCACGCTCCAAACTGCTCGTAAATTGCATTTGCAGGGAATTTGGAGCAACTTTTGTTACATGTATATTTCGTGACCAGGGAGCCGAGAATCGTCGAAATATCGACTTACACGTAATGAAACATTTTTATGATATTCTTGTTCCCCGCGCTCCAAACTGCTCGTAAATAGCATTTGAGGCGAATTTGGAGCAAGTTTGGTATATGTATATTTCGTGACCAGGGAGCTGAGAATCGTCGAAATATCGACTTACACGAAATGAAATATTTTTGTGATATTCTTGTTTACCTTACTCCAAACTGCTCGTATATAGCATTTGCAGCGAATTTGGAGCAACTTTTGTTATATGTATTTTTCGTGTCCAGGGAGCCGAGAATCGTCGAAATATCAACTTACACGAAATGAAATATTTTTGTGATATTCTTGTTCCCCACGCTCCAAACTGCTCGTAAATAGCATTTGCAGCGAATTTGGAGCAACTTTTGTGATATGTATATTTCGTTACCAGGGAGCCGAGAATCGTCGAAATATCGACTTACACGAAATGAAATATTTTTGTGATATTCTTGTTTACCTTACTCCAAACTGCTCTTATATAGCTTTTGCAGCGAATTTGGAGCAACTTTTGTTCAGACTATATTTAGTGTCCAGGGAGCCGAGAATCGTAGAAATATCGACTTACACGAAATGAAATATCTTTTTGATATTCTTGTTCCCCAGACTCCAAACTTCTCGCATATAGCTTTTGCAGCGAATTTGGAGCACCATTTGTTAGGATAATATATTTCGTGTCCAGGGAGCTGAGAATCCTCGAAAAATCGACTAACGCGAAATGAAAAATTTTTGTGAAATTCTTGTTCCCCACGCTCCAAACTGCTGGTATATAGCATTTGGAGCAACTTTTGTTACATGTATATTTCGTGACCAGGAAGCCGAGAATCGTCGAAATATCGACCTACACGTAATGAAACATTTTTATGATATTCTTGTTCCCCGCGCTCCAAACTGCTCGTAAATAGCATTTGAGGCGAATTTGGAGCAACGTTTGGTATATGTATATTTCGTGACCAGGGAGCTGAGAATCGTCGAAATATCGACTTACACGAAATGAAATATTTTTGTGATATTCTTGTTTACCTTACTCCAAACTGCTCGTATATAGCATTTGCAGCGAATTTGGAGCAACTTTTGTTATATGTATTTTGGGTGTCCAGGGAGGCGAGAAGCGTCGAAATATCAACTTACACGAAATGAAATATTTTTGTGATATTCTTGTTCCCCACGCTTCAAACTGGTCGTATATAGCATTTGCAGCGAATTTGGAGCAACTTTTGTTATATGTATTTTTCGTGTCCAGGGAGCCGAGAATCGTCGAAATATCAACTTACACGAAATGAAATATTTTTGTGATATTCTTCTTCCCCACGCTCCAAACTGCTCGTAAATAGCATTTGCAGGGAATTTGGAGCAACTTTTGTTACATGTATTATATTTCGTGACCAGGGAGCCGAGAATCGTCGAAATATCGACTTACACGTAATGAAACATTTTTATGATATTCTTGTTCCCCGCGCTCCAAACTGCTCGTAAATAGCATTTGAGGCGAATTTGGAGCAACGTTTGGTATATGTATATTTCGTGACCAGGGAGCTGAGAATCGTCGAAATATCGACTTACACGAAATGAAATATTTTTGTGATATTCTTGTTTACCTTACTCCAAACTTCTCGCATATAGCTTTTGCAGCGAATTTGGAGCACCATTTGTTAGGATAATATATTTCGTGTCCAGGGAGCTGAGAATCCTCGAAAAATCGACTAACGCGAAATGAAAAATTTTTGTGATATTCTTGTTCCCCACGCTCCAAACTGCTGGTATATAGCATTTGCAGCGAATTTGGAGGAACTATTCTTACATGTATATTTCGTGACCAGCGAGCCGAGAATCGTCGAAATATCGACCTACACGTAATGAAACATTTTTATGATATTCTTGTTCCCCGCGCTCCAAACTGCTCGTAAATAGCATTTGAGGCGAATTTGGAGCAACGTTTGGTATATGTATATTTCGTGACCAGGGAGCTGAGAATCGTCGAAATATCGACTTACACGAAATGAAATATTTTTGTTATTTTCTTGTTTACCTTACTCCAAACTGCTCGTATATAGCATTTGCAGCGAATTTGGAGCAACTTTTGTTATATGTATTTTTCGTGTCCAGGGAGCCGAGAAGCGTCGAAATATCAACTTACACGAAATGTAATATTTTTGTGATATTCTTGTTCCCCACGCTCCAAACTGCTCGTAAATAGCATTTGCAGCGAATTTGGAGCAACTTTTGTTATATGTATATTTCGTTACCAGGGAGCTGAGAATCGTCGAAATATCGACTTACACGAAATGAAATATTTTTGTGATATTCTTGTTTACCTTACTCCAAACTGCAAGTATATAGCATTTGCAGCGAATTTGGAGCAACTTTTGTTATATGTATTTTTCGTGTCCAGGGAGCCGAGAATCGTCGAAATATCAACTTACACGAAATGAAATATTTTTGTGATATTCTTGTTCCCCACGCTCCAAACTGCTCGTAAATAGCATTTGCAGCGAATTTGGAGCAACTTTTGTGATATGTTTATTTCGTTACCAGGGAGCCGAGAATCGTCGAAATATCGACTTACACGAAATGAAATATTTTTGTGATATTCTTGTTTACCTTACTCCAAACTGCTCTTATATAGCTTTTGCAGCGAATTTGGAGCAACTTTTGTTCAGACTATATTTAGTGTCCAGGGAGCCGAGAATCGTAGAAATATCGACTTACACGAAATGAAATATCTTTTTGATATTCTTGTTCCCCAGACTCCAAACTTCTCGCATATAGCTTTTGCAGCGTATTTGGAGCACCATTTGTTAGGCTAATATATTTCGTGTCCAGGGAGCTGAGAATCCTCGAAAAATCGACTAACGCGAAATGAAAAATTTTTGTGAAATTCTTGTTCCCCACGCTCCAAACTGCTGGTATATAGCATTTGCAGCGAATTTGGAGCAACTTTTGTTACATGTATATTTCGTGACCAGGAAGCCGAGAATCGTCGAAATATCGACCTACACGTAATGAAACATTTTTATGATATTCTTGTTCCCCGCGCTCCAAACTGCTCGTAAATAGCATTTGAGGCGAATTTGGAGCAACGTTTGGTATATGTATATTTCGTGACCAGGGAGCTGAGAATCGTCGAAATATCGACTTACACGAAATGAAATATTTTTGTGATATTCTTGTTTACCTTACTCCAAACTGCTCGTATATAGCATTTGCAGCGAATTTGGAGCAACTTTTGTTATATGTATTTTGGGTGTCCAGGGAGCCGAGAAGCGTCGAAATATCAACTTACACGAAATGAAATATTTTTGTGATATTCTTGTTCCCCACGCTCCAAACTGGTCGTATATAGCATTTGCAGCGAATTTGGAGCAACTTTTGTTATATGTATTTTTCGTGTCCAGGGAGCCGAGAATCGTCGAAATATCAACTTACACGAAATGAAATATTTTTGTGATATTCTTCTTCCCCACGCTCCAAACTGCTCGTAAATAGCATTTGCAGGGAATTTGGAGCAACTTTTGTTACATGTATAATATTTCGTGACCAGGGAGCCGAGAATCGTCGAAATATCGACTTACACGTAATGAAACATTTTTATGATATTCTTGTTCCCCGCGCTCCAAACTGCTCGTAAATAGCATTTGAGGCGAATTTGGAGCAACGTTTGGTATATGTATATTTCGTGACCAGGGAGCTGAGAATCGTCGAAATATCGACTTACACGAAATGAAATATTTTTGTGATATTCTTGTTTACCTTACTCCAAACTTCTCGCATATAGCTTTTGCAGCGAATTTGGAGCACCATTTGTTAGGATAATATATTTCGTGTCCAGGGAGCTGAGAATCCTCGAAAAATCGACTAACGCGAAATGAAAAATTTTTGTGATATTCTTGTTCCCCACGCTCCAAACTGCTGGTATATAGCATTTGCAGCGAATTTGGAGGAACTATTCTTACATGTATATTTCGTGACCAGCGAGCCGAGAATCGTCGAAATATCGACCTACACGTAATGAAACATTTTTATGATATTCTTGTTCCCCGCGCTCCAAACTGCTCGTAAATAGCATTTGAGGCGAATTTGGAGCAACGTTTGGTATATGTATATTTCGTGACCAGGGAGCTGAGAATCGTCGAAATATCGACTTACACGAAATGAAATATTTTTGTTATTTTCTTGTTTACCTTACTCCAAACTGCTCGTATATAGCATTTGCAGCGAATTTGGAGCAACTTTTGTTATATGTATTTTTCGTGTCCAGGGAGCCGAGAAGCGTCGAAATATCAACTTACACGAAATGTAATATTTTTGTGATATTCTTGTTCCCCACGCTCCAAACTGCTCGTAAATAGCATTTGCAGCGAATTTGGAGCAACTTTTGTTATATGTATATTTCGTTACCAGGGAGCTGAGAATCGTCGAAATATCGACTTACACGAAATGAAATATTTTTGTGATATTCTTGTTTACCTTACTCCAAACTGCAAGTATATAGCATTTGCAGCGAATTTGGAGCAACTTTTGTTATATGTATTTTTCGTGTCCAGGGAGCCGAGAATCGTCGAAATATCAACTTACACGAAATGAAATATTTTTGTGATATTCTTGTTCCCCACGCTCCAAACTGCTCGTAAATAGCATTTGCAGCGAATTTGGAGCAACTTTTGTGATATGTATATTTCGTTACCAGGGAGCCGAGAATCGTCGAAATATCGACTTACACGAAATGAAATATTTTTGTGATATTCTTGTTTACCGTACTCCAAACTGCTCTTATATAGCTTTTGCAGCTAATTTGGAGCAACTTTTGTTCAGAGTATATTTAGTGTCCAGGGAGCCGAGAATCGTCGAAATATCGACTTACACGAAATGAAAAATTTTTGTGATATTCTTGTTCCCCAGACTCCAAACTTCTCGTATATAGCTTTTGCAGCGAATTTGCAGCAACGTTTGTTAGGATAATATATTTTGTGTCCAGGGAGCTGAGAATCCTCGAAAAATCGACTTACGCGAAATGAAAAATTTTTGTGATATTCTTGTTCCCCACGCACCAAACTGCTCGCAAATAGCATTTGCAGCGAATTTGGATCAACTTTTTTTACATGTATATTTCGTTACCAGGGAGCCGAGAATCGTCGAAATATCGACTTACACGTAATGAAACATTTTTATGATATTCTTGTTCCCCGCGCTCCAAACTGCTCGTAAATAGCATTTGAGGCGTATTTGGAGCAACGTTTGGTATATGTATATTTCGTGACCAGGGAGCTGAGAATCGTCGAAATATCGACTTACACGAAATGAAATATTTTTGTGATATTCTTGTTTACCTTACTCCAAACTTCTCGCATATAGCTTTTGCAGCGAATTTGGAGCACCATTTGTTAGGATAATATATTTCGTGTCCAGGGAGCTGAGAATCCTCGAAAAATCGACTAACGCGAAATGAAAAATTTTTGTGATATTCTTGTTCCCCACGCTCCAAACTGCTGGTATATAGCATTTGCAGCGAATTTGGAGGAACTTTTCTTACATGTATGTTTCGTGACCAGCGAGCCGAGAATCGTCGAAATATTGACTTACACGAAATGAAATATTTTTGTGATATTCTTGTTTACCTTACTCCAAACTGCTCTTATATAGCTTTTGCAGCGAATTTGGAGCAACTTTTGTTCAGACTATATTTAGAGTCCAGGGAGCCGAGAATCGTCGAAATATCGACTTACACGAAATGAAAAATTTTTGTGATATTCTTGTTCCCCAGACTCCAAACTTCTCGTATATAGCTTTTGCAGCGAATTTGCAGCAACGTTTGTTAGGATAATATATTTCGTGTCCAGGGAGCTGAGAATCCTCGAAAAATCGACTTACGCGAAATGAAAAATTTTTGTAATATTCTTGTTCCCCACGCTCCAAACTGGTCGTATATAGCATTTGCAGCGAATTTGGAGCAACTTTTGTTATACGTATATTTCGTGTCCAGGGAGCCGAGAATCGTCGAAATATCAACTTACACGAAATGAAATATTTTTGTGATATTCTTGTTTACCTTACTCCAAACTGCTCTTATATAGCTTTTGCAGCGAATTTGGAGCAACTTTTGTTCAGACTATATTTAGTGTCCAGGGAGCCGAGAATCGTAGAAATATCGACTTACACGAAATGAAATATCTTTTTGATATTCTTGTTCCCCAGACTCCAAACTTCTCGCATATAGCTTTTGCAGCGAATTTGGAGCACCATTTGTTAGGATAATATATTTCGTGTCCAGGGAGCTGAGAATCCTCGAAAAATCGACTAACGCGAAATGAAAAATTTTTGTGATATTCTTGTTCCCCACGCTCCAAACTGCTGGTATATAGCATTTGCAGCGAATTTGGAGCAACTTTTGTTACATGTATATTACGTGACCAGGAAGCCGAGAATCGTCGAAACATCGACCTACACGTAATGAAACATTTTTATGATATTCTTGTTCCCCGCGCTCCAAACTGCTCGTAAATAGCATTTGAGGCGAATTTGGAGCAACGTTTGGTATATGTATATTTCGTGACCAGGGAGCTGAGAATCGTCGAAATATCGACTTACACGAAATGAAATATTTTTGTGATATTCTTGTTTACCTTACTCCAAACTGCTCGTATATAGCATTTGCAGCGAATTTGGAGCAACTTTTGTTATATGTATTTTGGGTGTCCAGGGAGCCGAGAAGCGTCGAAATATCAACTTACACGAAATGAAATATTTTTGTGATATTCTTGTTTCCCACGCTCCAAACTGGTCGTATATAGCATTTGCAGCGAATTTGGAGCAACTTTTGTTATATGTATTTTTCGTGTCCAGGGAGCCGAGAATCGTCGAAATATCAACTTACACGAAATGAAATATTTTTGTGATATTCTTCTTCCCCACGCTCCAAACTGCTCGTAAATAGCATTTGCAGGGAATTTGGAGCAACTTTTGTTACATGTATTATATTTCGTGACCAGGGAGCCGAGAATCGTCGAAATATCGACTTACACGTAATGAAACATTTTTATGATATTCTTGTTCCCCGCGCTCCAAACTGCTCGTAAATAGCATTTGAGGCGAATTTGGAGCAACGTTTGGTATATGTATATTTCGTGACCAGGGAGCTGAGAATCGTCGAAATATCGACTTACACGAAATGAAATATTTTTGTGATATTCTTGTTTACCTTACTCCAAACTTCTCGCATATAGCTTTTGCAGCGAATTTGGAGCACCATTTGTTAGGATAATATATTTCGTGTCCAGGGAGCTGAGAATCCTCGAAAAATCGACTAACGCGAAATGAAAAATTTTTGTGATATTCTTGTTCCCCACGCTCCAAACTGCTGGTATATAGCATTTGCAGCGAATTTGGAGGAACTATTCTTACATGTATATTTCGTGACCAGCGAGCCGAGAATCGTCGAAATATCGACCTACACGTAATGAAACATTTTTATGATATTCTTGTTCCCCGCGCTCCAAACTGCTCGTAAATAGCATTTGAGGCGAATTTGGAGCAACGTTTGGTATATGTATATTTCGTGACCAGGGAGCTGAGAATCGTCGAAATATCGACTTACACGAAATGAAATATTTTTGTTATTTTCTTGTTTACCTTACTCCAAACTGCTCGTATATAGCATTTGCAGCGAATTTGGAGCAACTTTTGTTATATGTATTTTTCGTGTCCAGGGAGCCGAGAAGCGTCGAAATATCAACTTACACGAAATGTAATATTTTTGTGATATTCTTGTTCCCCACGCTCCAAACTGCTCGTAAATAGCATTTGCAGCGAATTTGGAGCAACTTTTGTTATATGTATATTTCGTTACCAGGGAGCTGAGAATCGTCGAAATATCGAATTACACGAAATGAAATATTTTTGTGATATTCTTGTTTACCTTACTCCAAACTGCAAGTATATAGCATTTGCAGCGAATTTGGAGCAACTTTTGTTATATGTATTTTTCGTGTCCAGGGAGCCGAGAATCGTCGAAATATCAACTTACACGAAATGAAATATTTTTGTGATATTCTTGTTCCCCACGCTCCAAACTGCTCGTAAATAGCATTTGCAGCGAATTTGGAGCAACTTTTGTGATATGTATATTTCGTTACCAGGGAGCCGAGAATCGTCGAAATATCGACTTACACGAAATGAAATATTTTTGTGATATTCTTGTTTACCGTACTCCAAACTGCTCTTATATAGCTTTTGCAGCTAATTTGGAGCAACTTTTGTTCAGAGTATATTTAGTGTCCAGGGAGCCGAGAATCGTCGAAATATCGACTTACACGAAATGAAAAATTTTTGTGATATTCTTGTTCCCCAGACTCCAAACTTCTCGTATATAGCTTTTGCAGCGAATTTGCAGCAACGTTTGTTAGGATAATATATTTTGTGTCCAGGGAGCTGAGAATCCTCGAAAAATCGACTTACGCGAAATGAAAAATTTTTGTGATATTCTTGTTCCCCACGCACCAAACTGCTCGTATATAGCATATGCAGCGAATTTGGAGCAACTTTTGTTATATGTATATTTCGTGTCCAGGGAGCCGAGAATCGTCGAAATATCAACTTACACGAAATGAAATATTTTTGTGATATTCTTGTTCCCCACGCTCCAAACTGCTCGCAAATAGCATTTGCAGCGAATTTGGAGCAACTTTTTTTACATGTATATTTCGTGACCAGGGAGCCGAGAATCGTCGAAATATCGACTTACACGTAATGAAACATTTTTATGATATTCTTGTTCCCCGCGCTCCAAACTGCTCGTAAAAAGCATTTGAGGCGTATTTGGAGCAACGTTTGGTATATGTATATTTCGTGACCAGGGAGCTGAGAATCGTCGAAATATCGACTTACACGAAATGAAATATTTTTGTGATATTCTTGTTTACCTTACTCCAAACTTCTCGCATATAGCTTTTGCAGCGAATTTGGAGCACCATTTGTTAGGATAATATATTTCGTGTCCAGGGAGCTGAGAATCCTCGAAAAATCGACTAACGCGAAATGAAAAATTTTTGTGATATTCTTGTTCCCCACGCTCCAAACTGCTGGTATATAGCATTTGCAGCGAATTTGGAGGAACTTTTCTTACATGTATATTTCGTGACCAGCGAGCCGAGAATCGTCGAAATATCGACTTACACGAAATGAAATATTTTTGTGATATTCTTGTTTACCTTACTCCAAACTGCTCTTATATAGCTTTTGCAGCGAATTTGGAGCAACTTTTGTTCAGACTATATTTAGAGTCCAGGGAGCCGAGAATCGTCGAAATATCGACTTACACGAAATGAAAAATTTTTGTGATATTCTTGTTCCCCAGACTCCAAACTTCTCGTATATAGCTTTTGCAGCGAATTTGCAGCAACGTTTGTTAGGATAATATATTTCGTATCCAGGGAGCTGAGAATCCTCGAAAAATCGACTTACGCGAAATGAAAAATTTTTGTAATATTCTTGTTCCCCACGCTCCAAACTGGTCGTATATAGCATTTGCAGCGAATTTGGAGCAACTTTTGTTATACGTATATTTCGTGTCCAGGGAGCCGAGAATCGTCGAAATATCAACTTACACGAAATGAAATATTTTTGTGATATTCTTCTTCCCCACGCTCCAAACTGGTCGTAAATAGCATTTGCAGCGAATTTGGGGCAACTTTTGTTACATGTATATTTCGTGACCAGGGAGCCGAGAATCGTCGAAATATCGACTTACACGTAATGAAACATTTTTATGATATTCTTGTTCCCCGCGCTCCAAACTGCTCGTAAATAGCATTTGAGGCGAATTTGGAGCAATGTTTGGTATATGTATATTTCGTGACCAGGGAGCTGAGAATCGTCGAAATATCGACTTACACGAAATGAAATATTTTAGTGATATTCTTGTTTACCTTACTCCAAACTACTCTTATATAGCTTTTGCAGGTAATTTGGAGCAACTTTTGTTCAGAGTATATTTAGTGTCCAGGGAGCTGAGAATCGTCGAAATATCGACTTACACGAAATGAAAAATTGTTGTGATATTCTTGTTCCCCAGACTCCAAACTTCTCGTATATAGCTTTTGCAGCGAATTTGCAGCAACGTTTGTTAGGATAATATATTTTGTGTCCAGGGAGCTGAGAATCCTCGAAAAATCGACTTACGCGAAATGAAAAATTTTTGTGATATTCTTGTTCCCCACGCACCAAACTGCTCGTATATAGCATATGCAGCGAATTTGGAGCAACTTTTGTTATATGTATATTTCGTGTCCAGGGAGCCGAGAATCGTCGAAATATCAACTTACACGAAATGAAATATTTTTGTGATATTCTTGTTCCCCACGCTCCAAACTGCTCGCAAATAGCATTTGCAGCGAATTTGGAGCAACTTTTTTTACATGTATATTTCGTGACCAGGGAGCCGAGAATCGTCGAAATATCGACTTACACGTAATGAAACATTTTTATGATATTCTTGTTCCCCGCGCTCCAAACTGCTCGTAAAAAGCATTTGAGGCGTATTTGGAGCAACGTTTGGTATATGTATATTTCGTGACCAGGGAGCTGAGAATCGTCGAAATATCGACTTACACGAAATGAAATATTTTTGTGATATTCTTGTTTACCTTACTCCAAACTTCTCGCATATAGCTTTTGCAGCGAATTTGGAGCACCATTTGTTAGGATAATATATTTCGTGTCCAGGGAGCTGAGAATCCTCGAAAAATCGACTAACGCGAAATGAAAAATTTTTGTGATATTCTTGTTCCCCACGCTCCAAACTGCTGGTATATAGCATTTGCAGCGAATTTGGAGGAACTTTTCTTACATGTATATTTCGTGACCAGCGAGCCGAGAATCGTCGAAATATCGACTTACACGAAATGAAATATTTTTGTGATATTCTTGTTTACCTTACTCCAAACTGCTCTTATATAGCTTTTGCAGCGAATTTGGAGCAACTTTTGTTCAGACTATATTTAGAGTCCAGGGAGCCGAGAATCGTCGAAATATCGACTTACACGAAATGAAAAATTTTTGTGATATTCTTGTTCCCCAGACTCCAAACTTCTCGTATATAGCTTTTGCAGCGAATTTGCAGCAACGTTTGTTAGGATAATATATTTCGTGTCCAGGGAGCTGAGAATCCTCGAAAAATCGACTTACGCGAAATGAAAAATTTTTGTAATATTCTTGTTCCCCACGCTCCAAACTGGTCGTATATAGCATTTGCAGCGAATTTGGAGCAACTTTTGTTATACGTATATTTCGTGTCCAGGGAGCCGAGAATCGTCGAAATATCAACTTACACGAAATGAAATATTTTTGTGATATTCTTCTTCCCCACGCTCCAAACTGGTCGTAAATAGCATTTGCAGCGAATTTGGGGCAACTTTTGTTACATGTATATTTCGTGACCAGGGAGCCGAGAATCGTCGAAATATCGACTTACACGTAATGAAACATTTTTATGATATTCTTGTTCCCCGCGCTCCAAACTGCTCGTAAATAGCATTTGAGGCGAATTTGGAGCAATGTTTGGTATATGTATATTTCGTGACCAGGGAGCTGAGAATCGTCGAAATATCGACTTACACGAAATGAAATATTTTAGTGATATTCTTGTTTACCTTACTCCAAACTGTTGGTATATAGCATTTGCAAGGAATTTGGAGCAACTTTTGTTATATGTATATTTCGTTACCAGGGAGCCGTGAATCGTCGAAATATCAACTTACACGAAATGAAATATTTTTGTGATATTCTTCTTCCCCACGCTCCAAACTGCTCGTAAATAGCATTTGCAGGGAATTTGGAGCAACTTTTGTTACCTGTATATTTCGTGACCAGGGAGCCGAGAATCGTCGAAATATCGACTTACACGTAATGAAATATTTTTGTGATATTCTTGGTCCCCACGCTCCAAACTGCTCGTATATAGCATTTGCAGCGAATTTGGAGCAACTTTTGTGATATGTATATTTCGTTACCAGGGAGCAGAGAATCGTCGAAATATCGACTTACACGAAATGAAATATTTTTGTGATATTCTTGTTTACCTTACTCCAAACTGCTCTTATATAGCCTTTGCAATTAATTTGGAGCAACTTTTGTTCAGACTATATTTAGTATCCAGGGAGCCGAGAATCTTCGAAATATCGACTTACACGAAATGAAAAATTTTTGTGATATTCTTGTTCCCCAGACTCCAAACTTCTCGTATATAGCTTTTGCAGCGAATTTGCAGCAACGTTTGTTAGGATAATATATTTCGTGTCCAGGGAGCTGAGAATCCTCGAAAAACCGACTTACGCGAAATGAAAAATGTTTGTGATATTCTTGTTCCCCACGCTCCAAACTGCTCGTAAATAGCATTTGCAGGGAATTTGGAGCAACTTTTGTTACCTGTATATTTCGTGACCAGGGAGCCGAGAATCGTCGAAATATCGACTTACACGTAATGAAACATTTTTATGATATTCTTGTTCCCCGCGCTCCAAACTGCTCGTAAATAGCATTTGAGGCGAATTTGGAGCAACGTTTGGTATATGTATATTTCGTGACCAGGGAACTGAGAATCGTCGAAATATCGACTTACACGAAATGAAATATTTTTGTGATATTCTTGTTTACCTTACTCCAAACTGCTCTTATATAGCTTTTGCAGCGAATTTGGAGCAACTTTTGTTCAGACTATATTTAGTGTCCGGGGAGCCGAGAATCGTAGAAATATCGACTTACACGAAATGAAACATTTTTATGATATTCTTGTTCCCCGCGCTCCAAACTGCTCGTAAATAGCATTTGAGGCGAATTTGGAGCAACGTTTGTTAGGATAATATATTTCGTGTCCAGGGAGCTGAGAATCCTCGAAAAATCGACTAACGCGAAATGAAAAATTTTTGTTTTATTCTTGTTCCGCACGCTCCAAACTGCTGGTATATAGCATTTGCAGCGAATTTGGAGCAACTTTTGTTACATGTATATTTCGTGACCAGGGAGCCGAGAATCGTCGAAATATCGACCTACACGTAATGAAACATTTTTATGATATTCTTGTTCCCCGCGCTCCAAACTGCTCGTAAATAGCATTTGAGGCGAATTTGGAGCAACGTTTGGTATATGTATATTTCGTGACCAGGGAGCTGAGAATCGTCGAAATATCGACTTACACGAAATGAAATATTTTTGTGATATTCTTGTTTACCTTACTCCAAACTGCTCGTATATAGCATTTGCAGCGAATTTGGAGCAACTTTTGTTATATGTATTTTTCGTGTCCAGGGAGCCGAGAAGCGTCGAAATATCAACTTACACGAAATGAAATATTTTTGTGATATTCTTCTTCCCCACGCTCCAAACTGCTCGTAAATAACATTTGCAGGGAATTTGGAGCAACTTTTGTTACATGTATATTTCGTGACCAGGGAGCCGAGAATCGTCGAAATATCGACTTACACGTAATGAAACATTTTTATAATATTCTTGTTCCCCGCGCTCCAAACTGCTCGTAAATAGCATTTGAGGCGAATTTGGAGCAACGTTTGGTATATGTATTTTTCGTGTCCAGGGAGCCGAGAATCGTTGAAATATCAACTTACACGAAATGAAATATTTTTGTGATATTCTTGTTCCCCACGCTCCAAACTGCTCGTAAATAGCATTTGCAGCGAATTTGGAGCAACTTTTGTAATATGTATATTTCGTTACCAGGGAGCCGAGAATCGTCGAAATATCGACTTACACGAAATGAAATATTTTTGTGATATTCTTGTTTACCTTACTCCAAACTGCTCTTATATAGCTTTTGCAGCGAATTTGGAGCAACTTTTGTTCAGACTATATTTAGAGTCCAGGGAGCCGAGAATCGTCGAAATATCGACTTACACGAAATGAAAAATTTTTGTGATATTCTTGTTCCCCAGACTCCAAACTTCTCGTATATAGCTTTTGCAGCGAATTTGCAGCAACGTTTGTTAGGATAATATATTTCGTGTCCAGGGAGCTGAGAATCCTCGAAAAATCGACTTACGAGAAATGAAATATTTTTGTGATATTCTTCTTCCCCACGCTCCAAACTGGTCGTAAATAGCATTTGCAGCGAATTTGGGGCAACCTTTGTTACATGTATATTTCGTGACCAGGGAGCCGAGAATCGTCGAAATATCGACTTACACGTAATGAAACATTTTTATGATATTCTTGTTCCCCGCGCTCCAAACTGCTCGTAAATAGCATTTGAGGCGAATTTGGAGCAACGTTTGGTATATGTATATTTCGTGACCAGGGAGCTGAGAATCGTCGAAATATCGACTTACACGAAATGAAATATTTTAGTGATATTCTTGTTTACCTTACTCCAAACTGTTGGTATATAGCATTTGCAAGGAATTTGGAGCAACTTTTGTTATATGTATTTTTCGTGTCCAGGGAGCCGAGAAGCGTCGAAATATCAACACGAAATGAAAAATTTTTGTGATATTCTTGTTTACCTTACTCCAAACTGCTCTTATATAGCTTTTGCAGCGAATTTGGAGCAACTTTTGTTCAGACTATATTTAGTGTCCGGGGAGCCGAGAATCGTAGAAATATCGACTTACACGAAATGAAAAATTTTTGTGATATTCTTGTTCCTAACGCTCCAAACTGCTCGTAAATAGCATTTGCAGCGAATTTTGAGCACCATTTGTTAGGATAATATATTTCGTGTCCAGGGAGCTGAGAATCCTCGAAAAATCGACTAACGCGAAATGAAAAATTTTTGTGATATTCTTGTTCCCCACGCTCCAAACTGGTCGTATATAGCATTTGCAGCGAATTTGGAGCAACTTTTGTTATATGTATTTTTCGTGTCCAGGGAGCCGAGAATCGTCGAAATATCAACTTACACGAAATGAAATATTTTTGTGATATTCTTCTTCCCCACGCTCCAAACTGCTCGTAAATAGCATTTGCAGGGAATTTGGAGCAACTTTTGTTACATGTATATTTCGTGACCAGGGAGCCGAGAATCGTCGAAATATCGACTTACACGTAATGAAACATTTTTATGATATTCTTGTTCCCCGCGCTCCAAACTGCTCGTAAATAGCATTTGAGGCGAATTTGGAGCAACGTTTGGTATATGTATATTTCGTGACCAGGGAGCTGAGAATCGTCGAAATATCGACTTACACGAAATGAAATATTTTTGTGATATTCTTGTTTACCTTACTCCAAACTGCTCGTATATAGCATTTGCAGCGAATTTGGAGCAACTTTTGTTATATGTATTTTTCGTGTCCAGGGAGCCGAGAATCGTTGAAATATCAACTTACACGAAATGAAATATTTTTGTGATATTCTTGTTCCCCACGCTCCAAACTGCTCGTAAATAGCATTTTCAGCGAATTTGGAGCAACTTTTGTGATATGTATATTTCGTTACCAGGGAGCCGAGAATCGTCGAAATATCGACTTACACGAAATGAAATATTTTTGTGATATTCTTGTTTACCTTACTCCAAACTGCTCTTATATAGCTTTTGCAGCGAATTTGGAGCAACTTTTGTTCAGACTATATTTAGAGTCCAGGGAGCCGAGAATCGTCGAAATATCGACTTACACGAAATGAAAAATTTTTGTGATATTCTTGTTCCCCAGACTCCAAACTTCTCGTATATAGCTTTTGCAGCGAATTTGCAGCAACGTTTGTTAGGATAATATATTTCGTGTCCAGGGAGCTGAGAATCCTCGAAAAATCGACTTACGCGAAATGAAAAATTTTTGTAATATTCTTGTTCCCCACGCTCCAAACTGGTCGTATATAGCATTTGCAGCGAATTTGGAGCAACTTTTGTTATACGTATATTTCGTGTCCAGGGAGCCGAGAATCGTCGAAATATCAACTTACACGAAATGAAATATTTTTGTGATATTCTTCTTCCCCACGCTCCAAACTGGTCGTAAATAGCATTTGCAGCGAATTTGGGGCAACTTTTGTTACATGAATATTTCGTGACCAGGGAGCCGAGAATCGTCGAAATATAGACTTACACGTAATGAAACATTTTTATGAAATTCTTGTTCCCCGCGCTCCAAACTGCTCGTAAATAGCATTTGAGGCGAATTTGGAGCAACGTTTGGTATATGTATATTTCGTGACCAGGGAGCTGAGAATCGTCGAAATATCGACTTACACGAAATGAAATATTTTAGTGATATTCTTGTTTACCTTACTCAAAACTGTTGGTATATAGCATTTGCAAGGAATTTGGAGCAACTTTTGTTATATGTATTTTTCGTGTCCAGGGAGCCGAGAAGCGTCGAAATATCAACTTACACGAAATGAAATATTTTTGTGATATTCTTGTTCCCCACGCTCCAAACTGGTCGTATATAGCATTTGCAGCGAATTTGGAGCAACTTTTGTTATATGTATTTTTCGTGTCCAGGGAGCCGAGAATCGTCGAAATATCAACTTACACGAAATGAAATATTTTTGTGATATTCTTCTTCCCCACGCTCCAAACTGCTCGTAAATAGCATTTGCAGGGAATTTGGAGCAACTTTTGTTACATGTATATTTCGTGACCAGGGAGCCGAGAATCGTCGAAATATCGACTTACACGTAATGAAACATTTTTATGATATTCTTGTTCCCCGCGCTCCAAACTGCTCGTAAATAGCATTTGCAGGGAATTTGGAGCAACTTTTGTTACATGTATATTTCGTGACCAGGGAGCCGAGAATCGTCGAAATATCGACTTACACGTAATGAAACATTTTTATGATATTCTTGTTCCCCGCGCTCCAAACTGCTCGTAAATAGCATTTGAGGCGAATTTGGAGCAACGTTTGGTATATGTATATTTCGTGACCAGGGAGCTGAGAATCGTCGAAATATCGACTTACACGAAATGAAATATTTTTGTGATATTCTTGTTTACCTTACTCCAAACTGCTCTTATATAGCTTTTGCAGCGAATTTGGAGCAACTTTTGTTCAGACTATATTTAGTGTCCGGGGAGCCGAGAATCGTAGAAATATCGACTTACACGAAATGAAAAATTTTTGTGATATTCTTGTTCCTAACGCTCCAAACTGCTCGTAAATAGCATTTGCAGCGAATTTTGAGCACCATTTGTTAGGATAATATATTTCGTGTCCAGGGAGCTGAGAATCCTCGAAAAATCGACTAACGCGAAATGAAAAATTTTTGTGATATTCTTGTTCCCCACGCTCCAAACTGGTCGTATATAGCATTTGCAGCGAATTTGGAGCAACTTTTGTTATATGTATTTTTCGTGTCCAGGGAGCCGAGAATCGTCGAAATATCAACTTACACGAAATGAAATATTTTTGTGATATTCTTCTTCCCCACGCTCCAAACTGCTCGTAAATAGCATTTGCAGGGAATTTGGAGCAACTTTTGTTACATGTATATTTCGTGACCAGGGAGCCGAGAATCGTCGAAATATCGACTTACACGTAATGAAACATTTTTATGATATTCTTGTTCCCCGCGCTCCAAACTGCTCGTAAATAGCATTTGAGGCGAATTTGGAGCAACGTTTGGTATATGTATATTTCGTGACCAGGGAGCTGAGAATCGTCGAAATATCGACTTACACGAAATGAAATATTTTTGTGATATTCTTGTTTACCTTACTCCAAACTGCTCGTATATAGCATTTGCAGCGAATTTGGAGCAACTTTTGTTATATGTATTTTTCGTGTCCAGGGAGCCGAGAAGCGTCGAAATATCAACTTACACGAAATGAAATATTTTTGTGATATTCTTGGTCCCCACGCTCCAAACTGCTCGTATATAGCATTTGCAGCGAATTTGGAGCAACTTTTGTGATATGTATATTTCGTTACCAGGGAGCCGAGAATCGTCGAAATATCGACTTACACGAAATGAAATATTTTTGTGATATTCTTGTTTACCTTACTCCAAACTGCTCTTATATAGCCTTTGCAATTAATTTGGAGCAACTTTTGTTCAGACTATATTTAGTGTCCAGGGAGCCGAGAATCTTCGAAATATCGACTTACACGAAATGAAAAATTTTTGTGATATTCTTGTTCCCCAGACTCCAAACTTCTCGTATATAGCTTTTGCAGCGAATTTGCAGCAACGTTAGTTAGGATAATATATTTCGTGTCCAGGGAGCTGAGAATCCTCGAAAAATCGACTTACGCGAAATGAAAAATGTTTGTGATATTCTTGTTCCCCACAATCCAAACTGGTCGTATATAGCATTTGCAGCGAATTTGGAGCAACTTTTGTTATATGTATATTTCGTTACCAGGGAGCCGTGAATCGTCGAAATATCGACTTACACGAAATGAAATATTTTTGTGATATTGTTGTTTACCTTACTCCAAACTGCTCTTATATAGCTTTTGCAGCGAATTTGGAGCAACTTTTGTTCAGACTATATTTAGTGTCCAGGGAGCCGAGAATCGTAGAAATATCGACTTACACGAAATGAAAAATTTTTGTGATATTCTTGTTCCCCAGACTCCAAACTTCTCGCATATAGCTTTTGCAGCGAATTTGGAGCACCATTTGTTAGGATAATATATTTCGTGTCCAGGTAGCTGAGAATCCTCGAAAAATCGACTAACGCGAAATGAAAAATTTTTGTGATATTCTTGTTCCCCACGCTCCAAACTGGTCGGATATAGCATTTGCAGCGAATTTGGAGTAACTTTTGTTATATGTATTTTTCGTGACCAGGGAGCCGAGAATCGTCGAAATATCGACTTACACGTAATGAAACATTTTTATGATATTCTTGTTCCCCACGCTCCAAACTGCTCGTAAATAGCATTTGCAGCGAATTTGGAGCAACTTTTGTTACATGTATATTTGGTGACCAGAGAGCCGAGAATCGTCGAAATATCGACTTACACGTAATGAAACATTTTTATGATATTCTTGTTCCCCGCGCTCCAAACTGCTCGTAAATAGCATTTGAGGCGAATTTGGAGCAACGTTTGGTATATGTATATTTCGTGACCAGGGAGCTGAGAATCGTCGAAATATCGACTTACACGAAATGAAATATTTTTGTGATATTCTTGTTTACTTTACTCCAAACTGCTCGTATATAGCATTTGCAGCGAATTTGGAGCAACTTTTGTTATATGTATTTTTCGTGTCCAGGGAGCCGAGAAGCGTCGAAATATCAACTTACACGAAATGAAATATTTTTGTGATATTCTTGTTCCCCACGCTCCAAACTGGTCGTATATAGCATTTGCAGCGAATTTGGAGCAACTTTTGTTATATGTATTTTTCGTGTCCAGGGAGCCGAGAATCGTCGAAATATCAACTTACACGAAATGAAATATTTTTGTGATATTCTTCTTCCCCACGCTCCAAACTGCTCGTAAATAGCATTTGCAGGGAATTTGGAGCAACTTTTGTTACATGTATATTTCGTGACCAGGGAGCCGAGAATCGTCGAAATATCGACTTACACGTAATGAAACATTTTTATGATATTCTTGTTCCCCGCGCTCCAAACTGCTCGTAAATAGCATTTGAGGCGAATTTGGAGCAAGGTTTGGTATATGTATATTTCGTGACCAGGGAGCTGAGAATCGTCGAAATATCGACTTACACGAAATGAAATATTTTTGTGATATTCTTGTTTACCTTACTCCAAACTGCTCGTATATAGCATTTGCAGCGAATTTGGAGCAACTTTTGTTATATGTATTTTTCGTGTCCAGGGAGCCGAGAATCGTCGAAATATCAACTTACACGAAATGAAATATTTTTGTGATATTCTTGTTCCCCACGCTCCAAACTGCTCGTAAATAGCATTTGCAGCGAATTTGGAGCAACTTTTGTGATGTGTATATTTCGTTACCAGGGAGCCGAGAATCGTCGAAATATCGACTTACACGAAATGAAATATTTTTGTGATATTCTTGTTTACCTTACTCCAAACTGCTCTTATATAGCTTTTGCAGCGAATTTGGAGCAACTTTTGTTCAGACTATATTTAGAGTCCAGGGAGCCGAGAATCTTCGAAATATCGACTTACACGAAATGAAAAATTTTTGTGATATTCTTGTTCCCCAGACTCCAAACTTCTGGTATATAGCTTTTGCAGCGAATTTGCAGCAACGTTTGTTAGGATAATATATTTCGTGTCCAGGGAGCTGAGAATCCTCGAAAAATCGACTAACGCGAAATGAAAAATTTTTGTGATATTCTTGTTCCCCACGCTCCAAACTGGTCGTATATAGCATTTGCAGCGAATTTGGAGCAACTTTTGTTATATGTATTTTTCGTGTCCAGGGAGCCGAGAATCGTCGAAATATCAACTTACACGAAATGAAATATTTTTGTGATATTATTCTTCCCCACGCTCCAAACTGCTCGTAAATAGCATTTGCAGGGAATTTGGAGCAACTTTTGTTACATGTATATTTCGTGACCAGGGAGCCGAGAATCGTCGAAATATCGACTTACACGTAATGAAACATTTTTATGATATTCTTGTTCCCCGCGCTCCAAACTGCTCGTAAATAGCATTTGAGGCGAATTTGGAGCAACTTTTGGTATATGTATATTTCGTGACCAGGGAGCTGAGAATCGTCGAAATATCGACTTACACGAAATGAAATATTTTTGTGATATTCTTGTTTACCTTACTCCAAACTGCTCGTATATAGCATTTGCAGTGAATTTGGAGCAACTTTTGTTATATGTATTTTTCGTGTCCAGGGAGCCGAGAATCGTCGAAATATCAACTTACACCAAATGAAATATTTTTGTGATATTCTTGTTCCCCACGCTCCAAACTGCTCGTAAATAGCATTTGCAGCGATTTTGGAGCAACTTTTGTGATATGTATATTTCGTTACCAGGGAGCCGAGAATCGTCGAAATATCGACTTACACGAAATGAAATATTTTTGTGATATTCTTGTTTACCTTACTCCAAACTGCTCTTATATAGCTTTTGCAGCGAATTTGGAGCAACTTTTGTTCAGACTATATTTAGAGTCCAGGGAGCCGAGAATCGTCGAAATATCGACTTACACGAAATGAAAAATTTTTGTGATATTCTTGTTCCCCAGACTCCAAACTTCTGGTATATAGCTTTTGCAGCGAATTTGCAGCAACGTTTGTTAGGATAATATATTTCGTGTCCAGGGAGCTGAGAATCCTCGAAAAATCGACTTACGCGAAATGAAAAAGTTTGTGATATTCTTGTTCCCCACGATCCAAACTGGTCGTTTATAGCATTTGCAGCGAATTTGGAGCAACTTTTGTTACATGTATATTTCGTGACCAGGGAGCCGAGAATCGTCGAAATATCGACTTACACGTAATGAAACATTTTTATGATATTCTTGTTTCCCACGCTCCAAACTGCTCGTAAATAGCATTTGAGGCGAATTTGGAGCAACGTTTGGTATATGTATATTTCGTGACCAGGGAGCTGAGAATAGTCGAAATATCGACTTACACGAAATGAAATATTTTAGTGATATTCTTGTTTACCTTACTCCAAACTGTTGGTATATAGCATTTGCAAGGAATTTGGAGCAACTTTTGTTATATGTATTTTTCGTGTCCAGGGAGCCGAGAATCGTCGAAATATCAAATTACACGAAATGAAATATTTTTGTGATATTCTTGTTCCCCACGCTCCAAACTGCTCGTAAATAGCATTTGCAGCGAATTTGGAGCAACTTTTGTTACATGTATATTTCGTGACCAGAGAGCCGAGAATCGTCGAAATATCGACTTACACGTAATGAAACATTTTTATGATATTCTTGTTCCCCGCGCTCCAAACTGCTCGTAAATAGCATTTGAGGCGAATTTGGAGCAACGTTTGGTATATGTATATTTCGTGACCAGGGAGCTGAGAATCGTCGAAATATCGACTTACACGAAATGAAATATTTTTGTGACATTCTTGTTTACCTTACTCCAAACTGCTCGTATATAGCATTTGCAGCGAATTTGGAGCAACTTTTGTTATATGTATTTTTCGTGTCCAGGGAGCCGAGAAGCGTCGAAATATCAACTTACACGAAATGAAATATTTTTGTGATATTCTTGGTCCCCACGCTCCAAACTGCTCGTATATAGCATTTGCAGCGAATTTGGAGCAACTTTTGTGATATGTATATTTCGTTACCAGGGAGCCGAGAATCGTCGAAATATCGACTTACACGAAATGAAATATTTTTGTGATATTCTTGTTTACCTTACTCCAAACTGCTCTTATATAGCCTTTGCAATTAATTTGGAGCAACTTTTGTTCAGACTATATTTAGTATCCAGGGAGCCGAGAATCTTCGAAATATCGACTTACACGAAATGAAAAATTTTTGTGATATTCTTGTTCCCCAGACTCCAAACTTCTCGTATATAGCTTTTGCAGCGAATTTGCAGCAACGTTTGTTAGGATAATATATTTCGTGTCCAGGGAGCTGAGAATCCTCGAAAAATCGACTTACGCGAAATGAAAAATGTTTGTGATATTCTTGTTCCCCACGCTCCAAACTGGTCGTATATAGCATTTGCAGCGAATTTGGAGCAACTTTTGTTATATGTATATTTCGTTACCAGGGAGCCGTGAATCGTCGAAATATCGACTTACACGAAATGAAATATTTTTGTGATATTGTTGTTTACCTTACTCCAAACTGCTCTTATATAGCTTTTGCAGCGAATTTGGAGCAACTTTTGTTCAGACTATATTTAGTGTCCAGGGAGCCGAGAATCGTAGAAATATCGACTTACACGAAATGAAAAATTTTTGTGATATTCTTGTTCCCCAGACTCCAAACTTCTCGCATATAGCTTTTGCAGCGAATTTGGAGCACCATTTGTTAGGATAATATATTTCGTGTCCAGGGAGCTGAGAATCCTCGAAAAATCGACTAACGCGAAATGAAAAATTTTTGTGATATTCTTGTTCCCCACGCTCCAAACTGCTGGTATATAGCATTTGCAGCGAATTTGGAGGAACTTTTCTTACATGTATATTTCGTGACCAGCGAGCCGAGAATCGTCGAAATATCGACTTACACGAAATGAAATATTTTTGTGATATTCTTGTTTACCTTACTCCAAACTGCTCTTATATAGCTTTTGCAGCGAATTTGGAGCAACTTTTGTTCAGACTATATTTAGAGTCCAGGGAGCCGAGAATCGTCGAAATATCGACTTACACGAAATGAAAAATTTTTGTGATATTCTTGTTCCCCAGACTCCAAACTTCTCGTATATAGCTTTTGCAGCGAATTTGCAGCAACGTTTGTTAGGATAATATATTTCGTATCCAGGGAGCTGAGAATCCTCGAAAAATCGACTTACGCGAAATGAAAAATTTTTGTAATATTCTTGTTCCCCACGCTCCAAACTGGTCGTATATAGCATTTGCAGCGAATTTGGAGCAACTTTTGTTATACGTATATTTCGTGTCCAGGGAGCCGAGAATCGTCGAAATATCAACTTACACGAAATGAAATATTTTTGTGATATTCTTCTTCCCCACGCTCCAAACTGGTCGTAAATAGCATTTGCAGCGAATTTGGGGCAACTTTTGTTACATGTATATTTCGTGACCAGGGAGCCGAGAATCGTCGAAATATCGACTTACACGTAATGAAACATTTTTATGATATTCTTGTTCCCCGCGCTCCAAACTGCTCGTAAATAGCATTTGATGCGCATTTGGAGCAACTTTTGGTATATGTATATTTCGTGACCAGGGAGCTGAGAATCGTCGAAATATCGACTTACACGAAATGAAATATTTTTGTGATATTCTTGTTTACCTTACTCCAAACTGCTCGTATATAGCATTTGCAGTGAATTTGGAGCAACTTTTGTTATATGTATTTTTCGTGTCCAGGGAGCCGAGAATCGTCGAAATATCAACTTACACGAAATGAAATATTTTTGTGATATTCTTGTTCCCCACGCTCCAAACTGCTCGTAAATAGCATTTGCAGCGAATTTGGAGCAACTTTTGTGATATGTATATTTCGTTACCAGGGAGCCGAGAATCGTCGAAATATCGACTTACACGAAATGAAATATTTTTGTGATATTCTTGTTTACCTTACTCCAAACTGCTCTTATATAGCTTTTGCAGCGAATTTGGAGCAACTTTTGTTCAGACTATATTTAGAGTCCAGGGAGCCGAGAATCGTCGAAATATCGACTTACACGAAATGAAAAATTTTTGTGATATTCTTGTTCCCCAGACTCCAAACTTCTGGTATATAGCTTTTGCAGCGAATTTGCAGCAACGTTTGTTAGGATAATATATTTCGTGTCCAGGGAGCTGAGAATCCTCGAAAAATCGACTTACGCGAAATGAAAAAGTTTGTGATATTCTTGTTCCCCACGATCCAAACTGGTCGTATATAGCATTTGCAGCGAATTTGGAGCAACTTTTGTTACATGTATATTTCGTGACCAGGGAGCCGAGAATCGTCGAAATATCGACTTACACGTAATGAAACATTTTTATGATATTCTTGTTTCCCGCGCTCCAAACTGCTCGTAAATAGCATTTGAGGCGAATTTGGAGCAACGTTTGGTATATGTATATTTCGTGACCAGGGAGCTGAGAATCGTCGAAATATCGACTTACACGAAATGAAATATTTTAGTGATATTCTTGTTTACCTTACTCCAAACTGTTGGTATATAGCATTTGCAAGGAATTTGGAGCAACTTTTGTTATATGTATTTTTCGTGTCCAGGGAGCCGAGAATCGTCGA
Source organism: Hymenopus coronatus (assembly GCA_030762935.1). NCBI lineage: Eukaryota > Metazoa > Arthropoda > Insecta > Mantodea > Hymenopodidae > Hymenopus > Hymenopus coronatus. The sequence goes on from CM060897.1 coordinate 137,689,391, forward strand.
AATATCAAATTACACGAAATGAAATATTTTTGTGATATTCTTGTTCCCCACGCTCCAAACTGCTCGTAAATAGCATTTGCAGCGAATTTGGAGCAACTTTTGTTACATGTATATTTCGTGACCAGAGAGCCGAGAATCGTCGAAATATCGACTTACACGTAATGAAACATTTTTATGATATTCTTGTTCCCCGCGCTCCAAACTGCTCGTAAATAGCATTTGAGGCGAATTTGGAGCAACGTTTGGTATATGTATATTTCGTGACCAGGGAGCTGAGAATCGTCGAAATATCGACTTACACGAAATGAAATATTTTTGTGACATTCTTGTTTACCTTACTCCAAACTGCTCGTATATAGCATTTGCAGCGAATTTGGAGCAACTTTTGTTATATGTATTTTTCGTGTCCAGGGAGCCGAGAAGCGTCGAAATATCAACTTACACGAAATGAAATATTTTTGTGATATTCTTGGTCCCCACGCTCCAAACTGCTCGTATATAGCATTTGCAGCGAATTTGGAGCAACTTTTGTGATATGTATATTTCGTTACCAGGGAGCCGAGAATCGTCGAAATATCGACTTACACGAAATGAAATATTTTTGTGATATTCTTGTTTACCTTACTCCAAACTGCTCTTATATAGCCTTTGCAATTAATTTGGAGCAACTTTTGTTCAGACTATATTTAGTATCCAGGGAGCCGAGAATCTTCGAAATATCGACTTACACGAAATGAAAAATTTTTGTGATATTCTTGTTCCCCAGACTCCAAACTTCTCGTATATAGCTTTTGCAGCGAATTTGCAGCAACGTTTGTTAGGATAATATATTTCGTGTCCAGGGAGCTGAGAATCCTCGAAAAATCGACTTACGCGAAATGAAAAATGTTTGTGATATTCTTGTTCCCCACGCTCCAAACTGGTCGTATATAGCATTTGCAGCGAATTTGGAGCAACTTTTGTTATATGTATATTTCGTTACCAGGGAGCCGTGAATCGTCGAAATATCGACTTACACGAAATGAAATATTTTTGTGATATTGTTGTTTACCTTACTCCAAACTGCTCTTATATAGCTTTTGCAGCGAATTTGGAGCAACTTTTGTTCAGACTATATTTAGTGTCCAGGGAGCCGAGAATCGTAGAAATATCGACTTACACGAAATGAAAAATTTTTGTGATATTCTTGTTCCCCAGACTCCAAACTTCTCGCATATAGCTTTTGCAGCGAATTTGGAGCACCATTTGTTAGGATAATATATTTCGTGTCCAGGGAGCTGAGAATCCTCGAAAAATCGACTAACGCGAAATGAAAAATTTTTGTGATATTCTTGTTCCCCACGCTCCAAACTGGTCGTATATAGCATTTGCAGCGAATTTGGAGCAACTTTTGTTATATGTATTTTTCGTGACCAGGGAGCCGAGAATCGTCGAAATATCGACTTACACGTAATGAAACATTTTTATGATATTCTTGTTCCCCGCGCTCCAAACTGCTCGTAAATAGCATTTGAGGCGAATTTGGAGCAACGTTTGGTATATGTATATTTCGTGACCAGGGAGCTGAGAATCGTCGAAATATCGACTTACACGAAATGAAATATTTTTGTGATATTCTTGTTTACCTTACTCCAAACTGCTCGTATATAGCATTTGCAGCGAATTTGGAGCAACTTTTGTTATATGTATTTTTCGTGTCCAGGGAGCCGAGAATCGTCGAAATATCAACTTACACGAAATGAAATATTTTTGTGATATTCTTGTTCCCCACGCTCCAAACTGCTCGTAAATAGCATTTGCAGCGAATTTGGAGCAACTTTTGTGATATGTATATTTCGTTACCAGGGAGCCGAGAATCGTCGAAATATCGACTTACACGAAATGAAATATTTTTGTGATATTCTTGTTTACCTTACTCCAAACTGCTCTTATATAGCTTTTGCAGCGAATTTGGAGCAACTTTTGTTCAGACTATATTTAGAGTCCAGGGAGCCGAGAATCTTCGAAATATCGACTTACACGAAATGAAAAATTTTTGTGATATTCTTGTTCCCCAGACTCCAAACTTCTGGTATATAGCTTTTGCAGCGAATTTGCAGCAACGTTTGTTAGGATAATATATTTCGTGTCCAGGGAGCTGAGAATCCTCGAAAAATCGACTAACGCGAAATGAAAAATTTTTGTGATATTCTTGTTCCCCACGCTCCAATCTGGTCGTATATAGCATTTGCAGCGAATTTGGAGCAACTTTTGTTATATGTATTTTTCGTGTCCAGGGAGCCGAGAATCGTCGAAATATCAACTTACACGAAATGAAATATTTTTGTGATATTATTCTTCCCCACGCTCCAAACTGCTCGTAAATAGCATTTGCAGGGAATTTGGAGCAACTTTTGTTACATGTATATTTCGTGACCAGGGAGCCGAGAATCGTCGAAATATCCACTTACACGTAATGAAACATTTTTATGATATTCTTGTTCCCCGCGCTCCAAACTGCTCGTAAATAGCATTTGATGCGCATTTGGAGCAACTTTTGGTATATGTATATTTCGTGACCAGGGAGCTGAGAATCGTCGAAATATCGACTTACACGAAATGAAATATTTTTGTGATATTCTTGTTCCCCACGCTCCAAACTGCTCGTAAATAGCATTTGCAGCGAATTTGGAGCAACTTTTGTAATATGTATATTTCGTTACCAGGGAGCCGAGAATCGTCGAAATATCGACTTACACGAAATGAAATATTTTTGTGATATTCTTGTTTACCTTACCCCAAACTGCTCTTATATAGCTTTTGCAGCGAATTTGGAGCAACTTTTGTTCAGACTATATTTAGAGTCCAGGGAGCCGAGAATCGTCGAAATATCGACTTACACGAAATGAAAAATTTTTGTGATATTCTTGTTCCCCAGACTCCAAACTTCTGGTATATAACTTTTGCAGCGAATTTGCAGCAACGTTTGTTAGGATAATATATTTCGTGTCCAGGGAGCTGAGAATCCTCGAAAAATCGACTTACGCGAAATGAAAAAGTTTGTGATATTCTTGTTCCCCACGATCCAAACTGGTCGTATATAGCATTTGCAGCGAATTTGGAGCAACTTTTGTTACATGTATATTTCGTGACCAGGGAGCCGAGAATCGTCGAAATATCGACTTACACGTAATGAAACATTTTTATGATATTCTTGTTTCCCGCGCTCCAAACTGCTCGTAAATAGCATTTGAGGCGAATTTGGAGCAACGTTTGGTATATGTATATTTCGTGACCAGGGAGCTGAGAATCGTCGAAATATCGACTTACACGAAATGAAATATTTTAGTGATATTCTTGTTTACCTTACTCCAAACTGTTGGTATATAGCATTTGCAAGGAATTTGGAGCAACTTTTGTTATATGTATTTTTCGTGTCCAGGGAGCCGAGAATCGTCGAAATATCAACTTACACGAAATGAAATATTTTTGTGATATTCTTCTTCCCCACGCTCCAAACTGCTCGTAAATAGCATTTGCAGGGAATTTGGAGCAACTTTTGTTACATGTATATTTCGTGACCAGGGAGCCGAGAATCGTCGAAATATCGACTTACACGTAATGAAACATTTTTATGATATTCTTGTTCCCCGCGCTCCAAACTGCTCGTAAATAGCATTTGAGGCGAATTTGGAGCAACGTTTGGTATATGTATATTTCGTGACCAGGGAGCTGAGAATCGTCGAAATATCGACTTACACGAAATGAAATATTTTAGTGATATTCTTGTTTACCTTACTCCAAACTGTTGGTATATAGCATTTGCAAGGAATTTGGAGCAACTTTTGTTATATGTATTTTTCGTGTCCAGGGAGCCGAGAATCGTCGAAATATCAAATTACACGAAATGAAATATTTTTGTGATATTCTTGTTCCCCACGCTCCAAACTGCTCGTAAATAGCATTTGCAGCGAATTTGGAGCAACTTTTGTTACATGTATATTTCGTGACCAAAGAGCCGAGAATCGTCGAAATATCGACTTACACGTAATGAAACATTTTTATGATATTCTTGTTCCCCACGCTCCAAACTGCTCGTAAATGTTTGGTATATGTATATTTCGTGACCAGGGAGCTGAGAATCGTCGAAATATCGTCTTACCCGAAATGAAATATTTTTGTGATATTCTTGTTTACCTTACTCCAAACTGCTCGTATATAGCATTTGCAGCGAATTTGGAGCAACTTTTGTTATATGTATTTTTCGTGTCCAGGGAGCCGAGAATCGTCGAAATATCAACTTACACGAAATGAAATATTTTTGTGATATTCTTCTTCCCCACGCTCCAAACTGCTCGTAAATAGCATTTGCAGGGAATTTGGAGCAACTTTTGTTACATGTATATTTCGTGACCAGGGAGCCGAGAATCGTCGAAATATCGACTTACACGTAATGAAACATTTTTATGATATTCTTGTTCCCCGCGCTCCAAACTGCTCGTAAATAGCATTTGAGGCGAATTTGGAGCAACGTTTGGTATATGTATATTTCGTGACCAGGGAGCTGAGAATCGTCGAAATATCGACTTACACGAAATGAAATATTTTTGTGATATTCTTGTTTACCCTACTCCAAACTGCTCTTATATAGCTTTTGCAGCGAATTTGGAGCAACTTTTGTTCAGACTATATTTAGTGTCCAGGGAGCCGAGAATCGTAGAAATATCGACTTACACGAAATGAAAAATTTTTGTGATATTCTTGTTCCCCAGACTCCAAACTTCTCGCATATAGCTATTGCAGCGAATTTGGAGCACCATTTGTTAGGATAATATATTTCGTGTCCAGGGAGCTGAGAATCCTCGAAAAATCGACTAACGCGAAATTAAATATTTTTGTGATATTCTTGTTCCCCACGCTCCAAACTGCTCGTAAATAGCATTTGCAGCGAATTTGGAGCAACTTTTGTGATATGTATATTTCGTTACCAGGGAGCCGAGAATCGTCGAAATATCGACTTACACGAAATGAAATATTTTTGTGATATTCTTGTTTACCTTACTCCAAACTGCTCTTATATAGCTTTTGCAGCGAATTTGGAGCAACTTTTGTTCAGACTATATTTAGAGTCCAGGGAGCCGAGAATCTTCGAAATATCGACTTACACGAAATGAAAAATTTTTGTGATATTCTTGTTCCCCAGACTCCAAACTTCTGGTATATAGCTTTTGCAGCGAATTTGCAGCAACGTTTGTTAGGATAATATATTTCGTGTCCAGGGAGCTGAGAATCCTCGAAAAATCGACTAACGCGAAATGAAAAATTTTTGTGATATTCTTGTTCCCCACGCTCCAATCTGGTCGTATATAGCATTTGCAGCGAATTTGGAGCAACTTTTGTTATATGTATTTTTCGTGTCCAGGGAGCCGAGAATCGTCGAAATATCAACTTACACGAAATGAAATATTTTTGTGATATTATTCTTCCCCACGCTCCAAACTGCTCGTAAATAGCATTTGCAGGGAATTTGGAGCAACTTTTGTTACATGTATATTTCGTGACCAGGGAGCCGAGAATCGTCGAAATATCCACTTACACGTAATGAAACATTTTTATGATATTCTTGTTCCCCGCGCTCCAAACTGCTCGTAAATAGCATTTGAGGCGCATTTGGAGCAACTTTTGGTATATGTATATTTCGTGACCAGGGAGCTGAGAATCGTCGAAATATCGACTTACACGAAATGAAATATTTTTGTGATATTCTTGTTTACCTTACTCCAAACTGCTCGTATATAGCATTTGCAGTGAATTTGGAGCAACTTTTGTTATATGTATTTTTCGTGTCCAGGGAGCCGAGAATCGTCGAAATATCAACTTACACAAAATGAAATATTTTTGTGATATTCTTGTTCCCCACGCTCCAAACTGCTCGTAAATAGCATTTGCAGCGAATTTGGAGCAACTTTTGTAATATGTATATTTCGTTACCAGGGAGCCGAGAATCGTCGAAATATCGACTTACACGAAATGAAATATTTTTGTGATATTCTTGTTTACCTTACCCCAAACTGCTCTTATATAGCTTTTGCAGCGAATTTGGAGCAACTTTTGTTCAGACTATATTTAGAGTCCAGGGAGCCGAGAATCGTCGAAATATCGACTTACACGAAATGAAAAATTTTTGTGATATTCTTGTTCCCCAGACTCCAAACTTCTGGTATATAACTTTTGCAGCGAATTTGCAGCAACGTTTGTTAGGATAATATATTTCGTGTCCAGGGAGCTGAGAATCCTCGAAAAATCGACTTACGCGAAATGAAAAAGTTTGTGATATTCTTGTTCCCCACGATCCAAACTGGTCGTATATAGCATTTGCAGCGAATTTGGAGCAACTTTTGTTACATGTATATTTCGTGACCAGGGAGCCGAGAATCGTCGAAATATCGACTTACACGTAATGAAACATTTTTATGATATTCTTGTTTCCCGCGCTCCAAACTGCTCGTAAATAGCATTTGAGGCGAATTTGGAGCAACGTTTGGTATATGTATATTTCGTGACCAGGGAGCTGAGAATCGTCGAAATATCGACTTACACGAAATGAAATATTTTAGTGATATTCTTGTTTACCTTACTCCAAACTGTTGGTATATAGCATTTGCAAGGAATTTGGAGCAACTTTTGTTATATGTATTTTTCGTGTCCAGGGAGCCGAGAATCGTCGAAATATCAAATTACACGAAATGAAATATTTTTGTGATATTCTTGTTCCCCACGCTCCAAACTGCTCGTAAATAGCATTTGCAGCGAATTTGGAGCAACTTTTGTTACATGTATATTTCGTGACCAGAGAGCCGAGAATCGTCGAAATATCGACTTACACGTAATGAAACATTTTTATGATATTCTTGTTCCCCGCGCTCCAAACTGCTCGTAAATAGCATTTGAGGCGAATTTGGAGCAACGTTTGGTATATGTATATTTCGTGACCAGGGAGCTGAGAATCGTCGAAATATCGACTTACACGAAATGAAATATTTTAGTGATATTCTTGTTTACCTTACTCCAAACTGTTGGTATATAGCATTTGCAAGGAATTTGGAGCAACTTTTGTTATATGTATTTTTCGTGTCCAGGGAGCCGAGAATCGTCGAAATATCAAATTACACGAAATGAAATATTTTTGTGATATTCTTGTTCCCCACGCTCCAAACTGCTCGTATATAGCATTTGCAGCGAATTTGGAGCAACTTTTGTTACATGTATATTTCGTGACCAAAGAGCCGAGAATCGTCGAAATATCGACTTACACGAAATGAAATATTTTTGTGATATTCTTGTTTACCCTACTCCAAACTGCTCTTATATAGCTTTTGCAGCGAATTTGGAGCAACTTTTGTTCAGACTATATTTAGTGTCCAGGGAGCCGAGAATCGTAGAAATATCGACTTACACGAAATGAAAAATTTTTGTGATATTCTTGTTCCCCAGACTCCAAACTTCTCGCATATAGCTATTGCAGCGAATTTGGAGCACCATTTGTTAGGATAATATATTTCGTGTCCAGGGAGCTGAGAATCCTCGAAAAATCGACTAACGCGAAATTAAATATTTTTGTGATATTCTTGTTCCCCACGCTCCAAACTGCTCGTAAATAGCATTTGCAGCGAATTTGGAGCAACTTTTGTGATATGTATATTTCGTTACCAGGGAGCCGAGAATCGTCGAAATATCGACTTACACGAAATGAAATATTTTTGTGATATTCTTGTTTACCTTACTCCAAACTGCTCTTATATAGCTTTTGCAGCGAATTTGGAGCAACTTTTGTTCAGACTATATTTAGAGTCCAGGGAGCCGAGAATCTTCGAAATATCGACTTACACGAAATGAAAAATTTTTGTGATATTCTTGTTCCCCAGACTCCAAACTTCTGGTATATAGCTTTTGCAGCGAATTTGCAGCAACGTTTGTTAGGATAATATATTTCGTGTCCAGGGAGCTGAGAATCCTCGAAAAATCGACTAACGCGAAATGAAAAATTTTTGTGATATTCTTGTTCCCCACGCTCCAATCTGGTCGTATATAGCATTTGCAGCGAATTTGGAGCAACTTTTGTTATATGTATTTTTCGTGTCCAGGGAGCCGAGAATCGTCGAAATATCAACTTACACGAAATGAAAAATTTTTGTGATATTCTTGTTCCCCAGACTCCAAACTTCTGGTATATAACTTTTGCAGCGAATTTGCAGCAACGTTTGTTAGGATAATATATTTCGTGTCCAGGGAGCTGAGAATCCTCGAAAAATCGACTTACGCGAAATGAAAAAGTTTGTGATATTCTTGTTCCCCACGATCCAAACTGGTCGTATATAGCATTTGCAGGGAATTTGGAGCAACTTTTGTTACATGTATATTTCGTGACCAGGGAGCCGAGAATCGTCGAAATATCGACTTACACGTAATGAAACATTTTTATGATATTCTTGTTCCCCGCGCTCCAAACTGCTCGTAAATAGCATTTGAGGCGAATTTGGAGCAACGTTTGGTATATGTATATTTCGTGACCAGGGAGCTGAGAATCGTCGAAATATCGACTTACACGAAATGAAATATTTTTGTGATATTCTTGTTTACCCTACTCCAAACTGCTCTTATATAGCTTTTGCAGCGAATTTGGAGCAACTTTTGTTCAGACTATATTTAGTGTCCAGGGAGCCGAGAATCGTAGAAATATCGACTTACACGAAATGAAAAATTTTTGTGATATTCTTGTTCCCCAGACTCCAAACTTCTCGCATATAGCTATTGCAGCGAATTTGGAGCACCATTTGTTAGGATAATATATTTCGTGTCCAGGGAGCTGAGAATCCTCGAAAAATCGACTAACGCGAAATTAAATATTTTTGTGATATTCTTGTTCCCCACGCTCCAAACTGCTCGTAAATAGCATTTGCAGCGAATTTGGAGCAACTTTTGTGATATGTATATTTCGTTACCAGGGAGCCGAGAATCGTCGAAATATCGACTTACACGAAATGAAATATTTTTGTGATATTCTTGTTTACCTTACTCCAAACTGCTCTTATATAGCTTTTGCAGCGAATTTGGAGCAACTTTTGTTCAGACTATATTTAGAGTCCAGGGAGCCGAGAATCTTCGAAATATCGACTTACACGAAATGAAAAATTTTTGTGATATTCTTGTTCCCCAGACTCCAAACTTCTGGTATATAGCTTTTGCAGCGAATTTGCAGCAACGTTTGTTAGGATAATATATTTCGTGTCCAGGGAGCTGAGAATCCTCGAAAAATCGACTAACGCGAAATGAAACATTTTTGTGATATTCTTGTTCCCCACGCTCCAATCTGGTCGTATATAGCATTTGCAGCGAATTTGGAGCAACTTTTGTTATATGTATTTTTCGTGTCCAGGGAGCCGAGAATCGTCGAAATATCAACTTACACGAAATGAAATATTTTTGTGATATTATTCTTCCCCACGCTCCAAACTGCTCGTAAATAGCATTTGCAGGGAATTTGGAGCAACTTTTGTTACATGTATATTTCGTGACCAGGGAGCCGAGAATCGTCGAAATATCCACTTACACGTAATGAAACATTTTTATGATATTCTTGTTCCCCGCGCTCCAAACTGCTCGTAAATAGCATTTGAGGCGCATTTGGAGCAACTTTTGGTATATGTATATTTCGTGACCAGGGAGCTGAGAATCGTCGAAATATCGACTTACACGAAATGAAATATTTTTGTGATATTCTTGTTTACCTTACTCCAAACTGCTCGTATATAGCATTTGCAGTGAATTTGGAGCAACTTTTGTTATATGTATTTTTCGTGTCCAGGGAGCCGAGAATCGTCGAAATATCAACTTACACGAAATGAAATATTTTTGTGATATTCTTGTTCCCCACGCTCCAAACTGCTCGTAAATAGCATTTGCAGCGAATTTGGAGCAACTTTTGTAATATGTATATTTCGTTACCAGGGAGCCGAGAATCGTCGAAATATCGACTTACACGAAAAAAAAAATTTTTGTGATATTCTTGTTCCCCAGACTCCAAACTTCTGGTATATAACTTTTGCAGCGAATTTGCAGCAACGTTTGTTAGGATAATATATTTCGTGTCCAGGGAGCTGAGAATCCTCGAAAAATCGACTTACGCGAAATGAAAAAGTTTGTGATATTCTTGTTCCCCACGATCCAAACTGGTCGTATATAGCATTTGCAGCGAATTTGGAGCAACTTTTGTTACATGTATATTTCGTGACCAGGGAGCCGAGAATGGTCGAAATATCGACTTACACGTAATGAAACATTTTTATGATATTCTTGTTTCCCGCGCTCCAAACTGCTCGTAAATAGCATTTGAGGCGAATTTGGAGCAACGTTTGGTATATGTATATTTCGTGACCAGGGAGCTGAGAATCGTCGAAATATCGACTTACACGAAATGAAATATTTTAGTGATATTCTTGTTTACCTTACTCCAAACTGTTGGTATATAGCATTTGCAAGGAATTTGGAGCAACTTTTGTTATATGTATTTTTCGTGTCCAGGGAGCCGAGAATCGTCGAAATATCAAATTACACGAAATGAAATATTTTTGTGATATTCTTGTTCCCCACGCTCCAAACTGCTCGTAAATAGCATTTGCAGCGAATTTGGAGCAACTTTTGTTACATGTATATTTCGTGACCAGAGAGCCGAGAATCGTCGAAATATCGACTTACACGTAATGAAACATTTTTATGATATTCTTGTTCCCCGCGCTCCAAACTGCTCGTAAATAGCATTTGAGGCGAATTTGGAGCAACGTTTGGTATATGTATATTTCGTGACCAGGGAGCTGAGAATCGTCGAAATATCGACTTACACGAAATGAAATATTTTAGTGATATTCTTGTTTACCTTACTCCAAACTGTTGGTATATAGCATTTGCAAGGAATTTGGAGCAACTTTTGTTATATGTATTTTTCGTGTCCAGGGAGCCGAGAATCGTCGAAATATCAAATTACACGAAATGAAATATTTTTGTGATATTCTTGTTCCCCACGCTCCAAACTGCTCGTAAATAGCATTTGCAGCGAATTTGGAGCAACTTTTGTTACATGTATATTTCGTGACCAAAGAGCCGAGAATCGTCGAAATATCGACTTACACGTAATGAAACATTTTTATGATATTCTTGTTCCCCACGCTCCAAACTGCTCGTAAATGTTTGGTATATGTATATTTCGTGACCAGGGAGCTGAGAATCGTCGAAATATCGTCTTACCCGAAATGAAATATTTTTGTGATATTCTTGTTTACCTTACTCCAAACTGCTCGTATATAGCATTTGCAGCGAATTTGGAGCAACTTTTGTTATATGTATTTTTCGTGTCCAGGGAGCCGAGAATCGTCGAAATATCAACTTACACGAAATGAAATATTTTTGTGATATTCTTCTTCCCCACGCTCCAAACTGCTCGTAAATAGCATTTGCAGGGAATTTGGAGCAACTTTTGTTACATGTATATTTCGTGACCAGGGAGCCGAGAATCGTCGAAATATCGACTTACACGTAATGAAACATTTTTATGATATTCTTGTTCCCCGCGCTCCAAACTGCTCGTAAATAGCATTTGAGGCGAATTTGGAGCAACGTTTGGTATATGTATATTTCGTGACCAGGGAGCTGAGAATCGTCGAAATATCGACTTACACGAAATGAAATATTTTTGTGATATTCTTGTTTACCCTACTCCAAACTGCTCTTATATAGCTTTTGCAGCGAATTTGGAGCAACTTTTGTTCAGACTATATTTAGTGTCCAGGGAGCCGAGAATCGTAGAAATATCGACTTACACGAAATGAAAAATTTTTGTGATATTCTTGTTCCCCAGACTCCAAACTTCTCGCATATAGCTATTGCAGCGAATTTGGAGCACCATTTGTTAGGATAATATATTTCGTGTCCAGGGAGCTGAGAATCCTCGAAAAATCGACTAACGCGAAATTAAATATTTTTGTGATATTCTTGTTCCCCACGCTCCAAACTGCTCGTAAATAGCATTTGCAGCGAATTTGGAGCAACTTTTGTGATATGTATATTTCGTTACCAGGGAGCCGAGAATCGTCGAAATATCGACTTACACGAAATGAAATATTTTTGTGATATTCTTGTTTACCTTACTCCAAACTGCTCTTATATAGCTTTTGCAGCGAATTTGGAGCAACTTTTGTTCAGACTATATTTAGAGTCCAGGGAGCCGAGAATCTTCGAAATATCGACTTACACGAAATGAAAAATTTTTGTGATATTCTTGTTCCCCAGACTCCAAACTTCTGGTATATAGCTTTTGCAGCGAATTTGCAGCAACGTTTGTTAGGATAATATATTTCGTGTCCAGGGAGCTGAGAATCCTCGAAAAATCGACTAACGCGAAATGAAAAATTTTTGTGATATTCTTGTTCCCCACGCTCCAATCTGGTCGTATATAGCATTTGCAGCGAATTTGGAGCAACTTTTGTTATATGTATTTTTCGTGTCCAGGGAGCCGAGAATCGTCGAAATATCAACTTACACGAAATGAAATATTTTTGTGATATTATTCTTCCCCACGCTCCAAACTGCTCGTAAATAGCATTTGCAGGGAATTTGGAGCAACTTTTGTTACATGTGTATTTCGTGACCAGGGAGCCGAGAATCGTCGAAATATCCACTTACACGTAATGAAACATTTTTATGATATTCTTGTTCCCCGCGCTCCAAACTGCTCGTAAATAGCATTTGAGGCGCATTTGGAGCAACTTTTGGTATATGTATATTTCGTGACCAGGGAGCTGAGAATCGTCGAAATATCGACTTACACGAAATGAAATATTTTTGTGATATTCTTGTTTACCTTACTCCAAACTGCTCGTATATAGCATTTGCAGTGAATTTGGAGCAACTTTTGTTATATGTATTTTTCGTGTCCAGGGAGCCGAGAATCGTCGAAATATCAACTTACACGAAATGAAATATTTTTGTGATATTCTTGTTCCCCACGCTCCAAACTGCTCGTAAATAGCATTTGCAGCGAATTTGGAGCAACTTTTGTAATATGTATATTTCGTTACCAGGGAGCCGAGATTCGTCGAAATATCGACTTACACGAAATGAAATATTTTTGTGATATTCTTGTTTACCTTACGCCAAACTGCTCTTATATAGCTTTTGCAGCGAATTTGGAGCAACTTTTGTTCAGACTATATTTAGAGTCCAGGGAGCCGAGAATCGTCGAAATATCGACTTACACGAAATGAAAAATTGTTGTGATATTCTTGTTCCCCAGACTCCAAACTTCTGGTATATAACTTTTGCAGCGAATTTGCAGCAACGTTTGTTAGGATAATATATTTCGTGTCCAGGGAGCTGAGAATCCTCGAAAAATCGACTTACGCGAAATGAAAAAGTTTGTGATATTCTTGTTCCCCACGATCCAAACTGGTCGTATATAGCATTTGCAGCGAATTTGGAGCAACTTTTGTTACATGTATATTTCGTGACCAGGGAGCCGAGAATCGTCGAAATATCGACTTACACGTAATGAAACATTTTTATGATATTCTTGTTTCCCGCGCTCCAAACTGCTCGTAAATAGCATTTGAGGCGAATTTGGAGCAACGTTTGGTATATGTATATTTCGTGACCAGGGAGCTGAGAATCGTCGAAATATCGACTTACACGAAATGAAATATTTTAGTGATATTCTTGTTTACCTTACTCCAAACTGTTGGTATATAGCATTTGCAAGGAATTTGGAGCAACTTTTGTTATATGTATTTTTCGTGTCCAGGGAGCCGAGAATCGTCGAAATATCAAATTACACGAAATGAAATATTTTTGTGATATTCTTGTTCCCCACGCTCCAAACTGCTCGTAAATAGCATTTGCAGCGAATTTGGAGCAACTTTTGTTACATGTATATTTCGTGACCAGAGAGCCGAGAATCGTCGAAATATCGACTTACACGTAATGAAACATTTTTATGATATTCTTGTTCCCCGCGCTCCAAACTGCTCGTAAATAGCATTTGAGGCGAATTTGGAGCAACGTTTGGTATATGTATATTTCGTGACCAGGGAGCTGAGAATCGTCGAAATATCGACTTACACGAAATGAAATATTTTAGTGATATTCTTGTTTACCTTACTCCAAACTGTTGGTATATAGCATTTGCAAGGAATTTGGAGCAACTTTTGTTATATGTATTTTTCGTGTCCAGGGAGCCGAGAATCGTCGAAATATCAAATTACACGAAATGAAATATTTTTGTGATATTCTTGTTCCCCACGCTCCAAACTGCTCGTAAATAGCATTTGCAGCGAATTTGGAGCAACTTTTGTTACATGTATATTTCGTGACCAAAGAGCCGAGAATCGTCGAAATATCGACTTACACGTAATGAAACATTTTTATGATATTCTTGTTCCCCACGCTCCAAACTGCTCGTAAATGTTTGGTATATGTATATTTCGTGACCAGGGAGCTGAGAATCGTCGAAATATCGTCTTACCCGAAATGAAATATTTTTGTGATATTCTTGTTTACCTTACTCCAAACTGCTCGTATATAGCATTTGCAGCGAATTTGGAGCAACTTTTGTTATATGTATTTTTCGTGTCCAGGGAGCCGAGAAGCGTCGAAATATCAACTTACACGAAATGAAATATTTTTGTGATATTCTTGTTCCCCACGCTCCAAACTGTTCGTATATAGCATTTGCAGCGAATTTGGAGCAACTTTTGTTATATGTATTTTTCGTGTCCAGGGAGCCGAGAATCGTCGAAATATCAACTTACACGAAATGAAATATTTTTGTGATATTCTTCTTCCCCACGCTCCAAACTGCTCGTAAATAGCATTTGCAGGGAATTTGGAGCAACTTTTGTTACATGTATATTTCGAGACCAGGGAGCCGAGAATCGTCGAAATATCGACTTACACGTAATGAAACATTTTTATGATATTCTTGTTCCCCGCGCTCCAAACTGCTCGTAAATAGCATTTGAGGCGAATTTGGAGCAACGTTTGGTATATGTATATTTCGTGACCAGGGAGCTGAGAATCGTCGAAATATCGACTTACACGAAATGAAATATTTTTGTGATATTCTTGTTTACCCTACTCCAAACTGCTCTTATATAGCTTTTGCAGCGAATTTGGAGCAACTTTTGTTCAGACTATATTTAGTGTCCAGGGAGCCGAGAATCGTAGAAATATCGACTTACACGAAATGAAAAATTTTTGTGATATTCTTGTTCCCCAGACTCCAAACTTCTCGCATATAGCTATTGCAGCGAATTTGGAGCACCATTTGTTAGGATAATATATTTCGTGTCCAGGGAGCTGAGAATCCTCGAAAAATCGACTAACGCGAAATTAAATATTTTTGTGATATTCTTGTTCCCCACGCTCCAAACTGCTCGTAAATAGCATTTGCAGCGAATTTGGAGCAACTTTTGTGATATGTATATTTCGTTACCAGGGAGCCGAGAATCGTCGAAATATCGACTTACACGAAATGAAATATTTTTGTGATATTCTTGTTTACCTTACTCCAAACTGCTCTTATATAGCTTTTGCAGCGAATTTGGAGCAACTTTTGTTCAGACTATATTTAGAGTCCAGGGAGCCGAGAATCTTCGAAATATCGACTTACACGAAATGAAAAATTTTTGTGATATTCTTGTTCCCCAGACTCCAAACTTCTGGTATATAGCTTTTGCAGCGAATTTGCAGCAACGTTTGTTAGGATAATATATTTCGTGTCCAGGGAGCTGAGAATCCTCGAAAAATCGACTAACGCGAAATGAAAAATTTTTGTGATATTCTTGTTCCCCACGCTCCAATCTGGTCGTATATAGCATTTGCAGCGAATTTGGAGCAACTTTTGTTATATGTATTTTTCGTGTCCAGGGAGCCGAGAATCGTCGAAATATCAACTTACACGAAATGAAATATTTTTGTGATATTATTCTTCCCCACGCTCCAAACTGCTCGTAAATAGCATTTGCAGGGAATTTGGAGCAACTTTTGTTACATGTATATTTCGTGACCAGGGAGCCGAGAATCGTCGAAATATCCACTTACACGTAATGAAACATTTTTATGATATTCTTGTTCCCCGCGCTCCAAACTGCTCGTAAATAGCATTTGAGGCGCATTTGCAGCAACTTTTGGTATATGTATATTTCGTGACCAGGGAGCTGAGAATCGTCGAAATATCGACTTACACGAAATGAAATATTTTTGTGATATTCTTGTTTACCTTACTCCAAACTGCTCGTATATAGCATTTGCAGTGAATTTGGAGCAACTTTTGTTATATGTATTTTTCGTGTCCAGGGAGCCGAGAATCGTCGAAATATCAACTTACACGAAATGAAATATTTTTGTGATATTCTTGTTCCCCACGCTCCAAACTGCTCGTAAATAGCATTTGCAGCGAATTTGGAGCAACTTTTGTAATATGTATATTTCGTTACCAGGGAGCCGAGAATCGTCGAAATATCGACTTACACGAAATGAAATATTTTTGTGATATTCTTGTTTACCTTACCCCAAACTGCTCTTATATAGCTTTTGCAGCGAATTTGGAGCAACTTTTGTTCAGACTATATTTAGAGTCCAGGGAGCCGAGAATCGTCGAAATATCGACTTACACGAAATGAAAAATTTTTGTGATATTCTTGTTCCCCAGACTCCAAACTTCTGGTATATAACTTTTGCAGCGAATTTGCAGCAACGTTTGTTAGGATAATATATTTCGTGTCCAGGGAGCTGAGAATCCTCGAAAAATCGACTTACGCGAAATGAAAAAGTTTGTGATATTCTTGTTCCCCACGATCCAAACTGGTCGTATATAGCATTTGCAGCGAATTTGGAGCAACTTTTGTTACATGTATATTTCGTGACCAGGGAGCCGAGAATCGTCGAAATATCGACTTACACGTAATGAAACATTTTTATGATATTCTTGTTTCCCGCGCTCCAAACTGCTCGTAAATAGCATTTGAGGCGAATTTGGAGCAACGTTTGGTATATGTATATTTCGTGACCAGGGAGCTGAGAATCGTCGAAATATCGACTTACACGAAATGAAATATTTTAGTGATATTCTTGTTTACCTTACTCCAAACTGTTGGTATATAGCATTTGCAAGGAATTTGGAGCAACTTTTGTTATATGTATTTTTCGTGTCCAGGGAGCCGAGAATCGTCGAAATATCAAATTACACGAAATGAAATATTTTTGTGATATTCTTGTTCCCCACGCTCCAAACTGCTCGTAAATAGCATTTGCAGCGAATTTGGAGCAACTTTTGTTACATGTATATTTCGTGACCAGAGAGCCGAGAATCGTCGAAATATCGACTTACACGTAATGAAACATTTTTATGATATTCTTGTTCCCCGCGCTCCAAACTGCTCGTAAATAGCATTTGAGGCGAATTTGGAGCAACGTTTGGTATATGTATATTTCGTGACCAGGGAGCTGAGAATCGTCGAAATATCGACTTACACGAAATGAAATATTTTAGTGATATTCTTGTTTACCTTACTCCAAACTGTTGGTATATAGCATTTGCAAGGAATTTGGAGCAACTTTTGTTATATGTATTTTTCGTGTCCAGGGAGCCGAGAATCGTCGAAATATCAACTTACACGAAATGAAATATTTTTGTGATATTCTTCTTCCCCACGCTCCAAACTGCTCGTAAATAGCATTTGCAGGGAATTTGGAGCAACTTTTGTTACATGTATATTTCGAGACCAGGGAGCCGAGAATCGTCGAAATATCGACTTACACGTAATGAAACATTTTTATGATATTCTTGTTCCCCGCGCTCCAAACTGCTCGTAAATAGCATTTGAGGCGAATTTGGAGCAACGTTTGGTATATGTATATTTCGTGACCAGGGAGCTGAGAATCGTCGAAATATCGACTTACACGAAATGAAATATTTTTGTGATATTCTTGTTTACCCTACTCCAAACTGCTCTTATATAGCTTTTGCAGCGAATTTGGAGCAACTTTTGTTCAGACTATATTTAGTGTCCAGGGAGCCGAGAATCGTAGAAATATCGACTTACACGAAATGAAAAATTTTTGTGATATTCTTGTTCCCCAGACTCCAAACTTCTCGCATATAGCTATTGCAGCGAATTTGGAGCACCATTTGTTAGGATAATATATTTCGTGTCCAGGGAGCTGAGAATCCTCGAAAAATCGACTAACGCGAAATTAAATATTTTTGTGATATTCTTGTTCCCCACGCTCCAAACTGCTCGTAAATAGCATTTGCAGCGAATTTGGAGCAACTTTTGTGATATGTATATTTCGTTACCAGGGAGCCGAGAATCGTCGAAATATCGACTTACACGAAATGAAATATTTTTGTGATATTCTTGTTTACCTTACTCCAAACTGCTCTTATATAGCTTTTGCAGCGAATTTGGAGCAACTTTTGTTCAGACTATATTTAGAGTCCAGGGAGCCGAGAATCTTCGAAATATCGACTTACACGAAATGAAAAATTTTTGTGATATTCTTGTTCCCCAGACTCCAAACTTCTGGTATATAGCTTTTGCAGCGAATTTGCAGCAACGTTTGTTAGGATAATATATTTCGTGTCCAGGGAGCTGAGAATCCTCGAAAAATCGACTAACGCGAAATGAAAAATTTTTGTGATATTCTTGTTCCCCACGCTCCAATCTGGTCGTATATAGCATTTGCAGCGAATTTGGAGCAACTTTTGTTATATGTATTTTTCGTGTCCAGGGAGCCGAGAATCGTCGAAATATCAACTTACACGAAATGAAATATTTTTGTGATATTATTCTTCCCCACGCTCCAAACTGCTCGTAAATAGCATTTGCAGGGAATTTGGAGCAACTTTTGTTACATGTATATTTCGTGACCAGGGAGCCGAGAATCGTCGAAATATCCACTTACACGTAATGAAACATTTTTATGATATTCTTGTTCCCCGCGCTCCAAACTGCTCGTAAATAGCATTTGAGGCGCATTTGCAGCAACTTTTGGTATATGTATATTTCGTGACCAGGGAGCTGAGAATCGTCGAAATATCGACTTACACGAAATGAAATATTTTTGTGATATTCTTGTTTACCTTACTCCAAACTGCTCGTATATAGCATTTGCAGTGAATTTGGAGCAACTTTTGTTATATGTATTTTTCGTGTCCAGGGAGCCGAGAATCGTCGAAATATCAACTTACACGAAATGAAATATTTTTGTGATATTCTTGTTCCCCACGCTCCAAACTGCTCGTAAATAGCATTTGCAGCGAATTTGGAGCAACTTTTGTAATATGTATATTTCGTTACCAGGGAGCCGAGAATCGTCGAAATATCGACTTACACGAAATGAAATATTTTTGTGATATTCTTGTTTACCTTACCCCAAACTGCTCTTATATAGCTTTTGCAGCGAATTTGGAGCAACTTTTGTTCAGACTATATTTAGAGTCCAGGGAGCCGAGAATCGTCGAAATATCGACTTACACGAAATGAAAAATTTTTGTGATATTCTTGTTCCCCAGACTCCAAACTTCTGGTATATAACTTTTGCAGCGAATTTGCAGCAACGTTTGTTAGGATAATATATTTCGTGTCCAGGGAGCTGAGAATCCTCGAAAAATCGACTTACGCGAAATGAAAAAGTTTGTGATATTCTTGTTCCCCACGATCCAAACTGGTCGTATATAGCATTTGCAGCGAATTTGGAGCAACTTTTGTTACATGTATATTTCGTGACCAGGGAGCCGAGAATCGTCGAAATATCGACTTACACGTAATGAAACATTTTTATGATATTCTTGTTTCCCGCGCTCCAAACTGCTCGTAAATAGCATTTGAGGCGAATTTGGAGCAACGTTTGGTATATGTATATTTCGTGACCAGGGAGCTGAGAATCGTCGAAATATCGACTTACACGAAATGAAATATTTTAGTGATATTCTTGTTTACCTTACTCCAAACTGTTGGTATATAGCATTTGCAAGGAATTTGGAGCAACTTTTGTTATATGTATTTTTCGTGTCCAGGGAGCCGAGAATCGTCGAAATATCAAATTACACGAAATGAAATATTTTTGTGATATTCTTGTTCCCCACGCTCCAAACTGCTCGTAAATAGCATTTGCAGCGAATTTGGAGCAACTTTTGTTACATGTATATTTCGTGACCAGAGAGCCGAGAATCGTCGAAATATCGACTTACACGTAATGAAACATTTTTATGATATTCTTGTTCCCCGCGCTCCAAACTGCTCGTAAATAGCATTTGAGGCGAATTTGGAGCAACGTTTGGTATATGTATATTTCGTGACCAGGGAGCTGAGAATCGTCGAAATATCGACTTACACGAAATGAAATATTTTAGTGATATTCTTGTTTACCTTACTCCAAACTGTTGGTATATAGCATTTGCAAGGAATTTGGAGCAACTTTTGTTATATGTATTTTTCGTGTCCAGGGAGCCGAGAATCGTCGAAATATCAAATTACACGAAATGAAATATTTTTGTGATATTCTTGTTCCCCACGCTCCAAACTGCTCGTAAATAGCATTTGCAGCGAATTTGGAGCAACTTTTGTTACATGTATATTTCGTGACCAAAGAGCCGAGAATCGTCGAAATATCGACTTACACGTAATGAAACATTTTTATGATATTCTTGTTCCCCACGCTCCAAACTGCTCGTAAATGTTTGGTATATGTATATTTCGTGACCAGGGAGCTGAGAATCGTCGAAATATCGTCTTACCCGAAATGAAATATTTTTGTGATATTCTTGTTTACCTTACTCCAAACTGCTCGTATATAGCATTTGCAGCGAATTTGGAGCAACTTTTGTTATATGTATTTTTCGTGTCCAGGGAGCCGAGAATCGTCGAAATATCAACTTACACGAAATGAAATATTTTTGTGATATTCTTGTTCCCCACGCTCCAAACTGTTCGTATATAGCATTTGCAGCGAATTTGGAGCAACTTTTGTTATATGTATTTTTCGTGTCCAGGGAGCCGAGAATCGTCGAAATATCAACTTACACGAAATGAAATATTTTTGTGATATTCTTCTTCCCCACGCTCCAAACTGCTCGTAAATAGCATTTGCAGGGAATTTGGAGCAACTTTTGTTACATGTATATTTCGTGACCAGGGAGCCGAGAATCGTCGAAATATCGACTTACACGTAATGAAACATTTTTATGATATTCTTGTTCCCCGCGCTCCAAACTGCTCGTAAATAGCATTTGAGGCGAATTTGGAGCAACGTTTGGTATATGTATATTTCGTGACCAGGGAGCTGAGAATCGTCGAAATATCGACTTACACGAAATGAAATATTTTTGTGATATTCTTGTTTACCTTACTCCAAACTGCTCTTATATAGCTTTTGCAGCGAATTTGGAGCAACTTTTGTTCAGACTATATTTAGTGTCCAGGGAGCCGAGAATCGTAGAAATATCGACTTACACGAAATGAAAAATTTTTGTGATATTCTTGTTCCCCAGACTCCAAACTTCTCGCATATAGCTATTGCAGCGAATTTGGAGCACCATTTGTTAGGATAATATATTTCGTGTCCAGGGAGCTGAGAATCCTCGAAAAATCGACTAACGCAAAATGAAAAATTTTTGTGATATTCTTGTTCCCCACGCTCCAAACTGCTGGTATATAGCATTTGCAGCGAATTTGGAGCAACTTTTGTTACAAGTATATTTCGTGACCAGGGAGCCGAGAATCGTCGAAATATCGACCTACACGTAATGAAACATTTTTATGATATTCTTGTTCCCCGCGCTCCAAACTGCTCGTAAATAGCATTTGAGGCGAATTTGGAGCAACGTTTGGTATATGTATATTTCGTGACCAGGGAGCTGAGAATCGTCGAAATATCGAATTACACGATACGAAATATTTTTGTGATATTCTTGTTTACCTTACTCCAAACTGCTCTTATATAGCTTTTGCAGCGAATTTGGAGCAACTTTTGTTCAGACTATATTTAGTGTCCAGGGAGCCGAGAATCGTAGAAATATCGACTTACACGAAATGAAATATTTTAGTGATATTCTTGTTTACCTTACTCCAAACTGTTGGTATATAGCATTTGCAAGGAATTTGGAGCAACTTTTGTTATATGTATTTTTCGTGTCCAGGGAGCCGAGAATCGTCGAAATATCAAATTACACGAAATGAAATATTTTTGTGATATTCTTGTTCCCCACGCTCCAAACTGCTCGTAAATAGCATTTGCAGCGAATTTGGAGCAACTTTTGTTACATGTATATTTCGTGACCAAAGAGCCGAGAATCGTCGAAATATCGACTTACACGTAATGAAACATTTTTATGATATTCTTGTTCCCCACGCTCCAAACTGCTCGTAAATGTTTGGTATATGTATATTTCGTGACCAGGGAGCTGAGAATCGTCGAAATATCGTCTTACCCGAAATGAAATATTTTTGTGATATTCTTGTTTACCTTACTCCAAACTGCTCGTATATAGCATTTGCAGCGAATTTGGAGCAACTTTTGTTATATGTATTTTTCGTGTCCAGGGAGCCGAGAAGCGTCGAAATATCAACTTACACGAAATGAAATATTTTTGTGATATTCTTGTTCCCCACGCTCCAAACTGTTCGTATATAGCATTTGCAGCGAATTTGGAGCAACTTTTGTTATATGTATTTTTCGTGTCCAGGGAGCCGAGAATCGTCGAAATATCAACTTACACGAAATGAAATATTTTTGTGATATTCTTCTTCCCCACGCTCCAAACTGCTCGTAAATAGCATTTGCAGGGAATTTGGAGCAACTTTTGTTACATGTATATTTCGTGACCAGGGAGCCGAGAATCGTCGAAATATCGACTTACACGTAATGAAACATTTTTATGATATTCTTGTTCCCCGCGCTCCAAACTGCTCGTAAATAGCATTTGAGGCGAATTTGGAGCAACGTTTGGTATATGTATATTTCGTGACCAGGGAGCTGAGAATCGTCGAAATATCGAATTACACGAAACGAAATATTTTTGTGATATTCTTGTTTACCTTACTCCAAACTGCTCTTATATAGCTTTTGCAGCGAATTTGGAGCAACTTTTGTTCAGACTATATTTAGTGTCCAGGGAGCCGAGAATCGTAGAAATATCGACTTACACGAAATGAAAAATTTTTGTGATATTCTTGTTCCCCAGACTCCAAACTTCTCGCATATAGCTATTGCAGCGAATTTGGAGCACCATTTGTTAGGATAATATATTTCGTGTCCAGGGAGCTGAGAATCCTCGAAAAATCGACTAACGCGAAATGAAATATTTTTGTGATATTCTTGTTCCCCACGCTCCAAACTGCTCGTAAATAGCATTTGCAGCGAATTTGGAGCAACTTTTGTGATATGTATATTTCGTTACCAGGGAGCCGAGAATCGTCGAAATATCGACTTACACGAAATGAAATATTTTTGTGATATTCTTGTTTACCTTACTCCAAACTGCTCTTATATAGCTTTTGCAGCGAATTTGGAGCAACTTTTGTTCAGACTATATTTGAGTCCAGGGAGCCGAGAATCTTCGAAATATCGACTTACACGAAATGAAAAATTTTTGTGATATTCTTGTTCCCCAGACTCCAAACTTCTGGTATATAGCTTTTGCAGCGAATTTGCAGCAACGTTTGTTAGGATAATATATTTCGTGTCCAGGGAGCTGAGAATCCTCGAAAAATCGACTAACGCGAAATGAAAAATTTTTGTGATATTCTTGTTCCCCACGCTCCAAACTGGTCGTATATAGCATTTGCAGCGAATTTGGAGCAACTTTTGTTATATGTATTTTTCGTGTCCAGGGAGCCGAGAATCGTCGAAATATCAACTTACACGAAATGAAATATTTTTGTGATATTATTCTTCCCCACGCTCCAAACTGCTCGTAAATAGCATTTGCAGGGAATTTGGAGCAACTTTTGTTACATGTATATTTCGTGACCAGGGAGCCGAGAATCGTCGAAATATCGACTTACACGTAATGAAACATTTTTATGATATTCTTGTTCCCCGCGCTCCAAACTGCTCGTATATAGCATTTGCAGCGAATTTGGAGCAACTTTTGTTATATGTATATTTCGTGACCAGGGAGCCGAGAATCGTCGAAATATCGACTTACACGTAATGAAACATTTTTATGATATTCTTGTTTCCCGCGCTCCAAACTGCTCGTAAATAGCATTTGAGGCGAATTTGGAGCAACGTTTGGTATATGTATATTTCGTGTCCAGGGAGCTGAGAATCGTCGAAATATCGACTTACACGAAATGAAATATTTTAGTGATATTCTTGTTTACCTTACTCCAAACTGTTGGTATATAGCATTTGCAAGGAATTTGGAGCAACTTTTGTTATATGTATTTTTCGTGTCCAGGGAGCCGAGAATCGTCGAAATATCAAATTACACGAAATGAAATATTTTTGTGATATTCTTGTTCCCCACGCTCCAAACTGCTCGAAAATAGCATTTGCAGCGAATTTGGAGCAACTTTTGTTACATGTATATTTCGTGACCAGAGAGCCGAGAATCGTCGAAATATCGACTTACACGTAATGAAACATTTTTATGATATTCTTGTTCCCCGCGCTCCAAACTGCTCGTAAATAGCATTTGAGGCGAATTTGGAGCAACGTTTGGTATATGTATATTTCGTGACCAGGGAGCTGAGAATCGTCGAAATATCGACTTACACGAAATGAAATATTTTAGTGATATTCTTGTTTACCTTACTCCATACTGTTGGTATATAGCATTTGCAAGGAATTTGGAGCAACTTTTGTTATATGTATTTTTCGTGTCCAGGGAGCCGAGAATCGTCGAAATATCAAATTACACGAAATGAAATATTTTTGTGATATTCTTGTTCCCCACGCTCCAAACTGCTCGTAAATAGCATTTGCAGCGAATTTGGAGCAACTTTTGTTACATGTATATTTCGTGACCAGAGAGCCGAGAATCGTCGAAATATCGACTTACACGTAATGAAACATTTTTATGATATTCTTGTTCCCCACGCTCCAAACTGCTCGTAAATGTTTGGTATATGTATATTTCGTGACCAGGGAGCTGAGAATCGTCGAAATATCGACTTACACGAAATGAAATATTTTTGTGATATTATTGTTTACCTTACTCCAAACTGCTCGTATATAGCATTTGCAGCGAATTTGGAGCAACTTTTGTTATATGTATTTTTCGTGTCCAGGGAGCCGAGAAGCGTTGAAATATCAACTTACACGAAATGAAATATTTTTGTGATATTCTTGTTCCCCACGCTCCAAACTGTTCGTATATAGCATTTGCAGCGAATTTGGAGCAACTTTTGTTATATGTATTTTTCGTGTCCAGGGAGCCGAGAATCGTCGAAATATCAACTTACACGAAATGAAATATTTTTGTGATATTCTTCTTCCCCACGCTCCAAACTGCTCGTAAATAGCATTTGCAGCGAATTTGGAGCAACTTTTGTTATATGTATTTTTCGTGTCCAGGGAGCCGAGAATCGTCGAAATATCAACTTACACGAAATGAAATATTTTTGTGATATTATTCTTCCCCACGCTCCAAACTGCTCGTAAATAGCATTTGCAGGGAATTTGGAGCAACTTTTGTTACATGTATATTTCGTGACCAGGGAGCCGAGAATCGTCGAAATATCGACTTACACGTAATGAAACATTTTTATGATATTCTTGTTCCCCGCGCTCCAAACTGCTCGTATATAGCATTTGCAGCGAATTTGGAGCAACTTTTGTTATATGTATATTTCGTGACCAGGGAGCCGAGAATCGTCGAAATATCGACTTACACGTAATGAAACATTTTTATGATATTCTTGTTTCCCGCGCTCCAAACTGCTCGTAAATAGCATTTGAGGCGAATTTGGAGCAACGTTTGGTATATGTATATTTCGTGTCCAGGGAGCTGAGAATCGTCGAAATATCGACTTACACGAAATGAAATATTTTAGTGATATTCTTGTTTACCTTACTCCAAACTGTTGGTATATAGCATTTGCAAGGAATTTGGAGCAACTTTTGTTATATGTATTTTTCGTGTCCAGGGAGCCGAGAATCGTCGAAATATCAAATTACACGAAATGAAATATTTTTGTGATATTCTTGTTCCCCACGCTCCAAACTGCTCGAAAATAGCATTTGCAGCGAATTTGGAGCAACTTTTGTTACATGTATATTTCGTGACCAGAGAGCCGAGAATCGTCGAAATATCGACTTACACGTAATGAAACATTTTTATGATATTCTTGTTCCCCGCGCTCCAAACTGCTCGTAAATAGCATTTGAGGCGAATTTGGAGCAACGTTTGGTATATGTATATTTCGTGACCAGGGAGCTGAGAATCGTCGAAATATCGACTTACACGAAATGAAATATTTTAGTGATATTCTTGTTTACCTTACTCCATACTGTTGGTATATAGCATTTGCAAGGAATTTGGAGCAACTTTTGTTATATGTATTTTTCGTGTCCAGGGAGCCGAGAATCGTCGAAATATCAAATTACACGAAATGAAATATTTTTGTGATATTCTTGTTCCCCACGCTCCAAACTGCTCGTAAATAGCATTTGCAGCGAATTTGGAGCAACTTTTGTTACATGTATATTTCGTGACCAGAGAGCCGAGAATCGTCGAAATATCGACTTACACGTAATGAAACATTTTTATGATATTCTTGTTCCCCACGCTCCAAACTGCTCGTAAATGTTTGGTATATGTATATTTCGTGACCAGGGAGCTGAGAATCGTCGAAATATCGACTTACACGAAATGAAATATTTTTGTGATATTATTGTTTACCTTACTCCAAACTGCTCGTATATAGCATTTGCAGCGAATTTGGAGCAACTTTTGTTTTATGTATTTTTCGTGTCCAGGGAGCCGAGAAGCGTTGAAATATCAACTTACACGAAATGAAATATTTTTGTGATATTCTTGTTCCCCACGCTCCAAACTGTTCGTATATAGCATTTGCAGCGAATTTGGAGCAACTTTTGTTATATGT
This sequence comes from Hymenopus coronatus, assembly GCA_030762935.1. Classification (NCBI taxonomy): domain Eukaryota; kingdom Metazoa; phylum Arthropoda; class Insecta; order Mantodea; family Hymenopodidae; genus Hymenopus; species Hymenopus coronatus. Next base: position 137,716,531 of record CM060897.1, read on the forward strand.
ATTTTTCGTGTCCAGGGAGCCGAGAATCGTCGAAATATCAACTTACACGAAATGAAATATTTTTGTGATATTCTTCTTCCCCACGCTCCAAACTGCTCGTAAATAGCATTTGCAGCGAATTTGGAGCAACTTTTGTTACATGTATATTTCGTGACCAGGGAGCCGAGAATCGTCGAAATATCGACTTACACGTAATGAAACATTTTTATGATATTCTTGTTCCCCGCGCTCCAAACTGCTCGTAAATAGCATTTGAGGCGAATTTGGAGCAACGTTTGGTATATGTATATTTCGTGACCAGGGAGCTGAGAATCGTCGAAATATCGACTTACACGAAATGAAATATTTTTGTGATATTCTTGTTTACCTTACTCCAAACTGCTCTTATATAGCTTTTGCAGCGAATTTGGAGCAACTTTTGTTCAGACTATATTTAGTGTCCAGGGAGCCGAGAATCGTAGAAATATCGACTTACACGAAATGAAAAATTTTTGTGATATTCTTGTTCCCCAGACTCCAAACTTCTCGCATATAGCTATTGCAGCGAATTTGGAGCACCATTTGTTAGGATAATATATTTCTTGTCCAGGGAGCTGAGAATCCTCGAAAAATCGACTAACGCAAAATGAAAAATTTTTGTGATATTCTTGTTCCCCACGCTCCAAACTGCTGGTATATAGCATTTGCAGCGAATTTGGAGCAACTTTTGTTACAAGTATATTTCGTGACCAGGGAGCCGAGAATCGTCGAAATATCGACCTACACGTAATGAAACATTTTTATGATATTCTTGTTCCCCACGCTCCAAACTGCTCGTAAATAGCATTTGCAGCGAATTTGGAGCAACTTTTGTGATATGTATATTTCGTTACCAGGGAGCCGAGAATCGTCGAAATATCGACTTACACGAAATGAAATATTTTTGTGATATTCTTGTTTACCTTACTCCAAACTGCTCTTATATAGCTTTTGCAGCGAATTTGGAGCAACTTTTGTTCAGACTATATTTAGAGTCCAGGGAGCCGAGAATCTTCGAAATATCGACTTACACGAAATGAAAAATTTTTGTGATATTCTTGTTCCCCAGACTCCAAACTTCTGGTATATAGCTTTTGCAGCGAATTTGCAGCAACGTTTGTTAGGATAATATATTTCGTGTCCAGGGAGCTGAGAATCCTCGAAAAATCGACTAACGCGAAATGAAAAATTTTTGTGATATTCTTGTTCCCCACGCTCCAAACTGGTCGTATATAGCATTTGCAGCGAATTTGGAGCAACTTTTGTTATATGTATTTTTCGTGTCCAGGGAGCCGAGAATCGTCGAAATATCAACTTACACGAAAGGAAATATTTTTGTGATATTATTCTTCCCCACGCTCCAAACTGCTCGTAAATAGCATTTGCAGGGAATTTGGAGCAACTTTTGTTACATGTATATTTCGTGACCAGAGAGCCGAGAATCGTCGAAATATCGACTTACACGTAATGAAACATTTTTATGATATTCTTGTTCCCCGCGCTCCAAACTGCTCGTAAATAGCATTTGAGGCGAATTTGGAGCAACGTTTGGTATATGTATATTTCGTGACCAGGGAGCTGAGAATCGTCGAAATATCGACTTACACGAAATGAAATATTTTAGTGATATTCTTGTTTACCTTACTCCAAACTGTTGGTATATAGCATTTGCAAGGAATTTGGAGCAACTTTTGTTATATGTATTTTTCGTGTCCAGGGAGCCGAGAATCGTCGAAATATCAAATTACACGAAATGAAATATTTTTGTGATATTCTTGTTCCCCACGCTCCAAACTGCTCGTAAATAGCATTTGCAGCGAATTTGGAGCAACTTTTGTTACATGTATATTTCGTGACCAAAGAGCCGAGAATCGTCGAAATATCGACTTACACGTAATGAAACATTTTTATGATATTCTTGTTCCCCACGCTCCAAACTGCTCGTAAATGTTTGGTATATGTATATTTCGTGACCAGGGAGCTGAGAATCGTCGAAATATCGTCTTACCCGAAATGAAATATTTTTGTGATATTCTTGTTTACCTTACTCCAAACTGCTCGTATATAGCATTTGCAGCGAATTTGGAGCAACTTTTGTTATATGTATTTTTCGTGTCCAGGGAGCCGAGAAGCGTCGAAATATCAACTTACACGAAATGAAATATTTTTGTGATATTCTTGTTCCCCACGCTCCAAACTGTTCGTATATAGCATTTGCAGCGAATTTGGAGCAACTTTTGTTATATGTATTTTTCGTGTCCAGGGAGCCGAGAATCGTCGAAATATCAACTTACACGAAATGAAATATTTTTGTGATATTCTTCTTCCCCACGCTCCAAACTGCTCGTAAATAGCATTTGCAGGGAATTTGGAGCAACTTTTGTTACATGTATATTTCGTGACCAGGGAGCCGAGAATCGTCGAAATATCGACTTACACGTAATGAAACATTTTTATGATATTCTTGTTCCCCGCGCTCCAAACTGCTCGTATATAGCATTTGCAGCGAATTTGGAGCAACTTTTGTTATATGTATATTTCGTGACCAGGGAGCCGAGAATCGTCGAAATATCGACTTACACGAAATGAAATATTTTTGTGATATTCTTGTTTACCTTACTCCAAACTGCTCTTATATAGCTTTTGCAGCGAATTTGGAGCAACTTTTGTTCAGACTATATTTAGTGTCCAGGGAGCCGAGAATCGTAGAAATATCGACTTACACGAAATGAAAAATTTTTGTGATATTCTTGTTCCCCAGACTCCAAACTTCTCGCATATAGCTATTGCAGCGAATTTGGAGCACCATTTGTTAGGATAATATATTTCGTGTCCAGGGAGCGGAGAATCCTCGAAAAATCGACTAACGCAAAATGAAAAATTTTTGTGATATTCTTGTTCCCCACGCTCCAAACTGCTGGTATATAGCATTTGCAGCGAATTTGGAGCAACTTTTGTTACAAGTATATTTCGTGACCAGGGAGCCGAGAATCGTGGAAATATCGACCTACACGTAATGAAACATTTTTATGATATTCTTGTTCCCCGCGCTCCAAACTGCTCGTAAATAGCATTTGAGGCGAATTTGGAGCAACGTTTGGTATATGTATATTTCGTGACCAGGGAGCTGAGAATCGTCGAAATATCGAATTACACGAAACGAAATATTTTTGTGATATTCTTGTTTACCTTACTCCAAACTGCTCTTATATAGCTTTTGCAGCGAATTTGGAGCAACTTTTGTTCAGACTATATTTAGTGTCCAGGGAGCCGAGAATCGTAGAAATATCGACTTACACGAAATGAAAAATTTTTGTGATATTCTTGTTCCCCAGACTCCAAACTTCTCGCATATAGCTATTGCAGCGAATTTGGAGCACCATTTGTTAGGTTAATATATTTCGTGTCCAGGGAGCTGAGAATCCTCGAAAAATCGACTAACGCGAAATGAAATATTTTTGTGATATTCTTGTTCCCCACGCTCCAAACTGCTCGTAAATAGCATTTGCAGCGAATTTGGAGCAACTTTTGTGATATGTATATTTCGTTACCAGGGAGCCGAGAATCGTCGAAATATCGACTTACACGAAATGAAATATTTTTGTGATATTCTTGTTTACCTTACTCCAAACTGCTCTTATATAGCTTTTGCAGCGAATTTGGAGCAACTTTTGTTCAGACTATATTTAGAGTCCAGGGAGCCGAGAATCTTCGAAATATCGACTTACACGAAATGAAAAATTTTTGTGATATTCTTGTTCCCCAGACTCCAAACTTCTGGTATATAGCTTTTGCAGCGAATTTGCAGCAACGTTTGTTAGGATAATATATTTCGTGTCCAGGGAGCTGAGAATCCTCGAAAAATCGACTAACGCGAAATGAAAAATTTTTGTGATATTCTTGTTCCCCACGCTCCAAACTGGTCGTATATAGCATTTGCAGCGAATTTGGAGCAACTTTTGTTATATGTATTTTTCGTGTCCAGGGAGCCGAGAATCGTCGAAATATCAACTTACACGAAATGAAATATTTTTGTGATATTATTCTTCCCCACGCTCCAAACTGCTCGTAAATAGCATTTGCAGGGAATTTGGAGCAACTTTTGTTACATGTATATTTCGTGACCAGGGAGCCGAGAATCGTCGAAATATCGACTTACACGTAATGAAACATTTTTATGATATTCTTGTTCCCCGCGCTCCAAACTGCTCGTATATAGCATTTGCAGCGAATTTGGAGCAACTTTTGTTATATGTATATTTCGTGACCAGGGAGCCGAGAATCGTCGAAATATCGACTTACACGTAATGAAACATTTTTATGATATTCTTGTTTCCCGCGCTCCAAACTGCTCGTAAATAGCATTTGAGGCGAATTTGGAGCAACGTTTGGTATATGTATATTTCGTGTCCAGGGAGCTGAGAATCGTCGAAATATCGACTTACACGAAATGAAATATTTTAGTGATATTCTTGTTTACCTTACTCCAAACTGTTGGTATATAGCATTTGCAAGGAATTTGGAGCAACTTTTGTTATATGTATTTTTCGTGTCCAGGGAGCCGAGAATCGTCGAAATATCAAATTACACGAAATGAAATATTTTTGTGATATTCTTGTTCCCCACGCTCCAAACTGCTCGAAAATAGCATTTGCAGCGAATTTGGAGCAACTTTTGTTACATGTATATTTCGTGACCAGAGAGCCGAGAATCGTCGAAATATCGACTTACACGTAATGAAACATTTTTATGATATTCTTGTTCCCCGCGCTCCAAACTGCTCGTAAATAGCATTTGAGGCGAATTTGGAGCAACGTTTGGTATATGTATATTTCGTGACCAGGGAGCTGAGAATCGTCGAAATATCGACTTACACGAAATGAAATATTTTAGTGATATTCTTGTTTACCTTACTCCAAACTGTTGGTATATAGCATTTGCAAGGAATTTGGAGCAACTTTTGTTATATGTATTTTTCGTGTCCAGGGAGCCGAGAATCGTCGAAATATCAAATTACACGAAATGAAATATTTTTGTGATATTCTTGTTCCCCACGCTCCAAACTGCTCGTAAATAGCATTTGCAGCGAATTTGGAGCAACTTTTGTTACATGTATATTTCGTGACCAGAGAGCCGAGAATCGTCGAAATATCGACTTACACGTAATGAAACATTTTTATGATATTCTTGTTCCCCGCGCTCCAAACTGCTCGTAAATAGCATTTGAGGCGAATTTGGAGCAACGTTTGGTATATGTATATTTCGTGACCAGGGAGCTGAGAATCGTCGAAATATCGACTTACACGAAATGAAATATTTTAGTGATATTCTTGTTTACCTTACTCCAAACTGTTGGTATATAGCATTTGCAAGGAATTTGGAGCAACTTTTGTTATATGTATTTTTCGTGTCCAGGGAGCCGAGAATCGTCGAAATATCAAATTACACGAAATGAAATATTTTTGTGATATTCTTGTTCCCCACGCTCCAAACTGCTCGTAAATAGCATTTGCAGCGAATTTGGAGCAACTTTTGTTACATGTATATTTCGTGACCAAAGAGCCGAGAATCGTCGAAATATCGACTTACACGTAATGAAACATTTTTATGATATTCTTGTTCCCCACGCTCCAAACTGCTCGTAAATGTTTGGTATATGTATATTTCGTGACCAGGGAGCTGAGAATCGTCGAAATATCGTCTTACCCGAAATGAAATATTTTTGTGATATTCTTGTTTACCTTACTCCAAACTGCTCGTATATAGCATTTGCAGCGAATTTGGAGCAACTTTTGTTATATGTATTTTTCGTGTCCAGGGAGCCGAGAAGCGTCGAAATATCAACTTACACGAAATGAAATATTTTTGTGATATTCTTGTTCCCCACGCTCCAAACTGTTCGTATATAGCATTTGCAGCGAATTTGGAGCAACTTTTGTTATATGTATTTTTCGTGTCCAGGGAGCCGAGAATCGTCGAAATATCAACTTACACGAAATGAAATATTTTTGTGATATTCTTCTTCCCCACGCTCCAAACTGCTCGTAAATAGCATTTGCAGGGAATTTGGAGCAACTTTTGTTACATGTATATTTCGTGACCAGGGAGCCGAGAATCGTCGAAATATCGACTTACACGTAATGAAACATTTTTATGATATTCTTGTTCCCCGCGCTCCAAACTGCTCGTATATAGCATTTGCAGCGAATTTGGAGCAACTTTTGTTATATGTATATTTCGTGACCAGGGAGCCGAGAATCGTCGAAATATCGACTTACACGTAATGAAACATTTTTATGATATTCTTGTTTCCCGCGCTCCAAACTGCTCGTAAATAGCATTTGAGGCGAATTTGGAGCAACGTTTGGTATATGTATATTTCGTGTCCAGGGAGCTGAGAATCGTCGAAATATCGACTTACACGAAATGAAATATTTTAGTGATATTCTTGTTTACCTTACTCCAAACTGTTGGTATATAGCATTTGCAAGGAATTTGGAGCAACTTTTGTTATATGTATTTTTCGTGTCCAGGGAGCCGAGAATCGTCGAAATATCAAATTACACGAAATGAAATATTTTTGTGATATTCTTGTTCCCCACGCTCCAAACTGCTCGAAAATAGCATTTGCAGCGAATTTGGAGCAACTTTTGTTACATGTATATTTCGTGACCAGAGAGCCGAGAATCGTCGAAATATCGACTTACACGTAATGAAACATTTTTATGATATTCTTGTTTCCCGCGCTCCAAACTGCTCGTAAATAGCATTTGAGGCGAATTTGGAGCAACGTTTGGTATATGTATATTTCGTGTCCAGGGAGCTGAGAATCGTCGAAATATCGACTTACACGAAATGAAATATTTTAGTGATATTCTTGTTTACCTTACTCCAAACTGTTGGTATATAGCATTTGCAAGGAATTTGGAGCAACTTTTGTTATATGTAATTTTCGTGTCCAGGGAGCCGAGAATCGTCGAAATATCAAATTACACGAAATGAAATATTTTTGTGATATTCTTGTTCCCCACGCTCCAAACTGCTCGTAAATAGCATTTGCAGCGAATTTGGAGCAACTTTTGTTACATGTATATTTCGTGACCAGAGAGCCGAGAATCGTCGAAATATCGACTTACACGTAATGAAACATTTTTATGATATTCTTGTTCCCCGCGCTCCAAACTGCTCGTAAATAGCATTTGAGGCGAATTTGGAGCAACGTTTGGTATATGTATATTTCGTGACCAGGGAGCTGAGAATCGTCGAAATATCGACTTACACGAAATGAAATATTTTAGTGATATTCTTGTTTACCTTACTCCAAACTGTTGGTATATAGCATTTGCAAGGAATTTGGAGCAACTTTTGTTATATGTATTTTTCGTGTCCAGGGAGCCGAGAATCGTCGAAATATCAAATTACACGAAATGAAATATTTTTGTGATATTCTTGTTCCCCACGCTCCAAACTGCTCGTAAATAGCATTTGCAGCGAATTTGGAGCAACTTTTGTTACATGTATATTTCGTGACCAGAGAGCCGAGAATCGTCGAAATATCGACTTACACGTAATGAAACATTTTTATGATATTCTTGTTCCCCACGCTCCAAACTGCTCGTAAATGTTTGGTATATGTATATTTCGTGACCAGGGAGCTGAGAATCGTCGAAATATCGACTTACACGAAATGAAATATTTTTGTGATATTCTTGTTTACCTTACTCCAAACTGCTCGTATATAGCATTTGCAGCGAATTTGGAGCAACTTTTGTTATATGTATTTTTCGTGTCCAGGGAGCCGAGAAGCGTCGAAATATCAACTTACACGAAATGAAATATTTTTGTGATATTCTTGTTCCCCACGCTCCAAACTGTTCGTATATAGCATTTGCAGCGAATTTGAAGCAACTTTTGTTATATGTATTTTTCGTGTCCAGGGAGCCGAGAATCGTCGAAATATCAACTTACACGAAATGAAATATTTTTGTGATATTCTTCTTCCCCACGCTCCAAACTGCTCGTAAATAGCATTTGCAGGGAATTTGGAGCAACTTTTGTTACATGTATATTTCGTGACCAGGGAGCCGAGAATCGTCGAAATATCGACTTACACGTAATGAAACATTTTTATGATATTCTTGTTCCCCGCGCTCCAAACTGCTCGTATATAGCATTTGCAGCGAATTTGGAGCAACTTTTGTTATATGTATATTTCGTGACCAGGGAGCCGAGAATCGTCGAAATATCGACTTACACGTAATGAAACATTTTTATGATATTCTTGTTTCCCGCGCTCCAAACTGCTCGTAAATAGCATTTGAGGCGAATTTGGAGCAACGTTTGGTATATGTATATTTCGTGTCCAGGGAGCTGAGAATCGTCGAAATATCGACTTACACGAAATGAAATATTTTAGTGATATTCTTGTTTACCTTACTCCAAACTGTTGGTATATAGCATTTGCAAGGAATTTGGAGCAACTTTTGTTATATGTAATTTTCGTGTCCAGGGAGCCGAGAATCGTCGAAATATCAAATTACACGAAATGAAATATTTTTGTGATATTCTTGTTCCCCACGCTCCAAACTGCTCGTAAATAGCATTTGCAGCGAATTTGGAGCAACTTTTGTTACATGTATATTTCGTGACCAGAGAGCCGAGAATCGTCGAAATATCGACTTACACGTAATGAAACATTTTTATGATATTCTTGTTCCCCGCGCTCCAAACTGCTCGTAAATAGCATTTGAGGCGAATTTGGAGCAACGTTTGGTATATGTATATTTCGTGACCAGGGAGCTGAGAATCGTCGAAATATCGACTTACACGAAATGAAATATTTTAGTGATATTCTTGTTTACCTTACTCCAAACTGTTGGTATATAGCATTTGCAAGGAATTTGGAGCAACTTTTGTTATATGTATTTTTCGTGTCCAGGGAGCCGAGAATCGTCGAAATATCAAATTACACGAAATGAAATATTTTTGTGATATTCTTGTTCCCCACGCTCCAAACTGCTCGTAAATAGCATTTGCAGCGAATTTGGAGCAACTTTTGTTACATGTATATTTCGTGACCAGAGAGCCGAGAATCGTCGAAATATCGACTTACACGTAATGAAACATTTTTATGATATTCTTGTTCCCCACGCTCCAAACTGCTCGTAAATGTTTGGTATATGTATATTTCGTGACCAGGGAGCTGAGAATCGTCGAAATATCGACTTACACGAAATGAAATATTTTTGTGATATTCTTGTTTACCTTACTCCAAACTGCTCGTATATAGCATTTGCAGCGAATTTGGAGCAACTTTTGTTATATGTATTTTTCGTGTCCAGGGAGCCGAGAAGCGTCGAAATATCAACTTACACGAAATGAAATATTTTTGTGATATTCTTGTTCCCCACGCTCCAAACTGTTCGTATATAGCATTTGCAGCGAATTTGGAGCAACTTTTGTTATATGTATTTTTCGTGTCCAGGGAGCCGAGAATCGTCGAAATATCAACTTACACGAAATGAAATATTTTTGTGATATTCTTCTTCCCCACGCTCCAAACTGCTCGTAAATAGCATTTGCAGGGAATTTGGAGCAACTTTTGTTACATGTATATTTCGTGACCAGGGAGACGAGAATCGTCGAAATATCGACTTACACGTAATGAAACATTTTTATGATATTCTTGTTCCCCGCGCTCCAAAATGCTCGTAAATAGCATTTGAGGCGAATTTGGAGCAACGTTTGGTATATGTATATTTCGTGTCCAGGGAGCTGAGAATCGTCGAAATATCGACTTACACGAAATGAAATATTTTAGTGATATTCTTGTTTACCTTACTCCAAACTGTTGGTATATAGCATTTGCAAGGAATTTGGAGCAACTTTTGTTATATGTAATTTTCGTGTCCAGGGAGCCGAGAATCGTCGAAATATCAAATTACACGAAATGAAATATTTTTGTGATATTCTTGTTCCCCACGCTCCAAACTGCTCGTAAATAGCATTTGCAGCGAATTTGGAGCAACTTTTGTTACATGTATATTTCGTGACCAGAGAGCCGAGAATCGTCGAAATATCGACTTACACGTAATGAAACATTTTTATGATATTCTTGTTCCCCGCGCTCCAAACTGCTCGTAAATAGCATTTGAGGCGAATTTGGAGCAACGTTTGGTATATGTATATTTCGTGACCAGGGAGCTGAGAATCGTCGAAATATCGACTTACACGAAATGAAATATTTTAGTGATATTCTTGTTTACCTTACTCCAAACTGTTGGTATATAGCATTTGCAAGGAATTTGGAGCAACTTTTGTTATATGTATTTTTCGTGTCCAGGGAGCCGAGAATCGTCGAAATATCAAATTACACGAAATGAAATATTTTTGTGATATTCTTGTTCCCCACGCTCCAAACTGCTCGTAAATAGCATTTGCAGCGAATTTGGAGCAACTTTTGTTACATGTATATTTCGTGACCAGAGAGCCGAGAATCGTCGAAATATCGACTTACACGTAATGAAACATTTTTATGATATTCTTGTTCCCCACGCTCCAAACTGCTCGTAAATGTTTGGTATATGTATATTTCGTGACCAGGGAGCTGAGAATCGTCGAAATATCGACTTACACGAAATGAAATATTTTTGTGATATTCTTGTTTACCTTACTCCAAACTGCTCGTATATAGCATTTGCAGCGAATTTGGAGCAACTTTTGTTATATGTATTTTTCGTGTCCAGGGAGCCGAGAAGCGTCGAAATATCAACTTACACGAAATGAAATATTTTTGTGATATTCTTGTTCCCCACGCTCCAAACTGTTCGTATATAGCATTTGCAGCGAATTTGGAGCAACTTTTGTTATATGTATTTTTCGTGTCCAGGGAGCCGAGAATCGTCGAAATATCAACTTACACGAAATGAAATATTTTTGTGATATTCTTCTTCCCCACGCTCCAAACTGCTCGTAAATAGCATTTGCAGGGAATTTGGAGCAACTTTTGTTACATGTATATTTCGTGACCAGGGAGCCGAGAATCGTCGAAATATCGACTTACACGTAATGAAACATTTTTATGATATTCTTGTTCCCCGCGCTCCAAACTGCTCGTAAATAGCATTTGAGGCGAATTTGGAGCAACGTTTGGTATATGTATATTTCGTGACCAGGGAGCTGAGAATCGTCGAAATATCGACTTACACGAAATGAAATATTTTTGTGATATTCTTGTTTACCTTACTCCAAACTGCTCTTATATAGCTTTTGCAGCGAATTTGGAGCAACTTTTGTTCAGACTATATTTAGTGTCCAGGGAGCCGAGAATCGTAGAAATATCGACTTACACGAAATGAAAAATTTTTGTGATATTCTTGTTCCCCAGACTCCAAACTTCTCGCATATAGCTATTGCAGCGAATTTGGAGCACCATTTGTTAGGATAATATATTTCGTGTCCAGGGAGCTGAGAATCCTCGAAAAATCGACTAACGCAAAATGAAAAATTTTTGTGATATTCTTGTTCCCCACGCTCCAAACTGCTGGTATATAGCATTTGCAGCGAATTTGGAGCAACTTTTGTTACAAGTATATTTCGTGACCAGGGAGCCGAGAATCGTCGAAATATCGACCTACACGTAATGAAACATTTTTATGATATTCTTGTTCCCCGCGCTCCAAACTTCTCGTAAATAGCATTTGAGGCGAATTTGGAGCAACGTTTGGTATATGTATATTTCGTGACCAGGGAGCTGAGAATCGTCGAAATATCGAATTACACGAAACGAAATATTTTTGTGATATTCTTGTTTACCTTACTCCAAACTGCTCTTATATAGCTTTTGCAGCGAATTTGGAGCAACTTTTGTTCAGACTATATTTAGTGTCCAGGGAGCCGAGAATCGTAGAAATATCGACTTACACGAAATGAAAAATTTTTGTGATATTCTTGTTCCCCAGACTCCAAACTTCTCGCATATAGCTATTGCAGCGAATTTGGAGCACCATTTGTTAGGATAATATATTTCGTGTCCAGGGAGCTGAGAATCCTCGAAAAATCGACTAACGCGAAATGAAATATTTTTGTGATATTCTTGTTCCCCACGCTCCAAACTGCTCGTAAATAGCATTTGCAGCGAATTTGGAGCAACTTTTGTGATATGTATATTTCGTTACCAGGGAGCCGAGAATCGTCGAAATATCGACTTACACGAAATGAAATATTTTTGTGATATTCTTGTTTACCTTACTCCAAACTGCTCTTATATAGCTTTTGCAGCGAATTTGGAGCAACTTTTGTTCAGACTATATTTAGAGTCCAGGGAGCCGAGAATCTTCGAAATATCGACTTACACGAAATGAAAAATTTTTGTGATATTCTTGTTCCCCAGACTCCAAACTTCTGGTATATAGCTTTTGCAGCGAATTTGCAGCAACGTTTGTTAGGATAATATATTTCGTGTCCAGGGAGCTGAGAATCCTCGAAAAATCGACTAACGCGAAATGAAAAATTTTTGTGATATTTTTGTTCCCCACGCTCCATACTGGTCGTATATAGCATTTGCAGCGAATTTGGAGCAACTTTTGTTATATGTATTTTTCGTGTCCAGGGAGCCGAGAATCGTCGAAATATCAACTTACACGAAATGAAATATTTTTGTGATATTATTCTTCCCCACGCTCCAAACTGCTCGTAAATAGCATTTGCAGGGAATTTGGAGCAACTTTTGTTACATGTATATTTCGTGACCAGGGAGCCGAGAATCGTCGAAATATCGACTTACACGTAATGAAACATTTTTATGATATTCTTGTTCCCCGCGCTCCAAACTGCTCGTATATAGCATTTGCAGCGAATTTGGAGCAACTTTTGTTATATGTATATTTCGTGACCAGGGAGCCGAGAATCGTCGAAATATCGACTTACACGTAATGAAACATTTTTATGATATTCTTGTTTCCCGCGCTCCAAACTGCTCGTAAATAGCATTTGAGGCGAATTTGGAGCAACGTTTGGTATATGTATATTTCGTGTCCAGGGAGCTGAGAATCGTCGAAATATCGACTTACACGAAATGAAATATTTTAGTGATATTCTTGTTTACCTTACTCCAAACTGTTGGTATATAGCATTTGCAAGGAATTTGGAGCAACTTTTGTTATATGTATTTTTCGTGTCCAGGGAGCCGAGAATCGTCGAAATATCAAATTACACGAAATGAAATATTTTTGTGATATTCTTGTTCCCCACGCTCCAAACTGCTCGAAAATAGCATTTGCAGCGAATTTGGAGCAACTTTTGTTACATGTATATTTCGTGACCAGAGAGCCGAGAATCGTCGAAATATCGACTTACACGTAATGAAACATTTTTATGATATTCTTGTTCCCCGCGCTCCAAACTGCTCGTAAATAGCATTTGAGGCGAATTTGGAGCAACGTTTGGTATATGTATATTTCGTGACCAGGGAGCTGAGAATCGTCGAAATATCGACTTACACGAAATGAAATATTTTAGTGATATTCTTGTTTACCTTACTCCAAACTGTTGGTATATAGCATTTGCAAGAAATTTGGAGCAACTTTTGTTATATGTATTTTTCGTGTCCAGGGAGCCGAGAATCGTCGAAATATCAAATTACACGAAATGAAATATTTTTGTGATATTCTTGTTCCCCACGCTCCAAACTGCTCGTAAATAGCATTTGCAGCGAATTTGGAGCAACTTTTGTTACATGTATATTTCGTGACCAGAGAGCCGAGAATCGTCGAAATATCGACTTACACGTAATGAAACATTTTTATGATATTCTTGTTCCCCGCGCTCCAAACTGCTCGTAAATAGCATTTGAGGCGAATTTGGAGCAACGTTTGGTATATGTATATTTCGTGACCAGGGAGCTGAGAATCGTCGAAATATCGACTTACACGAAATGAAATATTTTAGTGATATTCTTGTTTACCTTACTCCAAACTGTTGGTATATAGCATTTGCAAGGAATTTGGAGCAACTTTTGTTATATGTATTTTTCGTGTCCAGGGAGCCGAGAATCGTCGAAATATCAAATTACACGAAATGAAATATTTTTGTGATATTCTTGTTCCCCACGCTCCAAACTGCTCGTAAATAGCATTTGCAGCGAATTTGGAGCAACTTTTGTTACATGTATATTTCGTGACCAAAGAGCCGAGAATCGTCGAAATATCGACTTACACGTAATGAAACATTTTTATGATATTCTTGTTCCCCACGCTCCAAACTGCTCGTAAATGTTTGGTATATGTATATTTCGTGACCATGGAGCTGAGAATCGTCGAAATATCGTCTTACCCGAAATGAAATATTTTTGTGATATTCTTGTTTACCTTACTCCAAACTGCTCGTATTTAGCATTTGCAGCGAATTTGGAGCAACTTTTGTTATATGTATTTTTCGTGTCCAGGGAGCCGAGAAGCGTCGAAATATCAACTTACACGAAATGAAATATTTTTGTGATATTCTTGTTCCCCACGCTCCAAACTGTTCGTATATAGCATTTGCAGCGAATTTGGAGCAACTTTTGTTATATGTATTTTTCGTGTCCAGGGAGCCGAGAATCGTTGAAATATCAACTTACACGAAATGAAATATTTTTGTGATATTCTTCTTCCCCACGCTCCAAACTGCTCGTAAATAGCATTTGCAGGGAATTTGGAGCAACTTTTGTTACATGTATATTTCGTGACCAGGGAGCCGAGAATCGTCGAAATATCGACTTACACGTAATGAAACATTTTTATGATATTCTTGTTCCCCGCGCTCCAAACTGCTCGTATATAGCATTTGCAGCGAATTTGGAGCAACTTTTGTTATATGTATATTTCGTGACCAGGGAGCCGAGAATCGTCGAAATATCGACTTACACGTAATGAAACATTTTTATGATATTCTTGTTTCCCGCGCTCCTAACTGCTCGTAAATAGCATTTGAGGCGAATTTGGAGCAACGTTTGGTATATGTATATTTCGTGTCCAGGGAGCTGAGAATCGTCGAAATATCGACTTACACGAAATGAAATATTTTAGTGATATTCTTGTTTACCTTACTCCAAACTGTTGGTATATAGCATTTGCAAGGAATTTGGAGCAACTTTTGTTATATGTAATTTTCGTGTCCAGGGAGCCGAGAATCGTCGAAATATCAAATTACACGAAATGAAATATTTTTGTGATATTCTTGTTCCCCACGCTCCAAACTGCTCGTAAATAGCATTTGCAGCGAATTTGGAGCAACTTTTGTTACATGTATATTTCGTGACCAGAGAGCCGAGAATCGTCGAAATATCGACTTACACGTAATCAAACATTTTTATGATATTCTTGTTCCCCACGCTCCAAACTGCTCGTAAATGTTTGGTATATGTATATTTCGTGACCAGGGAGCTGAGAATCGTCGAAATATCGACTTACACGAAATGAAATATTTTTGTGATATTCTTGTTTACCTTACTCCAAACTGCTCGTATATAGCATTTGCAGCGAATTTGGAGCAACTTTTGTTATATGTATTTTTCGAGTCCAGGGAGCCGAGAAGCGTCGAAATATCAACTTACACGAAATGAAATATTTTTGTGATATTCTTGTTCCCCACGCTCCAAACTGTTCGTATATAGCATTTGCAGCGAATTTGGAGCATCTTTTGTTATATGTATTTTTCGTGTCCAGGGAGCCGAGAATCGTCGAAATATCAACTTACACGAAATGAAATATTTTTGTGATATTCTTCTTCCCCACGCTCCAAACTGCTCGTAAATAGCATTTGCAGGGAATTTGGAGCAACTTTTGTTACATGTATATTTCGTGACCAGGGAGCCGAGAATCGTCGAAATATCGACTTACACGTAATGAAACATTTTTATGATATTCTTGTTCCCCGCGCTCCAAACTGCTCGTAAATAGCATTTGAGGCGAATTTGGAGCAACGTTTGGTATATGTATATTTCGTGTCCAGGGAGCTGAGAATCGTCGAAATATCGACTTACACGAAATGAAATATTTTAGTGATATTCTTGTTTACCTTACTCCAAACTGTTGGTATATAGCATTTGCAAGGAATTTGGAGCAACTTTTGTTATATGTAATTTTCGTGTCCAGGGAGCCGAGAATCGTCGAAATATCAAATTACACGAAATGAAATATTTTTGTGATATTCTTGTTCCCCACGCTCCAAACTGCTCGTAAATAGCATTTGCAGCGAATTTGGAGCAACTTTTGTTACATGTATATTTCGTGACCAGAGAGCCGAGAATCGTCGAAATATCGACTTACACGTAATGAAACATTTTTATGATATTCTTGTTCCCCGCGCTCCAAACTGCTCGTAAATAGCATTTGAGGCGAATTTGGAGCAACGTTTGGTATATGTATATTTCGTGACCAGGGAGCTGAGAATCGTCGAAATATCGACTTACACGAAATGAAATATTTTAGTGATATTCTTGTTTACCTTACTCCAAACTGTTGGTATATAGCATTTGCAAGGAATTTGGAGCAACTTTTGTTATATGTATTTTTCGTGTCCAGGGAGCCGAGAATCGTCGAAATATCAAATTACACGAAATGAAATATTTTTGTGATATTCTTGTTCCCCACGCTCCAAACTGCTCGTAAATAGCATTTGCAGCGAATTTGGAGCAACTTTTGTTACATGTATATTTCGTGACCAGAGAGCCGAGAATCGTCGAAATATCGACTTACACGTAATGAAACATTTTTATGATATTCTTGTTCCCCACGCTCCAAACTGCTCGTAAATGTTTGGTATATGTATATTTCGTGACCAGGGAGCTGAGAATCGTCGAAATATCGACTTACACGAAATGAAATATTTTTGTGATATTCTTGTTTACCTTACTCCAAACTGCTCGTATATAGCATTTGCAGCGAATTTGGAGCAACTTTTGTTATATGTATTTTTCGTGTCCAGGGAGCCGAGAATCGTCGAAATATCAAATTACACGAAATGAAATATTTTTGTGATATTCTTGTTCCCCACGCTCCAAACTGCTCGAAAATAGCATTTGCAGCGAATTTGGAGCAACTTTTGTTACATGTATATTTCGTGACCAGAGAGCCGAGAATCGTCGAAATATCGACTTACACGTAATGAAACATTTTTATGATATTCTTGTTCCCCGCGCTCCAAACTGCTCGTAAATAGCATTTGAGGCGAATTTGGAGCAACGTTTGGTATATGTATATTTCGTGACCAGGGAGCTGAGAATCGTCGAAATATCGACTTACACGAAATGAAATATTTTAGTGATATTCTTGTTTACCTTACTCCAAACTGTTGGTATATAGCATTTGCAAGGAATTTGGAGCAACTTTTGTTATATGTATTTTTCGTGTCCAGGGAGCCGAGAATCGTCGAAATATCAAATTACACGAAATGAAATATTTTTGTGATATTCTTGTTCCCCACGCTCCAAACTGCTCGTAAATAGCATTTGCAGCGAATTTGGAGCAACTTTTGTTACATGTATATTTCGTGACCAGAGAGCCGAGAATCGTCGAAATATCGACTTACACGTAATGAAACATTTTTATGATATTCTTGTTCCCCGCGCTCCAAACTGCTCGTAAATAGCATTTGAGGCGAATTTGGAGCAACGTTTGGTATATGTATATTTCGTGACCAGGGAGCTGAGAATCGTCGAAATATCGACTTACACGAAATGAAATATTTTAGTGATATTCTTGTTTACCTTACTCCAAACTGTTGGTATATAGCATTTGCAAGGAATTTGGAGCAACTTTTGTTATATGTATTTTTCGTGTCCAGGGAGCCGAGAATCGTCGAAATATCAAATTACACGAAATGAAATATTTTTGTGATATTCTTGTTCCCCACGCTCCAAACTGCTCGTAAATAGCATTTGCAGCGAATTTGGAGCAACTTTTGTTACATGTATATTTCGTGACCAAAGAGCCGAGAATCGTCGAAATATCGACTTACACGTAATGAAACATTTTTATGATATTCTTGTTCCCCACGCTCCAAACTGCTCGTAAATGTTTGGTATATGTATATTTCGTGACCATGGAGCTGAGAATCGTCGAAATATCGTCTTACCCGAAATGAAATATTTTTGTGATATTCTTGTTTACCTTACTCCAAACTGCTCGTATTTAGCATTTGCAGCGAATTTGGAGCAACTTTTGTTATATGTATTTTTCGTGTCCAGGGAGCCGAGAAGCGTCGAAATATCAACTTACACGAAATGAAATATTTTTGTGATATTCTTGTTCCCCACGCTCCAAACTGTTCGTATATAGCATTTGCAGCGAATTTGGAGCAACTTTTGTTATATGTATTTTTCGTGTCCAGGGAGCCGAGAATCGTTGAAATATCAACTTACACGAAATGAAATATTTTTGTGATATTCTTCTTCCCCACGCTCCAAACTGCTCGTAAATAGCATTTGCAGGGAATTTGGAGCAACTTTTGTTACATGTATATTTCGTGACCAGGGAGCCGAGAATCGTCGAAATATCGACTTACACGTAATGAAACATTTTTATGATATTCTTGTTCCCCGCGCTCCAAACTGCTCGTATATAGCATTTGCAGCGAATTTGGAGCAACTTTTGTTATATGTATATTTCGTGACCAGGGAGCCGAGAATCGTCGAAATATCGACTTACACGTAATGAAACATTTTTATGATATTCTTGTTTCCCGCGCTCCAAACTGCTCGTAAATAGCATTTGAGGCGAATTTGGAGCAACGTTTGGTATATGTATATTTCGTGTCCAGGGAGCTGAGAATCGTCGAAATATCGACTTACACGAAATGAAATATTTTAGTGATATTCTTGTTTACCTTACTCCAAACTGTTGGTATATAGCATTTGCAAGGAATTTGGAGCAACTTTTGTTATATGTAATTTTCGTGTCCAGGGAGCCGAGAATCGTCGAAATATCAAATTACACGAAATGAAATATTTTTGTGATATTCTTGTTCCCCACGCTCCAAACTGCTCGTAAATAGCATTTGCAGCGAATTTGGAGCAACTTTTGTTACATGTATATTTCGTGACCAGAGAGCCGAGAATCGTCGAAATATCGACTTACACGTAATCAAACATTTTTATGATATTCTTGTTCCCCACGCTCCAAACTGCTCGTAAATGTTTGGTATATGTATATTTCGTGACCAGGGAGCTGAGAATCGTCGAAATATCGACTTACACGAAATGAAATATTTTTGTGATATTCTTGTTTACCTTACTCCAAACTGCTCGTATATAGCATTTGCAGCGAATTTGGAGCAACTTTTGTTATATGTATTTTTCGTGTCCAGGGAGCCGAGAAGCGTCGAAATATCAACTTACACGAAATGAAATATTTTTGTGATATTCTTGTTCCCCACGCTCCAAACTGTTCGTATATAGCATTTGCAGCGAATTTGGAGCATCTTTTGTTATATGTATTTTTCGTGTCCAGGGAGCCGAGAATCGTCGAAATATCAACTTACACGAAATGAAATATTTTTGTGATATTCTTCTTCCCCACGCTCCAAACTGCTCGTAAATAGCATTTGCAGGGAATTTGGAGCAACTTTTGTTACATGTATATTTCGTGACCAGGGAGCCGAGAATCGTCGAAATATCGACTTACACGTAATGAAACATTTTTATGATATTCTTGTTCCCCGCGCTCCAAACTGCTCGTAAATAGCATTTGAGGCGAATTTGGAGCAACGTTTGGTATATGTATATTTCGTGTCCAGGGAGCTGAGAATCGTCGAAATATCGACTTACACGAAATGAAATATTTTAGTGATATTCTTGTTTACCTTACTCCAAACTGTTGGTATATAGCATTTGCAAGGAATTTGGAGCAACTTTTGTTATATGTAATTTTCGTGTCCAGGGAGCCGAGATTCGTCGAAATATCAAATTACACGAAATGAAATATTTTTGTGATATTCTTGTTCCCCACGCTCCAAACTGCTCGTAAATAGCATTTGCAGCGAATTTGGAGCAACTTTTGTTACATGTATATTTCGTGACCAGAGAGCCGAGAATCGTCGAAATATCGACTTACACGTAATGAAACATTTTTATGATATTCTTGTTCCCCGCGCTCCAAACTGCTCGTAAATAGCATTTGAGGCGAATTTGGAGCAACGTTTGGTATATGTATATTTCGTGACCAGGGAGCTGAGAATCGTCGAAATATCGACTTACACGAAATGAAATATTTTAGTGATATTCTTGTTTACCTTACTCCAAACTGTTGGTATATAGCATTTGCAAGGAATTTGGAGCAACTTTTGTTATATGTATTTTTCGTGTCCAGGGAGCCGAGAATCGTCGAAATATCAAATTACACGAAATGAAATATTTTTGTGATATTCTTGTTCCCCACGCTCCAAACTGCTCGTAAATAGCATTTGCAGCGAATTTGGAGCAACTTTTGTTACATGTATATTTCGTGACCAGAGAGCCGAGAATCGTCGAAATATCGACTTACACGTAATGAAACATTTTTATGATATTCTTGTTCCCCACGCTCCAAACTGCTCGTAAATGTTTGGTATATGTATATTTCGTGACCAGGGAGCTGAGAATCGTCGAAATATCGACTTACACGAAATGAAATATTTTTGTGATATTCTTGTTTACCTTACTCCAAACTGCTCGTATATAGCATTTGCAGCGAATTTGGAGCAACTTTTGTTATATGTATTTTTCGTGTCCAGGGAGCCGAGAAGCGTCGAAATATCAACTTACACGAAATGAAATATTTTTGTGATATTCTTGTTCCCCACGCTCCAAACTGTTCGTATATAGCATTTGCAGCGAATTTGGAGCAACTTTTGTTATATGTATTTTTCGTGTCCAGGGAGCCGAGAATCGTCGAAATATCAACTTACACGAAATGAAATATTTTTGTGATATTCTTCTTCCCCACGCTCCAAACTGCTCGTAAATAGCATTTGCAGGGAATTTGGAGCAACTTTTGTTACATGTATATTTCGTGACCAGGGAGCCGAGAATCGTCGAAATATCGACTTACACGTAATGAAACATTTTTATGATATTCTTGTTCCCCGCGCTCCAAACTGCTCGTAAATAGCATTTGAGGCGAATTTGGAGCAACGTTTGGTATATGTATATTTCGTGACCAGGGAGCTGAGAATCGTCGAAATATCGACTTACACGAAATGAAATATTTTTGTGATATTCTTGTTTTCCTTACTCCAAACTGCTCTTATATAGCTTTTGCAGCGAATTTGGAGCAACTTTTGTTCAGACTATATTTAGTGTCCAGGGAGCCGAGAATCGTAGAAATATCGACTTACACGAAATGAAAAATTTTTGTGATATTCTTGTTCCCCAGACTCCAAACTTCTCGCATATAGCTATTGCAGCGAATTTGGAGCACCATTTGTTAGGATAATATATTTCGTGTCCAGGGAGCTGAGAATCCTCGAAAAATCGACTAACGCAAAATGAAAAATTTTTGTGATATTCTTGTTCCCCACGCTCCAAACTGCTGGTATATAGCATTTGCAGCGAATTTGGAGCAACTTTTGTTACAAGTATATTTCGTGACCAGGGAGCCGAGAATCGTCGAAATATCGACCTACACGTAATGAAACATTTTTATGATATTCTTGTTCCCCGCGCTCCAAACTTCTCGTAAATAGCATTTGAGGCGAATTTGGAGCAACGTTTGGTATATGTATATTTCGTGACCAGGGAGCTGAGAATCGTCGAAATATCGAATTACACGAAACGAAATATTTTTGTGATATTCTTGTTTACCTTACTCCAAACTGCTCTTATATAGCTTTTGCAGCGAATTTGGAGCAACTTTTGTTCAGACTATATTTAGTGTCCAGGGAGCCGAGAATCGTAGAAATATCGACTTACACGAAATGAAAAATTTTTGTGATATTCTTGTTCCCCAGACTCCAAACTTCTCGCATATAGCTATTGCAGCGAATTTGGAGCACCATTTGTTAGGATAATATATTTCGTGTCCAGGGAGCTGAGAATCCTCGAAAAATCGACTAACGCGAAATGAAATATTTTTGTGATATTCTTGTTCCCCACGCTCCAAACTGCTCGTAAATAGCATTTGCAGCGAATTTGGAGCAACTTTTGTGATATGTATATTTCGTTACCAGGGAGCCGAGAATCGTCGAAATATCGACTTACACGAAATGAAATATTTTTGTGATATTCTTGTTTACCTTACTCCAAACTGCTCTTATATAGCTTTTGCAGCGAATTTGGAGCAACTTTTGTTCAGACTATATTTAGAGTCCAGGGAGCCGAGAATCTTCGAAATATCGACTTACACGAAATGAAAAATTTTTGTGATATTCTTGTTCCCCAGACTCCAAACTTCTGGTATATAGCTTTTGCAGCGAATTTGCAGCAACGTTTGTTAGGATAATATATTTCGTGTCCAGGGAGCTGAGAATCCTCGAAAAATCGACTAACGCGAAATGAAAAATTTTTGTGATATTTTTGTTCCCCACGCTCCATACTGGTCGTATATAGCATTTGCAGCGAATTTGGAGCAACTTTTGTTATATGTATTTTTCGTGTCCAGGGAGCCGAGAATCGTCGAAATATCAACTTACACGAAATGAAATATTTTTGTGATATTATTCTTCCCCACGCTCCAAACTGCTCGTAAATAGCATTTGCAGGGAATTTGGAGCAACTTTTGTTACATGTATATTTCGTGACCAGGGAGCCGAGAATCGTCGAAATATCGACTTACACGTAATGAAACATTTTTATGATATTCTTGTTCCCCGCGCTCCAAACTGCTCGTATATAGCATTTGCAGCGAATTTGGAGCAACTTTTGTTATATGTATATTTCGTGACCAGGGAGCCGAGAATCGTCGAAATATCGACTTACACGTAATGAAACATTTTTATGATATTCTTGTTTCCCGCGCTCCAAACTGCTCGTAAATAGCATTTGAGGCGAATTTGGAGCAACGTTTGGTATATGTATATTTCGTGTCCAGGGAGCTGAGAATCGTCGAAATATCGACTTACACGAAATGAAATATTTTAGTGATATTCTTGTTTACCTTACTCCAAACTGTTGGTATATAGCATTTGCAAGGAATTTGGAGCAACTTTTGTTATATGTATTTTTCGTGTCCAGGGAGCCGAGAATCGTCGAAATATCAAATTACACGAAATGAAATATTTTTGTGATATTCTTGTTCCCCACGCTCCAAACTGCTCGAAAATAGCATTTGCAGCGAATTTGGAGCAACTTTTGTTACATGTATATTTCGTGACCAGAGAGCCGAGAATCGTCGAAATATCGACTTACACGTAATGAAACATTTTTATGATATTCTTGTTCCCCGCGCTCCAAACTGCTCGTAAATAGCATTTGAGGCGAATTTGGAGCAACGTTTGGTATATGTATATTTCGTGACCAGGGAGCTGAGAATCGTCGAAATATCGACTTACACGAAATAAAATATTTTAGTGATATTCTTGTTTACCTTACTCCAAACTGTTGGTATATAGCATTTGCAAGGAATTTGGAGCAACTTTTGTTATATGTATTTTTCGTGTCCAGGGAGCCGAGAATCGTCGAAATATCAAATTACACGAAATGAAATATTTTTGTGATATTCTTGTTCCCCACGCTCCAAACTGCTCGTAAATAGCATTTGCAGCGAATTTGGAGCAACTTTTGTTACATGTATATTTCGTGACCAGAGAGCCGAGAATCGTCGAAATATCGACTTACACGTAATGAAACATTTTTATGATATTCTTGTTCCCCGCGCTCCAAACTGCTCGTAAATAGCATTTGAGGCGAATTTGGAGCAACGTTTGGCATATGTATATTTCGTGACCAGGGAGCTGAGAATCGTCGAAATATCGACTTACACGAAATGAAATATTTTAGTGATATTCTTGTTTACCTTACTCCAAACTGTTGGTATATAGCATTTGCAAGGAATTTGGAGCAACTTTTGTTATATGTATTTTTCGTGTCCAGGGAGCCGAGAATCGTCGAAATATCAAATTACACGAAATGAAATATTTTTGTGATATTCTTGTTCCCCACGCTCCAAACTGCTCGTAAATAGCATTTGCAGCGAATTTGGAGCAACTTTTGTTACATGTATATTTCGTGACCAAAGAGCCGAGAATCGTCGAAATATCGACTTACACGTAATGAAACATTTTTATGATATTCTTGTTCCCCACGCTCCAAACTGCTCGTAAATGTTTGGTATATGTATATTTCGTGACCATGGAGCTGAGAATCGTCGAAATATTGTCTTACCCGAAATGAAATATTTTTGTGATATTCTTGTTTACCTTACTCCAAACTGCTCGTATATAGCATTTGCAGCGAATTTGGAGCAACTTTTGTTATATGTATTTTTCGTGTCCAGGAAGCCGAGAAGCGTCGAAATATCAACTTACACGAAATGAAATATTTTTGTGATATTCTTGTTCCCCACGCTCCAAACTGTTCGTATATAGCATTTGCAGCGAATTTGGAGCAACTTTTGTTATATGTATTTTTCGTGTCCAGGGAGCCGAGAATCGTCGAAATATCAACTTACACGAAATGAAATATTTTTGTGATATTCTTCTTCCCCACGCTCCAAACTGCTCGTAAATAGCATTTGAGGCGAATTTGGAGCAACGTTTGGTATATGTATATTTCGTGACCAGGGAGCTGAGAATCGTCGAAATATCGACTTACACGAAATGAAATATTTTTGTGATATTCTTGTTTACCTTACTCCAAACTGCTCTTATATAGCTTTTGCAGCGAATTTGGAGCAACTTTTGTTCAGACTATATTTAGTGTCCAGGGAGCCGAGAATCGTAGAAATATCGACTTACACGAAATGAAAAATTTTTGTGATATTCTTGTTCCCCAGACTCCAAACTTCTCGCATATAGCTATTGCAGCGAATTTGGAGCACCATTTGTTAGGATAATATATTTCGTGTCCAGGGAGCTGAGAATCCTCGAAAAATCGACTAACGCAAAATGAAAAATTTTTGTGATATTCTTGTTCCCCACGCTCCAAACTGCTGGTATATAGCATTTGCAGCGAATTTGGAGCAACTTTTGTTACAAGTATATTTCGTGACCAGGGAGCCGAGAATCGTCGAAATATCGACCTACACGTAATGAAACATTTTTATGATATTCTTGTTCCCCGCGCTCCAAACTTCTCGTAAATAGCATTTGAGGCGAATTTGGAGCAACGTTTGGTATATGTATATTTCGTGACCAGGGAGCTGAGAATCGTCGAAATATCGAATTACACGAAACGAAATATTTTTGTGATATTCTTGTTTACCTTACTCCAAACTGCTCTTATATAGCTTTTGCAGCGAATTTGGAGCAACTTTTGTTCAGACTATATTTAGTGTCCAGGGAGCCGAGAATCGTAGAAATATCGACTTACACGAAATGAAAAATTTTTGTGATATTCTTGTTCCCCAGACTCCAAACTTCTCGCATATAGCTATTGCAGCGAATTTGGAGCACCATTTGTTAGGATAATATATTTCGTGTCCAGGGAGCTGAGAATCCTCGAAAAATCGACTAACGCGAAATGAAATATTTTTGTGATATTCTTGTTCCCCACGCTCCAAACTGCTCGTAAATAGCATTTGCAGCGAATTTGGAGCAACTTTTGTGATATGTATATTTCGTTACCAGGGAGCCGAGAATCGTCTAAATATCGACTTACACGAAATGAAATATTTTTGTGATATTCTTGTTTACCTTACTCCAAACTGCTCTTATATAGCTTTTGCAGCGAATTTGGAGCAACTTTTGTTCAGACTATATTTAGAGTCCAGGGAGCCGAGAATCTTCGAAATATCGACTTACACGAAATGAAAAATTTTTGTGATATTCTTGTTCCCCAGACTCCAAACTTCTGGTATATAGCTTTTGCAGCGAATTTGCAGCAACGTTTGTTAGGATAATATATTTCGTGTCCAGGGAGCTGAGAATCCTCGAAAAATCGACTAACGCGAAATGAAAAATTTTTGTGATATTCTTGTTCCCCACGCTCCAAACTGGTCGTATATAGCATTTGCAGCGAATTTGGAGCAACTTTTGTTATATGTATTTTTCGTGTCCAGGGAGCCGAGAATCGTCGAAATATCAACTTACACGAAATGAAATATTTTTGTGATATTATTCTTCCCCACGCTCCAAACTGCTCGTAAATAGCATTTGCAGGGAATTTGGAGCAACTTTTGTTACATGTATATTTCGTGACCAGGGAGCCGAGAATCGTCGAAATATCGACTTACACGTAATGAAACATTTTTATGATATTCTTGTTCCCCGCGCTCCAAACTGCTCGTATATAGCATTTGCAGCGAATTTGGAGCAACTTTTGTTATATGTATATTTCGTGACCAGGGAGCCGAGAATCGTCGAAATATCGACTTACACGTAATGAAACATTTTTATGATATTCTTGTTTCCCGCGCTCCAAACTGCTCGTAAATAGCATTTGAGGCGAATTTGGAGCAACGTTTGGTATATGTATATTTCGTGACCAGGGAGCTGAGAATCGTCGAAATATCGACTTACACGAAATGAAATATTTTAGTGATATTCTTGTTTACCTTACTCCAAACTGTTGGTATATAGCATTTGCAAGGAATTTGGAGCAACTTTTGTTATATGTATTTTTCGTGTCCAGGGAGCCGAGAATCGTCGAAATATCAAATTACACGAAATGAAATATTTTTGTGATATTCTTGTTCCCCACGCTCCAAACTGCTCGTAAATGTTTGGTATATGTATATTTCGTGACCATGGAGCTGAGAATCGTCGAAATATTGTCTTACCCGAAATGAAATATTTTTGTGATATTCTTGTTTACCTTACTCCAAACTGCTCGTATATAGCATTTGCAGCGAATTTGGAGCAACTTTTGTTATATGTATTTTTCGTGTCCAGGGAGCCGAGAAGCGTCGAAATATCAACTTACACGAAATGAAATATTTTTGTGATATTCTTGTTCCCCACGCTCCAAACTGTTCGTATATAGCATTTGCAGCGAATTTGGAGCAACTTTTGTTATATGTATTTTTCGTGTCCAGGGAGCCGAGAATCGTCGAAATATCAACTTACACGAAATGAAATATTTTTGTGATATTCTTCTTCCCCACGCTCCAAACTGCTCGTAAATAGCATTTGAGGCGAATTTGGAGCAACGTTTGGTATATGTATATTTCGTGACCAGGGAGCTGAGAATCGTCGAAATATCGACTTACACGAAATGAAATATTTTTGTGATATTCTTGTTTACCTTACTCCAAACTGCTCTTATATAGCTTTTGCAGCGAATTTGGAGCAACTTTTGTTCAGACTATATTTAGTGTCCAGGGAGCCGAGAATCGTAGAAATATCGACTTACACGAAATGTAAAATTTTTGTGATATTCTTGTTCCCCAGACTCCAAACTTCTCGCATATAGCTATTGCAGCGAATTTGGAGCACCATTTGTTAGGATAATATATTTCGTGTCCAGGGAGCTGAGAATCCTCGAAAAATCGACTAACGCAAAATGAAAAATTTTTGTGATATTCTTGTTCCCCACGCTCCAAACTGCTGGTATATAGCATTTGCAGCGAATTTGGAGCAACTTTTGTTACAAGTATATTTCGTGACCAGGGAGCCGAGAATCGTCGAAATATCGACCTACACGTAATGAAACATTTTTATGATATTCTTGTTCCCCGCGCTCCAAACTTCTCGTAAATAGCATTTGAGGCGAATTTGGAGCAACGTTTGGTATATGTATATTTCGTGACCAGGGAGCTGAGAATCGTCGAAATATCGAATTACACGAAACGAAATATTTTTGTGATATTCTTGTTTACCTTACTCCAAACTGCTCTTATATAGCTTTTGCAGCGAATTTGGAGCAACTTTTGTTCAGACTATATTTAGTGTCCAGGGAGCCGAGAATCGTAGAAATATCGACTTACACGAAATGAAAAATTTTTGTGATATTCTTGTTCCCCAGACTCCAAACTTCTCGCATATAGCTATTGCAGCGAATTTGGAGCACCATTTGTTAGGATAATATATTTCGTGTCCAGGGAGCTGAGAATCCTCGAAAAATCGACTAACGCGAAATGAAATATTTTTGTGATATTCTTGTTCCCCACGCTCCAAACTGCTCGTAAATAGCATTTGCAGCGAATTTGGAGCAACTTTTGTGATATGTATATTTCGTTACCAGGGAGCCGAGAATCGTCTAAATATCGACTTACACGAAATGAAATATTTTTGTGATATTCTTGTTTACCTTACTCCAAACTGCTCTTATATAGCTTTTGCAGCGAATTTGGAGCAACTTTTGTTCAGACTATATTTAGAGTCCAGGGAGCCGAGAATCTTCGAAATATCGACTTACACGAAATGAAAAATTTTTGTGATATTCTTGTTCCCCAGACTCCAAACTTCTGGTATATAGCTTTTGCAGCGAATTTGCAGCAACGTTTGTTAGGATAATATATTTCGTGTCCAGGGAGCTGAGAATCCTCGAAAAATCGACTAACGCGAAATGAAAAATTTTTGTGATATTCTTGTTCCCCACGCTCCAAACTGGTCGTATATAGCATTTGCAGCGAATTTGGAGCAACTTTTGTTATATGTATTTTTCGTGTCCAGGGAGCCGAGAATCGTCGAAATATCAACTTACACGAAATGAAATATTTTTGTGATATTATTCTTCCCCACGCTCCAAACTGCTCGTAAATAGCATTTGCAGGGAATTTGGAGCAACTTTTGTTACATGTATATTTCGTGACCAGGGAGCCGAGAATCGTCGAAATATCGACTTACACGTAATGAAACATTTTTATGATATTCTTGTTCCCCGCGCTCCAAACTGCTCGTATATAGCATTTGCAGCGAATTTGGAGCAACTTTTGTTATATGTATATTTCGTGACCAGGGAGCCGAGAATCGTCGAAATATCGACTTACACGTAATGAAACATTTTTATGATATTCTTGTTTCCCGCGCTCCAAACTGCTCGTAAATAGCATTTGAGGCGAATTTGGAGCAACGTTTGGTATATGTATATTTCGTGACCAGGGAGCTGAGAATCGTCGAAATATCGACTTACACGAAATGAAATATTTTAGTGATATTCTTGTTTACCTTACTCCAAACTGTTGGTATATAGCATTTGCAAGGAATTTGGAGCAACTTTTGTTATATGTATTTTTCGTGTCCAGGGAGCCGAGAATCGTCGAAATATCAAATTACACGAAATGAAATATTTTTGTGATATTCTTGTTCCCCACGCTCCAAACTGCTCGTAAATAGCATTTGCAGCGAATTTGGAGCAACTTTTGTTACATGTATATTTCGTGACCAGAGAGCCGAGAATCGTCGAAATATCGACTTACACGTAATGAAACATTTTTATGATATTCTTGTTCCCCGCGCTCCAAACTGCTCGTAAATAGCATTTGAGGCGAATTTGGAGCAACGTTTGGTATATGTATATTTCGTGACCAGGGAGCTGAGAATCGTCGAAATATCGACTTACACGAAATGAAATATTTTAGTGATATTCTTGTTTACCTTACTCCAAACTGTTGGTATATAGCATTTGCAAGGAATTTGGAGCAACTTTTGTTATATGTATTTTTCGTGTCCAGGGAGCCGAGAATCGTCGAAATATCAAATTACACGAAATGAAATATTTTTGTGATATTCTTGTTCCCCACGCTCCAAACTGCTCGTAAATAGCATTTGCAGCGAATTTGGAGCAACTTTTGTTACATGTATATTTCGTGACCAGAGAGCCGAGAATCGTCGAAATATCGACTTACACGTAATGAAACATTTTTATGATATTCTTGTTCCCCACGCTCCAAACTGCTCGTAAATGTTTGGTATATGTATATTTCGTGACCAGGGAGCTGAGAATCGTCGAAATATCGACTTACACGAAATGAAATATTTTTGTGATATTCTTGTTTACCTTACTCCAAACTGCTCGTATATAGCATTTGCAGCGAATTTGGAGCAACTTTTGTTATATGTATTTTTCGTGTCCAGGGAGCCGAGAAGCGTCGAAATATCAACTTACACGAAATGAAATATTTTTGTGATATTCTTGTTCCCCACGCTCCAAACTGTTCGTATATAGCATTTGCAGCGAATTTGGAGCAACTTTTGTTATATGTATTTTTCGTGTCCAGGGAGCCGAGAATCGTCGAAATATCAACTTACACGAAATGAAATATTTTTGTGATATTCTTCTTCCCCACGCTCCAAACTGCTCGTAAATAGCATTTGCAGGGAATTTGGAGCAACTTTTGTTACATGTATATTTCGTGACCAGGGAGCCGAGAATCGTCGAAATATCGACTTACACGTAATGAAACATTTTTATGATATTCTTGTTCCCCGCGCTCCAAACTGCTCGTAAATAGCATTTGAGGCGAATTTGGAGCAACGTTTGGTATATGTATATTTCGTGACCAGGGAGCTGAGAATCGTCGAAATATCGACTTACACGAAATGAAATATTTTTGTGATATTCTTGTTTACCTTACTCCAAACTGCTCTTATATAGCTTTTGCAGCGAATTTGCAGCAACGTTTGTTAGGATAATATATTTCGTGTCCAGGGAGCTGAGAATCCTCGAAAAATCGACTAACGCGAAATGAAAAATTTTTGTGATATTCTTGTTCCCCACGCTCCAAACTGGTCGTATATAGCATTTGCAGCGAATTTGGAGCAACTTTTGTTATATGTATTTTTCGTGTCCAGGGAGCCGAGAATCGTCGAAATATCAACTTACACGAAATGAAATATTTTTGTGATATTATTCTTCCCCACGCTCCAAACTGCTCGTAAATAGCATTTGCAGGGAATTTGGAGCAACTTTTGTTACATGTATATTTCGTGACCAGGGAGCCGAGAATCGTCGAAATATCGACTTACACGTAATGAAACATTTTTATGATATTCTTGTTCCCCGCGCTCCAAACTGCTCGTATATAGCATTTGCAGCGAATTTGGAGCAACTTTTGTTATATGTATATTTCGTGACCAGGGAGCCGAGAATCGTCGAAATATCGACTTACACGTAATGAAACATTTTTATGATATTCTTGTTTCCCGCGCTCCAAACTGCTCGTAAATAGCATTTGAGGCGAATTTGGAGCAACGTTTGGTATATGTATATTTCGTGACCAGGGAGCTGAGAATCGTCGAAATATCGACTTACACGAAATGAAATATTTTAGTGATATTCTTGTTTACCTTACTCCAAACTGTTGGTATATAGCATTTGCAAGGAATTTGGAGCAACTTTTGTTATATGTATTTTTCGTGTCCAGGGAGCCGAGAATCGTCGAAATATCAAATTACACGAAATGAAATATTTTTGTGATATTCTTGTTCCCCACGCTCCAAACTGCTCGTAAATAGCATTTGCAGCGAATTTGGAGCAACTTTTGTTACATGTATATTTCGTGACCAGAGAGCCGAGAATCGTCGAAATATCGACTTACACGTAATGAAACATTTTTATGATATTCTTGTTCCCCGCGCTCCAAACTGCTCGTAAATAGCATTTGAGGCGAATTTGGAGCAACGTTTGGTATATGTATATTTCGTGACCAGGGAGCTGAGAATCGTCGAAATATCGACTTACACGAAATGAAATATTTTAGTGATATTCTTGTTTACCTTACTCCAAACTGTTGGTATATAGCATTTGCAAGGAATTTGGAGCAACTTTTGTTATATGTATTTTTAGTGTCCAGGGAGCCGAGAATCGTCGAAATATCAACTTACACGAAATGAAATATTTTTGTGATATTCTTGTTCCCCACGCTCCAAACTGCTCGCAAATAGCATTTGCAGCGAATTTGGAGCAACTTTTGTAATATGTATATTTCGTTACCAGGGAGCCGAGAATCGTCGAAATATCGAATTACACGAAATGAAATATTTTTGTGATATTCTTGTTTACCTTACTCCAAACTGCTCTTATATAGCTTTTGCAGCGAATTTGGAGCAACTTTTGTTCAGACTATATTTAGAGTCCAGGGAGCCGAGAATCGTCGAAATATCGACTTACACGAAATGAAAAATTTTTGTGATATTCTTGTTCCCCAGACTCCAAACTTCTGGTATATAGCTTTTGCAGCGAATTTGCAGCAACGTTTGTTAGGATAATATATTTCGTGTCCAGGGAGCTGAGAATCCTCGAAAAATCGACTTACGCGAAATGAAAAAGTTTGTGATATTATTCTTCCCCACGCTCCAAACTGCTCGTAAATAGCATTTGCAGGGAATTTGGAGCAACTTTTGTTACATGTATATTTCGTGACCAGGGAGCCGAGAATCGTCGAAATATCGACTTACACGTAATGAAACATTTTTATGATATTCTTGTTCCCCGCGCTCCAAACTGCTCGTAAATAGCATTTGAGGCGAATTTGGAGCAACTTTTGGTATATGTATATTTCGTGACCAGGGAGCTGAGAATCGTCGAAATATCGACTTACACGAAATGAAATATTTTTGTGATATTCTTGTTTACCTTACTCCATACTGCTCGTATATAGCATTTGCAGTGAATTTGGAGCAACTTTTGTTATATGTATTTTTCGTGTCCAGGGAGCCGAGAATCGTCGAAATATCAACTTACACGAAATGAAATATTTTTGTGATATTCTTGTTCCCCACGCTCCAAACTGCTCGTAAATAGCATTTGCAGCGAATTTGGAGCAACTTTTGTAATATGTATATTTCGTTACCAGGGAGCCGAGAATCGTCGAAATATCGACTTACACGAAATGAAATATTTTTGTGATATTCTTGTTTACCTTACTCCAAACTGCTCTTATATAGCTTTTGCAGCGAATTTGGAGCAACTTTTGTTCAGACCATATTTAGAGTCCAGGGAGCCGAGAATCGTCGAAATATCGACTTACACGAAATGAAAAATTTTTGTGATATTCTTGTTCCCCAGACTCCAAACTTCTGGTATATAGCTTTTGCAGCGAATTTGCAGCAACGTTTGTTAGGATAATATATTTCGTGTCCAGGGAGCTGAGAATCCTCGAAAAATCGACTTACGCGAAATGAAAAAGTTTGTGATATTCTTGTTCCCCACGATCCAAACTGGTCGTAAATAGCATTTGCAGCGAATTTGGAGCAACTTTTGTTACATGTATATTTCGTGACCAGAGAGCCGAGAATCGTCGAAATATCGACTTACACGTAATGAAACATTTTTATGATATTCTTGTTCCCCACGCTCCAAACTGCTCGTAAATGTTTGGTATATGTATATTTCGTGACCAGGGAGCTGAGAATCGTCGAAATATCGACTTACACGAAATGAAATATTTTTGTGATATTCTTGTTTACCTTACTCCAAACTGCTCGTATATAGCATTTGCAGCGAATTTGGAGCAACTTTTGTTATATGTATTTTTCGTGTCCAGGGAGCCGAGAAGCGTCGAAATATCAACTTACACGAAATGAAATATTTTTGTGATATTCTTGTTCCCCACGCTCCAAACTGTTCGTATATAGCATTTGCAGCGAATTTGGAGCAACTTTTGTTATATGTATTTTTCGTGTCCAGGGAGCCGAGAATCGTCGAAATATCAACTTACACGAAATGAAATATTTTTGTGATATTCTTCTTCCCCACGCTCCAAACTGCTCGTAAATAGCATTTGCAGGGAATTTGGAGCAACTTTTGTTACATGTATATTTCGTGACCAGGGAGCCGAGAATCGTCGAAATATCGACTTACACGTAATGAAACATTTTTATGATATTCTTGTTCCCCGCGCTCCAAACTGCTCGTAAATAGCATTTGAGGCGAATTTGGAGCAACGTTTGGTATATGTATATTTCGTGACCAGGGAGCTGAGAATCGTCGAAATATCGACTTACACGAAATGAAATATTTTTGTGATATTCTTGTTTACCTTACTCCAAACTGCTCTTATATAGCTTTTGCAGCGAATTTGCAGCAACGTTTGTTAGGATAATATATTTCGTGTCCAGGGAGCTGAGAATCCTCGAAAAATCGACTAACGCGAAATGAAAAATTTTTGTGATATTCTTGTTCCCCACGCTCCAAACTGGTCGTATATAGCATTTGCAGCGAATTTGGAGCAACTTTTGTTATATGTATTTTTCGTGTCCAGGGAGCCGAGAATCGTCGAAATATCAACTTACACGAAATGAAATATTTTTGTGATATTATTCTTCCCCACGCTCCAAACTGCTCGTAAATAGCATTTGCAGGGAATTTGGAGCAACTTTTGTTACATGTATATTTCGTGACCAGGGAGCCGAGAATCGTCGAAATATCGACTTACACGTAATGAAACATTTTTATGATATTCTTGTTCCCCGCGCTCCAAACTGCTCGTATATAGCATTTGCAGCGAATTTGGAGCAACTTTTGTTATATGTATATTTCGTGACCAGGGAGCCGAGAATCGTCGAAATATCGACTTACACGTAATGAAACATTTTTATGATATTCTTGTTTCCCGCGCTCCAAACTGCTCGTAAATAGCATTTGAGGCGAATTTGGAGCAACGTTTGGTATATGTATATTTCGTGACCAGGGAGCTGAGAATCGTCGAAATATCGACTTACACGAAATGAAATATTTTAGTGATATTCTTGTTTACCTTACTCCAAACTGTTGGTATATAGCATTTGCAAGGAATTTGGAGCAACTTTTGTTATATGTATTTTTCGTGTCCAGGGAGCCGAGAATCGTCGAAATATCAAATTACACGAAATGAAATATTTTTGTGATATTCTTGTTCCCCACGCTCCAAACTGCTCGTAAATAGCATTTGCAGCGAATTTGGAGCAACTTTTGTTACATGTATATTTCGTGACCAGAGAGCCGAGAATCGTCGAAATATCGACTTACACGTAATGAAACATTTTTATGATATTCTTGTTCCCCGCGCTCCAAACTGCTCGTAAATAGCATTTGAGGCGAATTTGGAGCAACGTTTGGTATATGTATATTTCGTGACCAGGGAGCTGAGAATCGTCGAAATATCGACTTACACGAAATGAAATATTTTAGTGATATTCTTGTTTACCTTACTCCAAACTGTTGGTATATAGCATTTGCAAGGAATTTGGAGCAACTTTTGTTATATGTATTTTTAGTGTCCAGGGAGCCGAGAATCGTCGAAATATCAACTTACACGAAATGAAATATTTTTGTGATATTCTTGTTCCCCACGCTCCAAACTGCTCGCAAATAGCATTTGCAGCGAATTTGGAGCAACTTTTGTAATATGTATATTTCGTTACCAGGGAGCCGAGAATCGTCGAAATATCGAATTACACGAAATGAAATATTTTTGTGATATTCTTGTTTACCTTACTCCAAACTGCTCTTATATAGCTTTTGCAGCGAATTTGGAGCAACTTTTGTTCAGACTATATTTAGAGTCCAGGGAGCCGAGAATCGTCGAAATATCGACTTACACGAAATGAAAAATTTTTGTGATATTCTTGTTCCCCAGACTCCAAACTTCTGGTATATAGCTTTTGCAGCGAATTTGCAGCAACGTTTGTTAGGATAATATATTTCGTGTCCAGGGAGCTGAGAATCCTCGAAAAATCGACTTACGCGAAATGAAAAAGTTTGTGATATTATTCTTCCCCACGCTCCAAACTGCTCGTAAATAGCATTTGCAGGGAATTTGGAGCAACTTTTGTTACATGTATATTTCGTGACCAGGGAGCCGAGAATCGTCGAAATATCGACTTACACGTAATGAAACATTTTTATGATATTCTTGTTCCCCGCGCTCCAAACTGCTCGTAAATAGCATTTGAGGCGAATTTGGAGCAACTTTTGGTATATGTATATTTCGTGACCAGGGAGCTGAGAATCGTCGAAATATCGACTTACACGAAATGAAATATTTTTGTGATATTCTTGTTTACCTTACTCCATACTGCTCGTATATAGCATTTGCAGTGAATTTGGAGCAACTTTTGTTATATGTATTTTTCGTGTCCAGGGAGCCGAGAATCGTCGAAATATCAACTTACACGAAATGAAATATTTTTGTGATATTCTTGTTCCCCACGCTCCAAACTGCTCGTAAATAGCATTTGCAGCGAATTTGGAGCAACTTTTGTAATATGTATATTTCGTTACCAGGGAGCCGAGAATCGTCGAAATATCGACTTACACGAAATGAAATATTTTTGTGATATTCTTGTTTACCTTACTCCAAACTGCTCTTATATAGCTTTTGCAGCGAATTTGGAGCAACTTTTGTTCAGACCATATTTAGAGTCCAGGGAGCCGAGAATCGTCGAAATATCGACTTACACGAAATGAAAAATTTTTGTGATATTCTTGTTCCCCAGACTCCAAACTTCTGGTATATAGCTTTTGCAGCGAATTTGCAGCAACGTTTGTTAGGATAATATATTTCGTGTCCAGGGAGCTGAGAATCCTCGAAAAATCGACTTACGCGAAATGAAAAAGTTTGTGATATTATTCTTCCCCACGCTCCAAACTGCTCGTAAATAGCATTTGCAGGGAATTTGGAGCAACTTTTGTTACATGTATATTTCGTGACCAGGGAGCCGAGAATCGTCGAAATATCGACTTACACGTAATGAAACATTTTTATGATATTCTTGTTCCCCGCGCTCCAAACTGCTCGTAAATAGCATTTGAGGCGAATTTGGAGCAACTTTTGGTATATGTATATTTCGTGACCAGGGAGCTGAGAATCGTCGAAATATCGACTTACACGAAATGAAATATTTTTGTGATATTCTTGTTTACCTTACTCCATACTGCTCGTATATAGCATTTGCAGTGAATTTGGAGCAACTTTTGTTATATGTATTTTTCGTGTCCAGGGAGCCGAGAATCGTCGAAATATCAACTTACACGAAATGAAATATTTTTGTGATATTCTTGTTCCCCACGCTCCAAACTGCTCGTAAATAGCATTTGCAGCGAATTTGGAGCAACTTTTGTAATATGTATATTTCGTTACCAGGGAGCCGAGAATCGTCGAAATATCGACTTACACGAAATGAAATATTTTTGTGATATTCTTGTTTACCTTACTCCAAACTGCTCTTATATAGCTTTTGCAGCGAATTTGGAGCAACTTTTGTTCAGACCATATTTAGAGTCCAGGGAGCCGAGAATCGTCGAAATATCGACTTACACGAAATGAAAAATTTTTGTGATATTCTTGTTCCCCAGACTCCAAACTTCTGGTATATAGCTTTTGCAGCGAATTTGCAGCAACGTTTGTTAGGATAATATATTTCGTGTCCAGGGAGCTGAGAATCCTCGAAAAATCGACTTACGCGAAATGAAAAAGTTTGTGATATTCTTGTTCCCCACGATCCAAACTGGTCGTAAATAGCATTTGCAGCGAATTTGGAGCAACTTTTGTTACATGTATATTTCGTGACCAGAGAGCCGAGAATCGTCGAAATATCGACTTACACGTAATGAAACATTTTTATGATATTCTTGTTCCCCACGCTCCAAACTGCTCGTAAATGTTTGGTATATGTATATTTCGTGACCAGGGAGCTGAGAATCGTCGAAATATCGACTTACACGAAATGAAATATTTTTGTGATATTCTTGTTTACCTTACTCCAAACTGCTCGTATATAGCATTTGCAGCGAATTTGGAGCAACTTTTGTTATATGTATTTTTCGTGTCCAGGGAGCCGAGAAGCGTCGAAATATCAACTTACACGAAATGAAATATTTTTGTGATATTCTTGTTCCCCACGCTCCAAACTGTTCGTATATAGCATTTGCAGCGAATTTGGAGCAACTTTTGTTATATGTATTTTTCGTGTCCAGGGAGCCGAGAATCGTCGAAATATCAACTTACACGAAATGAAATATTTTTGTGATATTCTTCTTCCCCACGCTCCAAACTGCTCGTAAATAGCATTTGCAGGGAATTTGGAGCAACTTTTGTTACATGTATATTTCGTGACCAGGGAGCCGAGAATCGTCGAAATATCGACCTACACGTAATGAAACATTTTTATGATATTCTTGTTCCCCGCGCTCCAAACTGCTCGTAAATAGCATTTGAGGCGAATTTGGAGCAACGTTTGGTATATGTATATTTCGTGACCAGGGAGCTGAGAATCGTCGAAATATCGACTTACACGAAATGAAATATTTTTGTGATATTCTTGTTTACCTTACTCCAAACTGCTCTTATATAGCTTTTGCAGCGAATTTGCAGCAACGTTTGTTAGGATAATATATTTCGTGTCCAGGGAGCTGAGAATCCTCGAAAAATCGACTAACGCGAAATGAAAAATTTTTGTGATATTCTTGTTCCCCACGCTCCAAACTGGTCGTATATAGCATTTGCAGCGAATTTGGAGCAACTTTTGTTATATGTATTTTTCGTGTCCAGGGAGCCGAGAATCGTCGAAATATCAACTTACACGAAATGAAATATTTTTGTGATATTATTCTTCCCCACGCTCCAAACTGCTCGTAAATAGCATTTGCAGGGAATTTGGAGCAACTTTTGTTACATGTATATTTCGTGACCAGGGAGCCGAGAATCGTCGAAATATCGACTTACACGTAATGAAACATTTTTATGATATTCTTGTTCCCCGCGCTCCAAACTGCTCGTATATAGCATTTGCAGCGAATTTGGAGCAACTTTTGTTATATGTATATTTCGTGACCAGGGAGCCGAGAATCGTCGAAATATCGACTTACACGTAATGAAACATTTTTATGATATTCTTGTTTCCCGCGCTCCAAACTGCTCGTAAATAGCATTTGAGGCGAATTTGGAGCAACGTTTGGTATATGTATATTTCGTGACCAGGGAGCTGAGAATCGTCGAAATATCGACTTACACGAAATGAAATATTTTAGTGATATTCTTGTTTACCTTACTCC
This sequence comes from Hymenopus coronatus, assembly GCA_030762935.1. Lineage (NCBI taxonomy): Eukaryota > Metazoa > Arthropoda > Insecta > Mantodea > Hymenopodidae > Hymenopus > Hymenopus coronatus. The sequence goes on from CM060897.1 coordinate 137,755,574, forward strand.
AAACTGTTGGTATATAGCATTTGCAAGGAATTTGGAGCAACTTTTGTTATATGTATTTTTCGTGTCCAGGGAGCCGAGAATCGTCGAAATATCAAATTACACGAAATGAAATATTTTTGTGATATTCTTGTTCCCCACGCTCCAAACTGCTCGTAAATAGCATTTGCAGCGAATTTGGAGCAACTTTTGTTACATGTATATTTCGTGACCAGAGAGCCGAGAATCGTCGAAATATCGACTTACACGTAATGAAACATTTTTATGATATTCTTGTTCCCCGCGCTCCAAACTGCTCGTAAATAGCATTTGAGGCGAATTTGGAGCAACGTTTGGTATATGTATATTTCGTGACCAGGGAGCTGAGAATCGTCGAAATATCGACTTACACGAAATGAAATATTTTAGTGATATTCTTGTTTACCTTACTCCAAACTGTTGGTATATAGCATTTGCAAGGAATTTGGAGCAACTTTTGTTATATGTATTTTTAGTGTCCAGGGAGCCGAGAATCGTCGAAATATCAACTTACACGAAATGAAATATTTTTGTGATATTCTTGTTCCCCACGCTCCAAACTGCTCGCAAATAGCATTTGCAGCGAATTTGGAGCAACTTTTGTAATATGTATATTTCGTTACCAGGGAGCCGAGAATCGTCGAAATATCGAATTACACGAAATGAAATATTTTTGTGATATTCTTGTTTACCTTACTCCAAACTGCTCTTATATAGCTTTTGCAGCGAATTTGGAGCAACTTTTGTTCAGACTATATTTAGAGTCCAGGGAGCCGAGAATCGTCGAAATATCGACTTACACGAAATGAAAAATTTTTGTGATATTCTTGTTCCCCAGACTCCAAACTTCTGGTATATAGCTTTTGCAGCGAATTTGCAGCAACGTTTGTTTGGATAATATATTTCGTGTCCAGGGAGCTGAGAATCCTCGAAAAATCGACTTACGCGAAATGAAAAAGTTTGTGATATTATTCTTCCCCACGCTCCAAACTGCTCGTAAATAGCATTTGCAGGGAATTTGGAGCAACTTTTGTTACATGTATATTTCGTGACCAGGGAGCCGAGAATCGTCGAAATATCGACTTACACGTAATGAAACATTTTTATGATATTCTTGTTCCCCGCGCTCCAAACTGCTCGTAAATAGCATTTGAGGCGAATTTGGAGCAACTTTTGGTATATGTATATTTCGTGACCAGGGAGCTGAGAATCGTCGAAATATCGACTTACACGAAATGAAATATTTTTGTGATATTCTTGTTTACCTTACTCCATACTGCTCGTATATAGCATTTGCAGTGAATTTGGAGCAACTTTTGTTATATGTATTTTTCGTGTCCAGGGAGCCGAGAATCGTCGAAATATCAACTTACACGAAATGAAATATTTTTGTGATATTCTTGTTCCCCACGCTCCAAACTGCTCGTAAATAGCATTTGCAGCGAATTTGGAGCAACTTTTGTAATATGTATATTTCGTTACCAGGGAGCCGAGAATCGTCGAAATATCGACTTACACGAAATGAAATATTTTTGTGATATTCTTGTTTACCTTACTCCAAACTGCTCTTATATAGCTTTTGCAGCGAATTTGGAGCAACTTTTGTTCAGACCATATTTAGAGTCCAGGGAGCCGAGAATCGTCGAAATATCGACTTACACGAAATGAAAAATTTTTGTGATATTCTTGTTCCCCAGACTCCAAACTTCTGGTATATAGCTTTTGCAGCGAATTTGCAGCAACGTTTGTTAGGATAATATATTTCGTGTCCAGGGAGCTGAGAATCCTCGAAAAATCGACTTACGCGAAATGAAAAAGTTTGTGATATTCTTGTTCCCCACGATCCAAACTGGTCGTATATAGCATTTGCAGCGAATTTGGAGCAACTTTTGTTACATGTATATTTCGTGACCAGGGAGCCGAGAATCGTCGAAATATCGACTTACACGTAATGAAACATTTTTATGATATTCTTGTTTCCCGCGCTCCAAACTGCTCGTAAATAGCATTTGAGGCGAATTTGGAGCAACGTTTTGTATATGTATATTTCGTGACCAGGGAGCTGAGAATCGTCGAAATATCGACTTACACGAAATGAAATATTTTAGTGATATTCTTGTTTACCTTACTCCAAACTGTTGGTATATAGCATTTGCAAGGAATTTGGAGCAACTTTTGTTATATGTATTTTTCGTGTCCAGGGAGCCGAGAATCGTCGAAATATCAAATTACACGAAATGAAATATTTTTGTGATATTCTTGTTCCCCACGCTCCAAACTGCTCGTAAATAGCATTTGCAGCGAATTTGGAGCAACTTTTGTTACATGTATATTTCGTGACCAGAGAGCCGAGAATCGTCGAAATATCGACTTACACGTAATGAAACATTTTTATGATATTCTTGTTCCCCACGCTCCAAACTGCTCGTAAATGTTTGGTATATGTATATTTCGTGACCAGGGATCTGAGAATCGTCGAAATATCGTCTTACCCGAAATGAAATATTTTTGTGATATTCTTGTTTACCTTACTCCAAACTGCTCGTATATAGCATTTGCAGCGAATTTGGAGCAACTTTTGTTATATGTATTTTTCGTGTCCAGGGAGCCGAGAATCGTCGAAATATCAACTTACACGAAATGAAATATTTTTGTGATATTCTTCTTCCCCACGCTCCAAACTGCTCGTAAATAGCATTTGCAGGGAATTTGGAGCAACTTTTGTTACATGTATATTTCGTGACCAGGGAGCCGAGAATCGTCGAAATATCGACTTACACGAAATGAAATATTTTTGTGATATTCTTGTTTACCTTACTCCAAACTGCTCTTATATAGCTTTTGCAGCGAATTTGGAGCAACTTTTGTTCAGACTATATTTAGTGTCCAGGGAGCCGAGAATCGTAGAAATATCGACTTACACGAAATGAAAAATTTTTGTGATATTCTTGTTCCCCAGACTCCAAACTTCTCGCATATAGCTATTGCAGCGAATTTGGAGCACCATTTGTTAGGATAATATATTTCGTGTCCAGGGAGCTGAGAATCCTCGAAAAATCGACTAACGCGAAATGAAATATTTTTGTGATATTCTTGTTCCCCACGCTCCAAACTGCTCGTAAATAGCATTTGCAGCGAATTTGGAGCAAATTTTGTGATATGTATATTTCGTTACCAGGGAGCCGAGAATCGTCGAAATATCGACTTACACGAAATGAAATATTTTTGTGATATTCTTGTTTACCTTACTCCAAACAGCTCTTATATAGCTTTTGCAGCGAATTTGGAGCAACTTTTGTTCAGACTATATTTAGAGTCCAGGGAGCCGACAATCTTCGAAATATCGACTTACACGAAATGAAAAATTTTTGTGATATTCTTGTTCCCCAGACTCCAAACTTCTGGTATATAGCTTTTGCAGCGAATTTGCAGCAACGTTTGTTAGGATAATATATTTCGTGTCCAGGGAGCTGAGAATCCTCGAAAAATCGACTAACGCGAAATGAAAAATTTTTGTGATATTCTTGTTCCCCACGCTCCAAACTGGTCGTATATAGCATTTGCAGCGAATTTGGAGCAACTTTTGTTATATGTATTTTTCGTGTCCAGGGAGCCGAGAATCGTGGAAATATCAACTTACACGAAATGAAATATTTTTGTGATATTATTCTTCCCCACGCTCCAAACTGCTCGTAAATAGCATTTGCAGGGAATTTGGAGCAACTTTTGTTACATGTATATTTCGTGACCAGGGAGCCGAGAATCGTCGAAATATCGACTTACGCGAAATGAAAAAGTTTGTGATATTATTCTTCCCCACGCTCCAAACTGCTCGTAAATAGCATTTGCAGGGAATTTGGAGCAACTTTTGTTACATGTATATTTCGTGACCAGGGAGCCGAGAATCGTCGAAATATCGACTTACACGTAATGAAACATTTTTATGATATTCTTGTTCCCCGCGCTCCAAACTGCTCGTAAATAGCATTTGAGGCGAATTTGGAGCAACTTTTGGTATATGTATATTTCGTGACCAGGGAGCTGAGAATCGTCGAAATATCGACTTACACGAAATGAAATATTTTTGTGATATTCTTGTTTACCTTACTCCATACTGCTCGTATATAGCATTTGCAGTGAATTTGGAGCAACTTTTGTTATATGTATTTTTCGTGTCCAGGGAGCCGAGAATCGTCGAAATATCAACTTACACGAAATGAAATATTTTTGTGATATTCTTGTTCCCCACGCTCCAAACTGCTCGTAAATAGCATTTGCAGCGAATTTGGAGCAACTTTTGTAATATGTATATTTCGTTACCAGGGAGCCGAGAATCGTCGAAATATCGACTTACACGAAATGAAATATTTTTGTGATATTCTTGTTTACCTTACTCCAAACTGCTCTTATATAGCTTTTGCAGCGAATTTGGAGCAACTTTTGTTCAGACCATATTTAGAGTCCAGGGAGCCGAGAATCGTCGAAATATCGACTTACACGAAATGAAAAATTTTTGTGATATTCTTGTTCCCCAGACTCCAAACTTCTGGTATATAGCTTTTGCAGCGAATTTGCAGCAACGTTTGTTAGGATAATATATTTCGTGTCCAGGGAGCTGAGAATCCTCGAAAAATCGACTTACGCGAAATGAAAAAGTTTGTGATATTCTTGTTCCCCACGATCCAAACTGGTCGTATATAGCATTTGCAGCGAATTTGGAGCAACTTTTGTTACATGTATATTTCGTGACCAGGGAGCCGAGAATCGTCGAAATATCGACTTACACGTAATGAAACATTTTTATGATATTCTTGTTTCCCGCGCTCCAAACTGCTCGTAAATAGCATTTGAGGCGAATTTGGAGCAACGTTTTGTATATGTATATTTCGTGACCAGGGAGCTGAGAATCGTCGAAATATCGACTTACACGAAATGAAATATTTTAGTGATATTCTTGTTTACCTTACTCCAAACTGTTGGTATATAGCATTTGCAAGGAATTTGGAGCAACTTTTGTTATATGTATTTTTCGTGTCCAGGGAGCCGAGAATCGTCGAAATATCAAATTACACGAAATGAAATATTTTTGTGATATTCTTGTTCCCCACGCTCCAAACTGCTCGTAAATAGCATTTGCAGCGAATTTGGAGCAACTTTTGTTACATGTATATTTCGTGACCAGAGAGCCGAGAATCGTCGAAATATCGACTTACACGTAATGAAACATTTTTATGATATTCTTGTTCCCCACGCTCCAAACTGCTCGTAAATGTTTGGTATATGTATATTTCGTGACCAGGGAGCTGAGAATCGTCGAAATATCGTCTTACCCGAAATGAAATATTTTTGTGATATTCTTGTTTACCTTACTCCAAACTGCTCGTATATAGCATTTGCAGCGAATTTGGAGCAACTTTTGTTATATGTATTTTTCGTGTCCAGGGAGCCGAGAATCGTCGAAATATCAACTTACACGAAATGAAATATTTTTGTGATATTCTTCTTCCCCACGCTCCAAACTGCTCGTAAATAGCATTTGCAGGGAATTTGGAGCAACTTTTGTTACATGTATATTTCGTGACCAGGGAGCCGAGAATCGTCGAAATATCGACTTACACGAAATGAAATATTTTTGTGATATTCTTGTTTACCTTACTCCAAACTGCTCTTATATAGCTTTTGCAGCGAATTTGGAGCAACTTTTGTTCAGACTATATTTAGTGTCCAGGGAGCCGAGAATCGTAGAAATATCGACTTACACGAAATGAAAAATTTTTGTGATATTCTTGTTCCCCAGACTCCAAACTTCTCGCATATAGCTATTGCAGCGAATTTGGAGCACCATTTGTTAGGATAATATATTTCGTGTCCAGGGAGCTGAGAATCCTCGAAAAATCGACTAACGCGAAATGAAATATTTTTGTGATATTCTTGTTCCCCACGCTCCAAACTGCTCGTAAATAGCATTTGCAGCGAATTTGGAGCAAATTTTGTGATATGTATATTTCGTTACCAGGGAGCCGAGAATCGTCGAAATATCGACTTACACGAAATGAAATATTTTTGTGATATTCTTGTTTACCTTACTCCAAACAGCTCTTATATAGCTTTTGCAGCGAATTTGGAGCAACTTTTGTTCAGACTATATTTAGAGTCCAGGGAGCCGACAATCTTCGAAATATCGACTTACACGAAATGAAAAATTTTTGTGATATTCTTGTTCCCCAGACTCCAAACTTCTGGTATATAGCTTTTGCAGCGAATTTGCAGCAACGTTTGTTAGGATAATATATTTCGTGTCCAGGGAGCTGAGAATCCTCGAAAAATCGACTAACGCGAAATGAAAAATTTTTGTGATATTCTTGTTCCCCACGCTCCAAACTGGTCGTATATAGCATTTGCAGCGAATTTGGAGCAACTTTTGTTATATGTATTTTTCGTGTCCAGGGAGCCGAGAATCGTGGAAATATCAACTTACACGAAATGAAATATTTTGTGATATTATTCTTCCCCACGCTCCAAACTGCTCGTAAATAGCATTTGCAGGGAATTTGGAGCAACTTTTGTTACATGTATATTTCGTGACCAGGGAGCCGAGAATCGTCGAAATATCGACTTACACGAAATGAAAAATTTTTGTGATATTCTTGTTCCCCAGACTCCAAACTTCTGGTATATAGCTTTTGCAGCGAATTTGCAGCAACGTTTGTTAGGATAATATATTTCGTGTCCAGGGAGCTGAGAATCCTCGAAAAATCGACTTACGCGAAATGAAAAAGTTTGTGATATTCTTGTTCCCCACGATCCAAACTGGTCGTATATAGCATTTGCAGCGAATTTGGAGCAACTTTTGTTACATGTATATTTCGTGACCAGGGAGCCGAGAATCGTCGAAATATCGACTTACACGTAATGAAACATTTTTATGATATTCTTGTTTCCCGCGCTCCAAACTGCTCGTAAATAGCATTTGAGGCGAATTTGGAGCAACGTTTGGTATATGTATATTTCGTGACCAGGGAGCTGAGAATCGTCGAAATATCGACTTACACGAAATGAAATATTTTAGTGATATTCTTGTTTACCTTACTCCAAACTGTTGGTATATAGCATTTGCAAGGAATTTGGAGCAACTTTTGTTATATGTATTTTTCGTGTCCAGGGAGCCGAGAATCGTCGAAATATCAAATTACACGAAATGAAATATTTTTGTGATATTCTTGTTCCCCACGCTCCAAACTGCTCGTAAATAGCATTTGCAGCGAATTTGGAGCAACTTTTGTTACATGTATATTTCGTGACCAGAGAGCCGAGAATCGTCGAAATATCGACTTACACGTAATGAAACATTTTTATGATATTCTTGTTCCCCACGCTCCAAACTGCTCGTAAATGTTTGGTATATGTATATTTCGTGACCAGGGAGCTGAGAATCGTCGAAATATCGACTTACACGAAATGAAATATTTTTGTGATATTCTTGTTTACCTTACTCCAAACTGCTCGTATATAGCATTTGCAGCGAATTTGGAGCAACTTTTGTTATATGTATTTTTCGTGTCCAGGGAGCCGAGAAGCGTCGAAATATCAACTTACACGAAATGAAATATTTTTGTGATATTCTTGTTCCCCACGCTCCAAAATGTTCGTATATAGCATTTGCAGCGAATTTGGAGCAACTTTTGTTATATGTATTTTTCGTGTCCAGGGAGCCGAGAATCGTCGAAATATCAACTTACACGAAATGAAATATTTTTGTGATATTCTTCTTCCCCACGCTCCAAACTGCTCGTAAATAGCATTTGCAGGGAATTTGGAGCAACTTTTGTTACAAGTATATTTCGTGACCAGGGAGCCGAGAATCGTCGAAATATCGACCTACACGTAATGAAACATTTTTATGATATTCTAGTTCCCCGCGCTCCAAACTGCTCGTAAATAGCATTTGAGGCGAATTTGGAGCAACGTTTGGTATATGTATATTTCGTGACCAGGGAGCTGAGAATCGTCGAAATATCGAATTACACGAAATGAAATATTTTTGTGATATTCTTGTTTACCTTACTCCAAACTGCTCTTATATAGCTTTTGCAGCGAATTTGGAGCAACTTTTGTTCAGACTATATTTAGTGTCCAGGGAGCCGAGAATCGTAGAAATATCGACTTACACGAAATGAAAAATTTTTGTGATATTCTTGTTCCCCAGACTCCAAACTTCTCGCATATAGCTATTGCAGCGAATTTGGAGCACCATTTGTTAGGATAATATATTTCGTGTCCAGGGAGCTGAGAATCCTCGAAAAATCGACTAACGCGAAATGAAATATTTTTGTGATATTCTTGTTCCCCACGCTCCAAACTGCTCGAAAATAGCATTTGCAGCGAATTTGGAGCAACTTTTGTTATATGTATTTTTCGTGTCCAGGGAGCCGAGAATCGTCGAAATATCAACTTACACGAAATGAAATATTTTTGTGATATTATTCTTCCCCACGCTCCAAACTGCTCGTAAATAGCATTTGCAGGGAATTTGGAGCAACTTTTGTTACATGTATATTTCGTGACCAGGGAGCCGAGAATCGTCGAAATATCGACTTACACGTAATGAAACATTTTTATGATATTCTTGTTCCCCGCGCTCCAAACTGCTCGTAAATAGCATTTGAGGCGAATTTGGAGCAACTTTTGGTATATGTATATTTCGTGACCAGGGAGCTGAGAATCGTCGAAATATCGACTTACACGAAATGAAATATTTTTGTGATATTCTTGTTTACCTTACTCCAAACTGCTCGTATATAGCATTTGCAGTGAATTTGGAGCAACTTTTGTTATATGTATTTTTCGTGTCCAGGGAGCCGAGAATCGTCGAAATATCAACTTACACGAAATGAAATATTTTTGTGATATTCTTGTTCCCCACGCTCCAAACTGCTCGTAAATAGCATTTGCAGCGAATTTGGAGCAACTTTTGTAATATGTATATTTCGTTACCAGGGAGCCGAGAATCGTCGAAATATCGACTTACACGAAATGAAATATTTTTGTGATATTCTTGTTAACCTTACCCCAAACTGCTCTTATATAGCTTTTGCAGCGAATTTGGAGCAACTTTTGTTCAGACTATATTTAGAGTCCAGGGAGCCGAGAATCGTCGAAATATCGACTTACACGAAATGAAAAATTTATGTGATATTCTTGTTCCCCAGACTCCAAACTTCTGGTATATAGCTTTTGCAGCGAATTTGCAGCAACGTTTGTTAGGATAATATATTTCGTGTCCAGGGAGCTGAGAATCCTCGAAAAATCGACTTACGCGAAATGAAAAAGTTTGTGATATTCTTGTTCCCCACGATCCAAACTGGTCGTATATAGCATTTGCAGCGAATTTGGAGCAACTTTTGTTACATGTATATTTCGTGACCAGGGAGCCGAGAATCGTCGAAATATCGACTTACACGTAATGAAACATTTTTATGATATTCTTGTTTCCCGCGCTCCAAACTGCTCGTAAATAGCATTTGAGGCGAATTTGGAGCAACGTTTGGTATATGTATATTTCGTGACCAGGGAGCTGAGAATCGTCGAAATATCGACTTACACGAAATGAAATATTTTAGTGATATTCTTGTTTACCTTACTCCAAACTGTTGGTATATAGCATTTGCAAGGAATTTGGAGCAACTTTTGTTATATGTATTTTTCGTGTCCAGGGAGCCGAGAATCGTCGAAATATCAAATTACACGAAATGAAATATTTTTGTGATATTCTTGTTCCCCACGCTCCAAACTGCTCGTAAATAGCATTTGCAGCGAATTTGGAGCAACTTTTGTTACATGTATATTTCGTGACCAGAGAGCCGAGAATCGTCGAAATATCGACTTACACGTAATGAAACATTTTTATGATATTCTTGTTCCTCACGCTCCAAACTGCTCGTAAATGTTTGGTATATGTATATTTCGTGACCAGGGAGCTGAGAATCGTCGAAATATCGACTTACACGAAATGAAATATTTTTGTGATATTCTTGTTTACCTTACTCCAAACTGCTCGTATATAGCATTTGCAGCGAATTTGGAGCAACTTTTGTTATATGTATTTTTCGTGTCCAGGGAGCCGAGAAGCGTCGAAATATCAACTTACACGAAATGAAATATTTTTGTGATTTTCTTGTTCCCCACGCTCCAAACTGTTCGTATATAGCATTTGCAGCGAATTTGGAGCAACTTTTGTTATATGTATTTTTCGTGTCCAGGGAGCCGAGAATCGTCGAAATATCAACTTACACGAAATGAAATATTTTTGTGATATTCTTCTTCCCCACGCTCCAAACTGCTCGTAAATAGCATTTGCAGGGAATTTGGAGCAACTTTTGTTACATGTATATTTCGTGACCAGGGAGCCGAGAATCGTCGAAATATCGACTTACACGTAATGAAACATTTTTATGATATTCTTGTTCCCCGCGCTCCAAACTGCTCGTAAATAGCATTTGAGGCGAATTTCGAGCAACGTTTGGTATATGTATATTTCGTGACCAGGGAGCTGAGAATCGTCGAAATATCGACTTACACGAAATGAAATATTTTTGTGATATTCTTGTTTACCTTACTCCAAACTGCTCTTATATAGCTTTTGCAGCGAATTTGGAGCAAATTTTGTTCAGACTATATTTAGTGTCCAGGGAGCCGAGAATCGTAGAAATATCGACTTACACGAAATGAAAAATTTTTGTGATATTCTTGTTCCCCAGACTCCAAACTTCTCGGTTATAGCTATTGCAGCGAATTTGGAGCACCATTTGTTAGGATAAAATATTTCGTGTCCAGGGAGCTGAGAATCCTCGAAAAATCGACTAACGCGAAATGAAAAATTTTTGTGATATTCTTGTTCCCCACGCTCCAAACTGCTGGTATATAGCATTTGCAGCGAATTTGGAGCAACTTTTGTTACAAGTATATTTCGTGACCAGGGAGCCGAGAATCGTCGAAATATCGACCTACACGTAATGAAACATTTTTATGATATTCTAGTTCCCCGCGCTCCAAACTGCTCGTAAATAGCATTTGAGGCGAATTTGGAGCAACGTTTGGTATATGTATATTTCGTGACCAGGGAGCTGAGAATCGTCGAAATATCGAATTACACGAAATGAAATATTTTTGTGATATTCTTGTTTACCTTACTCCAAACTGCTCTTATATAGCTTTTGCAGCGAATTTGGAGCAACTTTTGTTCAGACTATATTTAGTGTCCAGGGAGCCGAGAATCGTAGAAATATCGACTTACACGAAATGAAAAATTTTTGTGATATTCTTGTTCCCCAGACTCCAAACTTCTCGCATATAGCTATTGCAGCGAATTTGGAGCACCATTTGTTAGGATAATATATTTCGTGTCCAGGGAGCTGAGAATCCTCGAAAAATCGACTAACGCGAAATGAAATATTTTTGTGATATTCTTGTTCCCCACGCTCCAAACTGCTCGTAAATAGCATTTGCAGCGAATTTGGAGCAACTTTTGTTATATGTATTTTTCGTGTCCAGGGAGCCGAGAATCGTCGAAATATCAACTTACACGAAATGAAATATTTTTGTGATATTATTCTTCCCCACGCTCCAAACTGCTCGTAAATAGCATTTGCAGGGAATTTGGAGCAACTTTTGTTACATGTATATTTCGTGACCAGGGAGCCGAGAATCGTCGAAATATCGACTTACACGTAATGAAACATTTTTATGATATTCTTGTTCCCCGCGCTCCAAACTGCTCGTAAATAGCATTTGAGGCGAATTTGGAGCAACTTTTGGTATATGTATATTTCGTGACCAGGGAGCTGAGAATCGTCGAAATATCGACTTACACGAAATGAAATATTTTTGTGATATTCTTGTTTACCTTACTCCAAACTGCTCGTATATAGCATTTGCAGTGAATTTGGAGCAACTTTTGTTATATGTATTTTTCGTGTCCAGGGAGCCGAGAATCGTCGAAATATCAACTTACACGAAATGAAATATTTTTGTGATATTCTTGTTCCCCACGCTCCAAACTGCTCGTAAATAGCATTTGCAGCGAATTTGGAGCAACTTTTGTAATATGTATATTTCGTTACCAGGGAGCCGAGAATCGTCGAAATATCGACTTACACGAAATGAAATATTTTTGTGATATTCTTGTTAACCTTACCCCAAACTGCTCTTATATAGCTTTTGCAGCGAATTTGGAGCAACTTTTGTTCAGACTATATTTAGAGTCCAGGGAGCCGAGAATCGTCGAAATATCGACTTACACGAAATGAAAAATTTTTGTGATATTCTTGTTCCCCAGACTCCAAACTTCTGGTATATAGCTTTTGCAGCGAATTTGCAGCAACGTTTGTTAGGATAATATATTTCGTGTCCAGGGAGCTGAGAATCCTCGAAAAATCGACTTACGCGAAATGAAAAAGTTTGTGATATTCTTGTTCCCCACGATCCAAACTGGTCGTATATAGCATTTGCAGCGAATTTGGAGCAACTTTTGTTACATGTATATTTCGTGACCAGGGAGCCGAGAATCGTCGAAATATCGACACACGTAATGAAACATTTTTATGATATTCTTGTTTCCCGCGCTCCAAACTGCTCGTAAATAGCATTTGAGGCGAATTTGGAGCAACGTTTGGTATATGTATATTTCGTGACCAGGGAGCTGAGAATCGTCGAAATATCGACTTACACGAAATGAAATATTTTAGTGATATTCTTGTTTACCTTACTCCAAACTGTTGGTATATAGCATTTGCAAGGAATTTGGAGCAACTTTTGTTATATGTATTTTTCGTGTCCAGGGAGCCGAGAATCGTCGAAATATCAAATTACACGAAATGAAATATTTTTGTGATATTCTTGTTCCCCACGCTCCAAACTGCTCGTAAATAGCATATGCAGCGAATTTGGAGCAACTTTTGTTACATGTATATTTCGTGACCAGAGAGCCGAGAATCGTCGAAATATCGACTTACACGTAATGAAACATTTTTATGATATTCTTGTTCCCCGCGCTCCAAACTGTTCGTAAATAGCATTTGAGGCGAATTTGGAGCAACGTTTGGTATATGTATATTTCGTGACCAGGGAGCTGAGAATCGTCGAAATATCGACTTACACGAAATGAAATATTTTAGTGATATTCTTGTTTACCTTACTCCAAACTGTTGGTATATAGCATTTGCAAGGAATTTGGAGCAACTTTTGTTATATGTATTTTTCGTGTCCAGGGAGCCGAGAATCGTCGAAATATCAAATTACACGAAATGAAATATTTTTGTGATATTCTTGTTCCCCACGCTCCAAACTGCTCGTAAATAGCATTTGCAGCGAATTTGGAGCAACTTTTGTTACATGTATATTTCGTGACCAGAGAGCCGAGAATCGTCGAAATATCGACTTACACGTAATGAAACATTTTTATGATATTCTTGTTCCCCACGCTCCAAACTGCTCGTAAATGTTTGGTATATGTATATTTCGTGACCAGGGAGCTGAGAATCGTCGAAATATCGACTTACACGAAATGAAATATTTTTGTGATATTCTTGTTTACCTTACTCCAAACTGCTCGTATATAGCATTTGCAGCGAATTTGGAGCAACTTTTGTTATATGTATTTTTCGTGTCCAGGGAGCCGAGAAGCGTCGAAATATCAACTTACACGAAATGAAATATTTTTGTGATATTCTTGTTCCCCACGCTCCAAACTGTTCGTATATAGCATTTGCAGCGAATTTGGAGCAACTTTTGTTATATGTATTTTTCGTGTCCAGGGAGCCGAGAATCGTCGAAATATCAACTTACACGAAATGAAATATTTTTGTGATATTCTTCTTCCCCACGCTCCAAACTGCTCGTAAATAGCATTTGCAGGGAATTTGGAGCAACTTTTGTTACATGTATATTTCGTGACCAGGGAGCCGAGAATCGTCGAAATATCGACTTACACGTAATGAAACATTTTTATGATATTCTTGTTCCCCGCGCTCCAAACTGCTCGTAAATAGCATTTGAGGCGAATTTGGAGCAACGTTTGGTATATGTATATTTCGTGACCAGGGAGCTGAGAATCGTCGAAATATCGACTTACACGAAATGAAATATTTTTGTGATATTCTTGTTTACCTTACTCCAAACTGCTCTTATATAGCTTTTGCAGCGAATTTGGAGCAAATTTTGTTCAGACTATATTTAGTGTCCAGGGAGCCGAGAATCGTAGAAATATCGACTTACACGAAATGAAAAATTTTTGTGATATTCTTGTTCCCCAGACTCCAAACTTCTCGCATTTAGCTATTGCAGCGAATTTGGAGCACCATTTGTTAGGATAAAATATTTCGTGTCCAGGGAGCTGAGAATCCTCGAAAAATCGACTAACGCGAAATGAAAAATTTTTGTGATATTCTTGTTCCCCACGCTCCAAACTGCTGGTATATAGCATTTGCAGCGAATTTGGAGCAACTTTTGTTACAAGTATATTTCGTGACCAGGGAGCCGAGAATCGTCGAAATATCGACCTACACGTAATGAAACATTTTTATGATATTCTAGTTCCCCGCGCTCCAAACTGCTCGTAAATAGCATTTGAGGCGAATTTGGAGCAACGTTTGGTATATGTATATTTCGTGACCAGGGAGCTGAGAATCGTCGAAATATCGAATTACACGAAATGAAATATTTTTGTGATATTCTTGTTTACCTTACTCCAAACTGCTCTTATATAGCTTTTGCAGCGAATTTGGAGCAACTTTTGTTCAGACTATATTTAGTGTCCAGGGAGCCGAGAATCGTAGAAATATCGACTTACACGAAATGAAAAATTTTTGTGATATTCTTGTTCCCCAGACTCCAAACTTCTCGCATATAGCTATTGCAGCGAATTTGGAGCACCATTTGTTAGGATAATATATTTCGTGTCCAGGGAGCTGAGAATCCTCGAAAAATCGACTAACGCGAAATGAAATATTTTTGTGATATTCTTGTTCCCCACGCTCCAAACTGCTCGTAAATAGCATTTGCAGCGAATTTGGAGCAACTTTTGTTATATGTATTTTTCGTGTCCAGGGAGCCGAGAATCGTCGAAATATCAACTTACACGAAATGAAATATTTTTGTGATATTATTCTTCCCCACGCTCCAAACTGCTCGTAAATAGCATTTGCAGGGAATTTGGAGCAACTTTTGTTACATGTATATTTCGTGACCAGGGAGCCGAGAATCGTCGAAATATCGACTTACACGTAATGAAACATTTTTATGATATTCTTGTTCCCCGCGCTCCAAACTGCTCGTAAATAGCATTTGAGGCGAATTTGGAGCAACGTTTGGTATATGTATATTTCGTGACCAGGGAGCTGAGAATCGTCGAAATATCGAATTACACGAAACGAAATATTTTTGTGATATTCTTGTTTACCTTACTCCATACTGCTCTTATATAGCTTTTGCAGCGAATTTGCAGCAACTTTTGTTCAGACTATATTTAGTGTCCAGGGAGCCGAGAATCGTAGAAATATCGACTTACACGAAATGAAATATTTTTGTGATATTCTTGTTTACCTTACTCCAAACTGCTCGTATATAGCATTTGCAGTGAATTTGGAGCAACTTTTGTTATATGTATTTTTCGTGTCCAGGGAGCCGAGAATCGTCGAAATATCAACTTACACGAAATGAAATATTTTTGTGATATTCTTGTTCCCCACGCTCCAAACTGCTCGTAAATAGCATTTGCAGCGAATTTGGAGCAACTTTTGTGATATGTATATTTCTTTATCAGGGAGCCGAGAATCGTCGAAATATCGACTTACACGTAATGAAACATTTTTATGATATTCTTGTTTCCCGCGCTCCAAACTGCTCGTAAATAGCATTTGAGGCGAATTTGGAGCAACGTATGGTATATGTATATTTCGTGACCAGGGAGCTGAGAATCGTCGAAATATCGACTTACACGAAATGAAATATTTTAGTGATATTCTTGTTTACCTTACTCCAAACTGTTGGTATATAGCATTTGCAAGGAATTTAGAGCAACTTTTGTTATATGTATTTTTCGTGTCCAGGGAGCCGAGAATCGTCGAAATATCAAATTACACGAAATGAAATATTTTTGTGATATTCTTGTTCCCCACGCTCCAAACTGCTCGTAAATAGCATTTGCAGCGAATTTGGAGCAACTTTTGTTACATGTATATTTCGTGACCAGAGAGCCGAGAATCGTCGAAATATCGACTTACACGTAATGAAACATTTTTATGATATTCTTGTTCCCCGCGCTCCAAACTGCTCGTAAATAGCATTTGAGGCGAATTTGGAGCAACGTTTGGTATATGTATATTTCGTGACCAGGGAGCTGAGAATCGTCGAAATATCGACTTACACGAAATGAAATATTTTAGTGATATTCTTGTTTACCTTACTCCAAACTGTTGGTATATAGCATTTGCAAGCAATTTGGAGCAACTTTTGTTATATGTATTTTTCGTGTCCAGGGAGCCGAGAATCGTCGAAATATCGACTTACACGTAATGAAACATTTTTATGATATTCCTGTTCCCCACGCTCCAAACTGCTCGTAAATGTTTGGTATATGTATATTTCGTGACCAGGGAGCTGAGATTCGTCGAAATATCGACTTACACGAAATGAAATATTTTTGTGATATTCTTGTTTACCTTACTCCAAACTGCTCGTATATAGCATTTGCAGCGAATTTGGAGCAACTTTTGTTATATGTATTTTTCGTGTCCAGGGAGCCGAGAAGCGTCGAAATATCAACTTACACGAAATGAAATATTTTTGTGACATTCTTGTTCCCCACGCTCCAAACTGTTCGTATATAGCATTTGCAGCGAATTTGGAGCAACTTTTGTTATATGTATTTTTCGTGTCCAGGGAGCCGAGAATCGTCGAAATATCAACTTACACGAAATGAAATATTTTTGTGATATTCTTCTTCCCCACGCTCCAAACTACTCGTAAATAGCATTTGCAGGGAATTTGGAGCAACTTTTGTTACATGTATATTTCGTGACCAGGGAGCCGAGAATCGTCGAAATATCGACTTACACGTAATGAAACATTTTTATGATATTCTTGTTCCCCGCGCTCCAAACTGCTCGTAAATAGCATTTGAGGCGAATTTGGAGCAACGTTTGGTATATGTATATTTCGTGACCAGGGAGCTGAGAATCGTCGAAATATCGACTTACACGAAATGAAATATTTTTGTGATATTCTTGTTTACCTTACCTCAAACTGCTCTTATATAGCTTTTGCAGCGAATTTGGAGCAACTTTTGTTATACGTATATTTCGTGTCCAGGGAGCCGAGAATCGTCGAAATATCAACTTACACGAAATGAAATATTTTTGTGATATTATTCTTCCCCACGCTCCAAACTGCTCGTAAATAGCATTTGCAGCGAATTTGGAGCAACTTTTGTTACATGTATATTTCGTGACCAGGGAGCCGAGAATCGTCGAAATATCGACTTACACGTAATGAAACATTTTTATGATATTCTTGTTCCCCGCGCTCCAAACTGTTCTTATATAGCTTTTGCAGCGAATTTGGAGCAACTTTTGTTCAGACTATATTTAGAGTCCAGGGAGCCGAGAATCGTCGAAATATCAAATTACACGAAATGAAATATTTTTGTGATATTCTTGTTCCCCACGCTCCAAACTGCTCGTAAATAGCATTTGCAGCGAATTTGGAGCAACTTTTGTTACATGTATATTTCATGACCAGAGAGCCGAGAATCGTCGAAATATCGACTTACACGTAATGAAACATTTTTATTATATTCTTGTTCCCCACGCTCCAAACTGCTCGTAAATGTTTGGTATATGTATATTTCGTGACCAGGGAGCTGAGAATCGTCGAAATATCGACTTACACGAAATGAAATATTTTTGTGATATTCTTGTTTACCTTACTCCAAACTGCTCGTATATAGCATTTGCAGCGAATTTGGAGCAACTTTTGTTATATGTATTTTTCGTGTCCAGGGAGCCGAGAAACGTCGAAATATCAACTTACACGAAATGAAATATTTTTGTGATATTCTTGTTCCCCACGCTCCAAACTGCTCGTAAATAGCATTTGCAGGGAATTTGGAGCAACTTTTGTTATACGTATATTTCGTGTCCAGGGAGCCGAGAATCGTCGAAATATCGACTTACACGTAATGAAACATTTTTATGATATTCTTGTTCCCCGCGCTCCAAACTGCTCGTAAATAGCATTTGAGGCGAATTTGGAGCAACGTTTGGTATATGTATATTTCGTGACCAGGGAGCTGAGAATCGTCGAAATATCGACTTACACGAAATGAAATATTTTTGTGATATTCTTGTTTACCTTACTCCAAACTGCTCTTATATAGCTTTTGCAGCGAATTTGGAGCAAATTTTGTTCAGACTATATTTAGTGTCCAGGGAGCCGAGAATCGTAGAAATATCGACTTACAGGAAATGAAAAATTTTTGTGATATTCTTGTTCACCAGACTCCAAACTTCTCGCATATAGCTATTGCAGCGAATTTGGAGCACCATTTGTTAGGATAAAATATTTCGTGTCCAGGGAGCTGAGAATCCTCGAAAAATCGACTAACGCGAAATGAAAAATTTTTGTGATATTCGTGTTCCCCACGCTCCAAACTGCTGGTATATAGCATTTGCAGCGAATTTGGAGCAACTTTTGTTACAAGTATATTTCGTGACCAGGGAGCCGAGAATCGTCGAAATATCGACCTACACGTAATGAAACATTTTTATGATATTCTAGTTCCCCGCGCTCCAAACTGCTCGTAAATAGCATTTGAGGCGAATTTGGAGCAACGTTTGGTATATGTATATTTCGTGACCAGGGAGCTGAGAATCGTCGAAATATCGAATTACACGAAATGAAATATTTTTGTGATATTCTTGTTTACCTTACTCCAAACTGCTCTTATATAGCTTTTGCAGCGAATTTGGAGCAACTTTTGTTCAGACTATATTTAGTGTCCAGGGAGCCGAGAATCGTAGAAATATCGACTTACACGAAATGAAAAATTTTTGTGATATTCTTGTTCCCCAGACTCCAAACTTCTCGCATATAGCTATTGCAGCGAATTTGGAGCACCATTTGTTAGGATAATATATTTCGTGTCCAGGGAGCTGAGAATCCTCGAAAAATCGACTAACGCGAAATGAAATATTTTTGTGATATTCTTGTTCCCCACGCTCCAAACTGCTCGTAAATAGCATTTGCAGCGAATTTGGAGCAACTTTTGTTATATGTATTTTTCGTGTCCAGGGAGCCGAGAATCGTCGAAATATCAACTTACACGAAATGAAATATTTTTGTGATATTATTCTTCCCCACGCTCCAAACTGCTCGTAAATAGCATTTGCAGGGAATTTGGAGCAACTTTTGTTACATGTATATTTCGTGACCAGGGAGCCGAGAATCGTCGAAATATCGACTTACACGTAATGAAACATTTTTATGATATTCTTGTTCCCCGCGCTCCAAACTGCTCGTAAATAGCATTTGAGGCGAATTTGGAGCAACGTTTGGTATATGTATATTTCGTGACCAGGGAGCTGAGAATCGTCGAAATATCGAATTACACGAAATGAAATATTTTTGTGATATTCTTGTTTACCTTACTCCAAACTGCTCTTATATAGCTTTTGCAGCGAATTTGGAGCAACTTTTGTTCAGACTATATTTAGTGTCCAGGGAGCCGAGAATCGTAGAAATATCGACTTACACGAAATGAAAAATTTTTGTGATATTCTTGTTCCCCAGACTCCAAACTTCTCGCATATAGCTATTGCAGCGAATTTGGAGCACCATTTGTTAGGATAATATATTTCGTGTCCAGGGAGCTGAGAATCCTCGAAAAATCGACTAACGCGAAATGAAATATTTTTGTGATATTCTTGTTCCCCACGCTCCAAACTGCTCGTAAATAGCATTTGCAGCGAATTTGGAGCAACTTTTGTTATATGTATTTTTCGTGTCCAGGGAGCCGAGAATCGTCGAAATATCAACTTACACGAAATGAAATATTTTTGTGATATTATTCTTCCCCACGCTCCAAACTGCTCGTAAATAGCATTTGCAGGGAATTTGGAGCAACTTTTGTTACATGTATATTTCGTGACCAGGGAGCCGAGAATCGTCGAAATATCGACTCACACGTAATGAAACATTTTTATGATATTCTTGTTCCCCGCGCTCCAAACTGCTCGTAAATAGCATTTGAGGCGAATTTGGAGCAAGGTTTGGTATATGTATATTTCGTGACCAGGGAGCTGAGAATCGTCGAAATATCGACTTACACGAAATGAAATATTTTTGTGATATTCTTGTTTACCTTACTCCAAACTGCTCGTATATAGCATTTGCAGTGAATTTGGAGCAACTTTTGTTATATGTATTTTTCGTGTCCAGGGAGCCGAGAATCGTCGAAATATCAACTTACACGAAATGAAATATTTTTGTGATATTCTTGTTCCCCACGCTCCAAACTGCTCGTAAATAGCATTTGCAGCGAATTTGGAGCAACTTTTGTAATATGTATATTTCGTTACCAGGGAGCCGAGAATCGTCGAAATATCGACTTACACGAAATGAAATATTTTTGTGATATTCTTGTTAACCTTACCCCAAACTGCTCTTATATAGCTTTTGCAGCAAATTTGGAGCAACTTTTGTTCAGACTATATTTAGAGTCCAGGGAGCCGAGAATCGTCGAAATATCGACTTACACGAAATGAAAAATTTTTGTGATATTCTTGTTCCCCAGACTCCAAACTTCTGGTATATAGCTTTTGCAGCGAATTTGCAGCAACGTTTGTTAGGATAATATATTTCGTGTCCAGGGAGCTGAGAATCCTCGAAAAATAGACTTACGCGAAATGAAAAAGTTTGTGATATTCTTGTTCCCCACGATCCAAACTGGTCGTATATAGCATTTGCAGCGAATTTGGAGCAACTTTTGTTACATGTATATTTCGTGACCAGGGAGCCGAGAATCGTCGAAATATCGACACACGTAATGAAACATTTTTATGATATTCTTGTTTCCCGCGCGCCAAACTGCTCGTAAATAGCATTTGAGGCGAATTTGGAGCAACGTTTGGTATATGTATATTTCGTGACCAGGGAGCTGAGAATCGTCGAAATATCGACTTACACGAAATGAAATATTTTAGTGATATTCTTGTTTACCTTACTCCAAACTGTTGGTATATAGCATTTGCAAGGAATTTGGAGCAACTTTTGTTATATGTATTTTTCGTGTCCAGGGAGCCGAGAATCGTCGAAATATCAAATTACACGAAATGAAATATTTTTGTGATATTCTTGTTCCCCACGCTCCAAACTGCTCGTAAATAGCATTTGCAGCGAATTTGGAGCAACTTTTGTTACATGTATATTTCGTGACCAGAGAGCCGAGAATCGTCGAAATATCGACTTACACGTAATGAAACATTTTTATGATATTCTTGTTCCCCGCGCTCCAAACTGTTCGTAAATAGCATTTGAGGCGAATTTGGAGCAACGTTTGGTATATGTATATTTCGTGACCAGGGAGCTGAGAATCGTCGAAATATCGACTTACACGAAATGAAATATTTTAGTGATATTCTTGTTTACCTTACTCCAAACTGTTGGTATATAGCATTTGCAAGGAATTTGGAGCAACTTTTGTTATATGTATTTTTCGTGTCCAGGGAGCCGAGAATCGTCGAAATATCAAATTACACGAAATGAAATATTTTTGTGATATTCTTGTTCCCCACGCTCCAAACTGCTCGTAAATAGCATTTGCAGCGAATTTGGAGCAACTTTTGTTACATGTATATTTCGTGACCAGAGAGCCGAGAATCGTCGAAATATCGACTTACACGTAATGAAACATTTTTATGATATTCTTGTTCCCCACGCTCCAAACTGCTCGTAAATGTTTGGTATATGTATATTTCGTGACCAGGGAGCTGAGAATCGTCGAAATATCGACTTACACGAAATGAAATATTTTTGTGATATTCTTGTTTACCTTACTCCAAACTGCTCGTATATAGCATTTGCAGCGAATTTGGAGCAACTTTTGTTATATGTATTTTTCGTGTCCAGGGAGCCGAGAAGCGTCGAAATATCAACTTACACGAAATGAAATATTTTTGTGATATTCTTGTTCCCCACGCTCCAAACTGTTCGTATATAGCATTTGCAGCGAATTTGGAGCAACTTTTGTTATATGTATTTTTCGTGTCCAGGGAGCCGAGAATCGTCGAAATATCAACTTACACGAAATGAAATATTTTTGTGATATTCTTCTTCCCCACGCTCCAAACTGCTCGTAAATAGCATTTGCAGGGAATTTGGAGCAACTTTTGTTACATGTATATTTCGTGACCAGGGAGCCGAGAATCGTCGAAATATCGACTTACACGTAATGAAACATTTTTATGATATTCTTGTTCCCCGCGCTCCAAACTGCTCGTAAATAGCATTTGAGGCGAATTTGGAGCAACGTTTGGTATATGTATATTTCGTGACCAGGGAGCTGAGAATCGTCGAAATATCGACTTACACGAAATGAAATATTTTTGTGATATTCTTGTTTACCTTACTCCAAACTGCTCTTATATAGCTTTTGCAGCGAATTTGGAGCAAATTTTGTTCAGACTATATTTAGTGTCCAGGGAGCCGAGAATCGTAGAAATATCGACTTACACGAAATGAAAAATTTTTGTGATATTCTTGTTCCCCAGACTCCAAACTTCTCGCATATAGCTATTGCAGCGAATTTGGAGCACCATTTGTTAGGATAAAATATTTCGTGTCCAGGGAGCTGAGAATCCTCGAAAAATCGACTAACGCGAAATGAAAAATTTTTGTGATATTCTTGTTCCCCACGCTCCAAACTGCTGGTATATAGCATTTGCAGCGAATTTGGAGCAACTTTTGTTACAAGTATATTTCGTGACCAGGGAGCCGAGAATCGTCGAAATATCGACCTACACGTAATGAAACATTTTTATGATATTCTAGTTCCCCGCGCTCCAAACTGCTCGTAAATAGCATTTGAGGCGAATTTGGAGCAACGTTTGGTATATGTATATTTCGTGACCAGGGAGCTGAGAATCGTCGAAATATCGAATTACACGAAATGAAATATTTTTGTGATATTCTTGTTTACCTTACTCCAAACTGCTCTTATATAGCTTTTGCAGCGAATTTGGAGCAACTTTTGTTCAGACTATATTTAGTGTCCAGGGAGCCGAGAATCGTAGAAATATCGACTTACACGAAATGAAAAATTTTTGTGATATTCTTGTTCCCCAGACTCCAAACTTCTCGCATATAGCTATTGCAGCGAATTTGGAGCACCATTTGTTAGGATAATATATTTCGTGTCCAGGGAGCTGAGAATCCTCGAAAAATCGACTAACGCGAAATGAAATATTTTTGTGATATTCTTGTTCCCCACGCTCCAAACTGCTCGTAAATAGCATTTGCAGCGAATTTGGAGCAACTTTTGTTATATGTATTTTTCGTGTCCAGGGAGCCGAGAATCGTCGAAATATCAACTTACACGAAATGAAATATTTTTGTGATATTATTCTTCCCCACGCTCCAAACTGCTCGTAAATAGCATTTGCAGGGAATTTGGAGCAACTTTTGTTACATGCATATTTCGTGACCAGGGAGCCGAGAATCGTCGAAATATCGACTTACACGTAATGAAACATTTTTATGATATTCTTGTTCCCCGCGCTCCAAACTGCTCGTAAATAGCATTTGAGGCGAATTTGGAGCAACGTTTGGTATATGTATATTTCGTGACCAGGGAGCTGAGAATCGTCGAAATATCGAATTACACGAAACGAAATATTTTTGTGATATTCTTGTTTACCTTACTCCAAACTGCTCTTATATAGCTTTTGCAGCGAATTTGGAGCAACTTTTGTTCAGACTATATTTAGTGTCCAGGGAGCCGAGAATCGTAGAAATATCGACTTACACGAAATGAAATATTTTTGTGATATTCTTGTTTACCTTACTCCAAACTGCTCGTATATAGCATTTGCAGTGAATTTGGAGCAACTTTTGTTATATGTATTTTTCGTGTCCAGGGAGCCGAGAATCGTCGAAATATCAACTTACACGAAATGAAATATTTTTATGATATTCTTGTTTCTCGCGCTCCAAACTGCTCGTAAATAGCATTTGAGGCGAATTTGGAGCAACGTTTGGTATATGTATATTTCGTGACCAGGGAGCTGAGAATCGTCGAAATATCGACTTACACGAAATGAAATATTTTAGTGATATTCTTGTTTACCTTACTCCAAACTGTTGGTATATAGCATTTGCAAGGAATTTGGAGCAACTTTAGTTATATGTATTTTTCGTGTCCAGGGAGCCGAGAATCGTCGAAATATCAAATTACACGAAATGAAATATTTTTGTGATATTCTTGTTCCCCACGCTCCAAACTGCTCGTAAATAGCATTTGCAGCGAATTTGGAGCAACTTTTGTTACATGTATATTTCGTGACCAGAGAGCCGAGAATCGTCGAAATATCGACTTACACGTAATGAAACATTTTTATGATATTCTTGTTCCCCGCGCTCCAAACTGCTCGTAAATAGCATTTGAGGCGAATTTGGAGCAACGTTTGGTATATGTATATTTCGTGTCCAGGGAGCTGAGAATCGTCGAAATATCGACTTACACGAAATGAAATATTTTAGTGATATTCTTGTTTACCTTACTCCAAACTGTTGGTATATAGCATTTGCAAGGAATTTGGAGCAACTTTTGTTATATGTATTTTTCGTGTCCAGGGAGCCGAGAATCGTCGAAATATCGACTTACACGTAATGAAACATTTTTATGATATTCCTGTTCCCCACGCTCCAAACTGCTCGTAAATGTTTGGTATATGTATATTTCGTGACCAGGGAGCTGAGAATCGTCGAAATATCGACTTACACGAAATGAAATATTTTTGTGATATTCTTGTTTACCTTACTCCAAACTGCTCGTATATAGCATTTGCAGCGAATTTGGAGCAACTTTTGTTATATGTATTTTTCGTGTCCAGGGAGCCGAGAAGCGTCGAAATATCAACTTACACGAAATGAAATATTTTTGTGACATTCTTGTTCCCCACGCTCCAAACTGTTCGTATATAGCATTTGCAGCGAATTTGGAGCAACTTTTGTTATATGTATTTTTCGTGTCCAGGGAGCCGAGAATCGTCGAAATATCAACTTACACGAAATGAAATATTTTTGTGATATTCTTCTTCCCCACGCTCCAAACTACTCGTAAATAGCATTTGCAGGGAATTTGGAGCAACTTTTGTTACATGTATATTTCGTGACCAGGGAGCCGAGAATCGTCGAAATATCGACTTACACGTAATGAAACATTTTTATGATATTCTTGTTCCCCGCGCTCCAAACTGCTCGTAAATAGCATTTGAGGCGAATTTGGAGCAACGTTTGGTATATGTATATTTCGTGACCAGGGAGCTGAGAATCGTCGAAATATCGACTTACACGAAATGAAATATTTTTGTGATATTCTTGTTTACCTTACTCCAAACTGCTCGTATATAGCATTTGCAGTGAATTTGGAGCAACTTTTGTTATATGTATTTTTCGTGTCCAGGGAGCCGAGAATCGTCGAAATATCAACTTACACGAAATGAAATATTTTTGTGATATTCTTGTTCCCCACGCTCCAAACTGCTCGTAAATAGCATTTGCAGCGAATTTGGAGCAACTTTTGTAATATGTATATTTCGTTACCAGGGAGCCGAGAATCGTCGAAATATCGACTTACACGAAATGAAATATTTTTGTGATATTCTTGTTAACCTTACCCCAAACTGCTCTTATATAGCTTTTGCAGCGAATTTGGAGCAACTTTTGTTCAGACTATATTTAGAGTCCAGGGAGCCGAGAATCGTCGAAATATCGACTTACACGAAATGAAAAATTTTTGTGATATTCTTGTTCCCCAGACTCCAAACTTCTGGTATATAGCTTTTGCAGCGAATTTGCAGCAACGTTTGTTAGGATAATATATTTCGTGTCCAGGGAGCTGAGAATCCTCGAAAAATCGACTTACGCGAAATGAAAAAGTTTGTGATATTCTTGTTCCCCACGATCCAAACTGGTCGTATATAGCATTTGCAGCGAATTTGGAGCAACTTTTGTTACATGTATATTTCGTGACCAGGGAGCCGAGAATCGTCGAAATATCGACACACGTAATGAAACATTTTTATGATATTCTTGTTTCCCGCGCTCCAAACTGCTCGTAAATAGCATTTGAGGCGAATTTGGAGCAACGTTTGGTATATGTATATTTCGTGACCAGGGAGCTGAGAATCGTCGAAATATCGACTTACACGAAATGAAATATTTTAGTGATATTCTTGTTTACCTTACTCCAAACTGTTGGTATATAGCATTTGCAAGGAATTTGGAGCAACTTTTGTTATATGTATTTTTCGTGTCCAGGGAGCCGAGAATCGTCGAAATATCAAATTACACGAAATGAAATATTTTTGTGATATTCTTGTTCCCCACGCTCCAAACTGCTCGTAAATAGCATTTGCAGCGAATTTGGAGCAACTTTTGTTACATGTATATTTCGTGACCAGAGAGCCGAGAATCGTCGAAATATCGACTTACACGTAATGAAACATTTTTATGATATTCTTGTTCCCCGCGCTCCAAACTGTTCGTAAATAGCATTTGAGGCGAATTTGGAGCAACGTTTGGTATATGTATATTTCGTGACCAGGGAGCTGAGAATCGTCGAAATATCGACTTACACGAAATGAAATATTTTAGTGATATTCTTGTTTACCTTACTCCAAACTGTTGGTATATAGCATTTGCAAGGAATTTGGAGCAACTTTTGTTATATGTATTTTTCGTGTCCAGGGAGCCGAGAATCGTCGAAATATCAAATTACACGAAATGAAATATTTTTGTGATATTCTTGTTCCCCACGCTCCAAACTGCTCGTAAATAGCATTTGCAGCGAATTTGGAGCAACTTTTGTTACATGTATATTTCGTGACCAGAGAGCCGAGAATCGTCGAAATATCGACTTACACGTAATGAAACATTTTTATGATATTCTTGTTCCCCACGCTCCAAACTGCTCGTAAATGTTTGGTATATGTATATTTCGTGACCAGGGAGCTGAGAATCGTCGAAATATCGACTTACACGAAATGAAATATTTTTGTGATATTCTTGTTTACCTTACTCCAAACTGCTCGTATATAGCATTTGCAGCGAATTTGGAGCAACTTTTGTTATATGTATTTTTCGTGTCCAGGGAGCCGAGAAGCGTCGAAATATCAACTTACACGAAATGAAATATTTTTGTGATATTCTTGTTCCCCACGCTCCAAACTGTTCGTATATAGCATTTGCAGCGAATTTGGAGCAACTTTTGTTATATGTATTTTTCGTGTCCAGGGAGCCGAGAATCGTCGAAATATCAACTTACACGAAATGAAATATTTTTGTGATATTCTTCTTCCCCACGCTCCAAACTGCTCGTAAATAGCATTTGCAGCGAATTTGGAGCAACTTTTGTTACATGTATATTTCGTGACCAGAGAGCCGAGAATCGTCGAAATATCGACTTACACGTAATGAAACATTTTTATGATATTCTTGTTCCCCGCGCTCCAAACTGTTCGTAAATAGCATTTGAGGCGAATTTGGAGCAACGTTTGGTATATGTATATTTCGTGACCAGGGAGCTGAGAATCGTCGAAATATCGACTTACACGAAATGAAATATTTTAGTGATATTCTTGTTTACCTTACTCCAAACTGTTGGTATATAGCATTTGCAAGGAATTTGGAGCAACTTTTGTTATATGTATTTTTCGTGTCCAGGGAGCCGAGAATCGTCGAAATATCAAATTACACGAAATGAAATATTTTTGTGATATTCTTGTTCCCCACGCTCCAAACTGCTCGTAAATAGCATTTACAGCGAATTTGGAGCAACTTTTGTTACATGTATATTTCGTGACCAGAGAGCCGAGAAGCGTCGAAATATCAACTTACACGAAATGAAATATTTTTGTGACATTCTTGTTCCCCACGCTCCAAACTGTTCGTATATAGCATTTGCAGCGAATTTGGAGCAACTTTTGTTATATGTATTTTTCGTGTCCAGGGAGCCGAGAATCGTCGAAATATCAACTTACACGAAATGAAATATTTTTGTGATATTCTTCTTCCCCACGCTCCAAACTACTCGTAAATAGCATTTGCAGGGAATTTGGAGCAACTTTTGTTACATGTATATTTCGTGACCAGGGAGCCGAGAATCGTCGAAATATCGACTTACACGTAATGAAACATTTTTATGATATTCTTGTTCCCCGCGCTCCAAACTGCTCGTAAATAGCATTTGAGGCGAATTTGGAGCAACGTTTGGTATATGTATATTTCGTGACCAGGGAGCTGAGAATCGTCGAAATATCGACTTACACGAAATGAAATATTTTTGTGATATTCTTGTTTACCTTACTCCAAACTGCTCGTATATAGCATTTGCAGTGAATTTGGAGCAACTTTTGTTATATGTATTTTTCGTGTCCAGGGAGCCGAGAATCGTCGAAATATCAACTTACACGAAATGAAATATTTTTGTGATATTCTTGTTCCCCACGCTCCAAACTGCTCGTAAATAGCATTTGCAGCGAATTTGGAGCAACTTTTGTAATATGTATATTTCGTTACCAGGGAGCCGAGAATCGTCGAAATATCGACTTACACGAAATGAAATATTTTTGTGATATTCTTGTTAACCTTACCCCAAACTGCTCTTATATAGCTTTTGCAGCGAATTTGGAGCAACTTTTGTTCAGACTATATTTAGAGTCCAGGGAGCCGAGAATCGTCGAAATATCGACTTACACGAAATGAAAAATTTTTGTGATATTCTTGTTCCCCAGACTCCAAACTTCTGGTATATAGCTTTTGCAGCGAATTTGCAGCAACGTTTGTTAGGATAATATATTTCGTGTCCAGGGAGCTGAGAATCCTTGAAAAATCGACTTACGCGAAATGAAAAAGTTTGTGATATTCTTGTTCCCCACGATCCAAACTGGTCGTATATAGCATTTGCAGCGAATTTGGAGCAACTTTTGTTACATGTATATTTCGTGACCAGGGAGCCGAGAATCGTCGAAATATCGACACACGTAATGAAACATTTTTATGATATTCTTGTTTCCCGCGCTCCAAACTGCTCGTAAATAGCATTTGAGGCGAATTTGGAGCAACGTTTGGTATATGTATATTTCGTGACCAGGGAGCTGAGAATCGTCGAAATATCGACTTACACGAAATGAAATATTTTAGTGATATTCTTGTTTACCTTACTCCAAACTGTTGGTATATAGCATTTGCAAGGAATTTGGAGCAACTTTTGTTATATGTATTTTTCGTGTCCAGGGAGCCGAGAATCGTCGAAATATCAAATTACACGAAATGAAATATTTTTGTGATATTCTTGTTCCCCACGCTCCAAACTGCTCGTAAATAGCATTTGCAGCGAATTTGGAGCAACTTTTGTTACATGTATATTTCGTGACCAGAGAGCCGAGAATCGTCGAAATATCGACTTACACGTAATGAAACATTTTTATGATATTCTTGTTCCCCGCGCTCCAAACTGTTCGTAAATAGCATTTGAGGCGAATTTGGAGCAACGTTTGGTATATGTATATTTCGTGACCAGGGAGCTGAGAATCGTCGAAATATCGACTTACACGAAATGAAATATTTTAGTGATATTCTTGTTTACCTTACTCCAAACTGTTGGTATATAGCATTTGCAAGGAATTTGGAGCAACTTTTGTTATATGTATTTTTCGTGTCCAGGGAGCCGAGAATCGTGGAAATATCAAATTACACGAAATGAAATATTTTTGTGATATTCTTGTTCCCCACGCTCCAAACTGCTCGTAAATAGCATTTGCAGCGAATTTGGAGCAACTTTTGTTACATGTATATTTCGTGACCAGAGAGCCGAGAATCGTCGAAATATCGACTTACACGTAATGAAACATTTTTATGATATTCTTGTTCCCCACGCTCCAAACTGCTCGTAAATGTTTGGTATATGTATATTTCGTGACCAGGGAGCTGAGAATCGTCGAAATATCGACTTACACGAAATGAAATATTTTTGTGATATTCTTGTTTACCTTACTCCAAACTGCTCGTATATAGCATTTGCAGCGAATTTGGAGCAACTTTTGTTATATGTATTTTTCGTGTCCAGGGAGCCGAGAAGCGTCGAAATATCAACTTACACGAAATGAAATATTTTTGTGATATTCTTGTTCCCCACGCTCCAAACTGTTCGTATATAGCATTTGCAGCGAATTTGGAGCAACTTTTGTTATATGTATTTTTCGTGTCCAGGGAGCCGAGAATCGTCGAAATATCAACTTACACGAAATGAAATATTTTTGTGATATTCTTCTTCCCCACGCTCCAAACTGCTCGTAAATAGCATTTGCAGGGAATTTGGAGCAACTTTTGTTACATGTATATTTCGTGACCAGGGAGCCGAGAATCGTCGAAATATCGACTTACACGTAATGAAACATTTTTATGATATTCTTGTTCCCCGCGCTCCAAACTGCTCGTAAATAGCATTTGAGGCGAATTTGGAGCAACGTTTGGTATATGTATATTTCGTGACCAGGGAGCTGAGAATCGTCGAAATATCGACTTACACGAAATGAAATATTTTTGTGATATTCTTGTTTACCTTACTCCAAACTGCTCTTATATAGCTTTTGCAGCGAATTTGGAGCAAATTTTGTTCAGACTATATTTAGTGTCCAGGGAGCCGAGAATCGTAGAAATATCGACTTACACGAAATGAAAAATTTTTGTGATATTCTTGTTCCCCAGACTCCAAACTTCTCGCATATAGCTATTGCAGCGAATTTGGAGCACCATTTGTTAGGATAAAATATTTCGTGTCCAGGGAGCTGAGAATCCTCGAAAAATCGACTAACGCGAAATGAAAAATTTTTATGATATTCTTGTTCCCCACGCTCCAAACTGCTGGTATATAGCATTTGCAGCGAATTTGGAGCAACTTTTGTTACAAGTATATTTCGTGACCAGGGAGCCGAGAATCGTCGAAATATCGACCTACACGTAATGAAACATTTTTATGATATTCTAGTTCCCCGCGCTCCAAACTGCTCGTAAATAGCATTTGAGGCGAATTTGGAGCAACGTTTGGTATATGTATATTTCGTGACAAGGGAGCTGAGAATCGTCGAAATATCGAATTACACGAAATGAAATATTTTTGTGATATTCTTGTTTACCTTACTCCAAACTGCTCTTATATAGCTTTTGCAGCGAATTTGGAGCAACTTTTGTTCAGACTATATTTAGTGTCCAGGGAGCCGAGAATCGTAGAAATATCGACTTACACGAAATGAAAAATTTTTGTGATATTCTTGTTCCCCAGACTCCAAACTTCTCGCATATAGCTATTGCAGCGAATTTGGAGCACCATTTGTTAGGATAATATATTTCGTGTCCAGGGAGCTGAGAATCCTCGAAAAATCGACTAACGCGAAATGAAATATTTTTGTGATATTCTTGTTCCCCACGCTCCAAACTGCTCGTAAATAGCATTTGCAGCGAATTTGGAGCAACTTTTGTTATATGTATTTTTCGTGTCCAGGGAGCCGAGAATCGTCGAAATATCAACTTACACGAAATGAAATATTTTTGTGATATTATTCTTCCCCACGCTCCAAACTGCTCGTAAATAGCATTTGCAGGGAATTTGGAGCAACTTTTGTTACATGTATATTTCGTGACCAGGGAGCCGAGAATCGTCGAAATATCGACTTACACGTAATGAAACATTTTTATGATATTCTTGTTCCCCGCGCTCCAAACTGCTCGTAAATAGCATTTGAGGCGAATTTGGAGCAACGTTTGGTATATGTATATTTCGTGACCAGGGAGCTGAGAATCGTCGAAATATCGAATTACACGAAATGAAATATTTTTGTGATATTCTTGTTTACCTTACTCCAAACTGCTCTTATATAGCTTTTGCAGCGAATTTGGAGCAACTTTTGTTCAGACTATATTTAGTGTCCAGGGAGCCGAGAATCGTAGAAATATCGACTTACACGAAATGAAAAATTTTTGTGATATTCTTGTTCCCCAGACTCCAAACTTCTCGCATATAGCTATTGCAGCGAATTTGGAGCACCATTTGTTAGGATAATATATTTCGTGTCCAGGGAGCTGAGAATCCTCGAAAAATCGACTAACGCGAAATGAAATATTTTTGTGATATTCTTGTTCCCCACGCTCCAAACTGCTCGTAAATAGCATTTGCAGCGAATTTGGAGCAACTTTTGTTATATGTATTTTTCGTGTCCAGGGAGCCGAGAATCGTCGAAATATCAACTTACACGAAATGAAATATTTTTGTGATATTATTCTTCCCCACGCTCCAAACTGCTCGTAAATAGCATTTGCAGGGAATTTGGAGCAACTTTTGTTACATGTATATTTCGTGACCAGGGAGCCGAGAATCGTCGAAATATCGACTTACACGTAATGAAACATTTTTATGATATTCTTGTTCCCCGCGCTCCAAACTGCTCGTAAATAGCATTTGAGGCGAATTTGGAGCAAGGTTTGGTATATGTATATTTCGTGACCAGGGAGCTGAGAATCGTCGAAATATCGACTTACACGAAATGAAATATTTTTGTGATATTCTTGTTTACCTTACTCCAAACTGCTCGTATATAGCATTTGCAGTGAATTTGGAGCAACTTTTGTTTTATGTATTTTTCGTGTCCAGGGAGCCGAGAATCGTCGAAATATCAACTTACACGAAATGAAATATTTTTGTGATATTCTTGTTCCCCACGCTCCAAACTGCTCGTAAATAGCATTTGCAGCGAATTTGGAGCAACTTTTGTAATATGTATATTTCGTTACCAGGGAGCCGAGAATCGTCGAAATATCGACTTACACGAAATGAAATATTTTTGTGATATTCTTGTTAACCTTACCCCAAACTGCTCTTATATAGCTTTTGCAGCAAATTTGGAGCAACTTTTGTTCAGACTATATTTAGAGTCCAGGGAGCCGAGAATCGTCGAAATATCGACTTACACGAAATGAAAAATTTTTGTGATATTCTTGTTCCCCAGACTCCAAACTTCTGGTATATAGCTTTTGCAGCGAATTTGCAGCAACGTTTGTTAGGATAATATATTTCGTGTCCAGGGAGCTGAGAATCCTCGAAAAATCGACTTACGCGAAATGAAAAAGTTTGTGATATTCTTGTTCCCCACGATCCAAACTGGTCGTATATAGCATTTGCAGCGAATTTGGAGCAACTTTTGTTACATGTATATTTCGTGACCAGGGAGCCGAGAATCGTCGAAATATCGACACACGTAATGAAACATTTTTATGATATTCTTGTTTCCCGCGCTCCAAACTGCTCGTAAATAGCATTTGAGGCGAATTTGGAGCAACGTTTGGTATATGTATATTTCGTGACCAGGGAGCTGAGAATCGTCGAAATATCGACTTACACGAAATGAAATATTTTAGTGATATTCTTGTTTACCTTACTCCAAACTGTTGGTATATAGCATTTGCAAGGAATTTGGAGCAACTTTTGTTATATGTATTTTTCGTGTCCAGGGAGCCGAGAATCGTCGAAATATCAAATTACACGAAATGAAATATTTTTGTGATATTCTTGTTCCCCACGCTCCAAACTGCTCGTAAATAGCATTTGCAGCGAATTTGGAGCAACTTTTGTTACATGTATATTTCGTGACCAGAGAGCCGAGAATCGTCGAAATATCGACTTACACGTAATGAAACATTTTTATGATATTCTTGTTCCCCGCGCTCCAAACTGTTCGTAAATAGCATTTGAGGCGAATTTGGAGCAACGTTTGGTATATGTATATTTCGTGACCAGGGAGCTGAGAATCGTCGAAATATCGACTTACACGAAATGAAATATTTTAGTGATATTCTTGTTTACCTTACTCCAAACTGTTGGTATATAGCATTTGCAAGGAATTTGGAGCAACTTTTGTTATATGTATTTTTCGTGTCCAGGGAGCCGAGAATCGTCGAAATATCGACTTACACGTAATGAAACATTTTTATGATATTCCTGTTCCCCACGCTCCAAACTGCTCGTAAATGTTTGGTATATGTATATTTCGTGACCAGGGAGCTGAGAATCGTCGAAATATCGACTTACACGAAATGAAATATTTTTGTGATATTCTTGTTTACCTTACTCCAAACTGCTCGTATATAGCATTTGCAGCGAATTTGGAGCAACTTTTGTTATATGTATTTTTCGTGTCCAGGGAGCCGAGAAGCGTCGAAATATCAACTTACACGAAATGAAATATTTTTGTGACATTCTTGTTCCCCACGCTCCAAACTGTTCGTATATAGCATTTGCAGCGAATTTGGAGCAACTTTTGTTATATGTATTTTTCGTGTCCAGGGAGCCGAGAATCGTCGAAATATCAACTTACACGAAATGAAATATTTTTGTGATATTCTTCTTCCCCACGCTCCAAACTACTCGTAAATAGCATTTGCAGGGAATTTGGAGCAACTTTTGTTACATGTATATTTCGTGACCAGGGAGCCGAGAATCGTCGAAATATCGACTTACACGTAATGAAACATTTTTATGATATTCTTGTTCCCCGCGCTCCAAACTGCTCGTAAATAGCATTTGAGGCGAATTTGGAGCAACGTTTGGTATATGTATATTTCGTGACCAGGGAGCTGAGAATCGTCGAAATATAGACTTACACGAAATGAAATATTTTTGTGATATTCTTGTTTACCTTACTCCAAACTGCTCTTATATAGCTTTTGCAGCGAATTTGGAGCAACTTTTGTTATACGTATATTTCGTGTCCAGGGAGCCGAGAATCGTCGAAATATCAACTTACACGAAATGAAATATTTTTGTGATATTATTCTTCCCCACGCTCCAAACTGCTCGTAAATAGCATTTGCAGCGAATTTGGAGCAACTTTTGTTACATGTATATTTCGTGACCAGGGAGCCGAGAATCGTCGAAATATCGACTTACACGTAATGAAACATTTTTATGATATTCTTGTTCCCCGCGCTCCAAACTGTTCTTATATAGCTTTTGCAGCGAATTTGGAGCAACTTTTGTTCAGACTATATTTAGAGTCCAGGGAGCCGAGAATCGTCGAAATATCAAATTACACGAAATGAAATATTTTTGTGATATTCTTGTTCCCCACGCTCCAAACTGCTCGTAAATAGCATTTGCAGCGAATTTGGAGCAACTTTTGTTACATGTATATTTCGTGACCAGAGAGCCGAGAATCGTCGAAATATCGACTTACACGTAATGAAACATTTTTATTATATTCTTGTTCCCCACGCTCCAAACTGCTCGTAAATGTTTGGTATATGTATATTTCGTGACCAGGGAGCTGAGAATCGTCGAAATATCGACTTACACGAAATGAAATATTTTTGTGATATTCTTGTTTACCTTACTCCAAACTGCTCGTATATAGCATTTGCAGTGAATTTGGAGCAACTTTTGTTATATGTATTTTTCGTGTCCAGGGAGCCGAGAATCGTCGAAATATCAACTTACACGAAATGAAATATTTTTATGATATTCTTGTTTCCCGCGCTCCAAACTGCTCGTAAATAGCATTTGAGGCGAATTTGGAGCAACGTTTGGTATATGTATATTTCGTGACCAGGGAGCTGAGAATCGTCGAAATATCGACTTACACGAAATGAAATATTTTAGTGATATTCTTGTTTACCTTACTCCAAACTGTTGGTATATAGCATTTGCAAGGAATTTGGAGCAACTTTTGTTATATGTATTTTTCGTGTCCAGGGAGCCGAGAATCGTCGAAATATCAAATTACACGAAATGAAATATTTTTGTGATATTCTTGTTCCCCACGCTCCAAACTGCTCGTAAATAGCATTTGCAGCGAATTTGGAGCAACTTTTGTTACATGTATATTTCGTGACCAGAGAGCCGAGAATCGTCGAAATATCGACTTACACGTAATGAAACATTTTTATGATATTCTTGTTCCCCGCGCTCCAAACTGCTCGTAAATAGCATTTGAGGCGAATTTGGAGCAACGTTTGGTATATGTATATTTCGTGTCCAGGGAGCTGAGAATCGTCGAAATATCGACTTACACGAAATGAAATATTTTAGTGATATTCTTGTTTACCTTACTCCAAACTGTTGGTATATAGCATTTGCAAGGAATTTGGAGCAACTTTTGTTATATGTATTTTTCGTGTCCAGGGAGCCGAGAATCGTCGAAATATCGACTTACACGTAATGAAACATTTTTATGATATTCCTGTTCCCCACGGTCCAAACTGCTCGTAAATGTTTGGTATATGTATATTTCGTGACCAGGGAGCTGAGAATCGTCGAAATATCGACTTACACGAAATGAAATATTTTTGTGATATTCTTGTTTACCTTACTCCAAACTGCTCGTATATAGCATTTGCAGCGAATTTGGAGCAACTTTTGTTATATGTATTTTTCGTGTCCAGGGAGCCGAGAAGCGTCGAAATATCAACTTACACGAAATGAAATATTTTTGTGACATTCTTGTTCCCCACGCTCCAAACTGTTCGTATATAGCATTTGCAGCGAATTTGGAGCAACTTTTGTTATATGTATTTTTCGTGTCCAGGGAACCGAGAATCGTCGAAATATCAACTTACACGAAATGAAATATTTTTGTGATATTCTTCTTCCCCACGCTCCAAACTACTCGTAAATAGCATTTGCAGGGAATTTGGAGCAACTTTTGTTACATGTATATTTCGTGACCAGGGAGCCGAGAATCGTCGAAATATCGACTTACACGTAATGAAACATTTTTATGATATTCTTGTTCCCCGCGCTCCAAACTGCTCGTAAATAGCATTTGAGGCGAATTTGGAGCAACGTTTGGTATATGTATATTTCGTGACCAGGGAGCTGAGAATCGTTGAAATATCGACTTACACGAAATGAAATATTTTTGTGATATTCTTGTTTACCTTACTCCAAACTGCTCTTATATAGCTTTTGCAGCGAATTTGGAGCAACTTTTGTTATACGTATATTTCGTGTCCAGGGAGCCGAGAATCGTCGAAATATCAACTTACACGAAATGAAATATTTTTGTGATATTATTCTTCCCCACGCTCCAAACTGCTCGTAAATAGCATTTGCAGCGAATTTGGAGCAACTTTTGTTACATGTATATTTCGTGACCAGGGAGCCGAGAATCGTCGAAATATCGACTTACACGTAATGAAACATTTTTATGATATTCTTGTTCCCCGCGCTCCAAACTGTTCTTATATAGCTTTTGCAGCGAATTTGGAGCAACTTTTGTTCAGACTATATTTAGAGTCCAGGGAGCCGAGAATCGTCGAAATATCAAATTACACGAAATGAAATATTTTTGTGATATTCTTGTTCCCCACGCTCCAAACTGCTCGTAAATAGCATTTGCAGCGAATTTGGAGCAACTTTTGTTACATGTATATTTCGTGACCAGAGAGCCGAGAATCGTCGAAATATCGACTTACACGTAATGAAACATTTTTATTATATTCTTGTTCCCCACGCTCCAAACTGCTCGTAAATGTTTGGTATATGTATATTTCGTGACCAGGGAGCTGAGAATCGTCGAAATATCGACTTACACGAAATGAAATATTTTTGTGATATTCTTGTTTACCTTACTCCAAACTGCTCGTATATAGCATTTGCAGCGAATTTGGAGCAACTTTTGTTATATGTATTTTTCGTGTCCAGGGAGCCGAGAAACGTCGAAATATCAACTTACACGAAATGAAATATTTTTGTGATATTCTTGTTCCCCACGCTCCAAACTGGTCGTATATAGCATTTGCAGCGAATTTGGAGCAACTTTTGTTATATGCATTTTTCGTGTCCAGGGAGCCGAGAATCGTCGAAATATCAACTTACACGAAATGAAATATTTTTGTGATATTCTTCTTCCCCACGCTCCAAACTGCTCGTAAATAGCATTTGCAGGGAATTTGGAGCAACTTTTGTTACATGTATATTTCGTGACCAGGGAGCCGAGAATCGTCGAAATATCGACTTACACGTAATGAAACATTTTTATGATATTCTTGTTCCCCGCGCTCCAAACTGCTCGTAAATAGCATTTGAGGCGAATTTGGAGCAACGTTTGATATATGTATATTTCGTGACCAGGGAGCTGAGAATCGTCGAAATATCGACTTACACGAAATGAAATATTTTTGTGATATTCTTGTTTACCTTACTCCAAACTGCTCTTATATAGCTTTTGCAGCGAATTTGGAGCAACTTTTGTTCAGACTATATTTAGAGTCCAGGGAGCCGAGAATCGTCGAAATATCGACTTACACGAAATGAAAAATTTTTGTGATATTCTTGTTCCCCAGACTCCAAACTTCTCGTATATAGCTTTTGCAGCGAATTTGCAGCAACGTTTGTTAGTATAATATATTTCGTGTCCAGGGAGCTGAGAATCCTCGAAAAATCGACTTACGCGAAATGAAAAATTTTTGTGATATTCTTGTTCCCCACGCTCCAAACTGGTCGTATATAGCATTTGCAGCGAATTTGGAGCAACTTTTGTTATACGTATATTTCGTGTCCAGGGAGCCGAGAATCGTCGAAATATCGACTTACACGTAATGAAACATTTTTATGATATTCTTGTTCCCCGCGCTCCAAACTGCTCGTAAATAGCATTTGAGGCGAATTTGGAGCAACGTTTGGTATATGTATATTTCGTGACCAGGGAGCTGAGAATCGTCGAAATATCGACTTACACGAAATGAAATATTTTTGTGATATTCTTGTTTACCTTACTCCAAACTGCTCTTATATAGCTTTTGCAGCGAATTTGGAGCAAATTTTGTTCAGACTATATTTAGTGTCCAGGGAGCCGAGAATCGTAGAAATATCGACTTACACGAAATGAAAAATTTTTGTGATATTCTTGTTCCCCAGACTCCAAACTTCTCGCATATAGCTATTGCAGCGAATTTGGAGCACCATTTGTTAGGATAAAATATTTCGTGTCCAGGGAGCTGAGAATCCTCGAAAAATCGACTAACGCGAAATGAAAAATTTTTGTGATATTCTTGTTCCCCACGCTCCAAACTGCTGGTATATAGCATTTGCAGCGAATTTGGAGCAACTTTTGTTACAAGTATATTTCGTGACCAGGGAGCCGAGAATCGTCGAAATATCGACCTACACGTAATGAAACATTATTATGATATTCTAGTTCCCCGCGCTCCAAACTGCTCGTAAATAGCATTTGAGGCGAATTTGGAGCAACGTTTGGTATATGTATATTTCGTGACCAGGGAGCTGAGAATCGTCGAAATATCGAATTACACGAAATGAAATATTTTTGTGATATTCTTGTTTACCTTACTCCAAACTGCTCTTATATAGCTTTTGCAGCGAATTGGGAGCAACTTTTGTTCAGACTATATTTAGTGTCCAGGGAGCCGAGAATCGTAGAAATATCGACTTACACGAAATGAAAAATTTTTGTGATATTCTTGTTCCCCAGACTCCAAACTTCTCGCATATAGCTATTGCAGCGAATTTGGAGCAACTTTTGTTATATGTATTTTTCGTGTCCAGGGAGCCGAGAATCGTCGAAATATCAACTTACACGAAATGAAATATTTTTGTGATATTCTTGTTCCCCACGCTCCAAACTGCTCGTAAATAGCATTTGCAGCGAATTTGGAGCAACTTTTGTGATATGTATATTTCGTTATCAGGGAGCTGAGAATCCTCGAAAAATCGACTTACGCGAAATGAAAAAGTTTGTGATATTCTTGTTCCCCACGATCCAAACTGGTCGTATATAGCATTTGCAGCGAATTTGGAGCAACTTTTGTTACATGTATATTTCGTGACCAGGGAGCCGAGAATCGTCGAAATATCGACTTACACGTAATGAAACATTTTTATGATATTCTTGTTTCCCGCGCTCCAAACTGCTCGTAAATAGCATTTGAGGCGAATTTGGAGCAACGTTTGGTATATGTATATTTCGTGACCAGGGAGCTGAGAATCGTCGAAATATCGACTTACACGAAATGAAATATTTTAGTGATATTCTTGTTTACCTTACTCCAAACTGTTGGTATATAGCGTTTGCAAGGAATTTGGAGCAACTTTTGTTATATGTATTTTTCGTGTCCAGGGAGCCGAGAATCGTCGAAATATCAAATTACACGAAATGAAATATTTTTGTGATATTCTTGTTCCCCACGCTCCAAACTGCTCGTAAATAGCATTTG
Source organism: Hymenopus coronatus (assembly GCA_030762935.1). Lineage (NCBI taxonomy): Eukaryota > Metazoa > Arthropoda > Insecta > Mantodea > Hymenopodidae > Hymenopus > Hymenopus coronatus. The sequence goes on from CM060897.1 coordinate 137,796,140, forward strand.
CAGCGAATTTGGAGCAACTTTTGTTACATGTATATTTCGTGACCAGAGAGCCGAGAATCGTCGAAATATCGACTTACACGTAATGAAACATTTTTATGATATTCTTGTTCCCCGCGCTCCAAACTGCTCGTAAATAGCATTTGAGGCGAATTTGGAGCAACGTTTGGTATATGTATATTTCGTGACCAGGGAGCTGAGAATCGTCGAAATATCGACTTACACGAAATGAAATATTTTAGTGATATTCTTGTTTACCTTACTCCAAACTGTTGGTATATAGCATTTGCAAGGAATTTGGAGCAACTTTTGTTATATGTAGGGAGCCGAGAATCGTCGAAATATCGACTTACACGTAATGAAACATTTTTATGATATTCCTGTTCCCCACGCTCCAAACTGCTCGTAAATGTTTGGTATATGTATATTTCGTGACCAGGGAGCTGAGAATCGTCGAAATATCGACTTACACGAAATGAAATATTTTTGTGATATTCTTGTTCCCCACGCTCCAAACTGCTCGTAAATAGCATTTGCAGCGAATTTGGAGCAACTTTTGTTATATGTTTTTTTCGTGTCCAGGGAGCCGAGAATCGTCGAAATATCAACTTACACGAAATGAAATATTTTTGTGATATTATTCTTCCCCACGCTCCAAACTGCTCGTAAATAGCATTTGCAGCGAATTTGGAGCAACTTTTGTTATATGTATTTTTCGTGTCCAGGGAGCCGAGAATCGTCGAAATATCAACTTACACGAAATGAAATATTTTTGTGATATTCTTCTTCCCCACGCTCCAAACTACTCGTAAATAGCATTTGCAGGGAATTTGGAGCAACTTTTGTTACATGTATATTTCGTGACCAGGGAGCCGAGAATCGTCGAAATATCGACTTACACGTAATGAAACATTTTTATGATATTCTTGTTCCCCGCGCTCCAAACTGCTCGTAAATAGCATTTGAGGCGAATTTGGAGCAACGTTTGGTATATGTATATTTCGTGACCAGGGAGCTGAGAATCGTCGAAATATCGACTTACACGAAATGAAATATTTTTGTGATATTCTTGTTTACCTTACTCCAAACTGCTCTTATATAGCTTTTGCAGCGAATTTGGAGCAACTTTTGTTATACGTATATTTCGTGTCCAGGGAGCCGAGAATCGTCGAAATATCAACTTACACGAAATGAAATATTTTTGTGATATTATTCTTCCCCACGCTCCAAACTGCTCGTAAATAGCATTTGCAGCGAATTTGGAGCAACTTTTGTGATATGTATATTTCGTTATCAGGGAGCCGAGAATCGTCGAAATATCGACTTACACGAAATGAAATATTTTTGTGATATTCTTGTTTACCTTACTCCAAACTGCTCTTATATAGCTTTTGCAGCGAATTTGGAGCAACTTTTGTTCAGACTATATTTAGAGTCCAGGGAGCCGAGAATCGTCGAAATATCAAATTACACGAAATGAAATATTTTTGTGATATTCTTGTTCCCCACGCTCCAAACTGCTCGTAAATAGCATTTGCAGCGAATTTGGAGCAACTTTTGTTACATGTATATTTCGTGACCAGAGAGCCGAGAATCGTCGAAATATCGACTTACACGTAATGAAACATTTTTATTATATTCTTGTTCCCCACGCTCCAAACTGCTCGTAAATGTTTGGTATATGTATATTTCGTGACCAGGGAGCTGAGAATCGTCGAAATATCGACTTACACGAAATGAAATATTTTTGTGATATTCTTGTTTACCTTACTCCAAACTGCTCGTATATAGCATTTGCAGCGAATTTGGAGCAACTTTTGTTATATGCATTTTTCGTGTCCAGGGAGCCGAGAATCGTCGAAATATCAACTTACACGAAATGAAATATTTTTGTGATATTCTTCTTCCCCACGCTCCAAACTGCTCGTAAATAGCATTTGCAGGGAATTTGGAGCAACTTTTGTTACATGTATATTTCGTGACCAGGGAGCCGAGAATCGTCGAAATATCGACTTACACGTAATGAAACATTTTTATGATATTCTTGTTCCCCGCGCTCCAAACTGCTCGTAAATAGCATTTGAGGCGAATTTGGAGCAACGTTTGATATATGTATATTTCGTGACCAGGGAGCTGAGAATCGTCGAAATATCGACTTACACGAAATGAAATATTTTTGTGATATTCTTGTTTACCTTACTCCAAACTGCTCTTATATAGCTTTTGCAGCGAATTTGGAGCAACTTTTGTTCAGACTATATTTAGTGTCCAGGGAGCCGAGAATCGTAGAAATATCGACTTACACGAAATGAAAAATTTTTGTGATATTCTTGTTCCCCACGCTCCAAACTGGTCGTATATAGCATTTGCAGCGAATTTGGAGCAACTTTTGTTATACGTATATTTCGTGTCCAGGGAGCCGAGAATCGTCGAAATATCAACTTACACGAAATGAAATATTTTTGTGATATTCTTCTTCCCCACGCTCCAAACTGCTCGTAAATAGCATTTGCAGCGAATTTGGAGCAACTTTTGTTACATGTATATTTCGTGACCAGGGAGCCGAGAATCGTCGAAATATCGACTTACACGTAATGAAACATTTTTATATTCTTGTTCCCCGCGCTCCAAACTGTTCTTATATAGCTTTTGCAGCGAATTTGGAGCAACTTTTGTTCAGACTATATTTAGAGTCCAGGGAGCCGAGAATCGTCGAAATATCAAATTACACGAAATGAAATATTTTTGTGATATTCTTGTTCCCCACGCTCCAAACTACTCGTAAATAGCATTTGCAGCGAATTTGGAGCAACTTTTGTTACATGTATATTTCGTGACCAGAGAGCCGAGAATCGTCGAAATATCGACTTACACGTAATGAAACATTTTTATCATATTCTTGTTCCCCACGCTCCAAACTGCTCGTAAATGTTTGGTATATGTATATTTCGTGACCAGGGAGCTGAGAAACGTCGAAATATCGACTTACACGAAATGAAATATTTTTGTGATATTCTTGTTTACCTTACTCCAAACTGCTCGTATATAGCATTTGCAGCGAATTTGGAGCAACTTTTGTTATATGTATTTTTCGTGTCCAGGGAGCCGAGAAGCGTCGAAATATCAACTTACACGAAATGAAATATTTTTGTGATATTTTTGTTCCCCACGCTCCAAACTGGTCGTATATAGCATTTGCAGCGAATTTGGAGCAACTTTTGTTATATGTATTTTTCGTGTCCAGGGAGCCGAGAATCGTCGAAATATCAACTTACACGAAATGAAATATTTTTGTGATATTCTTCTTCCCCACGCTCCAAACTGCTCGTAAATAGCATTTGCAGGGAATTTGGAGCAACTTTTGTTACATGTATATTTCGTGACCAGGGAGCCGAGAATCGTCGAAATATCGACTTACACGTAATGAAACATTTTTATGATATTCTTGTTCCCCGCGCTCCAAACTGCTCGTAAATAGCATTTGAGGCGAATTTGGAGCAACGTTTGATATATGTATATTTCGTGACCAGGGAGCTGATAATCGTCGAAATATCGACTTACACGAAATCAAATATTTTTGTGATATTCTTCTTTACCTTACTCCAAACTGCTCTTATATAGCTTTTGCAGCGAATTTGGAGCAACTTTTGTTCAGACTAAATTTAGTGTCCAGGGAGCCGAGAATCGTAGAAATATCGACTTACACTGAATGAAAAATTTTTGTGATATTCTTGTTCCCCAGACTCCAAACTTCTCGCATATAGCTTTTGCAGCGAATTTGGAGCACCATTTGTTAGGATAATATATTTCGTGTCCAGGGAGCTGAGAATCCTCGAATAATCGACTAACGCGAAATGAAAAATTTTTGTGATATTCTTGTTCCCCACGCTCCAAACTGGTCGTATATAGCATTTGCAGCGAATTTGGAGCAACTTTTGTTATATGTATTTTTCGTGTCCAGGGAGCCGAGAATCGTCGAATTTCAACTTACATGAAATGAAATATTTTTGTGATATTCTTCTTCCCCACGCTCTAAACTGCTCGTAAATAGCATTTGCAGCGAATTTGGAGCAACTTTTGTTACATGTATATTTCGTGACCAGGGAGCCGAGAATCGTCGAAATATCGACCTACACGTAATGAAACATTTTTATGATATTCTTGTTCCCCGCGCTCCAAACTGCTCGTAAATAGCATTTGAGGCGAATTTGGAGCAACGTTTGGTATATGTATATTTCGTGACCAGGGAGCTGAGAATCGTCGAAATATCGACTTACACGAAATGAAATATTTTTGTGATATTCTTGTTTACCTTACTCCAAACTGCTCGTATATAGCATTTGCAGCGAATTTGGAGCAACTTTTGTTATATGTATTTTTCGTGTCCAGGGAGCCGAGAATCGTCGAAATATCAACTTACACGAAATGAAATATTTTTGTGATATTCTTGTTCCCCACGCTCCAAACTGCTCGTAAATAGCATTTGCAGCGAATTTGGAGCAACTTTTGTGATATGTATATTTCGTTACCAGGGAGCCGAGAATCGTCGAAATATCGACTTACACGAAATGAAATATTTTTGTGATATTCTTGTTTACCTTACTCCAAACTGCTCTTATATAGCTTTTGCAGCGAATTTGGAGCAACTTTTGTTCAGACTATATTTAGAGTCCAGGGAGCCGAGAATCGTCGAAATATCGACTTACACGAAATGAAAAATTTTTGTGATATTCTTGTTCCCCAGACTCCAAACTTCTCGTATATAGCTTTTGCAGCGAATTTGCTGCAACGTTTGTTAGGATAATATATTTCGTGTCCAGGGAGCTGAGAATCCTCGAAAAATCGTCTTACGCGAAATGAAAAATTTTTGTGATATTCTTGTTCCCCACGCTCCAAACTGGTCGTATATAGCATTTGCAGCGAATTTGGAGCAACTTTTGTTATACGTATATTTCGTGTCCAGGGAGCCGAGAATCGTCGAAATATCTACATACACGAAATGAAAATTTTTGTGATATTCTTCTTCCCCACGCTCCAAACTGCTCGTAAATAGCATTTGCAGGGAATTTGGAGCAACTTTTGTTACATGTATATTTCGTGACCAGGGAGCCGAGAATCGTCGAAATATCGACCTACACGTAATGAAACATTTTTATGATATTCTTGTTCCCCGCGCTCCAAACTGCTCGTAAATAGCATTTGAGGCGAATTTGGAGCAACGTTTGGTATATGTATATTTCGTGACCAGGGAGCTGAGAATCGTCGAAATATCGACTTACACGAAACGAAATATTTTAGTGATATTCTTGTTTACCTTACTCCAAACTGTTGGTATATAGCATTTGCAAGGAATTTGGAGAAACTTTTGTTATATGTATTTTTCGTGTCCAGGGAGCCGAGAATCGTCGAAATATCAAATTACACGAAATGAAATATTTTTGTGATATTCTTCTTCCCCACGCTCCAAACTGCTCGTAAATAGCATTTGAGGCGAATTTGGAGCAACGTTTGGTATATGTATATTTCGTGACCAGGGAGCTGAGAAGCGTCGAAATATCAACTTACACGAAATGAAATATATTTGTGATATTCTTGTTCCCCACGCTCCAAACTGGTCGTATATAGCATTTGCAGCGAATTTGGAGCAACTTTTGTTATATGTATTTTTCCTGTCCAGGGAGCCGAGAATCGACGAAATATCAACTTACACGAAATGAAATATTTTTGTGATATTCTTCTTCCCCACGCTCCAAACTGCTCGTAAATAGCATTTGCAGGGAATTTGGAGCAACTTTTGTTACATGTATATTTCGTGACCAGGGAGCCGAGAATCGTCGAAATATCGACTTACACGTAATGAAACATTTTTATGATATTCTTGTTCCCCGCGCTCCAAACTGCTCGTAAATAGCATTTGAGGCGAATTTGGAGCAACGTTTGGTATATGTATATTTCGTGACCAGGGAGCTGAGAATCGTCGAAATATCGACTTACACGAAATGAAATATTTTTGTGATATTCTTGTTTACCTTACTCCAAACTGCTCGTATATAGCATTTGCAGCGAATTTGGAGCAACTTCTGTTATATGTATTTTTCGTGTCCAGGGAGCCGAGAAGCCACGAAATATCAACTTACACGAAATGAAATATTTTTGTGATATTCTTGTTCCCCACGCTCCAAACTGCTCGTAAATAGCATTTGCAGCGAATTTGGAGCAACATTTGTGATATGTATATTTCGTTACCAGGGAGCCGAGAATCGTCGAAATATCGACTTACACGAAATGAAATATTTTTGTGATATTCTTGTTTACCTTACTCCAAACTGCTCTTATATAGCTTTTGCAGCGAATTTGGAGCAACTTTTGTTCAGACCTTATTTAGGATCCAGGTAGCCGAGAATCGTCGAAATATCAACTTACACGAAATGAAATATTTTTGTGATATTCTTCTTCCCCACGCTCCAAACTGCTCGTAAATAGCATTTGCATCGAATTTGGAGCAACTTTTTTTACATGTATATTTCGTGACCAGGGAGCCGAGAATCGTCGAAATATCGACTTACACGTAATGAAACATTTTTATGTTATTCTTGTTCCCCGCGCTCCAAACTGCTCGTAAATAGCATTTGCAGCGAATTTGGAGCAACTTTTGTTATATGTATTTTTCGTGTCCAGGGAGCCGAGAATCGTTGAAATATCAACTTACACGAAATGAAATATTTTTGTGATATTCTTGTTCCCCACGCTCCAAACTGCTCGTAAATAGTATTTGCAGCGAATTTGGAGCAACTTTTGTGATATGTATATTTCGTTACCAGGGAGCCGAGAATCGTCGAAATATCGACTTACACGAAATGAAATATTTTTGTGATATTCTTGTTTACCTTACTCCAAACTGCTCTTATATAGCTTTTGCAGCGAATTTGGAGCAACTTTTGTTCAGACTATATTTAGAGTCCAGGGAGCCGAGAATCGTCGAAATATCGACTTACACGAAATGAAAAATTTTTGTGATATTCTTGTTCCCCACGCTCCAAACTGGTCGTATATAGCATTTGCAGCGAATTTGGAGCAACTTTTGTTATATGTATTTTTCGTGTCCAGGGAGCCGAGAATCGACGAAATATCAACTTACACGAAATGAAATATTTTTGTGATATTCTTCTTCCCCACGCTCCAAAACTGCTCGTAAATAGCATTTGCAGGGAATTTGGAGCAACTTTTGTTACATGTATATTTCGTGACCAGGGAGCCGAGAATCGTCGAAATATCGACTTACACGTAATGAAACATTTTTATGATATTCTTGTTCCCCGCGCTCCAAACTGCTCGTAAATAGCATTTGAGGCGAATTTGGAGCAACGTTTGGTATATGTATATTTCGTGACCAGGGAGCCGAGAATCGTCGAAATATCGACTTACACGAAATGAAATATTTTTGTGATATTCTTGTTTACCTTACTCCAAACTGCTCGTATATAGCATTTGCAGCGAATTTGGAGCAACTTTTGTTATATGTATTTTTCGTGTCCAGGGAGCCGAGAAGCGTCGAAATATCAACTTACACGAAATGAAATATTTTTGTGATATTCTTCTTCCCCACGCTCCAAACTGCTCGTAAATAACATTTGCAGGGAATTTGGAGCAACTTTTGTTACATGTATATTTCGTGACCAGAGAGCCGAGAATCGTCGAAATATCGACTTACACGTAATGAAACATTTTTATGATATTCTTGTTCCCCGCGCTCCAAACTGCTCGTAAATAGCATTTGAGGCGAATTTGGAGCAACGTTTGGTATATGTATATTTCGTGACCAGGGAGCTGAGAATCGTCGAAATATCGACTTACTCGAAATGAAATATTTTTGTGATATTCTTGTTTACCTTACTCCAAACTGCTCGTATATAGCATTTGCAGCGAATTTGGAGCAACTTTTGTGATATGTATATTTCGTTACCAGGGAGCCGAGAATCGTCGAAATATCGACTTACACGAAATGAAATATTTTTGTGATATTCTTGTTTACCTTACTCCAAACTGCTCTTATATAGCTTTTGCAGCGAATTTGGAGCAACTTTTGTTCAGACTATATTTAGAGTCCAGGGAGCCGAGAATCGTCGAAATATCGACTTACACGTAATGAAAAATTTTTGTGATATTCTTGTTCCCCAGACTCCAAACTTCTCGTATATAGCTTTTGCAGCGAATTTGCAGCAACGTTTGTTAGTATAATATATTTCGTGTCCAGGGAGCTGAGAATCCTCGAAAAATCGACTTACGCGAAATGAAATATTTTTGTGATATTCTTCTTCCCCACGCTCCAAACTGCTCGTAAATAGCATTTGCATCGAATTTGGAGCAACTTTTTTTACATGTATATTTCGTGACCAGGGAGCCGAGAATCGTCGAAATATCGACTTACACGTAATGAAACATTTTTATGTTATTCTTGTTCCCCGCGCTCCAAACTGCTCGTAAATAGCATTTGCAGCGAATTTGGAGCAACTTTTGTTATACGTATATTTCGTGTCCAGGGAGCCGAGAATCGTCGAAATATCTACATACACGAAATGAAAATTTTTGTGATATTCTTCTTCCCCACGCTCCAAACTGCTCGTAAATAGCATTTGCAGGGAATTTGGAGCAACTTTTGTTACATGTATATTTCGTGACCAGGGAGCCGAGAATCGTCGAAATATCGACCTACACGTAATGAAACATTTTTATGATATTCTTGTTCCCCGCGCTCCAAACTGCTCGTAAATAGCATTTGAGGCGAATTTGGAGCAACGTTTGGTATATGTATATTTCGTGACCAGGGAGCTGAGAATCGTCGAAATATCGACTTACACGAAATGAAATATTTTAGTGATATTCTTGTTTACCTTACTCCAAACTGTTGGTATATAGCATTTGCAAGGAATTTGGAGAAACTTTTGTTATATGTATTTTTCGTGTCCAGGGAGCCGAGAATCGTCGAAATATCAAATTACACGAAATGAAATATTTTTGTGATATTCTTCTTCCCCACGCTCCAAACTGCTCGTAAATAGCATTTGAGGCGAATTTGGAGCAACGTTTGGTATATGTATATTTCGTGACCAGGGAGCTGAGAAGCGTCGAAATATCAACTTACACGAAATGAAATATATTTGTGATATTCTTGTTCCCCACGCTCCAAACTGGTCGTATATAGCATTTGCAGCGAATTTGGAGCAACTTTTGTTATATGTATTTTTCCTGTCCAGGGAGCCGAGAATCGACGAAATATCAACTTACACGAAATGAAATATTTTTGTGATATTCTTCTTCCCCACGCTCCAAACTGCTCGTAAATAGCATTTGCAGGGAATTTGGAGCAACTTTTGTTACATGTATATTTCGTGACCAGGGAGCCGAGAATCGTCGAAATATCGACTTACACGTAATGAAACATTTTTATGATATTCTTGTTCCCCGCGCTCCAAACTGCTCGTAAATAGCATTTGAGGCGAATTTGGAGCAACGTTTGGTATATGTATATTTCGTGACCAGGGAGCTGAGAATCGTCGAAATATCGACTTACACGAAATGAAATATTTTTGTGATATTCTTGTTTACCTTACTCCAAACTGCTCGTATATAGCATTTGCAGCGAATTTGGAGCAACTTCTGTTATATGTATTTTTCGTGTCCAGGGAGCCGAGAAGCCACGAAATATCAACTTACACGAAATGAAATATTTTTGTGATATTCTTGTTCCCCACGCTCCAAACTGCTCGTAAATAGCATTTGCAGCGAATTTGGAGCAACATTTGTGATATGTATATTTCGTTACCAGGGAGCCGAGAATCGTCGAAATATCGACTTACACGAAATGAAATATTTTTGTGATATTCTTGTTTACCTTACTCCAAACTGCTCTTATATAGCTTTTGCAGCGAATTTGGAGCAACTTTTGTTCAGACCTTATTTAGGATCCAGGTAGCCGAGAATCGTCGAAATATCAACTTACACGAAATGAAATATTTTTGTGATATTCTTCTTCCCCACGCTCCAAACTGCTCGTAAATAGCATTTGCATCGAATTTGGAGCAACTTTTTTTACATGTATATTTCGTGACCAGGGAGCCGAGAATCGTCGAAATATCGACTTACACGTAATGAAACATTTTTATGTTATTCTTGTTCCCCGCGCTCCAAACTGCTCGTAAATAGCATTTGCAGCGAATTTGGAGCAACTTTTGTTATATGTATTTTTCGTGTCCAGGGAGCCGAGAATCGTTGAAATATCAACTTACACGAAATGAAATATTTTTGTGATATTCTTGTTCCCCACGCTCCAAACTGCTCGTAAATAGTATTTGCAGCGAATTTGGAGCAACTTTTGTGATATGTATATTTCGTTACCAGGGAGCCGAGAATCGTCGAAATATCGACTTACACGAAATGAAATATTTTTGTGATATTCTTGTTTACCTTACTCCAAACTGCTCTTATATAGCTTTTGCAGCGAATTTGGAGCAACTTTTGTTCAGACTATATTTAGAGTCCAGGGAGCCGAGAATCGTCGAAATATCGACTTACACGAAATGAAAAATTTTTGTGATATTCTTGTTCCCCACGCTCCAAACTGGTCGTATATAGCATTTGCAGCGAATTTGGAGCAACTTTTGTTATATGTATTTTTCGTGTCCAGGGAGCCGAGAATCGACGAAATATCAACTTACACGAAATGAAATATTTTTGTGATATTCTTCTTCCCCACGCTCCAAAACTGCTCGTAAATAGCATTTGCAGGGAATTTGGAGCAACTTTTGTTACATGTATATTTCGTGACCAGGGAGCCGAGAATCGTCGAAATATCGACTTACACGTAATGAAACATTTTTATGATATTCTTGTTCCCCGCGCTCCAAACTGCTCGTAAATAGCATTTGAGGCGAATTTGGAGCAACGTTTGGTATATGTATATTTCGTGACCAGGGAGCCGAGAATCGTCGAAATATCGACTTACACGAAATGAAATATTTTTGTGATATTCTTGTTTACCTTACTCCAAACTGCTCGTATATAGCATTTGCAGCGAATTTGGAGCAACTTTTGTTATATGTATTTTTCGTGTCCAGGGAGCCGAGAAGCGTCGAAATATCAACTTACACGAAATGAAATATTTTTGTGATATTCTTCTTCCCCACGCTCCAAACTGCTCGTAAATAACATTTGCAGGGAATTTGGAGCAACTTTTGTTACATGTATATTTCGTGACCAGAGAGCCGAGAATCGTCGAAATATCGACTTACACGTAATGAAACATTTTTATGATATTCTTGTTCCCCGCGCTCCAAACTGCTCGTAAATAGCATTTGAGGCGAATTTGGAGCAACGTTTGGTATATGTATATTTCGTGACCAGGGAGCTGAGAATCGTCGAAATATCGACTTACTCGAAATGAAATATTTTTGTGATATTCTTGTTTACCTTACTCCAAACTGCTCGTATATAGCATTTGCAGCGAATTTGGAGCAACTTTTGTGATATGTATATTTCGTTACCAGGGAGCCGAGAATCGTCGAAATATCGACTTACACGAAATGAAATATTTTTGTGATATTCTTGTTTACCTTACTCCAAACTGCTCTTATATAGCTTTTGCAGCGAATTTGGAGCAACTTTTGTTCAGACTATATTTAGAGTCCAGGGAGCCGAGAATCGTCGAAATATCGACTTACACGTAATGAAAAATTTTTGTGATATTCTTGTTCCCCAGACTCCAAACTTCTCGTATATAGCTTTTGCAGCGAATTTGCAGCAACGTTTGTTAGTATAATATATTTCGTGTCCAGGGAGCTGAGAATCCTCGAAAAATCGACTTACGCGAAATGAAATATTTTTGTGATATTCTTCTTCCCCACGCTCCAAACTGCTCGTAAATAGCATTTGCATCGAATTTGGAGCAACTTTTTTTACATGTATATTTCGTGACCAGGGAGCCGAGAATCGTCGAAATATCGACTTACACGTAATGAAACATTTTTATGTTATTCTTGTTCCCCGCGCTCCAAACTGCTCGTAAATAGCATTTGCAGCGAATTTGGAGCAACTTTTGTTATACGTATATTTCGTGTCCAGGGAGCCGAGAATCGTCGAAATATCTACATACACGAAATGAAAATTTTTGTGATATTCTTCTTCCCCACGCTCCAAACTGCTCGTAAATAGCATTTGCAGGGAATTTGGAGCAACTTTTGTTACATGTATATTTCGTGACCAGGGAGCCGAGAATCGTCGAAATATCGACCTACACGTAATGAAACATTTTTATGATATTCTTGTTCCCCGCGCTCCAAACTGCTCGTAAATAGCATTTGAGGCGAATTTGGAGCAACGTTTGGTATATGTATATTTCGTGACCAGGGAGCTGAGAATCGTCGAAATATCGACTTACACGAAATGAAATATTTTAGTGATATTCTTGTTTACCTTACTCCAAACTGTTGGTATATAGCATTTGCAAGGAATTTGGAGAAACTTTTGTTATATGTATTTTTCGTGTCCAGGGAGCCGAGAATCGTCGAAATATCAAATTACACGAAATGAAATATTTTTGTGATATTCTTGTTCCCCACGCTCCAAACTGGTCGTATATAGCATTTGCAGCGAATTTGGAGCAACTTTTGTTATATGTATTTTTCGTGTCCAGGGAGCCGAGAATCGACGAAATATCAACTTACACGAAATGAAATATTTTTGTGATATTCTTCTTCCCCACGCTCCAAACTGCTCGTAAATAGCATTTGCAGGGAATTTGGAGCAACTTTTGTTACATGTATATTTCGTGACCAGGGAGCCGAGAATCGTCGAAATATCGACTTACACGTAATGAAACATTTTTATGATATTCTTGTTCCCCGCGCTCCAAACTGCTCGTAAATAGCATTTGAGGCGAATTTGGAGCAACGTTTGGTATATGTATATTTCGTGACCAGGGAGCTGAGAATCGTCGAAATATCGACTTACACGAAATGAAATATTTTTGTGATATTCTTGTTTACCTTACTCCAAACTGCTCGTATATAGCATTTGCAGCGAATTTGGAGCAACTTCTGTTATATGTATTTTTCGTGTCCAGGGAGCCGAGAAGCCACGAAATATCAACTTACACGAAATGAAATATTTTTGTGATATTCTTGTTCCCCACGCTCCAAACTGCTCGTAAATAGCATTTGCAGCGAATTTGGAGCAACATTTGTGATATGTATATTTCGTTACCAGGGAGCCGAGAATCGTCGAAATATCGACTTACACGAAATGAAATATTTTTGTGATATTCTTGTTTACCTTACTCCAAACTGCTCTTATATAGCTTTTGCAGCGAATTTGGAGCAACTTTTGTTCAGACCTTATTTAGAGTCCAGGTAGCCGAGAATCGTCGAAATATCAACTTACACGAAATGAAATATTTTTGTGATATTCTTCTTCCCCACGCTCCAAACTGCTCGTAAATAGCATTTGCAGGGAATTTGGAGCAACTTTTGTTACATGTATATTTCGTGACCAGGGAGCCGAGAATCGTCGAAATATCGACCTACACGTAATGAAACATTTTTATGATATTCTTGTTCCCCGCGCTCCAAACTGCTCGTAAATAGCATTTGAGGCGAATTTGGAGCAACGTTTGGTATATGTATATTTCGTGACCAGGGAGCTGAGAATCGTCGAAATATCGACTTACACGAAATGAAATATTTTAGTGATATTCTTGTTTACCTTACTCCAAACTGTTGGTATATAGCATTTGCAAGGAATTTGGAGAAACTTTTGTTATATGTATTTTTCGTGTCCAGGGAGCCGAGAATCGTCTAAATATCAAATTACACGAAATGAAATATTTTTGTGATATTCTTCTTCCCCACGCTCCAAACTGCTCGTAAATAGCATTTGAGGCGAATTTGGAGCAACGTTTGGTATATGTATATTTCGTGACCAGGGAGCTGAGAAGCGTCGAAATATCAACTTACACGAAATGAAATATTTTTGTGATATTCTTGTTCCCCACGCTCCAAACTGGTCGTATATAGCATTTGCAGCGAATTTGGAGCAACTTTTGTTATATGTATTTTTCGTGTCCAGGGAGCCGAGAATCGACGAAATATCAACTTACACGAAATGAAATATTTTTGTGATATTCTTCTTCCCCACGCTCCAAACTGCTCGTAAATAGCATTTGCAGGGAATTTGGAGCAACTTTTGTTACATGTATATTTCGTGACCAGGGAGCCGAGAATCGTCGAAATATCGACTTACACGTAATGAAACATTTTTATGATATTCTTGTTCCCCGCGCTCCAAACTGCTCGTAAATAGCATTTGAGGCGAATTTGGAGCAACGTTTGGTATATGTATATTTCGTGACCAGGGAGCTGAGAATCGTCGAAATATCGACTTACACGAAATGAAATATTTTTGTGATATTCTTGTTTACCTTACTCCAAACTGCTCGTATATAGCATTTGCAGCGAATTTGGAGCAACTTCTGTTATATGTATTTTTCGTGTCCAGGGAGCCGAGAAGCGTCGAAATATCAACTTACACGAAATGAAATATTTTTGTGATATTCTTCTTCCCCACGCTCCAAACTGCTCGTAAATAGCATTTGCATCGAATTTGGAGCAACTTTTTTTACATGTATATTTCGTGACCAGGGAGCCGAGAATAGTCGAAATATCGACTTACACGTAATGAAACATTTTTATGTTATTCTTGTTCCCCGCGCTCCAAACTGCTCGTAAATAGCATTTGCAGCGAATTTGGAGCAACTTTTGTGTATTTTTCGTGTCCAGGGAGCCGAGAATCGTTGAAATATCAACTTACACGAAATGAAATATTTTTGTGATATTCTTGTTCCCCACGCTCCAAACTGCTCGTAAATAGCATTTGCAGCGAATTTGGAGCAACTTTTGTGATATGTATATTTCGTTACCAGGGAGCCGAGAATCGTCGAAATATCGACTTACACGAAATGAAATATTTTTGTGATATTCTTGTTTACCTTACTCCAAACTGCTCTTATATAGCTTTTGCAGCGAATTTGGAGCAACTTTTGTTCAGACTATATTTAGAGTCCAGGGAGCCGAGAATCGTCGAAATATCGACTTACACGAAATGAAAAATTTTTGTGATATTCTTGTTCCCCACGCTCCAAACTGGTCGTATATAGCATTTGCAGCGAATTTGGAGCAACTTTTGTTATATGTATTTTTCGTGTCCAGGGAGCCGAGAATCGACGAAATATCAACTTACACGAAATGAAATATTTTTGTGATATTCTTCTTCCCCACGCTCCAAAACTGCTCGTAAATAGCATTTGCAGGGAATTTGGAGCAACTTTTGTTACATGTATATTTCGTGACCAGGGAGCCGAGAATCGTCGAAATATCGACTTACACGTAATGAAACATTTTTATGATATTCTTGTTCCCCGCGCTCCAAACTGCTCGTAAATAGCATTTGAGGCGAATTTGGAGCAACGTTTGGTATATGTATATTTCGTGACCAGGGAGCCGAGAATCGTCGAAATATCGACTTACACGAAATGAAATATTTTTGTGATATTCTTGTTTACCTTACTCCAAACTGCTCGTATATAGCATTTGCAGCGAATTTGGAGCAACTTTTGTTATATGTATTTTTCGTGTCCAGGGAGCCGAGAAGCGTCGAAATATCAACTTACACGAAATGAAATATTTTTGTGATATTCTTCTTCCCCACGCTCCAAACTGCTCGTAAATAACATTTGCAGGGAATTTGGAGCAACTTTTGTTACATGTATATTTCGTGACCAGAGAGCCGAGAATCGTCGAAATATCGACTTACACGTAATGAAACATTTTTATGATATTCTTGTTCCCCGCGCTCCAAACTGCTCGTAAATAGCATTTGAGGCGAATTTGGAGCAACGTTTGGTATATGTATATTTCGTGACCAGGGAGCTGAGAATCGTCGAAATATCGACTTACTCGAAATGAAATATTTTTGTGATATTCTTGTTTACCTTACTCCAAACTGCTCGTATATAGCATTTGCAGCGAATTTGGAGCAACTTTTGTTATATGTATTTTTCGTGTCCAGGGAGCTGAGAATCGTTAAAATATCAACTTACACGAGATGAAATATTTTTGTGATATTCTTGTTCCCCACGCTCCAAACTGCTCGTAAATAGCATTTGCAGCGAATTTGGAGCAACTTTTGTGATATGTATATTTCGTTACCAGGGAGCCGAGAATCGTCGAAATATCGACTTACACGAAATGAAATATTTTTGTGATATTCTTGTTTACCTTACTCCAAACTGCTCTTATATAGCTTTTGCAGCGAATTTGGAGCAACTTTTGTTCAGACTATATTTAGAGTCCAGGGAGCCGAGAATCGTCGAAATATCGACTTACACGTAATGAAAAATTTTTGTGATATTCTTGTTCCCCAGACTCCAAACTTCTCGTATATAGCTTTTGCAGCGAATTTGCAGCAACGTTTGTTAGTATAATATATTTCGTGTCCAGGGAGCTGAGAATCCTCGAAAAATCGACTTACGCGAAATGAAAAATTTTTGTGATATTCTTGTTCCCCACGCTCCAAACTGCTCGTAAATAGCATTTGCAGCGAATTTGGAGCAACATTTGTGATATGTATATTTCGTTACCAGGGAGCCGAGAATCGTCGAAATATCGACTTACACGAAATGAAATATTTTTGTGATATTCTTGTTTACCTTACTCCAAACTGCTCTTATATAGCTTTTGCAGCGAATTTGGAGCAACTTTTGTTCAGACCTTATTTAGAGTCCAGGTAGCCGAGAATCGTCGAAATATCAACTTACACGAAATGAAATATTTTTGTGATATTCTTCTTCCCCACGCTCCAAACTGCTCGTAAATAGCATTTGCAGGGAATTTGGAGCAACTTTTGTTACATGTATATTTCGTGACCAGGGAGCCGAGAATCGTCGAAATATCGACCTACACGTAATGAAACATTTTTATGATATTCTTGTTCCCCGCGCTCCAAACTGCTCGTAAATAGCATTTGAGGCGAATTTGGAGCAACGTTTGGTATATGTATATTTCGTGACCAGGGAGCTGAGAATCGTCGAAATATCGACTTACACGAAATGAAATATTTTAGTGATATTCTTGTTTACCTTACTCCAAACTGTTGGTATATAGCATTTGCAAGGAATTTGGAGAAACTTTTGTTATATGTATTTTTCGTGTCCAGGGAGCCGAGAATTGTCTAAATATCAAATTACACGAAATGAAATATTTTTGTGATATTCTTCTTCCCCACGCTCCAAACTGCTCGTAAATAGCATTTGAGGCGAATTTGGAGCAACGTTTGGTATATGTATATTTCGTGACCAGGGAGCTGAGAAGCGTCGAAATATCAACTTACACGAAATGAAATATTTTTGTGATATTCTTGTTCCCTACGCTCCAAACTGGTCGTATATAGCATTTGCAGCGAATTTGGAGCAACTTTTGTTATATGTATTTTTCGTGTCCAGGGAGCCGAGAATCGACGAAATATCAACTTACACGAAATGAAATATTTTTGTGATATTCTTCTTCCCCACGCTCCAAACTGCTCGTAAATAGCATTTGCAGGGAATTTGGAGCAACTTTTGTTACATGTATATTTCGTGACCAGGGAGCCGAGAATCGTCGAAATATCGACTTACACGTAATGAAACATTTTTATGATATTCTTGTTCCCCGCGCTCCAAACTGCTCGTAAATAGCATTTGAGGCGAATTTGGAGCAACGTTTGGTATATGTATATTTCGTGACCAGGGAGCTGAGAATCGTCGAAATATCGACTTACACGAAATGAAATATTTTTGTGATATTCTTGTTTACCTTACTCCAAACTGCTCGTATATAGCATTTGCAGCGAATTTGGAGCAACTTCTGTTATATGTATTTTTCGTGTCCAGGGAGCCGAGAAGCGTCGAAATATCAACTTACACGAAATGAAATATTTTTGTGATATTCTTCTTCCCCACGCTCCAAACTGCTCGTAAATAGCATTTGCATCGAATTTGGAGCAACTTTTTTTACATGTATATTTCGTGACCAGGGAGCCGAGAATCGTCGAAATATCGACTTACACGTAATGAAACATTTTTATGTTATTCTTGTTCCCCGCGCTCCAAACTGCTCGTAAATAGCATTTGCAGCGAATTTGGAGCAACTTTTGTTATATGTATTTTTCGTGTCCAGGGAGCCGAGAATCGTTGAAATATCAACTTACACGAAATGAAATATTTTTGTGATATTCTTGTTCCCCACGCTCCAAACTGCTCGTAAATAGCATTTGCAGCGAATTTGGAGCAACTTTTGTGATATGTATATTTCGTTACCAGGGAGCCGAGAATCGTCGAAATATCGACTTACACGAAATGAAATATTTTTGTGATATTCTTGTTTACCTTACTCCAAACTGCTCTTATATAGCTTTTGCAGCGAATTTGGAGCAACTTTTGTTCAGACTATATTTAGAGTCCAGGGAGCCGAGAATCGTCGAAATATCGACTTACACGAAATGAAAAATTTTTGTGATATTCTTGTTCCCCACGCTCCAAACTGGTCGTATATAGCATTTGCAGCGAATTTGGAGCAACTTTTGTTATATGTATTTTTCGTGTCCAGGGAGCCGAGAATCGACGAAATTTCAACTTACACGAAATGAAATATTTTTGTGATATTCTTCTTCCCCACGCTCCAAACTGCTCGTAAATAGCATTTGCAGGGAATTTGGAGCAACTTTTGTTACATGTATATTTCGTGACCAGGGAGCCGAGAATCGTCGAAATATCGACTTACACGTAATGAAACATTTTTATGATATTCTTGTTCCCCGCGCTCCAAACTGCTCGTAAATAGCATTTGAGGCGAATTTGGAGCAACGTTTGGTATATGTATATTTCGTGACCAGGGAGCCGAGAATCGTCGAAATATCGACTTACACGAAATGAAATATTTTTGTGATATTCTTGTTTACCTTACTCCAAACTGCTCGTATATAGCATTTGCAGCGATTTTGGAGCAACTTTTGTTATATGTATTTTTCGTGTCCAGGGAGCCGAGAAGCGTCGAAATATCAACTTACACGAAATGAAATATTTTTGTGATATTCTTCTTCCCCACGCTCCAAACTGCTCGTAAATAACATTTGCAGGGAATTTGGAGCAACTTTTGTTACATGTATATTTCGTGACCAGAGAGCCGAGAATCGTCGAAATATCGACTTACACGTAATGAAACATTTTTATGATATTCTTGTTCCCCGCGCTCCAAACTGCTCGTAAATAGCATTTGAGGCGAATTTGGAGCAACGTTTGGTATATGTATATTTCGTGACCAGGGAGCTGAGAATCGTCGAAATATCGACTTACTCGAAATGAAATATTTTTGTGATATTCTTGTTTACCTTACTCCAAACTGCTCGTATATAGCATTTGCAGCGAATTTGGAGCAACTTTTGTTATATGTATTTTTCGTGTCCAGGGAGCTGAGAATCGTTAAAATATCAACTTACACGAAATGAAATATTTTTGTGATATTCTTGTTCCCCACGCTCCAAACTGCTCGTAAATAGCATTTGCAGCGAATTTGGAGCAACTTTTGTGATATGTATATTTCGTTACCAGGGAGCCGAGAATCGTCGAAATATCGACTTACCCGAAATGAAATATTTTTGTGATATTCTTGTTTACCTTACTCCAAACTGCTCTTATATAGCTTTTGCAGCGAATTTGGAGCAACTTTTGTTCAGACTATATTTAGAGTCCAGGGAGCCGAGAATCGTCGAAATATCGACTTACACGAAATGAAAAATTTTTGTGATATTCTTGTTCCCCAGACTCCAAACTTCTCGTATATAGCTTTTGCAGCGAATTTGCAGCAACGTTTGTTAGTATAATATAATTCGTGTCCAGGGAGCTGAGAATCCTCGAAAAATCGACTTACGCGAAATGAAAAATTTTTGTGATATTCTTGTTCCCCACGCTCCAAACTGGTCGTATATAGCATTTGCAGCGAATTTGGAGCAACTTTTGTTATACGTATATTTCGTGTCCAGGGAGCCGAGAATCGTCGAAATATCAACTTACACGAAATGAAATATTTTTGTGATATTCTTCTTCCCCACGCTCCAAACTGCTCGTAAATAGCATTTGCAGCGAATTTGGAGCAACTTTTGTTACATGTATATTTCGTGACCAGGGAGCCGAGAATCGTCGAAATATCGACTTACACGTAATGAAACATTTTTATGATATTCTTGTTCCCCGCGCTCCAAACTGCTCGTAAATAGCATTTGAGGCGAATTTGGAGCAACGTTTGGTATATGTATATTTCGTGACCAGGGAGCTGAGAATCGTCGAAATATCGACTTACTCGAAATGAAATATTTTTGTGATATTCTTGTTTACCTTACTCCAAACTGCTCGTATATAGCATCTGCAGCGAATTTGGAGCAACTTTTGTTATATGTATTTTTCGTGTCCAGGGAGCCGAGAATCGTTGAAATATCAACTTACACGAAATGAAATATTTTTGTGATATTCTTGTTCCCCACGCTCCAAACTGCTCGTAAATAGCATTTGCAGCGAATTTGGAGCAACATTTGTGATATGTATATTTCGTTACCAGGGAGCCGAGAATCGTCGAAATATCGACTTACACGAAATGAAATATTTTTGTGATATTCTAGTTTACCTTACTCCAAACTGCTCTTATATAGCTTTTGCAGCGAATTTGGAGCAACTTTTGTTCAGACCTTATTTAGAGTCCAGGTAGCCGAGAATCGTCGAAATATCAACTTACACGAAATGAAATATTTTTGTGATATTCTTCTTCCCCACGCTCCAAACTGCTCGTAAATAGCATTTGCAGGGAATTTGGAGCAACTTTTGTTACATGTATATTTCGTGACCAGGGAGCCGAGAATCGTCGAAATATCGACCTACACGTAATGAAACATTTTTATGATATTCTTGTTCCCCGCGCTCCAAACTGCTCGTAAATAGCATTTGAGGCGAATTTGGAGCAACGTTTGGTATATGTATATTTCGTGACCAGGGAGCTGAGAATCGTCGAAATATCGACTTACACGAAATGAAATATTTTAGTGATATTCTTGTTTACCTTACTCCAAACTGTTGGTATATAGCATTTGCAAGGAATTTGGAGAAACTTTTGTTATATGTATTTTTCGTGTCCAGGGAGCCGAGAATCGTCTAAATATCAAATTACACGAAATGAAATATTTTTGTGATATTCTTCTTCCCCACGCTCCAAACTGCTCGTAAATAGCATTTGAGGCGAATTTGGAGCAACGTTTGGTATATGTATATTTCGTGACCAGGGAGCTGAGAAGCGTCGAAATATCGACTTACACGAAATGAAACATTTTTATGATATTCTTGTTCCCCGCGCTCCAAACTGCTCGTAAATAGCATTTGAGGCGAATTTGGAGCAACGTTTGGTATATGTATATTTCGTGACCAGGGAGCTGAGAATCGTCGAAATATCGACTTACACGAAATGAAATATTTTTGTGATATTCTTGTTTACCTTACTCCAAACTGCTCGTATATAGCATTTGCAGCGAATTTGGAGCAACTTCTGTTATATGTATTTTTCGTGTCCAGGGAGCCGAGAAGCGTCGAAATATCAACTTACACGAAATGAAATATTTTTGTGATATTCTTCTTCCCCACGCTCCAAACTGCTCGTAAATAGCATTTGCATCGAATTTGGAGCAACTTTTTTTACATGTATATTTCGTGACCAGGGAGCCGAGAATCGTCGAAATATCGACTTACACGTAATGAAACATTTTTATGATATTCTTGTTCCCCGCGCTCCAAACTGCTCGTAAATAGCATTTGAGGCGAATTTGGAGCAACGTTTGGTATATGTATATTTCGTGACCAGGGAGCTGAGAATCGTCGAAATATCGACTTACACGAAATGAAATATTTTTGTGATATTCTTGTTTATCTTACTCCAAACTGCTCGTATATAGCATTTGCAGCGAATTTGGAGCAACTTTTGTTATATGTATTTTTCGTGTCTAGGGAGCCGAGAAGCGTCGAAATATCAACTTACACGAAATGAAATATTTTTGTGATATTCTTGTTCCCCACGCTCCAAACTGGTCGTATATAGCATTTGCAGCGAATTTGGAGCAACTTTTGTTATATGTATTTTTCGTGTCCAGGGAGCCGAGAATCGTCGAAATATCAACTTACACGAAATGAAATATTTTTGTGATATTCTTCTTCCCCACGCTCCAAACTGCTCGTAAATAGCATTTGCAGGGAATTTGGAGCAACTTTTGTTACATGTATATTTCGTGACCAGGGAGCCGAGAATCGTCGAAATATCGACTTACACGTAATGAAACATTTTTATGATATTCTTGTTCCCCGCGCTCCAAACTGCTCGTAAATAGCATTTGCAGCGAATTTGGAGCAACTTTTGTTATATGTATTTTTCGTGTCCAGGGAGCCGAGAATCGTTGAAATATCAACTTACACGAAATGAAATATTTTTGTGATATTCTTGTTCACCCCGCTCCAAACTGCTCGTAAATAGCATTTGAGGCGAATTTGGAGCAACGTTTGGTATATGTATATTTCGTGACCAGGGAGCTGAGAATCGTCGAAATATCGACTTACTCGAAATGAAATATTTTTGTGATATTCTTGTTTACCTTACTCCAAACTGCTCGTATATAGCATTTGCAGCGAATTTGGAGCAACTTTTGTTATATGTATTTTTCGTGTCCAGGGAGCCGAGAATCGTTAAAATATCAACTTACACGAAATGAAATATTTTTGTGATATTCTTGTTCCCCACGCTCCAAACTGCTCGTAAATAGCATTTGCAGCGAATTTGGAGCAACTTTTGTGATATTTATATTTCGTTACCAGGGAGCCGAGAATCGTCGAAATATCGACTTACACGAAATGAAATATTTTTGTGATATTCTTGTTTACCTTACTCCAAACTGCTCTTATATAGCTTTTGCAGCGAATTTGGAGCAACTTTTGTTCAGACTATATTTAGAGTCCAGGGAGCCGAGAATCGTCGAAATATCGACTTACACGAAATGAAAAATTTTTGTGATATTCTTGTTCCCCAGACTCCAAACTTCTCGTATATAGCTTTTGCAGCGAATTTGCAGCAACGTTTGTTAGTATAATATATTTCGTGTCCAGGGAGCTGAGAATCCTCGAAAAATCGACTTACGCGAAATGAAAAATTTTTGTGATATTCTTGTTCCCCACGCTCCAAACTGGTCGTATATAGCATTTGCAGCGAATTTGGAGCAACTTTTGTTATACGTATATTTCGTGTCCAGGGAGCCGAGAATCGTCGAAATATCAACTTACACGAAATGAAATATTTTTGTGATATTCTTCTTCCCCACGCTCCAAACTGCTCGTAAATAGCATTTGCAGCGAATTTGGAGCAACTTTTGTTACATGTATATTTCGTGACCAGGGAGCCGAGAATCGTCGAAATATCGACTTACACGTAATGAAACATTTTTATGATATTCTTGTTCCCCACGCTCCAAACTGCTCGTAAATGTTTGGTATATGTATATTTCGTGACCAGGGAGCTGAGAAACGTCGAAATATCGACTTACACGAAATGAAATATTTTTGTGATATTCTTGTTTACCTTACTCCAAACTGCTCGTATATAGCATTTGCAGCGAATTTGGAGCAACTTTTGTTATATGTATTTTTCGTGTCCAGGGAGCCGAGAAGCGTCGAAATATCAACTTACACGAAATGAAATATTTTTGTGATATTCTTGTTCCCCACGCTCCAAACTGGTCGTAAATAGCATTTGCAGCGAATTTGGAGCAACTTTTGTTATATGTATTTTTCGTGTCCAGGGAGCTGAGAATCCTCGAAAAATCGACTTACACGTAATGAAACATTTTTATGATATTCTTGTTCCCCGCGCTCCAAACTGCTCGTAAATAGCATTTGAGGCGAATTTGGAGCAACGTTTGGTATATGTATATTTCGTGACCAGGGAGCCGAGAATCGTCGAAATATCGACTTACACGAAATGAAATATTTTTGTGATATTCTTGTTTACCTTACTCCAAACTGCTCGTATATAGCATTTGCAGCGATTTTGGAGCA
Organism: Hymenopus coronatus; assembly: GCA_030762935.1. Lineage (NCBI taxonomy): Eukaryota > Metazoa > Arthropoda > Insecta > Mantodea > Hymenopodidae > Hymenopus > Hymenopus coronatus. The sequence continues at coordinate 137,820,354 of CM060897.1, forward strand.
ACTTTTGTTATATGTATTTTTCGTGTCCAGGGAGCCGAGAAGCGTCGAAATATCAACTTACACGAAATGAAATATTTTTGTGATATTCTTCTTCCCCACGCTCCAAACTGCTCGTAAATAACATTTGCAGGGAATTTGGAGCAACTTTTGTTACATGTATATTTCGTGACCAGAGAGCCGAGAATCGTCGAAATATCGACTTACACGTAATGAAACATTTTTATGATATTCTTGTTCCCCGCGCTCCAAACTGCTCGTAAATAGCATTTGAGGCGAATTTGGAGCAACGTTTGGTATATGTATATTTCGTGACCAGGGAGCTGAGAATCGTCGAAATATCGACTTACTCGAAATGAAATATTTTTGTGATATTCTTGTTTACCTTACTCCAAACTGCTCGTATATAGCATTTGCAGCGAATTTGGAGCAACTTTTGTTATATGTATTTTTCGTGTCCAGGGAGCTGAGAATCGTTAAAATATCAACTTACACGAAATGAAATATTTTTGTGATATTCTTGTTCCCCACGCTCCAAACTGCTCGTAAATAGCATTTGCAGCGAATTTGGAGCAACTTTTGTGATATGTATATTTCGTTACCAGGGAGCCGAGAATCGTCGAAATATCGACTTACCCGAAATGAAATATTTTTGTGATATTCTTGTTTACCTTACTCCAAACTGCTCTTATATAGCTTTTGCAGCGAATTTGGAGCAACTTTTGTTCAGACTATATTTAGAGTCCAGGGAGCCGAGAATCGTCGAAATATCGACTTACACGAAATGAAAAATTTTTGTGATATTCTTGTTCCCCAGACTCCAAACTTCTCGTATATAGCTTTTGCAGCGAATTTGCAGCAACGTTTGTTAGTATAATATATTTCGTGTCCAGGGAGCTGAGAATCCTCGAAAAATCGACTTACGCGAAATGAAAAATTTTTGTGATATTCTTGTTCCCCACGCTCCAAACTGGTCGTATATAGCATTTGCAGCGAATTTGGAGCAACTTTTGTTATACGTATATTTCGTGTCCAGGGAGCCGAGAATCGTCGAAATATCAACTTACACGAAATGAAATATTTTTGTGATATTCTTCTTCCCCACGCTCCAAACTGCTCGTAAATAGCATTTGCAGCGAATTTGGAGCAACTTTTGTTACATGTATATTTCGTGACCAGGGAGCCGAGAATCGTCGAAATATCGACTTACACGTAATGAAACATTTTTATGATATTCTTGTTCCCCGCGCTCCAAACTGCTCGTAAATAGCATTTGAGGCGAATTTGGAGCAACGTTTGGTATATGTATATTTCGTGACCAGGGAGCGGAGAATCGTCGAAATATCGACTTACTCGAAATGAAATATTTTTGTGATATTCTTGTTTACCTTACTCCAAACTGCTCGTATATAGCATCTGCAGCGAATTTGGAGCAACTTTTGTTATATGTATTTTTCGTGTCCAGGGAGCCGAGAATCGTTGAAATATCAACTTACACGAAATGAAATATTTTTGTGATATTCTTGTTCCCCACGCTCCAAACTGCTCGTAAATAGCATTTGCAGCGAATTTGGAGCAACATTTGTGATATGTATATTTCGTTACCAGGGAGCCGAGAATCGTCGAAATATCGACTTACACGAAATGAAATATTTTTGTGATATTCTTGTTTACCTTACTCCAAACTGCTCTTATATAGCTTTTGCAGCGAATTTGGAGCAACTTTTGTTCAGACCTTATTTAGAGTCCAGGTAGCCGAGAATCGTCGAAATATCAACTTACACGAAATGAAATATTTTTGTGATATTCTTCTTCCCCACGCTCCAAACTGCTCGTAAATAGCATTTGCAGGGAATTTGGAGCAACTTTTGTTACATGTATATTTCGTGACCAGGGAGCCGAGAATCGTCGAAATATCGACCTACACGTAATGAAACATTTTTATGATATTCTTGTTCCCCGCGCTCCAAACTGCTCGTAAATAGCATTTGAGGCGAATTTGGAGCAACGTTTGGTATATGTATATTTCGTGACCAGGGAGCTGAGAAGCGTCGAAATATCGACTTACACGAAATGAAACATTTTTATGATATTCTTGTTCCCCGCGCTCCAAACTGCTCGTAAATAGCATTTGAGGCGAATTTGGAGCAACGTTTGGTATATGTATATTTCGTGACCAGGGAGCTGAGAATCGTCGAAATATCGACTTACACGAAATGAAATATTTTTGTGATATTCTTGTTTACCTTACTCCAAACTGCTCGTATATAGCATTTGCAGCGAATTTGGAGCAACTTCTGTTATATGTATTTTTCGTGTCCAGGGAGCCGAGAAGCGTCGAAATATCAACTTACACGAAATGAAATATTTTTGTGATATTCTTCTTCCCCACGCTCCAAACTGCTCGTAAATAGCATTTGCATCGAATTTGGAGCAACTTTTTTTACATGTATATTTCGTGACCAGGGAGCCGAGAATCGTCGAAATATCGACTTACACGTAATGAAACATTTTTATGATATTCTTGTTCCCCGCGCTCCAAACTGCTCGTAAATAGCATTTGAGGCGAATTTGGAGCAACGTTTGGTATATGTATATTTCGTGACCAGGGAGCTGAGAATCGTCGAAATATCGACTTACACGAAATGAAATATTTTTGTGATATTCTTGTTTATCTTACTCCAAACTGCTCGTATATAGCATTTGCAGCGAATTTGGAGCAACTTTTGTTATATGTATTTTTCGTGTCTAGGGAGCCGAGAAGCGTCGAAATATCAACTTACACGAAATGAAATATTTTTGTGATATTCTTGTTCCCCACGCTCCAAACTGGTCGTATATAGCATTTGCAGCGAATTTGGAGCAACTTTTGTTATATGTATTTTTCGTGTCCAGGGAGCCGAGAATCGTCGAAATATCAACTTACACGAAATGAAATATTTTTGTGATATTCTTCTTCCCCACGCTCCAAACTGCTCGTAAATAGCATTTGCAGGGAATTTGGAGCAACTTTTGTTACATGTATATTTCGTGACCAGGGAGCCGAGAATCGTCGAAATATCGACTTACACGTAATGAAACATTTTTATGATATTCTTGTTCCCCGCGCTCCAAACTGCTCGTAAATAGCATTTGCAGCGAATTTGGAGCAACTTTTGTTATATGTATTTTTCGTGTCCAGGGAGCCGAGAATCGTTGAAATATCAACTTACACGAAATGAAATATTTTTGTGATATTCTTGTTCACCCCGCTCCAAACTGCTCGTAAATAGCATTTGAGGCGAATTTGGAGCAACGTTTGGTATATGTATATTTCGTGACCAGGGAGCTGAGAATCGTCGAAATATCGACTTACTCGAAATGAAATATTTTTGTGATATTCTTGTTTACCTTACTCCAAACTGCTCGTATATAGCATTTGCAGCGAATTTGGAGCAACTTTTGTTATATGTATTTTTCGTGTCCAGGGAGCCGAGAATCGTTAAAATATCAACTTACACGAAATGAAATATTTTTGTGATATTCTTGTTCCCCACGCTCCAAACTGCTCGTAAATAGCATTTGCAGCGAATTTGGAGCAACTTTTGTGATATTTATATTTCGTTACCAGGGAGCCGAGAATCGTCGAAATATCGACTTACACGAAATGAAAAATTTTTGTGATATTCTTGTTCCCCAGACTCCAAACTTCTCGTATATAGCTTTTGCAGCGAATTTGCAGCAACGTTTGTTAGTATAATATATTTCGTGTCCAGGGAGCTGAGAATCCTCGAAAAATCGACTTACGCGAAATGAAAAATTTTTGTGATATTCTTGTTCCCCACGCTCCAAACTGGTCGTATATAGCATTTGCAGCGAATTTGGAGCAACTTTTGTTATACGTATATTTCGTGTCCAGGGAGCCGAGAATCGTCGAAATATCAACTTACACGAAATGAAATATTTTTGTGATATTCTTCTTCCCCACGCTCCAAACTGCTCGTAAATAGCATTTGCAGCGAATTTGGAGCAACTTTTGTTACATGTATATTTCGTGACCAGGGAGCCGAGAATCGTCGAAATATCGACTTACACGTAATGAAACATTTTTATGATATTCTTGTTCCCCGCGCTCCAAACTGCTCGTAAATAGCATTTGAGGCGAATTTGGAGCAACGTTTGGTATATGTATATTTCGTGACCAGGGAGCTGAGAATCGTCGAAATATCGACTTACTCGAAATGAAATATTTTTGTGATATTCTTGTTTACCTTACTCCAAACTGCTCGTATATAGCATCTGCAGCGAATTTGGAGCAACTTTTGTTATATGTATTTTTCGTGTCCAGGGAGCCGAGAATCGTTGAAATATCAACTTACACGAAATGAAATATTTTTGTGATATTCTTGTTCCCCACGCTCCAAACTGCTCGTAAATAGCATTTGCAGCGAATTTGGAGCAACATTTGTGATATGTATATTTCGTTACCAGGGAGCCGAGAATCGTCGAAATATCGACTTACACGAAATGAAATATTTTTGTGATATTCTTGTTTACCTTACTCCAAACTGCTCTTATATAGCTTTTGCAGCGAATTTGGAGCAACTTTTGTTCAGACCTTATTTAGAGTCCAGGTAGCCGAGAATCGTCGAAATATCAACTTACACGAAATGAAATATTTTTGTGATATTCTTCTTCCCCACGCTCCAAACTGCTCGTAAATAGCATTTGCAGGGAATTTGGAGCAACTTTTGTTACATGTATATTTCGTGACCAGGGAGCCGAGAATCGTCGAAATATCGACCTACACGTAATGAAACATTTTTATGATATTCTTGTTCCCCGCGCTCCAAACTGCTCGTAAATAGCATTTGAGGCGAATTTGGAGCAACGTTTGGTATATGTATATTTCGTGACCAGGGAGCTGAGAATCGTCGAAATATCGACTTACACGAAATGAAATATTTTAGTGATATTCTTGTTTACCTTACTCCAAACTGTTGGTATATAGCATTTGCAAGGAATTTGGAGAAACTTTTGTTATATGTATTTTTCGTGTCCAGGGAGCCGAGAATTGTCTAAATATCAAATTACACGAAATGAAATATTTTTGTGATATTCTTCTTCCCCACGCTCCAAACTGCTCGTAAATAGCATTTGAGGCGAATTTGGAGCAACGTTTGGTATATGTATATTTCGTGACCAGGGAGCTGAGAAGCGTCGAAATATCAACTTACACGAAATGAAATATTTTTGTGATATTCTTGTTCCCCACGCTCCAAACTGGTCGTATATAGCATTTGCAGCGAATTTGGAGCAACTTTTGTTATATGTATTTTTCGTGTCCAGGGAGCCGAGAATCGACGAAATATCAACTTACACGAAATGAAATATTTTTGTGATATTCTTCTTCCCCACGCTCCAAACTGCTCGTAAATAGCATTTGCAGGGAATTTGGAGCAACTTTTGTTACATGTATATTTCGTGACCAGGGAGCCGAGAATCGTCGAAATATCGACTTACACGTAATGAAACATTTTTATGATATTCTTGTTCCCCGCGCTCCAAACTGCTCGTAAATAGCATTTGAGGCGAATTTGGAGCAACGTTTGGTATATGTATATTTCGTGACCAGGGAGCTGAGAATCGTCGAAATATCGACTTACACGAAATGAAATATTTTTGTGATATTCTTGTTTACCTTACTCCAAACTGCTCGTATATAGCATTTGCAGCGAATTTGGAGCAACTTCTGTTATATGTATTTTTCGTGTCCAGGGAGCCGAGAAGCGTCGAAATATCAACTTACACGAAATGAAATATTTTTGTGATATTCTTCTTCCCCACGCTCCAAACTGCTCGTAAATAGCATTTGCATCGAATTTGGAGCAACTTTTTTTACATGTATATTTCGTGACCAGGGAGCCGAGAATCGTCGAAATATCGACTTACACGTAATGAAACATTTTTATGTTATTCTTGTTCCCCGCGCTCCAAACTGCTCGTAAATAGCATTTGCAGCGAATTTGGAGCAACTTTTGTTATATGTATTTTTCGTGTCCAGGGAGCCGAGAATCGTTGAAATATCAACTTACACGAAATGAAATATTTTTGTGATATTCTTGTTCCCCACGCTCCAAACTGCTCGTAAATAGCATTTGCAGCGAATTTGGAGCAACTTTTGTGATATGTATATTTCGTTACCAGGGAGCCGAGAATCGTCGAAATATCGACTTACACGAAATGAAATATTTTTGTGATATTCTTGTTTACCTTACTCCAAACTGCTCTTATATAGCTTTTGCAGCGAATTTGGAGCAACTTTTGTTCAGACTTTATTTAGAGTCCAGGGAGCCGAGAATCGTCGAAATATCGACTTACACGAAATGAAAAATTTTTGTGATATTCTTGTTCCCCACGCTCCAAACTGGTCGTATATAGCATTTGAGGCGAATTTGGAGCAACTTTTGTTATATGTATTTTTCGTGTCCAGGGAGCCGAGAATCGACGAAATATCAACTTACACGAAATGAAATATTTTTGTGATATTCTTCTTCCCCACGCTCCAAACTGCTCGTAAATAGCATTTGCAGGGAATTTGGAGCAACTTTTGTTACATGTATATTTCGTGACCAGGGAGCCGAGAATCGTCGAAATATCGACTTACACGTAATGAAACATTTTTATGATATTCTTGTTCCCCGCGCTCCAAACTGCTCGTAAATAGCATTTGAGGCGAATTTGGAGCAACGTTTGGTATATGTATATTTCGTGACCAGGGAGCTGAGAATCGTCGAAATATCGACTTACACGAAAAGAAATATTTTTGTGATATTCTTGTTTACCTTACTCCAAACTGCTCGTATATAGCATTTGCAGCGAATTTGGAGCAACTTTTGTTATATGTATTTTTCGTGTCCAGGGAGCCGAGAAGCGTCGAAATATCAACTTACACGAAATGAAATATTTTTGTGATATTCTTCTTCCCCACGCTCCAAACTGCTCGTAAATAACATTTGCAGGGAATTTGGAGCAACTTTTGTTACATGTATATTTCGTGACCAGAGAGCCGAGAATCGTCGAAATATCGACTTACACGTAATGAAACATTTTTATGATATTCTTGTTCCCCGCGCTCCAAACTGCTCGTAAATAGCATTTGAGGCGAATTTGGAGCAACGTTTGGTATATGTATATTTCGTGAGCAGGGAGCTGAGAATCGTCGAAATATCGACTTACTCGAAATGAAATATTTTTGTGATATTCTTGTTTACCTTACTCCAAACTGCTCGTATATAGCATTTGCAGCGAATTTGGAGCAACTTTTGTTATATGTATTTTTCGTGTCCAGGGAGCCGAGAATCGTTGAAATATCAACTTACACGAAATGAACTATTTTTGTGATATTCTTGTTCCCCACGCTCCAAACTGCTCGTAAATAGCATTTGCAGCGAATTTGGAGCAACTTTTGTGATATGTATATTTCGTTACCAGGGAGCCGAGAATCGTCGAAATATCGACTTACACGAAATGAAATATTTTTGTGATATTCTTGTTTACCTTACTCCAAACTGCTCTTATATAGCTTTTGCAGCGAATTTGGAGCAACTTTTGTTCAGACTATATTTAGAGTCCAGGGAGCCGAGAATCGTCGAAATATCGACTTACACGAAATGAAAAATTTTTGTGATATTCTTGTTCCCCAGGCTCCAAACTTCTCGTATATAGCTTTTGCAGCGAATTTGCAGCAACGTTTGTTAGTATAATATATTTCGTGTCCAGGGAGCTGAGAATCCTCGAAAAATCGACTTACGCGAAATGAAAAATTTTTGTGATATTCTTGTTCCCCACGCTCCAAACTGGTCGTATATAGCATTTGCAGCGATTTTGGAGCAACTTTTGTTATACGTATATTTCGTGTCCAGGGAGCCGAGAATCGTCGAAATATCAACTTACACGAAATGAAATATTTTTGTGATATTCTTCTTCCCCACGCTCCAAACTGCTCGTAAATAGCATTTGCAGCGAATTTGGAGCAACTTTTGTTACATGTATATTTCGTGACCAGGGAGCCGAGAATCGTCGAAATATCGACTTACACGTAATGAAACATTTTTATGATATTCTTGTTCCCCGCGCTCCAAACTGTTCTTATATAGCTTTTGCAGCGAATTTGGAGCAACTTTTGTTCAGACTATATTTAGAGTCCAGGGAGCCGAGAATCGTCGAAATATCAAATTACACGAAATGAAATATTTTTGTGATATTCTTTTTCCCCACGCTCCAAACTGCTCGTAAATAGCATTTGCAGCGAATTTGGAGCAACTTTTGTTACATGAATATTTCGTGACCAGAGAGCCGAGAATCGTCGAAATATCGACTTACACGTAATGAAACATTTTTATGATATTCTTGTTCCCCACGCTCCAAACTGCTCGTAAATGTTTGGTATATGTATATTTCGTGACCAGGGAGCTGAGAAACGTCGAAATATCGACTTACACGAAATGAAATATTTTTGTGATATTCTTGTTTATCTTACTCCAAACTGCTCGTATATAGCATTTGCAGCGAATTTGGAGCAACTTTTGTTATATGTATTTTTCGTGTCCAGGGAGCCGAGAAGCGTCGAAATATCAACTTACACGAAATGAAATATTTTTGTGATATTCTTGTTCCCCACGCTCCAAACTGGTCGTATATAGCATTTGCAGCGAATTTGGAGCAACTTTTGTTATATGTATTTTTCGTGTCCAGGGAGCCGAGAATCGTCGAAATATCAACTTACACGAAATGAAATATTTTTGTGATATTCTTCTTCCCCACGCTCCAAACTGCTCGTAAATAGCATTTGCAGGGAATTTGGAGCAACTTTTGTTACATGTATATTTCGTGACCAGGGAGCCGAGAATCGTCGAAATATCGACTTACACGTAATGAAACATTTTTATGATATTCTTGTTCCCCGCGCTCCAAACTGCTCGTAAATAGCATTTGCAGCGAATTTGGAGCAACTTTTGTTATATGTATTTTTCGTGTCCAGGGAGCCGAGAATCGTTGAAATATCAACTTACACGAAATGAAATATTTTTGTGATATTCTTGTTCCCCACGCTCCAAACTGCTCGTAAATAGCATTTGCAGCGAATTTGGAGCAACTTTTGTGATATGTATATTTCGTTACCAGGGAGCCGAGAATCGTCGAAATATCGACTTACACGAAATGAAATATTTTTGTGATATTCTTGTTTACCTTACTCCAAACTGCTCTTATATAGCTTTTGCAGCGAATTTGGAGCAACTTTTGTTCAGACTATATTTAGAGTCCAGGGAGCCGAGAATCGTCGAAATATGGACTTACACGAAATGAAAAATTTTTGTGATATTCTTGTTCCCCAGACTCCAAACTTCTCGTATATAGCTTTTGCAGCGCATTTGCTGCAACGTTTGTTAGGATAATATATTTCGTGTCCAGGGAGCTGAGAATCCTCGAAAAATCGTCTTACGCGAAATGAAATATTTTTGTGATATTCTTGTTCCCCACGCTCCAAACTGCTCGTAAATAGCATTTGCAGCGAATTTGGAGCAACTTTTGTTATATGTATTTTTCGTGTCCAGGGAGCCGAGAATCGACGAAATATCAACTTACACGAAATGAAATATTTTTGTCATATTCTTCTTCCCCACCCTCCAATCTGCTCGTAAATAGCGTTTGCAGGGAATTTGGAGCAACTTTTGTTACATGTATATTTCGTGACCAGGGAGCCGAGAATCGTCGAAATATCGACTTACACGTAATGAAACATTTTTATGATATTCTTGTTCCCCGCGCTCCAAACTGCTCGTAAATAGCATTTGAGGCGAATTTGGAGCAACGTTTGGTATATGTATATTTCGTGACCAGGGAGCCGAGAATCGTCGAAATATCGACTTACACGAAATGAAATATTTTTGTGATATTCTTGTTTACCTTACTCCAAACTGCTCGTATATAGCATTTGCAGCGAATTTGGAGCAACTTTTGTTATATGTATTTTTCGTGTCCAGGGAGCCGAGAAGCGTCGAAATATCAACTTACACGAAATGAAATATTTTTGTGATATTCTTCTTCCCCACGCTCCAAACTGCTCGTAAATAACATTTGCAGGGAATTTGGAGCAACTTTTGTTACATGTATATTTCGTGACCAGAGAGCCGAGAATCGTCGAAATATCGACTTACACGTAATGAAACATTTTTATGATATTCTTGTTCCCCGCGCTCCAAACTGCTCGTAAATAGCATTTGAGGCGAATTTGGAGCAACGTTTGGTATATGTATATTTCGTGAGCAGGGAGCTGAGAATCGTCGAAATATCGACTTACTCGAAATGAAATATTTTTGTGATATTCTTGTTTACCTTACTCCAAACTGCTCGTATATAGCATTTGCAGCGAATTTGGAGCAACTTTTGTTATATGTATTTTTCGTGTCCAGGGAGCCGAGAATCGTTGAAATATCAACTTACACGAAATGAACTATTTTTGTGATATTCTTGTTCCCCACGCTCCAAACTGCTCGTAAATAGCATTTGCAGCGAATTTGGAGCAACTTTTGTGATATGTATATTTCGTTACCAGGGAGCCGAGAATCGTCGAAATATCGACTTACACGAAATGAAATATTTTTGTGATATTCTTGTTTACCTTACTCCAAACTGCTCTTATATAGCTTTTGCAGCGAATTTGGAGCAACTTTTGTTCAGACTATATTTAGAGTCCAGGGAGCCGAGAATCGTCGAAATATCGACTTACACGAAATGAAAAATTTTTGTGATATTCTTGTTCCCCAGGCTCCAAACTTCTCGTATATAGCTTTTGCAGCGAATTTGCAGCAACGTTTGTTAGTATAATATATTTCGTGTCCAGGGAGCTGAGAATCCTCGAAAAATCGACTTACGCGAAATGAAAAATTTTTGTGATATTCTTGTTCCCCACGCTCCAAACTGGTCGTATATAGCATTTGCAGCGATTTTGGAGCAACTTTTGTTATACGTATATTTCGTGTCCAGGGAGCCGAGAATCGTCGAAATATCAACTTACACGAAATGAAATATTTTTGTGATATTCTTCTTCCCCACGCTCCAAACTGCTCGTAAATAGCATTTGCAGCGAATTTGGAGCAACTTTTGTTACATGTATATTTCGTGACCAGGGAGCCGAGAATCGTCGAAATATCGACTTACACGTAATGAAACATTTTTATGATATTCTTGTTCCCCGCGCTCCAAACTGTTCTTATATAGCTTTTGCAGCGAATTTGGAGCAACTTTTGTTCAGACTATATTTAGAGTCCAGGGAGCCGAGAATCGTCGAAATATCAAATTACACGAAATGAAATATTTTTGTGATATTCTTTTTCCCCACGCTCCAAACTGCTCGTAAATAGCATTTGCAGCGAATTTGGAGCAACTTTTGTTACATGAATATTTCGTGACCAGAGAGCCGAGAATCGTCGAAATATCGACTTACACGTAATGAAACATTTTTATGATATTCTTGTTCCCCACGCTCCAAACTGCTCGTAAATGTTTGGTATATGTATATTTCGTGACCAGGGAGCTGAGAAACGTCGAAATATCGACTTACACGAAATGAAATATTTTTGTGATATTCTTGTTTATCTTACTCCAAACTGCTCGTATATAGCATTTGCAGCGAATTTGGAGCAACTTTTGTTATATGTATTTTTCGTGTCCAGGGAGCCGAGAAGCGTCGAAATATCAACTTACACGAAATGAAATATTTTTGTGATATTCTTGTTCCCCACGCTCCAAACTGGTCGTATATAGCATTTGCAGCGAATTTGGAGCAACTTTTGTTATATGTATTTTTCGTGTCCAGGGAGCCGAGAATCGTCGAAATATCAACTTACACGAAATGAAATATTTTTGTGATATTCTTCTTCCCCACGCTCCAAACTGCTCGTAAATAGCATTTGCAGGGAATTTGGAGCAACTTTTGTTACATGTATATTTCGTGACCAGGGAGCCGAGAATCGTCGAAATATCGACTTACACGTAATGAAACATTTTTATGATATTCTTGTTCCCCGCGCTCCAAACTGCTCGTAAATAGCATTTGCAGCGAATTTGGAGCAACTTTTGTTATATGTATTTTTCGTGTCCAGGGAGCCGAGAATCGTTGAAATATCAACTTACACGAAATGAAATATTTTTGTGATATTCTTGTTCCCCACGCTCCAAACTGCTCGTAAATAGCATTTGCAGCGAATTTGGAGCAACTTTTGTGATATGTATATTTCGTTACCAGGGAGCCGAGAATCGTCGAAATATCGACTTACACGAAATGAAATATTTTTGTGATATTCTTGTTTACCTTACTCCAAACTGCTCTTATATAGCTTTTGCAGCGAATTTGGAGCAACTTTTGTTCAGACTATATTTAGAGTCCAGGGAGCCGAGAATCGTCGAAATATGGACTTACACGAAATGAAAAATTTTTGTGATATTCTTGTTCCCCAGACTCCAAACTTCTCGTATATAGCTTTTGCAGCGCATTTGCTGCAACGTTTGTTAGGATAATATATTTCGTGTCCAGGGAGCTGAGAATCCTCGAAAAATCGTCTTACGCGAAATGAAATATTTTTGTGATATTCTTGTTCCCCACGCTCCAAACTGCTCGTAAATAGCATTTGCAGCGAATTTGGAGCAACTTTTGTTATATGTATTTTTCGTGTCCAGGGAGCCGAGAATCGACGAAATATCAACTTACACGAAATGAAATATTTTTGTCATATTCTTCTTCCCCACCCTCCAATCTGCTCGTAAATAGCGTTTGCAGGGAATTTGGAGCAACTTTTGTTACATGTATATTTCGTGACCAGGGAGCCGAGAATCGTCGAAATATCGACTTACACGTAATGAAACATTTTTATGATATTCTTGTTCCCCGCGCTCCAAACTGCTCGTAAATAGCATTTGAGGCGAATTTGGAGCAACGTTTGGTATATGTATATTTCGTGACCAGGGAGCCGAGAATCGTCGAAATATCGACTTACACGAAATGAAATATTTTTGTGATATTCTTGTTTACCTTACTCCAAACTGCTCGTATATAGCATTTGCAGCGAATTTGGAGCAACTTTTGTTATATGTATTTTTCGTGTCCAGGGAGCCGAGAAGCGTCGAAATATCAACTTACACGAAATGAAATATTTTTGTGATATTCTTGTTCCCCACGCTCCAAACTGGTCGTATATAGCATTTGCAGCGAATTTGGAGCAACTTTTGTTATATGTATTTTTCGTGTCCAGGGAGCCGAGAATCGACGAAATATCAACTTACACGAAATGAAATATTTTTGTGATATTCTTCTTCCCCACGCTCCAAACTGCTCGTAAATAGCATTTGCAGGGAATTTGGAGCAACTTTTGTTACATGTATATTTCGTGACCAGGGAGCCGAGAATCGTCGAAATATCGACTTACACGTAATGAAACATTTTTATGATATTCTTGTTCCCCGCTCTCCAAACTGCTCGTAAATAGCATTTGAGGCGAATTTGGAGCAACGTTTGGTATATGTATATTTCGTGACCAGGGAGCTGAGAATCGTCGAAATATCGACTTACACGAAATGAAATATTTTTGTGATATTCTTGTTTACCTTACTCCAAACTGCTCGTATATAGCATTTGCAGCGAATTTGGAGCAACTTTTGTTATATGTATTTTTCGTGTCCAGGGAGCCGAGAAGCGTCGAAATATCAAATTACACGAAATGAAATATTTTTGTGATATTCTTCTTCCCCACGCTCCAAACTGCTCGTAAATAACATTTGCAGGGAATTTGGAGCAACTTTTGTTACATGTATATTTCGTGACCAGAGAGCCGAGAATCGTCGAAATATCGACTTACACGTAATGAAACATTTTTATGATATTCTTGTTCCCCGCGCTCCAAACTGCTCGTAAATAGCATTTGAGGCGAATTTGGAGCAACGTTTGGTATATGTATATTTCGTGACCAGGGAGCTGAGAATCGTCGAAATATCGACTTACTCGAAATGAAATATTTTTGTGATATTCTTGTTTACCTTACTCCAAACTGCTCTTATATAGCTTTTGCAGCGAATTTGGAGCAACTTTTGTTCAGACTATATTTAGAGTCCAGGGAGCCGAGAATCGTCGAAATATCGACTTACACGAAATGAAAAATTTTTGTGATATTCTTGTTCCCCAGGCTCCAAACTTCTCGTATATAGCTTTTGCAGCGAATTTGCAGCAACGTTTGTTAGTATAATATATTTCGTGTCCAGGGAGCTGAGAATCCTCGAAAAATCGACTTACGCGAAATGAAAAATTTTTGTGATATTCTTGTTCCCCACGCTCCAAACTGGTCGTATATAGCATTTGCAGCGATTTTGGAGCAACTTTTGTTATACGTATATTTCGTGTCCAGGGAGCCGAGAATCGTCGAAATATCAACTTACACGAAATGAAATATTTTTGTGATATTCTTCTTCCCCACGCTCCAAACTGCTCGTAAATAGCATTTGCAGCGAATTTGGAGCAACTTTTGTTACATGTATATTTCGTGACCAGGGAGCCGAGAATCGTCGAAATATCGACTTACACGTAATGAAACATTTTTATGATATTCTTGTTCCCCGCGCTCCAAACTGTTCTTATATAGCTTTTGCAGCGAATTTGGAGCAACTTTTGTTCAGACTATATTTAGAGTCCAGGGAGCCGAGAATCGTCGAAATATCAAATTACACGAAATGAAATATTTTTGTGATATTCTTTTTCCCCACGCTCCAAACTGCTCGTAAATAGCATTTGCAGCGAATTTGGAGCAACTTTTGTTACATGAATATTTCGTGACCAGAGAGCCGAGAATCGTCGAAATATCGACTTACACGTAATGAAACATTTTTATGATATTCTTGTTCCCCACGCTCCAAACTGCTCGTAAATGTTTGGTATATGTATATTTCGTGACCAGGGAGCTGAGAAACGTCGAAATATCGACTTACACGAAATGAAATATTTTTGTGATATTCTTGTTTATCTTACTCCAAACTGCTCGTATATAGCATTTGCAGCGAATTTGGAGCAACTTTTGTTATATGTATTTTTCGTGTCCAGGGAGCCGAGAAGCGTCGAAATATCAACTTACACGAAATGAAATATTTTTGTGATATTCTTGTTCCCCACGCTCCAAACTGGTCGTATATAGCATTTGCAGCGAATTTGGAGCAACTTTTGTTATATGTATTTTTCGTGTCCAGGGAGCCGAGAATCGTCGAAATATCAACTTACACGAAATGAAATATTTTTGTGATATTCTTCTTCCCCACGCTCC
Source organism: Hymenopus coronatus (assembly GCA_030762935.1). Classification (NCBI taxonomy): domain Eukaryota; kingdom Metazoa; phylum Arthropoda; class Insecta; order Mantodea; family Hymenopodidae; genus Hymenopus; species Hymenopus coronatus. Next base: position 137,835,695 of record CM060897.1, read on the forward strand.
AAACTGCTCGTAAATAGCATTTGCAGGGAATTTGGAGCAACTTTTGTTACATGTATATTTCGTGACCAGGGAGCCGAGAATCGTCGAAATATCGACTTACACGTAATGAAACATTTTTATGATATTCTTGTTCCCCGCGCTCCAAACTGCTCGTAAATAGCATTTGCAGCGAATTTGGAGCAACTTTTGTTATATGTATTTTTCGTGTCCAGGGAGCCGAGAATCGTTGAAATATCAACTTACACGAAATGAAATATTTTTGTGATATTCTTGTTCCCCACGCTCCAAACTGCTCGTAAATAGCATTTGCAGCGAATTTGGAGCAACTTTTGTGATATGTATATTTCGTTACCAGGGAGCCGAGAATCGTCGAAATATCGACTTACACGAAATGAAATATTTTTGTGATATTCTTGTTTACCTTACTCCAAACTGCTCTTATATAGCTTTTGCAGCGAATTTGGAGCAACTTTTGTTCAGACTATATTTAGAGTCCAGGGAGCCGAGAATCGTCGAAATATGGACTTACACGAAATGAAAAATTTTTGTGATATTCTTGTTCCCCAGACTCCAAACTTCTCGTATATAGCTTTTGCAGCGCATTTGCTGCAACGTTTGTTAGGATAATATATTTCGTGTCCAGGGAGCTGAGAATCCTCGAAAAATCGTCTTACGCGAAATGAAATATTTTTGTGATATTCTTGTTCCCCACGCTCCAAACTGCTCGTAAATAGCATTTGCAGCGAATTTGGAGCAACTTTTGTTATATGTATTTTTCGTGTCCAGGGAGCCGAGAATCGACGAAATATCAACTTACACGAAATGAAATATTTTTGTCATATTCTTCTTCCCCACCCTCCAATCTGCTCGTAAATAGCGTTTGCAGGGAATTTGGAGCAACTTTTGTTACATGTATATTTCGTGACCAGGGAGCCGAGAATCGTCGAAATATCGACTTACACGTAATGAAACATTTTTATGATATTCTTGTTCCCCGCGCTCCAAACTGCTCGTAAATAGCATTTGAGGCGAATTTGGAGCAACGTTTGGTATATGTATATTTCGTGACCAGGGAGCCGAGAATCGTCGAAATATCGACTTACACGAAATGAAATATTTTTGTGATATTCTTGTTTACCTTACTCCAAACTGCTCGTATATAGCATTTGCAGCGAATTTGGAGCAACTTTTGTTATATGTATTTTTCGTGTCCAGGGAGCCGAGAAGCGTCGAAATATCAACTTACACGAAATGAAATATTTTTGTGATATTCTTGTTCCCCACGCTCCAAACTGGTCGTATATAGCATTTGCAGCGAATTTGGAGCAACTTTTGTTATATGTATTTTTCGTGTCCAGGGAGCCGAGAATCGACGAAATATCAACTTACACGAAATGAAATATTTTTGTGATATTCTTCTTCCCCACGCTCCAAACTGCTCGTAAATAGCATTTGCAGGGAATTTGGAGCAACTTTTGTTACATGTATATTTCGTGACCAGGGAGCCGAGAATCGTCGAAATATCGACTTACACGTAATGAAACATTTTTATGATATTCTTGTTCCCCGCTCTCCAAACTGCTCGTAAATAGCATTTGAGGCGAATTTGGAGCAACGTTTGGTATATGTATATTTCGTGACCAGGGAGCTGAGAATCGTCGAAATATCGACTTACACGAAATGAAATATTTTTGTGATATTCTTGTTTACCTTACTCCAAACTGCTCGTATATAGCATTTGCAGCGAATTTGGAGCAACTTTTGTTATATGTATTTTTCGTGTCCAGGGAGCCGAGAAGCGTCGAAATATCAAATTACACGAAATGAAATATTTTTGTGATATTCTTCTTCCCCACGCTCCAAACTGCTCGTAAATAACATTTGCAGGGAATTTGGAGCAACTTTTGTTACATGTATATTTCGTGACCAGAGAGCCGAGAATCGTCGAAATATCGACTTACACGTAATGAAACATTTTTATGATATTCTTGTTCCCCGCGCTCCAAACTGCTCGTAAATAGCATTTGAGGCGAATTTGGAGCAACGTTTGGTATATGTATATTTCGTGACCAGGGAGCTGAGAATCGTCGAAATATCGACTTACTCGAAATGAAATATTTTTGTGATATTCTTGTTTACCTTACTCCAAACTGCTCGTATATAGCATTTGCAGCGAATTTGGAGCAACTTTTGTTATATGTATTTTTCGTGTCCAGGGAGCCGAGAATCGTTGAAATATCAACTTACACGAAATGAAATATTTTTGTGATATTCTTGTTCCCCACGCTCCAAACTGCTCGTAAATAGCATTTGCAGCGAATTTGGAGCAACTTTTGTGATATGTATATTTCGTTACCAGGGAGCCGAGAATCGTCGAAATATCGACTTACACGAAATGAAATATTTTTGTGATATTCTTGTTTACCTTACTCCAAACTGCTCTTATATAGCTTTTGCAGCGAATTTGGAGCAACTTTTGTTCAGACTATATTTAGAGTCCAGGGAGCCGAGAATCGTCGAAATATCGACTTACACGAAATGAAAAATTTTTGTGATATTCTTGTTCCCCAGACTCCAAACCTCTCGTATATAGCTTTTGCAGCGAATTTGCAGCAACGTTTGTTAGTATAATATATTTCGTGTCCAGGGAGCTGAGAATCCTCGAAAAATCGACTTACGCGAAATGAAAAATTTTTGTGATATTCTAGTTCCCCACGCTCCAAACTGGTCGTATATAGCATTTGCAGCGAATTTGGAGCAACTTTTGTTATACGTATATTTCGTGTCCAGGGAGCCGAGAATCGTCGAAATATCAACTTACACGAAATGAAATATTTTTGTGATATTCTTCTTCCCCACGCTCCAAACTGCTCGTAAATAGCATTTGCAGCGAATTTGGAGCAACTTTTGTTACATGTATATTTCGTGACCAGGGAGCCGAGAATCGTCGAAATATCGACTTACACGTAATGAAACATTTTTATGATATTCTTGTTCCCCGCGCTCCAAACTGTTCTTATATAGCTTTTGCAGCGAATTTGGAGCAACTTTTGTTCAGACTATATTTAGAGTCCAGGGAGCCGAGAATCTTCGAAATATCAAATTACACGAAATGAAATATTTTTGTGATATTCTTGTTCCCCACGCTCCAAACTGGTCGTAAATAGCATTTGCAGCGAATTTGGAGCAACTTTTGTTATATGTATTTTTCGTGTCCAGGGAGCTGAGAATCCTCGAAAAATCGACTTATGCCCGCCTGGGTAGTGTGGTGGTAGCGTGTCTGCTTCACATTCAACAGGTCGTGAGTTCGAATCTCGCTTAGGGTGAGTTACCCGGATAAGGTTTTTTTCGGGGTTTTCCCTTATCCTGAGAAGACGAATGTCGAGTAACTTTAAGCTTCCTGGACCCCGAGATCATTTGAGCATCATTTCACCAATTTCATTCATCGTCCGATATGACCAACCAGGTTAAAAGACGTTAAACTTAATAATTATTAATTAAATCGACTTACACGTAATGAAACATTTTTATGATATTCTTGTTCCCCGCGCTCCAAACTGCTCGTAAATAGCATTTGAGGCGAATTTGGAGCAACGTTTGATATATGTATTTTTCGTGACCAGGGAGCTAGGAATCGTCGAAATATCGGCTTACACGAAATGAAATATTTTTGTGATATTCTTGTTTACCTTACTCCAAACTGCTCTTATATAGCTTTTGCAGCGAATTTGGAGCAACTTTTGTTCAGACTATATTTAGAGTCCAGGGAGCCGAGAATCGTCGAAATATCAAATTACACGAAATGAAATATTTTTGTGATATTCTTCTTCCCCACGCTCCAAACTGCTCGTAAATAGCATTTGCAGGGAATTTGGAGCAACTTTTGTTACATGTATATTTCGTGACCAGGGAGCCGAGAATCGTCGAAATATCGACTTACACGTAATGAAACATTTTTATGATATTCTTGTTCCCCGCGCTCCAAACTGCTCGTAAATAGCATTTGAGGCGAATTTGGAGCAACGTTTGATATATGTATTTTTCGTGACCAGGGAGCTGAGAATCGTCGAAATATCGGCTTACACGAAATGAAATATTTTTGTGATATTCTTGTTTACCTTACTCCAAACTGCTCTTATATAGCTTTTGCAGCGAATTTGGAGCAACTTTTGTTCAGACTATATTTAGTGTCCAGGGAGCCGAGAATCGTAGAAATATCGACTTACACGAAATGAAAAATTTTTGTGATATTCGTTCCCCAGACTCCAAACTTCTCGCATATAGCTTTTGCAGCGAATTTGGAGCACCATTTGTTAGGATAATATATTTCGTGTCCAGGGAGCTGAGAATCCTCGAAAAATCGACTAACGCGAAATGAAAAATTTTTGTGATATTCTTGTTCCCCACGCTCCAAACTGGTCGTATATAGCATTTGCAGCGAATTTGGAACAACTTTTGTTATATGTATTTTTCGTGTCCAGGGAGCCGAGAATCGTCGAAATATCAACTTACATGAAATGAAATATTTTTGTGATATTCTTCTTCCCCACGCTCTAAACTGCTCGTAAATAGCATTTGCAGCGAATTTGGAGCAACTTTTGTTATATGTATTTTTCGTGTCCAGGGAGCTGAGAATCCTCGAAAAATCGACTAACGCGAAATGAAAAATTTTTGTGATATTCTTGTTCCCCACGCTACAAACTGCTGGTATATAGCATTTGCAGCGAATTTGGAGCAACTTTTGTTACATGTATATTTCGTGACCAGGGAGCCGAGAATCGTCGAAATATCGACCTACACGTAATGAAACATTTTTATGATATTCTTGTTCCCCGCGCTCCAAACTGCTCGTAAATAGCATTTGAGGCGAATTTGGAGCAACGTTTGGTATGTGTATATTTCGTGACCAGGGAGCTGAGAATCGTCGAAATATCGACTTACACGAAATGAAATATTTTTGTGATATTCTTGTTTACCTTACTCCAAACTGCTCGTATATAGCATTTGCAGCGAATTTGGAGCAACTTTTGTGATATGTATATTTCGTTACCAGGGAGCCGAGAATCGTCGAAATATCGACTTACACGAAATGAAATATTTTTGTGATATTCTTGTTTACCTTACTCCAAACTGCTCTTATATGGCTTTTGCAGCGAATTTGGAGCAACTTTTGTTCAGACTATATTTAGAATCCAGGGAGCCGAGAATCGTCGAAATATCGACTTACACGAAATGAAAAATTTTTGTGATATTCTTGTTCCCCACACTCCAAACTTCTCGTATATAGCTTTTGCAGCGAATTTGCAGCAACGTTTGTTAGGATAATATATTTCGTGTCCAGGGAGCTGAGAATCCTCGAAAAATAGACTTACGCGAAATGAAAAATTTTTGTGATATTCTTGTTCCCCACGCTCCAAACTGCTCGTAAATAGCATTTGCATCGAATTTGGAGCAACTTTTTTTACATGTATATTTCGTGACCAGAGAGCCGAGAATCGTCGAAATATCGACTTACACGTAATGAAACATTTGTATGATATTCTTGTTCCCCGCGCTCCAAACTGCTCGTAAATAGCATTTGAGGCGAATTTGGAGCAACGTTTGGTATATGTATATTTCGTGACCAGGGAGCTGAGAATCGTCGAAATATCGACTTACACGAAATGAAATATTTTTGTGATATTCTTGTTTACCTTACTCCAAACTGCTCGTATATAGCATTTGCAGCGAATTTGGAGCAACTTTTGTTATATGTATTTTTCGTGTCCAGGGAGCCGAGAAGCGTCGAAATATCAACTTACACGAAATGAAATATTTTTGTGATATTCTTCTTCCCCACGCTCCAAACTGCTCGTAAATAACATTTGCAGGGAATTTGGAGCAACTTTTGTTACATGTATATTTCGTGACCAGAGAGCCGAGAATCGTCGAAATATCGACTTACACGTAATGAAACATTTTTATGATATTCTTGTTCCCCGCGCTCCAAACTGCTCGTAAATAGCATTTGAGGCGAATTTGGAGCAACGTTTGGTATATGTATATTTCGTGACCAGGGAGCTGAGAATCGTCGAAATATCGACTTACTCGAAATGAAATATTTTTGTGATATTCTTGTTTACCTTACTCCAAACTGCTCGTATATAGCATTTGCAGCGAATTTGGAGCAACTTTTGTTATATGTATTTTTCGTGTCCAGGGAGCCGAGAATCGTTGAAATATCAACTTACACGAAATGAAATATTTTTGTGATATTCTTGTTCCCCACGCTCCAAACTGCTCGTAAATAGCATTTGCAGCGAATTTGGAGCAACTTTTGTGATATGTATATTTCGTTACCAGGGAGCCGAGAATCGTCGAAATATCGACTTACACGAAATGAAATATTTTTGTGATATTCTTGTTTACCTTACTCCAAACTGCTCTTATATAGCTTTTGCAGCGAATTTGGAGCAACTTTTGTTCAGACTATATTTAGAGTCCAGGGAGCCGAGAATCGTCGAAATATCGACTTACACGAAATGAAAAATTTTTGTGATATTCTTGTTCCCCAGACTCCAAACCTCTCGTATATAGCTTTTGCAGCGAATTTGCAGCAACGTTTGTTAGTATAATATATTTCGTGTCCAGGGAGCTGAGAATCCTCGAAAAATCGACTTACGCGAAATGAAAAATTTTTGTGATATTCTAGTTCCCCACGCTCCAAACTGGTCGTATATAGCATTTGCAGCGAATTTGGAGCAACTTTTGTTATACGTATATTTCGTGTCCAGGGAGCCGAGAATCGTCGAAATATCAACTTACACGAAATGAAATATTTTTGTGATATTCTTCTTCCCCACGCTCCAAACTGCTCGTAAATAGCATTTGCAGCGAATTTGGAGCAACTTTTGTTACATGTATATTTCGTGACCAGGGAGCCGAGAATCGTCGAAATATCGACTTACACGTAATGAAACATTTTTATGATATTCTTGTTCCCCGCGCTCCAAACTGTTCTTATATAGCTTTTGCAGCGAATTTGGAGCAACTTTTGTTCAGACTATATTTAGAGTCCAGGGAGCCGAGAATCTTCGAAATATCAAATTACACGAAATGAAATATTTTTGTGATATTCTTGTTCCCCACGCTCCAAACTGGTCGTAAATAGCATTTGCAGCGAATTTGGAGCAACTTTTGTTATATGTATTTTTCGTGTCCAGGGAGCTGAGAATCCTCGAAAAATCGACTTATGCCCGCCTGGGTAGTGTGGTGGTAGCGTGTCTGCTTCACATTCAACAGGTCGTGAGTTCGAATCTCGCTTAGGGTGAGTTACCCGGATAAGGTTTTTTTCGGGGTTTTCCCTTATCCTGAGAAGACGAATGTCGAGTAACTTTAAGCTTCCTGGACCCCGAGATCATTTGAGCATCATTTCACCAATTTCATTCATCGTCCGATATGACCAACCAGGTTAAAAGACGTTAAACTTAATAATTATTAATTAAATCGACTTACACGTAATGAAACATTTTTATGATATTCTTGTTCCCCGCGCTCCAAACTGCTCGTAAATAGCATTTGAGGCGAATTTGGAGCAACGTTTGATATATGTATTTTTCGTGACCAGGGAGCTAGGAATCGTCGAAATATCGGCTTACACGAAATGAAATATTTTTGTGATATTCTTGTTTACCTTACTCCAAACTGCTCTTATATAGCTTTTGCAGCGAATTTGGAGCAACTTTTGTTCAGACTATATTTAGAGTCCAGGGAGCCGAGAATCGTCGAAATATCAAATTACACGAAATGAAATATTTTTGTGATATTCTTCTTCCCCACGCTCCAAACTGCTCGTAAATAGCATTTGCAGGGAATTTGGAGCAACTTTTGTTACATGTATATTTCGTGACCAGGGAGCCGAGAATCGTCGAAATATCGACTTACACGTAATGAAACATTTTTATGATATTCTTGTTCCCCGCGCTCCAAACTGCTCGTAAATAGCATTTGAGGCGAATTTGGAGCAACGTTTGATATATGTATTTTTCGTGACCAGGGAGCTGAGAATCGTCGAAATATCGGCTTACACGAAATGAAATATTTTTGTGATATTCTTGTTTACCTTACTCCAAACTGCTCTTATATAGCTTTTGCAGCGAATTTGGAGCAACTTTTGTTCAGACTATATTTAGTGTCCAGGGAGCCGAGAATCGTAGAAATATCGACTTACACGAAATGAAAAATTTTTGTGATATTCGTTCCCCAGACTCCAAACTTCTCGCATATAGCTTTTGCAGCGAATTTGGAGCACCATTTGTTAGGATAATATATTTCGTGTCCAGGGAGCTGAGAATCCTCGAAAAATCGACTAACGCGAAATGAAAAATTTTTGTGATATTCTTGTTCCCCACGCTCCAAACTGGTCGTATATAGCATTTGCAGCGAATTTGGAACAACTTTTGTTATATGTATTTTTCGTGTCCAGGGAGCCGAGAATCGTCGAAATATCAACTTACATGAAATGAAATATTTTTGTGATATTCTTCTTCCCCACGCTCTAAACTGCTCGTAAATAGCATTTGCAGCGAATTTGGAGCAACTTTTGTTATATGTATTTTTCGTGTCCAGGGAGCTGAGAATCCTCGAAAAATCGACTAACGCGAAATGAAAAATTTTTGTGATATTCTTGTTCCCCACGCTACAAACTGCTGGTATATAGCATTTGCAGCGAATTTGGAGCAACTTTTGTTACATGTATATTTCGTGACCAGGGAGCCGAGAATCGTCGAAATATCGACCTACACGTAATGAAACATTTTTATGATATTCTTGTTCCCCGCGCTCCAAACTGCTCGTAAATAGCATTTGAGGCGAATTTGGAGCAACGTTTGGTATGTGTATATTTCGTGACCAGGGAGCTGAGAATCGTCGAAATATCGACTTACACGAAATGAAATATTTTTGTGATATTCTTGTTTACCTTACTCCAAACTGCTCGTATATAGCATTTGCAGCGAATTTGGAGCAACTTTTGTGATATGTATATTTCGTTACCAGGGAGCCGAGAATCGTCGAAATATCGACTTACACGAAATGAAATATTTTTGTGATATTCTTGTTTACCTTACTCCAAACTGCTCTTATATGGCTTTTGCAGCGAATTTGGAGCAACTTTTGTTCAGACTATATTTAGAATCCAGGGAGCCGAGAATCGTCGAAATATCGACTTACACGAAATGAAAAATTTTTGTGATATTCTTGTTCCCCACACTCCAAACTTCTCGTATATAGCTTTTGCAGCGAATTTGCAGCAACGTTTGTTAGGATAATATATTTCGTGTCCAGGGAGCTGAGAATCCTCGAAAAATAGACTTACGCGAAATGAAAAATTTTTGTGATATTCTTGTTCCCCACGCTCCAAACTGCTCGTAAATAGCATTTGCATCGAATTTGGAGCAACTTTTTTTACATGTATATTTCGTGACCAGAGAGCCGAGAATCGTCGAAATATCGACTTACACGTAATGAAACATTTGTATGATATTCTTGTTCCCCGCGCTCCAAACTGCTCGTAAATAGCATTTGAGGCGAATTTGGAGCAACGTTTGGTATATGTATATTTCGTGACCAGGGAGCTGAGAATCGTCGAAATATCGACTTACACGAAATGAAATATTTTTGTGATATTCTTGTTTACCTTACTCCAAACTGCTCGTATATAGCATTTGCAGCGAATTTGGAGCAACTTTTGTTATATGTATTTTTCGTGTCCAGGGAGCCGAGAAGCGTCGAAATATCAACTTACACGAAATGAAATATTTTTGTGATATTCTTCTTCCCCACGCTCCAAACTGCTCGTAAATAACATTTGCAGGGAATTTGGAGCAACTTTTGTTACATGTATATTTCGTGACCAGAGAGCCGAGAATCGTCGAAATATCGACTTACACGTAATGAAACATTTTTATGATATTCTTGTTCCCCATGCTCCAAACTGCTCGTAAATAGCATTTGAGGCGAATTTGGAGCAACGTTTGGTATATGTATATTTCGTGAGCAGGGAGCTGAGAATCGTCGAAATATCGACTTACTCGAAATGAAATATTTTTGTGATATTCTTGTTTACCTTACTCCAAACTGCTCGTATATAGCATTTGCAGCGAATTTGGAGCAACTTTTGTTATATGTATTTTTCGTGTCCAGGGAGCCGAGAATCGTTGAAATATCAACTTACACGAAATGAACTATTTTTGTGATATTCTTGTTCCCCACGCTCCAAACTGCTCGTAAATAGCATTTGCAGCGAATTTGGAGCAACTTTTGTGATATGTATATTTCGTTACCAGGGAGCCGAGAATCGTCGAAATATCGACTTACACGAAATGAAATATTTTTGTGATATTCTTGTTTACCTTACTCCAAACTGCTCTTATATAGCTTTTGCAGCGAATTTGGAGCAACTTTTGTTCAGACTATATTTAGAGTCCAGGGAGCCGAGAATCGTCGAAATATCGACTTACACGAAATGAAAAATTTTTGTGATATTCTTGTTCCCCAGACTCCAAACTTCTCGTATATAGCTTTTGCAGCGAATTTGCAGCAACGTTTGTTAGTATAATATATTTCGTGTCCAGGGAGCTGAGAATCCTCGAAAAATCGACTTACGCGAAATGAAAAATTTTTGTGATATTCTTGTTCCCCACGCTCCAAACTGGTCGTATATAGCATTTGCAGCGATTTTGGAGCAACTTTTGTTATACGTATATTTCGTGTCCAGGGAGCCGAGAATCGTCGAAATATCAACTTACACGAAATGAAATATTTTTGTGATATTCTTCTTCCCCACGCTCCAAACTGCTCGTAAATAGCATTTGCAGCGAATTTGGAGCAACTTTTGTTACATGTATATTTCGTGACCAGGGAGCCGAGAATCGTCGAAATATCGACTTACACGTAATGAAACATTTTTATGATATTCTTGTTCCCCGCGCTCCAAACTGTTCTTATATAGCTTTTGCAGCGAATTTGGAGCAACTTTTGTTCAGACTATATTTAGAGTCCAGGGAGCCGAGAATCGTCGAAATATCAAATTACACGAAATGAAATATTTTTGTGATATTCTTGTTCCCCACGCTCCAAACTGCTCGTAAATAGCATTTGCAGCGAATTTGGAGCAACTTTTGTTACATGAATATTTCGTGACCAGAGAGCCGAGAATCGTCGAAATATCGACTTACACGTAATGAAACATTTTTATGATATTCTTGTTCCCCACGCTCCAAACTGCTCGTAAATGTTTGGTATATGTATATTTCGTGACCAGGGAGCTGAGAAACGTCGAAATATCGACTTACACGAAATGAAATATTTTTGTGATATTCTTGTTTATCTTACTCCAAACTGCTCGTATATAGCATTTGCAGCGAATTTGGAGCAACTTTTGTTATATGTATTTTTCGTGTCCAGGGAGCCGAGAAGCGTCGAAATATCAACTTACACGAAATGAAATATTTTTGTGATATTCTTGTTCCCCACGCTCCAAACTGGTCGTATATAGCATTTGCAGCGAATTTGGAGCAACTTTTGTTATATGTATTTTTCGTGTCCAGGGAGCCGAGAATCGTCGAAATATCAACTTACACGAAATGAAATATTTTTGTGATATTCTTCTTCCCCACGCTCCAAACTGCTCGTAAATAGCATTTGCAGGGAATTTGGAGCAACTTTTGTTACATGTATATTTCGTGACCAGGGAGCCGAGAATCGTCGAAATATCGACTTACACGTAATGAAACATTTTTATGATATTCTTGTTCCCCGCGCTCCAAACTGCTCGTAAATAGCATTTGAGGCGAATTTGGAGCAACGTTTGATATATGTATTTTTCGTGACCAGGGAGCTGAGAATCGTCGAAATATCGGCTTACACGAAATGAAATATTTTTGTGATATTCTTGTTTACCTTACTCCAAACTGCTCTTATATAGCTTTTGCAGCGAATTTGGAGCAACTTTTGTTCAGACTATATTTTGTGTCCAGGGAGCCGAGAATCGTAGAAATATCGACTTACACGAAATGAAAAATTTTTGTGATATTCGTTCCCCAGACTCCAAACTTCTCGCATATAGCTTTTGCAGCGAATTTGGAGCACCATTTTTTAGGATAATATATTTCGTGTCCAGGGAGCTGAGAATCCTCGAAAAATCGACTAACGCGAAATGAAAAATTTTTGTGATATTCTTGTTCCCCACGCTCCAAACTGGTCGTATATAGCATTTGCAGCGAATTTGGAACAACTTTTGTTATATGTATTTTTCGTGTCCAGGGAGCCGAGAATCGTCGAAATATCAACTTACATGAAATGAAATATTTTTGTGATATTCTTCTTTCCCACGCTCTAAACTGCTCGTAAATAGCATTTGCAGCGAATTTGGAGCAACTTTTGTTATATGTATTTTTCGTGTCCAGGGAGCTGAGAATCCTCGAAAAATCGACTAACGCGAAATGAAAAATTTTTGTGATATTCTTGTTCCCCACGCTACAAACTGCTGGTATATAGCATTTGCAGCGAATTTGGAGCAACTTTTGTTACATGTATATTTCGTGACCAGGGAGCCGAGAATCGTCGAAATATCGACCTACACGTAATGAAACATTTTTATGATATTCTTGTTCCCCGCGCTCCAAACTGCTCGTAAATAGCATTTGAGGCGAATTTGGAGCAACGTTTGGTATATGTATATTTCGTGACCAGGGAGCTGAGAATCGTCGAAATATCGACTTACACGAAATGAAATATTTTTGTGATATTCTTGTTTACCTTACTCCAAACTGCTCGTATATAGCATTTGCAGCGAATTTGGAGCAACTTTTGTTATATGTATTTTTCGTGTCCAGGGAGCCGAGAAGCGTCGAAATATCAACTTACACGAAATGAAATCTTTTTGTGATATTCTTGTTCCCCACGCTCCAAACTGTTCGTATATAGCATTTGCAGCGAATTTGGAGCAACTTTTGTGATATGTATATTTCGTTACCAGGGAGCCGAGAATCGTCGAAATATCGACTTACACGAAATGAAATATTTTTGTGATATTCTTGTTTACCTTACTCCAAACTGCTCTTATATGGCTTTTGCAGCGAATTTGGAGCAACTTTTGTTCAGACTATATTTAGAGTCCAGGGAGCCGAGAATCGTCGAAATATCGACTTACACGAAATGAAAAATTTTTGTGATATTCTTGTTCCCCACACTCCAAACTTCTCGTATATAGCTTTTGCAGCGAATTTGCAGCAACGTTTGTTAGGATAATATATTTCGTGTCCAGGGAGCTGAGAATCCTCGAAAAATAGACTTACGCGAAATGAAAAATTTTTGTGATATTCTTGTTCCCCACGCTCCAAACTGCTCGTAAATAGCATTTGCATCGAATTTGGAGCAACTTTTTTTACATGTATATTTCGTGACCAGAGAGCCGAGAATCGTCGAAATATCGACTTACACGTAATGAAACATTTTTATGATATTCTTGTTCCCCGCGCTCCAAACTGCTCGTAAATAGCATTTGAGGCGAATTTGGAGCAACGTTTGGTATATGTATATTTCGTGACCAGGGAGCTGAGAATCGTCGAAATATCGACTTACACGAAATGAAATATTTTTGTGATATTCTTGTTTACCTTACTCCAAACTGCTCGTATATAGCATTTGCAGCGAATTTGGAGCAACTTTTGTTATATGTATTTTTCGTGTCCAGGGAGCCGAGAAGCGTCGAAATATCAACTTACACGAAATGAAATATTTTTGTGATATTCTTCTTCCCCACGCTCCAAACTGCTCGTAAATAACATTTGCAGGGAATTTGGAGCAACTTTTGTTACATGTATATTTCGTGACCAGAGAGCCGAGAATCGTCGAAATATCGACTTACACGTAATGAAACATTTTTATGATATTCTTGTTCCCCGCGCTCCAAACTGCTCGTAAATAGCATTTGAGGCGAATTTGGAGCAACGTTTGGTATATGTATATTTCGTGAGCAGGGAGCTGAGAATCGTCGAAATATCGACTTACTCGAAATGAAATATTTTTGTGATATTCTTGTTTACCTTACTCCAAACTGCTCGTATATAGCATTTGCAGCGAATTTGGAGCAACTTTTGTTATATGTATTTTTCGTGTCCAGGGAGCCGAGAATCGTTGAAATATCAACTTACACGAAATGAACTATTTTTGTGATATTCTTGTTCCCCACGCTCCAAACTGCTCGTAAATAGCATTTGCAGCGAATTTGGAGCAACTTTTGTGATATGTATATTTCGTTACCAGGGAGCCGAGAATCGTCGAAATATCGACTTACACGAAATGAAATATTTTTGTGATATTCTTGTTTACCTTACTCCAAACTGCTCTTATATAGCTTTTGCAGCGAATTTGGAGCAACTTTTGTTCAGACTATATTTTGTGTCCAGGGAGCCGAGAATCGTCGAAATATCGACTTACACGAAATGAAAAATTTTTGTGATATTCTTGTTCCCCAGACTCCAAACTTCTCGTATATAGCTTTTGCAGCGAATTTGCAGCAACGTTTGTTAGTATAATATATTTCGTGTCCAGGGAGCTGAGAATCCTCGAAAAATCGACTTACGCGAAATGAAAAATTTTTGTGATATTCTTGTTCCCCACGCTCCAAACTGGTCGTATATAGCATTTGCAGCGATTTTGGAGCAACTTTTGTTATACGTATATTTCGTGTCCAGGGAGCCGAGAATCGTCGAAATATCAACTTACACGAAATGAAATATTTTTGTGATATTCTTCTTCGCCACGCTCCAAACTGCTCGTAAATAGCATTTGCAGCGAATTTGGAGCAACTTTTGTTACATGTATATTTCGTGACCAGGGAGCCGAGAATCGTCGAAATATCGACTTACACGTAATGAAACATTTTTATGATATTCTTGTTCCCCGCGCTCCAAACTGTTCTTATATAGCTTTTGCAGCGAATTTGGAGCAACTTTTGTTCAGACTATATTTAGAGTCCAGGGAGCCGAGAATCGTCGAAATATCAAATTACACGAAATGAAATATTTTTGTGATATTCTTGTTCCCCACGCTCCAAACTGCTCGTAAATAGCATTTGCAGCGAATTTGGAGCAACTTTTGTTACATGAATATTTCGTGACCAGAGAGCCGAGAATCGTCGAAATATCGACTTACACGTAATGAAACATTTTTATGATATTCTTGTTCCCCACGCTCCAAACTGCTCGTAAATGTTTGGTATATGTATATTTCGTGACCAGGGAGCTGAGAAACGTCGAAATATCGACTTACACGAAATGAAATATTTTTGTGATATTCTTGTTTATCTTACTCCAAACTGCTCGTATATAGCATTTGCAGCGAATTTGGAGCAACTTTTGTTATATGTATTTTTCGTGTCCAGGGAGCCGAGAAGCGTCGAAATATCAACTTACACGAAATGAAATATTTTTGTGATATTCTTGTTCCCCACGCTCCAAACTGGTCGTATATAGCATTTGCAGCGAATTTGGAGCAACTTTTGTTATATGTATTTTTCGTGTCCAGGGAGCCGAGAATCGTCGAAATATCAACTTACACGAAATGAAATATTTTTGTGATATTCTTCTTCCCCACGCTCCAAACTGCTCGTAAATAGCATTTGCAGGGAATTTGGAGCAACTTTTGTTACATGTATATTTCGTGACCAGGGAGCCGAGAATCGTCGAAATATCGACTTACACGTAATGAAACATTTTTATGATATTCTTGTTCCCCGCGCTCCAAACTGCTCGTAAATAGCATTTGCAGCGAATTTGGAGCAACTTTTGTTATATGTATTTTTCGTGTCCAGGGAGCCGAGAATCGTTGAAATATCAACTTACACGAAATGAAATATTTTTGTGATATTCTTGTTCCCCACGCTCCAAACTGCTCGTAAATAGCATTTGCAGCGAATTTGGAGCAACTTTTGTGATATGTATATTTCGTTACCAGGGAGCCGAGAATTGTCGAAATATCGACTTACACGAAATGAAATATTTTTGTGATATTCTTGTTTACCTTACTCCAAACTGCTCTTATATAGCTTTTGCAGCGAATTTGGAGCAACTTTTGTTCAGACTATATTTAGAGTCCAGGGAGCCGAGAATCGTCGAAATATGGACTTACACGAAATGAAAAATTTTTGTGATATTCTTGTTCCCCAGACTCCAAACTTCTCGTATATAGCTTTTGCAGCGCATTTGCTGCAACGTTTGTTAGGATAATATATTTCGTGTCCAGGGAGCTGAGAATCCTCGAAAAATCGTCTTACGCGAAATGAAATATTTTTGTGATATTCTTGTTCCCCACGCTCCAAACTGCTCGTAAATAGCATTTGCAGCGAATTTGGAGCAACTTTTGTTATATGTATTTTTCGTGTCCAGGGAGCCGAGAATCGACGAAATATCAACTTACACGAAATGAAATATTTTTGTCATATTCTTCTTCCCCACGCTCCAATCTGCTCGTAAATAGCGTTTGCAGGGAATTTGGAGCAACTTTTGTTACATGTATATTTCGTGACCAGGGAGCCGAGAATCGTCGAAATATCGACTTACACGTAATGAAACATTTTTATGATATTCTTGTTCCCCGCGCTCCAAACTGCTCGTAAATAGCATTTGAGGCGAATTTGGAGCAACGTTTGGTATATGTATATTTCGTGACCAGGGAGCCGAGAATCGTCGAAATATCGACTTACACGAAATGAAATATTTTTGTGATATTCTTGTTTACCTTACTCCAAACTGCTCGTATATAGCATTTGCAGCGAATTTGGAGCAACTTTTGTTATATGTATTTTTCGTGTCCAGGGAGCCGAGAAGCGTCGAAATATCAACTTACACGAAATGAAATATTTTTGTGATATTCTTGTTCCCCACGCTCCAAACTGGTCGTATATAGCATTTGCAGCGAATTTGTTGCAACTTTTGTTATATGTATTTTTCGTGTCCAGGGAGCCGAGAATCGACGAAATATCAACTTACACGAAATGAAATATTTTTGTGATATTCTTCTTCCCCACGCTCCAAACTGCTCGTAAATAGCATTTGCAGGGAATTTGGAGCAACTTTTGTTACATGTATATTTCGTGACCAGGGAGCCGAGAATCGTCGAAATATCGACTTACACGTAATGAAACATTTTTATGATATTCTTGTTCCCCGCGCTCCAAACTGCTCGTAAATAGCATTTGAGGCGAATTTGGAGCAACGTTTGGTATATGTATATTTCGTGACCAGGGAGCTGAGAATCGTCGAAATATCGACTTACTCGAAATGAAATATTTTTGTGATATTCTTGTTTACCTTACTCCAAACTGCTCGTATATAGCATTTGCAGCGAATTTGGAGCAACTTTTGTTATATGTATTTTTCGTGTCCAGGGAGCCGAGAATCGTTGAAATATCAACTTACACGAAATGAAATATTTTTGTGATATTCTTGTTCCCCACGCTCCAAACTGCTCGTAAATAGCATTTGCAGCGAATTTGGAGCAACTTTTGTGATATGTATATTTCGTTACCAGGGAGCCGAGAATCGTCGAAATATCGACTTACACGAAATGAAATATTTTTGTGATATTCTTGTTTACCTTACTCCAAACTGCTCTTATATAGCTTTTGCAGCGAATTTGGAGCAACTTTTGTTCAGACTATATTTAGAGTCCAGGGAGCCGAGAATCGTCGAAATATCGACTTACACGAAATGAAAAATTTTTGTGATATTCTTGTTCCCCAGACTCCAAACCTCTCGTATATAGCTTTTGCAGCGAATTTGCAGCAACGTTTGTTAGTATAATATATTTCGTGTCCAGGGAGCTGAGAATCCTCGAAAAATCGACTTACGCGAAATGAAAAATTTTTGTGATATTCTTGTTCCCCACGCTCCAAACTGGTCGTATATAGCATTTGCAGCGAATTTGGAGCAACTTTTGTTATACGTATATTTCGTGTCCAGGGAGCCGAGAATCGTCGAAATATCAACTTACACGAAATGAAATATTTTTGTGATATTCTTCTTCCCCACGCTCCAAACTGCTCGTAAATAGCATTTGCAGCGAATTTGGAGCAACTTTTGTTACATGTATATTTCGTGACCAGGGAGCCGAGAATCGTCGAAATATCGACTTACACGTAATGAAACATTTTTATGATATTCTTGTTCCCCGCGCTCCAAACTGTTCTTATATAGCTTTTGCAGCGAATTTGGAGCAACTTTTGTTCAGACTATATTTAGAGTCCAGGGAGCCGAGAATCGTCGAAATATCAAATTACACGAAATGAAATATTTTTGTGATATTCTTGTTCCCCACGCTCCAATCTGCTCGTAAATAGCATTTGCAGCGAATTTGGAGCAACTTTTGTTACATGAATATTTCGTGACCAGAGAGCCGAGAATCGTCGAAATATCGACTTACACGTAATGAAACATTTTTATGATATTCTTGTTCCCCACGCTCCAAACTGCTCGTAAATGTTTGGTATATGTATATTTCGTGACCAGGGAGCTGAGAAACGTCGAAATATCGACTTACACGAAATGAAATATTTTTGTGATATTCTTGTTTATCTTACTCCAAACTGCTCGTATATAGCATTTGCAGCGAATTTGGAGCAACTTTTGTTATATGTATTTTTCGTGTCCAGGGAGCCGAGAAGCGTCGAAATATCAAATTACACGAAATGAAATATTTTTGTGATATTCTTGTTCCCCACGCTCCAAACTGGTCGTATATAGCATTTGCAGCGAATTTGGAGCAACTTTTGTTATATGTATTTTTCGTGTCCAGGGAGCCGAGAATCGTCGAAATATCAACTTACACGAAATGAAATATTTTTGTGATATTCTTCTTCCCCACGCTCCAAACTGCTCGTAAATAGCATTTGCAGGGAATTTGGAGCAACTTTTGTTACATGTATATTTCGTGACCAGGGAGCCGAGAATCGTCGAAATATCGACTTACACGTAATGAAACATTTTTATGATATTCTTGTTCCCCGCGCTCCAAACTGCTCGTAAATAGCATTTGCAGCGAATTTGGAGCAACTTTTGTTATATGTATTTTTCGTGTCCAGGGAGCCGTGAATCGTTGAAATATCAACTTACACGAAATGAAATATTTTTGTGATATTCTTGTTCCCCACGCTCCAAACTGCTCGTAAATAGCATTTGCAGCGAATTTGGAGCAACTTTTGTGATATGTATATTTCGTTACCAGGGAGCCGAGAATCGTCGAAATATCGACTTACACGAAATGAAATATTTTTGTGATATTCTTGTTTACCTTACTCCAAACTGCTCTTATATAGCTTTTGCAGCGAATTTTGGAGCAACTTTTGTTCAGACTATATTTAGAGTCCAGGGAGCCGAGAATCGTCGAAATATGGACTTACACGAAATGAAAAATTTTTGTGATATTCTTGTTCCCCAGACTCCAAACTTCTCGTATATAGCTTTTGCAGCGCATTTGCTGCAACGTTTGTTAGGATAATATATTTCGTGTCCAGGGAGCTGAGAATCCTCGAAAAATCGTCTTACGCGAAATGAAATATTTTTGTGATATTCTTGTTCCCCACGCTCCAAACTGCTCGTAAATAGCATTTGCAGCGAATTTGGAGCAACTTTTGTTATATGTATTTTTCGTGTCCAGGGAGCCGAGAATCGACGAAATATCAACTTACACGAAATGAAATATTTTTGTCATATTCTTCTTCCCCACGCTCCAATCTGCTCGTAAATAGCGTTTGCAGGGAATTTGGAGCAACTTTTGTTACATGTATATTTCGTGACCAGGGAGCCGAGAATCGTCGAAATATCGACTTACACGTAATGAAACATTTTTATGATATTCTTGTTCCCCGCGCTCCAAACTGCTCGTAAATAGCATTTGAGGCGAATTTGGAGCAACGTTTGGTATATGTATATTTCGTGACCAGGGAGCCGAGAATCGTCGAAATATCGACTTACACGAAATGAAATATTTTTGTGATATTCTTGTTTACCTTACTCCAAACTGCTCGTATATAGCATTTGCAGCGAATTTGGAGCAACTTTTGTTATATGTATTTTTCGTGTCCAGGGAGCCGAGAAGCGTCGAAATATCAACTTACACGAAATGAAATATTTTTGTGATATTCTTGTTCCCCACGCTCCAAACTGGTCGTATATAGCATTTGCAGCGAATTTGGAGCAACTTTTGTTATATGTATTTTTCGTGTCCAGGGAGCCGAGAATCGACGAAATATCAACTTACACGAAATGAAATATTTTTGTGATATTCTTCTTCCCCACGCTCCAAACTGCTCGTAAATAGCATTTGCAGGGAATTTGGAGCAACTTTTGTTACATGTATATTTCGTGACCAGGGAGCCGAGAATCGTCGAAATATCGACTTACACGTAATGAAACATTTTTATGATATTCTTGTTCCCCGCGCTCCAAACTGCTCGTAAATAGCATTTGAGGCGAATTTGGAGCAACGTTTGGTATATGTATATTTCGTGACCAGGGAGCTGAGAATCGTCGAAATATCGACTTACACGAAATGAAATATTTTTGTGATATTCTTGTTTACCTTACTCCAAACTGCTCGTATATAGCATTTGCAGCGAATTTGGAGCAACTTTTGTTATATGTATTTTTCGTGTCCAGGGAGCCGAGAAGCGTCGAAATATCAACTTACACGAAATGAAATATTTTTGTGATATTCTTCTTCCCCACGCTCCAAACTGCTCGTAAATAACATTTGCAGGGAATTTGGAGCAACTTTTGTTACATGTATATTTCGTGACCAGAGAGCCGAGAATCGTCGAAATATCGACTTACACGTAATGAAACATTTTTATGATATTCTTGTTCCCCGCGCTCCAAACTGCTCGTAAATAGCATTTGAGGCGAATTTGGAGCAACGTTTGGTATATGTATATTTCGTGACCAGGGAGCTGAGAATCGTCGAAATATCGACTTACTCGAAATGAAATATTTTTGTGATATTCTTGTTTACCTTACTCCAAACTGCTCGTATATAGCATTTGCAGCGAATTTGGAGCAACTTTTGTTATATGTATTTTTCGTGTCCAGGGAGCCGAGAATCGTTGAAATATCAACTTACACGAAATGAAATATTTTTGTGATATTCTTGTTCCCCACGCTCCAAACTGCTCGTAAATAGCATTTGCAGCGAATTTGGAGCAACTTTTGTGATATGTATATTTCGTTACCAGCGAGCCGAGAATCGTCGAAATATCGACTTACACGAAATGAAATATTTTTGTGATATTCTTGTTTACCTTACTCCAAACTGCTCTTATATAGCTTTTGCAGCGAATTTGGAGCAACTTTTGTTCAGACTATATTTAGAGTCCAGGGAGCCGAGAATCGTCGAAATATCGACTTACACGAAATGAAAAATTTTTGTGATATTCTTGTTCCCCAGACTCCAAACCTCTCGTATATAGCTTTTGCAGCGAATTTGCAGCAACGTTTGTTAGTATAATATATTTCGTGTCCAGGGAGCTGAGAATCCTCGAAAAATCGACTTACGCGAAATGAAAAATTTTTGTGATATTCTTGTTCCCCACGCTCCAAACTGCTCGTAAATAGCATTTGCAGCGAATTTGGAGCAACTTTTGTTATATGTATTTTTCGTGTCCAGGGAGCCGAGAATCGACGAAATATCAACTTACACGAAATGAAATATTTTTGTCATATTCTTCTTCCCCACGCTCCAATCTGCTCGTAAATAGCGTTTGCAGGGAATTTGGAGCAACTTTTGTTACATGTATATTTCGTGACCAGGGAGCCGAGAATCGTCGAAATATCGACTTACACGTAATGAAACATTTTTATGATATTCTTGTTCCCCGCGCTCCAAACTGCTCGTAAATAGCATTTGAGGCGAATTTGGAGCAACGTTTGGTATATGTATATTTCGTGACCAGGGAGCCGAGAATCGTCGAAATATCGACTTACACGAAATGAAATATTTTTGTGATATTCTTGTTTACCTTACTCCAAACTGCTCGTATATAGCATTTGCAGCGAATTTGGAGCAACTTTTGTTATATGTATTTTTCGTGTCCAGGGAGCCGAGAAGCGTCGAAATATCAACTTACACGAAATGAAATATTTTTGTGATATTCTTGTTCCCCACGCTCCAAACTGGTCGTATATAGCATTTGCAGCGAATTTGGAGCAACTTTTGTTATATGTATTTTTCGTGTCCAGGGAGCCGAGAATCGACGAAATATCAACTTACACGAAATGAAATATTTTTGTGATATTCTTCTTCCCCACGCTCCAAACTGCTCGTAAATAGCATTTGCAGGGAATTTGGAGCAACTTTTGTTACATGTATATTTCGTGACCAGGGAGCCGAGAATCGTCGAAATATCGACTTACACGTAATGAAACATTTTTATGATATTCTTGTTCCCCGCGCTCCAAACTGCTCGTAAATAGCATTTGAGGCGAATTTGGAGCAACGTTTGGTATATGTATATTTCGTGACCAGGGAGCTGAGAATCGTCGAAATATCGACTTACACGAAATGAAATATTTTTGTGATATTCTTGTTTACCTTACTCCAAACTGCTCGTATATAGCATTTGCAGCGAATTTGGAGCAACTTTTGTTATATGTATTTTTCGTGTCCAGGGAGCCGAGAAGCGTCGAAATATCAACTTACACGAAATGAAATATTTTTGTGATATTCTTCTTCCCCACGCTCCAAACTGCTCGTAAATAACATTTGCAGGGAATTTGGAGCAACTTTTGTTACATGTATATTTCGTGACCAGAGAGCCGAGAATCGTCGAAATATCGACTTACACGTAATGAAACATTTTTATGATATTCTTGTTCCCCGCGCTCCAAACTGCTCGTAAATAGCATTTGAGGCGAATTTGGAGCAACGTTTGGTATATGTATATTTCGTGACCAGGGAGCTGAGAATCGTCGAAATATCGACTTACTCGAAATGAAATATTTTTGTGATATTCTTGTTTACCTTACTCCAAACTGCTCGTATATAGCATTTGCAGCGAATTTGGAGCAACTTTTGTTATATGTATTTTTCGTGTCCAGGGAGCCGAGAATCGTTGAAATATCAACTTACACGAAATGAAATATTTTTGTGATATTCTTGTTCCCCACGCTCCAAACTGCTCGTAAATAGCATTTGCAGCGAATTTGGAGCAACTTTTGTGATATGTATATTTCGTTACCAGGGAGCCGAGAATCGTCGAAATATCGACTTACACGAAATGAAATATTTTTGTGATATTCTTGTTTACCTTACTCCAAACTGCTCTTATATAGCTTTTGCAGCGAATTTGGAGCAACTTTTGTTCAGACTATATTTAGAGTCCAGGGAGCCGAGAATCGTCGAAATATCGACTTACACGAAATGAAAAATTTTTGTGATATTCTTGTTCCCCAGACTCCAAACCTCTCGTATATAGCTTTTGCAGCGAATTTGCAGCAACGTTTGTTAGTATAATATATTTCGTGTCCAGGGAGCTGAGAATCCTCGAAAAATCGACTTACGCGAAATGAAAAATTTTTGTGATATTCTTGTTCCCCACGCTCCAAACTGGTCGTATATAGCATTTGCAGCGAATTTGGAGCAACTTTTGTTATACGTATATTTCGTGTCCAGGGAGCCGAGAATCGTCGAAATATCAACTTACACGAAATGAAATATTTTTGTGATATTCTTCTTCCCCACGCTCCAAACTGCTCGTAAATAGCATTTGCAGCGAATTTGGAGCAACTTTTGTTACATGTATATTTCGTGACCAGGGAGCCGAGAATCGTCGAAATATCGACTTACACGTAATGAAACATTTTTATGATATTCTTGTTCCCCGCGCTCCAAACTGTTCTTATATAGCTTTTGCAGCGAATTTGGAGCAACTTTTGTTCAGACTATATTTAGAGTCCAGGGAGCCGAGAATCTTCGAAATATCAAATTACACGAAATGAAATATTTTTGTGATATTCTTGTTCCCCACGCTCCAAACTGCTCGTAAATAGCATTTGCAGCGAATTTGGAGCAACTTTTGTTACATGAATATTTCGTGACCAGAGAGCCGAGAATCGTCGAAATATCGACTTACACGTAATGAAACATTTTTATGATATTCTTGTTCCCCACGCTCCAAACTGCTCGTAAATGTTTGGTATATGTATATTTCGTGACCAGGGAGCTGAGAAACGTCGAAATATCGACTTACACGAAATGAAATATTTTTGTGATATTCTTGTTTACCTTACTCCAAACTGCTCGTATATAGCATTTGCAGCGAATTTGGAGCAACTTTTGTTATATGTATTTTTCGTGTCCAGGGAGCCGAGAAGCGTCGAAATATCAACTTACACGAAATGAAATATTTTTGTGATATTCTTGTTCCCCACGCTCCAAACTGGTCGTATATAGAGCATTTGCAGCGAATTTGGAGCAACTTTTGTTATATGTATTTTTCGTGTCCAGGGAGCCGAGAATCGTCGAAATATCAACTTACACGAAATGAAATATTTTTGTGATATTCTTCTTCCCCACGCTCCAAACTGCTCGTAAATAGCATTTGCAGGGAATTTGGAGCAACTTTTGTTACATGTATATTTCGTGACCAGGGAGCCGAGAATCGTCGAAATATCGACTTACACGTAATGAAACATTTTTATGATATTCTTGTTCCCCGCGCTCCAAACTGCTCGTAAATAGCATTTGCAGGGAATTTGGAGCAACGTTTGATATATGTATATTTCGTGACCAGGGAGCTGAGAATCGTCGAAATATCGGCTTACACGAAATGAAATATTTTTGTGATATTCTTGTTTACCTTACTCCAAACTGCTCTTATATAGCTTTTGCAGCGAATTTGGAGCAACTTTTGTTCAGACTATATTTAGTGTCCAGGGAGCCGAGAATCGTAGAAATATCGACTTACACGAAATGAAAAATTTTTGTGATATTCTTGTTCCCCAGACTCCAAACTTCTCGCATATAGCTTTTGCAGCGAATTTGGAGCACCATTTTTAGGATAATATATTTCGTGTCCAGGGAGCTGAGAATCCTCGAAAAATCGACTAACGCGAAATGAAAAATTTTTGTGATATTCTTGTTCCCCACGCTCCAAACTGGTCGTATATAGCATTTGCAGCGAATTTGGAGCAACTTATGTTATATGTATTTTTCGTGTCCAGGGAGCCGAGAATCGTCGAAATATCAACTTACATGAAATGAAATATTTTTGTGATATTCTTCTTCCCCACGCTCTAAACTGCTCGTAAATAGCATTTGCAGCGAATTTGGAGCAACTTTTGTTATATGTATTTTTCGTGTCCAGGGAGCTGAGAATCCTCGAAAAATCGACTAACGCGAAATGAAAAATTTTTGTGATATTCTTGTTCCCCACGCTACAAACTGCTGGTATATAGCATTTGCAGCGAATTTGGAGCAACTTTTGTTACATGTATATTTCGTGACCAGGGAGCCGAGAATCGTCGAAATATCGACCTACACGTAATGAAACATTTTTATGATATTCTTGTTCCCCGCGCTCCAAACTGCTCGTAAATAGCATTTGAGGCGAATTTGGAGCAACTTTTGGTATATGTATATTTCGTGACCAGGGAGCTGAGAATCGTCGAAATATCGACTTACACGAAATGAAATATTTTTGTGATATTCTTGTTTACCTTACTCCAAACTGCTCGTATATAGCATTTGCAGCGAATTTGGAGCAACTTTTGTTATATGTATTTTTCGTGTCCAGGGAGCCGAGAAGCGTCGAAATATCAACTTACACGAAATGAAATCTTTTTGTGATATTCTTGTTCCCCACGCTCCAAACTGTTCGTATATAGCATTTGCAGCGAATTTGGAGCAACTTTAGTGATATGTATATTTCGTTACCAGGGAGCCGAGAATCGTCGAAATATCGACTTACACGAAATGAAATATTTTTGTGATATTCTTGTTTACCTTACTCCAAACTGCTCTTATATGGCTTTTGCAGCGAATTTGGAGCAACTTTTGTTCAGACTATATTTAGAGTCCAGGGAGCCGAGAATCGTCGAAATATCGACTTACACGAAATGAAAAATTTTTGTGATATTCTTGTTCCCCACACTCCAAACTTCTCGTATATAGCTTTTGCAGCGAATTTGCAGCAACGTTTGTTAGGATAATATATTTCGTGTCCAGGGAGCTGAGAATCCTCGAAAAATAGACACGCGAAATGAAAAATTTTTGTGATATTCTTGTTCCCCACGCTCCAAACTGCTCGTAAATAGCATTTGCATCGAATTTGGAGCAACTTTTTTTACATGTATATTTCGTGACCAGGGAGCCGAGAATCGTCGAAATATCGACTTACACGTAATGAAACATTTTTATGATATTCTTGTTCCCCGCGCTCCAAACTGCTCGTAAATAGCATTTGAGGCGAATTTGGAGCAACGTTTGGTATATGTATTTTTCGTGTCCAGGGAGCCGAGAATCGTCGAAATATCAACTTACACGAAATGAAATATTTTTGTGATATTCTTGTTCCCCACGCTCCAAACTGCTCGTAAATAGCATTTGCAGCGAATTTGGATCAACTTTTGTTACATGTATATTTCGTGACCAGGGAGCCGAGAGTCGTCGAAATATCGACTTACACGTAATGAAACATTTTTATGATATTCTTGTTCCCCGCGCTCCAAACTGCTCGTAAATAGCATTTGAGGCGAATTTGGAGCAACGTTTGGTATATGTATATTTCGTTACCAGGGAGCCGAGAATCGTCGAAATATCGACTTACACGAAATGAAATATTTTTGTGATATTCTTGTTTACCTTACTCCAAACTGCTCTTATATAGCTTTTGCAGCGAATTTGGAGCAACTTTTGTTCAGACTATATTTAGTGTCCAGGGAGCCGAGAATCATAGAAATATCGACTTACACGAAATCAAAAATTTTTGTAATATTCTTGTTCCCCAGACTCCAAACTTCTCGCATATAGCTTTTGCAGCGAATTTGGAGCACCATTTGTTAGGATAATATATTTCGTGTCCAGGGAACTGAGAATCCTCGAAAAATCGACTAACGCGAAATGAAAAACTTTTGTGATATTCTTGTTCCCCACGCTCCAAACTGGTCGTATATAGCATTTGCAGCGAATTTGGAGCAACTTTTGTTATATGTATTTTTCGTGTCCAGGGAGCCGAGAATCGTCGAAATGAAATATTTTTGTGATATTCTTGTTCACCTCGCTCCAAACTATTCGTAAATAGCATTTGCAGCGAATTTGGAGCAACTTTTGTTATATGTATATTTCGTGACCAGGGAGCTGAGAATCGTCGAAATATCGACTTACACGAAATGAAAAATTTTTGTGATATTCTTGTTCCCCAGACTCCAAACTTTTCGCATATAGCTTTTGCAGCGAATTTGGAGCACCATTTGTTAGGATAATATATTTCGTGTCCAGGGAGCTGAGAATCCTCGAAAAATCGACTAACGCGAAATGAAAAATTTTTGTTATATTCTTGTTCCCCACGCTCCAAAACTGCTCATATATAGCATTTGCAGCGAATTTGGAGCAACTTTTGTTATATGTATATTTCGTGTCCAGGGAGCCGAGAATCGTCGAAATATCAACTTACACGAAATGAAATATTTTTGTGATATTCTTTTTCCCCACGCTCGAAACTGCTCGTAAATAGCATTTGCAGCGAATTTGGAGCAACTTTTGTTACATGTATATTTCGTGACCAGGGAGCTGAGAATCGTCGAAATATCGACTTACACGAAATGAAATATTTTTGTGATATTCTTGTTTACCTTACTCCAAACTGCTCGTATATAGCATTTGCAAGGAATTTGGAGCAACTTTTGTTATATGTATTTTTCGTGTCCACGGAGCCGAGAATCGTCGAAATATCAACTTACTCGAAATGAAATATTTTTGTGATATTCTTGTTCCCCACGCTCCAAACTGCTCGTAAATAGCATTTGCAGGGAATTTGGAGCAACTTTTGTTACATGTATATTTCGTGACCAGGGAGCCGAGAATCGTCGAAATATCGACTTACACGTAATGAAACATTTTTATGATATTCTTGTTCCCCGCGCTCCAAACTGCTCGTAAATAGCATTTGAGGCGAATTTGGAGCAACGTTTGGTATATGTATATTTCGTGACCAGGGAGCTGAGAACCGTCGAAATATCGACTTACACGAAATGAAATATTTTTGTGATATTCTTGTTTACCTTACTCCAAACTGCTCGTATATAGCATTTGCAGCGAATTTGGAGCAACTTTTGTTATATGTATTTTTCGTGTCCAGGGAGCCGAGAATCGTCGAAATATCGACTTACACGAAATGAAATATTTTGTGATATTCTTGTTTACCTTACTCCAAACTGCTCTTATATAGCTTTTGCAGCGAATTTGGAGCAACTTTTGTTCAGACTATATTTAGAGTCCAGGGAGCCGAGAATCGTCGAAATATCGACTTACACGAAATGAAAAATTTTTGTGATATTCTTGTTCCCCAGACTCGAGTCGCTCGCTGGACGGCGTACCGTGAGGTTGTTTGTGTATAGCGAGCGGAACCAGTCTTCACTGCGGTGAGTTGTTTGTTTTGTTGCGGCGTCTCTGCCGGTTGTGAAAGCGGGCAGGCGTTCTACTTAATTGGGCACCTTCATTCTTCTTGCGAAAAGGTGGTAAAGCATTAAAATGGCCGTGTATAAGCGGGTAAATACTATTAAAATTCAGTTTGAAAACGCAGCAACTAGACCGTCTGCACTAGAAATACATCAATGGTTGGTAAATTTTCTGGCTTTAAAACCGGATCAAGTGGACACGCTTCAGCTCAATAGTCGTGAACGTGCTATTTATGTCAAGTTAGTTTCCACGTTATTATATGATAAACTTATATCACGTTACACCGAAGAACAAAACTTTACATATGAATCTGGGGAAATCTCCAAAGTGAAAATCACGCCAGGTGACCAGCAAATTGTTAATGTGCGGGTTTTCAACCTCCCACCGGAGGTGCCCAGCGCAGTTTTGTCACAAGAATTGTCTAAATACGGTAAGGTATTTGATATACGACGTGAGAAATGGCATTCTCATTATCTGCTTCCGGCTAACAATGGCGTGTGTACCGTGAAAATGGGTATTAAGTGCAAGATACCGGCTACCTTGGTTATTGATACTTATGTGATATCTATTGCCTATACCGGACAGCAGCAAGCCTGTCATTTGTGCCGTGAGACGACGCATTTAAAAGCGGATTGTCCCTTTAGAGCTACTCGGTTGTCTCTGCAACCTAGAAATCGTCCGGCAACCTTCAGCGAGGCAGTGGGTGCTCCGGCTAACTTACTGGCGGATGACCAGCAGGGTGTTATGCACACGCCCGGGGCATCAATGGAGACCCAAGTGGAGGTAATGCCTGTACAACGACAGTTGGATGAGGGAGAGGAGTTACCTATAGAGGGGGACAGCATGGTGATGCCGGAGACGCCGGAGTTTGTTGATGTCCAGCATGCACAGGACACAGTACAACAGGATACTGATCGCAGGGCGAATGATAGCGACGTACCTGAAGCGTCTGAAGACGCGACCCGCAACTTGGGTGCGCCGTCCAGAGTTTCTGTATCTGCTCGCGACCCTCGCCTCCAGTTCCAACCGCTAGACCGCCATATTGATGCCTGTTTGTTATCGTCTTCGCCAGCTGGTGGCGCGGGTGTGCAACGATTTCTTCACGATCTTCCTGACGGTCGTGTAGTCAAGGCCAGTGATTCCGGCAAGAGGCCGGCTGAAGATGCCAACGACGCCGATGAGGACCTACGGCGTTGCTACAAGCATACTAAGGACGATCCTCATGAAGGTGCGGACAATTAATGGTTGTACTCCCCGGATTGAACTGACACGTGTCCTAATTCCTGTTTGGTATCACGCCATTGGTCCTGAGATTGTAAGTACTTTTCTTTGCCCTGCATGCCAGTTGGACTTCAAATTTGGGCGTCACTTAATGTGAATGGGTTGCGTCAACCAGTTAAGCAACAGCTGCTTCGGGATTTTTTGAGTAGTAATGATGTTGATGTTTGCTTTCTTCAAGAGGTGAATGTTTATAATATGGACTTTTTATATGGATATGACTATGAGACTAATTTAGGCCCGGGTGGTACTGGGACGGCTATTGTATACCGCCAGGGATTGCCCTTACACGGCTTTGCCTATCATCCTTCAGGTAGAATCCTCTCCGCGGAGTATGATGGTGTTACCTTCGTGAATATCTATGCCCCGGCGGGAAGCAACAAGAGGAAACAACGCGAGGATTTTTTTCGCCAGGAGCTTTTAACCCATATTCCTCGGAGTTCCCCATTCTTATTGGTTGGGGATTTTAACTGTACGCTAGCAGCCAAGGACCAAAGAGGGGCCTTTAATGGTTGTATAGCATTGCAGCAGTTAGTGGACCAGTTTCAATTGGTGGATAGCTGGGAATTCAAGCATGGTAATGATGTGATGTACACCTTCGTACGGGGCCAGTCGGCCTCTCGACTGGACCGGATGTATGTTCTACCGGAGATGAAATCCCGGATACATCGCACAGAGATAGTGCCAGCAGCTTTTAGTGATCACAATGCACTGCTACATGCCGTTGTAGGTCGTGCGGAGATACGTCGTAGTGGTCCAGGGTTCTGGAAGCTTAATTGCTCCTTACTTACAGATGCCGAGGTCCTGATAGAATTCCAAGAATGTTGGTCCAAATTGCAGAAGTCTTTTCAGCGCTCTCCCAATAAGGCAGCATGGTGGGTCTATAAGGCGAAGCCAGCGATACGCTCCTTTTTTAAAGCCGCAGCGTGCCGTAGAGCGTTAGCTCGGAGAGAAACTTTGGATTTTTATCTTGCAGTGCTACAAGATTTACACCTGCGCCAACAACATGGGGAGGACGTACACTGTCAGCTCCGGGAAGTCAAGGCTCATATCCAGCACCGTAAAACGCAAGAGCTCCAGGGAACCTTAGCCAGAATACATACAGCAGAAAAGGTTTATGGTGAAAAAATGAGTTTCTTCTTTCTGGCGAAGGAGCGTAGGCAAGGTCGCAGAGCGTTTGTTACCAAATTGATAGATGATGGTCAAGAGGTTACGACCACGACAGGCATTCTTCGTGTGTTGCATTCTTATTACACCCAGCGCTTTGCCAGGCCGGTGGATATGGTGGATTCAATCCAGTCGTATATGTCCAAATATGTGCCAGTTGTGCAGGAAGGCTTAAAACGGTCGCCTACTCCCATGCTGAAGGAGATGGAGTTGCTCACTGCGATTCAGACAGCCAAATCTCATGCAGCGCCCGGACCAGATGGGCTGCCGTACGAGTTCTATAAACATTGTTGGCGGTTTATTAAGAAAGAACTTCTTCTAGTGTTTCAAGAAATCTGGAGGGATGAAAACCCGCCGTCTACATTTGGAGATGGGGTGGTTCTACAACTCCCAAAGACCGCCACGCCCAGCCGGCCCGCAGATTATCGGCCCATCACCTTACTCAATTGTGACTATAAGCTGTTTGCAAAAATAATCGCCCGTAGGCTGCAAGTATGGCTAGTACCCTTGCTTAGTGAGCAGCAGGCTGTGGTGCGCGGAGGTGCGGCTATGCACCATACCGTGGCAGCTTTGCGAGACTGTATTCTTCATTGTCGCCAAGAAACCCGCTCTGCTGCTCTGGTAAACCTGGACCTTGAGAAAGCATTTGATAATGTGGTTCATGAGGGTCTTTGGGCACATTTGGAGTCATTGCAAGTGCCGAACAAGTTGTATCACCTCCTTCGGGCACTATATGGCACTGCGTTATCAAGGATTCAATGCAATGGGTTTCTGACTGCCGCCATACCGGTCAACAGATCCGTCCGCCAAGGTTGTCCCCTATCAATGTTGTTATTTGCTGTGTACATCGATCCTTTGCTCCGACAGCTGCAATCTACGATAACGGGTCTGGAGGTCTATGGGAAGAAACTAGCCGTTAGGGCATATGCCGATGATCTTACGGTGATGGTTACCGACGAGCAGGATGTCACGTATCTACGAAGATGTTTACAGAAATACGCCCAATGTGCGGGGATGACGTTTAATTTGAGGAAATCTGAAAGTCTTCCCATTGGACCGCATCCTCCGGATACCACAGTGTTAGGAATACCCACTGTGCAACGCACAAAAATTTTTGGGATATACTTCAGTGGAGACGACGAAGACCTGCGAGACTATAATTGGACGTCACGCATTAATACTTTACGTGGTGTACTATACGGTCAAAAGTCGAGGATGCTGAACTTGATACAACGTGTGTGGTTTTGTAATGCCTTTGCGTTGAGTCGTATATGGTACTTAGCACACGTGCTGCCTCCAACAAAACGGCACAGCCAAAGAATTGAGCAAATAATAGGATACTTCATATGGACAGGAAAATTATATCGCATTTCCCGTACTCAGTTACGTCTTCCAAAAGGCCAGGGTGGCTGGGGGTTGTTGGATGTGGCGATGCAATGTAAAGCACTTTCCTTAAAAATGATTCTGCAAGCACTGGATGGACAGGGTGATAGTGTGGAGGTGCTAGTACAACGGCATTATCAGTTGTTTTGGGAACGGAGAGAACTCCATAAGATTCCTAAAATGTTACGTGATCTCCTACGTGACTTGAGCACACTACCTTCAGCAGAAGTGGCTAATGGCCGTTTTCGGGCGGCTAAGGAAGTCTATATTTTTTTTCAACGGAGGGAACCTACTACTCCACATATACAAGTGAAGTATCCACAATTGCCCTGGAGGCAAATTTGGCGTGGCTTTGCTATACCGGAAATCAACACGGAATGGGTCTCGGTGGCATATGAGATTGTCAATGAAATCCTACCAACTGCAGATAAATTACACAGACATCATCTGGCAATTCTTCCCGCTTGTCCAATGTGCCAAGCCCCGGATTCGCTCGTACATCGACTCTTGGAATGCTCAGGTAAAGGACTGATATGGACATGGCTCTTGAGCCGATGTCGGGGTTGGACTGGTGACACCTGGCAGCCTTCAGCAACGGATATTTTGCACCTGAATTTTCCCTGGACGCGTCCTGCATTGTGGAGAGCTCTTATTTGGACAGTAATGGGTACCTATGCTTGGCTTAGTACCTTGGACACGCCAGCTGACTGTGTGGTTCCAGCTTTACGAAGCTTTTTGTATGCAGAGAGGTGGCGGATGATTCGAGACAACAGAATCAACCCCTTTAAACCCTGGATATACAGGATATGAGCACCTGATTGATTCTATATCGATCCGGGATGATCTTGGATGCAATAACATGCATTATTCCTCTTTATGCTGGCCTGTTGTGATGTAGAGCTCCTGCTTCTCCGGAAATAAATAAAGTTCCTAATTCCCAAAGGGGGTACCATGCCATTACAAACTAAATAAAAAAGAATAAATAATATATAAAAAAAAAAAAAAAAAAAAAAAAAGACTCCAAACTTCTCGTATATAGCTTTTGCAGCGTATTTGCAGCAACGTTTGTTAGGATAATATATTTCGTGTCCAGGGAGCTGAGAATCCTCGAAAAATCGACTTACGCGAAATGAAAAATGTTTGTGATATTCTTGTTCACCACGCTCCAAACTGGTCGTATATAGCATTTGCAGCGAATTTGGAGCAACTTTTGTTATATGTATTTTTCGTGTCCAGGGAGCCGAGAATCGTCGAAATATCAACTTACACGAAATGAAATATTTTTGTGATATTCTTTTCCCCACGCTCCAAACTGGTCGTATATAGCATTTGCAGCGATTTTGGAGCAACTTTTGTTATATGTATTTTTCGTGTCCAGGGAGCCGAGAATCGTCGAAATATCAACTTACACGAAATGAAATATTTTTGTGATATTCTTGTTTCCCACGGTCCAAACTGCTCGTAAATAGCATATGCAGCGAATTTGGAGCAACTTTTGTTATATGTATTTTTCGTGTCCAGGGAGCCGAGAATCGTCGAAATATCAACTTACACGACATGAAATATTTTTGTGATATTCTTGTTCCCCACGCTCCAAACTGCTCGTAAATAGCATTTACTAGCGATTTTGGAACAACTTTTGTTACATGTATATTTCGTGACCAGGGAGCCGAGAATCGTCGAAATATCGACTTACACGTAATGAAACATTTTTATGATATTCTTGTTCCCCGCGCTCCAAACTGCTCGTATATAGCATTTGCAAGGAATTTGGAGCAACTTTTGTTATATGTATTTTTCGTGTCCAGGGAGCCGAGAATCGTCGAAATATCAACTTACACGAAATGAAATATTTTTGTGATATTCTTGTTCACCTCGCTCCAAACTATTCGTAAATAACATTTGCAGCGAATTTGGAGCAACTTTTGTTATATGTATATTTCGTTACCAGGGAGCCGAGAATCGTCGAAATATCGACTTACACGAAATGAAATATATTTGTGATATTCTTGTTTACCTTACTCCAAACTGCTCTTATATAGCTTTTGCAGCGAATTTGGAGCAACTTTTGTTCAGACTATATTTAGTGTCCAGGGAGCCGAGAATCGTCGAAATATCGACTTACACGAAATGAAAAATTTTTGTGATATTCTTGTTCCCCAGACTCCAAACTTCTCGCATATAGCTTTTGCAGCGAATTTGGAGCACCATTTGTTAGGATAATATATTTCGTGTCCAGGGAGCTGAGAATCCTCGAAAAATCGACTAACGCGAAATGAAAAATTTTTGTGATATTCTTGTTCCCCACGCTCCAAAACTGCTCGTATATAGCATTTGCAGCGAATTTGGAGCAACTTTTGTTATATGTATATTTCGTGTCCAGGGAGCCGAGAATCGTCGAAATATCAACTTACACGAAATGAAATATTTTTGTGATATTCTTTTTCCCCACGCTCCAAACTGCTCGTAAATAGCATTTGCAGCGAATTTGGAGCAACTTTTGTTACATGTATATTTCGTGACCAGGGAGCCGAGAATCGTCGAAATATCGACTTACACGTAATGAAACATTTTTATGATATTCTTGTTCCCCGCGCTGCAAACTGCTTGTAAATAGCATTTGCAGCGAATTTGGAGCAACTTTTGTTATATGTATATTTCGTTACCAGGGAGCCGAGAATCGTCGAAATATCGACTTACACGAAATGAAATATTTTTGTGATATTCTTATTTACCTTACTCCAAACTGCTCTTATATAGCTTTTGCAGCGAATTTGGAGCAACTTTTGTTCAGACTATATTTAGAGTCCAGGGAGCCGAGAATCGTCGAAATATCGACTTACACGAAATGAAAAATTTTTGTGATATTCTTGTTCCCCAGACTCCAAGCTTCTTGTATATAGCTTTTGCAGCGTATTTGCAGCAACGTTTGTTAGGATAATATATTTCGTGTCCAGGGAGCTGAGAATCCTCGAAAAATCGACTTACACGAAATGAAATATTTTTGTAATATTCTTGTTTACCTTACTCCAAACTGCTCGTATATAGCATTTGCAGCGAATATGGAGCAACATTTGTTATATGTATTTTTCGTGTCCAGGGAGCCGAGAATCGTCGAAATATCAACTTACACGAAATGAAAAATTTTTGTGATATTCTTGTTCCCCAGACTCCAAACTTTTCGCATATAGCTTTTGCAGCGAATTTGGA
The DNA here is from genome assembly GCA_030762935.1 of Hymenopus coronatus. Lineage (NCBI taxonomy): Eukaryota > Metazoa > Arthropoda > Insecta > Mantodea > Hymenopodidae > Hymenopus > Hymenopus coronatus. The sequence continues at coordinate 137,871,443 of CM060897.1, forward strand.
GCACCATTTGTTAGGATAATATATTTCGTGTCCAGGGAGCTGAGAATCCTCGAAAAATCGACTAACGCGAAATGAAAAATTTTTGTTATATTCTTGTTCCCCACGCTCCAAAACTGCTCATATATAGCATTTGCAGCGAATTTGGAGCAACTTTTGTTATATGTATATTTCGTGTCCAGGGAGCCGAGAATCGTGGAAATATTAACTTACACGAAATGAAATATTTTTGTGATATTCTTTTTCCCCACGCTCGAAACTGCTCGTAAATAGCATTTGCAGCGAATTTGGAGCAACTTTTGTTACATGTATATTTCGTGACCAGGGAGCTGAGAATCGTCGAAATATCGACTTACACGAAATGAAATATTTTTGTGATATTCTTGTTTACCTTACTCCAAACTGCTCGTATATAGCATTTGCAAGGAATTTGGAGGAACTTTTGTTATATGTATTTTTCGTGTCCACGGAGCCGAGAATCGTCGAAATATCAACTTACTCGAAATGAAATATTTTTGTGATATTCTTGTTCCCCACGCTCCAAACTGCTCGTAAATAGCATTTGCAGCGAATTTGGAGCAACTTTTCTTACATGTATATTTCGTGACCAGGGAGCCGAGAATCGTCGAAATATCGACTTACACGTAATGAAACATTTTTATGATATTCTTGTTCCCCGCGCTCCAAACTGCTCGTAAATAGCATTTGCAGCGAATTTGGAGCAACTTTTGTTACATGTATATTTCGTGACCAGGGAGCCGAGAATCGTCGAAATATCGACTTACACGTAATGAAACATTTTTATGATATTCTTGTTCCCCGCGCTCCAAACTGCTCGTATATAGCATTTGCAAGGAATTTGGAGCAACTTTTGTTATATGTATTTTTCGTGTCCAGGGAGCCGAGAATCGTCGAAATATCAACTTACACGAAATGAAATATTTTTGTGATATTCTTGTTCACCTCGCTCCAAACTATTCGTAAATAGCATTTGCAGCGAATTTGGAGCAACTTTTGTTATATGTATATTTCGTTACCAGGGAGCCGAGAATCGTCGAAATATCGACTTACACGAAATGAAATATTTTTGTGATATTCTTGTTTACCTTACTCCAAACTGCTCTTATATAGCTTTTGCAGCGAATTTGGAGCAACTTTTGTTCAGACTATATTTAGTGTCCAGGGAGCCGAGAATCGTAGAAATATCGAGTTACACGAAATGAAAAATTTTTGTGATATTCTTGTTCCCCAGACTCCAAACTTCTCGCATATAGCTTTTGCAGCGAATTTGGAGCACCATTTGTTAGGATAATATATTTCGTGTCCAGGGAGCTGAGAATCCTCGAAAAATCGACTAACGCTAAATGAAAAATTTTTGTGATATTCTTGTTCCCCACGCTCCAAAACTGCTCGTATATAGCATTTGCAGCGAATTTGGAGCAACTTTTGTTATATGTATATTTCGTGTCCAGGGAGCCGAGAATCGTCGAAATATCAACTTACACGAAATGAAATATTTTTGTGATATTCTTGTTCCCCACGCTCCAAACTGCTCGTAAATAGCATTTGCAGCGATTTTGGAACAACTTTTGTTACATGTATATTTCGTGACCAGGGAGCCGAGAATCGTCGAAATATCGACTTACACGTAATGAAACATTTTTATGATATTCTTGTTCCCCGCGCTCCAAACTGCTCGTATATAGCATTTGCAAGGAATTTGGAGCAACTTTTGTTATATGTATATTTCGTTACCAGGGAGCCGAGAATCGTCGAAATATCGACTTACACGAAATGAAATATTTTTGTGATATTCTTGTTTACCTTACTCCAAACTGCTCTTATATAGCTTTTGCAGCGAATTTGGAGCAACTTTTGTTCAGACTATATTTAGTGTCCAGGGAGCCGAGAATCGTAGAAATATCGACTTACACGAAATGAAAAATTTTTGTGATATTCTTGTTCCCCAGACTCCAAACTTCTCGCATATAGCTTTTGCAGCGAATTTGGAGCACCATTTGTTAGGATAATATATTTCGTGTCCAGGGAGCTGAGAATCCTCGAAAAATCGACTAACGCTAAATGAAAAATTTTTGTGATATTCTTGTTCCCCACGCTCCAAAACTGCTCGTATATAGCATTTGCAGCGAATTTGGAGCAACTTTTGTTATATGTATATTTCGTGTCCAGGGAGCCGAGAATCGTCGAAATATCAACTTACACGAAATGAAATATTTTTGTGATATTCTTGTTCCCCACGCTCCAAACTGCTCGTAAATAGCATTTGCAGTCATTTTGGAACAACTTTTGTTACATGTATATTTCGTGACCAGGGAGCCGAGAATCGTCGAAATATCGACTTACACGTAATGAAACATTTTTATGATATTCTTGTTCCCCGCGCTCCAAACTGCTCGTATATAGCATTTGCAAGGAATTTGGAGCAACTTTTGTTATATGTATTTTTCGTGTCCAGGGAGCCGAGAATCGTCGAAATATCAACTTACACGAAATGAAATATTTTTGTGATAGTCTTGTTCACCTCGCTCCAAACTATTCGTAAATAGCATTCGCAGCGAATTTGGAGCAACTTTTGTTACATGTATATTTCGTGACCAGGGAGCCGAGAATCGTCGAAATATCGACTTACACGTAATGAAACATTTTTATGATATTCTTGTTCCCTGCGCTGCAAACTGCTTGTAAATAGCATTTGCAGCGAATTTGGAGCAACTTTTGTTCAGACTATATTTAGAGTCCAGGGAGCCGAGAATCGTCGAAATATCGACTTACACGAAATGAAAAATTTTTGTGATATTCTTGTTCCCCAGACTCCAAACTTCTTGTATATAGCTTTTGCAGCGTATTTGCAGCAACGTTTGTTAGGATAATATATTTCGTGTCCAGGGAGCTGAGAATCCTCGAAAAATCGACTTACACGAAATGAAATATTTTTGTAATATTCTTGTTTACCTTACTCCAAACTGCTCGTATATAGCATTTGCAGCGAATATGGAGCAACTTTTGTTATATGTATTTTTCGTGTCCAGGGAGCCGAGAATCGTCGAAATATCAACTTACACGAAATGAAAAATTTTTGTGATATTCTTGTTCCCCAGACTCCAAACTTTTCGCATATAGCTTTTGCAGCGAATTTGGAGCACCATTTGTTAGGATAATATATTTCGTGTCCAGGGAGCTGAGAATCCTCGAAAAATCGACTAACGCGAAATGAAAAATTTTTGTTATATTCTTGTTCCCCACGCTCCAAAACTGCTCATATATAGCATTTGCAGCGAATTTGGAGCAACTTTTGTTATATGTATATTTCGTGTCCAGGGAGCCGAGAATCGTGGAAATATTAACTTACACGAAATGAAATATTTTTGTGATATTCTTTTTCCCCACGCTCGAAACTGCTCGTAAATAGCATTTGCAGCGAATTTGGAGCAACTTTTGTTACATGTATATTTCAAGACCAGGGAGCTGAGAATCGTCGAAATATCGACTTACACGAAATGAAATATTTTTGTGATATTCTTGTTTACCTTACTCCAAACTGCTCGTATATAGCATTTGCAAGGAATTTGGAGCAACTTTTGTTATATGTATTTTTCGTGTCCAGGGAGCCGAGAATCGTCGAAATATCAACTTACACGAAATGAAATATTTTTGTGATAGTCTTGTTCACCTCGCTCCAAACTATTCGTAAATAGCATTTGCAGCGAATTTGGAGCAACTTTTGTTACATGTATATTTCGTGACCAGGGAGCCGAGAATCGTCGAAATATCGACTTACACGTAATGAAACATTTTTATGATATTCTTGTTCCTCGCGCTGCAAACTGCTTGTAAATAGCATTTGCAGCGAATTTGGAGCAACTTTTGTTATATGTATATTTCGTTACCAGGGAGCCGAGAATCGTCGAAATATCGACTTACACGAAATGAAATATTTTTGTGATATTCTTATTTACCTTACTCCAAACTGCTCTTATATAGCTTTTGCAGCGAATTTGGAGCAACTTTTGTTCAGACTATATTTAGAGTCCAGGGAGCCGAGAATCGTCGAAATATCGACTTACACGAAATGAAAAATTTTTGTGATATTCTTGTTCCCCAGACTCCAAACTTCTCGTATATAGCTTTTGCAGCGTATTTGCAGCAACGTTTGTTAGGATAATATATTTCGTGTCCAGGGAGCTGAGAATCCTCGAAAAATCGACTTACACGAAATGAAATATTTTTGTAATATTCTTGTTTACCTTACTCCAAACTGCTCGTATATAGCATTTGCAGCGAATATGGAGCAACTTTTGTTATATGTATTTTTCGTGTCCAGGGAGCCGAGAATCGTCGAAATATCAACTTACACGAAATGAAAAATTTTTGTGATATTCTTGTTCCCCAGACTCCAAACTTTTCGCATATAGCTTTTGCAGCGAATTTGGAGCACCATTTGTTAGGATAATATATTTCGTGTCCAGGGAGCTGAGAATCCTCGAAAAATCGACTAACGCGAAATGAAAAATTTTTGTTATATTCTTGTTCCCCACGCTCCAAAACTGCTCATATATAGCATTTGCAGCGAATTTGGAGCAACTTTTGTTATATGTATATTTCGTGTCCAGGGAGCCGAGAATCGTCGAAATATCAACTTACACGAAATGAAATATTTTTGTGATATTCTTTTTCCCCACGCTCGAAACTGCTCGTAAATAGCATTTGCAGCGAATTTGGAGCAACTTTTGTTACATGTATATTTCGTGACCAGGGAGCTGAGAATCGTCGAAATATCGACTTACACGAAATGAAATATTTTTGTGATATTCTTGTTTACCTTACTCCAAACTGCTCGTATATAGCATTTGCAAGGAATTTGGAGCAACTTTTGTTATATGTATTTTTCGTGTCCACGGAGCCGAGAATCGTCGAAATATCAACTTACTCGAAATGAAATATTTTTGTGATATTCTTGTTCCCCACGCTCCAAACTGCTCGTAAATAGCATTTGCAGCGAATTTGGAGCAACTTTTGTTACATGTATATTTCGTGACCAGGGAGCCGAGAATCGTCGAAATATCGACTTACACGTAATGAAACATTTTTATGATATTCTTGTTCCCCGCGCTCCAAACTGCTCGTAAATAGCATTTGCAGCGAATTTGGAGCAACTTTTGTTACATGTATATTTCGTGACCAGGGAGCCGAGAATCGTCGAAATATCGACTTACACGTAATGAAACATTTTTATGATATTCTTGTTCCCCGCGCTGCAAACTGCTTGTAAATAGCATTTGCAGCGAATTTGGAGCAACTTTTGTTATATGTATATTTCGTTACCAGGGAGCCGAGAATCGTCGAAATATCGACTTACACGAAATGAAATATTTTTGTGATATTCTTATTTACCTTACTCCAAACTGCTCTTATATAGCTTTTGCAGCGAATTTGGAGCAACTTTTGTTCAGACTATATTTAGAGTCCAGGGAGCCGAGAATCGTCGAAATATCGACTTACACGAAATGAAAAATTTTTGTGATATTCTTGTTCCCCAGACTCCAAACTTCTCGTATATAGCTTTTGCAGCGAATTTGCAGCAACGTTTGTTAGGATAGTATATTTCGTGTCCAGGGAGCTGAGAATCCTCGAAAAATCGACTTACACGAAATGAAATATTTTTGTGATATTCTTGTTTACCTTACTCCAAACTGCTCTTATATAGCTTTTGCAGCGAATTTGGAACAAATTTTGTTATATGTATTTTTCGTGTCCAGGGAGCCGAGAATCGTCGAAATATCAACTTACACGAAATGAAAAATTTTTGTGATATTCTTGTTCCCCACGCTCCAAACTGCTCGTATATAGCTTTTGCAGCGAATTTGGAGCAACTATTGTTCAGAGTATATTTAGTGTCCAGGGAGCCGAGAATCGTCGAAATATCTACTTGCGCGAAATGAAAAATGTTTGTGATATTCTTGTTCCCCACGCCCCAAACTGCTCATATATAGCATTTGAAGCGAATTTGGAGCAGCTTTTGTTATATGTATTTTTCGTGTCCAGGGAGCCGAGAATCGTCGAAATATCAACTTACACGAAATGAAATATTTTTGTGATATTCTTGTTAACCTTACTCCAAATTGCTCTTATATAGCTTTTGCAGCGAATTTGGAGCAACTTTTGTTCAGAGTATATTTAGTGTCCAGGGAGCCGAGAATCGTCGAAATATCGACTTACACGAAATGAAAAATTTTTGTGATATTCTTGTTCCCTACACTCCAAACTTCTTGTATATAGCTTTTGCAGCGAATTTGGAGCAACGTTTGTTAGGATAATATAGTTCGTATCCAGGGAGCTGAGAATCCTCGAAAAATCGACTTAAGCGAAATGAAAAATTTTTGTGATATTCTTCTTCCCCACGCTCCAAACTGCTCGTATATAGCATTTGCAGCGAATTTGGAGCAACTTTTGTTACACGTATATTTCGTGACCAAGAAGCCGAGAATCGTCGAAATATCGACTTACACGTAATGAAACATTTTTATGATATTCTTGTTCCCCGCGCTCCAAACTGCTCGTAAATAGAATTTGAGGCGAATTTGGAGTAACGTTTGGTATATGTATATTTCGTGACCAGGGAGCTGAGAATCGTCGAAATATCGACTTACACGAAATGAAATATTTTTGTGATATTCTTGTTTACCTTACTCCAAACTGCTCGTATATAGCATTTGCAGCGAATTTGGAGCAACTTTTGTTATATGTATTTTTCGTGTCCAGGGAGCCGAGAATCGTCGAAATATCAGCTTACATGTAATGAAAAATTTTTGTGATATTCTTGTTCCCCACACTCCAAACTTCTTGTATATAGCTTTTGCAGCGAATTTGGAGCAACGTTTGTTAGGATAATATAGTTCGTGTCCAGGGAGCTGAGAATCCTCGAAAAATCGACTTACGCGAAATGAAAAATTTTTGTGATATTCTTCTTCCCCACGCTCCAAACTGCTCGTATATAGCATTTGCAGCGAATTTGGAACTTTTGTTATATGTATTTTTGGTGTCCAGGGAGCCGAGAAATGTCGAAATATCAACTTACACGAAATGAAATATTTTTGTGATATTCTTGTTAACCTTACTCCAAACTGCTCTTATATAGCTTTTGCAGCGAATTTGGAGCAACTTTTGTTCAGAGTATATTTAGTGTCCAGGGAGCCGAGAATCGTCGAAATATCGACTTACACGAAATGAAAAATTTTTGTGATATTCTTCTTCCCCACGCTCCAAACTGCTCGTAAATAGCATTTGCAGCGAATTTGGAGCAACTTTTGTTATATGTATATTTCGTTACCAGGGAGCCGAGAATCGTCGAAATATCGACTTACACGAAATGAAATATTTTTGTGATATTCTTGTTTACCTTACTCCAAACTGCTCTTATATAGCTTTTGCAGCGAATTTGGATTAACTTTTGTTCAGAGTATATTTAGTGTCCAGTGAGCCGAGAATCGTCGAAATATCGACTTACACGAAATGAAAAATTTTTGTGATATTCTTGTTCCCCAGACTCCAAACTTCTCGTATATAGCTTTTGCAGCGAATTTGCAGCAACGTTTGTTAGGTTAATATATTTCGTGTCCAGGGAGCTGAGAATCCTCGAAAAATCGACTTACGCGAAATGAAAAATGTTTGTGATATTCTTGTTCCCCACGCTCCAAACTGCTCGTATATAGCATTTCCAGCGAATTTGGAGCAACTTTTGTTATATGTATTTTTCGTGTGCAGGGAGCCGAGAATCGTCGAAATATCAACTTACACGAAATGAAATATTTTTGTGATATTCTTGTTAACCTTACACCAAACTGCTCTTATATAGCTTTTGCAGCGAATTTGGAGCAAGTTTTGTTCACAGTATACTTAGTGTCCAGGGAGCCGAGAATCGTCGAAATATCGACTTACACGAAATGAAAAATTTTTGTGATATTGTTGTTCCCCTCACTCCAAACTTCTTGTATATAGCTTTTGCAGCGAATTTGGAGCAACGTTTGTTAGGATAATATAGTTCGTGTCCAGGGAGCTGAGAATCCTCGAAAAATCGATTTACGCGAAATGAAAAAATTTTGTGATATTCTTGTTCCCCGCGCTCCAAACTGCTCGTAAATAGCATTTGCAGCGAATTTGGAGCAACTTTTGTTATATGTATATTTCGTTACCAGGGAGCCGAGAATCGTCGAAATATCGACTTTCACGAAATGAAATATTTTTGTGATGTTCTTGTTTAACTTACTCCAAACTGCTCTTATATAGCTTTTGCAGCGGATTTGGAGCAACTTTTGTTCAGAGTATATTTAATGTCCAGGGAGCCGAGAATCGTCGAAATATCGACTTACACGAAATGAAAAATATTTGCGATATTCTTGTTCTCCAAACTTCTCGTATATAGCTTTTGCAGCGAATTTGGAGCAACATTTGTTAGGATAAAATATATCGTGTCCAGGGAGCTGAGAATCCTCGAAAAATCGACTAACGCGAAATGAAAAATTTTTGTGATATTCTTGTTCCCCACGCTCCAAACTGCTGGTATATAGCATTTGCAGCGAATTTGGAGCAACGTTTGTTACATCTATATTTCGTGACCAGGGAGCCGAGAATCTTCGGAATATCAACCTACACGTAATGAAACATTTTTATGATATTCTTGTTCCCCGCGCTCCAAACTGCTCTTATATAGCTTTTGCAGCGAATTTGGAACAACTTTTGTTATATGTATTTTTCGTGTCCAGGGAGCCGAGAATCCTCGAAATATCAACTTACACGAAATGAAAAATTTTTGTGATATTCTTGTTTCCCACGCTCCAAACTGCTCGTATATAGCATTTGCAAGTAATTTGGAGCAGCTTTTGTTATATGTATTTTTCGTGTCCAGGGAGCCGAGAATCGTCGAAATATCAACTTACACGAAATGAAATATTTTTGTGATATTCTTGTTAACCTTACTCCAAACTGCTCTTATATAGCTTTTGCAGCGAATTTGGAGCAACTTTTGTTCAGAGTATATTTAATGTCCAGGGAGCCGAGAATCGTCGAAATATCGACTTACACGAAATGAAAAATATTTGCGATATTCTTGTTCTCCAAACTTCTCGTATATAGCTTTTGCAGCGAATTTGGAGCAACATTTGTTAGGATAAAATATATCGTGTCCAGGGAGCTGAGAATCCTCGAAAAATCGACTAACGCGAAATGAAAAATTTTTGTGATATTCTTGTTCCCCACGCTCCAAACTGCTGGTATATAGCATTTGCAGCGAATTTGGAGCAACTTTTGTTACATCTATATTTCGTGACCAGGGAGCCGAGAATCTTCGGAATATCGACCTACACGTAATGAAACATTTTTATGATATTCTTGTTCCCCGCGCTCCAAACTGCTCGTAAATAGCATTTGAGGCGAATTTGGAGCAACGTTTGGTATATGTATATTTCGTGACCAGGGAGCTGAAAATCGTCGAAATATCGACTTACACGAAATGAAATATTTTTGTGATATTCTTGTTCCCCTCACTCCAAACTTCTTGTATATAGCTTTTGAAGCGAATTTGGAGCAACGTTTGTTAGGATAATATAGTTCGTGTCCAGGGAGCTGAGAATCCTCGAAAAATCGACTTACGCGAATTGAAAAATTTTTGTGATATTCTTCTTCCCCACGCTCCAAACTGCTCGTATATAGCATTTGCCACGAATTTGGAACTTTTGTTATATGTATTTTTGGTGTCCAGGGAGCCGAGAATTGTCGAAATATCAACTTACACGAAATGAAATATTTTTGTGATATTCTTGTTCCCCGCGCCCCAAACTGCTCGTAAATAGCATTTGCAGCGAATTTGGAGCAACTTTTGTTACACGTATATTTCGTGACCAAGAAGCCGAGAATCGTCGAAATATAGACTTACACGTAATGAAACATTTTTATGATATTCTTGTTCCCCGCGCTCCAAACTCCTCGTAAATAGCATTTGAGGCGAATTTGGAGTAACGTTTGGTATATGTATATTTCGTGACCAGGGAGCTGAGAATCGTCGAAATATCGACTTACACGAAATGAAATATTTTTGTGATATTCTTGTTTACATTACTCCAAACTGCTCGTATATAGCATTTGCAGCGAATTTGGAGCAACTTTTGTTATATGTATTTTTCGTGTCCAGGGAGCCGAGAATCGTCGAAATATCAACTTACACGAAATGAAATATATTTGTGATATTCTTGTTCCCCACGCTCCAAACTGCTCGTAAATAGCATTTGCAGCGAATTTGGAGCAACTTTTGTTATATGTATATTTCGTTACCAGGGAGCCGAGAATCGTCGAAATATCGACTTACACGAAATGAAATATTTTTGTGATATTCTTGTTTACCTTACTCCAAACTGCTCTTATATAGCTTTAGCAGCGAATTTGGATTAACTTTTGTTCAGAGTATATTTAGTGTCCAGTGAGCCGAGAATCGTCGAAATATCGACTTACACGAAATGAAAAATTTTTGTGATATTCTTGTTCCCCAGACTCCAAACTTCTCGTATATAGCTTTTGCAGCGAATTTGCAGCAACGTTTGTTAGGTTAATATATTTCGTGTCCAGGGAGCTGAGAATCCTCGAAAAATCGACTTACGCGAAATGAAAAATGTTTGTGATATTCTTGTTCCCCACGCTCCAAACTCCTCGTATATAGCATTTCCAGCGAATTTGGAGCAACTTTTGTTATATGTATTTTTCGTGTCCAGGGAGCCGAGAATCGTCGAAATATCAACTTACACCGAGAATCGTCGAAATATCAACTTACACGAAATGAAATATTTTTGTGATATTCTTGTTAACCTTACTCCAAACTGCTCTTATATAGCTTTTGCAGCGAATTTGGAGCAACTTTTGTTCAGAGTATATTTAGTGTCCAGGGAGCCGAGAATCGTCGAAATATCGACTTACACGAAATGAAAAATTTTTGTGATATTGTGGTTCCCCTCACTCCAAACTTCTTGTATATAGCTTTTGCAGCGAATTTGGAGCAACGTTTGTTAGGATAATATAGTTCGTGTCCAGGGAGCTGAGAATCCTCGAAAAATCGATTTACGCGAAATGAAAAATTTTTGTGATATTCTTGTTTCCCACGCTCCAAACTGCTCGTATATAGCATTTGCAAGTAATTTGGAGCAGCTTTTGTTATATGTATTTTTCGTGTCCAGGGAGCCGAGAATCGTCGAAATATCAACTTACACGAAATGAAATATTTTTGTGATATTCTTGTTAACCTTACTCCAAACTGCTCTTATATAGCTTTTGCAGCGAATTTGGAGCAACTTTTGTTCAGAGTATATTTAATGTCCAGGGAGCCGAGAATCGTCGAAATATCGACTTACACGAAATGAAAAATATTTGCGATATTCTTGTTCTCCAAACTTCTCGTATATAGCTTTTGCAGCGATTTGGAGCAACATTTGTTAGGATAAAATATATCGTGTCCAGGGAGCTGAGAATCCTCGAAAAATCGACTAACGCGAAATGAAAAATTTTTGTGATATTCTTGTTCCCCGCGCCCCAAACTGCTCTTAAATAGCATTTGCAGCGAATTTGGAGCAACTTTTGTTACACGTATATTCTTGTTCCCCGCGCTCCAAACTGCTCGTAAATAGCATTTCAGGCGAATTTGGAGCAACGTTTGGTATATGTATTTTTCGTGACCAGGGAGCTGAGAATCGTCGAAATATCGACTTACACGAAATGAAATATTTTTGTGATATTCTTGTTTACCTTACTCCAAACTGCTCGTATATAGCATTTGCAGCGAATTTGGAGCAACTTTTGTTATATGTATTTTTCGTGTCCAGGGAGCCGAGAATCGTCGAAATATCAACTTACACGAAATGAAATATATTTGTGATATTCTTGTTCCCCACGCTCCAAACTGCTCGTAAATAGCATTTGCAGCGAATTTGGAGCAACTTTTGTTATATGTATATTTCGTTACCAGGGAGCCGAGAATCGTCGAAATATCGACTTACACGAAATGAAATATTTTTGTGATATTCTTGTTTACCTTACTCCAAACTGCTCTTATATAGCTTTTGCAGCGAATTTGGATTAACTTTTGTTCAGAGTATATTTAGTGTCCAGTGAGCCGAGAATCGTCGAAATATCGACTTACACGAAATGAAAAATTTTTGTGATATTCTTGTTCCCCAGACTCCAAACTTCTCGTATATAGCTTTTGCAGCGAATTTGCAGCAACGTTTGTTAGGTTAATATATTTCGTGTCCAGGGAGCTGAGAATCCTCGAAAAATCGACTTACGCGAAATGAAAAATGTTTGTGATATTCTTGTTCCCCACGCTCCAAACTCCTCGTATATAGCATTTCCAGCGAATTTGGAGCAACTTTTGTTATATGTATTTTTCGTGTCCAGGGAGCCGAGAATCGTCGAAATATCAACTTACACCGAGAATCGTCGAAATATCAACTTACACGAAATGAAATATTTTTGTGATATTCTTGTTAACCTTACTCCAAACTGCTCTTATATAGCTTTTGCAGCGAATTTGGAGCAACTTTTGTTCAGAGTATATTTAGTGTCCAGGGAGCCGAGAATCGTCGAAATATCGACTTACACGAAATGAAAAATTTTTGTGATATTGTTGTTCCCCTCACTCCAAACTTCTTGTATATAGCTTTTGCAGCGAATTTGGAGCAACGTTTGTTAGGATAATATAGTTCGTGTCCAGGGAGCTGAGAATCCTCGAAAAATCGATTTACGCGAAATGAAAAAATTTTGTGATATTCTTGTTCCCCGCGCTCCAAACTGCTCGTAAATAGCATTTGCAGCGAATTTGGAGCAACTTTTGTTATATGTATATTTCGTTACCAGGGAGCCGAGAATCGTCGAAATATCGACTTTCACGAAATGAAATATTTTTGTGATATTCTTGTTTACCTTACTCCAAACTGCTCTTATATAGCTTTTGCAGTGAATTTGGAACAACTTTTGTTATATGTATTTTTCGTGTCCAGGGAGCCGAGAATCGTCGAAATATCAACTTACACGAAATGAAAAATTTTTGTGATATTCTTGTTCCCCACGCTCCAAACTGCTCGTATATAGCTTTTGCAGCGAATTTGGAGCAACTATTGTTCAGAGTATATTTAGTGTCCAGGGAGCCGAGAATCGTCGAAATATCGACTTGCGCGAAATGAAAAATGTTTGTGATATTCTTGTTCCCCACGCCCCAAACTGCTCGTATATAGCATTTGCAGCGAATTTGGAGCAGCTTTTGTTATATGTATTTTTCGTGTCCAGGGAGCCGGGAATCGTCGAAATATCAACTTACACGAAATGAAATATTTTTGTGATATTCTTGTTAACCTTACTCCAAATTGCTCTTATATAGCTTTTGCAGCGAATTTGGAGCAACTTTTGTTCAGAGTATATTTAGTGTCCAGGGAGCCGAGAATCGTCGAAATATCGACTTACACGAAATGAAAAATTTTTGTGATATTCTTGTTCCCTACACTCCAAACTTCTTGTATATAGCTTTTACAGTGAATTTGGAGCAACGTTTGTTAGGATAATATAGTTCGTATCCAGGGAGCTGAAAATACTCGAAATATTAACTTACACGAAATGAAATATTTTTGTGATATTCTTGTTCCCCACACTCCAAGCTTTTCGTATATAGCTTTTACAGTGAATTTGGAGCAACGTTTGTTAGGATAATATAGTTCGTATCCAGGGAGCTGAGAATCCTCGAAAAATCGACTTAAGCGAAATGAAAAATTTTTGTGATATTCTTCTTCCCCACGCTCCAAACTGCTCGTATATAGCATTTGCAGCGAATTTGGAACTTTTGTTATATGTATTTTTGGTGTCCAGGCGGCCGAGAATTGTCGAAATATCAACTTACACGAAAAGAAATATTTTTGTTATATTCTTGTTCCCCGCGCTCCAAACTGCTCGTAAATAGCATTTGCAGCGAATTTGGAGCAACTTTTGTTATATGTATATTTCGTTACCAGGGAGCCGAGAATCGTCGAAATATCGACTTACACGAAATGAAATATTTTTGTGATATTCTTGTTTACCTTACTACAAACTGCTCTTATATAGCTTTTGCAGCGAATTTGGAACAAATTTTGTTATATGTATTTTTCGTGTCCAGGGAGCCGAGAATCCTCGAAATATCAACTTACACGAAATGAAAAATTTTTGTGATATTCTTGTTTCCCACGCTCCAAACTGCTCGTATATAGCATTTGCAAGTAATTTGGAGCAGCTTTTGTTATATGTATTTTTCGTGTCCAGGGAGCCGAGAATCGTCGAAATATCAACTTACACGAAATGAAATATTTTTGTGATATTCTTGTTAACCTTACTCCAAACTGCTCTTATATAGCTTTTGCAGCGAATTTGGAGCAACTTTTGTTCAGAGTATATTTAATGTCCAGGGAGCCGAGAATCGTCGAAATATCGACTTACACGAAATGAAAAATATTTGCGATATTCTTGTTCTCCAAACTTCTCGTATATAGCTTTTGCAGCGAATTTGGAGCAACATTTGTTAGGATAAAATATATCGTGTCCAGGGAGCTGAGAATCCTCGAAAAATCGACTAACGCGAAATGAAAAATTTTTGTGATATTCTTGTTCCCCACGCTCCAAACTGCTGGTATATAGCATTTGCAGCGAATTTGGAGCAACTTTTGTTACATCTATATTTCGTGACCAGGGAGCCGAGAATCGTCGGAATATCGACCTACACGTAATGAAACATTTTTATGATATTCTTGTTCCCCGCATTCCAAACTGCTCGTAAATAGCATTTGAGGCGAATTTGGAGCAACGTTTGGTATATGTATATTTCGTGACCAGGGAGCTGAAAATCGTCGAAATATCGACTTACACGAAATGAAATATTTTTGTGATATTCTTGTTTACCTTACTCCAAACTGCTCGTATATAGCATTTGCAGCGAATTTGGAGCAACTTTTGTTCAGAGTATATTTAGTGTCCAGGGAGCCGAGAATCGTCGAAATATCGACTTACACGAAATGAAAAATTTTTGTGATATTCTTGTTCCCCTCACTCCAAACTTCTTGTATATAGCTTTTGCAGCGAATTTGGAGCAACGTTTGTTAGGATAATATAGTTCGTGTCCAGGGAGCTGAGAATCCTCGAAAAATCGACTTACGCGAAATGAAAAATTTTTGTGATATTCTTCTTCCCCACGCTCCAAACTGCTCGTATATAGCATTTGCCACGAATTTGGAACTTTTGTTTTATGTATTTTTGGTGTCCAGGGAGCCGAGAATTGTCGAAATATCAACTTACACGAAATGAAATATTTTTGTGATATTCTTATTCCCCGCGCCCCAAACTGCTCGTAAATAGCATTTGCAGCGAATTTGGAGCAACTTTTGTTACACGTATATTTCGTGACCAAGAAGCCGCGAATCGTCGAAATATCGACTTACACGTAATGAAACATTTTTATGATATTCTTGTTCCCCGCGCTCCAAACTGCTCGTAAATAGCATTTGAGGCGAATTTGGAGTAACGTTTGGTATATGTATATTTCGTGACCAGGGAGCTGAGAATCGTCGAAATATCGACTTACACGAAATGAAATATTTTTGTGATATTCTTGTTTACCTTACTCCAAACTGCTCGTATATAGCATTTGCAGCGAATTTGGAGCAACTTTTGTTATATGTATTTTTCGTGTCCAGGGAGCCGAGAATCGTTGAAATATCAACTTACACGAAATGAAAAATTTTTGTGATATTCTTGTTCCCCACACTCCAAACTTCCTGTATATAGCTTTTGCAGCGAATTTGGAGCAACGTTTGTTAGGATAATATAGTTCGTGTCCAGGGAGCTGAGAATCCTCGAAAAATCGACTTACGCGAAATGAAAAATTTTTGTGATATTCTTCTTCCCCACGCTCCAAACTGCTCGTATAGAGCATTTGCAGAGAATTTGGAACTTTTGTTATATGTATTTTTGGTGTCCAGGGAGCCGAGAATCGTCGAAATATCGACTTACACGAAATGAAATATTTTTGTGATATTCTTGTTTACCTTACTCCAAACTGCTCTTATAATAGCTTTTGCAGCGAATTTGGAGCAACTTTTGTTCAGAGTATATTTAGTGTCCAGGGAGCCGAGAATCGTCGAAATATCGACTTACACGAAATGAAAAATTTTTGTGATATTCTTGTTCCCCAGACTCCAAACTTCTCGTATATAGCTTTTGCAGCGAATTTGCAGCAACGTTTGTTTGGTTAATATATTTCGTGTCCAGGGAGCTGAGAATCCTCGAAAAATCGACTTACGCGAAATGAAAAATTTTTGTGATATTCTTCTTCCCCACGCTCTAAACTGCTCGTATAGAGCATTTGCAGCGAATTTGGAACTTTTGTTATACGTATTTTTGGTGTCCAGGGAGCCGAGAAATGTCGAAATATCAACTTACACGAAATGAAATATTTTTGTGATATTCTTGTTCCCCGCGCCCCAAACTGCTCGTAAATAGCATTTGCAGCGAATTTGGAGCAACTTTTGTTATATGTATATTTCGTGTCCAGGGAGCTGAGAATCCTCGAAAAATCGACTAACGCGAAATGAAAAATTTTTGTGATATTCTTGTTCCCCACGCTCCAAAACTGCTCGTATATAGCATTTGCAGCGAATTTGGAGCAACTTTTGTTATATGTATATTTCGTGTCCAGGGAGCCGAGAATCGTCGAAATATCAACTTACACGAAATGAAATATTTTTGTGATATTCTTTTTCCCCACGCTCCAAACTGCTCGTAAATAGCATTTGCAGCGAATTTGGAGCAACTTTTGTTACATGTATATTTCATGACCAGGGAGCCGAGAATCGTAGAAATATCAACTTACACGAAATGAAATATTTTTGTGATATTCTTGTTCCCCACGATCCAAACTGCTCGTAAATAGAATTTGCAGCGAATTTGGAGCAACTTTTGTTACATGTATATTTCGTGACCAGGGAGCCGAGAATCGTCGAAATATCGACTTACACGTAATGAAACATTTTTATGATATTCTTGTTCCCCGCGCTGCAAACTGCTTGTAAATAGCATTTGCAGCGAATTTGGAGCAACTTTTGTTATATGTATATTTCGTTACCAGGGAGCCGAGAATCGTCGAAATATCGACTTACACGAAATGAAATATTTTTGTGATATTCTTATTTACCTTAGTCCAAACTGCTCTTATATAGCTTTTGCAGCGAATTTGGAGCAACTTTTGTTCAGACTATATTTAGAGTCCAGGGAGCCGACAATCGTCGAAATATCGACTTACACGAAATGAAAAATTTTTGTGATATTCTTGTTCCCCAGACTCCAAACTTTTCGCATATAGCTTTTGCAGCGAATTTGGAGCACCATTTGTTAGGATAATATATTTCGTGTCCAGGGACCTGAGAATCCTCGAAAAATCGACTAACGCGAAATGAAAAATTTTTGTTATATTCTTGTTCCCCACGCTCCAAAACTGCTCATATATAGCATTTGCAGCGAATTTGGAGCAACTTTTGTTATATGTATATTTCGTGTCCAGGGAGCCGAGAATCGTCGAAATATCAACTTACACGAAATGAAATATTTTTGTGATATTCTTTTTCCCCACGCTCCAAACTGCTCGTAAATAGCATTTGCAGCGAATTTGGAGCAACTTTTGTTACATGTATATTTCGTGACCAGGGAGCTGAGAATCCTCGAAATATCGACTTACACGAAATGAAATATTTTTGTGATATTCTTGTTTACCTTCCTCCAAACTGCTCGTATATAGCATTTGCAAGGAATTTGGAGCAACTTTTGTTATATGTATATTTCGTTACCAGGGAGCCGAGAATCGTCGAAATATCGACTTTCACGAAATGAAATATTTTTGTGATATTCTTGTTTACCTTACTCCAAACTGCTCTTATATAGCTTTTGCAGTGAATTTGGAACAACTTTTGTTATATGTATTTTTCGTGTCCAGGGAGCCGAGAATCGTCGAAATATCAACTTACACGAAATGAAAAATTTTTGTGATATTCTTGTTCCCCACGCTCCAAACTGCTCGTATATAGCTTTTGCAGCGAATTTGGAGCAACTATTGTTCAGAGTATATTTAGTGTCCAGGGAGCCGAGAATCGTCGAAATATCGACTTGCGCGAAATGAAAAATGTTTGTGATATTCTTGTTCCCCACGCCCCAAACTGCTCGTATATAGCATTTGCAGCGAATTTGGAGCAGCTTTTGTTATATGTATTTTTCGTGTCCAGGGAGCCGGGAATCGTCGAAATATCAACTTACACGAAATGAAATATTTTTGTGATATTCTTGTTAACCTTACTCCAAATTGCTCTTATATAGCTTTTGCAGCGAATTTGGAGCAACTTTTGTTCAGAGTATATTTAGTGTCCAGGGAGCCGAGAATCGTCGAAATATCGACTTACACGAAATGAAAAATTTTTGTGATATTCTTGTTCCCTACACTCCAAACTTCTTGTATATAGCTTTTACAGTGAATTTGGAGCAACGTTTGTTAGGATAATATAGTTCGTATCCAGGGAGCTGAAAATACTCGAAATATTAACTTACACGAAATGAAATATTTTTGTGATATTCTTGTTCCCCACACTCCAAGCTTTTCGTATATAGCTTTTACAGTGAATTTGGAGCAACGTTTGTTAGGATAATATAGTTCGTATCCAGGGAGCTGAGAATCCTCGAAAAATCGACTTAAGCGAAATGAAAAATTTTTGTGATATTCTTCTTCCCCACGCTGCAAACTGCTCGTATATAGCATTTGCAGCGAATTTGGAACTTTTGTTATATGTATTTTTGGTGTCCAGGCGGCCGAGAATTGTCGAAATATCAACTTACACGAAAAGAAATATTTTTGTTATATTCTTGTTCCCCGCGCTCCAAACTGCTCGTAAATAGCATTTGCAGCGAATTTGGAGCAACTTTTGTTATATGTATATTTCGTTACCAGGGAGCCGAGAATCGTCGAAATATCGACTTACACGAAATGAAATATTTTTGTGATATTCTTGTTTACCTTACTACAAACTGCTCTTATATAGCTTTTGCAGCGAATTTGGAACAAATTTTGTTATATGTATTTTTCGTGTCCAGGGAGCCGAGAATCCTCGAAATATCAACTTACACGAAATGAAAAATTTTTGTGATATTCTTGTTTCCCACGCTCCAAACTGCTCGTATATAGCATTTGCAAGTAATTTGGAGCAGCTTTTGTTATATGTATTTTTCGTGTCCAGGGAGCCGAGAATCGTCGAAATATCAACTTACACGAAATGAAATATTTTTGTGATATTCTTGTTAACCTTACTCCAAACTGCTCTTATATAGCTTTTGCAGCGAATTTGGAGCAACTTTTGTTCAGAGTATATTTAATGTCCAGGGAGCCAAGAATCGTCGAAATATCGACTTACACGAAATGAAAAATATTTGCGATATTCTTGTTCTCCAAACTTCTCGTATATAGCTTTTGCAGCGAATTTGGAGCAACATTTGTTAGGATAAAATATATCGTGTCCAGGGAGCTGAGAATCCTCGAAAAATCGACTAACGCGAAATGAAAAATTTTTGTGATATTCTTGTTCCCCACGCTCCAAACTGCTGGTATATAGCATTTGCAGCGAATTTGGAGCAACTTTTGTTACATCTATATTTCGTGACCAGGGAGCCGAGAATCGTCGGAATATCGACCTACACGTAATGAAACATTTTTATGATATTCTTGTTCCCCGCATTCCAAACTGCTCGTAAATAGCATTTGAGGCGAATTTGGAGCAACGTTTGGTATATGTATATTTCGTGACCAGGGAGCTGAGAATCGTCGAAATATCGACTTACACGAAATGAAATATTTTTGTGATATTCTTGTTTACCTTCCTCCAAACTGCTCGTATATAGCATTTGCAAGGAATTTGGAGCAACTTTTGTTATATGTATTTTTCGTGTCCACGGAGCCGAGAATCGTCGAAATATCAACTTACTCGAAATGAAATATTTTTGTGATATTCTTGTTCCCCACGCTCCAAACTGCTCGTAAATAGCATTTGCAGGGAATTTGGAGCAACTTTTGTTACATGTATATTTCGTGACCAGGGAGCCGTGAATCGTCGAAATATCGACTTACACGTAATGAAACATTTTTATGATATTCTTGTTCCCCGCGCTCCAAACTGCTCGTAAATAGCATTTGAGGCGAATTTGGAGCAACGTTTGGTATATGTATATTTCGTGACCAGGGAGCTGAGAACCGTCGAAATATCGACTTACACGAAATGAAATATTTTTGTGATATTCTTGTTTACCTTACTCCAAACTGCTCGTATATAGCATTTGCAGCGAATTTGGAGCAACTTTTGTTATATGTATTTTTCGTGTCCAGGGAGCCGAGAATCGTCGAAATATCGACTTACACGAAATGAAATATTTTGTGATATTCTTGTTTACCTTACTCCAAACTGCTCTTATATAGCTTTTGCAGCGAATTTGGAGCAACTTTTGTTCAGACTATATTTAGAGTCCAGGGAGCCGAGAATCGTCGAAATATCGACTTACACGAAATGAAAAATTTTTGTGATATTCTTGTTCCCCAGACTCCAAACTTCTCGTATATAGCTTTTGCAGCGTATTTGCAGCAACGTTTGTTAGGATAATATATTTCGTGTCCAGGGAGCTGAGAATCCTCGAAAAATCGACTTACGCGAAATGAAAAATGTTTGTGATATTCTTGTTCACCACGCTCCATACTGGTCGTATATAGCATTTGCAGCGAATTTGGAGCAACTTTTGTTATATGTATTTTTCGTGTCCAGGGAGCCGAGAATCGTCGAAATATCAACTTACACGAAATGAAATATTTTTGTGATATTCTTGTTCCCCACGCTCCAAACTGGTCGTATGTAGCATTTGCAGCGAATTTGGAGCAACTTTTGTTATATGTATTTTTCGTGTCCAGGGAGCCGAGAATCGTCGAAATATCAACTTACACGAAATGAAATATTTTTGTGATATTCTTGTTCCCCACGCTCCAAACTGCTCGTAAATAGCATTTGCTAGCGATTTTGGAACAACTTTTGTTACATGTATATTTCGTGACCAGGGAGCCGAGAATCGTCGAAATATCGACTTACACGTAATGAAACATTTTTATGATATTCTTGTTCCCCGCGCTCCAAACTGCTCGTATATAGCATTTGCAAGGAATTTGGAGCAACTTTTGTTATATGTATATTTCGTGTCCAGGGAGCCGAGAATCGTCGAAATATCAACTTACACGAAATGAAATATTTTTGTGATATTCTTTTTCCCCACGCTCCAAACTGCTCGTAAATAGCATTTGCAGCGAATTTGGAGCAACTTTTGTTACATGTATATTTCGTGACCAGGGAGCTGAGAATCCTCGAAATATCGACTTACACGAAATGAAATATTTTTGTGATATTCTTGTTTACCTTCCTCCAAACTGCTCGTATATAGCATTTGCAAGGAATTTGGAGCAACTTTTGTTATATGTATTTTTCGTGTCCACGGAGCCGAGAATCGTCGAAATATCAACTTACTCGAAATGAAATATTTTTGTGATATTCTTGTTCCCCACGCTCCAAACTGCTCGTAAATAGCATTTGCAGGGAATTTGGAGCAACTTTTGTTACATGTATATTTCGTGACCAGGGAGCCGAGAATCGTCGAAATATCGACTTACACGTAATGAAACATTTTTATGATATTCTTGTTCCCCGCGCTCCAAACTGCTCGTAAATAGCATTTGAGGCGAATTTGGAGCAACGTTTGGTATATGTATATTTCGTGACCAGGGAGCTGAGAACCGTCGAAATATCGACTTACACGAAATGAAATATTTTTGTGATATTCTTGTTTACCTTACTCCAAACTGCTCGTATATAGCATTTGCAGCGAATTTGGAGCAACTTTTGTTATATGTATTTTTCGTGTCCAGGGAGCCGAGAATCGTCGAAATATCGACTTACACGAAATGAAATATTTTGTGATATTCTTGTTTACCTTACTCCAAACTGCTCTTATATAGCTTTTGCAGCGAATTTGGAGCAACTTTTGTTCAGACTATATTTAGAGTCCAGGGAGCCGAGAATCGTCGAAATATCGACTTACACGAAATGAAAAATTTTTGTGATATTCTTGTTCCCCAGACTCCAAACTTCTCGTATATAGGTTTTGCAGCGTATTTGCAGCAACGTTTGTTAGGATAATATATTTCGTGTCCAGGGAGCTGAGAATCCTCGAAAAATCGACTTACGCGAAATGAAAAATGTTTGTGATATTCTTGTTCACCACGCTCCATACTGGTCGTATATAGCATTTGCAGCGAATTTGGAGCAACTTTTGTTATATGTATTTTTCGTGTCCAGGGAGCCGAGAATCGTCGAAATATCAACTTACACGAAATGAAATATTTTTGTGATATTCTTGTTCCCCACGCTCCAAACTGGTCGTATGTAGCATTTGCAGCGAATTTGGAGCAACTTTTGTTATATGTATTTTTCGTGTCCAGGGAGCCGAGAATCGTCGAAATATCAACTTACACGAAATGAAATATTTTTGTGATATTCTTGTTCCCCACGCTCCAAACTGCTCGTAAATAGCATTTGCTAGCGATTTTGGAACAACTTTTGTTACATGTATATTTCGTGACCAGGGAGCCGAGAATCGTCGAAATATCGACTTACACGTAATGAAACATTTTTATGATATTCTTGTTCCCCGCGCTCCAAACTGCTCGTATATAGCATTTGCAAGGAATTTGGAGCAACTTTTGTTATATGTATATTTCGTGTCCAGGGAGCCGAGAATCGTCGAAATATCAACTTACACGAAATGAAATATTTTTGTGATATTCTTTTTCCCCACGCTCCAAACTGCTCGTAAATAGCATTTGCAGCGAATTTGGAGCAACTTTTGTTACATGTATATTTCGTGACCAGGGAGCTGAGAATCCTCGAAATATCGACTTACACGAAATGAAATATTTTTGTGATATTCTTGTTTACCTTCCTCCAAACTGCTCGTATATAGCATTTGCAAGGAATTTGGAGCAACTTTTGTTATATGTATATTTCGTTACCAGGGAGCCGAGAATCGTCGAAATATCGACTTTCACGAAATGAAATATTTTTGTGATATTCTTGTTTACCTTACTCCAAACTGCTCTTATATAGCTTTTGCAGTGAATTTGGAACAACTTTTGTTATATGTATTTTTCGTGTCCAGGGAGCCGAGAATCGTCGAAATATCAACTTACACGAAATGAAAAATTTTTGTGATATTCTTGTTCCCCACGCTCCAAACTGCTCATATATAGCTTTTGCAGCGAATTTGGAGCAACTATTGTTCAGAGTATATTTAGTGTCCAGGGAGCCGAGAATCGTCGAAATATCGACTTGCGCGAAATGAAAAATGTTTGTGATATTCTTGTTCCCCACGCCCCAAACTGCTCGTATATAGCATTTGCAGCGAATTTGGAGCAGCTTTTGTTATATGTATTTTTCGTGTCCAGGGAGCCGGGAATCGTCGAAATATCAACTTACACGAAATGAAATATTTTTGTGATATTCTTGTTAACCTTACTCCAAATTGCTCTTATATAGCTTTTGCAGCGAATTTGGAGCAACTTTTGTTCAGAGTATATTTAGTGTCCAGGGAGCCGAGAATCGTCGAAATATCGACTTACACGAAATGAAAAATTTTTGTGATATTCTTGTTCCCTACACTCCAAACTTCTTGTATATAGCTTTTACAGTGAATTTGGAGCAACGTTTGTTAGGATAATATAGTTCGTATCCAGGGAGCTGAAAATACTCGAAATATTAACTTACACGAAATGAAATATTTTTGTGATATTCTTGTTCCCCACACTCCAAGCTTTTCGTATATAGCTTTTACAGTGAATTTGGAGCAACGTTTGTTAGGATAATATAGTTCGTATCCAGGGAGCTGAGAATCCTCGAAAAATCGACTTAAGCGAAATGAAAAATTTTTGTGATATTCTTCTTCCCCACGCTGCAAACTGCTCGTATATAGCATTTGCAGCGAATTTGGAACTTTTGTTATATGTATTTTTGGTGTCCAGGCGGCCGAGAATTGTCGAAATATCAACTTACACGAAAAGAAATATTTTTGTTATATTCTTGTTCCCCGCGCTCCAAACTGCTCGTAAATAGCATTTGCAGCGAATTTGGAGCAACTTTTGTTATATGTATATTTCGTTACCAGGGAGCCGAGAATCGTCGAAATATCGACTTACACGAAATGAAATATTTTTGTGATATTCTTGTTTACCTTACTACAAACTGCTCTTATATAGCTTTTGCAGCGAATTTGGAACAAATTTTGTTATATGTATTTTTCGTGTCCAGGGAGCCGAGAATCCTCGAAATATCAACTTACACGAAATGAAAAATTTTTGTGATATTCTTGTTTCCCACGCTCCAAACTGCTCGTATATAGCATTTGCAAGTAATTTGGAGCAGCTTTTGATATATGTATTTTTCGTGTCCAGGGAGCCGAGAATCGTCGAAATATCAACTTACACGAAATGAAATATTTTTGTGATATTCTTGTTAACCTTACTCCAAACTGCTCTTATATAGCTTTTGCAGCGAATTTGGAGCAACTTTTGTTCAGAGTATATTTAATGTCCAGGGAGCCAAGAATCGTCGAAATATCGACTTACACGAAATGAAAAATATTTGCGATATTCTTGTTCTCCAAACTTCTCGTATATAGCTTTTGCAGCGAATTTGGAGCAACATTTGTTAGGATAAAATATATCGTGTCCAGGGAGCTGAGAATCCTCGAAAAATCGACTAACGCGAAATGAAAAATTTTTGTGATATTCTTGTTCCCCACGCTCCAAACTGCTGGTATATAGCATTTGCAGCGAATTTGGAGCAACTTTTGTTACATCTATATTTCGTGACCAGGGAGCCGAGAATCGTCGGAATATCGACCTACACGTAATGAAACATTTTTATGATATTCTTGTTCCCCGCATTCCAAACTGCTCGTAAATAGCATTTGAGGCGAATTTGGAGCAACGTTTGGTATATGTATATTTCGTGACCAGGGAGCTGAAAATCGTCGAAATATCGACTTACACGAAATGAAATATTTTTGTGATATTCTTGTTTACCTTACTCCAAACTGCTCGTATATAGCATTTGCAGCGAATTTGGAGCAACTTTTGTTCAGAGTATATTTAGTGTCCAGGGAGCCGAGAATCGTCGAAATATCGACTTACACGAAATGAAAAATTTTTGTGATATTCTTGTTCCCCTCACTCCAAACTTCTTGTATATAGCTTTTGCAGCGAATTTGGAGCAACGTTTGTTAGGATAATATGGTTCGTGTCCAGGGAGCTGAGAATCCTGGAAAAATCGACTTACGCGAAATGAAAAATTTTTGTGATATTCTTCTTCCCCACGCTCCAAACTGCTCGTATATAGCATTTGCCACGAATTTGGAACTTTTGTTTTATGTATTTTTGGTGTCCAGGGAGCCGAGAATTGTCGAAATATCAACTTACACGAAATGAAATATTTTTGTGATATTCTTGTTCCCCGCGCCCCAAACTGCTCGTAAATAGCATTTGCAGCGAATTTGGAGCAACTTTTGTTACACGTATATTTCGTGACCAAGAAGCCGCGAATCGTCGAAATATCGACTTACACGTAATGAAACATTTTTATGATATTCTTGTTCCCCGCGCTCCAAACTGCTCGTAAATAGCATTTGAGGCGAATTTGGAGTAACGTTTGGTATATGTATATTTCGTGACCAGGGAGCTGAGAATCGTCGAAATATCGACTTACACGAAATGAAATATTTTTGTGATATTCTTGTTTACCTTACTCCAAACTGCTCGTATATAGCATTTGCAGCGAATTTGGAGCAACTTTTGTTATATGTATTTTTCGTGTCCAGGGAGCCGAGAATCGTTGAAATATCAACTTACACGAAATGAAAAATTTTTGTGATATTCTTGTTCCCCACACTCCAAACTTCCTGTATATAGCTTTTGCAGCGAATTTGGAGCAACGTTTGTTAGGATAATATAGTTCGTGTCCAGGGAGCTGAGAATCCTCGAAAAATCGACTTACGCGAAATGAAAAATTTTTGTGATATTCTTCTTCCCCACGCTCCAAACTGCTCGTATAGAGCATTTGCAGAGAATTTGGAACTTTTGTTATATGTATTTTTGGTGTCCAGGGAGCCGAGAATCGTCGAAATATCGACTTACACGAAATGAAATATTTTTGTGATATTCTTGTTTACCTTACTCCAAACTGCTCTTATATAGCTTTTGCAGCGAATTTGGAGCAACTTTTGTTCAGAGTATATTTAGTGTCCAGGGAGCCAAGAATCGTCGAAATATCGACTTACACGAAATGAAAAATTTTTGTGATATTCTTGTTCCCCAGACTCCAAACTTCTCGTATATAGCTTTTGCAGCGAATTTGCAGCAACGTTTGTTTGGTTAATATATTTCGTGTCCAGGGAGCTGAGAATCCTCGAAAAATCGACTTACGCGAAATGAAAAATTTTTGTGATATTCTTCTTCCCCACGCTCTAAACTGCTCGTATAGAGCATTTGCAGCGAATTTGGAACTTTTGTTATACGTATTTTTGGTGTCCAGGGAGCCGAGAAATGTCGAAATATCAACTTACACGAAATGAAATATTTTTGTGATATTCTTGTTCCCCGCGCTCCAAAACTGCTCGTATATAGCATTTGCAGCGAATTTGGAGCAACTTTTGTTATATGTATATTTCGTGTCCAGGGAGCTGAGAATCCTCGAAAAATCGACTAACGCGAAATGAAAAATTTTTGTGATATTCTTGTTCCCCACGCTCCAAAACTGCTCGTATATAGCATTTGCAGCGAATTTGGAGCAACTTTTGTTATATGTATATTTCGTGTCCAGGGAGCCGAGAATCGTCGAAATATCAACTTACACGAAATGAAATATTTTTGTGATATTCTTTTTCCCCACGCTCCAAACTGCTCGTAAATAGCATTTGCAGCGAATTTGGAGCAACTTTTGTTACATGTATATTTCATGACCAGGGAGCCGAGAATCGTAGAAATATCAACTTACACGAAATGAAATATTTTTGTGATATTCTTGTTCCCCACGATCCAAACTGCTCGTAAATAGAATTTGCAGCGAATTTGGAGCAACTTTTGTTACATGTATATTTCGTGACCAGGGAGCCGAGAATCGTCGAAATATCGACTTACACGTAATGAAACATTTTTATGATATTCTTGTTCCCCGCGCTGCAAACTGCTTGTAAATAGCATTTGCAGCGAATTTGGAGCAACTTTTGTTATATGTATATTTCGTTACCAGGGAGCCGAGAATCGTCGAAATATCGACTTACACGAAATGAAATATTTTTGTGATATTCTTATTTACCTTACTCCAAACTGCTCTTATATAGCTTTTGCAGCGAATTTGGAGCAACTTTTGTTCAGACTATATTTAGAGTCCAGGGAGCCGAGAATCGTCGAAATATCGACTTACACGAAATGAAAAATTTTTGTGATATTCTTGTTCCCCAGACTCCAAACTTTTCGCATATAGCTTTTGCAGCGAATTTGGAGCACCATTTGTTAGGATAATATATTTCGTGTCCAGGGACCTGAGAATCCTCGAAAAATCGACTAACGCGAAATGAAAAATTTTTGTTATATTCTTGTTCCCCACGCTCCAAAACTGCTCATATATAGCATTTGCAGCGAATTTGGAGCAACTTTTGTTATATGTATATTTCGTGTCCAGGGAGCCGAGAATCGTCGAAATATCAACTTACACGAAATGAAATATTTTTGTGATATTCTTTTTCCCCACGCTCCAAACTGCTCGTAAATAGCATTTGCAGCGAATTTGGAGCAACTTTTGTTACATGTATATTTCGTGACCAGGGAGCTGAGAATCCTCGAAATATCGACTTACACGAAATGAAATATTTTTGTGATATTCTTGTTTACCTTCCTCCAAACTGCTCGTATATAGCATTTGCAAGGAATTTGGAGCAACTTTTGTTATATGTATTTTTCGTGTCCACGGAGCCGAGAATCGTCGAAATATCAACTTACTCGAAATGAAATATTTTTGTGATATTCTTGTTCCCCACGCTCCAAACTGCTCGTAAATAGCATTTGCAGGGAATTTGGAGCAACTTTTGTTACATGTATATTTCGTGACCAGGGAGCCGAGAATCGTCGAAATATCGACTTACACGTAATGAAACATTTTTATGATATTCTTGTTCCCCGCGCTCCAAACTGCTCGTATATAGCATTTGCAAGGAATTTGGAGCAACTTTTGTTATATGTATATTTCGTGTCCAGGGAGCCGAGAATCGTCGAAATATCAACTTACACGAAATGAAATATTTTTGTGATATTCTTTTTCCCCACGCTCCAAACTGCTCGTAAATAGCATTTGCAGCGAATTTGGAGCAACTTTTGTTACATGTATATTTCGTGACCAGGGAGCTGAGAATCCTCGAAATATCGACTTACACGAAATGAAATATTTTTGTGATATTCTTGTTTACCTTCCTCCAAACTGCTCGTATATAGCATTTGCAAGGAATTTGGAGCAACTTTTGTTATATGTATATTTCGTTACCAGGGAGCCGAGAATCGTCGAAATATCGACTTTCACGAAATGAAATATTTTTGTGATATTCTTGTTTACCTTACTCCAAACTGCTCTTATATAGCTTTTGCAGTGAATTTGGAACAACTTTTGTTATATGTATTTTTCGTGTCCAGGGAGCCGAGAATCGTCGAAATATCAACTTACACGAAATGAAAAATTTTTGTGATATTCTTGTTCCCCACGCTCCAAACTGCTCGTATATAGCTTTTGCAGCGAATTTGGAGCAACTATTGTTCAGAGTATATTTAGTGTCCAGGGAGCCGAGAATCGTCGAAATATCGACTTGCGCGAAATGAAAAATGTTTGTGATATTCTTGTTCCCCACGCCCCAAACTGCTCGTATATAGCATTTGCAGCGAATTTGGAGCAGCTTTTGTTATATGTATTTTTCGTGTCCAGGGAGCCGGGAATCGTCGAAATATCAACTTACACGAAATGAAATATTTTTGTGATATTCTTGTTAACCTTACTCCAAATTGCTCTTATATAGCTTTTGCAGCGAATTTGGAGCAACTTTTGTTCAGAGTATATTTAGTGTCCAGGGAGCCGAGAATCGTCGAAATATCGACTTACACGAAATGAAAAATTTTTGTGATATTCTTGTTCCCTACACTCCAAACTTCTTGTATATAGCTTTTACAGTGAATTTGGAGCAACGTTTGTTAGGATAATATAGTTCGTATCCAGGGAGCTGAAAATACTCGAAATATTAACTTACACGAAATGAAATATTTTTGTGATATTCTTGTTCCCCACACTCCAAGCTTTTCGTATATAGCTTTTACAGTGAATTTGGAGCAACGTTTGTTAGGATAATATAGTTCGTATCCAGGGAGCTGAGAATCCTCGAAAAATCGACTTAAGCGAAATGAAAAATTTTTGTGATATTCTTCTTCCCCACGCTGCAAACTGCTCGTATATAGCATTTGCAGCGAATTTGGAACTTTTGTTATATGTATTTTTGGTGTCCAGGCGGCCGAGAATTGTCGAAATATCAACTTACACGAAAAGAAATATTTTTGTTATATTCTTGTTCCCCGCGCTCCAAACTGCTCGTAAATAGCATTTGCAGCGAATTTGGAGCAACTTTTGTTATATGTATATTTCGTTACCAGGGAGCCGAGAATCGTCGAAATATCGACTTACACGAAATGAAATATTTTTGTGATATTCTTGTTTACCTTACTACAAACTGCTCTTATATAGCTTTTGCAGCGAATTTGGAACAAATTTTGTTATATGTATTTTTCGTGTCCAGGGAGCCGAGAATCCTCGAAATATCAACTTACACGAAATGAAAAATTTTTGTGATATTCTTGTTTCCCACGCTCCAAACTGCTCGTATATAGCATTTGCAAGTAATTTGGAGCAGCTTTTGTTATATGTATTTTTCGTGTCCAGGGAGCCGAGAATCGTCGAAATATCAACTTACACGAAATGAAATATTTTTGTGATATTCTTGTTAACCTTATTCCAAACTGCTCTTATATAGCTTTTGCAGCGAATTTGGAGCAACTTTTGTTCAGAGTATATTTAATGTCCAGGGAGCCAAGAATCGTCGAAATATCGACTTACACGAAATGAAAAATATTTGCGATATTCTTGTTCTCCAAACTTCTCGTATATAGCTTTTGCAGCGAATTTGGAGCAACATTTGTTAGGATAAAATATATCGTGTCCAGGGAGCTGAGAATCCTCGAAAAATCGACTAACGCGAAATGAAAAATTTTTGTGATATTCTTGTTCCCCACGCTCCAAACTGCTGGTATATAGCATTTGCAGCGAATTTGGAGCAACTTTTGTTACATCTATATTTCGTGACCAGGGAGCCGAGAATCGTCGGAATATCGACCTACACGTAATGAAACATTTTTATGATATTCTTGTTCCCCGCATTCCAAACTGCTCGTAAATAGCATTTGAGGCGAATTTGGAGCAACGTTTGGTATATGTATATTTCGTGACCAGGGAGCTGAAAATCGTCGAAATATCGACTTACACGAAATGAAATATTTTTGTGATATTCTTGTTTACCTTACTCCAAACTGCTCGTATATAGCATTTGCAGCGAATTTGGAGCAACTTTTGTTCAGAGTATATTTAGTGTCCAGGGAGCCGAGAATCGTCGAAATATCGACTTACACGAAATGAAAAATTTTTGTGATATTCTTGTTCCCCTCACTCCAAACTTCTTGTATATAGCTTTTGCAGCGAATTTGGAGCAACGTTTGTTAGGATAATATGGTTCGTGTCCAGGGAGCTGAGAATCCTCGAAAAATCGACTTACGCGAAATGAAAAATTTTTGTGATATTCTTCTTCCCCACGCTCCAAACTGCTCGTATATAGCATTTGCCACGAATTTGGAACTTTTGTTTTATGTATTTTTGGTGTCCAGGGAGCCGAGAATTGTCGAAATATCAACTTACACGAAATGAAATATTTTTGTGATATTCTTGTTCCCCGCGCCCCAAACTGCTCGTAAATAGCATTTGCAGCGAATTTGGAGCAACTTTTGTTACACGTATATTTCGTGACCAAGAAGCCGCGAATCGTCGAAATATCGACTTACACGTAATGAAACATTTTTATGATATTCTTGTTCCCCGCGCTCCAAACTGCTCGTAAATAGCATTTGAGGCGAATTTGGAGTAACGTTTGGTATATGTATATTTCGTGACCAGGGAGCTGAGAATCGTCGAAATATCGACTTACACGAAATGAAATATTTTTGTGATATTCTTGTTTACCTTACTCCAAACTGCTCGTATATAGCATTTGCAGCGAATTTGGAGCAACTTTTGTTATATGTATTTTTCGTGTCCAGGGAGCCGAGAATCGTTGAAATATCAACTTACACGAAATGAAAAATTTTTGTGATATTCTTGTTCCCCACACTCCAAACTTCCTGTATATAGCTTTTGCAGCAAATTTGGAGCAACGTTTGTTAGGATAATATAGTTCGTGTCCAGGGAGCTGAGAATCCTCGAAAAATCGACTTACGCGAAATGAAAAATTTTTGTGATATTCTTCTTCCCCACGCTCCAAACTGCTCGTATAGAGCATTTGCAGAGAATTTGGAACTTTTGTTATATGTATTTTTGGTGTCCAGGGAGCCGAGAATCGTCGAAATATCGACTTACACGAAATGAAATATTTTTGTGATATTCTTGTTTACCTTACTCCAAACTGCTCTTATATAGCTTTTGCAGCGAATTTGGAGCAACTTTTGTTCAGAGTATATTTAGTGTCCAGGGAGCCAAGAATCGTCGAAATATCGACTTACACGAAATGAAAAATTTTTGTGATATTCTTGTTCCCCAGACTCCAAACTTCTCGTATATAGCTTTTGCAGCGAATTTGCAGCAACGTTTGTTTGGTTAATATATTTCGTGTCCAGGGAGCTGAGAATCCTCGAAAAATCGACTTACGCGAAATGAAAAATTTTTGTGATATTCTTCTTCCCCACGCTCTAAACTGCTCGTATAGAGCATTTGCAGCGAATTTGGAACTTTTGTTATACGTATTTTTGGTGTCCAGGGAGCCGAGAAATGTCGAAATATCAACTTACACGAAATGAAATATTTTTGTGATATTCTTGTTCCCCGCGCCCCAAACTGCTCGTAAATAGCATTTGCAGCGAATTTGGAGCAACTTTTGTTATATGTATATTTCGTGTCCAGGGAGCTGAGAATCCTCGAAAAATCGACTAACGCGAAATGAAAAATTTTTGTGATATTCTTGTTCCCCACGCTCCAAAACTGCTCGTATATAGCATTTGCAGCGAATTTGGAGCAACTTTTGTTATATGTATATTTCGTGTCCAGGGAGCCGAGAATCGTCGAAATATCAACTTACACGAAAT
Organism: Hymenopus coronatus; assembly: GCA_030762935.1. Taxonomy (NCBI): domain Eukaryota; kingdom Metazoa; phylum Arthropoda; class Insecta; order Mantodea; family Hymenopodidae; genus Hymenopus; species Hymenopus coronatus. The sequence goes on from CM060897.1 coordinate 137,904,114, forward strand.
GAAATATTTTTGTGATATTCTTTTTCCCCACGCTCCAAACTGCTCGTAAATAGCATTTGCAGCGAATTTGGAGCAACTTTTGTTACATGTATATTTCATGACCAGGGAGCCGAGAATCGTAGAAATATCAACTTACACGAAATGAAATATTTTTGTGATATTCTTGTTCCCCACGATCCAAACTGCTCGTAAATAGAATTTGCAGCGAATTTGGAGCAACTTTTGTTACATGTATATTTCGTGACCAGGGAGCCGAGAATCGTCGAAATATCGACTTACACGTAATGAAACATTTTTATGATATTCTTGTTCCCCGCGCTGCAAACTGCTTGTAAATAGCATTTGCAGCGAATTTGGAGCAACTTTTGTTATATGTATATTTCGTTACCAGGGAGCCGAGAATCGTCGAAATATCGACTTACACGAAATGAAATATTTTTGTGATATTCTTATTTACCTTACTCCAAACTGCTCTTATATAGCTTTTGCAGCGAATTTGGAGCAACTTTTGTTCAGACTATATTTAGAGTCCAGGGAGCCGAGAATCGTCGAAATATCGACTTACACGAAATGAAAAATTTTTGTGATATTCTTGTTCCCCAGACTCCAAACTTTTCGCATATAGCTTTTGCAGCGAATTTGGAGCACCATTTGTTAGGATAATATATTTCGTGTCCAGGGACCTGAGAATCCTCGAAAAATCGACTAACGCGAAATGAAAAATTTTTGTTATATTCTTGTTCCCCACGCTCCAAAACTGCTCATATATAGCATTTGCAGCGAATTTGGAGCAACTTTTGTTATATGTATATTTCGTGTCCAGGGAGCCGAGAATCGTCGAAATATCAACTTACACGAAATGAAATATTTTTGTGATATTCTTTTTCCCCACGCTCCAAACTGCTCGTAAATAGCATTTGCAGCGAATTTGGAGCAACTTTTGTTACATGTATATTTCGTGACCAGGGAGCTGAGAATCCTCGAAATATCGACTTACACGAAATGAAATATTTTTGTGATATTCTTGTTTACCTTCCTCCAAACTGCTCGTATATAGCATTTGCAAGGAATTTGGAGCAACTTTTGTTATATGTATTTTTCGTGTCCACGGAGCCGAAAATCGTCGAAATATCAACTTACTCGAAATGAAATATTTTTGTGATATTCTTGTTCCCCACGCTCCAAACTGCTCGTAAATAGCATTTGCAGGGAATTTGGAGCAACTTTTGTTACATGTATATTTCGTGACCAGGGAGCCGAGAATCGTCGAAATATCGACTTACACGTAATGAAACATTTTTATGATATTCTTGTTCCCCGCGCTCCAAACTGCTCGTAAATAGCATTTGAGGCGAATTTGGAGCAACGTTTGGTATATGTATATTTCGTGACCAGGGAGCTGAGAACCGTCGAAATATCGACTTACACGAAATGAAATATTTTTGTGATATTCTTGTTTACCTTACTCCAAACTGCTCGTATATAGCATTTGCAGCGAATTTGGAGCAACTTTTGTTATATGTATTTTTCGTGTCCAGGGAGCCGAGAATCGTCGAAATATCGACTTACACGAAATGAAATATTTTGTGATATTCTTGTTTACCTTACTCCAAACTGCTCTTATATAGCTTTTGCAGCGAATTTGGAGCAACTTTTGTTCAGACTATATTTAGAGTCCAGGGAGCCGAGAATCGTCGAAATATCGACTTACACGAAATGAAAAATTTTTGTGATATTCTTGTTCCCCAGACTCCAAACTTCTCGTATATAGCTTTTGCAGCGTATTTGCAGCAACGTTTGTTAGGATAATATATTTCGTGTCCAGGGAGCTGAGAATCCTCGAAAAATCGACTTACGCGAAATGAAAAATGTTTGTGATATTCTTGTTCACCACGCTCCATACTGGTCGTATATAGCATTTGCAGCGAATTTGGAGCAACTTTTGTTATATGTATTTTTCGTGTCCAGGGAGCCGAGAATCGTCGAAATATCAACTTACACGAAATGAAATATTTTTGTGATATTCTTGTTCCCCACGCTCCAAACTGGTCGTATGTAGCATTTGCAGCGAATTTGGAGCAACTTTTGTTATATGTATTTTTCGTGTCCAGGGAGCCGAGAATCGTCGAAATATCAACTTACACGAAATGAAATATTTTTGTGATATTCTTGTTCCCCACGCTCCAAACTGCTCGTAAATAGCATTTGCTAGCGATTTTGGAACAACTTTTGTTACATGTATATTTCGTGACCAGGGAGCCGAGAATCGTCGAAATATCGACTTACACGTAATGAAACATTTTTATGATATTCTTGTTCCCCGCGCTCCAAACTGCTCGTATATAGCATTTGCAAGGAATTTGGAGCAACTTTTGTTATATGTATTTTTCGTGTCCAGGGAGCCGAGAATCGTCGAAATATCAACTTACACGAAATGAAATATTTTTGTGATATTCTTGTTCACCTCGCTCCAAACTATTCGTAAATAGCATTTGCAGCGAATTTGGAGCAACTTTTGTTATATGTATATTTCGTTACCAGGGAGCCGAGAATCGTCGAAATATCGACTTACACGAAATGAAATATTTTTGTGATATTCTTGTTTACCTTACTCCAAACTGCTCTTATATAGCTTTTGCAGCGAATTTGGAGCAACTTTTGTTCAGACTATATTTAGTGTCCAGGGAGCCGAGAATCGTAGAAATATCGACTTACACGAAATGAAAAATTTTTGTGATATTCTTGTTCCCCAGACTCCAAACTTCTCGCATATAGCTTTTGCAGCGAATTTTGGAGCACCATTTGTTAGGATAATATATTTCGTGTCCAGGGAGCTGAGAATCCTCGAAAAATCGACTAACGCGAAATGAAAAATTTTTGTGTTATTCTTGTTCCCCACGCTCCAAAACTGCTCGTATATAGCATTTGCAGCGAATTTGGAGCAACTTTTGTTATATGTATTTTTCGTGTCCAGGGAGCCGAGATTCGTCGAAATATCAACTTACACGAAATGAAATATTTTTGTGATATTCTTGTTCCCCACGCTCCAAACTGCTCGTAAATAGCATTTGCAGCGATTTTGGAACAACTTTTGTTACATGTATATTTCTTGACCAGGGAGCCGAGAATCGTCGAAATATCGACTTACACGTAATGAAACATTTTTATGATATTCTTGTTCCCCGCGCTCCAAACTGCTCGTATATAGCATTTGCAAGGAATTTGGAGCAACTTTTGTTATATGTATTTTTCGTGTCCAGGGTGCCGAGAATCGTCGAAATATCAACTTACACGAAATGAAATATTTTTGTGATATTCTTGTTCACCTCGCTCCAAACTATTCGTAAATAGCATTTGCAGCGAATTTGGAGCAACTTTTGTTATATGTATATTTCGTTACCAGGGAGCCGAGAATCGTCGAAATATCGACTTACACGAAATGAAATATTTTTGTGATATTCTTGTTTACCTTACTCCAAACTGCTCTTATATAGCTTTTGCAGCGAATTTGGAGCAACTTTTGTTCAGACTATATTTAGTGTCCAGGGAGCCGAGAATCGTAGAAATATCGACTTACACGAAATGAAAAATTTTTGTGATATTCTTGTTCCCCAGACTCCAAACTTCTCGCATATAGCTTTTGCAGCGAATTTGGAGCACCATTTGTTAGGATAATATATTTCGTGTCCAGGGAGCTGAGAATCCTCGAAAAATCGACTAACGCGAAATGAAAAATTTTTGTGATATTCTTGTTACCCACGCTCCAAAACTGCTCGTATATAGCATTTGCAGCGAATTTGGAGCAACTTTTGTTATATGTATATTTCGTGTCCAGGGAGCCGAGAATCGTCGAAATATCAACTTACACGAAATGAAATATTTTTGTGATATTCTTTTTCCCCACGCTCCAAACTGCTCGTAAATAGCATTTGCAGCGAATTTGGAGCAACTTTTGTTACATGTATATTTCGTGACCAGGGAGCCGAGAATCGTCGAAATATCGACTTACACGTAATGAAACATTTTTATGATATTCTTGTTCCCCGCGCTGCAAACTGCTTGTAAATTGCATTTGCAGCGAATTTGGAGCAACTTTTGTTATATGTATATTTCGTTACCAGGGAGCCGAGAATCGTCGAAATATCGACTTACACGAAATGAAATATTTTTGTGATATTCTTATTTACCTTACTCCAAACTGCTCTTATATAGCTTTTGCAGCGAATTTGGAGCAACTTTTGTTCAGACTATATTTAGAGTCCAGGGAGCCGAGAATCGTCGAAATATCGACTTACACGAAATGAAAAATTTTTGTGATATTCTTGTTCCCCAGACTCCAAACTTCTCGTATATAGCTTATGCAGCGAATTTGCAGCAACGTTTGTTAGGATAATATATTTCGTGTCCAGGGAGCTGAGAATCCTCGGAAAATCGACTTACACGAAATGAAATATTTTTGTAATATTCTTGTTTACCTTACTCCAAACTGCTCGTATATAGCATTTGCAGCGAATATGGAGCAACTTTTGTTATATGTATTTTTCGTGTCCAGGGAGCCGAGAATCGTCGAAATATCAACTTAGACGAAATGAAATATCTTTGTGATATTCTTGTTCCCCACGCTCCAAACTATTCGTAAATAGCATTTGCAGCGAATTTGGAGCAACTTTTGTTATATGTATATTTCGTTACCAGGGAGCCATTAATCGTCGAAATATCGACTTAAACGAAATGAAATACTTTTGTGATATTCTTGTTTACCTTACTCCAAACTGCTCTTATATAGCTTTTGCAGCGAATTTGGAGCAACTTTTGTTCAGACTATATTTAGTGTCCAGGGAGCCGAGAATCGTAGAAATATCGACTTACACGAAATGAAAAATTTTTGTGATATTCTTGTTCCCCAGACTCCAAACTTTTCGCATATAGCTTTTGCAGCGAATTTGGAGCACCATTTGTTAGGATAATATATTTCGTGTCCAGGGAGCTGAGAATCCTCGAAAAATCGACTAACGCGAAATGAAAAATTTTTGTGATATTCTTGTTCCCCACGCTCCAAAACTGCTCGTATATAGCATTTGCAGCGAATTTGGAGCAACTTTTGTTATATGTATATTTCGTGTCCAGGGAGCCGAGAATCGTCGAAATATCAACTTGCACGAAATGAAATATTTTTGTGATATTCTTTTTCCCCACGCTCCAAACTGCTCGTAAATAGCATTTGCAGCGAATTTGGAGCAACTTTTGTTACATGTATATTTCATGACCAGGGAGCCCAGAATCGTCGAAATATCAACTTACACGAAATGAAATATTATTGTGATATTCTTGTTCCCCACGCTCCAAACTGCTCGTAAATAGCATTTGCAGCGAATTTGGAGCAACTTTTGTTACATGTATATTTCGTGACCAGGGAGCCGAGAATCGTCGAAATATCGACTTACACGTAATGAAACATTTTTATGATATTCTTGTTCCCCGCGCTCCAAACTGCTCGTAAATAGCATTTGAGGCGAATTTGGAGCAACGTTTGGTATATGTATATTTCGTGACCAGGGAGCTGAGAATCGTCGAAATATCGACTTACACGAAATGAAATATTTTTGTGATATTCTTGTTTACCTTACTCCAAACTGCTCGTATATAGCATTTGCAGCGAATTTGGAGCAACTTTTGTTATATGTATTTTTCGTGTCCAGGGAGCCGAGAATCGTCGAAATATCAACTTACACGAAATGAAATATTTTTGTGATATTCTTGTTCCCCACGCTCCAAACTGCTCGTAAATAGCATTTGCTAGCGATTTTGGAACAACTTTTGTTACATGTATATTTCGTGACCAGGGAGCCGAGAATCGTCGAAATATCGACTTACACGTAATGAAACATTTTTATGATATTCTTGTTCCCCGCGCTCCAAACTGCTCGTATATAGCATTTGCAAGGAATTTGGAGTAACTTTTGTTATATGTATTTTTCGTGTCCAGGGAGCCGAGAATCGTCGAAATATCACCCCCCAGGGGCCTACTACGGTAGGTACGGGTTAGGCGCACCCGGGGTCCCGAGCCACCTTGACTCCCTCTGTGGGCAACCTCAGAGTGGTGAGGGAGCCAGAAGGTCAAAATGCCCACCCACGTGTAGGCCGTGCGTGGAGACCCGTGTCGGTGAAGAGGAATATCCTGGTTGGTTGAGGGTTGCGTACCTGAGCCTGGGCTTCTGTCTTTCAGTAACTGGGGAGGGTGCGCAGCCTAATACACCGCTTTGGTTTCTGATTTGCCTAAACGGGAGGCTAGGGACTAACCCACCCCTAGTCAATCGGCCAGGACTAGGTATTACACCGAACTCCAGGGTGAGTGGGACGGCGAGCCCGCTATATCCCCTGTGTAGCCCTGTCACCCCAGTGGGGTGACCCCTCGTTGAGCTCCGTGGTGGGTGGGGAGCACTGGGGGATGAATTTATACAATTTTTTTTTATGGCACCAAAACTTAAACCCCTGATTTCAAATAAAGACGTTGGAAAGGAAGTAGTCGAGTCATGTGGTCCTCGCTACTTGGTTATTCATAGGACAGAGGAAGGTAAGAAGTTCCTGACGGTGAGCCCTTTTACTATCCAAAAGGGTCTCGATGCCATTGCTGGTCCTGTTAAATCCTGCGTTCGAGCTCGCAATGGTACACTTCTTGTCGAAGCCAACTCCGCCTCGCAAGCTGCAAGGATACTCAAAGCCACCATGTTAGCCAGCTATCCAGTGAAGGTCGAGGTGCACAAGTCGCTGAACTCCTCCCGCGGTGTAGTAACAACCCGCGCGTTGGACGGTTTGTCTATTGAGGAGATCCAAGAAAATCTAGCGACTCAGGGTGTCTCAGCTGTTTATCGGGTACAACGTAAGATCAACGGTGAATTCCTGCCTACTCGTACCCTGTTTCTTACTTTTGATCGGGTTGATCTGCCTCAAAAGATTAGAGCAGGGTATGAAGCCATCGAAGTTAGGCCTTATATACCCAATCCGCTGAGGTGCTTTAAATGCCAACGTTTTGGTCACACTAGTGAGATGTGTACCGGCAAGTCCACCTGCGTCCACTGCGGTGACATCTCCCACGATGGGGCCTGTGCTTCAGCTCCATCGTGTGTGAACTGTAACGGGGAACACCCATCTAGTTCCCGAGACTGCCCCCGTTTTGCAGAGGAACGAGCGATCCAGGAGATACGGGTGAAAGAGAAGGTGTCCTTCTTGGAAGCCCGGAAGCTCCTGCGACTCCGCCAACCCTCTGCCCCGAGGTCCGGTACCTATAGCTCAGTTGCAGCTAAACCGGTACCGCGTCGGGAAATCGCAACACAGACCGGCGATATGAACGGGGCTACAATTGCGGAAAAGGTTATTTTAGCCCAAGCGCTGCCAAAGCCTTCGGCACCTACACCCAAGTTGGTATCAACATCTGCCAAATCCGCTAGCTTACAGAATAGTCCTGCACAGTTGTCACCGAAAGCCTCGACCTCTGGAACTAAAGTTGGTAAATTCACGACGTCTTCTGCCCCGGAAAAACAGTTTAAGACCAAGTATGTACGACAAGACTTCTTGAAAGAGAATATGCAATCTATTACCAAGTCATCTAAAGGTAAGAAAAGTTCACGCAACTCCACACGTGTATCCTCCTCTGAAGGGTCATCTGGGGAGGAGGGCGTGAATCGGCGACGGCCGTCTTCGCCGATCAGCACATCCAATCGGTTCGAACTACTTGGACCTAAAACTGCTCTTGAAAAAGGGACCTCCCTTGTGGAGGAGATGGACCAGGAGGATTCTGCCGCCACTGCCAGAGGGACAGTGCGGAAACGGCAGGATCGTGCTCCTGAAAATAGTACTAGCCCAACGCCTAAGAAGAACAAATTGAACCGACCAGCTAATCCCAATCTGCAGAAGCGTCTTTCGATTTGAAACTTATCCCATAATATACTCAATGGCTATCCTCCATTGGAACATACGCGGAATTCGACCACATCGACCAGAGCTTGACTTGTTGCTGCGCCAGCATGAACCCTTGGCTGTATGTTTACAAGAGACGAAGCTCCGTCCACAGGACACCGTTACCATCAGGCAGTACTCCTCCGTACGATGTGATTTATCCCCGGAGGACGGTGTCCCGGCACATGGGGGCACTATGATGCTTATTCGAGATGATATTTTTGCCAACTCCGTACCCATACAATCTGCAATCCAGTCCGTTGCTATCAGCATTAAGTTACCCTCCGCTTCATTCACCATTTGCAGTATCTATTTGCCTCCATCTGCGGACCTCTCGCACAGCGACTTAGAACACCTCATTTCACAGTTGCCACCACCCTTTTTATTGGTAGGTGACGTGAATGCCCATCACCCTCTTTGGGGCTCTCCTCGGGCTTGTGCGAGAGGTACGCTACTTAAAGACTTCTTGGATAGTCAGAATCTTGCTCTCTTGAACACCGGAGAGCCCACCTTTCTATCTGACGCATTTCATAGTTTTTCACACATTGACATTGCAATTTGTTCCCCTCAGCTGGCAGTCACCTTATGCTGGAATATCATCTCGGATTTGCATTCTAGTGACCACTTTCCTTGTCGTATTAGTGTCTTGACACCCGTTGTATGTTCCACCCGTTTACCTAGTTGGCGCCTAGACCACGCCAGCTGGGAACTGTACTCCCACTTGGCTAAATTTAGCTACGAAGAGCACGACTCTGTGAACCACTTGGTCGAACATCTTACAGGGACCATTCTTTCTGCTGCTGAGCAATCCATTCCGCGTTCGACTGGCTACAGCCGTCGATTTCCGGTACCTTGGTGGACCGCTGACTGTCGGGATGCTATTCGCGCTCGCAGACGAGCTCTACGGGTTTTCCAGCGTTTTCCTACACTGGATAACCTGATACACTATAAACGGATGCGTGCACATTCTAGACGGGTTATTAAGGATAGCAAAAAGATGTCATGGAATAAATTCGTGGGTTCCTTTAATCGACATACACCTTCCTCTGTCGTATGGGATAAGTTAAGACGTGTGGCTGGGAAACCGAACCATATGCCCATCGCCGGTCTCAAAACACCTACCGGAGCTGTTGTTGATACATTTGACGTGGCGAATACTTTAGGCAGTGCTTTCGCTGAGGTGTCTAGCTCAGGCAACTATTCCCCTGAGTTTCTTACAGTTAAGAACCAGGTGGAATCTCAAGAATTCTCGTTTCTTTCTGGCAACCTTGAGGATTATAATCGCCTTTTCACCCTGGCAGAGCTAGACAATGCACTCTCCTCTTCACGACACTCAGCACCAGGTCCAGATGGTGTCCACGTCCAAATGTTGCAACATCTCTCTCCTGATGGCAAAGATTTCCTACTCGAGGTCTATAATCGTGTCTGGGTTGATGGCATTTTTCCAGACAAGTGGCGGGAGGCCACCATCATACCCATTCTTAAACCTGGAAAGGACCGCCATCTTCCTTCCAGTTACCGTCCTATTTCCCTCACCAGTTGCGTTTGCAAGGTGATGGAACGCATGATCAATGGACGGTTGGTGTGGTGGCTGGAATCCCACAATCTTCTGACGAACATCCAGTGTGGCTTTCGACGACGACGTTCAACTGCTGACCACCTTGTCTCTCTGTCAACTCAGATTATGGACGGGTTTCTTAAGAACAGCCCCACAGTTGGGATATTTTTTGACCTCGAGAAGGCCTACGACACGTGTTGGCGGGCGGGAATATTGCGTTCTCTGCACAACTGGAACATACGTGGACGCCTACCGTTGGTCATTCAGGAGTTTATGCGGGACCGCGTTTTTCGAGTGAGGGTGGGTTCGGTTTTTTCTAACCATTTTATTCAAGAGAACGGAGTGCCGCAGGGCTCGGTACTCAGCGTGACTCTATTTGCTATTGCGATAAATTCCATATCACTATGTGTGCCTCAAGGTGTCTCTTCCTGTTTATTCGTGGACGACTTTGCCATCTTCTGTACTTCTCAGCGTACACCGTTTTTGGAACGCCGTCTCCAGCGGTGTTTGGACAATCTCTATGCGTGGAGCTCGAAACACGGTTTTCGTTTCTCCGCTGAGAAGACAGTCTGCGTTAACTTCTGGCGCCGTAAGTGGCAAATGCCGCCGTCTCTTCGACTCGGGCCAGATTTACTTCCTTTCGCAGACGAGGCGAGATTCCTTTGTTTGATCTTCGATCGGAAACTTTGTTGGGCACCACAAATAGCACAGCTTAGAGCACGATGTGACCGTTCTCTAAATCTTTTACGGATACTAAGTGGCAAGTCTTGGGGTGCGGATCGGACGACATTGCTCATTCTTTATCGTGCTGTGATTCGTTCGAAGTTGGACTATGGCAGCATTGTGTATTCTTCAGCTCGACCTTCAGTGCTCAGAAGGTTAGACACAGTCCATAACCAGGGCATCCGTGTGGCCGTTGGAGCTTTTCCAACGAGCCCAGTTGTTAGCCTCTACGCCGAATCGGGAGAACCTCCTCTGCGTTGTCGGCGTGATGTCCTGCTTGCTAATTATGGCTGTGGGCTGAAGTGTATGCCTGGGCATCCAACTTATCACGCGTTTTTCTCCACTGAGCTGCACGAGCGATACTGCCTCCGCTCTCTGAGCCCCAGGCCAGCAGGTTTTCGTTTCCGTGAGCTTCTACGCCAGCACCATGTTGACATTCCTCGGCTGTTATCCAAGGGAGAGAGTATACACCCCCCTTGGTTACGCGCTACCTCCCATGTCGATCTCGGGATGACGCTCTACGGGAAATCTGTTACGCCTCTTGATAGTATTCGTCGTTGCTTTTTAGAATTTTTATCCAAATACAGTGGCCGTATTTGTATTTACACCGATGGTAGTAAGAGCCCCGACGGTGTTGGATGTGCCTTTGTAACTGGCACCGCAACTTCTAATTACGGTTTGCCTAGTTGCACATCTATATATTCTGCCGAGCTATATGCTATTTATCAAGCCCTTCTGTATATTCGACGTCGAAAATTAGGTGACTGCCTTATTCTTAGTGATTCCCTTAGTGCCCTTCAGAGCATTCGTGAGCTGTACAATTACCATCCTTTGGTGCAGCGCATCCAGGACGTTCTCCACATTTTGCACGCTTCTGGTTTTAATGTGGAGTGCGCATGGATTCCTGGACACGTTGGCTTGCCAGGGAATGACTCGGCGGATTTGGCAGCGAAATCGGCAGTCACAGCGCCCAGTGTTACGATTACCCATTCTACAGCAGAAGATTTTAGAGGGGCTGTACGGAGAGCCGTTTTTTCGACTTGGCATGCGGAGTGGTCGGCTCTCCGTGGTAATAAGCTGCGAGAGGTGAAGGACCTCCCTGTCAACTGGGTAACCTCCTCTCGTTTATTCCGCCGGGAGGAGGTAGTACTAGCTCGGCTAAGAATTGGCCACTGTATTTTTACTCACAGTTACCTTTTTAAACGTGAACCTGCTCCTGTCTGTGCGCTCTGTGGGGAGGCACAGACAGTTCGTCATGTGTTGCTGGAGTGTGGTCACCTGGCACACATTCGGTCATCTATGGGCATGCCGGCCTCTCTTGCTGAGGTCCTGGCAGATGACCCAAGAGCAGTGGACAGGGTTTTTAAATTTTTAGCAAAACTTTCTTTTACCTTGACGTTTTAGTGTGATAGCGGTTTTTTAAACTCTTTTGGTTTTAATGTGTTGATTTTAGATGGAGTTTTATATCCAGCTCTGGTTAGAGGGCTGGACGTTTCTGTTACTTCCGTTTCAACTGTGTTAGCTCTTTTATTTGTGTTTACTTTTTTGTTTGGTATTTTCTTACTGGCTATTGCCAAGTTTTAATCATAAGGGCGCTTATGACCTCGGCAGTTGAGCGCCCTTAAACACCATCATCATCATCATCATCATCATCATCATCATCATCATCGTCGAAATATCAACTTACACGAAATGAAATATTTTTGTGATATTCTTGTTCACCTCGCTCCAAACTTTTCGTAAATAGCATTTGCAGCGAATTTGGAGCAACTTTTGTTATATGTATATTTCGTTACCAGGGAGCCGAGAATCGTCGAAATATCGACTTACACGAAATGAAATATTTTTGTGATATTCTTGTTTACCTTACTCCAAACTGCTCTTATATAGCTTTTGCAGCGAATTTGGAGCAACTTTTGTTCAGACTATATTTAGTGTCCAGGGAGCCGAGAATCGTAGAAATATCGACTTACACGAAATGAAAAATTTTTGTGATATTCTTGTTCCCCAGACTCCAAACTTCTCGCATATAGCTTTTGCAGCGAATTTGGAGCACCATTTGTTAGGATAATATATTTCGTGTCCAGGGAGCTGAGAATCCTCGAAAAATCGACTAACGCGAAATGAAAAATTTTTGTGTTATTCTTGTTCCCCACGCTCCAAAACTGCTCGTATATAGCATTTGCAGCGAATTTGGAGCAACTTTTGTTATATGTATTTTTCGTGTCCAGGGAGCCGAGAATCGTCGAAATATCAACTTACACGAAATGAAATATTTTTGTGATATTCTTGTTCCCCACGCTCCAAACTGCTCGTAAATAGCATTTGCAGCGATTTTGGAACAACTTTTGTTACATGTATATTTCTTGACCAGGGAGCCGAGAATCGTCGAAATATCGACTTACACGTAATGAAACATTTTTATGATATTCTTGTTCCCCGCGCTCCAAACTGCTCGTATATAGCATTTGCAAGGAATTTGGAGCAACTTTTGTTATATGTATTTTTCGTGTCCAGGGAGCCGAGAATCGTCGAAATATCAACTTACACGAAATGAAATATTTTTGTGATATTCTTGTTCACCTCGCTCCAAACTATTCGTAAATAGCATTTGCAGCGAATTTGGAGCAACTTTTGTTATATGTATATTTCGTTACCAGGGAGCCGAGAATCGTCGAAATATCGACTTACACGAAATGAAATATTTTTGTGATATTCTTGTTTACCTTACTCCAAACTGCTCTTATATAGCTTTTGCAGCGAATTTGGAGCAACTTTTGTTCAGACTATATTTAGTGTCCAGGGAGCCGAGAATCGTAGAAATATCGACTTACACGAAATGAAAAATTTTTGTGATATTCTTGTTCCCCAGACTCCAAACTTCTCGCATATAGCTTTTGCAGCGAATTTTAAGCACCATTTGTTAGGATAATATATTTCGTGTCCAGGGAGCTGAGAATCCTCGAAAAATCGACTAACGCGAAATGAAAAATTTTTGTGATATTCTTGTTCCCCGCGCTCCAAACTGCTCGTATATAGCATTTGCAAGGAATTTGGAGCAACTTTTGTTATATGTATTGTTCGTGACCAGGGAGCTGAGAATCGTCGAAATATCGACTTACACGAAATGAAATATTTTTGTGATATTCTTGTTTACCTTACTCCAAACTGCTCGTATATAGCATTTGCAGCGAATTTGGAGCAACTTTTGTTATATGTATATTTCGTGTCCAGGGAGCCGAGAATCGTCGAAATATCAACTTACACGAAATGAAATATTTTTGTGATATTCTTTTTCCCCACGCTCCAAACTGCTCGTAAATAGCATTTGCAGCGAATTTGGAGCAACTTTTGTTACATGTATATTTCATGACCAGGGAGCCGAGAATCGTCGAAATATCAACTTACACGAAATGAAATATTTTTGTGATATTCTTGTTCCCCACGCTCCAAACTGCTCGTAAATAGCATTTGCAGCGAATTTGGAGCAACTTTTGTTACATGTATATTTCGTGACCAGGGAGCCGAGAATCGTCGAAATATCGACTTACACGTAATGAAACATTTTTATGATATTCTTGTTCCCCGCGCTGCAAACTGCTTGTAAATAGCATTTGCAGCGAATTTGGAGCAACTTTTGTTATATGTATATTTCGTTACCAGGGAGCCGAGAATCGTCGATATATCGACTTACACGAAATGAAATATTTTTGTGATATTCTTATTTACCTTACTCCAAACTGCTCTTATATAGCTTTTGCAGCGAATTTGGAGCAACTTTTGTTCAGACTATATTTAGAGTCCAGGGAGCCGAGAATCGTCGAAATATCGACTTACACGAAATGAAAAATTTTTGTGATATTCCTGTTCCCCAGACTCCAAACTTCTCGTATATAGCTTTTGCAGCGAATTTGCAGCAACGTTTGTTAGGATAATAAATTTCGTGTCCAGGGAGCTGAGAATCCTCGAAAAATCGACTTACACGAAATGAAATATTTTTGTAATATTCTTGTTTACCTTACTCCAAACTGCTCGTATATAGCATTTGCAGCGAATATGGAGCAACTTTTGTTATATGTATTTTTCGTGTCCAGGGAGCCGAGAATCGTCGAAATATCAACTTAAACGAAATGAAATATTTTTGTGATATTCTTGTTCCCCACGCTCCAAACTATTCGTAAATAGCATTTGCAGCGAATTTGGAGCAACTTTTGTTATATGTATATTTCGTTACCAGGGAGCCGAGAATCGTCGAAATATCGACTTACACGAAATGAAATATTTTTGTGATATTCTTGTTTACCGTACTCCAAACTGCTCTTATATAGCTTTTGCAGCTAATTTGGAGCAACTTTTGTTCAGAGTATATTTAGTGTCCAGGTAGCCGAGAATCGTCGAAATATCGACTTACACGAAATGAAAAATTTTTGTGATATTCTTGTTTACCTTACTCCAAACTGCTCTTATATAGCTTTTGCAGCGAATTTGGAGCAACTTTTGTTCAGACTATATCTAGTGTCCAGGGAGCCGAGAATCGTCGAAATATCGACTTACACGAAATGAAAAATTGTTGTGATATTCTTGTTCCCCAGACTCCAAACTTCTCGTATATAGCTTTTGCAGCGAATTTGCAGCAACGTTTGTTAGGATAATATATTTCGTGTCCTGGGAGCTGAGAATCCTCGAAAAATCGACATACGCGAAATGAAAAATTTTTGTGATATTCTTGTTCCCCACGCTCCAAACTGCTCGTATATAGCATATGCAGCGAATTTGGAGCAACTTTTGTTATATGTATATTTCGTGTCCAGGGAGCCGAGAATCGTTGAAATATCAACTTACACGAAATGAAATATTTTTGTGATATTCTTGTTCCCCACGCTCCAAACTGCTCGTAAATAGCATTTGCAGCGAATTTGGAGCAACTTTTTTTACATGTATATTTCGTGACCAGGGAGCCGAGAATCGTCGAAATATCAACTTACACGTAATGAAACATTTTTATGATATTCTTGTTCCCCGCGCTCCAAACCGCTCGTAAATAGCATTTGAGGCGAATTTGGAGCAACGTTTGGTATATGTATATTTCGTTACCAGGGAGCCGAGTATCGTCGAAATATCGACTTACACGAAATGAAATATTTTTGTGATATTCTTGTTTACCTTACTCCAAACTGATCTTATATAGCTTTTGCAGCGAATTTGGAGCAACTTTTGTTCAGACTATATTTAGTGTCCAGGGAGCCGAGAATCGTAGAAATATCGACTTACACGAAATCAAAAATTTTTGTGATATTCTTGTTCCCCAGACTCCAAACTTCTCGCATATAGCTTTTGCAGCGAATTTGGAGCACCATTTGTTAGGATAATATATTTCGTGTCCAGGGAACTGAGAATCCTCGAAAAATCGACTAACGCGAAATGAAAAATTTTTGTGATATTCTTGTTCCCCACGCTCCAAACTGGTCGTATATAGCATTTGCAGCGAATTTGGAGCAACTTTTGTTATATGTATTTTTCGTGTCCAGGGAGCCGAGAATCGTCGAAATATCAACTTACACGAAATGAAATATTTTTGTGATATTCTTGTTCCCCACGCTCTAAACTGCTCGTAAATAGCATATGCAGGGAATTTGGAGCAACTTTTGTTACATGTATATTTCGTGACCAGGGAGCCGAGAATCGTCGAAATATCGACTTACACGTAATGAAACATTTTTATGATATTCTTGTTCCCCGCGCTCCAAACTGCTCGTAAATAGCATTTGAGGCGAATTTGGAGCAACGTTTGGTATATGTATATTTCGTGACCAGGGAGCTGAGAATCGTTGAAATATCGACTTACACGAAATGAAATATTTTTGTGATATTCTTGTTTACCTTACTCCAAACTGCTCGTATATAGCATTTGCAGCGAATTTGGAGCAACTTTTGTTATATGTATATTTCGAGTCCAGGGAGCCGAGAATCGTCGAAATATCAACTTACACGAAATGAAATATTTTTGTGATATTCTTGTTCCCCACGCTCCAAACTGCTCGTAAATAGCATTTGCAGCGAATTTGGAGCAACTTTTGTTATATGTATATTTCGTGACCAGGGAGCCGAGAATCGTCGAAATATCCACTTACACGAAATGAAATATTTTTGTGATATTCTTGTTTACCTTACTCCAAACTGCTCGTATATAGCATTTGCAAGGAATTTGGAGCAACTTTTGTTATATGTATATTTCGTGACCAGGGAGCCGAGAATCGTCGAAATATCGACTTACACGTAATGAAACATTTTTATGATATTCTTGTTCCCCGCGCTCCAAACTGCTCGTAAATAGCATTTGAGGCGAATTTGGAGCAACGTTTGGTATATGTATATTTCGTGACCAGGGAGCTGAGAATCGTCGAAATATCGACTTACACGAAATGAAATATTTTTGTGATATTCTTGTTCCCCATGCTCCAAACTATTCGTAAATAGCATTTGCAGCGAATTTGGAGCACCATTTGTTAGGATAATATATTTCGTGTCCAGGGAACTGAGAATCCTCGAAAAATCGACTAACGCGAAATGAAAAATTTTTGTGATATTCTTGTTCCCCACGCTCCAAACTGCTCGTAAATAGCATTTGCAGCGAATTTGGAGCAACTTTTTTTACATGTATATTTCGTGACCAGGGAGCCGAGAATCGTCGAAATATCGACTTACACGAAATGAAATATTTTTGTGATATTCTTGTTTACCTTACTCCAAACTGCTCTTATATAGCTTTTGCAGCGATTTTGGAGCAACTTTTGTTCAGACCTTATTTAGAGTCCAGGGAGCCGAGAATCGTCGAAATATCGACTTACACGAAATGAAAAATTTATGTGATATTCTTGTTCCCCAGACTCCAAACTTCTCGTATATAGCTTTTGCAGCGAATTTGCAGCAACGTTTGTTAGGATAATAAATTTCGTGTCCAGGGAGCTGAGAATCCTCGAAAAATCGACTTACACGAAATGTAATATTTTTGTAATATTCTTGTTTACCTTACTCCAAACTGCTCGTATATAGCATTTGCAGCGAATATGGAGCAACTTTTGTTATATGTATTTTTCGTGTCCAGGGAGCCGAGAATCGTCGAAATATCAACTTACACGAAATGAAATATTTTTGTGATATTCTTGTTCCCCACGCTCCAAACTATTCGTAAATAGCATTTGCAGCGAATTTGGAGCAACTTTTGTTATATGTATATTTCGTTACCAGGGAGCCGAGAATCGTCGAAATATCGACTTACACGAAATGAAATATTTTTGTGATATTCTTGTTTACCGTACTCCAAACTGCTCTTATATAGCTTTTGCAGCTAATTTGGAGCAACTTTTGTTCAGAGTATATTTAGTGTCCAGGTAGCCGAGAATCGTCGAAATATCGACTTACACGAAATGAAAAATTTTTGTGATATTCTTGTTTACCTTACTCCAAACTGCTCTTATATAGCTTTTGCAGCGAATTTGGAGCAACTTTTGTTCAGACTATATCTAGTGTCCAGGGAGCCGAGAATCGTCGAAATATCGACTTACACGAAATGAAAAATTGTTGTGATATTCTTGTTCCCCAGACTCCAAACTTCTCGTATATAGCTTTTGCAGCGAATTTGCAGCAACGTTTGTTAGGATAATATATTTCGTGTCCTGGGAGCTGAGAATCCTCGAAAAATCGACATACGCGAAATGAAAAATTTTTGTGATATTCTTGTTCCCCACGCTCCAAACTGCTCGTATATAGCATATGCAGCGAATTTGGAGCAACTTTTGTTATATGTATATTTCGTGTCCAGGGAGCCGAGAATCGTTGAAATATCAACTTACACGAAATGAAATATTTTTGTGATATTCTTGTTCCCCACGCTCCAAACTGCTCGTAAATAGCATTTGCAGCGAATTTGGAGCAACTTTTTTTACATGTATATTTCGTGACCAGGGAGCCGAGAATCGTCGAAATATCAACTTACACGTAATGAAACATTTTTATGATATTCTTGTTCCCCGCGCTCCAAACCGCTCGTAAATAGCATTTGAGGCGAATTTGGAGCAACGTTTGGTATATGTATATTTTGTTACCAGGGAGCCGAGAATCGTCGAAATATCGACTTACACGAAATGAAATATTTTTGTGATATTCTTGTTTACCTTACTCCAAACTGATCTTATATAGCTTTCGCAGCGAATTTGGAGCAACTTTTGTTCAGACTATATTTAGTGTCCAGGGAGCCGAGAATCGTAGAAATATCGACTTACACGAAATCAAAAATTTTTGTGATATTCTTGTTCCCCAGACTCCAAACTTCTCGCATATAGCTTTTGCAGCGAATTTGGAGCACCATTTGTTAGGATAATATATTTCGTGTCCAGGGAACTGAGAATCCTCGAAAAATCGACTAACGCGAAATGAAAAATTTTTGTGATATTCTTGTTCCCCACGCTCCAAACTGGTCGTATATAGCATTTGCAGCGAATTTGGAGCAACTTTTGTTATATGTATTTTTCGTGTCCAGGGAGCCGAGAATCGTCGAAATATCAACTTACACGAAATGAAATATTTTTGTGATATTCTTGTTCCCCACGCTCTAAACTGCTCGTAAATAGCATATGCAGGGAATTTGGAGCAAGTTTTGTTACATGTATATTTCGTGACCAGGATGCCGAGAATCGTCGAAATATCGACTTACACGTAATGAAACATTTTTATGATATTATTGTTCCCCGCGCTCCAAACTGCTCGTAAATAGCATTTGAGGCGAATTTGGAGCAACGTTTGGTATATGTATATTTCGTGACCAGGGAGCTGAGAATCGTTGAAATATCGACTTACACGAAATGAAATATTTTTGTGATATTGTTGTTTACCTTACTCCAAACTGCTCGTATATAGCATTTGCAGCGAATTTGGAGCAACTTTTGTTATATGTATATTTCGTGTCCAGGGAGCCGAGAATCGTCGAAATATCAACTTACACGAAATGAAATATTTTTGTGATATTCTTTTTCCCCACGCTCCAAACTATTCGTAAATAGCATTTGCAGCGAATTTGGAGCACCATTTGTTAGGATAATATATTTCGTGTCCAGGGAACTGAGAATCCTCGAAAAATCGACTAACGCGAAATGAAAAATTTTTGTGATATTCTTGTTCCCCACGCTCCAAACTGCTCGTAAATAGCATTTGCAGCGAATTTGGAGCAACTTTTTTTACATGTATATTTCGTGACCAGGGAGCCGAGAATCGTCGAAATATCGACTTACACGAAATGAAATATTTTTGTGATATTCTTGTTTACCTTACTCCAAACTGCTCTTATATAGCTTTTGCAGCGAATTTGGAGCAACTTTTGTTCAGACCTTATTTAGAGTCCAGGGAGCCGAGAATCGTCGAAATATCGACTTACACGAAATGAAAAATTTTTGTGATATTCTTGTTCCCCAGACTCCAAACTTCTCGTATATAGCTTTTGCAGCGAATTTGCAGCAACGTTTGTTAGGATAATAAATTTCGTGTCCAGGGAGCTGAGAATCCTCGAAAAATCGACTTACACGAAATGAAATATTTTTGTAATATTCTTGTTTACCTTACTCCAAACTGCTCGTATATAGCATTTGCAGCGAATATGGAGCAACTTTTGTTATATGTATTTTTCGTGTCCAGGGAGCCGAGAATCGTCGAAATATCAACTTACACGAAATGAAATATTTTTGTGATATTCTTGTTCCCCACGCTCCAAACTATTCGTAAATAGCATTTGCAGCGAATTTGGAGCAACTTTTGTTATATGTATATTTCGTTACCAGGGAGCCGAGAATCGTCGAAATATCGACTTACACGAAATGAAATATTTTTGTGATATTCTTGTTTACCGTACTCCAAACTGCTCTTATATAGCTTTTGCAGCTAATTTGGAGCAACTTTTGTTCAGAGTATATTTAGTGTCCAGGTAGCCGAGAATCGTCGAAATATCGACTTACACGAAATGAAAAATTTTTGTGATATTCCTTTTTACCTTACTCCAAACTGCTCTTATATAGCTTTTGCAGCGAATTTGGAGCAACTTTTGTTCAGACTATATCTAGTGTCCAGGGAGCCGAGAATCGTCGAAATATCGACTTACACGAAATGAAAAATTGTTGTGATATTCTTGTTCCCCAGACTCCAAACTTCTCGTATATAGCTTTTGCAGCGAATTTGCAGCAACGTTTGTTAGGATAATATATTTCGTGTCCTGGGAGCTGAGAATCCTCGAAAAATCGACATACGCGAAATGAAAAATTTTTGTGATATTCTTGTTCCCCACGCTCCAAACTGCTCGTATATAGCATATGCAGCGAATTTGGAGCAACTTTTGTTATATGTATATTTCGTGTCCAGGGAGCCGAGAATCGTTGAAATATCAACTTACACGAAATGAAATATTTTTGTGATATTCTTGTTCCCCACGCTCCAAACTGCTCGTAAATAGCATTTGCAGCGAATTTGGAGCAACTTTTTTTACATGTATATTTCGTGACCAGGGAGCCGAGAATCGTCGAAATATCAACTTACACGTAATGAAACATTTTTATGATATTCTTGTTCCCCGCGCTCCAAACCGCTCGTAAATAGCATTTGAGGCGAATTTGGAGCAACGTTTGGTATATGTATATTTTGTTACCAGGGAGCCGAGAATCGTCGAAATATCGACTTACACGAAATGAAATATTTTGGTGATATTCTTGTTTACCTTACTCCAAACTGATCTTATATAGCTTTCGCAGCGAATTTGGAGCAACTTTTGTTTAGACTATACTTAGTGTCCAGGGAGCCGAGAATCGTAGAAATATCGACTTACACGAAATCAAAAATTTTTGTGATATTCTTGTTCCCCAGACTCCAAACTTCTCGCATATAGCTTTTGCAGCGAATTTGGAGCACCATTTGTTAGGATAATATATTTCGTGTCCAGGGAACTGAGAATCCTCGAAAAATCGACTAACGCGAAATGAAAAATTTTTGTGATATTCTTGTTCCCCACGCTCCAAACTGGTCGTATATAGCATTTGCAGCGAATTTGGAGCAACTTTTGTTATATGTATTTTTCGTGTCCAGGGAGCCGAGAATCGTCGAAATATCAACTTACACGAAATGAAATATTTTTGTGATATTCTTGTTCCCCACGCTCTAAACTGCTCGTAAATAGCATATGCAGGGAATTTGGAGCAACTTTTGTTACATGTATATTTCGTGACCAGGGAGCCGAGAATCGTCGAAATATCGACTTACACGTAATGAAACATTTTTATGATATTCTTGTTCCCCGCGCTCCAAACTGCTCGTAAATAGCATTTGAGGCGAATTTGGAGCAACGTTTGGTATATGTATATTTCGTGACCAGGGAGCTGAGAATCGTTGAAATATCGACTTACACGAAATGAAATATTTTTGTGATATTCTTGTTTACCTTACTCCAAACTGCTCGTATATAGCATTTGCAGCGAATTTGGAGCAACTTTTGTTATATGTATATTTCGAGTCCAGGGAGCCGAGAATCGTCGAAATATCAACTTACACGAAATGAAATATTTTTGTGATATTCTTGTTCCCCACGCTCCAAACTGCTCGTAAATAGCATTTGCAGCGAATTTGGAGCAACTTTTGTTATAGGTATATTTCGTGACCAGGGAGCCGAGAATCGTCGAAATATCCACTTACACGAAATGAAATATTTTTGTGATATTCTTGTTTACCTTACTCCAAACTGCTCGTATATAGCATTTGCAAGGAATTTGGAGCACCTTTTGTTATATGTATATTTCGTGACCAGGGAGCCGAGAATCGTCGAAATATCGACTTACACGTAATGAAACATTTTTATGATATTCTTGTTCCCCGCGCTCCAAACTGCTCGTAAATAGCATTTGAGGCGAATTTGGAGCAACGTTTGGTATATGTATATTTCGTGACCAGGGAGCTGAGAATCGTCGAAATATCGACTTACACGAAATGAAATATTTTTGTGATATTCTTGTTCCCCATGCTTCAAACTATTCGTAAATAGCATTTGCAGCGAATTTGGAGCACCATTTGTTAGGATAATATATTTCGTGTCCAGGGAACTGAGAATCCTCGAAAAATCGACTAACGCGAAATGAAAAATTTTTGTGATATTCTTGTTCCCCACGCTCCAAACTGCTCGTAAATAGCATTTGCAGCGAATTTGGAGCAACTTTTTTTACATGTATATTTCGTGACCAGGGAGCCGAGAATCGTCGAAATATCGACTTACACGAAATGAAATATTTTTGTGATATTCTTGTTTACCTTACTCCAAACTGCTCTTATATAGCTTTTGCAGCGAATTTGGAGCAACTTTTGTTCAGACCTTATTTAGAGTCCAGGGAGCCGAGAATCGTCGAAATATCGACTTACACGAAATGAAAAATTTATGTGATATTCTTGTTCCCCAGACTCCAAACTTCTCGTATATAGCTTTTGCAGCGAATTTGCCGCAACGTTTGTTAGGATAATAAATTTCGTGTCCAGGGAGCTGAGAATCCTCGAAAAATCGACTTACACGAAATGTAATATTTTTGTAATATTCTTGTTTACCTTACTCCAAACTGCTCGTATATAGCATTTGCAGCGAATATGGAGCAACTTTTGTTATATGTATTTTTCGTGTCCAGGGAGCCGAGAATCGTCGAAATATCAACTTACACGAAATGAAATATTTTTGTGATATTCTTGTTCCCCACGCTCCAAACTATTCGTAAATAGCATTTGCAGCGAATTTGGAGCAACTTTTGTTATATGTATATTTCGTTACCAGGGAGCCGAGAATCGTCGAAATATCGACTTACACGAAATGAAATATTTTTGTGATATTCTTGTTTACCGTACTCCAAACTGCTCTTATATAGCTTTTGCAGCTAATTTGGAGCAACTTTTGTTCAGAGTATATTTAGTGTCCAGGTAGCCGAGAATCGTCGAAATATCGACTTACACGAAATGAAAAATTTTTGTGATATTCTTGTTTACCTTACTCCAAACTGCTCTTATATAGCTTTTGCAGCGAATTTGGAGCAACTTTTGTTCAGACTATATCTAGTGTCCAGGGAGCCGAGAATCGTCGAAATATCGACTTACACGAAATGAAAAATTGTTGTGATATTCTTGTTCCCCAGACTCCAAACTTCTCGTATATAGCTTTTGCAGCGAATTTGCAGCAACGTTTGTTAGGATAATATATTTCGTGTCCTGGGAGCTGAGAATCCTCGAAAAATCGACATACGCGAAATGAAAAAATTTTGTGATATTCTTGTTCCCCACGCTCCAAACTGCTCGTATATAGCATATGCAGCGAATTTGGAGCAACTTTTGTTATATGTATATTTCGTGTCCAGGGAGCCGAGAATCGTTGAAATATCAACTTACACGAAATGAAATATTTTTGTGATATTCTTGTTCCCCACGCTCCAAACTGCTCGTAAATAGCATTTGCAGCGAATTTGGAGCAACTTTTTTTACATGTATATTTCGTGACCAGGGAGCCGAGAATCGTCGAAATATCAACTTACACGTAATGAAACATTTTTATGATATTCTTGTTCCCCGCGCTCCAAACCGCTCGTAAATAGCATTTGAGGCGAATTTGGAGCAACGTTTGGTATATGTATATTTTGTTACCAGGGAGCCGAGAATCGTCGAAATATCGACTTACACGAAATGAAATATTTTTGTGATATTCTTGTTTACCTTACTCCAAACTGATCTTATATAGCTTTCGCAGCGAATTTGGAGCAACTTTTGTTCAGACTATATTTAGTGTCCAGGGAGCCGAGAATCGTAGAAATATCGACTTACACGAAATCAAAAATTTTTGTGATATTCTTGTTCCCCAGACTCCAAACTTCTCGCATATAGCTTTTGCAGCGAATTTGGAGCACCATTTGTTAGGATAATATATTTCGTGTCCAGGGAACTGAGAATCCTCGAAAAATCGACTAACGCGAAATGAAAAATTTTTGTGATATTCTTGTTCCCCACGCTCCAAACTGGTCGTATATAGCATTTGCAGCGAATTTGGAGCAACTTTTGTTATATGTATTTTTCGTGTCCAGGGAGCCGAGAATCGTCGAAATATCAACTTACACGAAATGAAATATTTTTGTGATATTCTTGTTCCCCACGCTCTAAACTGCTCGTAAATAGCATATGCAGGGAATTTGGAGCAAGTTTTGTTACATGTATATTTCGTGACCAGGATGCCGAGAATCGTCGAAATATCGACTTACACGTAATGAAACATTTTTATGATATTATTGTTCCCCGCGCTCCAAACTGCTCGTAAATAGCATTTGAGGCGAATTTGGAGCAACGTTTGGTATATGTATATTTCGTGACCAGGGAGCTGAGAATCGTTGAAATATCGACTTACACGAAATGAAATATTTTTGTGATATTGTTGTTTACCTTACTCCAAACTGCTCGTATATAGCATTTGCAGCGAATTTGGAGCAACTTTTGTTATATGTATATTTCGTGTCCAGGGAGCCGAGAATCGTCGAAATATCAACTTACACGAAATGAAATATTTTTGTGATATTCTTTTTCCCCACGCTCCAAACTATTCGTAAATAGCATTTGCAGCGAATTTGGAGCACCATTTGTTAGGATAATATATTTCGTGTCCAGGGAACTGAGAATCCTCGAAAAATCGACTAACGCGAAATGAAAAATTTTTGTGATATTCTTGTTCCCCACGCTCCAAACTGCTCGTAAATAGCATTTGCAGCGAATTTGGAGCAACTTTTTTTACATGTATATTTCGTGACCAGGGAGCCGAGAATCGTCGAAATATCGACTTACACGAAATGAAATATTTTTGTGATATTCTTGTTTACCTTACTCCAAACTGCTCTTATATAGCTTTTGCAGCGAATTTGGAGCAACTTTTGTTCAGACCTTATTTAGAGTCCAGGGAGCCGAGAATCGTCGAAATATCGACTTACACGAAATGAAAAATTTTTGTGATATTCTTGTTCCCCAGACTCCAAACTTCTCGTATATAGCTTTTGCAGCGAATTTGCAGCAACGTTTGTTAGGATAATAAATTTCGTGTCCAGGGAGCTGAGAATCCTCGAAAAATCGACTTACACGAAATGAAATATTTTTGTAATATTCTTGTTTACCTTACTCCAAACTGCTCGTATATAGCATTTGCAGCGAATATGGAGCAACTTTTGTTATATGTATTTTTCGTGTCCAGGGAGCCGAGAATCGTCGAAATATCAACTTACACGAAATGAAATATTTTTGTGATATTCTTGTTCCCCACGCTCCAAACTATTCGTAAATAGCATTTGCAGCGAATTTGGAGCAACTTTTGTTATATGTATATTTCGTTACCAGGGAGCCGAGAATCGTCGAAATATCGACTTACACGAAATGAAATATTTTTGTGATATTCTTGTTTACCGTACTCCAAACTGCTCTTATATAGCTTTTGCAGCTAATTTGGAGCAACTTTTGTTCAGAGTATATTTAGTGTCCAGGTAGCCGAGAATCGTCGAAATATCGACTTACACGAAATGAAAAATTTTTGTGATATTCCTTTTTACCTTACTCCAAACTGCTCTTATATAGCTTTTGCAGCGAATTTGGAGCAACTTTTGTTCAGACTATATCTAGTGTCCAGGGAGCCGAGAATCGTCGAAATATCGACTTACACGAAATGAAAAATTGTTGTGATATTCTTGTTCCCCAGACTCCAAACTTCTCGTATATAGCTTTTGCAGCGAATTTGCAGCAACGTTTGTTAGGATAATATATTTCGTGTCCTGGGAGCTGAGAATCCTCGAAAAATCGACATACGCGAAATGAAAAATTTTTGTGATATTCTTGTTCCCCACGCTCCAAACTGCTCGTATATAGCATATGCAGCGAATTTGGAGCAACTTTTGTTATATGTATATTTCGTGTCCAGGGAGCCGAGAATCGTTGAAATATCAACTTACACGAAATGAAATATTTTTGTGATATTCTTGTTCCCCACGCTCCAAACTGCTCGTAAATAGCATTTGCAGCGAATTTGGAGCAACTTTTTTTACATGTATATTTCGTGACCAGGGAGCCGAGAATCGTCGAAATATCAACTTACACGTAATGAAACATTTTTATGATATTCTTGTTCCCCGCGCTCCAAACCGCTCGTAAATAGCATTTGAGGCGAATTTGGAGCAACGTTTGGTATATGTATATTTTGTTACCAGGGAGCCGAGAATCGTCGAAATATCGACTTACACGAAATGAAATATTTTTGTGATATTCTTGTTTACCTTACTCCAAACTGATCTTATATAGCTTTCGCAGCGAATTTGGAGCAACTTTGGTTTAGACTATACTTAGTGTCCAGGGAGCCGAGAATCGTAGAAATATCGACTTACACGAAATCAAAAATTTTTGTGATATTCTTGTTCCCCAGACTCCAAACTTCTCGCATATAGCTTTTGCAGCGAATTTGGAGCACCATTTGTTAGGATAATATATTTCGTGTCCAGGGAACTGAGAATCCTCGAAAAATCGACTAACGCGAAATGAAAAATTTTTGTGATATTCTTGTTCCCCACGCTCCAAACTGGTCGTAAATAGCATTTGAGGCGAATTTGGAGCAACGTTTGGTATATGTATATTTCGTGACCAGGGAGCTGAGAATCGTTGAAATATCGACTTACACGAAATGAAATATTTTTGTGATATTGTTGTTTACCTTACTCCAAACTGCTCGTATATAGCATTTGCAGCGAATTTGGAGCAACTTTTGTTATATGTATATTTCGTGTCCAGGGAGCCGAGAATCGTCGAAATATCAACTTACACGAAATGAAATATTTTTGTGATATTCTTTTTCCCCACGCTCCAAACTATTCGTAAATAGCATTTGCAGCGAATTTGGAGCACCATTTGTTAGGATAATATATTTCGTGTCCAGGGAACTGAGAATCCTCGAAAAATCGACTAACGCGAAATGAAAAATTTTTGTGATATTCTTGTTCCCCACGCTCCAAACTGCTCGTAAATAGCATTTGCAGCGAATTTGGAGCAACTTTTTTTACATGTATATTTCGTGACCAGGGAGCCGAGAATCGTCGAAATATCGACTTACACGAAATGAAATATTTTTGTGATATTCTTGTTTACCTTACTCCAAACTGCTCTTATATAGCTTTTGCAGCGAATTTGGAGCAACTTTTGTTCAGACCTTATTTAGAGTCCAGGGAGCCGAGATTCGTCGAAATATCGACTTACACGAAATGAAAAATTTTTGTGATATTCTTGTTCCCCAGACTCCAAACTTCTCGTATATAGCTTTTGCAGCGAATTTGCAGCAACGTTTGTTAGGATAATAAATTTCGTGTCCAGGGAGCTGAGAATCCTCGAAAAATCGACTTACACGAAATGAAATATTTTTGTAATATTCTTGTTTACCTTACTCCAAACTGCTCGTATATAGCATTTGCAGCGAATATGGAGCAACTTTTGTTATATGTATTTTTCGTGTCCAGGGAGCCGAGAATCGTCGAAATATCAACTTACACGAAATGAAATATTTTTGTGATATTCTTGTTCCCCACGCTCCAAACTATTCGTAAATAGCATTTGCAGCGAATTTGGAGCAACTTTTGTTATATGTATATTTCGTTACCAGGGAGCCGAGAATCGTCGAAATATCGACTTACACGAAATGAAATATTTTTGTGATATTCTTGTTTACCGTACTCCAAACTGCTCTTATATAGCTTTTGCAGCTAATTTGGAGCAACTTTTGTTCAGAGTATATTTAGTGTCCAGGTAGCCGAGAATCGTCGAAATATCGACTTACACGAAATGAAAAATTTTTGTGATATTCCTTTTTACCTTACTCCAAACTGCTCTTATATAGCTTTTGCAGCGAATTTGGAGCAACTTTTGTTCAGACTATATCTAGTGTCCAGGGAGCCGAGAATCGTCGAAATATCGACTTACACGAAATGAAAAATTGTTGTGATATTCTTGTTCCCCAGACTCCAAACTTCTCGTATATAGCTTTTGCAGCGAATTTGCAGCAACGTTTGTTAGGATAATATATTTCGTGTCCTGGGAGCTGAGAATCCTCGAAAAATCGACATACGCGAAATGAAAAATTTTTGTGATATTCTTGTTCCCCACGCTCCAAACTGCTCGTATATAGCATATGCAGCGAATTTGGAGCAACTTTTGTTATATGTATATTTCGTGTCCAGGGAGCCGAGAATCGTTGAAATATCAACTTACACGAAATGAAATATTTTTGTGATATTCTTGTTCCCCACGCTCCAAACTGCTCGTAAATAGCATTTGCAGCGAATTTGGAGCAACTTTTTTTACATGTATATTTCGTGACCAGGGAGCCGAGAATCGTCGAAATATCAACTTACACGTAATGAAACATTTTTATGATATTCTTGTTCCCCGCGCTCCAAACCGCTCGTAAATAGCATTTGAGGCGAATTTGGAGCAACGTTTGGTATATGTATATTTTGTTACCAGGGAGCCGAGAATCGTCGAAATATCGACTTACACGAAATGAAATATTTTTGTGATATTCTTGTTTACCTTACTCCAAACTGATCTTATATAGCTTTCGCAGCGAATTTGGAGCAACTTTTGTTCAGACTATACTTAGTGTCCAGGGAGCCGAGAATCGTAGAAATATCGACTTACACGAAATCAAAAATTTTTGTGATATTCTTGTTCCCCAGACTCCAAACTTCTCGCATATAGCTTTTGCAGCGAATTTGGAGCACCATTTGTTAGGATAATATATTTCGTGTCCAGGGAACTGAGAATCCTCGAAAAATCGACTAACGCGAAATGAAAAATTTTTGTGATATTCTTGTTCCCCACGCTCCAAACTGGTCGTATATAGCATTTGCAGCGAATTTGGAGCAACTTTTGTTATATGTATTTTTCGTGTCCAGGGAGCCGAGAATCGTCGAAATATCAACTTACACGAAATGAAATATTTTTGTGATATTCTTGTTCCCCACGCTCTAAACTGCTCGTAAATAGCATATGCAGGGAATTTGGAGCAACTTTTGTTACATGTATATTTCGTGACCAGGGAGCCGAGAATCGTCGAAATATCGACTTACACGTAATGAAACATTTTTATGATATTATTGTTCCCCGCGCTCCAAACTGCTCGTAAATAGCATTTGAGGCGAATTTGGAGCAACGTTTGGTATATGTATATTTCGTGACCAGGGAGCTGAGAATCGTTGAAATATCGACTTACACGAAATGAAATATTTTTGTGATATTGTTGTTTACCTTACTCCAAACTGCTCGTATATAGCATTTGCAGCGAATTTGGAGCAACTTTTGTTATATGTATATTTCGTGTCCAGGGAGCCGAGAATCGTCGAACTATCAACTTACACGAAATGAAATATTTTTGTGATATTCTTGTTCCCCACGCTCCAAACTGCTCGTAAATAGCATTTGCAGCGAATTTGGAGCAACTTTTGTTATATGTATATTTCGTGACCAGGGAGCCGAGAATCGTCGAAATATCCACTTACACGAAATGAAATATTTTTGTGATATTCTTGTTTACCTTACTCCAAACTGCTCGTATATAGCATTTGCAAGGAATTTGGAGCAACTTTTGTTATATGTATTTTTCGTGTCCAGGGAGCCGAGAATCGTCGAAATATCAACTTACACGAAATGAAACATTTTTGTGATATTCTTGTTCCCCACGCTCCAAACTGCTCGTAAATAGCATTTGCAGCGAATTTGGAGCAACTTTTGTTACATGTATATTTCGTGACCAGGGAGCCGAGAATCGTCGAAATATCGACTTACACGTAATGAAACATTTTTATGATATTCTTGTTCCCCGCGCTCCAAACTGCTCGTAAATAGCATTTGAGGCGAATTTGGAGCAACGTTTGGTATATGTATATTTCGTGACCAGGGAGCTGAGAATCGTCGAAATATCGACTTACACGAAATGAAATATTTTTGTGATATTCTTGTTCCCCATGCTCCAAACTATTCGTAAATAGCATTTGCAGCGAATTTGGAGCACCATTTGTTAGGATAATATATTTCGTGTCCAGGGAACTGAGAAACCTCGAAAAATCGACTAACGCGAAATGAAAAATTTTTGTGATATTCTTGTTCCCCACGCTCCAAACTGCTCCTAAATAGCATTTGCAGCGAATTTGGAGCAACTTTTTTTACATGTATATTTCGTGACCAGGGAGCCGAGAATCGTCGAAATATCAACTTATACGTAATGAAACATTTTTATGATATTCTTGTTCCCCGCGCTCCAAACTGCTCGTAAATAGCATTTGAGGCGAATTTGGAGCAACGTTTGGTATATGTATATTTCGTTACCAGGGAGCCGAGAATCGTCGAAATATCGACTTACACGAAATGAAATATTTTTGTGATATTCTTGTTTACCTTACTCCAAACTGCTCTTATATAGCTTTTGCAGCGAATTTGGAGCAACTTTTGTTCAGACTATATTTAGTGTCCAGGGAGCCGAGAATCGTAGAAATATCGACTTACACGAAATCAAAAATTTTTGTGATATTCTTGTTCCCCAGACTCCAAACTTCTCGCATATAGCTTTTGCAGCGAATTTGGAGCACCATTTGTTAGGATAATATATTTCGTGTCCAGGGAACTGAGAATCCTCGAAAAATCGACTAACGCGAAATGAAAAATTTTTGTGATATTCTTGTTCCCCACGCTCCAAACTGGTCGTATATAGCATTTGCAGCGAATTTGGAGCAACTTTTGTTATATGTATTTTTCGTGTCCAGGGAGCCGAGAATCGTCGAAATATCAACTTACACGAAATGAAATATTTTTGTGATATTCTTGTTCCCCACGCTCCAAACTGCTCGTAAATAGCATATGCAGGGAATTTGGAGCAACTTTTGTTACATGTATATTTCGTGACCAGGGAGCCGAGAATCGTCGAAATATCGACTTACACGTAATGAAACATTTTTATGATATTCTTGTTCCCCGCGCTCCAAACTGCTCGTAAATAGCATTTGAGGCGAATTTGGAGCAACGTTTGGTATATGTATATTTCGTGACCAGGGAGCTGAGAATCGTCGAAATATCGACTTACACGAAATGAAATATTTTTGTGATATTCTTGTTTACCTTACTCCAAACTGCTCGTATATAGCATTTGCAGCGAATTTGGAGCAACTTTTGTTATATGTATATTTCGTGTCCAGGGAGCCGAGAATCGTCGAAATATCAACTTACACGAAATGAAATATTTTTGTGATATTCTTGTTCCCCACGCTCCAAACTGCTCGTAAATAGCATTTGCAGCGAATTTGGAGCAACTTTTGTTACATGTATATTTCGTGACCAGGGAGCCGAGAGTCGTCGAAATATCGACTTACACGTAATGAAACATTTTTATGATATTCTTGTTCCCCGCGTTCCAAACTGCTCGTAAATAGCATTTGAGGCGAATTTGGAGCAACGTTTGGTATATGTATATTTCGTTACCAGGGAGCCGAGAATCGTCGAAATATCGACTTACACGAAATGAAATATTTTTGTGATATTCTTGTTTACCTTACTCCAAACTGCTCTTATATAGCTTTTGCAGCGAATTTGGAGCAACTTTTGTTCAGACTATATTTAGTGTCCAGGGAGCCGAGAATCGTAGAAATATTGACTTACACGAAATCAAAAATTTTTGTGATATTCTTGTTCCCCACGCTCCAAACTGGTCGTATATAGCATTTGCAGGGAATTTGGAGCAACTTTTGTTATATGTATTTTTCGTGTCCAGGGAGCCGAGAATCATCGAAATATCAACTTACACGAAATGAAATATTTTTGTGATATTCTTGTTCCCCACGCTCCAAACTGCTCGTAAATAGCATATGCAGGGAATTTGGAGCAACTTTTGTTACATGTATATTTCGTGACCAGGGAGCCGAGAATCGTCGAAATATCGACTTACACGTAATGAAACATTTTTATGATATTCTTGTTCCCCGCGCTCCAAACTGCTCGTAAATAGCATTTGAGGCGAATTTGGAGCAACGTTTGGTATATGTATATTTCGTGACCAGGGAGCTGAGAATCGTCGAAATATCGACTTATACGAAATGAAATATTTTTGTGATATTCTTGTTTACCTTACTCCAAACTGCTCGTATATAGCATTTGCAGCGAATTTGGAGCAACTTTTGTTATATGTATATTTCGTGTCCAGGGAGCCGAGAATCGTCGAAATATCAACTTACACGAAATGAAATATTTTTGTGATATTCTTATTCCCCACGCTCCAAACTGCTCGTAAATAGCATTTGCAGCGAGTTTGGAGCAACTTTTTTTACATGTATATTTCGTGACCAGGGAGACGAGAATCGTCGAAATATCGACTTACACGAAATGAAATATTTTTGTGATATTCTTGTTTACCTTACTCCAAACTGCTCGTATATAGCATTTGCAAGGAATTTGGAGCAACTTTTGTTATATGTATTTTTCGTGTCCAGGGAGCCGAGAATCGTCGAAATATCAACTTACACGAAATGAAATATTTTTGTGATATTCTTGTTCCCCACGCTCCAAACTGCTCGTAAATAGCATTTGCAGCGAATTTGGAGCAACTTTTGTTACATGTATATTTCGTGACCAGGGAGCCGAGAATCGTCGAAATATCGACTTACACGTAATGAAACATTTTTATGATATTCTTGTTCCCCGCGCTCCAAACTGCTCGTAAATAGCATTTGAGGCGAATTTGGAGCAACGTTTGGTATATGTATATTTCGTGACCAGGGAGCTGAGAATCGTCGAAATATCGACTTACACGAAATGAAATATTTTTGTGATATTCTTGTTCCCCATGCTCCAAACTATTCGTAAATAGCATTTGCAGCGAATTTGGAGCACCATTTGTTAGGATAATATATTTCGTGTCCAGGGAACTGAGAATCCTCGAAAAATCGACTAACGCGATATGAAAAATTTTTGTGATATTCTTGTTCCCCACGCTCCAAACTGGTCGTATATAACATTTGCAGCGAATTTGGAGCAACTTTTGTTATATGTATATTTCGTGTCCAGGGAGCTGAGAATCGTCGAAATATCAACTTACACGAAATGAAATATTTTTGTGATATTCTTGTTCCCCACGCTCCAAACTGCTCGTAAATAGCATTTGCAGCGAATTTGGAGCAACTTTTTTTACATGTATATTTCGTGACCAGGGAGCCGAGAGTCGTCGAAATATCGACTTACACGTAATGAAACATTTTTATGATATTCTTGTTCCCCGCGTTCCAAACTGCTCGTAAATAGCATTTGAGGCGAATTTGGAGCAACGTTTGGTATATGTATATTTCGTTACCAGGGAGCCGAGAATCGTCGAAATATCGACTTACACGAAATGAAATATTTTTGTGATATTCTTGTTTACCTTACTCCAAACTGCTCTTATATAGCTTTTGCAGCGAATTTGGAGCAACTTTTGTTCAGACTATATTTAGTGTCCAGGGAGCCGAGAATCGTAGAAATATCGACTTACACGAAATCAAAAATTTTTGTGATATTCTTGTTCCCCACGCTCCAAACTGGTCGTATATAGCATTTGCAGGGAATTTGGAGCAACTTTTGTTATATGTATTTTTCGTGTCCAGGGAGCCGAGAATCATCGAAATATCAACTTACACGAAATGAAATATTTTTGTGATATTCTTGTTCCCCACGCTCCAAACTGCTCGTAAATAGCATATGCAGGGAATTTGGAGCAACTTTTGTTACATGTATATTTCGTGACCAGGGAGCCGAGAATCGTCGAAATATCGACTTACACGTAATGAAACATTTTTATGATATTCTTGTTCCCCGCGCTCCAAACTGCTCGTAAATAGCATTTGAGGCGAATTTGGAGCAACGTTTGGTATATGTATATTTCGTGACCAGGGAGCTGAGAATCGTCGAAATATCGACTTATACGAAATGAAATATTTTTGTGATATTCTTGTTTACCTTACTCCAAACTGCTCGTATATAGCATTTGCAGCGAATTTGGAGCAACTTTTGTTATATGTATATTTCGTGTCCAGGGAGCCGAGAATCGTCGAAATATCAACTTACACGAAATGAAATATTTTTGTGATATTCTTATTCCCCACGCTCCAAACTGCTCGTAAATAGCATTTGCAAGGAATTTGGAGCAACTTTTGTTATATGTATTTTTCGTGTCCAGGGAGCCGAGAATCGTCGAAATATCAACTTACACGAAATGAAATATTTTTGTGATATTCTTGTTCCCCACGCTCCAAACTGCTCGTAAATAGCATTTGCAGCGAATTTGGAGCAACTTTTGTTACATGTATATTTCGTGACCAGGGAGCCGAGAATCGTCGAAATATCGACTTACACGTAATGAAACATTTTTATGATATTCTTGTTCCCCGCGCTCCAAACTGCTCGTAAATAGCATTTGAGGCGAATTTGGAACAACGTTTGGTATATGTATATTTCGTGACCAGGGAGCTGAGAATCGTCGAAATATCGACTTACACGAAATGAAATATTTTTGTTATATTCTTGTTCCCCATGCTCCAAACTATTCGTAAATAGCATTTGCAGCGAATTTGGAGCACCAGTTGTTAGGATAATATATTTCGTGTCCAGGGAACTGAGAATCCTCGAAAAATCGACTAACGCGATATGAAAAATTTTTGTGATATTCTTGTTCCCCACGCTCCAAACTGGTCGTATATAGCATTTGCAGCGAATTAGGAGCAACTTTTGTTATATGTATATTTCGTGTCCAGGGAGCTGAGAATCGTCGAAATATCAACTTACACGAAATGAAATATTTTTGTGATATTCTTGTTCCCCACGCTCCAAACTGCTCGTAAATAGCATTTGCAGCGAATTTGGAGCAACTTTTTTTACATGTATATTTCGTGACCAGGGAGCCGAGAATCGTCGAAATATCGACTTACACGTAATGAAACATTTTTATGATATTCTTGTTCCCCGCGCTCCAAACTGCTCGTAAATAGCATTTGAGGCGAATTTGGAGCAACGTTTGGTATATGTATATTTCGTTACCAGGGAGCCGAGAATCGTCGAAATATCGACTTACACGAAATGAAATATTTTTGTGATATTCTTGTTTACCTTACTCCAAACTGCTCTTATATAGCTTTTGCAGTGAATTTGGAGCAACTTTTGTTCAGACTATATTTAGTGTCCAGGGAGCCGAGAATCGTAGAAATATCGACTTACACGAAATCAAAAATTTTTGTGATATTCTTGTTCCCCAGACTCCAAACTTCTCGCATATAGCTTTTGCAGCGAATTTGGAGCACCATTTGTTAGGATAATATATTTCGTGTCCAGGGAACTGAGAATCCTCGAAAAATCGACTAACGCGAAATGAAAAATTTTTGTGATATTCTTGTTCCCCACGCTCCAAACTGGTCGTATATAGCATTTGCAGCGAATTTGGAGCAACTTTTGTTATATGTATTTTTCGTGTCCAGGGAGCCGAGAATCGTCGAAATATCAACTTACACGAAATGAAATATTTTTGTGATATTCTTGTTCCCCACGCTCCAAACTGCTCGTAAATAGCATATGCAGGGAATTTGGAGCAACTTTTGTTACATGTATATTTCGTGACCAGGGAGCCGAGAATCGTCGAAATATCGACTTACACGTAATGAAACATTTTTATGATATTCTTGTTCCCCGCGCTCCAAACTGCTCGTAAATAGCATTTGAGGCGAATTTGGAGCAACGTTTGGTATATGTATATTTCGTGACCACGGAGCTGAGAATCGTCGAAATATCGACTTACACGAAATGAAATATTTTTGTGATATTCTTGTTTACCTTACTCCAAACTGCTCGTATATAGCATTTGCAGCGAATTTGGAGCAACTTTTGTTATATGTATATTTCGTGTCCAGGGAGCCGAGAATCGTCGAAATATCAGCTTACACGAAATGAAATATTTTTGTGATATTCTTATTCCCCACGCTCCAAACTGCTCGTAAATAGCATTTGCAGCGAATTTGGAGCAACTCTTTTTACATGTATATTTCGTGACCAGGGAGCCGAGAATCGTCGAAATATCGACTTACACGAAATGAAATATTTTTGTGATATTCTTGTTTACCTTACTCCAAACTGCTCTTATATAGCTTTTGCAGCGAATTTGGAGCAACTTTTGTTCAGACCTTATTTAGAGTCCAGGGAGCCGAGAATCGTCGAAATATCGACTTACACGAAATGAAAAATTTTTGTGATATTCTTGTTCCCCAGACTCCAAACTTCTCGTATATAGCTTTTGCAGCGAATTTGCAGCAACGTTTGTTAGGATAATAAATTTCGTGTCCAGGGAGCTGAGAATCCTCGAAAAATCGACTTACACGAAATGAAATATTTTTGTAATATTCTTGTTTACCTTACTCCAAACTGCTCGTATATAGCATTTGCAGCGAATATGGAGCAACTTTTGTTATATGTATTTTTCGTGTCCAGGGAGCCGAGAATCGTCGAAATATCAACTTACACGAAATGAAATATTTTTGTGATATTCTTGTTCCCCACGCTCCAAACTATTCGTAAATAGCATTTGCAGCGAATTTGGAGCAACTTTTGTTATATGTATATTTCGTTACCAGGGAGCCGAGAATCGTCGAAATATCGACTTACACGAAATGAAATATTTTTGTGATATTCTTGTTTACCGTACTCCAAACTGCTCTTATATAGCTTTTGCAGCTAATTTGGAGCAACTTTTGTTCAGAGTATATTTAGTGTCCAGGTAGCCGAGAATCGTCGAAATATCGACTTACACGAAATGAAAAATTTTTGTGATATTCTTGTTTACCTTACTCCAAACTGCTCTTATATAGCTTTTGCAGCGAATTTGGAGCAACTTTTGTTCAGACTATATCTAGTGTCCAGGGAGCCGAGAATCGTCGAAATATCGACTTACACGAAATGAAAAATTGTTGTGATATTCTTGTTCCCCAGACTCCAAACTTCTCGTATATAGCTTTTGCAGCGAATTTGCAGCAACGTTTGTTAGGATAATATATTTCGTGTCCTGGGAGCTGAGAATCCTCGAAAAATCGACATACGCGAAATGAAAAATTTTTGTGATATTCTTGTTCCCCACGCTCCAAACTGCTCGTATATAGCATATGCAGCGAATTTGGAGCAACTTTTGTTATATGTATATTTCGTGTCCAGGGAGCCGATAATCGTTGAAATATCAACTTACACGAAATGAAATATTTTTGTGATATTCTTGTTCCCCACGCTCCAAACTGCTCGTAAATAGCATTTGCAGCGAATTTGGAGCAACTTTTTTTACATGTATATTTCGTGACCAGGGAGCCGAGAATCGTCGAAATATCAACTTACACGTAATGAAACATTTTTATGATATTCTTGTTCCCCGCGCTCCAAACCGCTCGTAAATAGCATTTGAGGCGAATTTGGAGCAACGTTTGGTATATGTATATTTTGTTACCAGGGAGCCGAGAATCGTCGAAATATCGACTTACACGAAATCAAATATTTTTGTGATATTCTTGTTTACCTTACTCCAAACTGATCTTATATAGCTTTCGCAGCGAATTTGGAGCAACTTTTGTTCAGACTATATTTAGTGTCCAGGGAGCCGAGAATCGTAGAAATATCGACTTACACGAAATCAAAAATTTTTGTGATATTCTTGTTCCCCAGACTCCAAACTTCTCGCATATAGCTTTTGCAGCGAATTTGGAGCACCATTTGTTAGGATAATATATTTCGTGTCCAGGGAACTGAGAATCCTCGAAAAATCGACTAACGCGAAATGAAAAATTTTTGTGATATTCTTGTTCCCCACGCTCCAAACTGGTCGTATATAGCATTTGCAGCGAATTTGGAGCAACTTTTGTTATATGTATTTTTCGTGTCCAGGGAGCCGAGAATCGTCGAAATATCAACTTACACGAAATGAAATATTTTTGTGATATTCTTGTTCCCCACGCTCTAAACTGCTCGTAAATAGCATATGCAGGGAATTTGGAGCAACTTTTGTTACATGTATATTTCGTGACCAGGGAGCCGAGAATCGTCGAATTATCGACTTACACGTAATGAAACATTTTTATGATATTATTGTTCCCCGCGCTCCAAACTGCTCGTAAATAGCATTTGAGGCGAATTTGGAGCAACGTTTGGTATATGTATATTTCGTGACCAGGGAGCTGAGAATCGGTGAAATATCGACTTACACGAAATGAAATATTTTTGTGATATTGTTGTTTACCTTACTCCAAACTGCTCGTATATAGCATTTGCAGCGAATTTGGAGCAACTTTTGTTATATGTATATTTCGTGTCCAGGGAGCCGAGAATCGTCGAAATATCAACTTACACGAAATGAAATATTTTTGTGATATTCTTTTTCCCCACGCTCCAAACTATTCGTAAATAGCATTTGCAGCGAATTTGGAGCACCATTTGTTAGGATAATATATTTCGTGTCCAGGGAACTGAGAATCCTCGAAAAATCGACTAACGCGAAATGAAAAATTTTTATGATATTATTGTTCCCCGCGCTCCAAACTGCTCGTAAATAGCATTTGAGGCGAATTTGGAGCAACGTTTGGTATATGTATATTTCGTGACCAGGGAGCTGAGAATCGTTGAAATATCGACTTACACGAAATGAAATATTTTTGTGATATTGTTGTTTACCTTACTCCAAACTGCTCGTATATAGCATTTGCAGCGAATTTGGAGCAACTTTTGTTATATGTATATTTCGTGTCCAGGGAGCCGAGAATCGTCGAACTATCAACTTACACGAAATGAAATATTTTTGTGATATTCTTGTTCCCCACGCTCCAAACTGCTCGTAAATAGCATTTGCAGCGAATTTGGAGCAACTTTTGTTATATGTATATTTCGTGACCAGGGAGCCGAGAATCGTCGAAATATCCACTTACACGAAATGAAATATTTTTGTGATATTCTTGTTTACCTTACTCCAAACTGCTCGTATATAGCATTTGCAAGGAATTTGGAGCAACTTTTGTTATATGTATTTTTCGTGTCCAGGGAGCCGAGAATCGTCGAAATATCAACTTACACGAAATGAAACATTTTTGTGATATTCTTGTTCCCCACGCTCCAAACTGCTCGTAAATAGCATTTGCAGCGAATTTGGAGCAACTTTTGTTACATGTATATTTCGTGACCAGGGAGCCGAGAATCGTCGAAATATCGACTTACACGTAATGAAACATTTTTATGATATTCTTGTTCCCCGCGCTCCAAACTGCTCGTAAATAGCATTTGAGGCGAATTTGGAGCAACGTTTGGTATATGTATATTTCGTGACCAGGGAGCTGAGAATCGTCGAAATATCGACTTACACGAAATGAAATATTTTTGTGATATTCTTGTTCCCCATGCTCCAAACTATTCGTAAATAGCATTTGCAGCGAATTTGGAGCACCATTTGTTAGGATAATATATTTCGTGTCCAGGGAACTGAGAAACCTCGAAAAATCGACTAACGCGAAATGAAAAATTTTTGTGATATTCTTGTTCCCCACGCTCCAAACTGCTCCTAAATAGCATTTGCAGCGAATTTGGAGCAACTTTTTTTACATGTATATTTCGTGACCAGGGAGCCGAGAATCGTCGAAATATCAACTTATACGTAATGAAACATTTTTATGATATTCTTGTTCCCCGCGCTCCAAACTGCTCGTAAATAGCATTTGAGGCGAATTTGGAGCAACGTTTGGTATATGTATATTTCGTTACCAGGGAGCCGAGAATCGTCGAAATATCGACTTACACGAAATGAAATATTTTTGTGATATTCTTGTTTACCTTACTCCAAACTGCTCTTATATAGCTTTTGCAGCGAATTTGGAGCAACTTTTGTTCAGACTATATTTAGTGTCCAGGGAGCCGAGAATCGTAGAAATATCGACTTACACGAAATCAAAAATTTTTGTGATATTCTTGTTCCCCAGACTCCAAACTTCTCGCATATAGCTTTTGCAGCGAATTTGGAGCACCATTTGTTAGGATAATATATTTCGTGTCCAGGGAACTGAGAATCCTCGAAAAATCGACTAACGCGAAATGAAAAATTTTTGTGATATTCTTGTTCCCCACGCTCCAAACTGGTCGTATATAGCATTTGCAGCGAATTTGGAGCAACTTTTGTTATATGTATTTTTCGTGTCCAGGGAGCCGAGAATCGTCGAAATATCAACTTACACGAAATGAAATATTTTTGTGATATTCTTGTTCCCCACGCTCCAAACTGCTCGTAAATAGCATATGCAGGGAATTTGGAGCAACTTTTGTTACATGTATATTTCGTGACCAGGGAGCCGAGAATCGTCGAAATATCGACTTACACGTAATGAAACATTTTTATGATATTCTTGTTCCCCGCGCTCCAAACTGCTCGTAAATAGCATTTGAGGCGAATTTGGAGCAACGTTTGGTATATGTATATTTCGTGACCAGGGAGCTGAGAATCGTCGAAATATCGACTTACACGAAATGAAATATTTTTGTGATATTCTTGTTTACCTTACTCCAAACTGCTCGTATATAGCATTTGCAGCGAATTTGGAGCAACTTTTGTTATATGTATATTTCGTGTCCAGGGAGCCGAGAATCGTCGAAATATCAACTTACACGAAATGAAATATTTTTG
Organism: Hymenopus coronatus; assembly: GCA_030762935.1. Lineage (NCBI taxonomy): Eukaryota > Metazoa > Arthropoda > Insecta > Mantodea > Hymenopodidae > Hymenopus > Hymenopus coronatus. Next base: position 137,945,159 of record CM060897.1, read on the forward strand.
TGATATTCTTGTTCCCCACGCTCCAAACTGCTCGTAAATAGCATTTGCAGCGAATTTGGAGCAACTTTTGTTACATGTATATTTCGTGACCAGGGAGCCGAGAGTCGTCGAAATATCGACTTACACGTAATGAAACATTTTTATGATATTCTTGTTCCCCGCGTTCCAAACTGCTCGTAAATAGCATTTGAGGCGAATTTGGAGCAACGTTTGGTATATGTATATTTCGTTACCAGGGAGCCGAGAATCGTCGAAATATCGACTTACACGAAATGAAATATTTTTGTGATATTCTTGTTTACCTTACTCCAAACTGCTCTTATATAGCTTTTGCAGCGAATTTGGAGCAACTTTTGTTCAGACTATATTTAGTGTCCAGGGAGCCGAGAATCGTAGAAATATCGACTTACACGAAATCAAAAATTTTTGTGATATTCTTGTTCCCCACGCTCCAAACTGGTCGTATATAGCATTTGCAGGGAATTTGGAGCAACTTTTGTTATATGTATTTTTCGTGTCCAGGGAGCCGAGAATCATCGAAATATCAACTTACACGAAATGAAATATTTTTGTGATATTCTTGTTCCCCACGCTCCAAACTGCTCGTAAATAGCATATGCAGGGAATTTGGAGCAACTTTTGTTACATGTATATTTCGTGACCAGGGAGCCGAGAATCGTCGAAATATCGACTTACACGTAATGAAACATTTTTATGATATTCTTGTTCCCCGCGCTCCAAACTGCTCGTAAATAGCATTTGAGGCGAATTTGGAGCAACGTTTGGTATATGTATATTTCGTGACCAGGGAGCTGAGAATCGTCGAAATATCGACTTATACGAAATGAAATATTTTTGTGATATTCTTGTTTACCTTACTCCAAACTGCTCGTATATAGCATTTGCAGCCAATTTGGAGCAACTTTTGTTATATGTATATTTCGTGTCCAGGGAGCCGAGAATCGTCGAAATATCAACTTACACGAAATGAAATATTTTTGTGATATTCTTATTCCCCACGCTCCAAACTGCTCGTAAATAGCATTTGCAGCGAGTTTGGAGCAACTTTTTTTACATGTATATTTCGTGACCAGGGAGACGAGAATCGTCGAAATATCGACTTACACGAAATGAAATATTTTTGTGATATTCTTGTTTACCTTACTCCAAACTGCTCGTATATAGCATTTGCAAGGAATTTGGAGCAACTTTTGTTATATGTATTTTTCGTGTCCAGGGAGCCGAGAATCGTCGAAATATCAACTTACACGAAATGAAATATTTTTGTGATATTCTTGTTCCCCACGCTCCAAACTGCTCGTAAATAGCATTTGCAGCGAATTTGGAGCAACTTTTGTTACATGTATATTTCGTGACCAGGGAGCCGAGAATCGTCGAAATATCGACTTACACGTAATGAAACATTTTTATGATATTCTTGTTCCCCGCGCTCCAAACTGCTCGTAAATAGCATTTGAGGCGAATTTGGAGCAACGTTTGGTATATGTATATTTCGTGACCAGGGAGCTGAGAATCGTCGAAATATCGACTTACACGAAATGAAATATTTTTGTGATATTCTTGTTCCCCATGCTCCAAACTATTCGTAAATAGCATTTGCAGCGAATTTGGAGCCCTATTTGTTAGGATAATATATTTCGTGTCCAGGGAACTGAGAATCCCCGAAAAATCGACTAACGCGATATGAAAAATTTTTGTGATATTCTTGTTCCCCACGCTCCAAACTGGTCGTATATAACATTTGCAGCGAATTTGGAGCAACTTTTGTTATATGTATATTTCGTGTCCAGGGAGCTGAGAATCGTCGAAATATCAACTTACACGAAATGAAATATTTTTGTGATATTCTTGTTCCCCACGCTCCAAACTGCTCGTAAATAGCATTTGCAGCGAATTTGGAGCAACTTTTTTTACATGTATATTTCGTGACCAGGGAGCCGAGAGTCGTCGAAATATCGACTTACACGTAATGAAACATTTTTATGATATTCTTGTTCCCCGCGTTCCAAACTGCTCGTAAATAGCATTTGAGGCGAATTTGGAGCAACGTTTGGTATATGTATATTTCGTTACCAGGGAGCCGAGAATCGTCGAAATATCGACTTACACGAAATGAAATATTTTTGTGATATTCTTGTTTACCTTACTCCAAACTGCTCTTATATAGCTTTTGCAGCGAATTTGGAGCAACTTTTGTTCAGACTATATTTAGTGTCCAGGGAGCCGAGAATCGTAGAAATATCGACTTACACGAAATCAAAAATTTTTGTGATATTCTTGTTCCCCACGCTCCAAACTGGTCGTATATAGCATTTGCAGGGAATTTGGAGCAACTTTTGTTATATGTATTTTTCGTGTCCAGGGAGCCGAGAATCATCGAAATATCAACTTACACGAAATGAAATATTTTTGTGATATTCTTGTTCCCCACGCTCCAAACTGCTCGTAAATAGCATATGCAGGGAATTTGGAGCAACTTTTGTTACATGTATATTTCGTGACCAGGGAGCCGAGAATCGTCGAAATATCGACTTACACGTAATGAAACATTTTTATGATATTCTTGTTCCCCGCGCTCCAAACTGCTCGTAAATAGCATTTGAGGCGAATTTGGAGCAACGTTTGGTATATGTATATTTCGTGACCAGGGAGCTGAGAATCGTCGAAATATCGACTTATACGAAATGAAATATTTTTGTGATATTCTTGTTTACCTTACTCCAAACTGCTCGTATATAGCATTTGCAGCGAATTTGGAGCAACTTTTGTTATATGTATATTTCGTGTCCAGGGAGCCGAGAATCGTCGAAATATCAACTTACACGAAATGAAATATTTTTGTGATATTCTTATTCCCCACGCTCCAAACTGCTCGTAAATAGCATTTGCAAGGAATTTGGAGCAACTTTTGTTATATGTATTTTTCGTGTCCAGGGAGCCGAGAATCGTCGAAATATCAACTTACACGAAATGAAATATTTTTGTGATATTCTTGTTCCCCACGCTCCAAACTGCTCGTAAATAGCATTTGCAGCGAATTTGGAGCAACTTTTGTTACATGTATATTTCGTGACCAGGGAGCCGAGAATCGTCGAAATATCGACTTACACGTAATGAAACATTTTTATGATATTCTTGTTCCCCGCGCTCCAAACTGCTCGTAAATAGCATTTGAGGCGAATTTGGAACAACGTTTGGTATATGTATATTTCGTGACCAGGGAGCTGAGAATCGTCGAAATATCGACTTACACGAAATGAAATATTTTTGTTATATTCTTGTTCCCCATGCTCCAAACTATTCGTAAATAGCATTTGCAGCGAATTTGGAGCACCAGTTGTTAGGATAATATATTTCGTGTCCAGGGAACTGAGAATCCTCGAAAAATCGACTAACGCGATATGAAAAATTTTTGTGATATTCTTGTTCCCCACGCTCCAAACTGGTCGTATATAGCATTTGCAGCGAATTAGGAGCAACTTTTGTTATATGTATATTTCGTGTCCAGGGAGCTGAGAATCGTCGAAATATCAACTTACACGAAATGAAATATTTTTGTGATATTCTTGTTCCCCACGCTCCAAACTGCTCGTAAATAGCATTTGCAGCGAATTTGGAGCAACTTTTTTTACATGTATATTTCGTGACCAGGGAGCCGAGAATCGTCGAAATATCGACTTACACGTAATGAAACATTTTTATGATATTCTTGTTCCCCGCGCTCCAAACTGCTCGTAAATAGCATTTGAGGCGAATTTGGAGCAACGTTTGGTATATGTATATTTCGTTACCAGGGAGCCGAGAATCGTCGAAATATCGACTTACACGAAATGAAATATTTTTGTGATATTCTTGTTTACCTTACTCCAAACTGCTCTTATATAGCTTTTGCAGTGAATTTGGAGCAACTTTTGTTCAGACTATATTTAGTGTCCAGGGAGCCGAGAATCGTAGAAATATCGACTTACACGAAATCAAAAATTTTTGTGATATTCTTGTTCCCCAGACTCCAAACTTCTCGCATATAGCTTTTGCAGCGAATTTGGAGCACCATTTGTTAGGATAATATATTTCGTGTCCAGGGAACTGAGAATCCTCGAAAAATCGACTAACGCGAAATGAAAAATTTTTGTGATATTCTTGTTCCCCACGCTCCAAACTGGTCGTATATAGCATTTGCAGCGAATTTGGAGCAACTTTTGTTATATGTATTTTTCGTGTCCAGGGAGCCGAGAATCGTCGAAATATCAACTTACACGAAATGAAATATTTTTGTGATATTCTTGTTCCCCACGCTCCAAACTGCTCGTAAATAGCATATGCAGGGAATTTGGAGCAACTTTTGTTACATGTATATTTCGTGACCAGGGAGCCGAGAATCGTCGAAATATCGACTTACACGTAATGAAACATTTTTATGATATTCTTGTTCCCCGCGCTCCAAACTGCTCGTAAATAGCATTTGAGGCGAATTTGGAGCAACGTTTGGTATATGTATATTTCGTGACCACGGAGCTGAGAATCGTCGAAATATCGACTTACACGAAATGAAATATTTTTGTGATATTCTTGTTTACCTTACTCCAAACTGCTCGTATATAGCATTTGCAGCGAATTTGGAGCAACTTTTGTTATATGTATATTTCGTGTCCAGGGAGCCGAGAATCGTCGAAATATCAGCTTACACGAAATGAAATATTTTTGTGATATTCTTATTCCCCACGCTCCAAACTGCTCGTAAATAGCATTTGCAGCGAATTTGGAGCAACTCTTTTTACATGTATATTTCGTGACCAGGGAGCCGAGAATCGTCGAAATATCGACTTACACGAAATGAAATATTTTTGTGATATTCTTGTTTACCTTACTCCAAACTGCTCTTATATAGCTTTTGCAGCGAATTTGGAGCAACTTTTGTTCAGACCTTATTTAGAGTCCAGGGAGCCGAGAATCGTCGAAATATCGACTTACACGAAATGAAAAATTTTTGTGATATTCTTGTTCCCCAGACTCCAAACTTCTCGTATATAGCTTTTGCAGCGAATTTGCAGCAACGTTTGTTAGGATAATAAATTTCGTGTCCAGGGAGCTGAGAATCCTCGAAAAATCGACTTACACGAAATGAAATATTTTTGTAATATTCTTGTTTACCTTACTCCAAACTGCTCGTATATAGCATTTGCAGCGAATATGGAGCAACTTTTGTTATATGTATTTTTCGTGTCCAGGGAGCCGAGAATCGTCGAAATATCAACTTACACGAAATGAAATATTTTTGTGATATTCTTGTTCCCCACGCTCCAAACTATTCGTAAATAGCATTTGCAGCGAATTTGGAGCAACTTTTGTTATATGTATATTTCGTTACCAGGGAGCCGAGAATCGTCGAAATATCGACTTACACGAAATGAAATATTTTTGTGATATTCTTGTTTACCGTACTCCAAACTGCTCTTATATAGCTTTTGCAGCTAATTTGGAGCAACTTTTGTTCAGAGTATATTTAGTGTCCAGGTAGCCGAGAATCGTCGAAATATCGACTTACACGAAATGAAAAATTTTTGTGATATTCTTGTTTACCTTACTCCAAACTGCTCTTATATAGCTTTTGCAGCGAATTTGGAGCAACTTTTGTTCAGATTATATCTAGTGTCCAGGGAGCCGAGAATCGTCGAAATATCGACTTACACGAAATGAAAAATTGTTGTGATATTCTTGTTCCCCAGACTCCAAACTTCTCGTATATAGCTTTTGCAGCGAATTTGCAGCAACGTTTGTTAGGATAATATATTTCGTGTCCTGGGAGCTGAGAATCCTCGAAAAATCGACATACGCGAAATGAAAAATTTTTGTGATATTCTTGTTCCCCACGCTCCAAACTGCTCGTATATAGCATATGCAGCGAATTTGGAGCAACTTTTGTTATATGTATATTTCGTGTCCAGGGAGCCGATAATCGTTGAAATAGCAACTTACACGAAATGAAATATTTTTGTGATATTCTTGTTCCCCACGCTCCAAACTGCTCGTAAATAGCATTTGCAGCGAATTTGGAGCAACTTTTTTTACATGTATATTTCGTGACCAGGGAGCCGAGAATCGTCGAAATATCAACTTACACGTAATGAAACATTTTTATGATATTCTTGTTCCCCGCGCTCCAAACCGCTCGTAAATAGCATTTGAGGCGAATTTGGAGCAACGTTTGGTATATGTATATTTTGTTACCAGGGAGCCGAGAATCGTCGAAATATCGACTTACACGAAATCAAATATTTTTGTGATATTCTTGTTTACCTTACTCCAAACTGATCTTATATAGCTTTCGCAGCGAATTTGGAGCAACTTTTGTTCAGACTATATTTAGTGTCCAGGGAGCCGAGAATCGTAGAAATATCGACTTACACGAAATCAAAAATTTTTGTGATATTCTTGTTCCCCAGACTCCAAACTTCTCGCATATAGCTTTTGCAGCGAATTTGGAGCACCATTTGTTAGGATAATATATTTCGTGTCCAGGGAACTGAGAATCCTCGAAAAATCGACTAACGCGAAATGAAAAATTTTTGTGATATTCTTGTTCCCCACGCTCCAAACTGGTCGTATATAGCATTTGCAGCGAATTTGGAGCAACTTTTGTTATATGTATTTTTCGTGTCCAGGGAGCCGAGAATCGTCGAAATATCAACTTACACGAAATGAAATATTTTTGTGATATTCTTGTTCCCCACGCTCTAAACTGCTCGTAAATAGCATATGCAGGGAATTTGGAGCAACTTTTGTTACATGTATATTTCGTGACCAGGGAGCCGAGAATCGTCGAAATATCGACTTACACGTAATGAAACATTTTTATGATATTATTGTTCCCCGCGCTCCAAACTGCTCGTAAATAGCATTTGAGGCGAATTTGGAGCAACGTTTGGTATATGTATATTTCGTGACCAGGGAGCTGAGAATCGGTGAAATATCGACTTACACGAAATGAAATATTTTTGTGATATTGTTGTTTACCTTACTCCAAACTGCTCGTATATAGCATTTGCAGCGAATTTGGAGCAACTTTTGTTATATGTATATTTCGTGTCCAGGGAGCCGAGAATCGTCGAAATATCAACTTACACGAAATGAAATATTTTTGTGATATTCTTTTTCCCCACGCTCCAAACTATTCGTAAATAGCATTTGCAGCGAATTTGGAGCACCATTTGTTAGGATAATATATTTCGTGTCCAGGGAACTGAGAATCCTCCTAAAATCGACTAACGCGAAATGAAAAATTTTTGTGATATTCTTGTTCCCCACGCTCCAAACTGCTCGTAAATAGCATTTGCAGCGAATTTGGAGCAACTTTTTTTACATGTATATTTCGTGACCAGGGAGCCGAGAATCGTCGAAATATCGACTTACACGAAATGAAATATTTTTGTGATATTCTTGTTTACCTTACTCCAAACTGCTCTTATATAGCTTTTGCAGCGAATTTGGAGCAACTTTTGTTCAGACCTTATTTAGAGTCCAGGGAGCCGAGAATCGTCGAAATATCGACTTACACGAAATGAAAAATTTTTGTGATATTCTTGTTCCCCAGACTCCAAACTTCTCGTATATAGCTTTTGCAGCGAATTTGGAGCAACTTTTGTTATATGTATATTTCGTGACCAGGGAGCCGAGAATCGTCGAAATATCCACTTACACGAAATGAAATATTTTTGTGATATTCTTGTTTACCTTACTCCAAACTGCTCGTATATAGCATTTGCAAGGAATTTGGAGCAACTTTTGTTATATGTATTTTTCGTGTCCAGGGAGCCGAGAATCGTCGAAATATCAACTTACACGAAATGAAACATTTTTGTGATATTCTTGTTCCCCACGCTCCAAACTGCTCGTAAATAGCATTTGCAGCGAATTTGGAGCAACTTTTGTTACATGTATATTTCGTGACCAGGGAGCCGAGAATCGTCGAAATATCGACTTACACGTAATGAAACATTTTTATGATATTCTTGTTCCCCGCGCTCCAAACTGCTCGTAAATAGCATTTGAGGCGAATTTGGAGCAACGTTTGGTATATGTATATTTCGTGACCAGGGAGCTGAGAATCGTCGAAATATCGACTTACACGAAATGAAATATTTTTGTGATATTCTTGTTCCCCATGCTCCAAACTATTCGTAAATAGCATTTGCAGCGAATTTGGAGCACCATTTGTTAGGATAATATATTTCGTGTCCAGGGAACTGAGAAACCTCGAAAAATCGACTAACGCGAAATGAAAAATTTTTGTGATATTCTTGTTCCCCACGCTCCAAACTGCTCCTAAATAGCATTTGCAGCGAATTTGGAGCAACTTTTTTTACATGTATATTTCGTGACCAGGGAGCCGAGAATCGTCGAAATATCAACTTATACGTAATGAAACATTTTTATGATATTCTTGTTCCCCGCGCTCCAAACTGCTCGTAAATAGCATTTGAGGCGAATTTGGAGCAACGTTTGGTATATGTATATTTCGTTACCAGGGAGCCGAGAATCGTCGAAATATCGACTTACACGAAATGAAATATTTTTGTGATATTCTTGTTTACCTTACTCCAAACTGCTCTTATATAGCTTTTGCAGCGAATTTGGAGCAACTTTTGTTCAGACTATATTTAGTGTCCAGGGAGCCGAGAATCGTAGAAATATCGACTTACACGAAATCAAAAATTTTTGTGATATTCTTGTTCCCCAGACTCCAAACTTCTCGCATATAGCTTTTGCAGCGAATTTGGAGCACCATTTGTTAGGATAATATATTTCGTGTCCAGGGAACTGAGAATCCTCGAAAAATCGACTAACGCGAAATGAAAAATTTTTGTGATATTCTTGTTCCCCACGCTCCAAACTGGTCGTATATAGCATTTGCAGCGAATTTGGAGCAACTTTTGTTATATGTATTTTTCGTGTCCAGGGAGCCGAGAATCGTCGAAATATCAACTTACACGAAATGAAATATTTTTGTGATATTCTTGTTCCCCACGCTCCAAACTGCTCGTAAATAGCATATGCAGGGAATTTGGAGCAACTTTTGTTACATGTATATTTCGTGACCAGGGAGCCGAGAATCGTCGAAATATCGACTTACACGTAATGAAACATTTTTATGATATTCTTGTTCCCCGCGCTCCAAACTGCTCGTAAATAGCATTTGAGGCGAATTTGGAGCAACGTTTGGTATATGTATATTTCGTGACCAGGGAGCTGAGAATCGTCGAAATATCGACTTACACGAAATGAAATATTTTTGTGATATTCTTGTTTACCTTACTCCAAACTGCTCGTATATAGCATTTGCAGCGAATTTGGAGCAACTTTTGTTATATGTATATTTCGTGTCCAGGGAGCCGAGAATCGTCGAAATATCAACTTACACGAAATGAAATATTTTTGTGATATTCTTGTTCCCCACGCTCCAAACTGCTCGTAAATAGCATTTGCAGCGAATTTGGAGCAACTTTTGTTACATGTATATTTCGTGACCAGGGAGCCGAGAGTCGTCGAAATATCGACTTACACGTAATGAAACATTTTTATGATATTCTTGTTCCCCGCGTTCCAAACTGCTCGTAAATAGCATTTGAGGCGAATTTGGAGCAACGTTTGGTATATGTATATTTCGTTACCAGGGAGCCGAGAATCGTCGAAATATCGACTTACACGAAATGAAATATTTTTGTGATATTCTTGTTTACCTTACTCCAAACTGCTCTTATATAGCTTTTGCAGCGAATTTGGAGCAACTTTTGTTCAGACTATATTTAGTGTCCAGGGAGCCGAGAATCGTAGAAATATCGACTTACACGAAATCAAAAATTTTTGTGATATTCTTGTTCCCCACGCTCCAAACTGGTCGTATATAGCATTTGCAGGGAATTTGGAGCAACTTTTGTTATATGTATTTTTCGTGTCCAGGGAGCCGAGAATCATCGAAATATCAACTTACACGAAATGAAATATTTTTGTGATATTCTTGTTCCCCACGCTCCAAACTGCTCGTAAATAGCATATGCAGGGAATTTGGAGCAACTTTTGTTACATGTATATTTCGTGACCAGGGAGCCGAGAATCGTCGAAATATCGACTTACACGTAATGAAACATTTTTATGATATACTTGTTCCCCGCGCTCCAAACTGCTCGTAAATAGCATTTGAGGCGAATTTGGAGCAACGTTTGGTATATGTATATTTCGTGACCAGGGAGCTGAGAATCGTCGAAATATCGACTTATACGAAATGAAATATTTTTGTGATATTCTTGTTTACCTTACTCCAAACTGCTCGTATATAGCATTTGCAGCCAATTTGGAGCAACTTTTGTTATATGTATATTTCGTGTCCAGGGAGCCGAGAATCGTCGAAATATCAACTTACACGAAATGAAATATTTTTGTGATATTCTTATTCCCCACGCTCCAAACTGCTCGTAAATAGCATTTGCAGCGAGTTTGGAGCAACTTTTTTTACATGTATATTTCGTGACCAGGGAGACGAGAATCGTCGAAATATCGACTTACACGAAATGAAATATTTTTGTGATATTCTTGTTTACCTTACTCCAAACTGCTCGTATATAGCATTTGCAAGGAATTTGGAGCAACTTTTGTTATATGTATTTTTCGTGTCCAGGGAGCCGAGAATCGTCGAAATATCAACTTACACGAAATGAAATATTTTTGTGATATTCTTGTTCCCCACGCTCCAAACTGCTCGTAAATAGCATTTGCAGCGAATTTGGAGCAACTTTTGTTACATGTATATTTCGTGACCAGGGAGCCGAGAATCGTCGAAATATCGACTTACACGTAATGAAACATTTTTATGATATTCTTGTTCCCCGCGCTCCAAACTGCTCGTAAATAGCATTTGAGGCGAATTTGGAGCAACGTTTGGTATATGTATATTTCGTGACCAGGGAGCTGAGAATCGTCGAAATATCGACTTACACGAAATGAAATATTTTTGTGATATTCTTGTTCCCCATGCTCCAAACTATTCGTAAATAGCATTTGCAGCGAATTTGGAGCACCATTTGTTAGGATAATATATTTCGTGTCCAGGGAACTGAGAATCCTCGAAAAATCGACTAACGCGATATGAAAAATTTTTGTGATATTCTTGTTCCCCACGCTCCAAACTGGTCGTATATAACATTTGCAGCGAATTTGGAGCAACTTTTGTTATATGTATATTTCGTGTCCAGGGAGCTGAGAATCGTCGAAATATCAACTTACACGAAATGAAATATTTTTGTGATATTCTTGTTCCCCACGCTCCAAACTGCTCGTAAATAGCATTTGCAGCGAATTTGGAGCAACTTTTTTTACATGTATATTTCGTGACCAGGGAGCCGAGAGTCGTCGAAATATCGACTTACACGTAATGAAACATTTTTATGATATTCTTGTTCCCCGCGTTCCAAACTGCTCGTAAATAGCATTTGAGGCGAATTTGGAGCAACGTTTGGTATATGTATATTTCGTTACCAGGGAGCCGAGAATCGTCGAAATATCGACTTACACGAAATGAAATATTTTTGTGATATTCTTGTTTACCTTACTCCAAACTGCTCTTATATAGCTTTTGCAGCGAATTTGGAGCAACTTTTGTTCAGACTATATTTAGTGTCCAGGGAGCCGAGAATCGTAGAAATATCGACTTACACGAAATCAAAAATTTTTGTGATATTCTTGTTCCCCACGCTCCAAACTGGTCGTATATAGCATTTGCAGGGAATTTGGAGCAACTTTTGTTATATGTATTTTTCGTGTCCAGGGAGCCGAGAATCATCGAAATATCAACTTACACGAAATGAAATATTTTTGTGATATTCTTGTTCCCCACGCTCCAAACTGCTCGTAAATAGCATATGCAGGGAATTTGGAGCAACTTTTGTTACATGTATATTTCGTGACCAGGGAGCCGAGAATCGTCGAAATATCGACTTACACGTAATGAAACATTTTTATGATATTCTTGTTCCCCGCGCTCCAAACTGCTCGTAAATAGCATTTGAGGCGAATTTGGAGCAACGTTTGGTATATGTATATTTCGTGACCAGGGAGCTGAGAATCGTCGAAATATCGACTTATACGAAATGAAATATTTTTGTGATATTCTTGTTTACCTTACTCCAAACTGCTCGTATATAGCATTTGCAGCGAATTTGGAGCAACTTTTGTTATATGTATATTTCGTGTCCAGGGAGCCGAGAATCGTCGAAATATCAACTTACACGAAATGAAATATTTTTGTGATATTCTTATTCCCCACGCTCCAAACTGCTCGTAAATAGCATTTGCAAGGAATTTGGAGCAACTTTTGTTATATGTATTTTTCGTGTCCAGGGAGCCGAGAATCGTCGAAATATCAACTTACACGAAATGAAATATTTTTGTGATATTCTTGTTCCCCACGCTCCAAACTGCTCGTAAATAGCATTTGCAGCGAATTTGGAGCAACTTTTGTTACATGTATATTTCGTGACCAGGGAGCCGAGAATCGTCGAAATATCGACTTACACGTAATGAAACATTTTTATGATATTCTTGTTCCCCGCGCTCCAAACTGCTCGTAAATAGCATTTGAGGCGAATTTGGAACAACGTTTGGTATATGTATATTTCGTGACCAGGGAGCTGAGAATCGTCGAAATATCGACTTACACGAAATGAAATATTTTTGTTATATTCTTGTTCCCCATGCTCCAAACTATTCGTAAATAGCATTTGCAGCGAATTTGGAGCACCAGTTGTTAGGATAATATATTTCGTGTCCAGGGAACTGAGAATCCTCGAAAAATCGACTAACGCGATATGAAAAATTTTTGTGATATTCTTGTTCCCCACGCTCCAAACTGGTCGTATATAGCATTTGCAGCGAATTAGGAGCAACTTTTGTTATATGTATATTTCGTGTCCAGGGAGCTGAGAATCGTCGAAATATCAACTTACACGAAATGAAATATTTTTGTGATATTCTTGTTCCCCACGCTCCAAACTGCTCGTAAATAGCATTTGCAGCGAATTTGGAGCAACTTTTTTTACATGTATATTTCGTGACCAGGGAGCCGAGAATCGTCGAAATATCGACTTACACGTAATGAAACATTTTTATGATATTCTTGTTCCCCGCGCTCCAAACTGCTCGTAAATAGCATTTGAGGCGAATTTGGAGCAACGTTTGGTATATGTATATTTCGTTACCAGGGAGCCGAGAATCGTCGAAATATCGACTTACACGAAATGAAATATTTTTGTGATATTCTTGTTTACCTTACTCCAAACTGCTCTTATATAGCTTTTGCAGTGAATTTGGAGCAACTTTTGTTCAGACTATATTTAGTGTCCAGGGAGCCGAGAATCGTAGAAATATCGACTTACACGAAATCAAAAATTTTTGTGATATTCTTGTTCCCCAGACTCCAAACTTCTCGCATATAGCTTTTGCAGCGAATTTGGAGCACCATTTGTTAGGATAATATATTTCGTGTCCAGGGAACTGAGAATCCTCGAAAAATCGACTAACGCGAAATGAAAAATTTTTGTGATATTCTTGTTCCCCACGCTCCAAACTGGTCGTATATAGCATTTGCAGCGAATTTGGAGCAACTTTTGTTATATGTATTTTTCGTGTCCAGGGAGCCGAGAATCGTCGAAATATCAACTTACACGAAATGAAATATTTTTGTGATATTCTTGTTCCCCACGCTCCAAACTGCTCGTAAATAGCATATGCAGGGAATTTGGAGCAACTTTTGTTACATGTATATTTCGTGACCAGGGAGCCGAGAATCGTCGAAATATCGACTTACACGTAATGAAACATTTTTATGATATTCTTGTTCCCCGCGCTCCAAACTGCTCGTAAATAGCATTTGAGGCGAATTTGGAGCAACGTTTGGTATATGTATATTTCGTGACCACGGAGCTGAGAATCGTCGAAATATCGACTTACACGAAATGAAATATTTTTGTGATATTCTTGTTTACCTTACTCCAAACTGCTCGTATATAGCATTTGCAGCGAATTTGGAGCAACTTTTGTTATATGTATATTTCGTGTCCAGGGAGCCGAGAATCGTCGAAATATCAGCTTACACGAAATGAAATATTTTTGTGATATTCTTATTCCCCACGCTCCAAACTGCTCGTAAATAGCATTTGCAGCGAATTTGGAGCAACTCTTTTTACATGTATATTTCGTGACCAGGGAGCCGAGAATCGTCGAAATATCGACTTACACGAAATGAAATATTTTTGTGATATTCTTGTTTACCTTACTCCAAACTGCTCTTATATAGCTTTTGCAGCGAATTTGGAGCAACTTTTGTTCAGACCTTATTTAGAGTCCAGGGAGCCGAGAATCGTCGAAATATCGACTTACACGAAATGAAAAATTTTTGTGATATTCTTGTTCCCCAGACTCCAAACTTCTCGTATATAGCTTTTGCAGCGAATTTGCAGCAACGTTTGTTAGGATAATAAATTTCGTGTCCAGGGAGCTGAGAATCCTCGAAAAATCGACTTACACGAAATGAAATATTTTTGTAATATTCTTGTTTACCTTACTCCAAACTGCTCGTATATAGCATTTGCAGCGAATATGGAGCAACTTTTGTTATATGTATTTTTCGTGTCCAGGGAGCCGAGAATCGTCGAAATATCAACTTACACGAAATGAAATATTTTTGTGATATTCTTGTTCCCCACGCTCCAAACTATTCGTAAATAGCATTTGCAGCGAATTTGGAGCAACTTTTGTTATATGTATATTTCGTTACCAGGGAGCCGAGAATCGTCGAAATATCGACTTACACGAAATGAAATATTTTTGTGATATTCTTGTTTACCGTACTCCAAACTGCTCTTATATAGCTTTTGCAGCTAATTTGGAGCAACTTTTGTTCAGAGTATATTTAGTGTCCAGGTAGCCGAGAATCGTCGAAATATCGACTTACACGAAATGAAAAATTTTTGTGATATTCTTGTTTACCTTACTCCAAACTGCTCTTATATAGCTTTTGCAGCGAATTTGGAGCAACTTTTGTTCAGACTATATCTAGTGTCCAGGGAGCCGAGAATCGTCGAAATATCGACTTACACGAAATGAAAAATTGTTGTGATATTCTTGTTCCCCAGACTCCAAACTTCTCGTATATAGCTTTTGCAGCGAATTTGCAGCAACGTTTGTTAGGATAATATATTTCGTGTCCTGGGAGCTGAGAATCCTCGAAAAATCGACATACGCGAAATGAAAAATTTTTGTGATATTCTTGTTCCCCACGCTCCAAACTGCTCGTATATAGCATATGCAGCGAATTTGGAGCAACTTTTGTTATATGTATATTTCGTGTCCAGGGAGCCGATAATCGTTGAAATATCAACTTACACGAAATGAAATATTTTTGTGATATTCTTGTTCCCCACGCTCCAAACTGCTCGTAAATAGCATTTGCAGCGAATTTGGAGCAACTTTTTTTACATGTATATTTCGTGACCAGGGAGCCGAGAATCGTCGAAATATCAACTTACACGTAATGAAACATTTTTATGATATTCTTGTTCCCCGCGCTCCAAACCGCTCGTAAATAGCATTTGAGGCGAATTTGGAGCAACGTTTGGTATATGTATATTTTGTTACCAGGGAGCCGAGAATCGTCGAAATATCGACTTACACGAAATCAAATATTTTTGTGATATTCTTGTTTACCTTACTCCAAACTGATCTTATATAGCTTTCGCAGCGAATTTGGAGCAACTTTTGTTCAGACTATATTTAGTGTCCAGGGAGCCGAGAATCGTAGAAATATCGACTTACACGAAATCAAAAATTTTTGTGATATTCTTGTTCCCCAGACTCCAAACTTCTCGCATATAGCTTTTGCAGCGAATTTGGAGCACCATTTGTTAGGATAATATATTTCGTGTCCAGGGAACTGAGAATCCTCGAAAAATCGACTAACGCGAAATGAAAAATTTTTGTGATATTCTTGTTCCCCACGCTCCAAACTGGTCGTATATAGCATTTGCAGCGAATTTGGAGCAACTTTTGTTATATGTATTTTTCGTGTCCAGGGAGCCGAGAATCGTCGAAATATCAACTTACACGAAATGAAATATTTTTGTGATATTCTTGTTCCCCACGCTCTAAACTGCTCGTAAATAGCATATGCAGGGAATTTGGAGCAACTTTTGTTACATGTATATTTCGTGACCAGGGAGCCGAGAATCGTCGAAATATCGACTTACACGTAATGAAACATTTTTATGATATTATTGTTCCCCGCGCTCCAAACTGCTCGTAAATAGCATTTGAGGCGAATTTGGAGCAACGTTTGGTATATGTATATTTCGTGACCAGGGAGCTGAGAATCGGTGAAATATCGACTTACACGAAATGAAATATTTTTGTGATATTGTTGTTTACCTTACTCCAAACTGCTCGTATATAGCATTTGCAGCGAATTTGGAGCAACTTTTGTTATATGTATATTTCGTGTCCAGGGAGCCGAGAATCGTCGAAATATCAACTTACACGAAATGAAATATTTTTGTGATATTCTTTTTCCCCACGCTCCAAACTATTCGTAAATAGCATTTGCAGCGAATTTGGAGCACCATTTGTTAGGATAATATATTTCGTGTCCAGGGAACTGAGAATCCTCGAAAAATCGACTAACGCGAAATGAAAAATTTTTGTGATATTCTTGTTCCCCACGCTCCAAACTGCTCGTAAATAGCATTTGCAGCGAATTTGGAGCAACTTTTTTTACATGTATATTTCGTGACCAGGGAGCCGAGAATCGTCGAAATATCGACTTACACGAAATGAAATATTTTTGTGATATTCTTGTTTACCTTACTCCAAACTGCTCTTATATAGCTTTTGCAGCGAATTTGGAGCAACTTTTGTTCAGACCTTATTTAGAGTCCAGGGAGCCGAGAATCGTCGAAATATCGACTTACACGAAATGAAAAATTTTTGTGATATTCTTGTTCCCCAGACTCCAAACTTCTCGTATATAGCTTTTGCAGCGAATTTGCAGCAACGTTTGTTAGGATAATAAATTTCGTGTCCAGGGAGCTGAGAATCCTCGAAAAATCGACTTACACGAAATGAAATATTTTTGTAATATTCTTGTTTACCTTACTCCAAACTGCTCGTATATAGCATTTGCAGCGAATATGGAGCAACTTTTGTTATATGTATTTTTCGTGTCCAGGGAGCCGAGAATCGTCGAAATATCAACTTACACGAAATGAAATATTTTTGTGATATTCTTGTTCCCCACGCTCCAAACTATTCGTAAATAGCATTTGCAGCGAATTTGGAGCAACTTTTGTTATATGTATATTTCGTTACCAGGGAGCCGAGAATCGTCGAAATATCGACTTACACGAAATGAAATATTTTTGTGATATTCTTGTTTACCGTACTCCAAACTGCTCTTATATAGCTTTTGCAGCTAATTTGGAGCAACTTTTGTTCAGAGTATATTTAGTGTCCAGGTAGCCGAGAATCGTCGAAATATCGACTTACACGAAATGAAAAATTTTTGTGATATTCCTTTTTACCTTACTCCAAACTGCTCTTATATAGCTTTTGCAGCGAATTTGGAGCAACTTTTGTTCAGACTATATCTAGTGTCCAGGGAGCCGAGAATCGTCGAAATATCGACTTACACGAAATGAAAAATTGTTGTGATATTCTTGTTCCCCAGACTCCAAACTTCTCGTATATAGCTTTTGCAGCGAATTTGCAGCAACGTTTGTTAGGATAATATATTTCGTGTCCTGGGAGCTGAGAATCCTCGAAAAATCGACATACGCGAAATGAAAAATTTTTGTGATATTCTTGTTCCCCACGCTCCAAACTGCTCGTATATAGCATATGCAGCGAATTTGGAGCAACTTTTGTTATATGTATATTTCGTGTCCAGGGAGCCGAGAATCGTTGAAATATCAACTTACACGAAATGAAATATTTTTGTGATATTCTTGTTCCCCACGCTCCAAACTGCTCGTAAATAGCATTTGCAGCGAATTTGGAGCAACTTTTTTTACATGTATATTTCGTGACCAGGGAGCCGAGAATCGTCGAAATATCAACTTACACGTAATGAAACATTTTTATGATATTCTTGTTCCCCGCGCTCCAAACCGCTCGTAAATAGCATTTGAGGCGAATTTGGAGCAACGTTTGGTATATGTATATTTTGTTACCAGGGAGCCGAGAATCGTCGAAATATCGACTTACACGAAATGAAATATTTTTGTGATATTCTTGTTTACCTTACTCCAAACTGCTCGTATATAGCATTTGCAAGGAATTTGGAGCAACTTTTGTTATATGTATTTTTCGTGTCCAGGGAGCCGAGAATCGTCGAAATATCAACTTACACGAAATGAAACATTTTTGTGATATTCTTGTTCCCCACGCTCCAAACTGCTCGTAAATAGCATTTGCAGCGAATTTGGAGCAACTTTTGTTACATGTATATTTCGTGACCAGGGAGCCGAGAATCGTCGAAATATCGACTTACACGTAATGAAACATTTTTATGATATTCTTGTTCCCCGCGCTCCAAACTGCTCGTAAATAGCATTTGAGGCGAATTTGGAGCAACGTTTGGTATATGTATATTTCGTGACCAGGGAGCTGAGAATCGTCGAAATATCGACTTACACGAAATGAAATATTTTTGTGATATTCTTGTTCCCCATGCTCCAAACTATTCGTAAATAGCATTTGCAGCGAATTTGGAGCACCATTTGTTAGGATAATATATTTCGTGTCCAGGGAACTGAGAATCCTCGAAAAATCGACTAACGCGAAATGAAAAATTTTTGTGATATTCTTGTTCCCCACGCTCCAAACTGCTCCTAAATAGCATTTGCAGCGAATTTGGAGCAACTTTTTTTACATGTATATTTCGTGACCAGGGAGCCGAGAATCGTCGAAATATCAACTTATACGTAATGAAACATTTTTATGATATTCTTGTTCCCCGCGCTCCAAACTGCTCGTAAATAGCATTTGAGGCGAATTTGGAGCAACGTTTGGTATATGTATATTTCGTTACCAGGGAGCCGAGAATCGTCGAAATATCGACTTACACGAAATGAAATATTTTTGTGATATTCTTGTTTACCTTACTCCAAACTGCTCTTATATAGCTTTTGCAGCGAATTTGGAGCAACTTTTGTTCAGACTATATTTAGTGTCCAGGGAGCCGAGAATCGTAGAAATATCGACTTACACGAAATCAAAAATTTTTGTGATATTCTTGTTCCCCAGACTCCAAACTTCTCGCATATAGCTTTTGCAGCGAATTTGGAGCACCATTTGTTAGGATAATATATTTCGTGTCCAGGGAACTGAGAATCCTCGAAAAATCGACTAACGCGAAATGAAAAATTTTTGTGATATTCTTGTTCCCCACGCTCCAAACTGGTCGTATATAGCATTTGCAGCGAATTTGGAGCAACTTTTGTTATATGTATTTTTCGTGTCCAGGGAGCCGAGAATCGTCGAAATATCAACTTACACGAAATGAAATATTTTTGTGATATTCTTGTTCCCCACGCTCCAAACTGCTCGTAAATAGCATATGCAGGGAATTTGGAGCAACTTTTGTTACATGTATATTTCGTGACCAGGGAGCCGAGAATCGTCGAAATATCGACTTACACGTAATGAAACATTTTTATGATATTCTTGTTCCCCGCGCTCCAAACTGCTCGTAAATAGCATTTGAGGCGAATTTGGAGCAACGTTTGGTATATGTATATTTCGTGACCAGGGAGCTGAGAATCGTCGAAATATCGACTTACACGAAATGAAATATTTTTGTGATATTCTTGTTTACCTTACTCCAAACTGCTCGTATATAGCATTTGCAGCGAATTTGGAGCAACTTTTGTTATATGTATATTTCGTGTCCAGGGAGCCGAGAATCGTCGAAATATCAACTTACACGAAATGAAATATTTTTGTGATATTCTTGTTCCCCACGCTCCAAACTGCTCGTAAATAGCATTTGCAGCGAATTTGGAGCAACTTTTGTTACATGTATATTTCGTGACCAGGGAGCCGAGAGTCGTCGAAATATCGACTTACACGTAATGAAACATTTTTATGATATTCTTGTTCCCCGCGTTCCAAACTGCTCGTAAATAGCATTTGAGGCGAATTTGGAGCAACGTTTGGTATATGTATATTTCGTTACCAGGGAGCCGAGAATCGTCGAAATATCGACTTACACGAAATGAAATATTTTTGTGATATTCTTGTTTACCTTACTCCAAACTGCTCTTATATAGCTTTTGCAGCGAATTTGGAGCAACTTTTGTTCAGACTATATTTAGTGTCCAGGGAGCCGAGAATCGTAGAAATATCGACTTACACGAAATCAAAAATTTTTGTGATATTCTTGTTCCCCACGCTCCAAACTGGTCGTATATAGCATTTGCAGGGAATTTGGAGCAACTTTTGTTATATGTATTTTTCGTGTCCAGGGAGCCGAGAATCATCGAAATATCAACTTACACGAAATGAAATATTTTTGTGATATTCTTGTTCCCCACGCTCCAAACTGCTCGTAAATAGCATATGCAGGGAATTTGGAGCAACTTTTGTTACATGTATATTTCGTGACCAGGGAGCCGAGAATCGTCGAAATATCGACTTACACGTAATGAAACATTTTTATGATATTCTTGTTCCCCGCGCTCCAAACTGCTCGTAAATAGCATTTGAGGCGAATTTGGAGCAACGTTTGGTATATGTATATTTCGTGACCAGGGAGCTGAGAATCGTCGAAATATCGACTTATACGAAATGAAATATTTTTGTGATATTCTTGTTTACCTTACTCCAAACTGCTCGTATATAGCATTTGCAGCGAATTTGGAGCAACTTTTGTTATATGTATATTTCGTGTCCAGGGAGCCGAGAATCGTCGAAATATCAACTTACACGAAATGAAATATTTTTGTGATATTCTTATTCCCCACGCTCCAAACTGCTCGTAAATAGCATTTGCAGCGAGTTTGGAGCAACTTTTTTTACATGTATATTTCGTGACCAGGGAGACGAGAATCGTCGAAATATCGACTTACACGAAATGAAATATTTTTGTGATATTCTTGTTTACCTTACTCCAAACTGCTCGTATATAGCATTTGCAAGGAATTTGGAGCAACTTTTGTTATATGTATTTTTCGTGTCCAGGGAGCCGAGAATCGTCGAAATATCAACTTACACGAAATGAAATATTTTTGTGATATTCTTGTTCCCCACGCTCCAAACTGCTCGTAAATAGCATTTGCAGCGAATTTGGAGCAACTTTTGTTACATGTATATTTCGTGACCAGGGAGCCGAGAGAGAGAGACCCCCCAGGGGCCTACTACGGTAGGTACGGGTTAGGCGCACCCGGGGTCCCGAGCCACCTTGACTCCCTCTGTGGGCAACCTCAGAGTGGTGAGGGAGTCAGTAGGTCAAAATGCCCACCCACGTGTAGGCCGTGCGTGGAGACCCGTGTCGGTGAAAAGGAATATCCTGGTTGGTTGAGGGTTGCGTACCTGAGCCTGGGCTTCTGTCTTTCAGTAACTGGGGAGGGTGCGCAGCCTAATACACCGCTTTGGTTTCTGATTTGCCTAAACGGGAGGCTAGGGACTAACCCACCCCTAGTCAATCGGCCAGGACTAGGTATTACACCGAACTCCAGGGTGAGTGGGACGGCGAGCCCGCTATATCCCCTGTGTAGCCCTGTCACCCCAGTGGGGTGACCCCTCGTTGGGCTCCGTGGTGGGTGGGGAGCACTGGGGGATGAATTTATAACATTTTTTTTTATGGTACCAAAACCAAAACCCCTTATTTTAAATGCAAACGTTGGAAAGGAAGTAGTCGAGTCATGTGGTCCTCGCTACTTGGTTATTCATAGGACAGAGGAAGGTAAGAAGTTCCTTACGGTGAGCCCTTTTACTATCCAAAAGGGTCTCGATGCCATTGCTGGTCCGGTCAAATCTTGCGTTCGAGCTCGCAACGGTACACTTCTTGTAGAAGCCAACTCCGCCTCGCAAGCTGCAAGGATACTTAAAGCCACCACGTTAGCCAGCTATCCAGTGAAGGTCGAGGTGCACAAGTCGCTGAACTCCTCCCGCGGTGTAGTAACAACCCGCGCGTTGGACGGTTTGTCCATTGAGGAGATCCAAGAAAATCTTGCGACTCAGGGTGTCTCAGCTGTTTATCGGGTACAACGTAAGATCAACGGTGAATTCCTGCCTACTCGTACCCTGTTTCTTACTTTTGATCGGGTTGATCTGCCTCAAAAGATTAGAGCAGGGTACGAAGCCATCGAAGTTAGGCCTTATATACCCAATCCGCTGAGGTGCTTTAAATGCCAACGTTTTGGTCACACTAGTGATTTGTGTA